>CM051830.1:107961499-109211499 GCA_028451465.1 Erethizon dorsatum | reverse complement strand
GAAGAACCATATAGCTGAGCCTAGTCAAAACTGCCAATGATAGAATTTTAAGCCAAATAAATGGTTGCTATTTTGGAAGTCACTAGGTTTTTGAGAGCATTTTGTTATATGCTGATAGCTAACCAATACATTCTTATTTAGGCATTCTTAGAGGATAGGAGGATTTAGCCCTTAATGAGAAGATGCTAGAACTCTAAGTCAGGATGCAAGCTCCACAAAGGCAGGAACCATGTTTACTGGGTCAACCCACTGGGTGCAGCAAATGACACAGAGTAGGGGATGACAGATCTTGTTGTATTGAGTTTGAAGATTATGCAGAAGATGGTCCTTCTTCAAGAGAATGCCCTCAGGAGAATTTGTTCACCTTGCTTTCTGGAGTAAGTATCACCCTAATTCAAGCTTCAGTAAGGACTGGCAAGAGCTCTTGAACTGGACTTCAAGAAGTGTGCAGCCTGGTTAAGAAGAGCCAGCTAATATCTAAACATCTCTTTGACACACATTCCCAACCCACAAAACCGTCCTTTCCAGCATCTTCCCAGTTACCTGGAGTCATTCTTGGCATCCAACACTCTCCCCTCCCTCTTCAGTCCCCATGTTCTATTGCTCACCCCCTTAAATACATCTCAATCTATTCGCTCTTGCTACAACCCTACTTTAGACTTGAGTGGCCATTCCGCCTTTCTAAACTAGTCTCTTAATAAGTCTCATGACCCCCAAACCAGTCTCCAGAGAGGAGCCAGTATGATCTTTCCAAAGCACCAATCTGATCACCACCCCCCATAGCCTCCAATGGCTCCTATTGCCTTTGGGATCAGACCCCTTAAGAGGGTTTCTTGGTCTGTGTGTGCCCCCTGCTGACTTTCTTCCCCCAAACACACCTTTCCTGCAACACTATTTGCAGTTCCTCAGGCCTGGGATATTCTTGAGCTGGGACGGTCTTTCCACACCCTATCCTGTTGCTCAGTTATGCCCTTTCTTCTTTTTAGGATTCAGATGCCACCATTTCCTTCCCTGATCTCCGGGCTGGGTGAGGTAGATGCATCTCTGGGATCCCCTGGTTTCCTTCCCATTTCCTTGATCTCACTGAGTTGCCGTTGTTGTTCTCTCTGCTCCTCCAACCACTAAACTATGCACTCTGGGAGGCAGAGCTATTTCTTTCGTCTCTGTGTCTGGCAGACTATAAGTGGTTGGTTGAATGAATGAATGAATGAATGAATGACGCAAACTAAACCAATAGTCGCTCAGAAGCACCTTCTGAGAATGAATCAGACTTAAGGATCTTACAGAGAAAACTAGCAGAACCAGTTCCCATTTCTAAGTTAGGTGAAAAAGTATTTCCAGCCACCTGATTTTTTAGTGAGTAAATTAGAAGTAAAGATGAGTAGTAACTAAGTCTACAAATGGCACAAATGTGGGACAAATTCATGAATTGGTGGTTCTCATTAACCTTCATTTGTCAGTGGTGAGATTTGCTCAGAGTCAATGAGTGTTGCTATTTATTGAGGACTTACTTCTGACCCAGCACTGTGCTAAGGGCTTTGCACATCTTCACTCACATCTCAGCCATCCAAAAAAGTAGGCTCTATCAATTTTCTTCCCTTTTCAGGTGAGAGTTCAGAAGCACAGAGAGGTTTAGTAACTTGTCCAAGGTCACTCAACCAGTGGGTTAAATAAAATTTATTTGGCTTGAGCATGGACCATACATTCCTTACCTGTTTCGCTGCTATAAAACATAGGATATGGAATAATCAATACAGTTATACCATTTCACCATATTTTGTTTCCTTATGGATACAGATCAAGATAAAGCATCACACTTAAATAATTAGTGGAGTCAATGCAAAAAAAGAAACCAGAATCCCAATCAATAAACAGTTTCCTCTTTCTTTCTGAGATCATGATTCCAGTGTCCATTTCTTGCCAAAGCATAAGCTTTCTGCTTCCTGCCACTCTTCCACTCCAGACCCCTAAGGGTGAAAAAGTGAAATTTTTATATGTATTTAAGTGACTAATTAGCATAATTCTCCCTACTTGTATCTACATTTAACATTGATGTTGTTTTCCCATTTTTCCCTCATGCTAATACCCTCAGCTACAAACTAACAAGTTTCCCTGCATCATAGAAAAACTTCAGCGCCTCCTGGATATTCACCCACATGGATTTTCTCGCCTGGAAGCCACCTCTATTTAAATATGTCATTTAAGGTCAAGTTCATGACCCATCTCCTCTATCTTGCCATATCTCTCCACTGTGAGAAACTCTTACAATTCTCACTAGTGAGCATTTACATTTAGCCTAATGTGTGGAATAAAGCTTCCCTTCCTTTCCCTCTTTCATTCTCTTTCTCCCTCCCTCTTTTGCAGGAATGTATCTTCCCTCCCTCCCTTCCTCCCTCCTACTCGTCCTTCCTTCTTTTGTTTGTTTGTTTGTTCCCTCCTTCCATACACAGATTTGGGGCACTTATCATGTGCTACTATCTTCAAGATGTATATGCCACCAATGGCATTGGCATTCTAATTGATTTGTGATTATTAGACCTACCTTTCTTATATTCTACTATTATGTGCCAGTTACTTGATGTTTATTCACTTTAATTGTTCAAACACCTCTCCTGCTCATGACCCTGTGCTTAGTCATCTTCAACAGCTATTCCATGTCCTCCAGACCAGCAGGCACGTGTCCATCTGGAGGAGCTCACTAGGTAGGACAAACTGTGACAGAAGCAAACCAAAGTCCTACTCCATGTCCCCGATGAATCTCATGCAGATTCACACAAGGGTCACCTGGACCTTGTTAGAAAATATATGGAGCATCCATAAACAATCCCATATTTGGGGCAAAGAGAAAACTAAATGTGTTTGTGTGCACGTATTTTTGTATGCATAGAAAAATCTCTGAAAGGACATATACCCACCACGAGGAGAAGTTATAGTCACTGACAGAAGGAAAATCAGATGATGTGTGGAGGGGGCAGTGGCAGAAACTCATAATATGTTTTTTACTTTCTGCATTTCTGCACAATTAAATTTTTATAACAAGTACATAGAACTTGTTTTTCTTTGTTTCTTGTTTGGTAAATGTTATGTGAGTACATTCTCATGAAAGAGTCATAGACACATATTTACACTCCAAGAATTTCGTTTTGGTAGTCACTATAATTGCCATGAAAGCTTCCAGCTTTCTGCCTTCCAGGCTTGTGGAAGGTTGACCTTCCCTCTCTCCATGAAGCTAGGGCAGCCATGAGGTGTGCTTTGGCCAATGAAATGGTAGTGGGAGGAACCCATCACATCTGAGTGAAAGAAGGTGATTACCAGTGCCCAGTGCCAGCTTTCCTTCCAATGGCTGAGGTGACCATGGAGCATGTGCGGCGACAAGGGCTCTATCTTTTGACTCACAGTTCCAGAAATTTCAGTCCCTGGTTGACAGGCTCAAATATGAAGTGGCATGATGGATAGGCCTGCTGTGGAGGAAATCTGCTCATGTCATGGTGGCCAGGAAGCAAAGAGAGAGGAAGGAGCCAGGGAGAGAGATAACCCTTCCAGGTCATGTCCAGGGACCCATCACTTCTGAGAAGGCCCCCATCTCCCAAGAGCACACGTATCCATTGAACTTACCAATGGACTAATCCGCTGATAAGTACGCCACCCCCATAATCAAAACACCTTTCAAAAGCTTTGCCTCCAAGCATTTGAGAGTTTGGGGGGTCATTCTTGATCTAAAACAACAGGCTCTTGATTCTGGCTGTACATTCAAATTCCTTTAGGATATTTCCAACAACTAAGATTCCAACCTCATCCTGAAAGATTCCAATTCAGTGGTCTCGGGTGGAGTATGTATTTTTTTTTTTTTTTGGTGGGTACCGGGGGGTCGACCTCAGGACCTCGCGCGCCAACAGGCACCCGTGCCGCTGAGCGATATCACCAGCCCCTTTTTCGTATGTGGGATCCGGGAGTCGAACTCGGGCCCTCGCGCTTGCAAGGCAGGCGCTTACGCCGCTGAGCCATCTCACCGGCCCTGGAGTATGTATTTTTAAAACAAAGATTCTAATAGGTAGCCAAGATAGTGAACATCTGTGGCAAACAGAAAGATTGCTTCTGGATTGGACAATCTAGTAGAGACTTCACAGAAGACATGATATTCTGACTTTGACTTTTTTTTTTTTTTCGTGGGTACCGGGGGGTCGACCTCAGGACCTCACGCGCCAACAGGCACCCGTGCCGCTGAGCGATATCACCGGCCCCTTTTCCGTATGTGGGATCCGGGAGTCGAACTCGGGCCCTCGCGCTTGCAAGGCAGGCGCTTAAGCCGCTGAGCCATCTCACCGGCCCCTGACTTTGACTTTGAAAGTTGTGTGGCATTTAAACAAATGGTCTTCTCTAACGCTATCGGAACAACCATGAGATTCACCTGATCCTCCCCATTTCAAATGGGGCATTCTATTTTCTTTACTACTAAAAGAAACCCAATTTTGTTTGGATATGTTCCAGGACATGAAGCATATTTGGCTTAAACCAAATTTCTCTCTTCAAAAGATCTTCACTCTCCCAGACTCCAGCAGAAAGGTGGGGGGGGTGTTATGTGACAATTCTGCCAGGAAGATATAGAAGGAGGACTACTAGATGCTTCCCAGATAAGAGTTCTCTTCCTAAAAAAGTGAGACAGGGTCTCAGCAGAGCTTTCTTACTAGGATGGCTCCTAACTCTCAATTGCTTCCTCAACCTCTCCTTCCTACCTTTGAAGACAGTGGTATGAGGCCATGAGGTTGGTGCTGCTGCAGCCAGTTCATCACCACATAGAGAGTAGCTGGCAAGTGATAAGAGAGTTACAGGGCCATCTAGTAGCCCAAGTCTTAAGTGAATCTTGGAATTGCTTCTTCAGTCTTCTCATTAATGTAGGTAACTGCGATTATAGTTTGACCTACTATTAGGTTTTCTATGACTTATGGCCTGACATATCCAGACTGATGCACCAACAGATTTTAAATATGGCACCCAGATAGGTGTTACTTTTTTTAATGTTCCCATGGGTCTTGATACATGATGAACTTTAGAGTTCCTAATGAAGTCGTTTGGGGCTGTCAAGGAACTGGGAGGAATGGCTTGCGTAAAGGCGATCTTATAAAGTAGCTGAAGAACCATGAGGATGAAGGAGAGACATTCTGTTGAGTACATCGCCAGAGGTTTCTGCTGAAGAGCAAAACCCTGAGTGATCCAATTAAAACAGTTCGTTCTGGGCCGGTGAAATGGCTCAGTGGCGTAAGCACCGGCCTTGCAAGCGCGAGGGCCCGAGTTCGACTCCCAGATATCACATACGAAAAAAGGGGCTGGTGATATCGCTCAGAGGCACGGGTGCCTGTTGTCGCTCGAGGTCCTGAGGTCGACCCCCTGGTACCCACAAAAAAAAAAAAAAAACAGTTCGTTCTGGCCTGAGGGTTAAGAACATTGAATCTCAGTGTTCCAGGAACCCTAAAACTCCTGCCCAGCCTCCCATACCAGTAGTCTTCAATTGCTCTTGGCATCAAAGCCCCCTTGGAGCATATTAGAATTCAGATTCTGAGTCTTCTGTCTGCTAAGATACTTGGATTCAGTAGGTCTGGGGCAGGGACCAAGAATCTGCATTTTATAAGAACTTTGTTCCAGTGTAAACAGTTTGGGAATCTCATCTCCTCAAGATGCACCGCTATGTTTTCCAGACTCCACATTATGTAGTGATTTGTTGGGTAAAGTGTGTGTGTGTGTGTGTGTGTGTGTGTGTGTGTGTGTGTGTAATCTCTATAAACACCTGTGATCGGTTGGATTTAATTGGACCACAGCTGGTGTTGATTGCATGTTTTTTAATGTGGCTTCTCAATACCCACTCCCGTAGCACAGCCTTTATGTGTGAAAAT
Organism: Erethizon dorsatum; assembly: GCA_028451465.1. NCBI lineage: Eukaryota > Metazoa > Chordata > Mammalia > Rodentia > Erethizontidae > Erethizon > Erethizon dorsatum. The sequence goes on along the minus strand of CM051830.1, from coordinate 109,205,611 downwards.
CAGCATCAAGTCCCATCTCCGCTGTCAATGTTAAGGTTTATTTAAAGGCTTATGACAGCCGGAGCTGCATGTTCTAAAGCTCAATGACTCTGCATATAGACTGAGAAGTGTATGTTCACTATGCTGATAAAAAGAACCCCCCTGTGCCTGGGGATTTGAGGGCTGGTTTTCAAACCTGTAAGTTGCTTACTCTCAATGTCAGATTGAGCAAATTGTGTCACTATCCCAGTCCAGCAGAAAGCTCTTTCCTAGAAATAGTCATTGAGGTTGCTGCAAACCTGGATGGGCCTGTGTGTGTGATTGGAAAAAGGAGACTCTCCAGGTAGAAAGATCCCTCCCTGGCTTAGTGAGTGGTGTGAACCCTGGGTAGTTGGGGAGGAAGCAAAACTAAACAAAACTGGGGTGTTTTTTTCCCAAACAAAGGGGAAAGGATACTGGGTGTGTTCAATGCAATGGGAAACAAGGACTCAGCGTGCTCATTTTCCATACAATCCTCTCACCCTCTCAGCCAGGCATCCCTTATGCAGTGTACAGCCTGTATATCTTCACGTAACAGCCTTGTAGGAGTTAACACAAATATTGTTCAGAATTCAAGAGTTGGAAGAGTTCCAAATATCAAGTTGATGCCTACGACTATTGGTGGAAAAACAAAAACAGCATGAAGAATATTAAATAAGCCAAATGGTGCAGACCTCCTTTGTAAAGTGTGACCTCAAGGAGAGAGACCCATGGTGGCATTTACCCTTGAGTGGCCATGTGAGATTTTCCCCAAAAGCCACTGTGGGTCGAGATCCCTTGAGCTCCATCAGAGAACAGCTGGAAACAGTAAGAAGGAACACATCAGGGCCCCTTTCCCATTTGGGCTACCAACACTCCAGTTGTCTTTTGAAGAACTGCCTCACTTCCCCTCCGTTTTAATGATTGGATGCTGATGATATACGGTGGCTCCAGCAATGAGCAAATGACCCAGACTGCAGCCACCAAAGTAACTCTCCCTGGAAGAGCTTGGCTTTGGCTGTCACAGGCTGTGGAATGAGGCAGAAGGACAGCAAGATATGAGAGTGGGAGCTCTGTGGTGACATTCCAAGTCCACAACCAACCAGCTAAGCAACCTTGAATGTCTCAACCTCCCTGTTGCAGGCAAGATTTAAGGTGGTCCTGTGACCTCCACATACTCAGGCTTTGTGTGACGTGCTCTCTCCCTTGAATGCGAGCAGGGCCTCTGTCTGGCTTCTAACCAATGTCACACCAGTGAGGCAATAATGCCACCTTCGTGATAATGTCACATAGTTTGCAATGTCTGTCCTGCTTATAGACAAAAAGAGACAGCAGTTAGGCTCACTGGCCATGTTAGGGAGTCCTCTGTATCAAGGGACTGAGGGTGTTTGGCCAATAGAGAATAAGAAGCAGAGGACCTCAGCTGTGCACAGCGGTAGGAACCACTGGCAACCACCATATTAGCCTGGAAGCAGACTTCCCCAGCCAAGCCTCAGATGAGACCGCAGCAATGGCCAGCATAATGATTGCAGTCTTGGATGATCCAGAGCAGAGGATCAAGTTAAACTCTCCAGACCCTTGACCCACAGCAACCATGAGGCAATCAGTGTGGGTTTGTTGTAAGCTGCTAAGTACGTGGTCGTCTTTGTGCAACAATAGATAATACACCCTCTCAAAAAGTGGATGGAAAGACAGTCACACAGATGAGTCGAAAGCCACTAATGGGATGTCAAGTACCCTACCAATAGTTGCGAGGGTTAAAACAGGCTATTGTAGAAATGTGCCTGGTACACAGTAAGCACTCAGTGAATTGCATTTCCCAACCTCTGTCCATTTACCCTGTGTCCTAACTGTCCACCGCAGAACCCCATGCACAAGGGAATTATTCTAACTGAACCCAGTGCCAAGGTTATCCAGGAAAATGCCAGCAGAAGCTAAAAAGACTTTTGTGGAAGATAAAATCATTTTGCATCATGCAAGAGGCTATGCACACAGCAAAAACGGTTTCATAATCATGCCATGTAAGCCAGTTGGGATTTTCCTTCACATAAATTGGATTTTGATTTATATGTCAATAAATGTCCCCAGAAACCTCATCATTTAAAGTTCATCAATCTCAGTGGGAATTGTGGAGACAGCCCTCAAGAAGCCTCCCAGGGAAAAATGGCCATCGCTTACCAGCTCCACATGTTGCTGGGGACATGAGAAAGAGGGAGAGAAGCAGGAGAAAGGAGGTCACTTACCAAGCTTTTGCAGTGTCAGGTTGAGGACTTGATTCCCTGGAAGAGTCTGAGAGATGCTGGTGCTTTGGGGACCCACACGAAAGTGAGTGTCTCAGTTACTTTTCTCGTTGAGACAAAATACCCAACACCCAAAGTTGAACAAGGCAGGGTTTATTTTGCCTCACAGTTTGTAGAGGTTTCAGTCCATAGGCGGCTGGCTCCAACACAAGGTGGCATGGCAGAGGGGCATCACAGAGGAGAAGCAACAGTTCATGGCATGGAAAACAGGAGACAGCAAAAGCAGCAAGCAATGGTAGCAGCAGAAGCAGCAGCAGCCCGCCTTCTTTCTGTCCCTTTATATTCCATTCAGGTTACCCGCCCTTTGGGCAGTGCCATCCACACCCAGCGTGAGGCACCCTTAATCTCAGCATCACATCTTTAATCCCAGCATCACACGCTAGATCCAGCCAGCTCTGAAAAGTGCTACCTATGAGTGCATGAGGATTTGGGGAGACATATAGATATAAGCCATAACTGTGTGGCATGGCTGGAAAATATAAGTAGTGACAGCTTGGGGACCAGAACTGAGAAGGGGCCAGGTTATCACCTGACTTGAATGCCAGCATCTTGAGTCCTGGAGCAAGAGAATGGCATGCCAGATTCGAATCCTGGAAATGGCCTTCCAGCTGCAATGTGAGGGACACGTCCGAGAGGCCGGATGAGTGGCAGGGAGGCCATCAGGCAGTGGTATCACAAGAGTATGAGCAAAGATGGTGCCCTAGATGATGGCAGCAATGGAGATGGAGAAGGAAGGGATGTAAGAGCTCTTGGGGGATTCATTCTGGCAAGCTTGGTGATTGGTAAGTGCAGTTGTTTGGATATGGTTTGAATTTGTCCCCAAGTCTCACGTGTTGGGAGCTTGTTACCCAGTGTGGTGATGTTGAGGTGGGACCTAGAGCAAAGTCCTTAGCAAAGGACTGTGGGACTCCAGCCTCCAAGGCTTCCTGTCTTGAGATTGGCTCTCTTGCTCCTGCATGCACTCTCACCATGATGTGATCGCCATGATGTGACCAGTCAACAGGACCCTCACCAGAGCTGAGCCAGATGCCAGCACCAGCCCTTGAGCCTGCAAAACTGTGAGTCAAATAAACCTCTTGTCTTCATAAGTGGCCTGCCTTGGGCATCTCATCATAGTAACAAAAAAAAAAAAAAAAAAAAAAAAAAAAAAAGACTAATTCAATAAGCCTGGGCAGAAAGGGCTTCTATGATGTTGCTGGTTTCCAACTTAAGTAAGGGAGGAAATGGTGATGACATGAAGATATGAAATTGTGGGAGAGAAATTGCAAAGTTGATGACCAGCCAGAGTTTTCAGAATGGTCCCAGAGGATCTTTTCATTGAAGAGAACAGGAAGTCTCATGTGAGGAGAGCACAGTCTCTAGCCAGGAGAAAATTGTCCCAAATCAGCTGCTTCAGGCACTATTCCCTGCAAAACCCCTGACACAGACACTTTATGGTACATATAGCTTCTCAGGGGACACTATGACCCAGTTCCCAATGAGTCACATCACCTCTTTATTTTAAATCTAATAAGGCACTTTATCTGCAAGCTATGACTACTTTGGCTGTTCTGACATCCAAAAGGGATTAAATCGATTTAGTCGGACATTTTATTAAGTTAAGGAGGAATCTAGCTAACCAATCAGATTGATAAATATGTTCTATGTGTTTGGAGGCTTGTTCAGTCCATATTAACTGTCCTCCCTTAATTGAGGCCCTGATAAGTCACAAAAGACTCCACCGCTCTTCCCTTCAATCCATCCAGCATGAGGCCAATTAACCAATATTCAAAGCTCAGAGGATCATTGTCAGGACTAAGTGCTCTGATGAATGTAAAACACAGAACATAATTCTTAGTACAAAGGAAGAGTTCAAATTTTCCCAGTGTCAGCACAACTGTCCTTACTATCATCATTGTTACTACTAATATGGTATAGATCTTGTCATAATACCCTCCCACTCAAAATGGTTCCCCATTGCCCATGCTCCATGGCTCCCCATTGCCCATAGGATAAAACCCACACTCTCTAGCCTGACCTTCTATGCCTGACATCATCATACCCAACCAGGTTTAAGTTTTTTCAGCTAACACGTGCCCTACATCTCAGCCATTCTATAATGCATTTTGGCAAACACTAGGGGAGGGAATTAGATAAAAATTAGACTTTTGCTGTCCTCATGAAACTCATGAGAAATACAGAAACAGCTCAGTGCTAGACAGGAGGCAACTTATAACTAGCTGAAGATTTGATTTCTGACTCAGGATTGTCCCTGATGAACAGGAAAGAAGCTTTGGAAAATCTCCTACCCAGACTCACTACAGAGCATTAGACTGGGTGTTGTACATAATTGTTTAGCTTTTGAGCCAGAAATCCGTCTAGGCACTTGACATACATTATTTCATGTAACTTAACAACTCTATGAGGTCTGTATTTTATCCCTATTTTACAGAAGAGGAAACTGAGGCTCAGAGAGATAAAGTGATTTGCCTTAAGCCACTCACTGAATAAATGTCAGTGTTAATCTAAGTCCAGATATTAGGACCAAGGGTTCTGGGGATCAAACCTAGGGCCTTGCACATGCCGGACAAGAGCTCAGCCACTGAGCTGCATCCCTAGCCCAGTCCAGATATTTTTAACTGCAAATCTCATAACACTGACAAGACTATGGGGCGTCGAGTTTGGATTGTCACTGAAACTCACAGGCCATGCTAGGCTTACCAGGCATGAGGTCTGCTTCATTTTAAGAAGGAATATGAAGTGAGAAGTAGTGTAGCATGTTACCCTGACAGCAAGGCCTTGGACACCCAGACCCCTCCTGCAATGTCCCCATCACCATTTGGTACTAAGGGACAAGAGCTGGTGTGACTATGGGTTATGTCAGCAGGGGACACCTTCAGGGCCTCAGGGTCCTCAGCCTCAAGACTTTGCTAGGAGCATAGTGCCTGGAGGAGTGCATGCACGTTTCTACTCTTCAGCAGAGCTGCAGCCCATAAGAGCAGAAGGGCACGTGGACATGTGCACAAGAGGCAAAGCATGAGGGCAGCCTCACTTTATAACAATCTACCCTTGCAGCAACTAATCCAGTCCCTGGAGAGTGAAAACTCACTACTGTGAGACCTGACCCCATCCCTTGAGTAATGTATTAATCTCTCTTAACAATCTAGTCACTCTTAAATGTTCCAGCCACCCCTCAACACTGTTCTTTTGGGGACCAAATTTCAATATGAGTTTCAGAAGGGACAAATTGTATTCAAACTCTATCATCCCTTAAGGATCACACAGTTTTGAACAGGATCCCAAGCATTGTGAATCACCCCTGAGGCCCAGAGGTCCCAGATTCTCCAAATCCTGTCTCATGAACTCTGCTTTGTGTAGGAACACAGTTTCCAACACATTCAAGGGAGCATGACCACATCTTTCTCTTCTCCAAGCTCTACTTGGTTTTTCCTCCCCCCAGAATGGCAGCATTTATTTTGTCCCTATCAGTCCACCTCAAATTAGCTCCCAATTTCCCAGAACCCCAACTTCAGTGCAGCGGACACCAAGAATAGTGCAATTACCAGGAACCAAGGGGCCCAGACCTCACCTTGCATTATGTGCACCCAGCCTGGCCACTGTTGTGTTCATCAGCTCAAAGAAATGATTTACAAAGGCTACTGGAACAAAAGAAATGGGAGCACACATGCACGCACACACCCCTATAAATGTTATTGGATTTCATCCATCAAGATGCCTTTGAACAGAGCTCATAAACATAAAAAAATGTTTACGATGGTGAACAATGCACTTTAATATCTCTGGAATAATTTGTGTTGTCAGGAGCGTCCGCTGCAGTATTTTCTTGTTTTTGTCCTCTCCACTGCTGCTGACCACTCTGAAAGAAATGAGCAACCAACTGTATTAATAGCTCCTTCATCTTCCTGCCACTGCTCCTTCTAAATGGCTCGCCGTTATCTATTCATGAAATAAATAAGTGCTGCCTTTCACATCTCCCAAACTCTCCTTGTGCCTGGCAAGATTGGAGAAATTGAACCTTTACAAGGGGCTCTCCAAATTCCTTTGATGCAGGAGAACTTGGCAAAGCAGGCTCAGTGTGAAGTCAGGGGGAATGGATCCCTTTTGGGCTCCAGGGAGTTTCTGGAGGGACTCAGTGCGACGTACTTCATTCATTTGGCAAGTGCAGGGCATGAAACCTCTGCTGAATCCTTTCCACCAATTTTCTGCATTATTTAGCCACGTCTTTCTATAGAAAGCCATCATGGCAATTAAACCTGTCTCCAGAGTCAAAGAGGCGTGGGTTCAAATCTCAGCTCTGCCTCTTACTAGCTGTGCAACAGGCAGTTTGCTTTGCCTCTCTGAGCCTCAGTCTCCTCTACAATAAAACAGAGATAATATTTACACCTAATTCATGTGGTGATTGTGAACATGGATTGAAATTATTAATATAAGGTGCTTGGAATAATGCCTGCTTTGTGATAAGCACTGTGTAGTATTTGTTTTCTTAGTCCTAAAAATTGAGAATAAAGATACATAATGTGACACATAGTAAACGCTTAATATCTGGCCATCGTTATTACTGTCACTATAACTATTATTTGCTACTTTAACAGGTCAGCAGTGCTTTCTTAAAAAAAAAACATACCAGTATAGAGGGATACCTAAATTTAAATGGTTTCTTAACATGTAATAAGGTATTTTACATGTCATCTTAATTCTGATTATTTAATAATAATAATAATTTTATCATCATCCCCACTTCACATTTGAGAAGTTCAGTAGTTTGTCTATGTTCACACCTGAGGGGCAGGATGGAAGTTTTATCCAGTTTTGTCCGATGCCAGCATGTGTGCTTATTTCAAGTATATGGTCATTCCCAAGAGGGCAAGACCTTGTCTGTTTCTGACCTATCCCTAATAATCGTAAGAGGAGCAGGACCACACGAGGTCCCCAAATATATTAATCAGCTCATATGACACTCCAGGGACTCCGCTCAGTGCTTCCCACGCATGCTCTCATTTAATCTTCACAAGATTTACATAAGCAGGTACCGATGTTACCCCTATTTTAAAGATGAAGAGCTGGAAGGAAGGAGGGAAGGGAGGAAGGAAGGAAAAGAAGGAAGGAAGGAAAGAAAAAGGAAGAAAGGAAGGATTCCATTAACTCTAATGTTTTCCAAATTAACCTGATTAGAGACATTACCTGCAGGTCTTATTAAAAATGAGATTCCTGGACTCCTTGCAAATCCCTCTAGCCCCAGGGATTCTGTTTCAGTAGATCTTGGAGGGCTCCAGCCCTGGCAAGTACACACGGTTGAACCTTTTGATGAGGTCTCATGAGTTTTTTGGTTGGTTTTGGTTTTTGTTTGTTTGTTTGTTTGTTTGTTTGTTTGTTTTGAGTTGAGTAATGTTCTCAAACAAAAGTTTTCATCTAAGGATGAAAATTATAAACATCTGCTGAGAATAAAGCCTGCTGCTGTTCTGGTCATTTGCAGAGGAAACTCCAGCAAGTCAGGGCCAACTTACAAGAACATGCTCATTAACTACAAAGTGTTCATTCAGTCAGAGTCCATAGGGATGTAAGAACAGCATCCCTGCAAAATGCTTGCCCACCTGGGAAATGGCATGGTGAATTGGGCAGGAAGTGACCGAAGTGTGGTGTCAGGGGTATCTGGGTGCGCCATTAAGCATTGACTTAAAGTGAGCCATTCTGAGCATTGACTTTTCCATCTGTAAAACAGAGGTGATGATTCTTACCGCAACACAATGTTTTGAAGATAAAATGGAATAATCGTTTTTAAAAGCACTTTGCACGGTAGTCACCTTTTCCTCCTCCTCCTCACTGATAGTGAAGCTATAGGGAACATAGCACACGCATCCTCCTAGCCACCAAAAGCCAGCTTGGTATTAGCTGCTCTCTAGGAGAGTGAAGCCAGAGAAAATATCATCCAGCAAGTAATTTAACTAGCCTCATGAATGAGTCAGAGACGACCAAAACGAGGAACCTCTATTCCAGGATACAAAAGACAACCTATCAACTTCAATATAGTGTTGAAGGAAACTAAAGAGAATCCAAGTAAGTGAAAGACATCCCATGCTGATTTAAGATGTCTTAGATGCCAATAATCTTCAAATTGATTTATGGATTCAATGTAATACCTATTACAATACCAGCTGGCTTATTTCTTGCAGAAATTGTCCAGCCAATATTAAAATTTCATATGGAAATGCCAGAAACCTAGGATAGATTAAACAACGTTCAAAAGAACAAAGTTGGAGTATTCATGTGTTCTGATAGAACTTGCTACAAAGTTACAGGAATTGTAATAATGCAGTAGGATCGCATAGACATATAGATCAATGGATGTAAATTGAGAATCCAGAAATACACACTCATATTTTTGCCAATTGATAAATAGATGGCTGGTTGACTGACTGACTGATTGAAAGAAGTGCAGGAGCTCTAGTGTATATCATTGACTATAGTAAAAATATGTGGTATACATGAAAATTGTCAGTTGATTTTTATAAAGATAGCATGACCATTCAATGGGAAAGCAACAATCTTTCAACCAGTGGTGTTGGATCAGCTGTATATTCACACCCAAAAGAATAAAATCGATACCCTTCCTTATACTGTATACAAAAAATTACTCCGAATGTATACTAGATCTGGATATAAGTTCTAAAACTATAGAATTCTTAGAAAAAAATACAGGTTCTTTATGACCTCAGGTTTGATGTCTTTTGTATGACATGAAAGCAGAAGCGAAAAAAGGAAAAATAAATAATTTGGACTTCATCAAAATTAAAGCATTTTTGCTTCAAAAGATGCTATGAAGCTGAAAAGACAAACCATAGAATGGGACGGAAATAAATGCAAATCATATATTTGATAAAGGACTTACGTGAATAATATGTGCAGAACTCCTACAATTCAATAATGAAAAAAACTGAGCTAATTAAAAAACAAGCAAAGGATCTGAAATCTTTAGCTTTCTCTAAAGATGTATAAATGGCCAAAAAGCACATAAAAAGATGCTCAAAATCATTAGTCATTAGGGAAATGCAAATCAAAACTACAATAAGGTATACTTCACACACACTAGAGTAGCTACAATTTAAAAGTCAAATAATAACAAGTGTTAGGGAAGACGCAGATATATTAGAGCCCTTGTAAGTTGTTGGTAGAAATGTAAAATGGGACAGCCAGTTTGGGAAATAATTTGCCACATTTTCAAAATGTTAAACATAGAGTTCCCATGTAACTTAGCAATTCCACTCTTAGTTATTTAACTAAGAGAATAAAAGTATAGGTACACATAAAGTATATGTGCATAAAAACTTATGCATAACATTCTAAAGTGGGAAAAAAACAAATTCCCATTAAGTTATTAACACATAAGTAAAATGTGGTAAAGCTGTACAGTGGAATATTATTCAGCCATGAAATTGAATGAACTACTGCTACATGCTACAACATAGATCGACCTTGAAAATATTCTAAGTGAAAGAAGCCTGTCAAAAAGGACAAATTGGGCTAGTGAGATAGCTCAGCAGCATAGGCACCTGCCTGGCAAGCACGAGGTCCTGAGTTCGACTCCTGGTACCTACATAAAGGAAGAAAAAGGGCCAGTGATATCGCTCAGCAGCACAAGCGCCTGTTGGCAAGTGCGAGGTCCTGAGTTTGATTCCTGGTACCCACATAAAAAAAGGAACAATAATAAAATCTCATTATATATTTATATATTATATATATATTGTATATGTTATGTATTTATTAATCTATAGAAACAGAAAGTAGATTAGTGGTTGCCTCCAGGCTTGGGGGAAATGAGGACTATCCGATAATGGTATAAGTTGCTTTGTGGGTGCTGAAAATATTTTCAAATGAGTTGTGATGAAGGTTGGACAACTCTGTGAATATATTAAAAATTATTGAAATATTTTCAATAAGTGAATTATAAGGTATATTAATTACATCTCAATAAAGCTGTTTTTTTAAACAATTCACTTGGTGAAGAAAATATTAGACTCTTTCTTAGTATTAGTTTATCCTTTTAAAATTTCACATTTATATATTTCATAGTATCTATGTTATGAATTGTGTCCTCCCCCAAAATTTATGTGAAGTCCTAAACCCAGTACTACTATATTTGGAAATAGGGTTGTTGCAGATGTAATTAGTTAAGATGGAGGTCATAGTGAGGTACAGTGGGCCCCTAAATCAATGTCACCTGAGTCCTTAAAAAATTAGAAAATTAGACAAGGAGTGGTGCAGAGGAAAGACATTATGAATGCACAGAGAAAAGACAGCCATTTATAGGACAAAGAGAGACCCCTGGAGCAGGTCCCTACCTCACAGTTCTTAGGCAGAAGCTACCCTGACAACAAACTGATTTTGGATTTTTAGACTCTACAATTGTTAAACAATAAACTTTTGTTCTTTAACCCTTTACATACTTTGATACTTGATTAGTAGGGTGGCACTTGCCTATAATTTATACACACATACATTGACACATATTGAGGCATGTTCCTTTTTTCTGTGAATGAAGGGTGTCCCCTATAGCACATGAGCTAGGGAAGGAGAAAAGATGTTGACCAGCTGTTAAGGTTTAGATCTAAAATACCCCCCAATCTCATGTGTTCGGAGGGTGACTGGACCATGGGGACCCTATAGCCATCAGTGGATTCATCCATTGATGAGCTCAGTAGGTGAATGTGCTGGGGAGTGGGGGCTGATCAGAGGCTGGTCATTGGGGGTGTGACCCAGAAGACATTTTTGCTTGTCTCTCTGCTTCCTGGCTACCCTGGGTTAAACAGCTTTCCTCTGCCATACCCCTCTACCATCCTGTTTCTGCCTTGGAGCCAGCCAATCACGGACTGAAAGCATGAGCCAAAATGAACTTCTCTTTCGTTAAGCTGGGGATGTTGGATATTTTGTCTCAGGAAGGGAAAGTTGCTAAGATACCAGCTGACACCTTGGCAGCTGCCTGACAAGCATCATATCACATAACGTTTCTGGGTATCAGTTTCCTTAATTACAAAGCCTCATCATAATCATCCCTTCCAAGAAAGGTTATGGTCAAACTTAACAGCAATACACTTTTGATGCCTTCACATGTGGTAGGCATTCAACAAATGATATCCTGAATATAAATTACTGAGGCATGATGTGGTTGGTACATGTAATTCCATAGAACATTTTCTGTGGTATACAGAAGCTTATAAGCCAGGCAGACTTTATGCATGTGTTCAGCAAATATTTATTGAGCACCTACTATGTGTCAGACACTGTGCTTACATCAAGGAAGTAGCAGTTAATAAAATAAATTCCCCTTGCCCTGTGGGACTTACAGTTAAGTAGAAGGGAGACAGAAAATAATAATAGTATACATAATAAGTAGATTATATAGTATGATAGGGCACAAAGTGCTTTGAGAGGAAAGAAGGAAGGAGAAGAGGTAATGGTCATGCAGAGAGGGACACTGAAATTTATAAAGGGTGTTCAGGGTACATCTCATTGAGATGGGGCTACCTGAACAAGACTTCAAGGAGACAAAGCTCATCATAGTTGGGATTTGATGTTTACTTTCTGTCTGCTGTTGGTAAAACCATCATATTCCTCTGATCTATATTTTATGATCTATAGAATGAGGATAGTTATAACTACCTCAAAGAGGTTTCAAATTTCAAAATAATGTAGTTTAATTTTTTGTAATAATAATACATAATAATGTTTAAGAACACTGAAAAAATGCCTAACATTTATTGGGTACTTCCTCTACCTTCTGGGCCAACCCCCAGCATTTCAGACACATCACCTCATTAATCTTCCCCATAGCTCAGTTAGGCCCGTGGCATTTGATTTCTATTTTGCAGATGAGGAAACTGAGGCTCAGAGAGTAGGAGTGACTTTCCCCAAATTACTAAATCAGGAAGTGGTATAGTCAGGCCATGAACTTGGGTCTGTCTGACTCCCAAATCTGCTAAATTCGTTCCCTCTATTATTGGCTGTATGAGCTTAAACAAGTCACCCCTGCAAGCCTTTCTGTATTTCCAGTTATTTGAGAACTGAGGCATCATTTGTTTCCCTATCAGGTGCCATAATTAGCATCTTAATTCAATTGTTTGGCTTCTATCTGAGTTAGGTAACCATGCCTAAACTAAAAAAAAAAAAAGAAAAAAAAAAAAAAAAAAAAGAAACAAGTCAGGCATGACGGCACATACCTATAATCCCAGAACTCTGGGAAGCTGAAGCAGGAAGATTGCAAGCTCAAGCTCAACCTGGGCAACTTAGTAAGAACTTGTCACAAGATTAGAAAAAAAAAAAAAAAAGCCACAATAACAATAACAACAAAAATGCTGAAACACAACATGAATCCACGTTGGTCGATAGATTCCACCTTCTAATCCAACTTCAATCAGCTGCAGTAGCTGCCTGGAGCTCTCCACTAGAAAAGATTTTAGGGTCACAATTGGTCTTGGCAGGCAATAGTGCCATGATCTACTAGTGAAGTCTGGCTGGGTGAAGAAGTAGAGAGCAGAGAGCTTGTGCTGATTCCAAATGGAAAACGCAAACATGCAAAATTAAAACATGCCTTCTTATTTTCTTTGGCGTAAAGAAAAAGCAACACAACATACTTAAAACCAGTGGCCAGCTTTGATAATGTGAACGTGAATTTTGAAATCATTCTCTCCAGTCTCTGAATGTTATCCACTTCCAGACATTTATCCATTAATTCAAATGTCTTTGACAACAGAGTAAAGGGAAAATAATTTTTTCAGCTACTTTTGAATTGAACATAGCGGAAACAATATACATTTTCTTTGTCAGAAAGGAATCTAGTTTCTCTCAAGGATCACATCACGAATAACAGCCAGAAAAAGGTAGAAAGATTGTCCCACATCACTGACCCACTTGCCCCACACTCAGGGACTGTCCATCTCCACAAGGTCCAGGAACCTCCTGATTTATGGCACATCACGCCAAAGAGACCATAAACAAACGTACCAACGAAGGAACGTGCAAAGGAAAGCAGACCCCGCCCTACCTTCTGAGGATCTGTACAGGAAATTGCTAAAAACAACTCCCAGGTGTGACCGGCTGAATTGAATTAGCTCTCAATTATCATGGAAGCAGCCTGGACTCTGGTTAAGAGAAAGAGAAGAAAACCCAGCCATCATTTCTGTTTGGCCTCAGTGCACGGGCTTGGGAGTTTCTGGTAAATCTGTGTCTGAATTCTGTCTGGACCAATTATAGCTGTGTGACTTTGGGAAATTCATATCAGCTCCCAGAGCCTCAAATTCCTATCTCTAGGGTGGATATAGAAAGACACCTTCTTCCTAGTATTTACTGTGAGGACAAAATGAAATACTGAACACAAAGCCTACAACATAGCAAGCCCTCCATTGATGTGAGTTGTTCATTCGAGATGAGGAAGGAGAGCATATTTGTATTTCTCAGCAAGTGTTGTACAGACTGAAATTAATGTGAGTCAGAATCCCCACACTGAAGTTGAGAGATGTCTTGAGAAAGCTACTGGATGAAAATACAGTGGTAGCTATGCTTTCACGTGCTCTGAGGCCTTTGGATTGCCACCCACTTTTCTGAGCCTCAGTTGGCCCATTTGTCGTGCAGGGAAAGGTAGCACAGGGTTTCAGACATGAGCCCAGGGTTCAAGTCCCAGCTCTGCATTTCCTGTCCATGTGATGGAGCCTTGTTTTCATGATCTGTAAAATGGGGATAATAAAAACAACATCAGTTTTCTAGTGAAAATGAACAAAATAAGCACTCAGAAATGTGAGCAGGGCTGGTGAGATGGCTCAGCGGCGTAAGAGCCTGCCTGGCAAGCGCGAGGTCCTGAGTTCGACTCCCAGTACCCACATAAAAAAAAAAAAAGAAAGAAATATGAGCAACATATATAGATGCTAAGGAGAGGGAAGACATGGAAATAAAGAGTACAACAGTGGTCATTCTAGGCTAGGAAAGGAGGGGCAGAGGGGGTTGGATAACAGGATAGCAAATCACGGTTATATAGGAGGTATATGTTCTGACCTCCTACAGGATAGTAGGATGGCTATAGCTCATAATAACTAATTATATAATTTATAAAGAACTACAAGTGAGGAAGCTGAATGTTCCCAACACAAAGAAATGAGAAGGGCTGGTGAGATGGCTCAGTGGCTTAAGTGCCTACCTGGCAAGCGCGAGGGCCCAAGTTCTACTCCAGGAACCCACATACGAGAAAAGGGCCGGTGATATCGCTCAGCGGCATGGGCGCCTACCAGTGCGCGAGGTCCTGAGGTCGACCCCCCGGTACCCACAAAAAAAAAAAAAAAACACAAAGAAATGAGAAATGCTTAAGGAGATGGAAATTCTACCTTGATATGATCAGTACACATAGAATACATGTATCCAATTATCAGATATAATGCCATAATTATGTATAATTAGTACATTGATTAAAAATAGTCCTTGACAAGAAGTACTGTGATACTAATTTTAATTCCTTTAATTTTTTTTTTTTCTGGTACTGGGGATTGAACCTAGGACCTTGAGCATGGTAGTCAAGAACCCTACCACTGAGCTACATCACTAGTTTCCCACCTTAGCTTCTTTGATAATAATAATGTTATTAAAATGATCAGCTGTCAGGTTCCACTGCACCCTGAGAAGCCAGCAGCAGCAGCAGGATGGAGGGAAATTGAATTACAGTTGACATTTTGCTCCTGATGGGTCACAAGTAGGGAGCCAAGAATCTTTTAGACACAGGTCACCATCGTCCCAAGACTCTTCCTCCCTGGACATTTCACTCTCCTCTCCAATCCAAAGATAATCCAGATTCCTCAGAAAGTTTTTAAGATGTAAATACCTCTTCCTTCTGTGCTCTGTAGTTCAAGTTCTAAGAAAGCAAAGCTCCTATATCAGCATTAATTAAACTGCCAGCTTCTAACAGCCCCATTACTCCACCGATAAATCTAATTCCTATCTGTGCCGTGAGAATCCCCAGGCCACATAAACCCTGTCCAGAGTTTTATGTAACCTTAAAGAATTCTTGCAAGCTCCAGGAGGCTTTCTTCTCCCACCCATCTTGCAGTACAGAGAAGGTCTACATTGCAAGTTCTTGGGGAAAATAGCTTCTCTCGGCACTTTCACCATCTGTCTTAATTTTTTAAATTATACTTTTATTAAACCCTTAAGGAAAATGGACTTGTCGAGTTCTCATTAAACAGGGAACTAACTATGCACTGCATAAAATGAAGAGATGAATTTTTTTGAGAGCTACCCTCACAATTTGCCTTAATGAATTCTCCCTCTGCTGCTATATTACAGAGAGTGTGCAAATAAATAGAGCATTTTGTGAGTGGTGGATGGGAAAATGGATATTTAAGTAGTTAATAAGAGTTCTTGGAGCGTCCTATTGAGAGCTTGCTTCCAAGGAACTCAAAGTACTTGCTGCATTATCGCAAGCTTCTCTCTCCTTGGAGGCTGACTTCATGCAGGGGTGGGAAGGAGATTCATCCCTCAAACCATTGGAGGAAGGAGAATGGCTCCCACATAGCAGCCTCAGAGAAAACTGCACGAGTCTGCTTGCTAAGAGGGCATACAGTGTTTACTGAGCACCTACTCTGGCCTGGTATGTTATTAAGTGCTTTTCCTAGCCTCCATGGATAGCAGCTACATTATGTTTTTGTCTCCAGCTCTACCCCACGTGATTTGATTTTCCTTCCCATTGTGGATGGAGCCTACTCACTTGCTCCATTGTTGTTGAGCTTAGTCATGTGACTTGCCCTGACCAATAAAACTGGGAGGAAGTGATACTGTGCCTGTTCCAAGGTGAGTATCTGGCAGTACGTTATGTTTCCAATCTCTGACACTCCTACAATGTCCACAATAAAAGCTTATCCCCAGAGAGCTGCTGGTCCCAGAATGAAGCACACAGAGCAGAAAAATGCTGCCTGGCACCAAGCCCCACTGAGCAAACCCTAGTCCATCTGGAGCCACAGGAATGAAAAAAAAAATATTTGTTATTGTAAGCCACTGAGATTGGGGGTTTCTTTGTTTCATGTCATTCTTGTGGCACAGCTGACCTGTACATCAATGGTGCATCAGAATCACTGGGGGATCTTTCAAAAAATGTTGATACCTAGATTCCTTCCTAGGGACTATGGCTTATCAGTCCATGGTGACCCCAGGTACCTCCCCGGTAATTCTTATGTGCAGTCAGAGATGAAATCCACCAATCTGCCTCATCACATTTAATCCTGTCTATGATCTCATGAGGAAGGGCTTGCTCACTGCATTTTATGGGTGAAGAAATGTAATGTCAGTGATAGGAGCAGATATCTGGAGGCTCTCCAGCCAGTAAGTGGCAAAGCTGGGACTCAAGCCTGGATCCATGTCACTTAGAAAGTCAGAAAGTCACTAGGAAAGTTTCTGAAAATATGCATTCTGAGTCCCGCCATGCCTATTAAATCAGTTCTCTGGGATTTGCAATTAAGAACTTACTTTAAAATTGTATTAATTTATTTATTATGGAGAGTGCTGAGTATTGAACTAGAGCCTCCTACAAGCAAAGCATACATTCCGCCCCTGAACTACATCCTCAGCAAGAACCTATTTTGTTTTTTCTTTGCGGTAATGGGGATTCACATTGAGCTATATTTTTTAAAGAATTTATTTATTTATTTATTTATTTATTTATTTATAGTACATGTTTGCAGGACCTAATGTTTACATTCCTCATGTGGAGTTGGTACATGTACATCACACATCTTAATTCTTTCTTTCATCCCCTTTCACTCTGCTCGTTCCCCTCTCCCTCCATCTCTGGATCCCCTTCCTAGCTGAGAAAGTTCTATCCCCTACATTTTAAACTGACTTCTATAATGGCAGAAGTGTAAGATGGCTCTCAAGATCCCTGCCCCCTTCCATAGGTGCCTCTCACCGTGAGTGTAGGTGAGACCTGCAAATATGGGACTGTTACTCTCCTGGGGGCTTATGTTATATAGAATATGTTAGGGAAATTGTCGGTGTAATTAAGGGCCCTAGTCAGTTGAGTTTAAGTTAATCACAGGAAGGTAATACTGAGTGGGCCCAGCCTCATTAGATGACTCTTTTAGAAAATGATCTAGAGGCCAGAGAAGAAGTCAGAGATATCAAAGCTAAAGAGTCTCTTATTGGCCTTGAAGAAGCAAACTTTCATGTCTTGATGAGGGCTGCATGGCAGAGAACAGTGGGCAGCCTCAATCTTACATACACGAGGAACTGAATTCTGCCACCTACCAGTGAGCTTGGAAGAGGACCCCAAGCTCCTCTGTGGTGTCTGCATTGATCTCATTCTGCTGAGACCCTGAGCACAGGAACCTGTTACCTCATGTCCAGTCCCCTGGCCCATGGAAATGGTGAAATGATAACATTATGTTGTTTTAATCTCACTAAGGGGTGATTGATTACAGCAATGGAAACTAACACAGTTTCCCGGCAATTCAGACATAAGCAGTTACCCTTGGGCCACACTTTGAAAACCACTGGAACCCCCAAAATAAACATGGAGGCCAGTGTGATTAACCAGATCAAAACTAAACCAGACCATGCACTAATGATGACTGGGTTAGATTTGGGGTTCTGTTGTTGCTGTCTTGGTTTGGTTTGGGGTTTGCTTATTTGTGAAATGAAATGTTGTCAACTGTGTGTATACAAGACCACAACATCTCTAGGCTTGGGCTGGTGCTTCTCAAACTGTCCATGGGGAAGGACCTGTTTTTCTTTTCCTCCCGCACCACTGGTTGATACACGGTTCCTACTGAGTATGACTGATAACAGCTGCCGCCACAAGCAACTCACACCGAGTTTCAGCAACACTCCACGGTCTACACCCTGCTACACAGGTTGTGTGGATGCTGTGCGGTGCCGAGCTGCCATAAATTTCTGAACGCCAGTCATCATCCACATTGTGCTTCTTTCTATCCTCAGGTTCCCAAAGTCCAACTGAGGCAGGCAAAGCTTTCTGGTTGTTGCAGATTTGCGTCCACGATGAGACCCCATGGAAGACAGGGACTAGAGTGGATTTACCACAGAGTTCCAGGATCCCCTCATTTAAACGCACTTGCTAAATAAACATACATTTCCATGCCTACTTTTTATTAATAATTTTGTGGTTTTTAAAAGAGTCATCTCAGCTGAATAAGCATCAGTCCCCCAAAACCTGATCTGCCCCTGTTGGGGATGTTTGCCCAAGTTCACCAGGCCACTAGGTTCAGTAGATAAACATGCACACATCCTACATCTCTGAAGGCAGCAATGTGGGACCTCACTCTACATGCCTTGCCCAGGAGGAAGTTTCAGGGGAGTCTCCTGGGCCCTGGAGTAGAATTTCAGGGATGCCATCTACTCCGTAAAAGTGGATGAGCAGCTGGACTTGTAAGAGCCACAGTTGCTTCATCTGTACAATGAGGATGAAAATGGCATCTTTAAGTGAACACATGCTCATAGGCCCTTTGCAGAACTGGATGCTTAACAGAAGCACTAGGTGGTGACTTGGCATTGTTCTCTGGAAGTAGAACACCTTGGGTTCAAAGCCTGGCTCTGCCGTTGGCCGGCTATGAAACTTTGCAAGTTACCCAACATCTCCAAAGCTCAGCTGTGAAACAGGGTTATCATGGTTATATGGTAACTCCATCCCGGGGTCACTCTGAAGATTACTAAAATGACACATGGAAAAGATTAACAGACACCTTGGGGCAGAAGGAGTGCTCTTATAAATGGGAACTATTGTTATTTTGCAAACAGAGGTCCTGCCTTTGGTCTGAGGCACATAGGGAAGTTATCAGAAAGCCAAGGTTGAAGGATTCCTTGACCCAGAGCTGAGTTAGTCCAACAGACCACCCGGGGCTGAAACACATGATCTCTGGCTCCTTGGTGAAGAAGGAGCTCATGTGCCACCCCACCACCACCCCCCACACAAATCCAGCCCATCACAGGCCACCAAGTCTGCCTCCCTCTGCAGAGAGACCTGGTAGCCACATGCAGACACTCACCAGTTCTCAATTCGTACCCAGAGCATTCCCCCTAATATCACCCAGGGGGCTGATTGATAGAGACAGGCAAAAATCTATAGCTGTGTGACAGAATGTTTACTACCAGCCCTCTAGGAAATGATTACTTCGAGGTAATTTTGAACCTCCCGACTATGATGCAGTGTCTCATATATTAAACTGCAGAGAGCAGTATATGAAAGTGCTACAAGGAAACCTTGTATTTCACAGCTTACTGGGGAAAGAACACACAGGGGCAAACTGGTTTCAGGGAAGACTCACACAGAGATTTCAAATTCTTTGCATGCATCCCTAAGGTAAGAACAGAGAATTAAGCTTCCAGCTTCCGCTGCCAACAACAATGTCTATTGTATGCTCCTCGACTGCTCCGGGGCAGCCCCCATTGCCAATGCCACACATGTTCCAGACACTGCAATTCACATACCCTAGGCTCTAGAACTCTATCGCAGCTGCCTCTAGAAGCTGGATAGATTTCTCTGTGCCTGTCCCATCACAACATCTATGACAATGACCAAAGATGGATTCCCTAGGGTACCTCCTTCCTCCCAAACTTCCTTTCAAATGAAAGTTTCCTAAAGGTCAGATACGTGGATCAATGGAACAAAATATCAAGTCCGAAATAGACTCACACAAATGTAATCACTCGCCTTATAAAAAAGGTATCACTGCAAACAGAAGGGAGAGGCTGTTATTCTCAAACACTGGTGGGAAGTTTAACTGGATAGCCATACAAGGCAAGAAAATTCATTTTGAACCTACCTCACCACACACAAAAAATCAATTTGAGATAGATTATACATCTAAATTTGAAAGAGTAAAATAATTAAACTTTTAGACAAGAACAAGGAAAAGTATTCAGGACCTTGGGGTAAGCAAAGATTTCTTAACTCAGAAAAGTGCTAATTAAAGGAGAATAGTGAAAAATCAGACTGCAACTGCAACTGTTGATAGTAATCAAAAGATACCATGAAGGGAATGAAAAGCAAGCCAGGTGAGTGGAAATGAATATTTGTAAAATCAAAAAGGATTTTTGTCCAAAGCATAAAAAGAACACTTACAAGTTAAAGAGACACTCAGCAACAAGTGTTGGAGCAACTAGTACTCTCATACACTATTGGCAGCAGTATAAATTGATATAAACACTTTATAAAATGGTTTCACAGTATCTGCAACAGCCAGTAATGTATATAATCTATGACTCAGTAGTTCTACTCCTAGATATAAACTTAAAAAGAAATGCATGGATGTGTTCACCAATATAAATATATAGGAACATTCTGGAAACAACCCAAGTGTCCATCAACATTTGAATGGAAAAATACACTGTGGTGCAATGAGTACGAATGAACTACAACCACAAGTAACAACAGGGATGAATGTCATCAATAAAACACTGAATGGAGAAAAGCTAGATGTGAAAGAATACGTATTGCTAATTCCATTTATATGAATTTCAAAAATTAGAGAAACTAGCATATGCTTTAGAAGTCAAGGTAATGCATACTCTTAGAAGGGGATAAATAGGGTTTTCTAGGGAGCTAGTGGTATTCTGTTTCTTGTTTCAGTCCTTGATTACAGATATGTGTAGAAAACACATAGCAAGCAGTAGACTCACACTTTGTATGATTTTCTATATGTTATTCTTCAATAAAATGCTTGCAACAATAACAACAAAAAATTGTACTGTGGTCCAGGGTTGGGCTATAAGGTGACAATGGAGATGATAAAGGCAGTTTCTGGGTTTTCCTCAGGGAGGTAGGACTATAAACAAGGGAACATGCTCTTACCTAGAAAAAACATTACAATGAGGCTGGCTGGCCAAAAAGTATTAGAAACAGTACCCAGAGCAGAGGAAGGGGCTGGGGGAGAAGGACTTCCATGACGGACTGCTGACCCCGCTATTAAGAGCATTTGCACACACTTTCACTGAAGCCCCACCTTGGCTTATGAGGCGGTCACTACCACCTCACAAGGGCCCAAACTCCCAGCCAAGTCTCAGTGTCTCCAAACCCACGTTCCCACTTCCTTGGGTAGCCCACAGCCTGTGCTACGTGACTGTTGCGTGCGAGGAGCTGTCGTTCCAGGGCTGTGCATCCGGGTGACTCCAGGCAAAAATGCCGGGCCTGCAGCAGGCAGGAGAAGACCCTGCTCCTCAGCGGGTCCCACACACTGCCCTCCCGCTCCGTATCAGTTCCGCCTTTAATTGGCATGACCCGTTCCACCCCAAGGAAAATGTTCACAGTGTTAACAAGGCAAACTGTTAATTAAGAAAGCAGTACCTTCAGGGGATTTTAATATAGAGTAGGCACCAACCAGGATAAAGAAGACATTTAAGCTGTTGGAATTTTGTGTGTGGTTTCTACACCCAGCTGACTACTGTGCAGAATTTAATACAGAGGACTTCTGCTTTTTGTTGATGATTTCCAGGTGCCTGAAAATAAAGCCTTTGCTGTCTCCAAAGGGTTTGGTGTCTGCCCTTTGAGTGCTAATAAGTGAGGGAGGAAGACAAGGCAAGGGATGGAGAAGAGATGAGCTGCCCTAGTTCAAATCCCAGCTCTGCTGCTTACTAGGTGTGATGAGTTACTCATCCTCTCTTCTTGTATAAAAAATAAGAATAGGGCCGGTGAGATGGCTCAGCGGCGTACGCGCCTGCCTGGCAAGCGCGAGGGCCCAAGTTCGACTCCCGGAACCCACATACGAAAAAGGGGCCGGTGATATCGCTCAGCGGCACGGGCGCCTGCTGGCGCGCGAGGTCCTGAGGTCGACCCCCGGTACCCACAAAAAAAAATAAAAATTAAAAAAATAAAAATAAAAAATAAGAATAAAATGCCCAGCTAGTACTTTTTGAGGTTGCTAAATTAAAATATATGCGTGTGCATAAGTTACATATACAGATTATCCTGGGCACATAGCAAGTTCTCCATTACCATTACCAGTTATTAATATTCTGCTCACGGCTCAGTGTCTGGGACACAGCTTTGGGAAACCAACCTAAATGTTGTAAAGATCTGGATTTCAGAGAAATGACTTAAGTTGTCCAAGGTCACACAGCTGGGAAGGTTTGCTACTTGGTCAAGATGAGGCTGCGTGCCAACTGTCATGGACTTTCGAGTCCCTCCTTCCTCAGAATTCAGATCTCCCAGCACCATATGCTAGGAACAGAGTCACTTGCATCCAGGGCCAGCCAGGCACAGGGTGGGAGCCCTCACTGAAACCAAGCAGACCACCCACACGTGGGCTTTCTGTCCAGTAGGGCTTTGCTCGCTGGCTGCTGCTCTTGGCAGGGAGCGTGGATTTCACGGCATCTGTGGGAGGTGTTAGATTTGCTGCATAAGAAGAGGTGGGAAAAGGCCAGAATTATCAGGCCTTCTAACACACGCCGCACACACGGGCTTCCCGGGTTGCAACCATCCTTTCTCGCTCTCCCAGCAAGTGAGGAGCAGAGAAAATGCTCTAATGCTGGATTCCCAGATAAGGCAGCCTGGGCCCCTCTGATATCCAGATTCCAGCTGTTTGAGACGCATCTTTGCCACACAGCCCTGGCTTCTCTGGACGACCTGATTCCCGCCTCGTGGCTTGGGTCTGGGTTGTGAATTCAAGTTCATCTACATTCCCAAGGAAGCCGAACAAACATGAGTGTTTATCTGATCCCCCTCCTAACTGTGTGACCTTGACCAAATCTCTTAATTTCTCTGAGCTTCAATTTTCCCCCCTTTAAAGGGGATAATAACGGCACCTACCGTAGGGGAGGTGTAGGGTAAATGCTATACTACAGGAAAAGCACATAGAACACATAGCACTTGCTAAAGGATAGTTTACATTCTTTCCAGCACCACCCTTGAAGGCAGTTAGGATGTGTGCAACCCCCAAGTGCAGCCAGGCTGAGGTGGGGTGGGAGTGGCGTGTAGCCTTCAGGTCGGTTCGCCGCACTCTGCCTGGCTTTTCTGGATGTCTCCCGGCTTTCTCTCCCACTCGCTCCTCCCACCAGGCCCTGCGCATCTGGTCCTGCTTACTTCTCGGGGGTCATTCCTGGACACCCCTCCCCCACCCAGTCACTCTGCTCCTACCACACTGGCCTGCACCGTCCTTCCACCTCAGGACTGGGCACATATCGTCTCTGCCTGGAGCCCTTTCCCCAGTTCCTCTGCTAATTCTCGCCTGTAGCTCACTTACATGACTGTCCCCTTATCGAAGAGGACCTTGTCCTCAGTCTCATTCCCTCGTGTGTTATCGTGCTCCATAGCCACCTGCTCCCTTGTTTGTTGTCTTCCCCAGTAGATCGTAAGCTCCTCAAGGCAGGCCAGGTCTGTGTCACTCATCACTATAGCCCCAACGCCCAGCATGGTGCCTACAAGCTAGTAGGGAACTCAGTAAGTGTGAGGATGGATGGAGGAGTGGATGGATGGATGGATAGATGGATGGATGGATGGATGGATGGATGGATGGATGAATGATGGGAAGATAAAAGAGAGCTGGCTCTTTTGTACACATTTGGTAGGGTGCTCAATAAATTTAAAAAGAATGGATGGATGGATCAATAAGAGCATAAAATAGCATAATGGTTAAATGTGCAGGTTTTAGAAATGAGTGCTTTGAGTTTGAAACCCATCTCTGCCACTTATAAGCTGTGTGACTTCATTCAGGTCATTTAACCTCTCTGAGCCACTGATTCTTCACCACTGATGAAGGTGTTTGTTTATTGCAGAACTTGTGGGCAAAGAACCGTACAGCAGTTGGTCCCAGAGCTTCCGAAGCACAGATAAACATCCAGCTTTATGCACTGTTGTCAACATTTTGGTCACAGCCTGACCCAAGGGATCCATCTTCTCTTTATTTATCTAAAATTATTACTTCCATAAACAGAGGCTGAGGCTGGCTCTGCTGCTACCCCCCGGTGTGATACAATCTTGAAAATGAAGCTTCAGGCTGAGTCACCCATAGATAGTGGCTTCTTCAGGAGCCCTCCTTGGTCACTTTCCTGGTCCTAGAAGCTATAGCAAAAGGGCTCAGATTGTTTCCTTACAAGCAAATGGGGAGCCTCCACAAGACCTCATGCAGGGTGTAAGGGCCTGGCCATTACCTGAGGCTTCCTGATCTCTCTCAGTCTCTCTGTCTATAACTCTCCAAGGCTCAAGATTCTAGGGCACTTGGGGGGCCTGACAGTTCTGGTGACACTGCTATTTGGTTAGATCTAAGGAGTTTTCTCCCTGAAGCCGCAAACTGCTGGCAGCCATGAGGACCGGTCTCAGGCCTGAAGGTCAGACCCACATGTGTGGCTGAAACAAGAACTCAAAAGACACGGAACTGACTTCCTGGAACACAGAGGGCATCAGGGAGTCTTCTCTTAGCATCTTTGAACATACACAGAATATGGTGACACCAGGGCACCAGGGAGTTAGGTCAGAGAATTCAGAGATTTTTCAAGCCACTCTCTTCCCCTTGCTATGGATGGGGAAAGCCCCCAGGCTGGACCTTGCTGCCACCCACAGGGCAGCCCAGTCTTGTGCTGGAGCTGTCTACAGACAAAGAAACTCCAGGACATTACCAAGCAGACGCCAGAAGACCTGGATGAGGATCCTGACTCTGTCCATTACTAGCAGGACAGTGTCGTATAAGACACTTACCCTCTCTGCGCATCAGTTTCCTTGGGGGTCATAACAGTATCTACTTCCCAGGGTTGTTGTGAGGGTATACAAACACTTAGAATAGTGCCTGCCATGCATAAGTGCTATATAAAATTCTAGTGATAATAGTAGTAATAATCCATGATGAGGAAGAAAAGGCTGAGGATGATCATTTGGTTATTGGACAACCACATTAGCTGGGCTTCAGATACTTAGCAGGACATGAGACAAACAAGGGTAGCTACTGACACAGCGATTCCCCGGGATGTGTTTCCTGACATCACTGTCATTAACAGATTGCAGAAGAGTCCACTCTGATTCCACCAAACCCCAGGATATAGCTGCAGCTCTTAGATTTGGCCAGAGCAGAGGGACTGTGTGTGAAACTCTTGTGATACACGCCTGGACATTCAGGATACAGTTCTGCACATTTTACTTATATCTGAACATAATAAGGAGGTGAAATAATCTTGGCAAAATATATCACCAAGAATGTTTAAAATGCATAGCGAAGCCATCATCTATAGGAAACAAGAGATAAAAAGGGAAGCCTATACAAGGCACAGAAAGAGGTGAGCTCTGTTCTCCCAAAGTTCAGTTCAAACAGGAAAAATACCATAAAAATGGAAGCAAACAAAGTCAAGCTGACACAATTAAAATACGGCAAGGGACCTGAAGAAAACTTGAGGAAACAAAACAAATGCAGGTAAAAGTAAATAAAAGAAAAATGAAAGATATGGAAAAGGAAAAAAATCCAATATACACATAATTGCTGTTCTCCAATAGATAAATAAAATACTGGTGGAAAAGAAATATTTACTCCCCTAGTTTGAAATCTTCTCTCAAATAAAGAACAAGTGAAACCACCAAATGAGCCAGCACCTGCACCACACACCCGTGGACGAGGCTGATGCGCTGCTGCTCAGGGCTCACAGCTGCCTTCTGGTAGGAGCAATCACCCTTGGTCGAAGGGAGCACTCTCACTTGGAGATTTACACCCACATTGCCCTAAGGGCATTCAGAAGGCCAAGCCCCTGTGGTGCAAGTCACTCTCCAGAGGGCCCCTTTGGATCAGCTGAAGCTCAACTCCAGCCCAGACCACACCCTTGCTTACCTCCCCCCCATCCCCTGCTTCCCTTATTCTCCCAGAGGTCTTTGCCAAGAACATGCCCTCCACACATCCTTCTGCTCAAATCCTTGCCTCAGGTTCTGTGGAACCTGAACTAAGACAGAACACCCTGAAACATCCACAGAAATATAACTTTAAAAAGATAAAATAGAAATAGAAATTCTAATACTTTCTTCCCTCACGGCAGAGGATCTTCCTGAGTGGCCCCCATAGGTGGACGCCCCTCTTGGGAGACTCTGGCTGTTGGTCATCGGTGCCAGCTGGGAAGAGGCTGAGTCAGATCTGCAGCTTGGTGAAAGGGGTCTGGTTGCCCAGTAGAGATTGCAATGGGACAGAGGGGCAGGCAGAGCCATGAGGACAAGGTGACAGGCATCCATCCAAGCAAGGGCCAGCGGCACCTCAAACTAAGTTGGGAGAATAGAATGGAGAGATTTAGGGGAGAGTTCCCAGCACACTGCAGCTGAGTGGCTGTCACAGACCCCACACATCACCACCCAAGCCAAGTTCTCTACCCCTTGAAAAGAGCTTGGAGTTCAGAGAAGCACCATCTGCTCTCAGCATCATGGGGTAAACACTGAGGCACAAACCACAAATCTTATTCAAGAAGATTTCAAGACAGTGTTCAGTATACTCGTGTGGCCATTTGCTAAGCACTTACTGTATACCAAGCTCCTGGCTAGGCTGAAGCAGACACCAGGAAGAGCACACCACAGTCTCTGCCTCTGGTCCTGCAGGGGAGACAAATACACTCAGGGAGGGCTGCGTGAGACATCACGAGGAACATGGCAGACTCTGGAGCCAGACCTCGCGGGTTCCAACCCTGGATGTCACCGGAACTGTCAGCTCGCACAGAGTAGAAACTCAGTAAATATTTGTGGAGTGCATTAATTGGGTACTTACTCAATGTGCTAGACATTGGGGAAATTGGTCCATAGTAAATGATATCATTGTTTATTATTATCCTTGCTGTTTTATTATTTAATCTTCTCAGTTACCCCATAAGCAAGGACTTGATCACCATTCTCCGGTTTTAAGCTCAGAGACTTTAAACTCACCATCCAAGGTGGCAGTGCTAGCACAAGAGAGAGCAAGATCCAAGCCTAGCCAGGCTAAATCTGCAGCCTGAACCCTTCGTCCGTCTGCTGTATGCAAACCACAGAGCCCAGTCCAGGGGACGCACTGAGAACTCTCCATTTCAGAAGGCTCTCGAGCAGGGCTTAGGCATCTGGATTCTTCCTGAAAGTAGCAAGGAGCCCAGGTAGAACTGGGCCGGAGGCCTAGTGCAAGCAGGTTGTGTGCTTTAGGGAAATCATTTGGGCTCCCTTCTAGGGCCAGGACCAGAGTGAGGCACAAAACCTAAGGGGAAACCAAAAATTATTAGTCATCAAGGTAAATCAAGACAGGATCAAGAGTACTGATTTTTCCTCTTGCTCCAGGCTCCAACATAGCTCAGCAAAACACTGCTGCCAACCCCTTCTTTACTGAAAATTTTGACATTTTGTTTTTCACTGAGGAAAATTTTTGTAGTAGTTTTAAAAATTGCATTAAAATGTTATTTTTCTTGACTACTGAGTTATGGGGTGCCCCTTTAATACTGAGCCTGAGGCAATTGCCTGTCCTGCATCCCTATTCCAGGCCCTTCTCTTGTGCCTTGTTTATCCACGTTTGCTCCAGGCAAAAAATTGTCTAGGCCTCAGTCTCTACGTCTGTGAAATGGGAATCACTTCAGACTTGCTGTGGGTACTAGGTGAGAATGCACAAGTACGAGGCTTGCTTTATGAATGAGAAATTGTGCTACTCATGTAGGACACTATCTGTCTTATAAGCAAAGTCACCCAACAAGAACCTTGACTGACCTGGGAATCATTCTGGGTTTTTCTCTCTAAACCTTAATCCTTGGTCACAGTGTTGCAATTCCCATCACATTCCTTTTTCCTCCATTTTCAACCCCATTGCCTCCCCTACCCAGTGGAGATAATCACACAGTGATTCTTTCTTTTAAAGTTCTTGGGCCAAACCAAGTGTGGTGGTGCACACCTGTAATCACAACACTCAGGAAGGCTGAGGCAGGAAGACTGAAAGTTTGAGGCTAGCCTGGGCAATTTAGTGACTTACACAGACCTTGTCTCAAAATAAGGGGGTGGGGAGGGGAGAATTGCTAGAGATGTCGCTCAGTGAGAAGGCCCTGCGTTCAATATCCAATACTGCAAAAAAGGAAATAAATAAGTAAATAAAATAGAAGTTCTTGGGCCAGAAAAATCCTCCAAGAATTTACTGCAAAATGTGGTTTCGTTCTTGGATAAAATCCATTCTGAACTAGGCAGTTGAAAACAAACACTGCTTCTTTCTTGATGTCAGAAAACCATACAGCACAGTTCCCGACCTCCTAGAGAGGGCTGAAATATTCTTTTTCTTGGGGGAAATGAAGCTTGGTCTCATACACTGGAGAGAGACTGTTTCCAACCCTACATTCAGGACACTCGCTATTCTGATGGTGTAAGCCCGACTCAGGTACACATGCTGAGACCTCTGAATATGCTTCCAAGGAAATCGGCATAATGCACAGTTAATATTCAGAACGTGATTAATTCAAAAGCTCCATTCCATATTCCAATTACATCCACTGCTCCCCTATGTGGGCCGGGTTTTGCTTAAATGCATATGGAGTCAATTGGAGCGGCAGATTGATGGAGGCTGCCGAAAGGCTGGTGCCCCAACAGTAATAAGTTATATTCCTATTATGTGGTGGGCAATAAAAAATCTGATATTTATTCTGCTGGGTTTTGAGAAACTCTTGGAAAGAACGAAGGCTGCTGGAACACTGCAACATATTTCACTAACAAATGTCCCCTCTGTGGCTTGACTGTTGAGAGGAGCCAGGGCCACCCTAGAATCCCAGTGTCCATGTGCTTGAAGAGGTCAAGCAGCAACCCAATCACTACTGGCAGTGTCTCACTCCCCTGTGACAGATTCCTGATTCTGTGTTCCTGGAAAAAGCACAGGGTGTGTGACTTATGCATGACCAACAGACCTCTCTGAGCCTCCTTTACCCCCTCTGTAAAATGGGAATGATGATAGCAAGCTCAAAGGCTTATTGAAAGAATCACATGAAATAGTGAGCCTGCAAGTGCCTAGACCAGTGCCTGGCGCACAGAAAAGACCTAATAGATCATTTTAAAGAAAGGAATAGAATTTACAAATGAATAAATGGATCAAAGTTAAATTTTCTAACTCATGAAGACAAACACACTTGTTAGGGCAATGCATCTTCACAGGATAGTAACCACACCACTGGGGCATATGGAATTTTTTTTTTATGTGGGTACCAGGAGTCAAACTCAGGACCTTGCGCTTGCCAGGCAGGTGCTTATGCCGCTGAGCTATCTCACCGGCCCTGGAATGATTTTTTGATAGTACATGGATAGTCATTTTTACTTTTAAGTTATGCACTTATTTTAACATGCCTTGGCAGAGAAATAACAAACACATCAGCCTGATGATTTCATGGTTATTATTGCTTAGGATAATACTAAAGAGGAATGACTATTAGAACAAATCTTAAATTTAAAAATAATGAAGCATACTGAAGGAATGACAAACACTGAAGATGATATTAAAATGATCAGGGTTTGGGGAGCATTATTCTTTTTTTCAGATTATTTTCTTTCTTAGTACATATTTGTAGTACATAAGGTTTAAATCCCTTGTGTGGCGTTGGCACATACCTAACACATCTTAATTCCTTTTTTAATCTCCTATCCCTCCTCTCCCGCCCATCTCTTGATCCCCTTCTCCTTTGAGAAAGATCTGTCTCTCTACTTCCTATTATCTATCTTTTATTGGCTTTTCTTTTACACTTTGGGTTTCTCATATAAGAAAAACCATGTGATATTTAAGCTCGTGTGTCTGATTTATTTCACTTAACATTATGGTGTCAAGATGCATCCATTTTCCTACAAACAACTCCAGTTTATCTTTCTTTATGGCATAGTAGTACTCCATTGTGTATAAATACAACATCTTCTTTACCCATTTATCTGTTGATGGACAGATATCTGTTTGGGAAGTATTACTCCTAAAAGAGAAAAGTAGTGACATAAAAATTGTGGAGTTAGCAAAGGTCTTTTTAAAGGTTTATTATATATATATATATATATATATATATATATATATATGTATACACATATACATATATATTAGGAATCATGAAGGATAAGAGTGAGTAATGTGGGTATATCAGGATGACTCAGAATTCCCTATGTGGTACCCACTGCCCATTCCCACCCACCCACAGCTGCAGGAAAGCACATCTGAAATGAGGCACTGAAAACAGCATCTTTATAAAGATCAATGGGAAGCTTCTCAAATTTATTTTTTAAGCAAATAACCAATACAGTATTTAACCAATACAGTAGCCCCCTCTACATGTGGTTTTTCTTTCTACAGTTTCAGTTACTGTTTTGGTTTAGATCTGGGATGTCCCAGAAAAGTCTCATGTGTTTGGAAGGTGACTGCATTATGGGGGCTCTGTACTCATCAAGGGATTTGCCCACGAATAAGTTCACAGCTGACTTGCTGTTAGGAGGTGGGGCCTGGTTGGAGACAGGTCACTGGGATGTGACCTAGAAGGGTGTATCTCCCTTCCCAGTCTCCCTCCGTTCTGTTTCCTGGCCACCATGACGTGAATAGATTTCCTCCTCCTGGCCCTTCCACCTTGCTATTTCTGAACTTAAACCTGTGGAACATGGACTGAAACTTCTGAAACTATGAGCCTACATACATCTCTCTTGCTTTAAGTCATGTGTATCTGGTATTGTGTCTCGGTGATGAGAAAGTGACTAAGAGAGTTACCCATGATCAACAGTGTCCTGAAAATATTAAATCAAGAATTCCAGAAATAAAGAATTTACACATTTTGAAATTGCACATTTTGTAATTGCATATCCTCGCTATATGTGCTGGTTATGGCTTGTGTCTAGATGTCCCCCCAAAGCCTCACGCAGTCATAGATGGGGCTTTTCAGAGGTGGAAGGATCTAGAGTGTGTGATGTTGGGACTAAGTGTGTGATGCTGGGATCAAGGGTGTGTGATTACTAAATTAGTCCACTGATTGGCTTGGTATAGTTCTGGGAGTAGATAATGGAAGGCCCTCCCTAGGCCCACCCTCACGGCAAAATATGAGGGACAGAAAGGGTTCTGCTGGGGTCGTTTATTGCTTGCTGCTTCTTCACTACTTTGCTGCCTTGCTATCTTCTGTCTGCCATGAACAGTTTCACCTCCATGATGTCCCTCTGCCATGCCACCCTGCCTTGGAGCCAGCCAACTAGGAACTGAAACATCCAGTAACTGTGAGCCACAATAAAACTTTCCTTCTTTAACTTTGGGTGTCTGTTTTTTTGTCTCACCAGTGAGGAAAGTAACTAAGACAGTGCTACCCATCTATTAATCAGATAATAGCAAGCACACATCTTGAGTATCAGATTGACTGTCATGCTATTGCAGACTTGTGATCAAGTTACCAGTACCCAGTTGTCTAATGCTATGTCACAATGCCTGTGTCATTCGCTTCACTTCATATCATCACATAAGCATTGGACCATCTCACATCATCCCAAGAAGACAGAGAAATTCAGTACAATAAGCATTTAGAGAGACAGAGAACACAGGCACATAACTATTATCACAGAATATTGTTTTCATTATTCTATTCTATTATTAGTGACCGTTGCTAATCTTCCACTGTGACTTATTTATAAATGAAATTTTATAACATGGGTATATAAGTATAGGAAAAACATACCACCTGTAGAGTACCGTATCATCCCCAGTTTCAGGCATCCACTGGTGGCCTTGGAACATATCCCCTAGGATAAGGAGGAAATACTGTAGTTCAAATTAGTTTCCAACATCTCTGATAAGCGAAGCCACCCAGCAGTGACTCAGTGCAGCGGCTGGGAACTGCTGGCATCCAGAAGCTTGCTGTGTGGGTAAATTGAAACCACCCTGGGTGTCAAGAACCTGAACTCAACTAACAAAGGAAAGAGTTGGCTCCAGCTCGCTCAACTAGAATGCCAACAGCTAGGGAGCTGCTGAGGCCTTTGTCATCTGCTCTCCTAATTACAGAGCTCCCTGCTCCCTGGAAGATAAAGCCATTTCAGGCTGGAAACTATGCAGAAAGACAAGCTTCCACGGCAGTTAGCATGGGGTTTGGTTGGTTGAGGGTGCATCTATTTTTACACAAATTTCTGAAAATCTCTCCTGCGCATGGGCAGAAAGAAAGCTATTTTGCTGTGGCAAATTCTAAGGAGCTGAAGTTTTTTTCAGATTACTGAGGCAGGGTTCTCACCCCGAAACCATGGGTTACATTCAGGGGTCCCCTGGACCTCTTGAAACCATAGGCAAACCAGTGAAAGCTTTGTGTGTGTGTGTCTGTCTGCACACGTATGCCCTTTAGCATCTTTCTTAGGGAAAGTCCATGGCTTTCATCACATCGTCAAAGAAGCTGGCTTGGGTTTCATTGCCTGCTTGAAGCTTGAGTGATGTGGAGTCCTAAGGAACTCGGGAAGGGGAAAAGGACAGAGGTGCCTCAGTTAAGAGTAGAAAAGGATGCTTGAGGGGAGGCTGGGATCAGGGCACTTGGAAGCAGCTGTAATGGGTGAGGGGAATCCGTAACAGAGGAGAAAGAAACATTTTAAGAAATACTTCTGTAGACTGAATTCACTTCCTAGCATGGGAAAATTACCGGAAGTGAATGTGAGTTGCTTTGGAATTATTCTTAGGATTGTTAGATTGAGTTCTTTTTATCTCTGCAACTCTCTGGACTGAGCCGTGAGGATCCTTGCATTATAAGCATCACATCGACACTTCTCTCCAGCTTTCAGATCTCTTGCCAGACTCTTATCTCCTAAAAGACAGGAGTCCTGGCTAATGCAGCACCGTATCCTCCTCCAGCCCCCCAAGCTGGTGTTCAGAAAGTATTTGCTACAGGATTGACTGTGCCTGTCTTTGGGGGTGTTGGAAGTGTTTGGAGTTTGCATCCAAATGGACATCCATCAATTTGCATTTTCCGTCAATATTCAGAATGTCCTCTTGGGGAAGCTGCTTCACCGCTGTCATCCATAGTTTTATATGGTTATTGAAATGATTAAATGAGGGACTGCATTTTAATCCTATTCCCAGCACATACAAAGCATGCAGCCAGTGATAGCTATTGTTCTAAAGAACACTTCCTTTAAAAGATTGACCCTGATGCTTTGTTTTTGTTTGTTTTGTTTGGTTTCTAGTAGTGCTGGGGGTTGAACGCAGGGGCCTTGAGCTTTCTAAGCAAGCGCTCTACCACAGAGCTACATTCTCAGCTCTACCTCCTCAACTATTTAAAAATCATTTAGGGTCAGCAGCATACATCTCAAATTGCCACTAACTTCAACAAAACATCATTTCATCAAATCCATATTTGTGGAGAGCCCCTACAGGCTTTCTATGTGGTACTGCAAGGATGCAGTTCTTACCTTCATGGGCTCACAAGGGAAGGCACAGGAAGGCAGGCTTTGCTCAAGTAGTGGCGTGTCCAATGGGGCTCCTAAGAAAAGAGCCAGAGACCATAGCAGCAAATGACAAGGACCACTCAACAGGACTGGGGGTCAGAGAAGGCTTCCTAGATGAGAAGAGATTGAAAAAGAGGGCCTAAAAAGGGAGTGGAGATTTTCCACTGCAGTAGTCCCTGACCCACTCTCCTTATTACCCCTCTGGAACCTGTCTTTCCATTCTCCCCACAGCAATCAGGGAGATCACTGAAAGGTATTGGATCCTGCTGCTCCCTTTTATGGCTTCCTGTGGCCATTGGGACAAAGTCTCAGGTTTTTTTGTTTTGTTTTGTTTTGTTTTGTTTCCTTGCCCTACTGACCCCTGCTGATCTCTCTGGTTTCACACCACACGCAGCAGGCTTCCACCTCACATGCATCCTTTCTCTTCTTCCTCAGGGCCGTGATATTTCTCACCCCGGGGGCCTTTGCAACTGCTCTTCCATGTGCCTGGAAGGCTCTTCCTCCAAGCCTGTCCTCTCTGCCTGCTTCTTACCATTTGCATCTCCACTCTGCTGTCATCTCCTCAGACAGGTCTCCCTGGCTGTTTTCTCTACACAGATCCTCTGCACATCATCACCATACCTCCTTCGAGAGACTTATCTTTTTCTAGAGATCTTGGATTTCTTAGATTTTTTGTCTTTCTTGTTTCTCTTATCTTCACCTTAGAACTCAAGCCATGGGAGCAGAGACTGGGTCTAACTCACGACCCAAAGCTTAACACAGTGTTTGTCCTCACTAAATCTCGAATGAATGAATGAATGAACGAATGAATGAACTGAAAGTATGAAGCCAACAAAGGCTGAACATCTCTAGGATTCATCACAGCTCAGGTTCCTCAACCTTGAAGCAAGTCCCTCTCCTGTGACCAAGGCTCAGGTGAGTACGTACCTGTGTGTTGCTTTTCCCAGCAAAGAGCCTCATGTCTATGTTCATACTGGCTACACCGGGGCTCACCCTGCCTGTCATCATCTTTCAATAGAAACAAATGTGCACCTCCAAAGTGCTAGGGTTCAGCATCTCCTATAATGAAGGAAAGCACAGACGCTGGGGCCAGTTTGGATCCAAGTCCCAGCCACACAATTTATACAGATTAATAGGCTTCATTTTTGCACATTCACATAACATACTTTAGTTATTTTCCACCATAACTCTCCCTGCTCTTCCCACTCCCTCCGTTTCATGAGTTTTGGGGGGGCTCCGTGTATATAATGTATTGTGACCTCATTCATGCCTTCCACTGTCACCCTCACACCCCTATTCCTTCTCTTTTTCTCTTTTTCATGCCTTATATTCCTATACTTTCCTCTTGTCTACTTATAGTTTCCCTTTTACTTTCTTTTCCTTTTATTGTTTTGGTAGTGATCCAGTGGCCACTTGATAGATGCTGCAGTTTGAACTGGTTTGTTTCCACTAAAACTCATGCTGAGGCTTAATTCCTCAGTGGGGCAGTGTTGGGAGGAGTTTGGGACATGCATGATGGATTCATACTTTTCTCACTGGAATAGGTTAACTATCACAGGAGTCCGGCCTGCTTTTCTCTCTTTGCAGCGCCTGCCTGCCTTTACTCCTTTCCACCATAAGTTACTGCAGCCCATGGGCCTCACCAGAAGCAGAACAGATTCCAGCACCATGCTCATAGACTTCCAGAACTTTAAACCAGAATAAACCTCTTTTGTAATAATTTATCCAGTCTCAGGGATTCTGTTATAGCAACAGAAAACAGACTAAGACAGTAGGCCACTAGCCCCTTGGGTTTGTTCTCTTAAAAGTTAGTTAAAATGTATGTCCTGTGTCCACAGATCTAATTTCTTCAGCCCATGGGTCCAATGCGGAGGAATAGAGCAGTGGCATGAAGGCAGATTGCTGCTTTTCAGGGTACAATTCTGGCCATATTTCCAAAGTGAAACCACAGAGATGCTCTGAATTAGACCTCTGCATCAATGTGAAGTAGAACTTTCTTCTCCCTTCCCTACATTTCTCCAGAAGCATCAGGGCAGTCATGGTATTTACCCCTATTTCCATGAAAAACTTGATTTCAAATCCAGAAAATCCATGACTAATCATAAGGTCCAGGAATTAGAGATTCTGATTAACTGGATTTTCTAGCCCATGGAGTGCTAATCAGAAACCTCTGACTGGTTATCCTTCAGTAAGTGTGTTGGTTGGCTGTTGTTCTGAAGCTGGCTCTATTCTGAGGAGTTAGGCAACCCTGGGCAAGTTCATTAATGACTTCCTTAACTACTGCCACAGAACAAGCTACCTCAAACGTAGTAGTTTAAAACAACGCACCATTATTATCCCACAGTTTCCATGAGTCAGAAGTCCAGGAGTGGCTTGGTTTGGTCTTCTCAAGGCCTCTCAAAACAGCAGTTAAGGTGTCAGTGGGATTCTTTCTGAGCTGAATGTTCCGTTCTAAGCTCACATAGTTTTTGGCAAAATTAAGTTCTTTGCAGTTGTAGGACTGAGGTTCCAGTTTTCTTTTTGGTTGTCCTTCGGTCCACCCTCATTCTTAGAGGGTGTCCTTTTTTGCTATATGTGCCTCTCACTGCATGTTAATTTGCTTAACATTAATTTACTTAGTGTTCACCATGATTCTTTGAAGTACTTGCAATTATTATTGCTTCCTAGCAGATAAGGAAACTGAGGCTGAGTGATGTGCAGTGATTAGTACAAAGACATACTCTAGCAGACAGCAGAGCCCAAGTCAAAGTCAAATTGGTCTTGGTTTAAACCCTATGCATTTAACCACTAAAAGATTTCCCCTCTTGCTTGTTATGTGTTATTAAAACTTAGTTTTGTTCTGTCTTTTAAATTTCAAAATGTATCTCTTCACTGTGAATATTGAGGTTCTTGGGAAAAGAACCATTTCTTGGCCACATATATGCTTGGTCCATAGCATAAGCCTTAGCACATACTGGGTAATTAGTAGGTGTTTGCTAAATGGATAGTTGGGGGGGTAGGAAATGGTGGGTGGATGGTGAATGGATAAGATTAGGGCTAGAGCGTGTGGTTAGTGAATGGATGGATGGATGAATAGCGTAAGATGATGAATTGGATGAGTAGTAAGAGGATGGATAGATGAATATGTAAGGGATAAGTGGGCAGCTGGGGAATTGTGTAGTAGGTAGTGAAAGGGAAGATGGGTAGATAGATGGATGGAGTGGAAATTTCATAGTTGATGGATGGGTGGATACATTGATAGAGTGGGTGAATGAATTCAAAAGGGAGGGTGGATACAGGAATATATGGATTGAGAGTGAGCTGAGTAGTAGGTAGGTAGAAATGGGGAGGATGGTAGGTAGAGAGACGAGTGGATGGCCAGGTTGGTGGCAGGTAGGAATGGGTGTAAGATAAATGAGCAGAAACAGACTATCTTTTCTCTCATCTGAATAGCTTCCTAGATATTATCTATTTTTCTACTGCAGTGATCTTATACTGTACATATCATTTATCTACAAGACTGAGGCTTGTCCAAATTCGCCATTGAATTGATACCCATAAATGGATACTGTATTCAGATTTAAGAGTTCACAAATACAGACTATTACAAAAATTTGCAAAATCCTGTTTTTTCAGAATGGAATAAGCTGAATAGTTGCTTAATAAATGGGTGACCTCAGAAAGGGGACGACCAAGAGGTTGATCCTAGGAGAAATCCCCTTCCCAATGCAGCCCAGAGCCCTGGAAGGCTGAGGGATGCCTCAGCTCCCACCTCTCTGGAATGGAGAGGAGTTTTACTTTTCCGAGAGTTGAAGGAACCCTGCTGACATCACCACGGGTGAGCAGCTGACTGCTGTGACACCAAGCAGAGAATTCTGTGCCACCAGCCCCATTCTAGAGTCACTCTTTCCCATTATCTCATCTAGGAATTGTGTAGCAAAAACAATAGTTAATTGAGCACTAACAAATTGCTGTGCTGAGGGCATTAATGTATATCCCATTAAATTCTCAAAGTGGCCCTAGGACCTCATGCTGAGATTATCGTCATGGGTTCAGGAACCAGGTGAGGTCAATTGCCCAAGGTCACCCAGCTGCTGAGAGGGAAAGTTGAACTTCACGACTACCTTGATCTGGCTTCAAAACTCTTGCTCAGCATTTTTCTGCTGAACTGCTCTAGTCTGAGGAAAAGGAGATCCAGGTTCTGTGACTAGCCAGAAAACTGAACCACGCAGGATGGAGATGGGACTTTCATGAATGCGAGCCTAGAACACACAGCTTTGCTAAAGACATTGGTAGGCATATAGAGAACAGGTTAAAGAAATACTTCCTGGATCTCCCTCTCAACCAGACCAACCTGACTTTGATGTTGGGAATAGTTGTTGTATGGCTGGCAGGTTGAGGAGGTCAAAAATTCTAAAATAATTGTAGGGTTGTTCAAGGATGCCATGCCAGCTAGCTCCACGGAGTTGCAGATCCCAAAGAATGTTCCAAATTACCAGCCAGAATGAGGGAAAACTAGGGAGACCAAGGGAAGAGTTGGGAAGAAGATGCCCAGAGGGCTATAGTGGGCTCCCTGTGCAAAGCTCTTAGTACAGCACTTTGTTAATGTGAAAGCCTCACATCCCCTCCTACTTTCTATTTGTGCTGGATCATTCCCATTTTCTCTTCAATATCTTCTCCCTCCTTCTCCACCATGTGCTGTGTCCCAGGAGCTGGTCTTCAGCAATACAGAAGCTCCTTGCTCTCCAATCCTAGTTGAGTTGATCCATGTAAAGAACCAACAGGAAACAGAGTAAGGGAAGGGCATGTGGTGAACCAGCTATTCCCCTCTGTTGAAGGCCTCAGCTCTTGTCACGCTGCCCAACCTAGTAACTATACCTCCCTGTAGTCTAGAGGTGCCTCTTCTAGTCTAGAGGTGAGTATTAGTGTTTACCACATGCTAAATAGACCCCAGATCTCAGTGGCTAGAAGAGCAAACATGTGAGGTTTGCTCAAGGATCTGTAGATGGACTTTGGCACCGACAGCTCAGCAGACCTTGGTTCACACTGCCAGCTGGGTTCAAATCTGTTCCATGGTCTCCGTGTTTGAGGCCATCAGACACCTGGAGCATGTTCTTCTGGTGGCAAATGGCAGAAGTACAAGAGGATGAGCCACACCATGAGAACACATTTGCAGCACCTCTGCATGAACTGCCTCCTCCTTCACATTCTATTGGCCTGAACAAGTCAAATGATCAAGCACCCAAACAAATGGGTTGGGGCGTTCATTCTTTCTAGT
Organism: Erethizon dorsatum; assembly: GCA_028451465.1. Classification (NCBI taxonomy): domain Eukaryota; kingdom Metazoa; phylum Chordata; class Mammalia; order Rodentia; family Erethizontidae; genus Erethizon; species Erethizon dorsatum. Next base: position 109,166,718 of record CM051830.1, on the reverse strand, counting down.
CTACTAGGGGGATTGAAAAGTCACATGATTCAGAAAGGGAAGTGCTGCAACAATGCTCTCATCTACTTTCTGGTGCTGGCAGTTCCTCATAGGCAGAGCCCTGGGACTCAGCATTACTCTGAGTTGGATGTCCCATCCACACATTTGTGAATAGTCCCTGTATCTATCATTTTAATGGCCATTTTGTTTAAATATTTTGGTGACTTTTAACAAGTAAGTTCTCAATTCCCAATTTGGTGTTGTCATCTATTCTCTGAAGCATACAACCTGCTCACTGAGAGATTCATCCATGATGAGCTTGGGCTGGATGAGAATCAGATGGACAAATATGGTGCCTTCTTTTTGCCGAAACCATTTGGCATTCTATGCACTGTGCAAATGTATCATTTTGCACACTAAGTTGGTTATCATAGCCATCTTCCATTATTACCTCAACATAAGAACACTGGTATCAAAGTGGTGCAGTGACTTGCCCAAGGTCATCAGCTGGGAGGTGAAGGACTCAGGAACCAACCTCAGCTGCAGCTGACTTCACAGCCCTTTTCTCTTAACAACAGTGCTCGACAATCTTGTGTTGCGGTAAGACAAGTGCTTTGCAAATATAACCTCATTTCATCTTCATCTGGGCAATGGGCTCAGTTATTTGCCCATATTACAGATGAGAAAACCCAAGTTTCACGAAATAAAGGCCAATTCCCCAAAGTAGAAAACTGCACAGCCAAAACACAAGTGTGTAGTTCTACCTGACTCCAACATCTGCTCCTTTTCTACCACACGTGCCCATCAAAACGACTTCTCGTCAAGGTGCCATTCTGAGCAGGTCCCAGTGGAGACTCCTGCAGCTCTGACCACAGCCCACTGGACAGAGATCGACCTCCCACACCTCAGATTCATCTCTGCTGTAATTGCCTGGCCTTAGTCCAGGTTCCACAAGCCCTCCATTCCCTCGTCAACTGCTTTTGGGGGGCTGCCTGTCACCATGTTTTACAGCCTTCTCATTGAAGAGCAAAATCTGTATTGATTTCAGAACAATTCAAGCTGTAAATAACTGGTCATGATCAGCTTGGTAACCCTGAGATGAGAATCTACTGTCTACACCAGGAGCCTAAATCTAATTATTGTTGCAGTGCTGCCCAGTGCCTCTGTGGAAAAGAACTGTTAAAACAGCTGAGAGCTACCTGTAAATATACACTGAGAGCTGTCCCTGGTCTGTGCCTGGCAGGTCTCTGTCTGGCTTTGTTTGGCCATCAAGTTCAGTATTAGCAATACTAATGATGATAGCACAACCGTAGCCCATTTCCTCAACCACTTTCATACAAGATCTCCTTCTAAAGCCTCTGCCGCCACAGCTCTGTCACTTCCTAGCTGTGGGATCCTGGGCAAGTGACTTAGCATCTCTGGCTCCTATTTCTTCATCTATAAAACAAGGAATAATAGGAACCCCACACTTTGCATGGAGTAATTTACATCAATTTCTAATGTCAGGAGCTAGGAGTATTTTTACCCCCTACTGATGAAGAAACAGAAACTCGGAGATGCTAAGAAACTTGCCTGACACAGGCTTTTGTCAGGGTCACAGTATACTGACTTTAAAATGTTGCTTAATTGCTAGCATTTAAAAATGGAATTGATCCCCTGGTTCTCTTGAATGTTTGCAGAAAAAAATGGTAAAGCAGAACCCTGGGTTCTTATTTCTTTCCACCACACTCACTGCTAAAGAAATCTCAGCTTTTTGTTGAGCTGAGCCCAAAGTTCCCCTCATACTATGAACAAAGACACCTATTCTAGGATTTTGAAGTTGTCTTCAATATCCGGGGTCAAATACCACAATGCCCTGGATCAGCTGATGCCAAGCAGCAACTACCCTAATTGCATGGGACAGTGCTCCCTGGATGACTGCAGTCCCCTCCACTCCCTATTGCCCTGCATTTGACCCACATCTCTCATTCACGTCCCTGCCTGGCTCCTAGGGGTATCTGAGGTTGTCAAAGAGAGCAGCACGCTCGCCGCTCCCATCATGTCCCTGAGAGATGTCCTATCATCACCTCCAGTTCATAAACAAGCAGGGCAAGGAGACAATGTTCAAGGTCACATGACCAGGAAGCGACAGAAGGGGGTTTTCCAAGCGCAAGCCTACCTACCCGGAGATCCAACCTTCTATGCCCCTCACCAAGGTTCCCTCCCAGGCTCACAGGCACAAAACCCTGCAGGCAGAGGCGGAAAGCGGTAATCCCTGTCCATCTCCCCCAAGGGGATGGAAGGGGAAAGGAGAGCATGCCCACGTCCACATTCAGGGCTCTGAGACTTCCCTGTGACTACTTTCCGAGGACAAAGTGCTGTTTCCACTGGATAATGGCTCCATCCATCCATGCAAAACCTTCCCAGGGAGAGTGCAGCATTGACATTTGTCCTGTTAGGGACCATTACAAAAAGCCTTCTACATTCTGTTTATTTTCTCTTTTTCATTCTTCAGAACTGGAAGGAGAGCAGGAGGCAGGGAGCCTCAGTGCCCAGTGAGTGACAGCGCCAAGCCCGCCTGCCTGTCAGTGGCAGCTGTGCGTAGACAACCCCACCCCATCCCACGAAAGCAGCTCCGCAGCGGGGGGGGGGGGGAGCCCCAGGGAGCGAGATCTCACTTCTCTCCCTCTTCCAGGCCTGCCAGTTTGGACAGTAGCTTCCTAGAAACAAATTTTATTCTCAGGGAGACGGACAGGCCTGAGCCTTGAATGTTTCCATGAATATTGATGTTTTTCTCGCTGTTCAGCCTCGGGCTTGGCCGCTATACAAGGTTTCCCACTGTTGGTCTATGGATGCCTCGTTATTGCTCCCTGGGCTCAATTGTCTGTGCCAAGACACTAGGTGGCGCCAGTGTCCCTAGTCAATAACGACAGGGACGGATCAGTATTAACCACTGTGGTTTATGGAGTCAGACAATGTGCTAAGTGCTTTGCATAGATCAAATCATCTCTGCCCAACAGCAAGCTGGGGACGAGGTAGTGAAGCGCAGAGAGAGGAGGTCGCTTATCCAAGGTCAGGCAGCTGGGGGGATGGGAGACAACATCAAGCCATAAACCAGTGCCAGAAGTTTTCCATTGTGAAAACGTCAGTGTAAGGATTCTAGCTGTCCCTGCCTGGCAAGGGCTAGATTTTTTTTTTTTTCCATTTTACTAGAGTTATGTCCTCCCTACTCATCCTCATTTGATGAAATGATGGCGACAGTGGGTATATATATGTTGTTGTTTCTTGCCTTTAATAACCAAAGGTTTAAAAAATATTGTTACCTATCTTTCCCTCTCCAAACTCTAGGCCTCCAAAATCCGAGATCTAGGACATTTATCCTGATGGCCATGCCAAGTGCTGAGTTAGGAGGAAATTCCAGTTCCTACTGATCCAACCAGGATTAGATTGGTAACTCTCTCTAGAACGTAATGTTCTGCCCCATTCCAAATGTTTACTGAACACTTCAGATTCATTACTTATTTCAGCAACAAATACTTTTTGAGCATCTACTTTGTGCTGAGCCTAGGGAAATTCAGAGTTAAGCAAAAGAGACACAGTCACCAGTCATTCCCTTAAGCTGTGAAATGACCATGGACTGGGGGGTCAGGGAAATCTTCTCCAAGGAAGCCACTTTTGAGATCTAAAGGATGAATAGGCATCAGTTAATAGGATCAGGGCAGGAAGAATATTCCAGGCATCGGGAAAGGCCCTGTAGTCTGAGATCAGAGTGAAAATCCAGCAGGGCTAGAGCAGAGGAAGTGGAGGAGATACGGCATAAGAGGAAGGTAATAAGCAGACAGGAGCTAAGCTTTGTGTTGTGGGGCTTCCTCAGGGATTTGTTCTTTATCTCAGGAACACTGGGGAGAATTGAGATTTCGGGCACTTAAGAAGGTCATTGATCAGACATGCACTTTTAAAATCCCCTTGGCTACAGTGTGAGGGAAGAGGTCAGAAGTTGGGAGGAGATGATCAGGGGTCCAATGAATGGTATTAACTTGACAGTCACGTACATGAAAACTAACATTTGAACTGAAAACCAAAGTGCTCAGGTCCCCCCCAGAGGATGAGAACCTCAGTAGGAAGGGGCTGGGCATGGTTTCCATCTCTTGGTGCAACTCCAACTCTGAGAAATGTGCACTTGAGGGTATACTACGCTATATATTAGCTATGAATACAGACAAGGGACCTGATCTCTCTGGACCTCAGTCTCCTCATCTGTGAATGGGGATAATTATAGTAGTAACTCAGCGTGTTAAATTAGATAATAGCTGGGAAAACGTAGGTACTCCTTCGTGACTGGTTTCTCTCCCTCTGTGTTTGTGGAATTAGCCCACATGCTTGTATACAGTTTTCATTTGCACATTCTCATGGCTGTGCAGTATCCTCTGTGTAGCTCTACCACACTTCATTCTGCTGTTCACAGTATCTCAATAATTTCACTCCCATAACCACTATGAATGCTGGTGGGATGAACATTCCAGTTCATGAGTACTACTGGACACACGTATATATCCTAGTTAGGACTATCTGCAGGAGAAACTGCAGAGTCCAAGGGTCTGAATATATTCAATTTTAGGTGGTACTAATCCACTGTCTTCCAGAATTTTGTGTCAACTTGTCCAACCATCAGCAGTGAGCAGATCTCCAGTTCCTCCATGTCCTCAGCGGCACTAGCTAGATATTGCAAATGTTCATTTCAGCCATCCTGGTGTTGTATCACCTTGTGTTGTCAAGTTGCATTTCACTGAAGACAAATGAGGTTACACATTTTCTTTTTTTTTTTTTGTAATGTGCATATCCTCTTTTTCAAAATGCTTATCCATACTCTTTGCCTATTTTTTCTTGCTTTTTCTAGATACAAGATATTTGTTGGATATGTGTATTGCAGAAAGTCTTTTCTACCATGTGGCTTATCTTTTCGTACTCTTAATGGTGTCTGTTGATGAACAAAAGTTCTTTATTTCAAAGTAGTCACTTTTTTCCTTCATGGCCAGCATTGTTCACCCTAGTTATGTAATATTTGTCATCCCTAAAGCCATGAATATATTTTCTTCTAAAAGCTTATTCATCTGCATAATTAAATCCACAATAAATCTGGAACTGATTCTTGGACATGGTTGTGAGGTTGGGTTAATATTTCTGTATGGGAAATTGAGTCAGCATCACTTATTGAAAAGCATGTTTTGTTTTGTTCTAATTTCCAAGAGTAAGTTATTTCAAGTGCAATCATCCTGTTCTTTGCACACTGATTCCTGGATTATATTAATGTGGTTAATAATTACTTCTGTGTATAGGTAAGTTATTGCTAGCTATTTTGCAGTACAAAGAACTTCCAGGAATACTGCTTTGATTCACCAAGGCCCCTCTCCATGTGTGTTAATCACTTCTTCATCACTGTGACAAAATACCTAAGAATATCAACTTAAAGGTGGAAAGATTTAATTTGGCTCATGATTTCAGAGGTTTCAGTCCATGGTCAGCTGTTTCCATTGCTTTTAGGCCTGTGGAGAGGGAGAAATATCATGGCAGAAGGCCATAGCAAAGGAAAGCTGCTCCCCTGGTGGCAGCCAGGAAGCAGGAAAAGTGAGAGAACCAGATAAGGGGCTGACAAAAAGATATAGTCCTCAAGGTCACGTCCCCATGATCCACTGCATTCAGCTAGCCCCCGATTGGCTATGAACTCATCAGTGGATTAACCCATGGATAAGGTCAGCACCCTCATGATCAGGTCACTTCCCAAATGCCCATCATCTCTGGTTTGGGGGACATTTTACACCCAAACCATAACACCATGTCATGAAGCAACGTCACGTGGCCAGATGTTGTCTTACAATACAAACATAACCTGTGATGTTTGCACCAGAAGTATGTAGGAAGTGGAAGAGAAATAAGATTTAAAATGAATGGCACCGGAAGCTCCATTTTTGTTCCTACCCTAAGATGTGTAAAATTATCAGAAGTAGATTTCAGTCCCGTTGGTGGTCAGTCAAAATGCGAGCTTTCTTTACTGGAATACATTTCATAATGCAGTGAATGTAATTATCAGTGCACCAGACAATAAGGAAAAACATATCTCAAAAAGAATCAAGATTAAGCTCTTGGGTTGTTTGGTTATCTAGTTAATGAAGAAAAATAAATCTTAACAACAGACTGCAGGATTATATAGAGTTATGACTGATTTATCATGAAGTGAAGATAACATCAAACTCTTTACAAATATATCTTAGTGGCAGCTTGGTTAATGAGTGTCATTACTTTAAAAAAGATTTAAATTCACACACACACACACATGACCCCAAGTCCACAGCAATGTGACAGCTCACATATGGAAGAAATTTGGATAAAGGCTTAACTAAACCTGACAGCAATCCCAAAAATTAATGTGATACTACAAGTAATTATATGTGACACTGACATTTTTTTTCTAAACTCTGTTAAGAAGGAACAGATTTCTACCCTCCATGATAAAGAGGAAAACAACAAAATATTTGTACTGTTTCTATGCAGTATATTATAAAGTTGTGGCCATGTGTACAAGTAACCAAGAACATGCAGGCAGAAATAGATAATTAAATCAGGAAGAAACTATTATAGGCAGTTAATTCAAATGTCATTTTCTGGATTTTGTGATGTCAGTATTATTTCTCAGACTTCTTAAATTGGTCACTTGTTGTGTTTTTTTTCCAATTCTATGTAAACATTCACACTTCAACTGAAAATTATTCTTGCAATTTTTATATTTTTCTTAAAGCAGTCCACAAAATTGTGGGACACTTGAATAATTCCCTACTTACACCCATGTATCAGTTCATCCAGCTTCTGCTCCACGCCTCATCCAAAGACATAATTTCATTCTCAACTCATACTTTCAGGTGCCCCAAAGTCCTCAGTACACATGCACCTAACGAGTGCCTAAATTTTTTATTATCATGATCATTAACAGAAAAGGAGAAGACATTCCTGACATTTTATGGAGGAAGTTGGAAATTGAGTGGCTTTGAACTTATAACCCTGAAGGCAGCTAATCTTGAACACCTTTAAGATATGTCCTGAAGCAAAAGTACTAAAGATTCTGGCTAGATATCTGAGAAGTTTCAGGAATATCCACACTCATCTTAGATAAAGCTGCTCTGAAGGGGGCTGAAGAGCGGGCTGGGAGAAGTAAAAGGATGCAGGTACACAGGAGAAAGTGAAAATGCATGAAAACTACCCAGGGCCCTGTCACCCCATGTGGCCTGAGAGCTGAGAGGTCCCTGGCTGGACTCTTGCTGCCCAAGAGCTCCTTCTTGGCTGGGCCAGATGCTGGGATTCTGGATGGCACTAAGAAAGAGGGTGGGATGGCACATGCCTGTGATCCCAGCACTCAGCAAGGTGGAGGCAGGAAAATTGCAAGTTTAAAGCCAGCTTGACCAATGTAGCAATTTCCAGGCCAGCTGGAACTGTCTCAAAAAGAATTTGTTGACTGCACAGATAATTCCACAAGTTGAGATATTATTATTAGTTTGGGATGACTTAGGGTCCCCAAGAATCTTCCACAGCAGGATTTTTACCTTAGAGTGAAGGATGTTTCTGAAGTGTTGTGCAAATTATAGGCACAAATGTGTTTTCATGAGGGAAGAATCTACAGAATCCATCATTTTGTCGACAGTGTGTAAGGCTCCAAAGAAAGCAACACACACTGGCATCGATGAGGAAGCACACCTCCCTAGGAAAGAAAAGATGACCCTAGTCTGTCCCCACAGATCCTGGCATGGTAGGACCAGAAGGGACCTTTGTGAAGGTCCAGTGTGTTCGAGCCAACAGACTCAAAGATAGGACCCTTCATGGGACAAGCAGGAGGGTCTATCCCCACTTTCCCTTTAAAAGACTACAAAAGAGTCACAAGACAGTGTGCTTGTAAAATAGCCTGCAGTACTTCACTCATCTATTCAGCCAGCAGGGACTTAAAACTTGCTCTGTCCAAAACCCTGTTCTACACGCTGGGGACTTTTGAGAGATTCCTGGGGTAGAAGTAAGGAGGTGGGCACATGACCAGTGGCCTATAGAATGTGTCTGTCTTATTCACCTCTGTATTCTCCAAGATTTGCTCAGTGCCCAGCACATAGTACGAGCTCAATAAATGGCAACTTCTATGGGAAGTATGTCTTTTGTCCAATCACTTCCTGTCTAGACATGTGCCATGTGACTTAGGGCAGATCATATAACCTCTCTAAGACTAGATTTTCTTGTATGTGGGATGGGAAGAGGGTCTATGGGGGTTATAAAGGCTAATCTGTGGAAAGAGCCTGGCATATACTCAGGACATCACAACTTTTAGCTTTTGAGTCACTGTCATTGCCATGATGCTAGAGCCCTGGCAAACACTCTGATCTGCAAATCATTGTCTGAGAAAGAGGATTCATCAGTGCCCCGTCCATCTGCACCACACCGGCTCCAAGAAATTAGGAATGGTGGTGTTTTAGATGGGTGTAGGGTGGCACCTAGTGGACAAGGAGGGAAATTGACGAAGAGTTATAATGACTGAGAACATCCTAAATCTGTGACAAAGGTTAGCAGGGAGGCCAGGAAGATGGCCTGCATATGCCAGTATCCCCAGTGGAAGGGTCCAGACAGGGTTCCTTTACAGTAACCAGGACCCCCATGTCCCTGAGCCTTTGTATGCTAATGGAAGAGGAAGTCCCTCTTCCCAGCCCCAGCTTTCCTGGGCGCTGGGTCTCTGGGTCCTGTGGGCACAAAGGCCCATCCTGCATGTTCCACTCCATCTGCCTGTGTCCATTTGAGCACATGGCCTCTGCTGTCTCCAGGCACCAGAGCCCACGATGGCAGGGTCATAGAGGGATCAGTGCCAGGGCACAGCCAAGGGATCCTCCACAGCTCTGGGCCACACATCAGCAGCTGGGCCCCATGGGGCTCTGATACCGTCTTCATTTATTGAGCAGCTATAATTTCCAAGAGCTCACCATTCCCAGTCACATTTTACTATCACCACAACCTTACAAGGCGAAGACTCTTAGTCCCACTATTGGAGAAAGAGCTTAGAATGACTTGCCCAGGGTCACAAGGCTAACAAGTAGACCAGAATTTAAGCCTGGGTCTATCTGATTTAGCTCTTCACAAACTACCGTGTTGCCTCTCTTTCTTAACAACACAATGTGAATAAATAAAAGAATGCTCTACTGGTCTGGGGAACCATTTGCAAGAGCAAGTCAGGATGGGCAGAAATTCCCAGGACTGCTGTAAAAATCTTGACAGCTAGGTCCTACAAGCAACTATTGCCAATGCTTCCCCTGATTCCTTACAGCACCAGGCAAAGGCTGGGCCCTGGGTGAGAAGGGATCTGGCCACAGATCCCTGTCCATGGCTGAGTCACCTCTGGTGTAGGAAAGAGCAAATTCTCTCAGGCAGGAGCAAAGACACCTCGACTGATATGCAGACAGAGGAAGGACTGATCATGACATTCCAAAGACATCTAGTTAGGCCCTGAGAGAGTTCAGTCCCTGAGGCAACTTCTGTCCATGGGAAGTGGTCCTGGAGCCCAAGAGCTATAATTGCAGCATGTAAAGGGGAGAGAGAGAGAGAGAACGGGAGAGAGAGAGAGAGAGTGGGTGAGAGAGAGAGAAGAAAAACGGACATACACATAGAGAAACAAAGGTAAAAGAAATAGAAAAACATTCAATAATTTTTAAGATGAACAATTGTGTTAGCTTTCTGCGACTATAACAAAATACCTGAGACAATCCACTTATAAAAAGAAAAGTGTTACTGTGGCTCACGGTTCTAGAGGTTCCAGTCCAAGACTGAGTGGCCCCATTGCTTTGTGACTCTGATGAAGCAGCACATCTTGGAGAAAATGCATAGGAGAACAAAGTCATTCTCTTCGTGAGCCAGCAGCAAAAGGAAAAAACAAGAAGAGACCAGGGTCCCACAATCCCCTTGTCTTAGTTATTTTTCTTGCCCTTGAGACACAACACCTGACACTCACAACTTAAAGGAAGAGAGGTTTGCTTAAGCTCATGTTTACAGTCCCTGGTCTGCTGGCTCCAAGGCAGAAATGGCATGGCTCAGTGGTTTGGGCAGAGGAAAGCTGCTCACTCATGGCGGCCAGGAAGCAGAGAGAGAAGGGCGGAGCTGGAAAGGAAATGCACCCTTCTAGGTTGGTGCCTCCATGACCTGCCTCATCCAACCAGGTCCTACCTCCCAACGGCACACTCAGCCTCCAACTCATCAGTAGATCAATTCACTAACGAACGCAACTCCCCCATGACCCAACACCCTCCAAAAGCCCCACCTCTGAAAACATGAGGCTTTTCAGGGATCCAGATGAAAACCGTAACAGCCCTATAAGGAATAACCCCAATGACCTAAGGACCTCCCACTAGGCTCTGCCTCCTAATGGTTCCCCCCCAACACACACACACACAGCAGCACTGTGAGAGCAAAGCCTTTACTATGTGGGCTTTTTGTGTAGGTCATAAAAATACAAGAGACATGACATTTCTGTCATTCTTTTTTAATTATTTTATTTTATTACTACTACACATGTTTGCAGTACATGAAGTTTACATTCATCTTGGGGAGTGGGTACATGTACATAATACAGCTTGTTTCTTTTTAAAACCCCATCCCCTTCCCCTTCAATCCACCTTCCTCCCCCATCTCTAAGTACCCTTTCCCCATTTTCATTCTTCTTGTTGTTACTATCCTTAGCTCATGTTTATGACATATAATGTTTACATTCATTGAGGTTATTACATTCCTGTACATGGCACATCTTAGTTCTTCCTCCTTTCCCTCCCTCTCCCCATCGCCCTCGGTCACCTGGACCCCCTCCCATCTGCAAGAGCTCTATCCACTGTTCCTTCTATCCATCTTTTATTATGCTCTTTGTTTGTACTTTGCTTTACTCACATGAGAGATACCATACAGTATTTAAGCTGTGTGTTTAATTTCTTTGTAAAACTCCTACATCGTTGGTGGGAATGTAAACTAGTACAACCATTATGGAAATCAGTATGCAGATTTCTCAGAAAACTAAATTTAGAAATTCCATATGACCCAACTATTCCCCTTCTAGGTATCTTCCCCAAAGAGCTAAAGACATCAAAATATAGCAATACATGCATACCAATGTTTATAGCAGTACAATTCATAACAGCTAAATCCTGGAAGCAGCCTGTATGCCCATCAACAGACACATGGATAAGGAAAATGTGGTATCTATACATAATGGAATACTACTCAGCTGTAAAGAAGGATAAATTTGAGACATCTGTGGGAAAATGGATGCACCTGGAAAATATAATCTTATATTCTTTCCTAAATCAAAATTTTCCTAGAGAAACTTCCCTGAATTTCCTGATTACATTGGCTTTCATATATAGTATGAATTAATATAAAGTATCTGTTGGTTCCATATCCATGAATTCTACCAATCATGGGTCAAAAATATAATTAGGCTTATGATGATTCATCTATACTGAACAGATTTTTCTTGTCATTATTCCCTAGCCAAGATGGTATAACAACTATTTTCATAGCATTTACATTATATCACTATTATAAGTAATCTAGAGATGATTTGAAGTATGTGGTAGGGTGTGCTTAAGTTATTTGCAAATACCGTGTTGTTCTACATGAGGAACTCAAGCATCTGCAAGTTTTTATGTCCTTAGGGGGTCCAAAAACCAATCACACAGATGCCGAGAGACAACTCAATTTATAACAAGTCCCTCTTATTCATAGCAGACGTCCTTTTTAAATTGTTATTTGTTTATTTTATTGAAGATTTTTCTTCCTTATAGTGCATTTGATCCATGAAGGTAAGTGATCATGACTGCTTTTTGCTCTTAAAATTACTATAAAAATTACTAAAAATTAGTACAAACTCTGCCCAATATAGATGTCAAGGAAATGAATAGTGAAAAATAATTTTATTATAAAATAATATTGAAATTTAAAGTTTGTTTTTTCCTTTGAAATTCAGTTTTCCATTTCTTTTTCACAACTAGGTGATTGTATTTCAGGGCTTTGTTTTCCTGGGGTTATGAAGAAATGAGTAGATAATTCCAGGGGTCCTGAGACAAGATGGATTGCCTCTAGGCAAGTCAAGACAGAGGAAAGAATTCTCCCGGGCCTGTTGTTTGTTGTTGTTGTTTCTGTGTTTGTTTTTCTGGTACTGGGGATAGAACCCAGGGCCTTTGCACCTAGCTATATCCCAATCCCATTTTTATTTTAAGACAAGGACTCCCTAAGTTGATAAGTTGCCGAGGCTGGGCTGGAGTTTGTGATTCTCTTGCCTCAGCCTCCTAGGGCACTGAGATTGTAGGCATGCATCACCACACCTAGTTTGGGTTTGTGTTCTGATTTTGGTAACAATTTAGACCCAGAACTTGCATGAGACAGCATTCAGAGGGGAAGAGACTCTCGAAGAGGAACATCTATGTGGATTACCAACATCTCCAACTAGCCCTCACAACAGGGCCAGAGCCCAGAGCAGCTTATCCTAATGCCACTCTATGGGTGGAGCCAATGGGAGCCTCAGAAAAAAATTTGTGAATAAACTACCCACGACTTCACTCAGCTCTCTTATGATTACTTTATAGAAGATGCTGAGACAATTTGACACCCAAGAGGGAAGGTTAAGGACAAAAAGTTTAGGAAAGGTTTTGCCATCCCAAATTTAAATTGTATAGAGAAAAAAGTAAAGTCACTTAGAAAACAAAGTAATTCATTTCTTTCCCAATTATTACTGTGGATAGTGTTATGTGCCAAAGCGCACATTATATTCACACAAAACACATCCACCATCACTTATGTGGCACACTATGCTAGACGCCGCAAAGAGAGAGGAGAGGAGCAAGACTTGACGCATCTGAATGAACCTGGCTTCAGGAATCTGGTAGGTGTGGTCCAGCATCCTGACTTTGCAACATGGAGCTGGGCTGTGATCAATCTCTTTAGGGGCCTCCAAATTGGATGGTGAAGATAAATCAGACTTGTGATGTTGCATCAGCCATTATTTCCTGTAGCGCCCAGTCGGTAAGGGAGGTACACACTGCAGGGGTCAGCTCTGGAGCCTGCAATGAAGCTACATCCCCAGATCCATAAGAGCAATGGTTGCAAGCACTTAACAAACCACTGGAGGTCCGGGCACCAGGACGCATTCCTCACCATAAAGGTTAACTTCACTTAGTGCAGCTTAGAATCACCTGAGGGCTTTAAAACACTGCCCTTGACCGCACTTCTGGGCCAAAGGGGTGTCAGATCCAGTTGGCTCTGGGTCTTGTCACTCAGTGAGTGGCCAGGACCCAACAGCATCAGGTCCACTGGGGAAGGTTTGAGTCTGAATTCTCAGGCCAGCCCAGTCTTAGAGAGTCAGAATGTGCACTTAACCAGACACCCAGTAACTTAACCACATTTAAATCTGAGAATCCACTTTTTAGGTCAGCGCTGCCCAAAGAAATATAATGCCAGCCACCTGTGTATTTTAAGTTTTCCTATAGACTTCTTTTTAAAAGTAATAAGAAACATGTAAAAGCAACTTATTTACATTAATAACTTCTTTAGCCCCATATGTCCAAAATCACTGTCACTTACACGCATGGACCTAGCCAAATTTCTAGTGCTCAAAAGCCACCAGTGGCTACCATATTGGGCAGCACAGATTTAGGGCATGCCCTAAATGTTACAGTTCCTTAAAAAAAAAACCCAGGTGTTTTTAATCAATAACCAGAGATGAGAAAATGTTTCGCTCAAAGAGCAGAAAAATTGGGCTGGTGAGATGGCTCAGCGGTGTAAGCGCCTGCCTGGCAAGCGCGAGGGCCCGAGTTCGACTCCCGGAACCCACATACAAAAAAGGGGCCGGTGATACCGCTCAGCAGCACGGGCGCCTGCTGGCGCACGAGGTCCTGAGGTCGCACCTGGTACCCACAAAAAAAAAAAAAAAAAAGAGCAGAAAAATTTTAGATGCCAGAATTCAGCTAATGCACATAGTTCATGAGAGCTTTGTGAATGGTTTTTCTTTCTAGGACCATGTGTGGGCTGAGAACAGATTTCCTAACTCGGGATTTTGGCATCCTTGGGTCCAGGTATGGAAAAGCTCTCAGCTGGGGCTCTAGATCCTTTGTTTTGGGAACCATCTCTCCCAGCTGTCAAATAAGCTTGTCTTGCCCATTCTTCTGCATGGCCACAGAGCAGAATGGATGCAATAAACCTTCCCTATCCGGCTCCTTCAGAACTGAACCGATGTGCTGAACGGAGCAGATGCACCCAGAATTTAGGTACGTGAGTTTTGCAAAATCAGCCTGGAAAGTGAGGCATCTACTTACTTCTTTGAATAGTTCAGCTATGGTCACCATCTGTGGAAAACTATATCTGACATTGGAGTTCCACGGGTTGAATGGTAATATCCTTTTGGGCTGTTTCATCTTCACGTGCATAGAGGCATCAGGGCCTGCTGTGTACAATCACTATTAATAGGTAATAAAATACGACACAAACACACTTATGAAAGACTCATGTCCTTGACTTCCAATATCTGAAACGTTAGTTGGAAAAGAGACACGATTCTTCCCTGGGCATTAGGGTGATGGCATAAAAGGGCCTAAACATGGATGATAATCACCAGCCATATATTGTTCTTGAATATCTGCCATGGGGCTTGTCACATGCTGCTTGTCCTCTCTAATTCCATCAGATTTTGAACTAATTCTGCCACAAATGAGATTTTTCACTAATGTCATGGAGAAATCACACAAAAAAGATGCTTTTTCTTAAATATTATGTGTGTTTATGATAAGATTTGGAATTAGGCTAGAAAGTTTTTAATCAAAATATTTGGCATAAAAATTAACTTTTATGAATGGAGCTGGTTTCAAATTGGTTTTAATGTAAGTAATATCTTGCATTTCAATCAAAGAAATTAAGCTTATTCAGAAATTTTTCTTAAATTCATAATCAGTAGACCCCACTCACTGATTCAAAAGGGATTTTTTCTCCAAGATTGTGAAAAATCCATGTTTAGCATTTTAAAAAAGCATAACTGCTCCCCTGCAATCAGGCAGCCTTGGAAGCTTTTCTTTTATTGTTCATTACAGAATCAAAGCTAAAACTATTTTAGCCCACTGTTTCTCTTACATTATAAAATGAATGGTACTTCTTTCATTTCTGTTTTCTTTTACTGGTTAAATATAGCCCCTGTGATTTTTAAACAAATCATAGGTAAACAGGATTTCAAGAATGAGAATAAACCGTGGTGCAGGAACGAGAGGAGATCAGATTAAATTCAGGTGATTGAATTGTCTTATTTACTCATTTTCACAAAATGATAGTGCTGGTATTTGCTGGATATTCATCATTTCATACTCAAAGCAAAGGCACACTCCCAGCTCTCAAGCACTACAGTTTCACTGAGGCAAACTGAAAAACACACAACTCTACCTATCATTTTATGAGTCCTTTCATACTGTATTTTTCCCTTGAATTGAATCTTCAAGTGTTCCATATGTACACATAAATATATGTACACATGTATAAAAATGTTTAGACATAGCTACACAAATATGTACATATATCAAGTCTTTCTCATTACTTACCTTACTATTTTAATAAGTATAAGTTAATTTATTTCATAACTCCTCTAGAATGTTCTCGAGTTTGGGGGAGTATAATCATTTGAATTTCACTGACTCTTGCTCATGGAGAATTGATCCCTAATATGTTTTCTCTTTATTTTTTAGCTAATCATGAATAGGCCTTGTGCTCCCTTTGGTTACACCTGATGGCCTGAGTAGTGGAAATGACCAACCCTAGTAGCTTGATTTTCCCTCCAGTGGACTCCCTCCCTCCCTTCCTTCCTTCAGCCAGGAACTGCATTTCTGTTCATTTCTTGAGTTTGGAATTTTTTCATTAAGGAGAAAAAAGAAAATGAGGATCCCAGTTTACTTGAGTGTCTGACTTTGAGTTTCATTTTCTTGCTATATTTTTCAAATTGGAGCTTTTGACAGAGAGGTGCTTGCCTGCCTGCCTTCTCCTAGGACAGTGGTGAAGCTGGCCTTACCTGCTATCGCAGGCAGCTTCAAGTATCCTGGACTTGTAATGTCTATTTTGTAATTTTGTCTATTTCAAAATCCCACGTCCTGTCCCCAAATGTGTCATCCAACCGAGACCTAAAGTGCTAAGACCAATCTGCTCCAACCCCAAAGCTCTCCTCAAGGTGATGACACCAGCACCTGCAAAGTGAACCTTTGATATTCAGCCTCTGAACATGACTGGGTCCCAGTATTTCCCTGAATTAAATAAAAATTCATCTTTAAATAAGTTAGCAACATATTGCTTTTCTCCAGTATTTTTCTCTGATGGTGTAAAGCAGGATCTACAGTGCTGCTTGATCCAGGAATCTTGACTCCCCTTTTCAATGGTGTTATGGTTTCTATCTAGATGCCCCCCAAAGCCTCATGCACTCAAGGATAGGGCTTTTGGGAGGTGATTGGATCGTGGAGATGTGATACTTACCAGGGTGGATTAGTCCACTGATGAGTTTATAGCTAAATGTGATGTTGGGAGGTAAAGCCTCATCTCAGGAGGTAAGTCACTGGGAGCATGGCCTGGAGAGTACGTCTTCCTCCCTACTCCCTCGATCTCTCTCTCTGCTTCCTGTCGGCCATGCCATGAGCTGTTGCCCCTCTGTTTTGCTGCCCTGCCTTGGACCCAGAAGACTTTGGACTGAAACCTCTACAACCCAAGAGCCAAAATAAACTTTTCCTCTTCCCTTAATTTGCAAGTGTTAGCTATTGTGTCTCAGCCACCAGAAAGTAACTAAGAAAAACACTGTCTGATCTTTACAATGTTTGTGTTGGAAAGTTCTTAGCACTGTGAAACACCCCTAAGTCCAAAGACAGGAAGGAAAGCTTTAACCAAGCTTGCTCTATCTGTGGCAGAAAATCATAATTTGGGAAAAAGAGTATTAATAAATGAGCAAAGAAATTGAATGTCCCAAGAGTAACTAGTTGTTCACTAAGAAAATTATTGGAGGGTATGATAATGTGGCTGTTAGAATAGATAGAGGGAGAAGAAATAATATCAAACATGAGTATGAGTAGTCTTTTAAAAGATAGATGATAGATGGATAGATACGATAGATGATAGATAGAGAGAGAGAGAGTTTATTTGTTTGGTTTTTTTTCTTGTGGTGCTGAGGATCAAACCCGGGGTTCCCTATGTGCCAGCCAAGCCCTCTACCACTGAGCACGCCCCCCACATTCACGTAACATTTAGGCCACAATGTTCCATTCTACAGGCTCTATAGAATCATTGTTAATCTTGATAAACTCAGGTACAAGGAAATAATCCACAAAAAATCCATAATTTAATGGCAGTGAAAATTTGTCAATTTAATTCTAGAAATTTTAAGGCATTTGTGCATTTCTCAATATTATACATAAAATGTATTTTTGGCTTATAAGGGGTCCTATATTCCTATATTTCTATCATTGAATCACGCAGTACTTCGATCTAATAAAAATATATCCTTTGAGTCGGACATGGTGGTGCATGCCTGAAATCCCAGCACTCAGGAGGATCACCACGAGTTTGAGGCCAGTCTGAGCAACATAACAAGACCCTGTGTAAAACAAACAAACAAACAAACAATCCTTTGAGTTTAGAATCTGTCAATGCATTAAGTAGTTGTCAAAACAAGAAATGCTGTCACTTGTTCTAAAAATTCAAGAGCTACAAATACAGTAGTCAAATCACATGTCCCAAAATAGACTTTTATATCAATATATAACTAACATGTAGCATCTTTTCTAAATTGGGTTAGATCATTAAAATTTAGCTTTATTATATCCAAAGGAAATTAAATGAACATTCCAAAGTGCCACCTGCATAGGTATATTTATATTGTGGGACTGTTCACAGTAGCCAAGCTATGGAACTAGCCTAGGTGCCCATCAACAGATGAATGGATAAAGACGCTGGTATACATACACAATGGAGTATTATTTGGCATAAAGAATGAAATCCTGGCCCCTCCCATCGCCTTCTCCACCACCTTCATGACACAAGTGAACAGTGTGGGCCCCTCCCATCGCCATCACGCTGCAACTCAGGTGAACCACACCTGAAGGCCCAGAGAACGGCCTCTCCCCTCTCTGCTGCCACAGCTGAGGTGAACCACTGGGGAAGGCCCAGAGACCAGTGGGAACACCAGCAACACAGCAGGGTCCCAACTAGGGCGCACAGGATGGACAGATGGGACTAGTGGTATGAAAAGTCTGAAGCAACAATAACAATACGAGCCAACAGGTGGTAAGTTAGGTGAACCAGCATTGTGTTTGGGGGCAAAGACACACAGAATAGAAGCAGATGGGTGGGACCACCCTTGTTCTCTTTTTTTGTTGTTTTTTTTTTCTTTTCCTTTTCTTTTTTTCTTTCTTCTTTTTATTTTATTTTCTTTTTCCTCTCTTTTCTAAATGGCTGGGGAGAACTCCAGACACAGAAAACTAATCCCATCCCCCAGACCCAGAGACCAAGTTCAGATAATCCCTTACTTACTCCCTCATTCTTTCTCTTCTGCCCTCTCCTCTAGTTTCCCAAAGTTTGCATGATTATCATTTGTCCTCCAGTCTTGCTTCTACTTTCTTTTCAATTATCTTTGTTTTATCCACTATCCTTCTTAAATCTCCCCTCCACAGGGTAAAACCACTCTACCAAAGGGAAACACTTTCAATTCAAGCTCCCAATTTGCAATTGGTTCTGTTATATAATTGTAGATTTTGCTCCTATGGTTTAAGGTACAAAATTAATAGCTACCACAGTTTGTTAGTTTCTAACCTGTGCTTGATGCTATTGTTATTGCTAATTATACTACTTTAGCTACAATGTCATATATGTTGTAATCATTTGTTCTCTCTTCTGTAATAATACTGGGAAGCTCTGGGGTAATAACCTCACCACAGCCCAGCACCAAAGTACTGCTGACTGAGCCAAACAGATACCAACATCTCACTCTTAATTAACTGGGAAAGTAGGATCTTGGAACAGACACAAACCAAGAGCCTCCTACACACAGAAGACATCCCTGAAGAATAGACTTTTCCTACAGAGGACTTGATACTGGTGATATAGCTACCTACTACAAAAACTTACAAGGATCAACAAAGAAAACAAAATAAAAATTTTTGAAATAGAAAATGACAGATGCAGAAGCAAGATGCAATCTCAGACCTCCAGCCCACTCAGAACAAGTCCATGAGACAACAAGATAGAGGAAAATGGAAGACACACACCTGAAATTTCTGAAACGATAGCAACTGAAGTAAAGAAACAAATCCATTAGGCTATAGAGGAAATCAGATAAAAAATAATCTCTCAGGTAAAAAGAGAAATGTCAACATTCATAAAGGAATTGCTCAGAAAATCCAGAGTAGAAATAGATAAAAAAAAATAGATGATGATAGAAAAGGATTGAAACTGTGAACAATTAACATAGGAAAGAAACAGAATGCATGAAATTGATTCAAACAGATATCCAGTAAATTAGAAATTCCACTGAAAGCTGGCAAAACTGCTTGAATGAAACCAAAGATAGACTTTCAGACCTTAAAGACAGGATCGTGGCTAGTGATTGTGAAAGGAATGATCTCTTAAAAATAACAAGGGATCAAGAAATAACAATTCAACAGCTGCAAGATGATACAAAGAAAAACAATATAAGACTGATAGGTGTCAATGAAAAAGCAGGAGTGAACACAAATGACACAAAGAGACTATTTGTAGAAATAATAACAGAAAATTTCCCAAACATGAGAACAGAATCTGACATACAGATAAGTGAGGCATACAGAACTCCAATTAGCCATTAAATCTACACCCAGACATATAATAATCAAGATCCCAGAAATTCAGCACAAGAACAGAATATTAAAAGCTGTTAGAGAAAAGAAACAGATCACCTATAAAGGAAAACCCATTAGAATCATGGCAGACTTCTCAACACAAACCCTCAAGTCAAGAAGAGCTTGGAGTGAAGTATTTCAAGTCCTGAAAGAAAACAACTTCCAACCCAGATTGATGTACCCTACAAAACTATCTTTCAAAATTAATGGAGAAATAAGATATTTCCATGACAAAGAACAACTGAAGAAATTCATGACCACCAAACCAACCCTACAAAGAGTACTAAAAGATATTCTAGATAGAAATAAAAATGATCACAATTCCAAAAACAACAACAGAAAGAAACCTTGTCAGGCAGGACAAACAAACAAACAGAGGAAAAAAGCAGGGAACCAAAAGTAGGAAAATAACATGACAAAGATAAGCCAATACATATCAGTTATAACCATCAATGTAAATGGCCTCAATTCACCAGTCAAAAGAAACGGATTGGTAGAATGGATCAAGAAACAAGATCCAAAAATATGCTGTATACAAGAAGCACCTTTAACTCAAAAAGACACTCATAGACTAAAAGTCAAAGGATGTAAAACGATGCTCCATGCAACAGGAACCCAGAAAAAAGCAGGGGTAGCTATTCTGTTTACAGACAATGTGAACTTCAAACCAAGAATGATCGAAAGAGATAAAGAGGGTCACTACTTGTTAGGGGAAAAATTCAAGAGGAAGAGATAACAATCATAAATATATATGCACCAAATATGGGAGCACCCAGCTATATAATAGACATGAAAACTCAAATAAGCAATAACACAGTTGTGACAGGGGACCTTAATACCCCATTGTCACAAAGAGATAGATCAACTAGATAAAAAATCAGCAAAGAAATAACAGAACTGAACCAAACCTGTGAACAAACGGACTTAGTAGACATTTACAGGGTGTTCCACCCAATAGCATCAGGATACACATTCTTCTCAGGTGCACATGGGACGTTCTCTAAAATAGACCACATACTACCCCATAGAACATGCTTAAGTAAATGCAAAGGAACTGAAATTATCCCATGCATGTCATCTGACCATAGTGCAATGAAATTGGAAATTAATGGCGAAAGAAACCAAAAACTCCATAAACACATGGAAATTAAGTAACACCTTCCTGAACAACCAATGGGTCACAGATGAAGTTAAAGAAGAAATTAAACAATATCTAAAATCAAACAAAAATGCAAATACAACATACCAGAACCTGTGGGACACAATGAAAGCCTTCCTAAGAGGGAAATTTATAGCGGTGAATTCTCACATCAGGAAAACAGAATGAGCACAAATAAACAACCTAATCCTGCACCTCAAACTTCTAGAAAAAGAGCAAGTCAAGCCCGAACCCCTACAAGAGGAAAATTATAAAGATCAGAGCAGAAATTAATTCAATTGAGACTAAGAAAATAATACAAAGAATTAATGAATCAAAGAGTTGGTTCTTTGAAAGAATAAATAAAATTAATAAACCCCTAGCAAACCTCATCAAAAAAGGAAAGAAAAAACTCAAATTCATGCAATGAGGAATGAAAAATATGAAATCACTACAGATCCTATGGAAATTCAGAAGATCATCAATACCTACTTCAAAAATCTTTATTCGTATAGGATGGAAAACACAGAAGAAATGGACAGATTCCTAGAAACATATGAATTACCAAAGCTGAATCAAGAAGATATAAAAATTCCGAATAACCCAATATCAGTTAATGAAATTAAAAACATAATAAAAATCTTACAAAAAAAAAAACCAGGTCCTGATGGATTCATGGCTGAATTCTACAAGAAATCTAGAGAAGATTTAATGCCAATGCTCCTCAAACTCTTTAATGAAATTGAAAGGAAAGCAATTCTCCCTAACTCATTCCTGGAGGCAAGTAGCACTCTGATACCAAAACCAGAGAAAGGCCCAACCAAAAAAGAAAACTATAGGCCAATCTCCCTAATGAACATAGATGCAAAAACCTTCAATAAGATACTAGCAAATAGAATGCAGCAAATCATCAAGAAGATTATACACCATGACCAAGTGGGATTCATCCCAGAAACACGGGGATGTTTTAATATATGCAAATCAATAAATGTAATACACCATGTCAACAGAACCAAAGACAAAAATCACATGCTCATCTCAATAGATGCAGAAAAAGCTTTTGATAAAGTCCAACACTCATTCATGATAAAAACCCTACAGAAAATCAGAATAGATGGTCTTTACCTCAATCTGGTAAAAGCCATCTATGACAAACCAACAGCCAACATCATACTAAATGGACAAAAACTCAAAGCTTTCACTCTAAAATCAGGAACAATACAAGGATGTCCACTATCACCACTCCTATTCAATATAGTTCTGGAAACACTAGCCAGAGCAATTAGACAATAGAGAGAAATAAAAGGAATAAGGATAGCAAAGGAAGAAGTTAAATTATCATTATTCACAAATGACATAATACTTTACATAGAAGACCCCAAAAATTCCACCAAAAGACTTCTAGAATTAATAACCAAATTCAGTAGCATAGCTGGATACAAAGTCGACACTCAAAAATCAATGGCATTCCTGTACATAAACAACAACCTCACTGAGAGGGAAATTAGGGAAACAACAACCTTCACAATAGCATCCAAAAAAATTAAATACTTGGGAGTCAATCTAACAAAAGAAGTAAAAGATCTGTACATTGAAAACTATAGTACACTGAAAAAGGAGATCAAAAAGATATCAGAAAATGGAAAGCTATCCCTTTCTCCTGGATAGGAAGAACCAACATAATGAAAATGGCCCTACTCCCAAAACTGTTATACAGATTTAATGCAATCCCTATCAAAATACCATTAGCATACCTCACAGATCTAGAGAAAACATTCCTAAAATTCATTAGGAAACAGAAGAGACCTAGAAGAGTAAAGGCAATCCTGGGTAACAAAGGCAAAGAAGGAGGCATCACAATCTCCGACCTGAAATTATACTACAAAGCTACTGTGATAAAATCAGCATGGTACTGGCAAAAGAACAGAACCTGAGGATCAGTGGGACAGATTAGAAGATGGGGACACAACTACAAACACATTCAGCCACCTTATCTTTGACAAAGGGGCCAAACATGTTCACTGGAAGAAAGATAGCCTCTTTAATAAATAGTGCTGGGAAAACTGACTTTCCACATGCCAAAGGCTAAAACTAGACGTATGTCTATCACCTTGCACTAAAGTCAAAATGGATCAAAAATCTAAATATTACAACAGAAACACTAAATCTCCTGGAAGACAAAGTAGGTAGAAATCTTGAAGACATAGGGCTAAGCAGAAACTTCATGGACAAAAACCAAACTGCATGGGAAATACTTCAAAGAATCAGCAACTGGGATCTCATCTTATTAAAAAGTTTTCGCACATCAAAAGAAATCACGAACAGAGTGAAAAGGCAACCCACAGATTGGGAAAAAATTAGCCAACTGTCCCTCAGACAAAGGACTTCTATCTAGAACATATAAAGAATTGAAAAAAATCAGGCCCTCCAAATTCAAAGACCCAATCCAGAAATGGGCATCTGAGATAAATACACATTCTCAGATGAAGAAATACAAATGGCAAATAAATATATGAAAAATGTTCACCATCTTGGTCATTTGAGAAATGCAAATTAAAACAACACTGTGATTCCATCTCACCCCAGAAAGAATGGCTATCATCAAGAAATCCACCAATAACAAATGCTGGAAGGGCTGTAGGGAAAAAGGAACCCTTCTCCACTGTTGGTGGGATTGTACACTAGTACAACCACTGTGGAAATCAGTGTGGAGATTCGTCAAAAAACTAGTATTAGAGGCCCCATTCGACCCAGCTATTCCCCTTCTGGGTATTTTCCTGGAAGAATTAAAAACATCATACTACAGTGATATATGTGCACCCATGTTTATAGCAGCACAATTTATAATAGCTAAATATTAGAAACAACACAAATGCCCATCAACTGAGGAATGGATAAAAAAGATGTGGTATTTTTATACAATGGAGTACTACTCAGCTATAAAGAAGGATAAACTCGAGGCTTTTATAGGTAAACGGATGCAACTAGAGACCATACTCATAAGTGAAATAAATCAGACTCACATGTGTAAACATCGTATTGTCTCCCTAGTGTAAGAAACTGAAAAAGTAAATATCCAAAATGTACAATAGATATTGTGAAAGGGGAAGATACTGCTCAAAAGAAAAGAACACCTGGGATGGGGGAAAGGAGAAAAGAAGGAAGGGAAAAGGAAAAAAAAAATATATATATATATATACACAAGATAGCTAAGATAATTATACTACTAATTTCTATTAGTTCATTGAAAAGGACTGTTTGTGCTTATATTGTTTGATCAATTTTTCATGCCTATATCTTGTAATCTGAGCAACTACTTTGAAAATAACAATACACAATATATTAACCATTGTTACTCTATTACCTCATTTTGAAATTATCATTGTTTTTATTGTTTTTTCTCTCTAAAATAAAAATAAAAAATAAAAAAGAAAGAATGAAATCCTGTCGTTTGCAGCAAAATGGATAGAACTAGAGGTCATTGTATAAAGTGAAATAAACCAGACATAGAAAGGTAAGCACTGTGTGTTTTCTCTCACATGTGGAAGCTATGGCAGTCAAGCTAAGTGTAAACTAGTGATGATTAGAGACTGGGAAGGATGTAGGCGTTGAGGGTAGAAAAAGGGTGATTGGATTTGCATGTGTGGAAATATCACAATGAACTCCATCAATATGTATAATTAGCATGTGTTAAGAAAAATTTTAATAAAATTTCAACATATAACCCATGTTGAGAAAAGAAAAAGAAAATCTAGGTTTATGGCTCATAAGGAATTCCGTACCTTTTATCCTCTGACATTCATATTGTATAAAGACAAGAGTATTTCTTAGCCATCACTATGTTTTTGTTTTGCTGTCCACCTGTGCTTAAATTTCACTTATCTTCCTCAGTGGACAAAGGAAATACTGAAGGGATAACTGGCAAGAAACTAGAATTACTGAACTTAAAGACACCACTGGACAGATACCCTCATCACAATTACTCGATTTTAAGGTGAAAAAGAGTGTTGCAGTGGCCCCAAAACAGAAGTTTTAGTGAATGTGAAGATAAGGGATTCATCGCTAGCCTTGAAAAAGGAAACATTTCCATACTCAGAAACCAGCCAGTGGGAGTAACCGCTAGTTCACGCAGAAGGCATTCGGAGGGACGCTAGTGGCCTTGAAGGGCTTTCCCTTTCTCAACTCAGTGCTCAGATTCCAGGTCCTGTGCACAGTTCTCTCTCCTTCTCTGAGAACAGATTCCCGCACACTCCCAGGCCCCATTCTACTTGTTTTCCCCACTTCCGCCTCCCAGCAACAGTGGCCGTGGGAGGCGAACCAAGGGGAGTCCCAGACACAAACTGAGTACCTGAATCTCGGCAAACTTGCTATCCTGTTTGACCCATCCATCCACTCTGGAGGCTCTCAGCAGGATGAGGAGTTTGTGGGCAGAGTTAACGTCCAAGGTCAGATCCACTGTGAAGAGAAAAAGAACCGTATCAGCCACCACCAGGACCGAAATACATACTCTACTCAGATTAATGAGGGGTGGAAAATACAGTGTGAAAAAACAGACCAGGATTCATCATCATGTGGAAATGAGTTTCAGCCTTGTACAAAACACACAGGAAATCATTGCAACTTTAGATGTATTTGTATGGCAGCCCATAACAACACTATGAAAAAGGAGAAGTTAGCATTAATCTCAGGTACTCTCAGAAGTGGAAAGCACTCCTTTCCTAGGGCTGCCCTCTCTAGACCCCAAATTTCCCCCCATGGGTGAATTTTTCTAGATGTGAATATTAGAAAGCCTTCTTTTTTTAACATTAGCAGTGATTCTCATTTGTCTACATTCACCAAAATATCTACTTTTGAACCAGTGTCTAGTCTTTGCTTTTTTTTTTTAGACTCAGTGAATGATGATGAAGATTCTCTGATCCTCTATACCCTAAAGAATCCACAAGAGTTATTCTTCCAGGAAAATCTGGGGAGGAAACAAATATTTAAAAAATGAACATACGTCAGATATGATCACAAGTTTGAGCCCAGCCTGAGCAACTCAGTGAGACCCTGTCTCAAAAAAAATGTTTAAAGAGGGTTGGAGATGTAGCCCAGTGTGAAGGCCCTGGGTTCAAACCCCGGTACATAAAATAAAATAAAATAAATAAACATATCGCAGTATGTCCTGTGGTTAATGAGATTTTTCTTACCTTTGTACTTTATAAAATGTCAAGGGGAAAATGATGCCTTTGGATCATAAATTAGAATTTTGAGTCTAAAACTAATTTTAAAATATGAAACATTAATGTATATTTTCATAGACATTTTCTTTGAGACTTTGGTTAATTTTGATTTCTTAGACCTCCTTCTTGAATTTTCAGTTAAATTCCAGGCCTTCTTTTTTTCTCCTAAGAATTACCTTACTTTCTACAAAATTCACACGAGATAAACATTTCAATAATCCAAATGATTGTGGATTAATGTTAAGAGCATAAAATCTCACATAAAGAAGAAGATAAACTTCAATGCAGTAAAGAAAAGTACAAATGCATGGATGATTTCTGGAATTTGAAAGGTAGTGTGCTACGCTCAGTAACATGAGGATACTGCAGTTTCCTCCAGTGTTTCATTAGACCTGTGCTTATCTAAAGAATCAGAAATCCTATAGGATCTATGGATATTTTATTTTTGCCTTTAACAACATTTGATTCTGTCAGCCCTCCTTCCTCTTTTAATACTGTGTTCTTGTCTTCCACAATGCTGCATTCCTCTCTCTTTCCTACTATGCAAACTGACTGGCCTTGAGATAATATTTTTAAGTTTTACTAACATGTATTCATTGTACATAGCAGTGCATTTCAGTGTGGTATCGCAACATATGCGTGCATCATGCAATCAATAATATATAATATATAATGATAATATTCTTCACAGAGTATCACAGATATCTAAATTGACTGCCCTGTGCCACAGATGTGGTGAACACTACGCAAGTTGTCTGTTGTTGCAGGTGGCCCCAAAATCAACAAAAGAGCACACGTTCTGGAATCACCTGACTGCTAGGGAAAAAAATCTAAATAATGAGAAAAGTGTTTTTTCTTGCTGGCTTTAGTCTGAAGAACTACCCTACTGCAGCTTCTTGGTGGGAAAGATTTGAGGTGTGGTAGAGAAATCTATAATCTAGGTAGATTATATGGTCATATTTGTTATCTTAGACCTCCCCCTGGTGGCCTAACTTTTAAACCAGGCTTAAAGCAGCTAACTTCCTCCCCCCATTCCCTGGCCCACACTCTGCCCCATTCAAGGTTTAAATGCCCCAGTCCTCTAGGGGGCGGTCTGAAGTCTCTATTTGACGTTGCGCTACTCTTTCTGCTTTGATCTTGCATCTCCGGGTCATCAATTGTGACCTCTCAGTCAGAAACCTAACAATATTCTCCTGTCCCTGAAAGCAGCTGCGCTCCCTTTAGGTGGTGCGGGGTCACATGCATGAGTGTGGGGGGTGCCTATGTGTGAGTCTAAGTGGGGTAATTGTGAATATGTGCACGCGAGTGAGTGTGGGCGTTTGCCCAGGACATGTGTCTCCCTTATATGACAGCACAACTGCTAGTGTCAACTTTCTACAAAAAAAACCCTTCGCCACTGCTCACTGAATGTGCAATCATTCTTCCAACCTTCCATTACTATCCTGGGTTTTGCCCAACATCCTCACTCCTCAGGTGGAGAAACTGTAATGCAGCGATGAATGTGCATGTCTCAAGCTCTGAAGCGTAAGATCCAGTACGATTCTGGGGTGTGGCCCCAGTAACGATGCTCTGGACCACTAAACTGCACTTATCACTCAGCAATGGAATTACTTGTCACTGTGCTAGAAGTTTAGCATTGGTGTATGTACTCAGAAGTGTTTGTCCCTACAGAGATCCAATCTACTGTTTAGTGTTACAAGGTGGCCTCAGTGGGCACATAATGTTTTTCCCAGCAGAACAAAAAGATTGATTTTTTAAAGTGTCACTTTACCTTCCCGGATAAGCTTCTCATTATGATTGCCCTAAAAATCCCAAATTTGTGGAGCAGTTTCCCAGTAGTGATACATGGGAAAGCTGCTGTAATGAAATGTGGAAATGATACACTAAGACCAAGGGCTCTATGAATCCATGTGGATACACAGGGCTTAGCATCATGGGTTGGACCTTCCAAGACAGAAAATATGCAAAGGCCATGACTACATGCTCAGTCTGGTTGGTCCCTGTGGAGAAGCACTGAATTTGGGGGTGCTCTTGGGACATTCCAAGTCAGGATGATACCTAGGAAAAAAGCAACCAACACATACTGTCCCAGTGGAAGTCCAGATATTGGACTTACTAGACAAAGCCTGTACTATAATAACTATTGTAAATGTATTCAAAGATTAAAAGGTAGCTATGTCTGAAGATCTAAAATGTAATATGAGAATTATTAATATAATTTAATATAATATTTAATATAATTATATTATATATTATATTTAAAATTATATTATATTTACTATAATTTAATATAATAATTATTAATTACTGGAAGAGTGTTAGTTTGGGTCCAGATGTCCCCCAAAGCCTCATGTGGTCAAAGATGGGGCTTTTTTAAAGGTGGCTGAATCTAGAGTGTGTGATTGATTCATAGTGTGAACCTAGCATTAAAGGTGCTAGGATTAAGTGTGGGTAATTACTAAATCACACCACTGATTGGTTTGGCACCACCCTAATCCCAATAGCCTGGATATAATACAAGGGAGAGAAAGAGCCTTGTCTTGTCCCTTGCTTTCTTTGCTACCTTCTGCCCACCATGAACTGTTTTTCCTCTTCGATGCTTGTCTGCCATGCCACTCTGCCTTAGAGCCAGCCAACTGTGGACTGAAACCTCTACAAACTGAGCCAAATAAACCTTTCCTCCTTTAACTTTCAGTGTTGGGTATTTGTCTCAGCAATGAGAAAAGTAACAAAGACATGGGGGAAAGGAAGGTAGGGGGAGGGGATGTAAAAAGAATTAAAGATGAGTTATGTACATGTACCAAGTCCTCATGATGAATGTAATCATTATGATCTGCAAGCATGTACTAATAAAAATTAATTTTTTAAAAAAAGGAAAACAAAAACAACAAAGATCTAAATTATAAAACCATCTGTAGTTGATCTGTAGTTGAAAGTAAAACAGTTAAAACTGCACTAGAGGAACTTTTACTAGCTTTTTAGACTTCCCCTAACAAATTACCAAATCAGTATGCATCTTCCTCTGTGGAATTTAGATCTCCTCTCCATGGAGAAGGAAGTGGGGAAGAGGACAGGTCACCTCCAGGACACTCTGGAATTCCCAGGTCGAGAGACTGTGAGAACTGGCCCTATCCCGCAACCATTTCTCCCTATAGTTTTAAAGCAGTGAGAGAAAAGTGTTGCATATGCAAGCTTAGTTTCTAATTTACAGTGTGGAATGAGCAGGAAGGAGTTGGCAGGAAGGCTAGCTAACAAGCTTAAAGCAGCCCAGAAGAGAAATTCAGTGTGCTACTGTGAGAGGCTCCTCAGCCCTCTCCCTGCCCAAGCAGAGGAGGTGAAATCCTTCTCTGTCCCATGCCATCTCCTTCCCCCTCCGAAACTCTATTTAGCCCACTGGGAAAGGTTGGAAGTTGCCCCTTGCAGGGCTGGGCAGGAGCAGAGAGGATTTATTCCAAGAGGTGGCCCTGCAGAGACGGACCTCACACAGGACCTGTATGAGACCCCTGGGGACAGGCTGGACACTTTCCTGGAGCAGTCTTCAACCCCAGGAGGACTGAATGGAGGAAGGGCAGGGCTCCTGGCAGAGAGTCAGCGGGTTCTTACATGATCAGCGCTTCTGTGATGGGCTGGTTCTGGACCAAGAAGTCAAGGTGGTGAAGGTGAACACTCAGGATCCTGGGGCTCAAATGCCAGCCCTGCCCCTGCGGAACTCTTAGGAGACAGCTCATTTCATTTCTCTGAGCCACAGGTTCCTCCTCTCTAGCCAGGGTTTCTTATGTGCAATAAATGGGAAAGAGCATAGAAAAGTGTTTTTAAACAGTACAGATCCTCCTTGACTTATTGTTGGGCAAACTCTTTGAGCAGAAAACACCTTAGGTGAAAAATGCTTTTGGTATACGACCTTGCTGCTCATCCCAGCTTCTCAGCACATCATGCTGCAGAGTGGCTGCTGTTTCCCCTCACAGCTGCGTGGCTGACCGGGAGCCTGCTGCCACCCCGCAACATAGAGAAGGAGCACTGTACCATATATCGTTAGCTTAGAAGATCAACATTCAAAATTTGAAGTAGTTTCTACTGAAGGCATATTGTTCTCACACCATTGCAAAGTAAAGAAAAAAGCATCCTAAATTGAACCATCATTAATTTTGGGAAATCTTTAATTGTTCTATAAATCTGAAGGCTGATGATAATAAATTGTATAAATTCAAGTTTGCCACTTCTGATGATGTGGCATTTCTGCTGCTACAAATACAAATGCAAACACTTCGAGGCCCACTTTCCCACTTTCATTGATACACCCTTCTTCAAGCGTAGTCTGTCCATGATTGAAAAAGTCTACTTACCCTTACTTCTTCCCGCAAAAATTTCTACTTCCAGAAGTTAAGACTCTCTAAAATAAGTATTCCCAACTAATTTGAGCAAAACAGGAAATAGAATAATACTTTATTTGTGTAAACATAGGTAAACAAGCAATAGCAATAAAGACACCTCTTCACTAAGTCTCCATTACTCTATCAGGAGGGGGAGATGTTGCTCACGGTCACGCATCGATGTATCTCTCTGCCTTTTTTGTTAAGCGCCAACTTGCTGCATATAAATTAAAGAACATTTTGCAACTTGTATAGTTAATGTGCCTGTTTTATATTAAGTCAGTTGCTACCAGTTGCTGCAGGGAGGAGAGGAAAAAGGGATTTAAAAAAAAGAATTAAGATATGTCATGTATATGTACCAATTCCCCACACTGCATGTAATCATTATGTACTACAAACATGTACCAACAAAAAAAAAGGAAAAAACTTTTTTCTGTAAAATAAAACTCATAATAGCAAAAAAAAAAAAAAAGCTCTAAACAAAAGTAGAACTCCCCTCTCCTACACCCACTTTGTCTTCACTGATCACAGTAACTGCTGATTTAGCGGTTACCATCCATCCTTTGTCGAAGTCTCTCTCAGGATCTTTTTGGACTGAAGTCTGTTTACTCCTCTGGAAGGGATCCTGGGGACCATACCACCCAAGGTCTTCCATGACAAATGGAAAGTTGGCTCCTTTACACCTAGAAGTCAGCTGGGCTGGTGTCACATCCACGGCTCCCTGTCTGTCTCCTTGCGGATCTGTACTACATTGCTTTCCTTCCTTCTGGCATGGGTGGATTCTCTCTAAAAGCTGGGGTGATGTTACTTCTCATCCTCTTGCACATCATTTGCTTTTTATTCCAGATGTTCAAAGGATTTTTCTCTTTAACTCCAGAATTTTATTAGAATATCACTATTAATCATTCCAAGTCAATGCTCAGTATTCTCCTGAAGAAATAATTACAGACCAATGTTTATTCCCCCAAAAAATTTGAGTTCTAGTGTTTAATATTTGCTTTGTATCTTTGCTTTGTTTTTTCTCTTTCAGGCATCATTAACCTACCAGATTCCTATGGTTATCTTTACGTCTTGGCATTTCTCTCAAATCTTTTACCATCTCTTCCTTAATTTCCTTAAAAAAATATTTCTCTTTCACCTGCTGTTTCTCATTTAGGCACAGCTTTCCCTGCATTTTTGTAGTTTACACTTCATTGCTGATGTGATTCCTCACATTTGCTTACTCTGCTAAGCTCTCACCATCGTTTCTCGCCAAGAGTTTCTCTCTTTCTGATTAATGATGCTTTTTCATCCTTTATATCACTTTTCTTAGTAACATTTTAAGAGTACATTGCCCAGTAAATAAGTCTCGATCCACACTGACACTTTTTGTGTTCTTGGTCTCATTATTCTGCATAGATTCCTTTTTTGCCATTACAGTATCTGTGTATGGAATTGGCATCAACGTTTTTTTGCTGGTCGTTTTTACACGACGTTTATTTTCAGGACTTGGTGAGTAACAGGATTCAGCAAAACTTTTCCAACCTGACAGATATTCTCTGGGGTTTCCGTGCAAGGATACCAAATGTAATGCATTGTTTCCTGACATTTCCTGGCTTTGTGCCTTCCCTATCCTTTACTCTCTCATCGCCTCACTGTTCCTTACCTTCTCTATTGTGACCCTGCACCACTTATTGCTCTTCCATGTGAGGCCTGCCTTGAGACAGGACAACTGCTGCTGTATTACCAAATCTGTACGCATTCCCTTTAAATGACCATCCATTGTCATTAGCCTAAACTTTTCCATTATCTAAAAAAATCATTTCCTTCCCATGTATTTTACTCCTCTTTATTGATCCATATTTCATTCTTACAATTACTAACTTTCAGTTTCTTCTGATTTACTTCATCACAGAATTTGTCTTTTGATATTTATATTTGTGTCATTTGGTTTCAGAAGTTTTAGACTGTATTTCTAGCTGCATCTATTTTCAGAGCAATCCGTTTTCAGTACAGGAGTTTACATTCAGATTGTGTACAGCCGTTACTTCTTTAGGACCCTCTAGATTACCCGACATGCACGTGCGAGGCCGTGTGTGTACCTTGGCAAAGGGGTTTTGTCACTTTCAGACCCATGCCTTATGTGTCAAATGATCCCCAAGGGTTATCCTTCCTTACCCATTTATGTGTAAAAGCATACTTTGGAAATAAACTTTGAAAGAAGAAAACACTCTCCAATTTTCCTTAGTGATTTTTAAAACTTCTACTTATACAAACATGTCAGCAATATTACACCCAGAATATTACAGAGCCTTAGAAAAGAAGAAAATGTCGTTATTTGCACAATATGGATGAACCAAGAGGACATGATGTTAAGTGAAATAAGCAGACACAGAAAGAAATATAACCTGAACTCACCGAGAATTTATCCCAGCTGAATTTTCCCACCCAGAGTGTAGAATGGTGGCTTCCAGGTCTTGGATGTGGGGTTATGGCAGGCTGTGGTCAAAGGATGCAAAGTTTCTGTGATGCAGGATGAGGAATTTCTGCAGATCTAGCATACAGAAAGGTTCCCGCCATTAGTGGTATTGTATTATATACCCAGAATCAGTATTTCCTCCTTAGAATGACTGACTTTTGGGCTGGTGAGATAGCTCAGCGGCATAAGCGCCTGCCTGGCAAGCATGAGGGCCTGAGTTCGACTCCCGGTACCCACATACAAAAAAAGGGCTGGTGATATCGCTCAGCAGCACGGCCACCTGGTGGTGCACGAGGTCCTGAGATCGACCCCCGGTACCCACAAAAAAAAAGAAAAAAAAAGCATTACTGACTTTTAGATTCTTTTGGCTTAATGTAGCCACAGATTTTGTCTTTTGATGCTTAGATCTGAGGTATTTGATTTTAGATTTATCAATATTTCCTTCATTTATAAATGTGTCTATCTTCAAAGTGATTTGTTTTACAAAATCGGCAAAGTACTTTGAAAATACAATTCTTGGAATCTGCAGAGAGAGCGGATCTTAAGTGTTCTCACCACACACACAAAAGGCAAGTATGTTAGTTGATGGATGTGTTAATTCACTTGATTGTGGTCATAATTGTATGTATGTGGATATCAAAACATCCCACTGTATTCCTTAAAAATATATAAATTTTTCACTTTTACTTCACCAAAAATGAAAAGCATTTCGAAAATTAAATCTAGGCTTTCATGGAATTATTTGGTTGGAGAGTTGTCATTTAATTGCTCCAATAAAGGTTGAAGGCAATTTAAAACTCCTCCTCAAAGTGGTAAATTATTAAGATTATTTGTAGCTTTGCATTGTCTAAGAGTGACTGAGGTTACCTTCCAGTATACCAATTAGATATTAAAGTTGCTAAAACTACACATTCTCATGACATAATAGCTAAATTCATGTAAAAGCAAGCCAGAAAAATGTTAGGATTTATATCATGTAAGTAATAAAATATTTTAAGGAAAAAAGATTATGACTGATTAACTACAGTGATACTTTCACTCCTGCTTTTTTGTGTAAGGGCTTCTGAACTTTCTTTTTGACTCGGGCTTCTTAGTCTGTTTTGTACTGCTATAATGAAATACCAGAGACTGGGAAATTGATGAAGAAAAGAAATTTATTTCTTAATTCAAAAAGGTAGGAAGCCTGATATAAAGGTGCACAGAGGGCCACAGGTTGACCCTAGGAGCCAAGAAGAGTCTTTAATTGCTGCAACTTGTCCCATTTGGGGTCCATGCAGGGGAATCTCCTTTCAAGGAAAGCATGACCATGCCTAATGGTCAGGCTAGGGGAGGCTCCAGCCAGCAGTGGGGAGCATCCACTATCCCACAGAACACCTCCATTGTCACCAAGGGCTTAGGATGGAGGAGGGAGAGAGGAGGTCACTGCAGAATGCGTCTTATAAACTTGACACAAGAGGAAAACTCAGGGCCTGCCTGGATTATTTCTCTAAGCAGAAATGGAAAGTTGAAAGAGAAACTAATGGAACTAATTTGCAAAATGTGGCATTCTTGCAGACTTAGTTTGTAGCACTGGCAACGCCCACCTAACATGCAGTGATGATTCTCATTGCACCCTGGGGTCTTGTGGGGGCCAGCGGGCTGCCTGGGGTGAGAGGAGGGGAAAAGACATTATCTTAAAACTTTAAAAATAATTCTGTAAGTTCTCAAAGCACATTAAAACATACGGTTCTATATGTCATTTTACAGAAACGCTTTTTAACCCATACTCTCTAGAGTGCCTCTGGTTTGGTTATGGTTTGAACTTCTTCCGAGGTTTCATGCATTGAAATTCAATCCCCACATGAAGTATTTAAGAGACTGGAAATCTAGTCCCCTTCCAGTGCTCAGAGGTGGAGGCCATCAGGGTGAAACCCCCATTAACTACAAGAGGGAGAGACAAACCAATGCGTGCTTACTCCCTATCCTTTGTCGTGCGATGCCCATGTCACCCCAGGACTCTACCAGCAAGGAGGACATCACCAGATGGTAAAGGTAAAACCTTGACCTTGGGCCTCCAGAACTCTGAGTCAAAATGGACCTCTTTTCTTTCTAGTTACTCAAGCCAAGGCATTCACTTATTAGCAACAGAAAATGGACTTGTTCAGCATTCTTCGGATTGTTGTGTCCAAGACAGCTTGGACAGCCTGCTATCTCTCTACATCTGAGAGACCCTCCGTGGCCACAGACTTCCCAACCGAGGTCCTTGTCGAGAGGCAGTTAGGCTGTTTCCCAGTGAAACTAGGCCTTGGTCTCCCAGGCCACTGTGTCTGCGGGACACACTCTGACACGAAATCACCAAGTCTGTGGCACAGTAGAGTCGGCGCTGACACGTCAGGGGAAACGGCCCCTCCTCCCTAAGCTGCTTGCACATTTGTTGCTACACTGTGCTGAAACTGGTTTTTCCAATCTGCAGTGCAGAAGAACCTCAATCCTTGGGCATCTCCTACTGAAGAGACTCACCGTGCATCGTGTCACCTACACTCTTAGGTGCCCCGCCTGCATCCCCATGGTCACTGCACTCCACTACCTGCACTATTTCAGCACCCTGAATGTTTCCCCGGCTCTACTTATCTGCTCTGCAGGCAGAGCACACTCTGACCCCTTGTGAGAGTAGCTCCTGGTCCGTGTAGCAGACACCATGGCTTCTTCCTTCAAAATCCTCAATGTCTTGATGTTAAGGGGGGCCTTTTGTGTCTGGATCCATATCAGTCATCTGCATTTTCATGCAAATTAATCATCTCATGTGTGTTTCTAAGTTCACTGGCATAAAGTTATTTACAATTAGATCTCATGTAATGTAAAAATTATAGCCTTTTCCCCCAACCTGGCTTATACCTTTTTCTCTTGATACTCTTGAAAAAGATTTGTCTAAGTCGTAAGAGTTGTTGAGACCCTCCGTTTTATTTTCCTGTGTCATTTTTTCAGATCATTATTTACTCCTTTCAATACCTCAAAGATGACTTAGCATTTGAACTCAAGTATTTGATTCCACCCTTATGACTTACTATGCACATTTATGTTCAAACCCCAAGTTTAGTCTCTAATAGATTCTCTGTAACAGGGAATCTTGCCTTGAGGCTACATGAAAGCCAAGAGCAGAATCAGAAAGTGACTTTAAAGGGAAATAATCTTTTCCTCACCTACTTTATCAAAGGATGATGATGAAAGAGAGATAAAGAACTGAGCGACCAGAAGACTCATGAGTCTTCTGGGCCTGAAAATATGAGGTTGAGTGGATATTAAAGCAGTTTTCTGGCTTATAGGTACGGTCACTCTATATTTGTACTCCCATGGAATTCTGAGGCTGGATCCATCTGGGATTGGCTTCTTTCCAGGGTTCATTCCCTCATTTGGATTCTGCCCTCTCTCTCGCCCAGATCCTTAGCCAGAGGAAAGTGGATGACTTATCCTTCCCCACTATATCTGCCCTCCCCAGACTATTCCCTTTCTGTCCCCTGGCAGCCTCAAGTGGAGAATCCCAAATAGTCACAACTGAAAATCTCTACTCTGTCCCATTCCCCCTTCCAGTTTCCCTTCCCAGCTGAGTACCAGGCCTCCGGTCCCTTCCCACCCACTCCATGCTCCCGCCCTCTAGTGTACAGTGAGTATCGGCCACAGGAGGAAGCCACTTTCTCCTCCTCGGTAACAGTTTCCTGGTGCCTGAAGTTCTGCACAGAAAACAACTCTGGTCTCGCGACTGCAGGGACATAATACCTGAAAAACAGCCAATGCCAGCAAGTCGCTGGGTGAGAAAAATATATGTAAAGACCAACTGGCTCCTCAAAATGTTGGAAGAAAAATATTACATGAAAGAGAAAGAGCTCAGCAGGTGTGTGAAGACCTAACGAAAACCAGGAGGTGAATCCGATGTGTGGGGATGTTGCAGGAGGACCCAAAGTCGGGATTGTTCCAAGGGCCCAGCTCCAGGGACCTCTGAGCAGGGTGGCTCTGTGTGTCACACGGAACATGGAATTTTTCTTCATTCTGTCCTCTGTTGCACACTGAGACGACCTCGGCTCACCTCTGTGTGTCATCCTGAGGCCAAGTCTCCCCACCCACAGAGATGCTGAGCTAGTGTGCTCTTCTAGAAAGAGACAATTTGGGGTATAGGTTCTCATCTGGACTGACTGGTGTTTGCCAGATTGAAAATGGAAATACTCACTCACGATATGGACTCGGAAGGCTGTGGACGCGAATGTGAGGAGGCGACTGCTTCAGCACAGCTCTTCACGTCACAGGATGGACATTTCCAAGAGCGCAGGAAGGCTGAGCCTGACCCACCTGGAGACGAGTGACGGGGGTCTCAGGGGCTGGGGGCAAGGAATCAGGGGGCTTGAGGAAGTGATCGTTTTGCACTTGAGACTACTGTTCCTCTGTGTGGCCTTAAAAATGTATGTGCTCTACAATTTTAGACATAGGCTTAGATAATAATGTGTACAGTTTGAGATAATAATAACCCGGTAATAGGTCATGGCATGCACAGACTTTCATGAGGTTGGTTGTGTGGTCCGGTAGCCTAGCTCCTTGATTCTGGTGATTATTGTGGAGAGACAACTTTGGGAATGTTCTGGTTTTCTAGGCACTTATTACAAGAAGGAAACAATCTTCAAGTGGCGCCACCTTATCCTCTGATCAAAATAAATAATCGTCATTAAAGTAAAAAAAAAATAAAGTTAACATGATACAAAAATCCATTCCCACATGCTTACCTGTAGGGGGAATAAACTGAAAGGCATCATGTAACTTAAACTCAAAAACAGATAAAACGTGTAGAAGGGAGACTTTGAAAAATGTGTGGACCCTAACAAAGAAATTCAACAAACACAGGAATGGGATCTGCCCTGATATGCAGACTCCCTTCTGGTCATGATAACTAATAACAGTAGCGGGTATTATGCTATTTTTTGAGGTAATTTTCTTCTTTCTTTTCTTTTTCTTTTTTTTTTTGTTTTGCTTTGTTTTTGTTTTTGTTTTTGTTTTTGAGACAGGGTCTCACTATGTAGTTCAGGCTGGCCTTGAACCCATTATGTAGCTCAGGCTGGCCTCAAACTTGTGGCAATCCTCCTGCCTCAGCCTCCTGAGTGCTGGGATTATAGGTGTGTGCCACCATGCCATTTTTGGAGGTAATTTTCATATAGCAATACATAAGTACATTTTGTTTACATGTAGTTGATTTAAGTTTGTAAATATGGAAGTTTATTAATAGCTTGATTTTGAAAAAGATGTTAGAACTCCTGAAAATGTAAAGGTTGGCCCAACAAATTCATGTGTATTTTTTAAATTAACTTTCACAGATTTTAAATGGAAGTAATGCTGGAATACACAATGGGTCAGCATAAGAATAAGGTATGCTTGGGGGTCTGGGAGGAATGGAGGACAGGCCACCAAATAGTTCTGCTCCTGTGGAACAAAGGCACCATCCCAGCACACCCGTCATAAACAGGAAACAGTGTGCCAAGAGGGTCGCTTCCAGCCAGGGGCTCTGCAATCTGAGGGCAAGGGCGATTCCTACGGGTCGCAGCAGTCACAGAACCCAGCTTCACAGGCTCAGCCCCTTGAATGTGGGGCCAAACACAGAGGACACTAACACGGATTTCTTCTGAGTAACGAGTCTGAGAAGGAGCAGAAGCCAAACCATGGTGGAGACGACACCCCAAGAGCGCTGCCTCTTGAGACACCAGCACTGGGTCTGGCTCCCCAAGACCTCTCTTGTCCCCTCCCCTGCTGCAGAGGATGGAGGCGCTCCCATGCAGATCTGCATCCTGCACCCGCCTCTCCTCAGCTACTCTGAGCTGCCCTGGACTCTGGATCCTTCTCCATCCTTATACTGAATCGCCAGCTGAGGGGCCGCAAACTCTGTGCTGTGGATTTTCTGAGTCATTCTTTTTTTGGTTTGCACAGGGGAGAATGACCTGCTGAAGTCCCTCATGTCAGTGAACTGCTGGTCCCGGTGTCTGTGCTGTGATGTGACCATGTCTTTGGTCCCCCTTAGGTCCCCAACCCAAAACCTCTATCATTAGGAAACAAGGCTGCCCACCCCAGAAACACCTGCTGTGCTTGTTGGCGCTGGGGTTCACTGGCTGCAGCCTTGTTCCTGTCCCAGCCCTACACGCTGTGCTCAAGTATCTGCAGCACTGAGTCCCAGGATTGTGGCAGGAAGTCTCAGGCCCAGGCCACGTGCCTCATGGACCACCCCAAGGGACATGGCTGAGAGAACATACAGAGCCAGCCAGGGCCAAGGTCCCACCAGTCTGTAGCTCCCATCCTGCCTGTCCCTCCTAAAGCAGTTTCCTCTCCTTTCTTAACCTCTGATCCTCACAGCCTGTGTGGAAGCCAAGCCTGGAGTAGGAAATTCATGAGGAGATGAGAAGAGAAAGTCTCGAAAATTGGTCCTTTCCATCCAAAGAACAGTCATTAATACATTTTTAATTAAATTTTTAAAGGAAACAGGGAGATAGATCTTTTGCAAAAGGGAAGAGGACCAGAAGGTGGAGGGAACGGGGCAGGAGGCAGAGGGGAAGGGGAAGTAAAAAAAATTAAGGTGTATCATGTACATGTACCAAATACCCACAATGGAAGTTGGCATTATGTATCAGAAAAAAACTGTGCTAATAAATTTAAGAAAAAAAAGAAGATAGGATGAACTAACTGTCAAGTGGAAGTACCAGAAATGAAAACCACACTAGATGAGATACACAGCAGATTAAATATTAGAGAATATTGATATGTTAAATACAAGGAAGTAGTAAAGTGAAGGTTTGGGACTGCTCAGAAAATATACCAGCTAGAAGAGTTTGAAAGAATCTGTTGCTGTACTGAAAGAAATGATCAACCAAGGTACTGTATGTGCAGGAAGGGGATATCCTTAAGGATTGAGGGCCAAACAAAAATAGACCCAAAGGTTGAGAGAGGGACAGAAAATTCAGAGGATTCATTACTAGAAAACTTGCTATGAAAATATAGGAAAGGAATTTCCTCAAGTTGAAGATGAATGGCATGAGAAGAATGGAACTTCAGGAATAAAAGAGGGGCAATTGAATGGTAAGTATTTGGATAAATATGATTGGTTATTTTTTTCTCCTTTAAGTGTTCAATACATTAATTCATTTGAATACACAAATTACATCATGCCAAATTCTCATAAAGGTAATGCATATGACATAAAAGTTACATAAAGACTGAAAGGTAAAATAGTCTATATGTCTCAAAGGCTTCTGTACTTTATTTAGATTCTAAAATGGAATATACATGGTAAAATAATAACCCTAAACTAGGAAATGATTAGGACACCAAGTATTATTACTAAAACACAATGACAACCTCACTCTAGAAAAATGGCATCACCTCCGTATCCAGAATCTGTGAATGAAACAGCAAAAACATTCACAGAGAGGTTTCTGTGAGACTCCACCTTGATTTTTCTTGGTGAAATGCCTAGGAATAGGAGTTTGCTACTGTGTTTTAGCTGTTTTGGGAGTAATATTAGATGTCCTAGTCATTTCACAGTGGGCTTAATGGTCACCATCCAGATTCCTTTCATTTGGATTCTAAGTAAGATATAGAAGGCTTGCAGTCATAGATCGTTTTATCCTCTAGTCTATGAAATATTATATATATATATATTTTTTAAGTTTATATATATGAGAATTTAAGAGTTCATATATTTATATGAATTTAAGAGAATAACCAGTTACATTTATCCAAATGCTTAGCATTCAATGCCTCTTTTATTCCTGAAACTCCACCCTTCCTTTTCCTGTCATTGACCTCCAACCTGAAGAAATTCCTTTTGCATATTTCTACAGCAAGCATTCTAATAATAAATTCTCTTGAATTTTCTTTCATCTTTGTCAACCTTTGTATTTTTATTTGGCCCTCAATACTTAAGAATAACACAAACACACACACACACACTTACACACACACACACGGTACCTGCATTGATCTTTTCTTTCAAGATGTTCTTTCAATCTCTTCTGGCTAGTGTATTTTCTGAAGAGGATTCTCAGACTTTCAAATTGAAATTCCTTATATTGGACATGTCATTTTCTCGAGTAATTTCAAGAGTTACCTTCATGCTGGCTGGGCAATTTAATGACTTAGTGACACCCTGTCTCATTCTGAAAATTTTTTAAATGGGCTGGGGATATAGCTTAGTAATAGAGCACTTGCCTACCATATGCAAGGCCTTAGATTCTCTTCCCAGTACTGAAAAAAAAAAAAAAAAAAAGAACTTGTTCATAACATGGCGGAACTTTATGTCAACAAATATCAAAGTAGTAACACTACGATCTCAGCCCTGTAAAATTAGTGCATTAGGAAAAAATGTAATTGAAAGAAATCTTCTAACATGTTCACAAAGATGGCTTCCAGGTCAGTGAAGAGTGGATTCGGTGGTGTGATTCTGCATGTCTGTTTGGAATTTTAAAGTTTTCCACAATGAGACTGTGCCACATTGCTACTTTTCCATTTAAAATGTCTCTTGAGGGGCCAGTGAGATGACTCAGCAGCATAAGCACCTGCCCGGCAAGCACGAAGTCCTGAGTTCAACTCCCGGTACCCACATATGAAAAAAGGGCCGGTGATATCGCTCAGCGGCACAGGTGCCTGCTGGCACGCGAGGTCCTGGGTTTGACACCCGGAACCCAAAAAAAAAAAAAAAAAAAAAGGGTTTAAAAAAATAAAATGTCTCTTGAAAGTCTCCTGTTCAGAGGTGGGACCTGGCCAGAGAGGGTGGGTCACTGTGGGTGTGACCTGGAAGGGTGTATTCTCATCCCTGACTCCTCCCTTCTCTAGCTGCTTCTTGGCTGCTATGGGTTGAGCAGCTTTCCTCCACCATGCTCTTCCATCATGCTCCTCCTGCCATGGACTGAACCCACCAGAAACTGTGGGCCAAACAAACCTCTCCTCCTTAGAGTCGCGGGTGTCAGATATTATTTCTCAGTGATAAGAAAGCTGACATATTTAAAATGAAGTCTGTGGGACCCTGCTGTACAAAGACAGCCAAGAAACATTGGGCACCATATAACAGCCCATTACAGGTTGTTGTTCACATTTGGACACTAGTCATCATTTGCTGGGACTGTTTTCTTCTCAGCATTTTGAAGTACAGTACATGGTCTCTGTCCTGTGTCCAGGGTTTCGGATGTAATCTGTATGGAGAATAGGTTATATGGAGCTTTCCATCTTTCCCAACCAAAACTCTATGGCTACTTTTAAAATAAATTCATTTGTACTGTTACATATGGTGGGGAGGTCCCCTTTTTGAAAGGCGGAATACTAATCTATTGTATGTATACATTAATTTTTTTTTTTTTGGTGGGTACCAGGGGGTCGACCTCAGGACCTCGTGCGCCAGCAGGCGCCCGTGCCACTGAGCGATATCACCGGCCCCTTTTTCATATGTAGGATCCGGGAGTCGAACTCGGGCCCTCGCACTTGCAAGGCAGGCGCTTACGCCGCTGAGCCATCTCACCGGCCCTGTATACATTAATTTTTTATCCATTCCACCAGTAATGTTTACCCTGTCTCCACATCTTGGCTGTCGTGAAAGTGCTGCAGTGAACATGGAAGTGCAGATGTCTTTGATCCTCATTTCTGTTGCTGTAAGGAGGTACCCCAAAGTGGAATTTCTAGATCATGCATAGTGAAATAAGCCAATCACAGAAGGACAAATACTACGCAATTTTCCTTTTAAAATAGACAAGCTCATCAAAACAGAGTAGAATGGTAGTTTCCAGGGTCTGAAGAAGAGAGGAATGGAACTTGCTCTTCACTGGATATAGAGATTCAGTTATGGAACATGAATAAGTTCTAGATATCTGTCTTACAACAACGTGTCAATAATTAACAGTACCATAATGTGCACTTAGAAATTTTTAGGAGTATAGATATCATGGTAAGTCTCCTTACCACATTTAAAAGCACCCTTAGGCAGTTTCTGATAATAGAGAAAGGTTTAAGAGTATAAAACTGGAGCCGGTGAGATGGCTCAGTGGCATAAGCACCTGCCTGGCAAGCGCAAGGTCCTGAGTTCGACTCCCGGAACCCACATACGAAAAAAAGGCCGGTGATATCGCTCAGCGCACGGGCGCCTGCTGGCGCTCAAGGTCCTGAGTTTGACCCCTGTACCCACAAAGAAAAAAAAGAGAGTACAAAACTGAAGAATTAATACACTGAATTAATATCAAAGCCTATAATCAAGCAATTTCCAATAAATTAAAACTTGACAACAAAGGAATTAGTATCTCACAAAATGTACACTTATAAATGCACATGCAAGATGTTATAGTTATATCTATTTTACTATGATCACTGTCCATTAAAATGTTCTAGCTTTCCTGTAAAACTAAAGTCACTTGATTTGTAATTTTGCATTTTTTTCTCTAATTTTGTGACTAAAGATATTGTTTGAGTACTTTTGTGAAAAAGCCATGAAGCACTCATCATTTTTGATGCAGCTTTACTTCCTATTTAACTTTAAATATTTTGTTCCCATGGACTTGAGGAAACTTAATAGTGGAATAAAAGAACCAAATGGGTGGTAGATGGGACCATGATTAAGTACAGAAGGAGATGTCCTTGCAAAATCATTGTCAGTCCCAGGAGACTCTTCAGGCCACCTTGGTATGAAATCAAATGAAACAGACATGCTCAACTCTTGGAAAATAACAAGTCTCATACAACACAGATGAATGAAATCAAGAAAACGATGTTTTCATTGAGCAGCATTAATGCTTAACAAATCTGAGAAAGGCAGAAGGAAATGTTCAATTATGTGAATATATGCAGTATCTCCCCTTCCTCTTGACATAGAAATGGAAATGTACTGGAAGTGTATCCTTATCATCCTTGCTTGTTTACCAGTTTCTCCAAATAAAGTCTTTGATGCCAAATGTTCTTTTTCTTATGCATTCTGAATTCTGCTTAAACTAGTTAGAGGTAGTTATTCTAGGGAAATCTTTAACTTCTAGGAGTGGAGTTCATTAAGAAAATGGATAAAACATTGAGAAAATGGCTAAAAGAAACATTTTGTATCACAGACACATAGAGTGCACTCGAAGCATATGTCAATAAAAAAGAGTCACTTTTATTAGAAACATTGATACTGTAAGAACTGCTGGACTGTACCAGGCATCTGGTCCCTCCTCCTTCCAGTCCCCCTGGAGCTAAAGGCTGTACTCCAGGAAGGCGTCCACCCAGTCCCCAGAGCTCTCATTCAGGTCCTTGACTGTATCCATCTGTGTAGGACCAGGCTTTCCCTTGGAATATAAATCCTCTCCGCTTCTTCCATCCCGGTAAGGGGCACCATGCAGCCTTCTCTAGCAGGTGATAGAACTGCAGAGAAGGAGGCAGCACGGAGCAAAGAGAGTTTTAAAAAGATGTTGCAAAAGGCTCTGCGGTTGGAAGAGGTAGGGTGAATTTGAAGGAACCAGAGTAGCTGGACCAGAAAAGGAAAATGGCTGTTTCCATCCTTTGTGAAAGGGGGTGAGAATGAGACCAACCTCAGAGGGCTCAGAGAGGATCCAGTGTGCTGAACCTTGAGCACTCTTAAAGTTGATGAGGTTGCTACAATGTCACCACGCGGGGCCCAGGGACTGGGAGGATGGGTCTTGGTGGGAGATGAGGGCCATGCCGCCCATGGGCAGGGGAGAAGGCCCAGGTCCTGGTCAGGGAGGGGTCTGTGTGCAGGAAACACATAGCAGGGTGGGG
Organism: Erethizon dorsatum; assembly: GCA_028451465.1. Classification (NCBI taxonomy): domain Eukaryota; kingdom Metazoa; phylum Chordata; class Mammalia; order Rodentia; family Erethizontidae; genus Erethizon; species Erethizon dorsatum. Next base: position 109,121,881 of record CM051830.1, on the reverse strand, counting down.
ACAGTCATGAGGGAGGCCATGCCATCCGAGGTAGATGGGATCTTAGAGGTGGGCCGCTTCCCGTGCCTCCCTTTACGGATGAGGACACTGGCCCAGGCCAGGTGAGAGACCTGTCCAAGGTCCCTTGGCCACTTAGGGAGAAATCTATACCTGAGCCAGTCCCCAGTGCTCTCGAGGCCTCCCAGCCAAACACGCGCTCTCAGACCCCAGGACAACCGAGGCTGTGGCTTTGCATGTGGACAAATGGGGACCTGAAGTCCCCTCAGCAGACTGCGGCCTTGCTTTGCAGACATGTATGACCAGGTGCTGAAATTTGGATCCTACATCGTGGACGGCCTCCGGCAGTACAAACAGCCCATCCTGATCTACATCCCACCCTATGCGGAACTCCGCGGGGGCTCTTGGGTGGTCCTGGACACCACCATCAACCCCCTGTGCATAGAGATATATGCGGACAAAGAGAGCAGGTGGGCGTGTCGCTGCACTCGTCACCCCTGAGCCCCTGGCTGGGGACCACAGGGGCCATCATCACTTCCTGAAGGACAGAGCGCCTCTTTTGCAACAGCATTTTCTCAGCAGAGTTAGGGGCTGGTGCCAGGAAGTGGTGGAGGAATTGTATCTTCTTCCATAACTTATACTCACCTCCTTCCCAAAGAATTTGCAATAAAAGTAATAATAACAAAGCCAGATTCAGTGGTGCGTGCCTATAATCTTAGCACTCAGGAGGCTAAAGTGGCAGGATCGTGAGTTTGAGGCCAGCCTGGGCAACATAGCAAGACCCTGTCTCAAACTCCCCAAATGCACCCACACACACACACACACACACACACACACAGTTATTCAGGTGTGGTTGCACATGCCTGTAATCTGTAATCCCAGCTACTTTGGAGGCCAAGGTGGGAGTGTTTTAAGTTCAAGACCAGCCTGAGCAACTTAGTAAGACTCTACCTCAAAATTACAAAATGAAAGAACTGCTGATACAGCTCAGGGTTCCCTGGGATCAATCGCCAGTACCCCCCCACACACACACACACCAAAAAAATCCAATTGAAAAAGACCAGCCAGGCATGGTAGTACCTGCCTACAATACCAGCACTGAGAAGCTTGAGGCACAGGGGTCTTGAATTCAAAGCTAACCTGATCAATTTAGTGCTTATCTCAAAATGAAAAATAAAAAGGGTTGAGAATGTAGCTCAGTGGCAGAGTTGCTGCCTAGTTGAGCCCCTATGTTTAATCTTGGAAGCCAGGATGAAAAGGGAAATGTGATTGTCATGTATCTTTTTTTTGGTGGTGATGGTGGCGGTTCCAGGGATGGAACCGGGGCCTCAGGGATGGAACTCAGGGCCAAGCAAGCTGCTCTACTACTGAGGAACATCCCCAGCCCCTGAGCCTTGTTTTATAACCCAGGGACTAGCCTGGTGCCTGACTCCTGGAAATAACAGCTGAATGGGTGGCAGAATGAATACTTGCATAATAGGATGCTGGTTCTTCATGGGAGAGAGCCCTTGGCACTTTCTTTAGGAGGAATGTATCCCGGGCGCTCTTCTAGAAGGGAAGATGACAGCAATGCCTGTAGCATAGTGATTGGCGCCTTCACAGTGAACACGTGCTGTGTGCTGTGTTGGATGCGAAGGCCTCAGGAGTAGTTCTGCCCAAAACTTAGGCTTACGGTTCCTATGTTCACTCTGTCCTTCATTTATTAATTCAGTGACACTTACCAAGTACGGTGTGCCAGGCGTTTTGTTGGGTATTGTGCCATGGGGGCAGATGAGCCAGGTCTGTCCTGCCTTTCATGGTGCTGACCCTCATGGGGGGCTGCTGAGTTCAGTCCTCCCAGAAGACTGAGATAAGAGGCTCCGGAAGCCGTCACCTCCGAAGGCAGGAGAGGCCGATGGCTCATCGGGGGCGGTTTCTAGCACATTAAAAATAAAATGGAGAGATGCCAAACAGCTGCAATCACTGTAAGATTTTTAAAATATTCACATCTTTGAAAAAATCCTTTTAACAGTAAAAAATAAATACAAACAGGTCGAGTATCCCTTGTCTGAAAATGATTAGGACCAGAAGTGCTTCAGACCTGATTTTTTAGACTTGGAAATATCTGCATGTACACAGTGAGACATCTTGGGGAGGGGACCCAGGTCTAAACACAAAATTCTTTGTTTTATATATACCTCATACATGTAGCCTGAAGGTAGTTTTATTGATTTATTTATTTTCAGTACTAGGAATTGACTGACTCCAACACCTTCGCACTGAGCTACATGCCCAGCCCTTTTTCTTATTCTGTATTTTGAGACAGTGTCTCACTAAGTCATTTCATTGCCCAGGCTGGGCTTGAACTTGCAGTGCCTCAGGTTCCAAGAGTGCTGGGATTACAGGTGTGCACCACACCCAGCCTGAAGGTAACTTTATACTTTTTTTTTTGTTAACATACAGCCTCAAGCATTCTAAGCAAATACTCTATCACTGAACTACACCCCTAACCTTTTGTTAATTTTTTGAGACAGGGGCTTGCTTAGTCCCCCAGTCTGGCCTTGAACTTGTGACTTTCCTGCCTAGTCTCCAAGTAGTAAGCATGGGACACCATGCTTAGTTTATACAGTATAGAGAGCCTGTGTTGTGACTGTAACACATCATTATATGGGGCTGCTGTAGAATTTCCAATTTATGGTTTCCTGTCAATACTCAAAATGTTTTAGATTTTGGATTTTTGGACTAGGGATGCTCAACCTGTAATGCCATAGAAATTTGCTTCTTAGCACACACAAAGTATAAAAACTGAAGCATTTTAGGCCAATGAGGAACATCAAAATGACAATGGCAGGGGCCGGTGAGATGGCTCAGCGGCTTAAGCGCCTGCCTGGCAAGCGCGAGGGCCCGAGTTCGACTCATGGAACCCACATACGAAAAAGGGGCCGGTGATATCGTTCAGCGGCACGGGCGCCTGCTGGCGCGCGAGGTCCTGAGGTCGACCCCCCGGTACCCACAAAAAAAAAAAAAATGACAATGGCAAAATGTCCCTTTGGAATTTCCAATCAGACATTAAGTATTTTACCCATTTTGTATCAAGCATAGTCTTCAGATCATTTGCCTTCAAATGTCCCTATTAGGTGTCCATATTACAGCAATGTCTTCATAACTGTCTTTTTCACAGTGATCTTTAGTGTGTGTATGTAATTTCTTTGGTATCAGGGAAAAGCTGATCTCAATGATTTGGGATGTTCACTCTCTTATTTTCTGCATTTGTGTAAAATTGGCTTTTGTGTGTGTTCGTGTGTGTGTGCAGCGTTAGGGATCGAATCCAGGGTTGCTGTACCACTGGATTATATCCTCAGTTCTTTTTACTTTGAGAGAAGTTCTTGCTAAATTACCCAGGTGACACTTGAACTTGCAGTCCTCCTGCCTCAGCCTCCCTCCATGCTGAGATTATAGGCATATGCCACCATGCCCAGCTATTCTTTTAAATCTTTCATAGGGGATTTCTAACCACCAATTCACCTTATTATATAGAACTGTTGTCATAACTTGTTTCCTCATGGGTGAGCTTTGATGATGTGTGTTTCAAGGAATCTGTTGCACCTAAGCTGTCAAACTGGCATAGTTATTATACTATTCCCTTACTATATTTTATAGTATTTGTTAAAATAACTGATGATCTTTTACAAAGCACAGTGAGCCTGATGGAAGGGGGCAGACTGAAACTGCCTGTAGAATGCTGAGTTGCAACTGTGAGCATGTTTCTGAGACAACATATGCAGCCTGTTTTAGGGGCGATCTCAGGCACAGACCTCAAGGGGCAAGGCTTGTCCTGAAAACATTTTTGTGCCCTCTCGAAGAAAAATCCCCCACCTCCACCCTCTGGTGGCCATCTTCCCTAGCCTCCCCGGATATCCTTACCGGCCTGTCTTCCCCAACCCAGGGACTGGCTGAAATCCCCAGTTCTCTGAGATGACCCCAATGACGTGGAAGGCCCCATGAATGCTCGCAGAGAGCTGCTGCTCCCCATCTACCACCAGGTGGCAGTGCAGTCCGCTGAGCTGCAGGACAAGCCCGGCGGGATGCTGGGGAAGGGAATCCGTGTAAGGGCAGGTGTGTCTGAGGACACTAAACCTTATGTCAGGCTAAGGGGGATACCAGCAAAGGAAGGCCCAGGGAAGCCTCCTTGAGCCAGCGTGCTTGAGGATGTCCAAGATCAACAAACAAAACAGTCTGGCCATCACCCAGTGACAGCTCTGGCATATGACAGTGAGCAGAGAGAAAACTGAATTCTCCATATCCCACCGGTAAGTGTGGCAGGGGCTGATGTTGCTTTGGGAACCAAATGGTTCCTATGGGAAAGGCCATCTTGCCTTTGGAGAAAAAACAAGGCAACAAATAGCTGCTCCCCTAGACTGGTGGGCAGAGAGCCTACCAGGTAAACATGAAGAAAAAACTCTATTTTTGAAGGAAGTGCTTTGGCCTTGATTTATGGCGTGGACCAGAAAAGGCAGGCCGGCTGCTGGTACATCCCGTGAGCTCTCCATCTGCATACGGCTGCTCCTAGGAGTAGCTGGGGGTGCAGTGGAGGGAAGCTGAGGGCTGGGTTGTGATTCTCAAAAGCATCCTCTTTTCTAAGCACTGTCAGGCTTTATTTTTTTTTTTTTTAATTATATGGTGCCTCATCCATATGCCTGGCAAAATGAAAGGCAGGGTAGGGAAGGTCAGGTGTTTTTACATCTATTTCTGTTCCTTTTATCCACCTTCACCCACACCTCTTTAACAGATAAGGCAAGGCACAGAGAGGCAAAGCCAGACAGCAACAGAACGGAGAGGAAAATCAAGTCTGACTCCAGAGCCTGCCCCATTCCTTTTATGGCATAGGTTGATGACAGGTCCAGGGTAGCTTGAGTCATGCATAAATCCTAACTGCAGAATTCTCTTCCACCACAGCTTGTCAATACACAGTGACTATTTGATTTTTGTTGTTGTTGTTGTTGTTCTCCAAAACATGTAACAACTATTTCTTTTTTTCTAACCAACATCTTTTCCGCCTTACGAATCTGAGTTCTCCATTCCCTTTGGCAGTGATTAGCCTGGGTGTGGGCCTGTGCCCTCTGTAGAGCCAATCAGAAAGCTCTGGGGGTGGCTGACAGCCCTGACAGATGGGCAGAACCTGTCAATACAGAGGCAAACAGCACCGGAGATGGAAAGAGAGGACCAGTCCTGTTGGAACTTTTTAGATGCCTGGATCAGGCCCCACCCAAAGTCAGTATCCCAGTCCCCAGAACCTGTACAAATTTTTTAAGGGTTGTGCTCATTTGAGTTGGAGCTGTATCCTTATTCCCAGTGGCAGCAGTTAACATCCACCCAATCAGCACTATAAAGGCACTTCTACATCACCGGATACCTCAGGAAGGACGGCAAGGAGGCAAAGATAAATAAGCTAAAAGGCAGCCAGCCCTCTGCGACGCGGAGGGAGAAGCCCTGGTTTCATTTGGTACCCTGAAGGCTACAGGTAGATTACCTAGAGTTTTTAGCTTGATTTCAAACATGGACACAAACTACCCTCTCCTTGCTAATGATGCTGGAGTTCAGCTCACTGGCAATCCGCTTCCCCAACAGCGGTCCCGAGGGGAAGGGAGAAAGGGTCAGCTCACCGAGTGGAATGCCCCTGCGGAGGACCGCTGACAGCACACCAGGACCCGGCCTCATCCCGTGGAATCCTCCCCTGCACCTCTGAAATGAGTGCTGCGTGCACTCGATCATCATTTCTGTAGACAAGAAAAGCTGGACCCAGAGATGGGCAGACTTCTCCAAGTTCACAAACAGCCTTCAAAGAGAGGGGCCAGACCCCTGCCTTCCTGCCTTCCCCCAACTCTATGGCTTAATTTGACTTGTCCCCACCAACACTGGTGTTGGCTTTTATGTCCTGTGCAACCTATCTCCAGCCCTCTTCATCTTGCAAAATGGAAAGCCCATACCCATTAAAAAATAACTCCCCATCCCCCAGGTCTTGACACCTGCCATTCTGTCTGAAATCATATGGTACTTATCTTTTTGTGTATGACTTATTTCTCTTAGTACAGTGTCCGCATGCATGTTCATGCATGTTGGAACCTGTGTCAGAATTCCCTTCCTTTTCAGGGCTGTCAACATTCCACTTTGTCGATATAGCAGGTTTTTCCACTCATTTGTCCATGGTCACTGGTTATTTCTACATTTTGGCTGTTGTGAACAACGCTACTGTGAACATGGCTATATAAACATCTGTTCAAGCCCCTGCTTTCAGTTCTTTGGGGATATAAACCCAGAAGTAGGGATCACTGGATCTTATGGTAATCGTATGTTGAATTTTTTGAGGAATTGCCAGCATGTTTTCCATAGCACCATTCTACATCCTGCCAGGAGTACGCAGGGTTCCAGATTCTCCACACCCTGCCAACACTGCTTTTTTTGGGGTGGGGGTGTTTTGGCTTTGGTTTGTTTGATCCTAGCCACTCCAAGGAGTGAATAGAAGTAATTTAAACTCAAAAGTTAGGGGACATTTTTGGTCACCTGCCTCAAACATCGCAGGTATTAACAGCCCCCACCTGGGAGCCCTGAAGTTCCACATTCCTCTGCCTCTGCTACCTCAGCCCACCCAGCTGCCCCTGCACTGGTGGCCGTGCTTCTCTCCCTCCTCCCACCTCCTCTCCAGTCTGCACTGCAGCCTTCCCCACAGCCCAGCCTGGCAGTGATGGACCTGCCCCAAAGCCACTGGAGAAAGAAACAGCGGGCAGCCAGGCTGATCCTCTGTGAGGAGGGACCTGTGGCTCGCTTCTGTTTCTTTGGAGGAGCTCCAGTCTTCGCCTTCACCTTGGATGTCGTCTCCTGGCTTCCAGTAGACTCTTCAGCCTCCAGCACAGACCCTTCAGCCTTCCATGGCAGACCCTTTGGCCTCCTGATACAGACTCCCACAGGACACCACACTGAGCTCCAGGCCTTCCACTGGATCCTTCGGATCTCCAGCACACAGACAGCCCTTTTGACTCCCACACCTGACTCTGGGCGGCTGTTGTAAGCCAATCTTGTAAATTCTTATATATTATATATCTTGCATTAAATCTGTTTCTCTAGTAAGCACTGACTGACACAAGCAGCAAGCAGACATTGTGAGCTGAACCTGACATGTGAGGAAAGACAGTGAGGAAGTGCAGTGTTTGAATCCCATCTCTGTCCCTCTGTAACAACATGTCAGCTTCGTCACCTCCTCTGTAAAGGGGGAATGTATTGGTTTCTTATGGCTGCTGAAACAGTGGCTTAAAGCAACCTAAGTTTATTATACAGTTCTAGAGGTCAAAAGTCCAAAATCCAGCTGAAATCAAGCTGGAATCCAGGTGAAATCAAGGTGTCAGCAGGGCTGTGTGACTCTTAGAGGTTCTAAGGGGAAATCCATTTCCTTGTCATTTACAGCTTCTTTAAGCCCCATTCCATCTTCAAAGCCAGCAAATGGGCCTTGGGCGGGGGGCAACTCTGGCTGAGACCAGGGTTGTGTCTAGAGCTCATGATCTTGTGACCTTGGCTTCCACCTTATCTCCATGCACGGGCTGTGACCTACTCCGTGGCTCAGCTCCTTCATGGCCCTGTGACTCAGGCTTAACCAATAAGAGCATCGCAGCCCCAGCCACCCCCAGCAGTAGTTTGAAGGAGGAATGGGTCGATTTTGGTCACAGCTAACAGACTAGCACCCCAGGGGCTTTGCAGGAGCTGTAGAGAGCCCTCCTTCTCCTGGGGTGGTAAGCTGGGAGGATGAACTGGAGCCTCTGGGTCCAGCAGTTAGGTCTGACATGATTTTTTGCCACAGACAGGTGGGGGCCAGGGATGCATGGCTGTCAGCCACTTCCTGGGTGGGCTGAAAAGTTAGACTCCTAATTATTGTACCCCACTGCTGTTTTAACAGCAGCAAGTCACCTGATTTATTCCTCTGAGCCTCCATTTCTTCATGTGCAGAATGAGTGTAATCAGTCATGCCTCCTGGGGCTGCTGTGGGGACTGAATGAACTCACAGCAGTGACTAGCAAAGGGCCTGGATGTGGCATGTGCTTCGTGTCTCCTCTGACCCCAGGTATACACCCAAGGGGCAGCTCAGAGCAGCACCCCTGAGCTTTGTCTCACCCTGGGGTCTGACACACACATGCTTTGCTCTACCCAACCTCTCTGAGCTTCTACTTTTGAGTCAGTAAATGGTATCCACAGTCCATGACTGAGATGTCTGTCAAGGGCTGGTACTGACAGTAAATGGGGGCCATGTTGATTGTATTGATAGTAACGCTGCCCCCACTCCCAGCCCCCACTCCAGTGGGAACCTGGTATTAGAACACCAGGCTTTGGTGGTGGGGGCGGTATCCTTTTCCCCACCCTCCTTCCCATCTCACCACAAGCCACAGAGCTGCTGTTCAGCCTTTATTGACAGAAGACACTTAATCATCCAGTTCTACACCTGCAGGGTCTCGGTGCTGCCTGAACACGGGCTCTTCATTAACAACAATTGAAACGACTTATGGGGGTCACGGTACACAAATAGCCGAGCAGTACTAGTCAGGCGGATGTGCTGGGCTCTGTCTAAAGATCGTGACACTCAGCAGAAGGTTCCAGAACTTGAAAGGACTTAACGATGGGCCTTCGAGCCAGGGCTTAATGCCATCCTCGCAGACAGGTCACCTGGCTGGCCTGGTGATTCGTCAGAGCATCCTGGCTCTAGATTTGGGAACCCCAGACACAGAAGCCAAACATCAGGTGGCAGAGACGAGGCTGGTGCTCTTGCTGCTGGAGTGGCAGCTTCTGCCTTAAATGGGAAAGCTGTCCCCAGACGCTCACCAATGTCCCCACTAACCAACTGCCCCCCAGAACCTGCCAGTTGGAAAATCAGTCATTGGCAAAAAGGGAGAAGAACCATAAGAATGGGCCCAGGGCAAAGAAATAGGCAAACGAGTGCCAATAAATGTTCTTCACTGCAGTCACTATGTGGGCCAGCTTCACGCGTTCCCCAATCTGCTGACTTTCCTTCCCAGTGTTTAAGGATGTCTTAAACCCCAGTACCAAAAAAGCCCTGCCCTATTTCTCCCATTCTCAGCCCCATTGGCCTTTAGAAAGTCCCCAAGCCCCAGATCATGGCGACTCCCTTCTTAGGCACCCATAGGAAGTAATCTGAATCATGATTAGACAGTTAGAAAAATATCTGGTCTCTAGTATTAAAAATAGGATGTTTCACAGTTATCAAAAGTGCTTGCTTGTTCTAAAAAGAAGCTCAAGGCTGCCAAGCCAGTGAGAGATGTGATTCACTGATAATTTAGGACTTAGGATTGCTGGGACATGTGGAAGGATGGAGGAGTCTCATACTCTGGTTGGGTTCACAGGGTGACAAAATGGGTCACAATAAATATAAATAAATTTACACATGGTCTCAGTGCCTGGCATGGCCCAGGAGGCTGCGCTATGAAATCCTATCATACTATAGGGGCTGGAGTATGGGGCTGGAGCTGCCCAAGCAGGAATCGTTGCAGAGTTCAGCCTGTCGGTCCAGGAGAAGCCGCACGGATCGCCAGCCCTTCTCCAGCCTTGGGCCCATCCTCTGACACTGAGGGAGAGGTTTCATCCAGCTCAGCTTGCATCTCCCTACCCCACAAGAGTAAGTAAAGGGACTTCCCTTTGCACTTCCCATTGAGTGTTTACACAGTGTGCCCAAGTGCTGCAGGTCACTGATGGGCCCAGCCTGGAGCAGGCCCGTCCCCAAGAGTAGGCATGTCCAGGCCTTGCGTCTCAGGTCCCGGAGGCAAGGGAAAGGCTGAACTGGACTCTCCTTGGTCCTTCAAACTTGGGAGGACCCCAGAAGCTCCCAGTAGGAGCCCAGAGAGATCCCAGCCAGGCTGAGAGGACCTGCTTCCCTGACCAGCCTGCACCTTCACCAAAGGTTCAGAAGAGGCCTGTGGGAGGGCAAGGGGTCTTTCTTCCGGGAACACCCAGGCCAGTCCTTCCTGCCCAAGCCTGCTGCAGGAGGGCTCTGGGGGCAGGTGAGGCCATCAGCTCAAAGCAGGGCTATGGGCTTGTTCCCCGGGGTGCCCAGGTACTGGGAGGAGGAGGTGGCCCCTGATGAAGCCACACGGTCCGGGGCGGAGTACGCAGCATACAGACCAGTCACCTGCACATCTGGGAAGGACTGCTCGCTGCTGCCAGAGACAGGGGTCAGGCCTGAGGCCCCCAGATCACAGCCAAGAGGGGAGTCTCCAAAGGCCCCCAGCGTGTCCAGGCTGAAGCCCTCGTCCTTCATCTCTTCCCAGAGGTTCCCTTGCAAAGACAAAAGCACTCAGGTGAGCCGGCTTCAGGTAAAACAGATCTGAGATTGAATCCCTGTCTTGGGGAAGAGCCAAAGACCATGCATGGTGTTTAAGGTCATATGTTGTAGCAAAGAGTGTGGAGGAACCAGAGTTCCAGCCCCAGCCCACCTCTTCCTGCTGTGAGCCCTTGGGAAAGTCACTTCTGTCTCTGAGCCTCAGAATAAAATGCAGATGATCAGATCTACCTCTGAGGGTTGTCACAAGGGTTTAACAAGAGGGTGTGTTAAAAGCACTTAGTTCTCATTGCATGGTGTCTCTCGGTCAAAGCCAGGAAACAAAACCATGTTTCCCTTTCAGCACATTTAACTACACAGCAATTTAGGAGAGAGGCAGGAAGGATCACAACTGTAACTAACTTACTAACTAACTAGCCCGCTAATTTGTCCGTTACCCTCATTAGAGGTGGAACTGCTAGATGAGGTTTTGGCCCTTGGCTGGTGTACAGCAGGTGCACTTGTGTAAGCTATAAGCAAATGGACGAACCGCGAGCCTTCACCGAAACCTAAGATCTTTGCCTGTTCTTTCATTCACATGTTCATTCAGTCATTCATTCACGTCCTGTTCATTATTTATTTATTTGGCAGTACTGGGGATTGAACCCTGGTCCTTCACACTGAGCTACATCCCATCTCTCTTTTATTTTTTATTTTGAGACAGGGTCTCAGTAAGATGCCCACGCTGGACTTGAACTTGCAGTCCTCCTACCTCAGCCTTCCGGAGTGTCGCACCTCAATTATTGAGAACGACCACGTGGCAAGCTATGGGTCACAGTGCAACCTGACTTAAGGTTGGCATATGCATGTTGAAGCAGTTACTGATGAAAAATTTGGGGCCAGACAGACCTGGGTTTAAATCCCAGCTCCATCACTGACTGACCAGGTCAACTTGGACCAGTGACACTTCTTGTTGCTTCAGTGTCTTCATTGGCAGGATGAGGACATCAAATGGCAGTGGCCTCTGAGGACATGGTAGGCTGGGATGAGACGATGCTGATGAAGTGCTTGGCCTGGGGCCCAGTGTACAGTAAGCACTTATTAGCTGCTCAATGTGCTAGTATTAGGTGGCTACCGTTCCTATGGGGCCATGGATGAGACAGTCCTGTGCTCTCCTGTCTCTTTGCCCCCTCTCCCCACCCAGCTCCCCCACCCTGCTCCTCCAGCCTTACCCTGCAGAGCAAAGTCCATGATGCTGGGGTCCAGGGCATCCACCTCAGTGTTCATGTCAGTGCTGATGTTGATGAAGTCCATGGGGGCCCTGCCCAGGGCAGGCTGGGAGATGGGGCTGCAGCTCATGTCTGGCAGGGTGTGCAGAGGCGGGGTCTGGGCTGGTGCTGGGGAGTCTGGGGTTAGATGTGCCTGGGGCTGGACCTGGTGGTTCAGGGGGACGGTCTGCAGAGACAGGGTCATCAGTGTCTGTGCTGGGAGCTGGGAGACAGCCAAGCAGCTGTGGGCCACGGCCACTGAGGTGGCATGAGTCAGCACAGGGGTCTCAGGCTCCCCTGGTTTGCCAGGGAGCCGGCAGCTTTCTGGCCGGTCCGAGATCAGCTTGTCCAGCTCCTCTGCAAGCAAGTGGAAGAAGTCACTAAGAATACCTTGCAGTGACCAGATCCCAGCCTAGGCCTGGGTTCAGGTCCCGGCACTACCACCTGTGTGACCTCAGCATGCCTCTGGGACTCTTTGAACCTCTGTCTCCTCATCTATAAAATGGTGTCATACCCTGCACACAGTGACATCAGGAATGGTGTGGGGCCTTCGATTAATGACAGGCACCAGCAAATAACACTAGTCCTGCCTTTGGTCAGTGCCGTATAGCACAGGCCTGTCACCCTAGCACTCCCTTGACCTCAATAAGCCCTGCAAGAAGAGCTGAGGCAGAGATTCTGGATCCCACAAGACTGGGACAAGACTTTTAACATGCAAAGGTGTCTAGTCACTTCCTGCTACAAACAAGACAGTACAAAGTGTTGCTAAGGGTTAAAAACTATGTGCTTCCTCGGGCACAGTGGCACATGGCTGTGATTCCAGCTAACGAGGAGGCTGGGATGGGAGGATCACAAGTTCAAGGCCAACCCAGGCAGCTTAGCAAGAGCTTGTCTCAACAAAAGGGGGGAGCAAGGGGATATGAACGTTTGCCTAACATGTGCAACACCCCGGGTTTGATCCCTAGCACTGAAAACAAAACCAGACAAATAAAACCTGTATCCTGTTTAACACTCTCGGATATAATCAAGTAAAAAGAGAAATGATTGTTGGCACAAAGTTGTTGGCTATGTCTCACTGAATGTAACACCACACCAAGGCTGGACTATCAGGGTCCCAAGATCTATCTGAGTAGCACACACTTTAGAAGTGAGGACGCCTGGGGCCGGTGAGATGGCTCAGCGGCGTAAGCGCCTGCCCAGCAAGCACGAGGGCCCGAGTTCGACTCCTGGAACCCACATACGAAAAAGGGGCCGGTGATATCGCTCAGCGGCACGGGTGCCTGTTGGCGCGCGAGGTCCTGAGGTCGACCCCCTGGTACCCACAAAAAAAAAAAAAAAGGAAATGAGGACGCCTGGAACCTAGAAGGCAGAATGACCTACCCAAGATCCCACATTAAACACAGGTCAAAACTGGCCCTGGCTCTCAAGCCAGGTCCCAGAGTAGTGTAAGGTGGATACCATGTGCTGCCCTCAGCCAGGGCCTGTTGGTTCCTGCTGCAACCTGTCTCCACACCTTCGTAACTGGTTCCAGCCCCTTCATGCCAAACCTCAAGGAAAATGGTATCCCCAGAGCCAGACCACTGGTTCCTGGGACTGGCCAGAAGCAGCCTACTCCTGTATAGTCCCTCTTGTAGGGACCCTCTTCACACAATTAATTTTTTTAAAAAGATCAAATGTAATCTTCAAAAGTAATTCATGAACAGTGTAAAAGTTTTAGCAAATACAGAATTATGTGAAAAATATAAGAATTATCAGAAATCCAGACATGGTGGCGTAAGCCTATAATCCTAACACTTGGGAGGCTGAGGCAGGAGGACCGTGAGCTCAAGGCCATCTAAAAAAATTTAGCAAGTTCAAAGCCAGCCTGAACTTATAATGAGACCCTGTCTCCAAAAACCAAAAATACATAAATAAGTAATAAAATAAAAATTATCAGTGGTTTTCTATTCACAAAAAAAGCTTTTTTTGTATTTCTTCCCTGATGAACATTCATATTCTCTCTCTAAATAAATGTATTTCTGGTAAAAATGGGTCTGGGATATGTAATATATATATATATATATTTTTTTTTTTTTTCTTGTTTTTGGAGACAGGGTCTAACCGTGTAGCCTAGGCTGGCTTCAGATCACTATATAGCAAAGGTTAGCCTCAAACTAACAATCCTCTTGCCTCAGCCTCCTGAGTCCTGGGATTACAGGTATGTGTCACTACATCTGGTTTACATGTCCATTTTAAAATATGGTCCTGCTATGTACTGTATAATGATTAATAACCTGCCCATTTTACTTATTGTATTGAGGATATTTCTTTACATTCCAAAAATATTTTAAAATATTTATCTTTAACATTTGCATGATATGGCACCATATTTAACTGTAGAATGCTTAGCTGGCTTTCAATTGTTTATTGGACAACTGAAAGCAAGTATGGATAACTCAGTTCATGTTATTTTTCCTCAGATCTTTGATTTCCTTACCATAAGCTGTCAGAAGTGAAATAAGAGGACTAATGCATGGGGACAGTTTGCAGGAGGATTGTTTGTACTGGGGATTGAATCCAGTGTTGCTCTGCCACTGAGCTATATCCCCAGCCCCTTTTGATATTTTTATTTTGAGACAGGGTCTGGCTAAGTTGCCCAGGCTAGCCTCAAACTTGCAATCCTCCTAAAAAGCTGGAGTTACAGACCTGCACTACCAAGCCTGGTCATTTTGCGGGTTTTTGATGCATTATTTTGCCCACAAAAAAAGTTTCACAGCTTACGTTCCCACCTATTGTATAGGAAGACATCTAGCTCCTACATCCCAGCCCACACTGTGTTAATTTTAAATGCCTCTTCTATCCCCTGATTGTGTGGTGTGGCATTTCCAAGCAAACAATTGGAAGTGATAGCGAGCTGACAGTTTTTTATGATCCAGTCCCTCACTTTGCCAACCACGGGGCAGGGGTGGGTAAGGCACACTGGACACCTGCTTCCCCATCATCGTATCTGAGGCGCGCACGGGCCTGGCAGGGAGGTGATGGACGCATGCGCACATGTGCACATGCGCACAAAGCCATGCATGTGCGCATGCGTGGTGGGATCATCCGGGCCTCACCAGGGTTGGCCATGCTCCGGTGAATGGCGGCCAGGTCCTTCCTCTTCCACTTGTGCATTTCCTCCTCCATCTTGTCAATGCGGGCCAGGTTCAGGGCCCAGAGGCAGCCCTTTCGTGAGGAGCCACTCATCTTGTTCTCCACCTTCTCAAAGCACTTGTTCAGGGACAGGTTGTGCCGCACGGAGTTCTTCCAACCATCGGGAGCCGTCTGTAGGGAGACGCAGCGCTCATAACCCCTTCAGAGACCACCCAGTAAACCCCTTCCTGGCCTGGGTGCCCTCAAAGTCCCGCCTGTCAGGACAGGACACCATCATGGCGGGATTGCAGGGCAGAGTCCAGTACTCAGCCACAAGTTACAGACAAAAAGGAGGTCCACAGGGAGCGCGAGTCAGCTACCTTTGCTGTTACTACATGGACGCCTACCACGCCCACTGACTAAATCGTCCTGAATCTTCGTGCACCGCCTTTCGTACTGAGGCAGCCAGCAAGCGAGAATGGCTTTCATCAGTGAGCAGCTGCTCAAGTGGATCAGATGCAAATCGCTCTTAAATGCTCACTTTATTGCTAGGTAACCAGATACTGCATTGTACCCAGACCCTACATACACCCGCACGATACTGCACTATTTCTGCTAGGGATACTTTCCAGGCCAGAAACTCTACAGCCTGGTACTCTGTGACCCCTTGCTCTTCTTTTGCTTTGATGCTAACAAGGATAACAGCCACAGAAATCTTTATAAGCAGAATTCTCATTAAATTGCCAACTGGGTGTTCTCCCCACTTAACAGATAAGGATATTGAGGCTCAGAGAGGTGAAGGTTCTTGCCAAGTATGTGTTTTGCATTATATGGTTTACTAAGTCTGTGCTGAATAACTAGACTGGTCCCCCTACCCCTTTTCCCCCGAGATGCATGGTGAACTATTCATCCATTACAGCTCAGTTCAAATGCCCCTTTCTCTTTTCAAATGCCTTTCTGTGCATGCACATGCATGTGTCGTTAGTAATAGATATACAGATATAACTAGGAGCGCAAGGGGTGGGCCTTTTTGGCCTAGGGCCAGCCCTGGATTCTGGCAGTAGCTCCAGCACCCAAACCTGGGTGGGAATCCTCACCTTGAAGTAGGGGAAGTGCTCCTTCATGAAGCTGTAGATCTCGCTCACAGGCAGGCTGCCTGTCTTGCTATTCTTTAGGGCCATGGCGATCAGGCAGCTGGGGACAAGAGATGGAGCAGGGGGACATACAGGGATCTCATGTCGATACCCTGAAGTTCCCTCTGGCAGGAAGCCTGCCCTGCTTGCCCCCATATGCTCTTAATATCACGTAGTGTACACTCTCAACACCTTTCCAGGGCCTATCTTTCCCACCCCCAGCCCTTCTCTTGACGTTGGGCTCGGTTTTTTTGTTTGTGTGTTTGTCTGTTTGTTTCCTCTTTTTATCCTATCCCTATAATTAATGTCTAGGGCCTTTAGACTTTACCTAGGCTTCTCCCCCTTCCCCAAACACGTGAGATACACAATACTATTATTTTGGTGACTTTTTGCATTTGAGGAAACTGAGGCTCAAAGAGGCTAAGGAATGTCCCTGAGGACACACAGCTTTTGGATAATGGAGTGTCAGTATCTGAAGTAGGTTTTTGACCCCATTGGTTAGACTGCCCCATAGCGGTCCTTTGTGAGAACAGTCCTACCTGGGGATTCCCCACTCCCCCAAACCTCTCCCGTGGAAGTCTGGGTCACCTCTCCCAGCTTATCTGATCACTCTAGGTGCAGCCCTTTCCCCTTTGTCCATCTCCTCCCCGAGCCCCTTGAACCTCACCTGTAGGAATAGATGGGCTTGGGGTAGTGTTTGGGATGCGGTTCCTGAGACGAATGCACTGCCATGTGGGCCTGGGTATAGGGAGGCTGCGCCCCAAAGGAGGAGCTGTAGAGGCCCCTAGAAGGACACTTCCGCAGACAGTAGAGGGGAAAGGTGAGAGAGAGCGTACGTCAATCATAGTCCTCCACATCCCCAGTCTCTGAGTCACCCTCCACTCTATAAGGTGTGGTGCAGGGGTTTACAGCCACAGAAAGCACTCTTGTCTCTGCCCATGGTAGGAATTGCAGGGGAATTGAATGGACGATTTCATGACAGACATCGCGGCAATTTTATCCCCCATGTCCCTGGGCAGTAAATAGCCTCAAAGAGATCCCTGGCTAGTCCAAGACAGGGCTATCTGCCTCTGTGTCAGGGCATCTCTGAACTCTCATACCTGCTGGACCCCAGGGGGCAGTGGGAACTGTGCTTGGATGGTAGGGGAGTAGAGCTGTGGCGCATCCTGCAGGCTGGATGATGGCTGGCCCCTCACTGGGTACTGGCTCATCTGCTGGGGCCAGGAGAGGAAGAAACGGAGGGTCAGGGTGGCAGCAGGCATCCCAGCCCTGGAGGACACCCCCTCGCTCCCCAACCCATGTAGTGGCACTTACACTGGCCCCGTGGCTAGTCATGGGGCTCAGACCCAGCGTGCCTCGGGGGGCCATGCCAGCTGGGCTATGGAGCAGAGGCGCTGGGGCAGCTCCCACGTGCAGGCCAGCTGTCCCATCCAGGGCACCTGCAGGAGAGAAGCATGGAGAAGCTGTGGGGCTGGACGGATGGTGGCTGTGGCTGAGGACTACAGCCACTCCCCACCCTTAGGACCAGGTACAAAATAGACATTTGGCAAGTCGCTTTGCTGAGGTGCAGTGGTGGAAAGTAGCGTTCCTACCAGCTGTGTAACCATGGGCCACCCTCAGTTTCCCCCTTTTAGTTGTGCTACTAGTATTGTTTATTACCTACTTATAAAATTGTTGCGAGGGTTAAATGAGATCATCTATCAAGTATTAATAAATCACCTTATTGAACCCATGGTAAAATCCCAGTAAATATGAGTCCATAATAAATAATGATGACGAGGAGGATAACAGTAATATTAGATTCCTGTTAACTAAAACACCAACTCATTGTTCATATCATCTCCTCAGAAACATTCCCTAGCTCCCCAGTGCTTCTACGTTAAGGTCCAAATACTTTTGTGCCTCCCCTCCCCTTTGCCAAGCCCTCTGCCAAGAATTAGCTCAGGAATAGCAGATATGAACCCTACCTCCTATGCTGGGCCTTTGACAGACATTGCTGATCCATCCCAGATTCTCACTGCACCAGCCTGACTGTAGGCAGCCACCTCTAATCAAGCAAAACTCACCTGCTGAGCTGCAGTGGGGAAGGAAGGCCTGCCTTATTTTACCCCCTTTGAATATTGACTGTGCTGTGTCAGTGCAGATGAAGAAATAGATCACAGAAGAAAGCTCTTGCCCAAGATCACACAGCTCTCCCCTGGGTTTCTAGATTAAGGTTAGGAAACTGACCGGCAGGCCAAATTTGGCCCACTGCCTGGTTTATAAATAAAGTTTTATTGGCTTACAGTCACACCTACTCATTTACATATTTATCTGGCTTGTTTTGTGCTGAAACAGCAGAGCTGAATGGTTTTGACAGATCGACCTACAAAGACTAAAATAGGTATTTCCTGGCCCTTTATAGAAAACGTTTGCTAACTAAACCTTGCTTTACATATTTTGCTCAAGAACAATTTGCCCAATGAAAGAAATACTCCTACACTCTGATTTTTCAACACTTGGCACCTATAATGTACTGTGGTTATCGTACTTTTGTCATTATTTTGTTTTTCTTCAATATCTTGTGTATCTAAGCATTTAATTCACTTGCTATGATTGCAGCTAGCTGCCATGTACTACCAACTGTGTTCAAGGATTCTTAGTCTTCTAGCAAAAGGGGCAATGAACTTCATTTTTTGGTAAATTTTTTTTTCTGATACTGGGGATTGAACCCAGGGCCTTTGCACTGAGCTACATCCTCAGCCCGTTTTTTGTTTTTTGTGTCTGTTTTTGTTTTTGTTTGTTGTTGTTGTTGTTGTTGTTGTTTTGTTTTGAGACAGGGTCTTGCTAAGCTGCTATATGGCCCAGAATGGGTTCCTATTTACAGTCCTCCAGCCTCAGCCTCCTGGAGTGCAGGGATTACTGTCATGCATTGTCACGCACTGTCACACCTCCTTTAAAAACCATTCTCAGCCCCTGCAAAACAGGTCAGGCTGCATTTGACTTGGGCCACAGTATGCTGGTTACCCTCCTTGTTGCTGAATGAATCCCTCTGTGGAAGGTCAATTTACTCCCATTTTACAGATGTGGAAATAGAGCCCCAGAGTGACAGAGGGACCTGTCCATAGCCAAACAGCAGGGAAGGGAGGCAGAGCTAGGAGTCACCCCTCCCTTCTCCACCCTCACCTGCCCCACCTTAAAAGCCTACCTGGGTGTGGATGTGGCACGCCACAGCTTCCTGGGTTCATGCGGCCACTCGCCATCTGCTGCAGCCGAGGCACATCCACAGCTGTGAGCCACGACAGCGACTGCAGGTCCCCAGGGAGGTTGTCATCACTGGTGGAAGGCAGGAGCCTGCAGGGAGGAGCAGGGAGCTCGGGCGGGAAGGAGAGCTTCAGGCAGCTCCTTGTGGGCCCCTGGATTTCTGGAAGCGCTCCCTAACCCTTCACCCAGTCCCCGGGTCCCCATTCGGCAGCCAGATGGCACATCCTCAAATCATTCCTTCATTCACCTGCATCCTACTTAGCACCTTCTGCCAAAGTGACGAACACTGACGTTCCTGAGCACTTACTACGGTACGTACAGCACTGTCATGTCCTTCACAGTATTAACCCATGCGACACTCCCAGTCGCCCTCGGAGGTGGGCATTATTATTATCACAGAGTAGTGACAGAATGAGTATCCCTAATCCAAAATCCCAAAATCCAAAATGCTCCAAAATCCAAACCTTTTCATTCCACTGTGAGCTTACATGATGGGTCACGGTCAAAATGCAGGCATACAAAAAGTATTGTAGGGCCGGGGAGATAGCTCAGTGGCACAGCGCCTGCCTGGTTAGCACAAGGTCATGAGTTCAATTCCCGGTACCAAAAAAAAAAAAAAAAAGTGTATAAACTCACCTTTAGGGTACATGTATAAGGTGCAAGTGAAATGTAAATGAACTTTGGGTGTAGACCTGGGTCCCATCTCGCGGTATGTCATTATGTAGGTGCAAATATTGCAAAATCTGAACACAACCTGTTATCTGCAATGCTTCTGGTCCCAAATACATTGGATGAGGGATCCGCACCCTGTTCCCATTTTCCAGAGGGGACAACAGACTCTATAGGACTTCCTAGGGACACCATCACACAGAGCGGTCTGGGGCTGTGACAGGGTCCTTCCCAGCTGCCCTGTCAGAATTGGGGCCACCACAGCACCCAGATTGCCTGCCTCCAGGTCCAGGGTGTTTTCCTGCCATGCTGTAGCCTGTGTGGATGGCATGGAACATGGTAACAGATACGCCACATGGAGAGCCAGCTGGGAGCCAGCTCAGCAGCTCAGTCATGCAGTGCTACAGTCACCAAGACCTACAGTATGTCCATGCCCCTCTTTTATAGATGGGGAAACTGAGGCTTGGAGCACTGAGTCACTTGCTCCGGCCACACAGTACAGGAAGTGGTGGGACCAGAACCAGAGAGTGCAGCCTGCAGTCAGAGTTCTCCCTAGGTAGGACCTGTGCCCACCACCGCGATAGATGCGTGAGCAAGAACACTGCTATCCAGGGAAGGAAGGAGGGCTGCCATTGCGGGAACCACACAGCTACCCAATTTGGACTATCCCGGCGCCCCTGAAGTGCTCGGCTTGGACAGCACCAGGCCTCACAGTGGCATCTGGTCTGGGATGTAACACAGCCTCGAACTGGGCCAAGGGCCCTCACCAGTACCACCGAATGTGTCGTCCCTATGGCTGAGTGATGTCATTGTAAGAGGTCCACAGTCCAAATTCCAGTCTCCCAAAACAGGTGTGTGAGGGCCCCATAGAGAGAAGGAGAGAGAGAACAGGACATCCATGTGGCACCTGCTTTCCTTGTGCATCCGAAAGCTGGTGCAGGAGGCTGTGGCCCTGTCCCTCATCCGCTTGGCTGCCTTCAGCTCCCAGTCTGTCTCTCCTCCCCCTCCTCCCAGCTCTCCATTCTCTCTCTCTCTCTCCCTCTCTCTCCTTGCCTCCCCCCATCCCTCTGTCCCTCCCTCCCTCCCTCCTTGTGTTTTAGGGCCACAATTAGTGTTGCTATGGCCACCACTGCTCAGTTGTCACAGGGCCTACGGCCCACGCAGCTGGCATCAGGTGACTGCCCGGCTGTCTCTGCCATTGGCTGCCTCATAGGAAAACACAGCCTGGAGAAGATTTGAAAATGTGGCTGGCCCATGTCATGTCATGGCAGCAGTTGGCCCGGCTGCTGTCCCCCGGAGGCCCATTGTATGACAAACGACTGTTGCCCCAGTGGCACGTGGCCCCTATTGTCCTGAAGTCGCCATGCCATTGTTTCTGCACACCCCACCTACCACCGCTTTGGCCTAATCGTAACTCATCTGGCTGAGTGACAGCCACAGTGCAGGGCTGGATGATGCCATCTGTCCCCTTAGGCCCTCAGAGACTGCGGGGCGGAGGGTGAGGTGGAGGGGCAGGGCCTGTTGAACCGCCTACTGTTGAAGGTGTCCCCACTGCCCCCTCCTTAATCCATGGGTGGCCAACCTCCTGGAGTCTGCCTCCTCATTCCTGCTCAATAACCTGCTGTAGCTCCCCATTGCTCCCACTGCTCTGCTGGACACTGGAGGAGTGGAGGTGACTCCTTGCTGGCAGGTTTCTCAGGATAAACATCCTGCTAAGCCCCTTAGTGGTTGGAGGGGGCTTGTGAAAAACCAGGCACTTAGACACCAATATGGAGCCAGATCTCTGGCAGTGGGTGAATCTCATAGGCAATACCTGTGGGGTTGAACACTAGATTCTAATCCTGGTTTCCCTCGAGCCACTGGCTTAACCTTCCTGGGCCTCAGTTTTTCATTTGTAAAATGATAGAAATAACTGTTCCTATTTCATAGGTTGTTATGAGAATTAAGTTTCTTATTACATATGAAGCACTTTGAACTGTGTCTAACAGTAATTGTAATACGAGCATTTATTTAGCTGCTACTAAATCTACCCACTTTAATGCCTCTGTTAACATTAGCCAGGTACTCAGGGGTCTGGAAGTACGTGAAAGCTTCAGACTTCTGGGTCCCATAGAGCTGCCCCTGCCACCACCCAACTGTTTCCATTTATCCAGCACTTCCTGGGTGGCAGACCTTGGGTTCTATGCCATCCCACTTTCCATGTGGAGAAACTGAGGCTCCAGGCAGTCACTGAAATACCGACCCTGTCAGTATGGAGTTAGGATCAGAAAGTGCTTAGCACAGGCGGAGCATGTGGGGGGAGCTGAGGAAATGGTGTAACCCTGATTATCCTTTTCTTTCTTGCCTCACCTTTCAGGAGCCCCATCTGGCTCCCCATTCCTTCAGCCCTGGTCCTCCTGCACCCGCCTGCTCCACACCTGCCTGGCACACCTATGCACGGTTCTTACCTCCAGCCTGGCCTTTGTGGGCCCCTGCCAGCCACACCCTCTTGCCCTTCCTTCCCACCTAGACCAGGAGCATCTATCCCTGGAGGCCACTTCACAGTCCCTCCTCTGGCCTCTTAACATCAGATAGAGGAGCCAGGCTGGGGGAAGGGCAGCCAGTTGCCCACAGTTTGATAGCCTGGAAAATGGGGCGGGGCTGGCCCCACCAGAGAGCATCTCCTCCTCTGGGCAGCCTGTGCCTCCCACACCCCAGCTCAGTACCCTCCCCACCTGCCTGCTTTGTTCCTGAGCCCCTTGTCAACTGTGTCCCTGCATACAGTGGGGGCCCTTTAAATGCCAGGTTGCTGGTTGAAACAGGGTGAGTCCGTGTACCCCAGCCTGAGAGTGCCATGACAATGACTGTCGTGTCCGGCACTTTTAGAGCTATCCTGTACCTGCTGGGTCTTTGCAGAAGCCCCAGGAGGGGTACAGAGAACAGACACTCCTGCTTTTCAGATGGGGAAACTGAGGCTAGGCAGGTGAAAACAAAATCTCTTTGCTTGTGAGCAAGGCCACCAGGACTAGAACTTGAGTCTCTCTGCTCCGATCTTGGGTTGTTTCTGGGACACCCAGGCAGATAATAGATGTCTTCTGGGGGAGACGCCCCACCCTGAGTCCAGGGCTCCACAGCACCGGGGCTGAGCAAACCAGCACCCCCACCCCCCACCACGAGTTGGGTGGAAGACAAAGGAAGGTCCCTCTCCAGCCTGGAGTTCCCCTGGGTCTCCCAGCTATAACCCGGGGGAGGGACAGCCCGGAGCGGTGTGGCCAGGGCTGTGGCGAAGCACAGGCTTTGCCGGGACAGATACAGGTTCAAGTGTTTGTGACTGGGATGCACGACCTTAGGCAATCACTTCGGGTCCCCGAGCCTCCCAGCCTGGGCTGCTGTGAGGCCCGGATGAGCCAGTGTGTGTTTCACACTTGGTACGGGCAGGTCCTCATTGTCCCTTCTTGGGGCGGCAGCCAGGCCGCAGCTCCCACACTGCCTTGGGCTTCCTGGAGCTGGACTGTTCCTTCCTCTGTCCCACACCACACCAGAATGTCTGCCTCCGTGTGCCTCCCAGGTAGCCAGTCACCCCTGCAGGACTCCCGGGGGAGCACTGTGGTGGGAATCCACGGCCCCAAAGCCTGGCTCCCTGCCTAGTCTCCCTAGCATTCAGGCCTCTTCGCTACGCATTGCAGGGTCCAGGGATTAAATGGGAGTTTCTCGTCCCCGCTGCCTGGCCCTCACGCTCACCTGAAGAGAGGCATGTCGGCATGTTCCCCCCACCAGGGGCTCGTAAGGCCCCTGCAAACCTCTCCCTCCCTCCCGGCACCTGCCGTCCCTTGTTAAGCATGGCCCTGTGTGCCTTGCCTTGCTCCCTCCCAGTGCTTCTCTTTGGAGAATATGACCTACAGGGTCCCTGGACTGTGACACCAGACAGAACTCAGATTGAGGAAGCACTCTGGGTTCCCAGCAGTCAACCATCAAAAGGGCACTTATTTCCCAGCCTCGGTTTCCCCACCTATAGAATGGGCATGAGTGATGATGATGATAATAATAGCAATAGCAACAGTACTTTGTAGCCATAGGACTGGCATGTGGGTGTGAAGATGAAGTGGCTTCGTGATTGTCCAGCCATCTGGGAGAGTGGGGGAATGTTCTGAGAGAAAGACAGACAGACAGACAGACAGACAGAGACAGACCCTATCCTATGTCAGCCTGTGAGCCTGTGGAGTGAGTTTCCTTCTGCTGGACAATGACAGGCCATTTGCAATTCAGAGGAACAGGGAAGGCCCAGCCCCACTGCCTGGAGACACCCAAGTCCTATTCTGCTCATTCTGTCTGTGTCCGTCTCTTCCATTTATGGGTGAGGAGAAGATCCAGGCCCCGCTAACCCTTGTCACCCACGTCACTGATCCGGGCCCCACCTGCTGGCCTGGGGTCACCTGCGGAAGAGGCTGAGAAGAACCAAACATCAAAGACTAGCTCCTGCCACCTACTCCTTCTGTTCTCCCTCTGGCTGTGACACTATCCCACCCTCTCCTTGTCTGTGCCTGTCCCTAAGTTTCTCTGTCTCTGTCACTGTGGTCGAGGGTCCCTGTGATGAAGTCCTAGGCTCACCTTCCTGCTTGGTGACATCATGTGCTTCTAAATCTTTCTGAGCCTCAGTTTCCTCATCTGCAGGTGGGGTAACACCAAGGCAGGTGAAGCACCCACAGGAGCTCTTGGCCCATGTGCATCCTCTGCTCTTCTCTCGTCTATGACATGGTTTCCAGGCCTCTCAATCCCCATGGACCCATCTCTACCCCACAGTCCCACTGTGCCTCCTGGTGCCACACTGCCCAAGCTTCCCACTGCCACTGCGCTGGCTTCTGGGGGAGGAGAGCCGGGTATCTGCCTGTGCTGCAGCTCCCACCCCCAGGTGACTCCCCTGTGCCTCACGCTGAGAAGAAGGACTCTGAACTCCTGCAGCTCAGGTGGCCCCATGCTCTGAGCCCAGGGCAGTGTGTGATGGGCCCCAGGAGGGGTGAAATGTCATTCCCATCTTGGTGCTTCACACCTCTGTTCCCTCTCAATGGATGCCTTTCCTTCTCCCTCTCTGTGCCTTCTAGCATCTCATCATTTCTCTGAGCCTCGGGGAGCCCTCTGGTTGGCCACAGGCCTCCCTCTTCTGAGCCCATCTGGTGTCCCCACAGAGGGCAGATGCCAGAGCCCCAGCTCTCCAGGGCCTGAGGGTCTGGGGAGAGGGGACCAGGACAGGGACCGAGTCTTCTGCTGGGTGCAGGCAACCCCACCGCTGTGCTGAAGCAGGGAACCTTGTATGCCCAGAGGGAGGAACCAAGTCCCCAGGCCCCAGCACAGGACTGATCCACAGTGGGTGCCTAATAATTACAGATTGGACAAAGGAGCAAACACGCTCAGCTTTCCAGATGGAGTCACACAGGGGCAAGAGGTCAGCTGTCCCCTGTGGACACGGCTTGGGGTGGTGAGCCCTTCACGTGTGCACAGCCCTGAGCTAATGCTTCTTACACACTTAATCTTGTGGCCTCACTGCCATGCAGGACTAATTTTTACCGCCCTCCCATTCTCCAAGTAAGGACACCAGCCTGGAGGATCAGCCTGCCTAGGGTCACCTGGCCATGGAGCCAAGGACCCAGAAGGCCATCTCTGGAGCCTGGGTAGCTTGTCCCCCGACCCCATCCTTTCTCTTTGCTTGAAGAAATGCACCCTGTGAATCTAGAAGATCCTGTGCACGTCAACAAGCAGCCACTAGCCATGTGCAGTGATTTAAACTTAAATTCATTAAAATGATGTGACATATACAGATTCAGCTCCTTGGTCCACTAGGCACATTTCAGGTACCCAGTGGTCACCTGTGGCCAGTATGGACACACATCTCCATCATTACGAGGAGGCAGTGCCCCCAAACCTTCTGTTCAATCTTGATAGAAAAGTCTGTGGCATGTTTGCATTGCCTTAAAACAACTGGGCATTTGATTTAAATTTGGAAATGCAATCTGGTTTCATGAAATTTTGAATTTTATTCTGTTTCATTATGAAAGATTCCATGCTCTGCCACCTCCCCCCAATCCCAGTAAGGAAGGTACAGACAAGGACTCTGGGAAAGTGGGAACTGTATACTAAGGTGACTAAAAAGTTGTAAGCATCACAAGCTGGGCATGGTGGTGCACACACGTAATCCCAGCATGTGGGAGGCTGAGGCAGGAGGACACAAGTTTGAGGCCAGCCTGGGCTACAGATCCAATTCAAGGCCAGGTTGGACTACATACCAAGGCCCTGTCTCAAACACTGAAATAGTTTTCCATACCTCCAGGAGCATCCTTCAAGCAGGAGCTGACCTGTCAGGCTTGTCAGATGAAGAACGAGCCAAGCATCTTTCAAAGCTTCTGATGTGACCAGGTAAAACTATTTATTCAGGGGTCCCCAGGGTGACTCCTGCCAATGCATCCTTCTTAAACCATGTGGGGATTTGTCACCAACAGTGAGTCCTTGTTAGTGAGTAGAGAACGTTATGGGCAAAAACATAATAGATTTATGAGGCACTCCAGGGCCCTTTCCTGAACTCAGTGGTTCACTACATTCCCTGACCCCACCACCCATAGGGCACTTCTTGCTTTGCAAAGCCCAGCCACGGGCATATGTTCACACAAACACACACACACACACACACACACACACCATCCTGAGAGGTGTCACTGACCCCTTTCACAATCAAGCCAGGTAAACTTATCAGAAGCCAGAGGTACAGCAGGCGCAGTGCCTGACCTAGCAGCCCGGGCCTCACCTTTCCCCTTGGAAACCCTGCCAAGGGTGAGGCTACCGCTGTGACACATGGCCTGTGGGGACATCCTGGGTAGAGCCTGTGAAGATGGACAGCCGCCTCCGCCAGGGTACTGAGGGTTATGGTCACATTCTGAAGGACCAGTGCCCAAGGGAGAGGCAAGACCCAGTCAGGAAGGCGGCGGCACACCGGGAAAATCAGTGAGGGAATAGCGCACTCCCCGTCCAGCCCCTTCTCTGAGCACCTGGTATGTGCTGGCCACTCCACGTGTTGCTTATGTGCCCACTTATGTACCTTATCTGAAGCCCTGGGCCCCTGAAATATCATACCCTATGCCCATCCCAGCTGGAGGCCCCAGCCAGGGGGCTCCCCCTTTCCCTCTGCAGTGTGGCACTGTGATAGTTACCAGCATAGGCTTGGGGTTGGTGAGACCTGGATTTGAATCCCACCAGCTGCTTAGCGTCTGTGAGACTTGTCTGTGGTCGTCTGCTTCTCTGGGCTTCAGTTTTCTCCTCTGTAGAATGGGAGTGCTGAGGGCCAGCCCATCTCACAGGGTGTGGTGGGGTCAGATGAAATAATGCAGGCAGGTGCAACCAGCCCACAGTGGTGGCTCACATGATTGTGACTGTCCTCTATGGACATGGCATGAAGTGGGCCCGGCGGGATGGGCCATAGCAGGGCGTTCGACTCTTGTGGGTGTCTCCGTCATTTCCCAACCCTGGGCTCCTATTCACGAGGCCACTTTCAGGCCAGAATACAAGTTCCCTGTATCTGAAGGGGAAGCTTCCTGACTGACCAGGGAACACCCAGAGGAGAGGCCATGGTGTGACCACCTTCTTGCTGGCCCTGTGGGTTTGTACCCCCTGGTCTCCAGACAGCATGTGGGGCAGCCACCTGTCATCCCCATCTCCCAGCGGACCAGCTGAGGCCCGGAGAGGTGAGGTGATGCCTGTCAGCCACACCAGAGCTCTTCTGTCCATTTGGCTAGTTTGGCTGAAATAGACCAAGCCATGGGCAGAAAGTCCAAAGCTTCATCATGGCCATTTTTAAAGGATCAGAGAATACTGGGAAAGGCTGGGCACAGCACATGCCTGTAGTCCTAGTATTTTGCGAGGCTGAGACAGGAGGATCACAATTTTGAGTTCAGCCAAGGCTCAGAATAAAAAAGGGTTGGGGATACAGCTCATGAGAAGGCCCTAGGTTTAATCCCATGTATGTATATATGTATGTATAAATGGTAAATAATGAGAGAAAAGGATCAGGCTGTTAATTGGTCCTGAGACAATACTGACACTGGTCAAAGGACTCTACAGTGGCCTGGACAAGCAAGATACCACTGAAATCCATGGCAGGCATTCTACACTGACCAGGAGACCAGCTGAACCACCTTAATCGAACAGTCTAATTTGCAGGTGACTTAATGCTTTAGGACCTCAGTGTCCTCATACCAAATGGAGGCGAGAACCGGGCCTGTCTCGACTCAGGTAGGTAAACCACAGGTAGGGAAAGGTGCAGTGGCTTAGAGTTTGCAGAGTGAATAAATTTAACACCCAACAGCCAGACTGATCTTTTAAAAGGGACATCAGAACCTGTCACTGTCCTTAAAACTCATCAGGGGGATAAGGGTCAGGCGCATCACCATTACCTGACCCTTCACCATCTCTTTCCCCTTCCTCCCACCCCATTCCCTCTCATCTCCTCTGCAAACCTGTCCATCTTTCAGTTCTTCAAACACCTTAAATTCTCACTCATCTTAAGCCTTTGCACATGCTGTTCCTCCTGCCTGGAGTGCTGTTCCATGCACTCATTCTTTTTTTTTGTTTTGTTTTGTTTTATATGCAGGTATCGGGAGTTGAACTCAGGACCTTGCGCTTGCCAGGCAGGCGCTTATGCCGCTGAGCTATCTCACCAGCCCACTCATTCTTAACTGAATTTCAACCTAAATGTCCCCTCCTCTGAGATACCTCCTTGGCCATCTCACATCCCAGTGGTCCTTCCTGTGAATGTCCGCAGAACACATCATTTGCAATAAAATATTTACGCATCTTTCTGCTCTGGGAGGGAGGACAAAGACTAAGAAGCCCCTATTTTGTTCAGCAACTAGCATGGGACCTGACACTTGTGGGTATTTGTTTGGTCCCTGCTAGAGTAAGAAAAGGAGGAAGACTCCACCAGCCCAGACAAGCCCCAACATATCTGACCTTCCCCACCCTCTACTTCCTGTCCAGCTTACACACCACCTCCCC
Organism: Erethizon dorsatum; assembly: GCA_028451465.1. NCBI lineage: Eukaryota > Metazoa > Chordata > Mammalia > Rodentia > Erethizontidae > Erethizon > Erethizon dorsatum. Next base: position 109,093,154 of record CM051830.1, on the reverse strand, counting down.
CAGGAAGCCCTCCCAGACTGGTCCAGCATCTCCCAGTCTTTCCCCCTGAAGTGGTGGTACAGTTAGTGTCTACACTCAGCCCAGATGCCCACTCATCCTAATCAGGCACCTGTTCTGATCTCCCCAGACCTTCTAGAAGCTCCACATCCAATGTGTGTTCACCTGCTTACAAAACCAGAGAGAGCCATTCCTCCGTTTGACAAACACTGGTCCACCCAGGTGAACTGGCCCCCATAGCCTTTGCTCTATGAGTGTAAAGGGAGGGGGAGGTGGTGCATTTGCTGAGGGGCTCGGCAGATGGCCGCACAGAGCACACACACGTGTAGATGCTTACGGTTTCCATGGGGATCTTTGCCTATAGCTGATGTCTGGAGCCCATATTTAACACCTGTCTTTGGGTTCCTTAGAGGTGACACAGTAGTGGTGCAGAGAAGCAGGAACATCCAATTTGAATTCGAATCCCATCTTAACCTCTTTGAGGTTGTGTAGTTTGAGGCAAGTCACTTCATTATTGTGCCTCCATTTCCTCATAAGTAAAATGGAATAATAATGATTCCCGCCATGGGGGCAGATGTGAGGATAAGAGTAGATAACCTCTCAGACAGGGCCCGACATACATTCGGCTCTCTGATCAGGTTTCTCTCTAACTTTCCACTGAGTTCTCTCCTCCTGCCTCCTACTGTCACCAGAGGGGTTTACTAAGTCAGATCACCATGCCAGGGGCACAGGGTCATTTCTGGCCCCAACCCTGGGCCATTACCTCCACCCTGATGACAACAAGGACGTATCACCACCTTCCTGAGATGTGGTTGATAAAAAGCTGTCCCATCACCACAAACACAAACCGTTCTTGTTTCCAGTCCAACCATTACACAAAGGGGCAAAGAATTTCGGGAGGGATGTTTATTTAGCAAACATATCTTTTGTGATATCTTTTTAACGGTTCACAGGAAAAAGAAAATGATATCCCACTGAGGAAGCTCAGAGCCAAAAGTGGGTATAATGTGAAATTATTTGATTAGGGGTTTAGAAAAAATAATCTTTCCTTTCTGGGTTAATAGCTGGCTTGGGGCTTGCTGTGTGGTATGTGCACGTGTGTGTGTGCACATGTGCACACAGGTTTCTGGGGGTAGAATTGCAATACCCCAAAAGAAGTCTGGATTCCAGGAAGGCCACCTTTTTTCCTCGTCCATAAAGTAGCTGAGACATTGTTTTTTCTGCCTTGAGCATGGTAGATGTAAAACTGTGGCAAGGGTTATTACTTCTGGGAAGACACCACTCCCAGGTTACAACTAATGGGTGAGCTTCCTCATGTGGAGGGGTCACACCATCCCTGCCCCCCACATACAGTATGGGGCCCATGAAGAGCTAGAAACCTCCCTGGGTTTCTGCAAATATACTTTTTGTGCAGTATTTTCCCATTCATTCATCCACTCAGTTAATATTCAGTAAGTATCTCCTGTGTGCCCAGCACTTCGAACCGCAGATGGGAAAATCACCATCCAGACAGGGCAAGGGTCACTTCATTTCTTAGGGCAGGGACAGAGATTCTAGGAAGTAAATATCCAGGACAGGGTGTTCATGCATGGAGGATCACTGAGCCTCCTGGTCCAAGAGGCCTCGGTTTCTCAATCTATGAAAGGAACCGGTTGGACCTGATCTCTAGACTAAGTTCCAAATATCGGGGCAGGTGGCTGCTAACCCACAGTTCTGCCCCTCCCCAAATGCCTTTGGGCAAATCATGTCTAGGCCTCAGTATTTTTTGTCTGTCAGTTGGGACAGTGCCAGTACCTGCCTCATGGTTGTTACTGTGACCATGACATGGACCAGTGCGCTTGCTCAGGAGCTGAGTAGGTGCCAGGCAACTACGTGCCTCATAATTATTTTTCGGCACCTCACAGGGTGGTCTTGTGCCCCACCATTTGAGCCAAGAAAAACCCTGGCTAAGTCAAGTGAAGCATGAGCCCCATGCACCTTCGCATAGCTCTGACTAGGGTCAGGACCACCCCCGGTCCCCAGACCCAGGACCTCTGCTCTAGTGTCAGTGACCCTGCAGAGGCTGCTAGCAATTTGCTGTCTCAGCCCTCTGCTGACTCCTGACAGCTCCCCAGGGACAGAGCTGCTGCCTCCAGCTGTTGGCCCTGCCCTCCCTGCATGCAGGCATTGAAAGTTAACGGCCAAACTGGGCCTCAGGGGATGGAGTGCCAGGCAGTTGTGCAAAGCAGGCTGCATGGGGGCTGAAGCATTCTCTGGGGACTGTAGGAAGGAGAAAGAGAAGCCCATAAACTTCTCCCAGGCTATTATTCAGAGAAAAAAATGGTGATTGGAAGCAGAGAGTTGCTGCATAATCATAAAACTCCCCTCCCGAGAGAAAGCGCTCTGTCCCGAGCTGGGCTGAATGCCCTGCTCCATTGCTGGTGCACAGTGCTACCATCTTCCTGGGAATTGGTTCACTGAAGGTTTCCCAGTGAAGAAACTGAGGGTCAGAGAGCAGCAGTGACGTGTCTAGGATCACACAGCCAGGAAGTGATGGCGCCTACTCTGCTCCAGCCCCATGCTCGTCACAGAGGACATCTTGCTAAGGCATCTAAACGAGTTGGTCCTTGGGCTCCTCATCCACCAGATAAGCATGAGAGTGCCTATGGGACAGCTTTTGAGGATCTGGTTGGGATTTGTGCTGAGCACCTGGGACAGGAAAGGCAAGTAGTAAAGGGCTCAGGATCCCCTGCCAGCTGCAATTATTATTGTTGTCATTATAGTTTCTCTGCCTTCTGGATATCCTGGCTGTTCAATAAGGAAAACAGCCCAGAATTCACACAAGTAGGAAAGGTTTGCGCCAGGCAGGGCACTGGACATTCCCAGCTCCAGTGCTGACAGGGACAGGCTTCTTATCCCTGCTCACCCCAACCCCACTCTACCAGCTGCTCAGTGACCTGGGTACACACTGCCAGGCTCCCAGTGGAGCTCTGGGCCTGCCCTGCTCTGATTTTGGAGAGGGGCAGCTGCCCAGGGCCTCAGACACTGTGGGACGTGGTAGGGGGTTAGTCTGGTGGGGGAGCCCTGCTGGGCAGTGCTTGGGCACCTGGATTCAGAGATTCTGCCCTCACCCACGGTTCCTCTGTATTCTCCACCTGAAGGGCCTCCATGGACCTGTGTGGCACAGAAAGCTGGACTCTAAAGTAACAAATTGGTACTGGGAGCAGTGACTAGAGGTTATGTGGCTGTTGCTCTGAGTTTCGTTTATTTAATCATCCCTGCAAGTGCTTGAGGGATGTGTCCTTATCATACCCCGCCCCCTTTTGCAGTAATGGGAATTGAAGCAGAGCCTTTGCACTGAGCCACATCCCCAGCCCCTTCTTATTTTTTTATTTTAAGACAGGGCCTTGCTGCTAAGTTGCTCAGGCTGGACTCGAACTTGTGATCTTCCTGGCCTAGCCTCTTAGAGTGCTGGGATTAGAGGTGTGTGCCACCATGCCTGGCTTATGCCCATTTTAAAGGTGAGGAAACTGAAGGAAGTTGCCTGACCTATCCCAAGCTGCACTTTGAACCTGCGCTTGTCTGACTCTGGGCAACTGTTCTAACCCTTCGACTCCCTAACCTCCGCTGGGCTTTGAAGAGGCTCTTTTCCATAAGAATAAGAATCCGTGTTTTGAGCACTTGCAGCCTTCAGGGAGGACGGCTAGACAGAGGACACCCAGGCAGAGGGCAGGGACAGAGTCACAGGATACTTGCAGCACCGCTGGAATCCAGGCAGTTTCGTAGGTAAGATTTCATTTAACCCTCAAGCAGTAGCTTTTGTTATTCCCACCCCACAAACCAATGAGAGTTCCGAGGAGAAATTGCCCAGGATCACAGCACCAGCAAGTGGCAGAGCCAGAAATGGTGATTTAGTTGTCATAGCAACTACATGCAGTTGGGTACAGCTTGTATTCCCATCTTACAGGTGATGAAAACTGAGGCTCTTTGAGCTTCCACACAGCCAGAGAGGTTGAGATTATAACAGATTCCAGAGAGCCCAGGCTGATAACCCTTATACCGCCCCACTCCTATTGTTATTCAAACCCTATTAGCACTGGAAGGAAGCCCAGAGGACCTTAGTTGTGTGATGGTGGGAAAAGCCCTTTGACTTCTCTGAGCCTCAGTTTCCTCAGCTGTACAATGGGGCTCAGCAGAGCAGCTTCTCTGACTGAGGTGAGTGATTAGGGCACATGCTGCTGCTCCTGGGCCCAGCTGTCTGAGCCCCAGGCTGTTTGCAAATACCCACTTGGATTTGTGGCCTCGTTTTGGATGTCAGAAGGCAGCCTGCCTCTAATTGGGGGCTGCAGACTGCCCCAGCAGGCATTGCTCAGGAGCTGCATTGCCCCCAGGGGGTCAGACAGCGCCTGGGTAAACAGGGTTGATCTGAGGTGACAGCCTGCTCTTCCCAGCCAGCTCCACTCATCTCCCTATTCCTTAATCTGGGTTGGGCCCCTCAGCCCAGACATGGTGCTTACACTGGAGGTTGGGGCTCTGGGAACCAGGTCAGGCCTCCTTGGGCTCAAGGAAGAAAGACTGGGATGGGACGCCAAGCCCTTCCTTTTCCTCCTCCTCCCTCCCAGTGGCTGTGTGTCCTTAGACAAGCCTCTTCTCTCTTGGCATCAGTTTCCCCATCTGTAAAAGGAAGAGGCTGGACTGGTTGAGCCCAGAGGGCCTATTCCAGCTCTGAGGTTTAAAGACAAAAAGCGCAGGCCTCTGAAAATTCCTCTCAGCCCTTTACTTGAACCTTGCTACATCCTGATTCAAGAAATAATTTATTTTCAATTAGGAAAATAATTTATCTAATTGACTCTTAGGACCTGTGAGACCTAGAAAAGACCTCATGATCATCTAATTCAAGAGCATCATTTACATGATGAGGAAATGAAGCTCAGAGAGGTAAAGCGCATGCTGAAAGACACACAGCTAGGCTAAGAAGCCAGTTCTGGCTCACAGCTTTCCAACATCCAGGAAAGATGAAAGGCAATTTGCCTCCAAAGAGCTCTTGTATTTTGGGGCAGGTGGGGCTGGGGGAGTATTTCCTAGAGCCCTTGCTAGAGCCAGTGGAGGAGAAGCAGTAGCTGCTGTTGTCATCAAGATGACAGAAAAGACTAACCCTAGGGGGGACCTCTTTTGGAAGGGATAAGAAACTGCAGGCATTTAGTGGTCACACTTTGCCAGGCCACAAGCCCAGACATCTTCAGAGAGACCAACTCTGAAATCAAGACCTTCTAGTTCTGCAAAAAATCACAGAAGTGAAGTAATAGTTTCAGAAACCACAAACAGCACATAAACACTTTAAGCAATTACAAATACATAGTTTGTTGTTGAAACCCTCACCTGTATTCCTGTGGAGCAGGGTGGTGATCTGGCCCTGAGTTTCGAATAATTCCTGACATTATGGATGAGATGTCACTTTCTATCATCTCCTTGGGGAAAAGAGAAGCAGAAAACAAAGGTTTCATCAGCCACAATGTGGACAGGACAGACACCCACAGTTTTCCCACAATTCAGAAGGATGGAGCTCAACTAACAGAACAGAGAGTTCTTGAGCATCACAGGTCACAATCCTAGGCAATTCTACAGGGTTTTAGGAGCAAATGAAAAGAACGGAATGAAATTCCAGGTTCTTTCGAATTCATGGGGGCAAGGGCAGAGGGAAGTCTAGAACCCAAATGTCAAGATTTAGAAAACGTGCCCTTGAAACAAGGAATCAGATGAATTTTATTCCCTTCCAAGTCATGTTTTCAACTTAACCTATGACCACTTTGAAAATCCTACAAAATAAGAATAAAAAGGGAAGTTGATGTGTCACATATGTTTCTCAGGGGCAGGCAAATTCCCACTTGCAAAGGAAATGCTCTGTCATGACTCTTGCCCTGGAAATGCCCTTAGAAATGCCACATGTCATTGCGGCAAACCAGTTCACCCACCACTACTACCACCCATCCTCGCCACACATACCAACAGCCTTAAAAAAAAAAAAAAAAAAAAAAAAACTTCGAACTCCCTAAGTTTCTGAAACTCCGAGCCTGAAAAGAACAGAGAAACCCACCAGCCTCTGATCAGTTCTACCCCCAGAGTCATTGGGGGAATTTCAGGGAAGGAGAAAAGAGGATCAGAGGGAGTCCCCTGCAGCCCTGCGTCGGGGTCACCACCCTAGCGCTGCCCGGGAGGAGAGCGAAAAGCCGAGCCTGCAAAGCGGTACCTGGAGCCGATTTCGTGGGGCCGCCTCGGCCGGCGCTCCGGGGCGGGCGGGGGCTCCGGAGGGGGCTCCCTCGCGCTCACCCCTTGCGTTCAGCAATTTGGCCGCTGTCTCAGCTCCAACCGTTTTTAAATTTCCCTCTCTGGAGCTGTCCAGCTCAGAGCATGCGCAGTAGTAGTGCGGGGGGGCATTTTCCCAAGGGTCAGTTACAGGGCAGGGTCAAGGGGATAGCAGCGGGCGTTTCCCAGCAGCAGCGAGCCTTGCACGCTCCGGGACACGGCTCTTCAAACTTTGCCAACGGTGGCAGCTACAGCGTGCCCGCGAGCGTGCGTTCAGGACCAGTGGGAGGATGAGTTGGGCCAGAATAATTAAGTTGCAAAAGGACGCTGGGTGCATTACCACTTGCACTCGGTCCCTGTCCCTGGGGTCAAGGAGGTGACCCGGCTGAGAGATCTATTGCGACCTCATCTCTCCCCCAAAGGGGGTCGTACCAGGAGGCAGAATCTGGGCCCCAGGTAGCTGCGCATCCGAGCCACCTGTCCCTTTAAGAAAGTCGTGCCCGCGGGGCGGGAGGGGACTGCGGAGCCGCGGGGGGCGCCCGGGTGTACGCGCCTCGCCCCTCTTTCCCGCGGCGGGAGAGCCCGAGGTCGCCCGCGGCCCTGGAGGCTCCGGCGCTGCGAGCCCGGCCGGGCGGAGCCGTTGGGGCCGGGCCCGCCCGTCCCGCCCGGCCGCGGGAAAGGTGGCGCGGACCCGGGGCCGCGGCGCGACGGAGCGCGGACAAACGTCTGCGCGCCCCAGGGGGCTCGGAGGAGTTCCTTCCCGGGAAGCCTGCGTTTCCGGTCAGGAACCCTGGAGCCTCGGGGGGAGCCGTTGCTGAGGTCGAGTAATAACAGGCACCGTCGCCCCCGCCCGTGTTCGCTTAAGCCTCTTCTCCTTTGCGCCGGCCGTGCGGGCTCGGAGCGCCCCTTATTTGCACGCGGGCGAGAGGAAGCCCCGGCTGCAGCGAGCAGCGCGAGCAGAGTCCGGATTCAAACCCGAGCCCGCAGCCCGCACCTGCTGGGAACGCGGTTCGGCCCCGCGGCTCGCGCTGCTCATGGGGGCCTTAGCGCTGTCCCCGCGCTATTTATTCGGCAGCTCAGGGGAACCGCGTCCCGCACCTGTGACTAGGACGCGGGTTTCACCCCGTGACGTTCAGGAAGAACCTGGGTTCCCTGGGCTGCGTGTGGCTGCGTTTCGGTTTTCATTCAGGTGGGCTGGGTCCTTGGCCCTGCTCCGAGTCCTCCTGAATTGCTTTCTTGTGGCATCTGGGCGCCGTCCCCTTTTCTCTCTGCCAGGAATAAATAGATCAGCTCGCACTCACAGAGAGAAAAGGTAGTTTACAGATGTTAGTGAAAGTCGTGGTCAGGAAATTTTCTCGGTGTTAATCTCTCTGACCTGTATGCGTACCTTTAAAATCTGGTTTAAAAGATGATTTCAGTAGCCTGTGTTCCTCTGTATGTCCCTAAGTGACCTACAATTGATTCACCAGTTAAATTGTAAGCATTCAAAGCATTTGGGCTTGTTTCCGTCGATCTTATTGGAGTTGTAAGTAAACATGGCTGACCTGACAACTTCCCTTTGAGGTAAATTAATAGTCTTTTTCCTTAACATATTATTTATGACTTTACTGTGGTTTGGGAAGAAATTCTGTCTTCTGAAAGCTCATGGATTCAGTATAACTTTTAAATGAAAGGCATCCAGCCTGTGAGTTCCGTAGACTCTGCCTTTATGGAAAAGAAGACCAAGGACCTTGATAGAGGAGGGGAGCTGGATTCTGGAGGGATGTTCTGGAAAGTCCTCAAAACTCCCGTTTCTCTTTCAAGTTAGTTTTTCTGCATGACTTCGTCTGGGATCTATGGCCATTTTTATACAGAAGTAATATTTTAAGTTGCTTGCTGTAGGATTGGTTGGTGAAAGTATTGCCACACAAGCACCTTCTGCTAGGGTTATTCAGAAAACTCAAATAACAGAAAATTTTTGTTTGTTAGATTAGTATAGTTTCCCCTTTTAGTAATATGTAGTATTTCTCAGTTGTAAGTCACCTGTGGTGAATTAGAACCATAAAAGGAAAGGACCGGAAAATCCTTTTTTTTTTTTTTTTTCTTTTTGAGACAGGTCTTGGTGGCCCAGACTGGCCTCAAACTTGCAGTCTCCTCTCTTAGCTTCCCAAGAAGGGAGATTACAGGCAGGGACCACACCCCACTACCAATCCTTATTTTTGACAAATGTCTCAGGTGAATATATAATCGAGCAAATTGGGGCACTCATCCTAAGCCAGATCTTTACTGAGCTAAAGGTGACTGATGCCCTACTACTTCTTTTTTAAACAAAAGAGCGTGAACTTCTCCTATTCCCATCACTTTATTGCTCTTTAACATTTTCTTCTGTGTGAGGAGGGGCTCCTGAACCTTAGATTGGTCCTGATTTTGTAAATGTATTGAAGAGTCCCTGATAGCAAGATTCTCACAAGGCCCAGCACAAATCCAATTCTCCAGCCCTCTGACTATACGAGAAATCTTGCAGAAGGGAGAAAAAGCAATAGGAACGTGGCTTTTGGCTTTACTTTCCGTAGAAAATGTAGTGGAAGTGCTCCGATCTGGGTCTGTGTTTCTTAGGTTCTGGTAGTGTGACAGTGTAGTTGTGGTATTGCTGTGTTTACAGCCAGGGTGCCTATGGCAGTGTCAGAAATATTTGTCCATGATGAGCTTAAAACCAACTCAGTCACCACTGGGAACGCTAGTTGCTCAGATGCAACATGTAGGCACAGTTCCTACTGAAGGATTAAAAATATTAACTCTCCTGACAAGTTTAAAGCAGGGTTTCTTTTTTTTTTTTTTTTTGTGGGTACCGGGGGGTCGACCTCAGGACCTCGCGCGCCAGCAGGCGCCCGTGCCACTGAGCGATATCACCGGCCCCTGTTTCGTATGTGGGTTCCGGGAGTTGAACTCGGGCCCTCGTGCTTGCCGGGCAGGCGCTTAAGCCGCTGAGCCATCTCACCAGCCTCTAAAGCAGGGTTTCTTTGATCAAGAAGCTCAACTTTGTTACAAGTTCTGACCATTCTTCTCCCTTTTGTCCTAAAATCTCGTCTTTTGCTTTGCTTATTCCGATTTCCCAGTGGTCAGGAAGAAACAATTTATAGCAATACGTACTCGTTCTGTTCCTTCCAGCCTAACCACCCAGTCTGGTGAAGTGCAGTGCATGTGTAGGAAGTGGAAATACTAATGTCTTTTTTTCTTGAATAGTGCATTGGATTCGTGCTGGGATTGACCAGGGAGGGCCACAGTGGTAAGGGCTGTGTCTGGCACATCACAGGAGCTCTGGAGATTTGTGGTATGATTTTCCCTGGCTTTGTCAGTTACTAAAAACTGATTAGGTGACATTTTCTCAAGAGAAATTTCTCAATAGAAAGTGTATCCTGTATCCCCTCTTTAAGGTCCGTGCCAGTAATTTCTGATTCTGATTTCATAAAATATACAGCTCTGTAGCTCGGGAGAAGCCACTGTTAAATGTCTAAAAACAACTTTTGAAGACAGAGCACAATATTTTTTTTCTTTCTGTGGGAGACCATGAAAGTACACTGATCTCATTGCTCCTGTTAGCATGACTGATATGTGTATTATGGTTCTCTTTGGGAGCACAATTGTAGAGAAAGGGCCCCTTATAATTGTTGTCATACATCTTATTTACTAAAAGGATGCTAGGGATATTTGCAGGAAGGGAATGGTAGAATGTCTTTGTATCTTTATAATATCTTACTGCCTTCCCTACATCCAGTTCAATCATTGTCCTACTTCTCAGAAAGGTGAACAGTAGTTGATAAAATTAAGCCTGTGAAACAATGTGACCCATAATGTACACAGGGCACGTTGCAACAGGTTTTATTTTGAACTTTTTCTTTTACAATAACCTCACTTAGCTGGCGCACACCTGTAATCCCAGCACCTGGGAGGCTGAGGCAGGAGGATCACCACTAGTTTGAGGCCAGCCTGGGCTACATACTGAGTTCAAGGCCAGCCTGAACTACAGTGAGGCCCTGTCTTAAAAAACAAAAAACAACAACAAAAAAATAACCTCAGTTTTGTTGTCAATATGAGCAGGAACTCCATATGAAAATGGTTTTTCCTTTGAGAAATATTCTTGAGACTTTTTCTCTGGGACTTCACAAAGAGTTAACATCACTCAGTTATAGTTCCAGGGCTCAATTTAATCAGTATAAAGTAAAACTTTCTAGCAATTACAGTGCTCCCGGGCCACATGTCTGCTCCCAGGATAGAAAGTGCTTTTGGCTGAGCTGTTGATGGGGAAGCCAAGCAGAGGTGAGGAGGAATCACAGCCAGAAACTGTTGGATTAGATCTCTCAGCCTACCCTGTGCCCACATGCCATGACAGTCTACATCATTTTTTTTTTTTATGTGGGTACCGGGAGTGGACCTCAGGACCTCGCGCTTGCCAGCAGGTGCTTGTACTGCTGAGCCATCTCACCGGCCCGACAATCTACATCTTGTCCTGAAATTCAACGCCAAGGTCATGTATATAAATAGCAAATTATCTGTTGAACATAGACAATCACATTTCTACTGCTTTAACACACATTTACTGTATATCTAAATGCAGCAGGGTAGAAAAATAAATGCTTTGGGAAAAAAATTAAACTAATGCTATATCTGTTTCAGTGAATATATTCTTGGTAGTGACAACACTAAAACTACTGGGCAGTTATTCTACTTATTCTCTTTAGTTTAATTTTTTTTTTAATGGGTCTTGCTAAGTGGCTGGCCTTCAAAGTTGCAGTCTTCTGCCTCAGCCTCCTGAGTACTTACAATTACAGGTGTGCACCACCATGTTCAGCATTATTTGGCTTAAGTTTAAAAGCACAAAAGAGGGCTGGTGAGATGGCTCAGCGGCATAAGCGCCTGCCTGGCAAGCGCGAGGTCCTGAGTTCAACTCCCAGTACCCACATACAAAAAAAGGGCCGGTGATATCACTCAGCGGCACGGGTGCCTGCTGGCACGTGAGGTCCTGAGGTCGACCCCCGGTACCCACAAAAAATAAATAAATAAATAAAAATAAAAGCACAAAAGAAATAATCCAGAGACTAAAATAGGATTCTATAGTTAAAAAAAAAATTATTCTGGGCTCTCTGTTGGCTGGTATTACTGATTATCTATCTACACTGTTATACTGCTAATTGATAGGCACCATGCCCTGAAAAATTCAGAGATACCTTCTGAATCATCAAAAATACATCAAGTTGCTTGGCATAAGCCTCCCTGAAACATATTTTATTTTTGGAAAGTGGATTATCCATGTTATTTTAACACAGCAGTTCCATGTGAAATAGAATCCGTATCCAGACACACTCAACCCCTGCCATTCGCAGACTCCTTACATGCGGGGAAGGCTCTAGGGGAGGGCCTTGCTGCGGCCCAGCTGTGAGGCAGACCGGAATTCGAATCCAAGCACTGTCCCTTCCCAGAACCCCCTCTGGCCAAGTGGCTGTGGGTGTGTTTCTCCTTCACCCTCCCCGTCTCTCAGGAGTAAAACCACGCATCTGTCAGGGCTCGGGGAGCTGAGCTATGGCGCCTGATGCCCCGTAGGCTCTCCACAGACACGGGCTGTGTTCGCAGGTGATCTGTGTATCCAAAGCCTCTGCTTCTTGCTCTGTCATGGGATCCTCCTGAAGAAAGTAAGGAATCAATGCAGTTAGTTCGAGAAGCAATCTCAACGTTTTCAACCAATAAAATCTGGATTTAGCAAACTGTCCTAGTGACCTGAAAGGTTTGACACAGCCTTTCATGGCACCCAAGAGAATGTAACATATGTCACTTCAAGATGATGCTGTGTTGCATATTAAAAAAATATTTGGGGTGCTAATGTTTGTCTCTTACCCCGACTAAGCCCTTACCTTCATTTCCCATCAGGAAATCCCATTCAGCAGTCACCAGTTGGGGGAAGGCTGTGTTGCCCCTGAATTCTAGAACTGATTTAATCTGGCCATGTTGTGCTTTTTTTTTTTTAATTTTTATTTTAGTTTATTAGTACATGTGTGCAGTACATAATGTTCACATTCCTTGTGGGAAGTTGGTACAGGTACATAACACATCTCCTCTCCCCCTCTATCCATCTCTTGATCCCCTTTTTTTTGGGGGGGTACATATTTGCCGTATGTAATGTTTACATTCCTTGTGTGGAGTTGGTACATGTACATAACACATCCCAATTCCTTTTTTATTCCTTCCCTCCTCCCTCCATCTCTTAAACCCCTTTCCCTTATAGGACAATCTATCTCCCTACTTCCTATTATCTTTTCTTTTATTTTGCTCTTTATTTTTACTCTGGGTTTCTCATATAAAAGAAACCATGTGACATTTAAGCTTGTGTGTCTGTTTTATTTCATTTAAACTTTGTGCATCTTTTAGGTGATATTTTCCCATACTGTGCAGGACTCACTTTTTCCACCTGGAGACCCGTATTATGGGCACAGTTTATGTGTAATTTATGTACATATAATTTGAGTCTGTGTCATTAGAATTGTGACTGTCACTCTATTCTTTGATTCCTTTTCTTTGGCTGTCTTTTTCTACTGTGTTTTTCTAAATCAGATATCCTGAACTTGGGGTCAGCAGGCTACCTTCAGCCACTGACAGGCTTCATTTGGCCCATGAGCTTTCTTTGAAACAGTTTGAATCAGATGCCAGCATTTAAAAATCCTTCAAGTTGGGATCCTCAGCTTTTCTTGAAGAATCTGAAAAATTGGCCACACTGGGCCTGCAGTCCCATCAGCTGGGACTGAGTGCAGCTGCCCTTGTTACAGGAGTGGTCACATCCACTCTGATCACTCAACCCCAAGGCCTAGATCTTTGCCATTTGTCTCAGAACATGTTTTTCGTTGGTCATTTTTTTAAATAATAAAGACAGAAGTAAAAAAAAAAAAAAATTGTGCCCATGCTGCTATCAAAAACCTCAGAAACACTGTCAGTTGTTAATATGCTATTCTTTTTTAACAAGTCACCCTGCTTTAAAGGGACTTATGCTAAGTGCTTTGCACATCTTGCCCAGTCCTCCTCACAGTGCTGTGTGGTAGGTGTTACTGCTCTATATGAGAAAGAAGGACATAACTCTGATTTGAACTTCCCTATTTATTTCTAGCTGACACTGTCATGGGAAGGGGAATGGGCAGTATGTAGGACCACCCTCCTACTTTTCTGCCCTAAGTGGCTTCTGATGGGCAGAACATTTTAGCCATCTTGTATTAATGTGCATGGCTCAGGACAAGTCAGATCCCACTGCTAAGGATGCAGCCACGTGCCAAGGAATTGCTGCTCGCCACCCTGGCTGTGTAGAGGGAATGCATTTACCTCATGGGTAGATTACAAAGAAAGGAACCGAAAAACTGGATGTGCAGACCTCTTTATAACTCTGTGAAGAAACTGGGTCTAACATCTCAACCATGTGATTCATAAATGGTAGCATATGAACCCTCCATAAAAAGATATTTTTGTTCATTCATTTGGTTTTGCAGCAGTGCCAGGGATCAAGCTTAAGGCCTCACAAATGCCATGCAAGTGCTCTACCACTGAGCCACACCCACAGCTCCACAAAAAGTTTAGAAAAACAAAATTCCTACATTGATTTCACTCTGATAGAAAGTTTTCCATCTCTATAAAGCAGATGGAAATGTTTCACTGTGTATATTCTTGCTTTGATTAGATTGACTTCAAATAAGGATGACCTTTTACATAATATATATTGTAATTCATATTGATAGCCTTTCTTTGGAGTAGTGCTTTTTGTATAACAAACCAAGATATTAAATAAAAAGAGTAGCCAGGTATGGTGGTGCATGCCTGTAATCCCAGCACTCGGGAGGCTGAGGCAGGAGGATTGCCATGAGTTTGAGGACACCCTCGGCTATACAGTGAGTTCAAGGTCAACCTGGACTATGTAGGAAGACCCTGTCTCAAACAAAACAAACAAACAAAAAAAACCACAAATAAATAAAAAGTGTGCCTCAGGAAGAGAAATTATTTGTCTTCATGCTTCAAGCCAACTCTTTAATATTGGGGACCGATTTCAGGGGCTCCTCTTCTGTGTGCAAAAGACCTTTTAATAGTTCATTGCTCAATAGAGAATCCAAACACCATTTTCTGCAAGCAGCTTTATCCTGCAAACACCACACCATCCCGAGTGATTTGAAGAACTGCACAGAACTTTCTTTCAGTTTTGCCAGAATTGCATGTGAAAATCCTGTTCCCCAGTTTAAAAAAGGGGTGGAGGCAGCGCCTTCACTTACTAACAGCCCATTCCCAGAGTTCTAGATGGGTTTTCTTCCATCTCATTAATGTCTAAAGTAAAGTGGAGGTAAACAGGGGGACATATGAACTTGTTGGGGTATAGCACTCCCTGGACCTTTTCCTCTCTTTGTTGCAAAGTAACAATCCTGACTGTTTGTTTTAGAAATGGTAATGTTGTATCATTGTTATGAATTATACTTAAAAATCACTTAGTGTGAAATTGCAGATTAATCCCATAGGGGCCGGGCATTACCAATCGCCCAGCCCTTTGGAGCATACAGATGGTGAACCTGGGATTTACAATAGGAACAATCACTGATTACATGCGTGGGTATAACGGACAAAAAGACCTCCCCATCTCTGGCCTGGAGAATACAGGGAGGTCCTAGTGCCTGACTTGTTCGGGACACTTGAGTCCCTGAGAATGTCTGCTTCATCACCTCACACATGTGCGACTCTGCAGTCCCTGTTCTATGTGCTTTGAAACCTACCAAGCACACAAGCAGAAGTGTTCTCTCAGCATGCTTAGCTTTCACTCTTCCGCATTCTGAGGAGTTGTTTAAACAGCAGCTTCTCAGCAGAGCCTTTGGTGAGAAGTTGGTGGATGGGCCCAGCTGTGGCTCATTATCAGAACCAGTACCTGGTGTTCACACTTCCATCAGGAAGGAAGTCCCTGTGTCTTGCCTCAAAAGATCTGCACCTAAACGAGAAAGACTCCTGAGTACAACGCCCCTGGCTTTGAAGCTGTCTGAAAGCTTGACATTGGGAACAAACCCGGCAGACTTGTGACTTTGTCTTGCATGCAGATCCTTTCATGGTAGTGACTGCTCTGGGATGTGCTGGGGACACTGAGCTAACCACTGAAGGCTGTGTTCTTTTAAACAACTTATATTTTATTTTTAATAATTGCTCACTACATTTTGAAGTTGGGGAATAGCCATTTCAACAGTAATTTGGATTCACATGCAAATTCTATACACAAATACTCCCTGCTAATCTCCGGTTTGATTCAGATGCATCCATGAGAAACAGCTTTATGATCAGGAGACTGCATCGTCTTGGAGCAGGACAGAGCAGCCTGAATGTTGTAAAGAACCCAGACGCTTCAGATGGCTGTTAGAGATCGTTCCTCAAAAAACAACCCTTTATTCAAACTTTTGCTTGCTTATCCCAAATATTTCTCTACACACATTTTTGTTATAGAGCTCAGAGCAAAATGAAATTACAGATGCTGTTGATCCTGAGCATCTTGTCTGTTTCATTTTCTTTGTCTATGCCCCCCCAACACACACACTGCTTATATCGCTGCTCCCCAAAGCTGGGGATTTGGGATGGCATTGGGCCAGCTGAGTAATTATAGCAGTGTCCTCTCTATTGGACCAGTTAGTTACCTCCCCAGAAGGGTTTTGTAGCCCTGCCTTGAGGGGGCACTTGTAAGCTTCTCAGGCTAATTCTAGAGGTGCTTTGCAGATGGTCCTTGTTTCTCAGGCTGCTCTGAATTTGTGATCCTTCTGCCTCAGTCTCCCAGGTGCTGAGAGTATAGATGTGCACCAGCACCATGGCTAAAAAGTCTGTTTCTATCAGGTTTGAAACGTGTACTAAAGTATCACATGTAAAATATATAATTGTTGGTACAGCGTTTAAAAAAAAACAGGAGGGGGCCAGTGAGATGGCTCAGCGGCATAAGTGCCTGCCCGGCAAGCGCATGGTCCTGAGTTTGACTCCCGGAACCCACATAAAGGGAAAAAAAGAGCCAGTGATATCACTCAGCAGCACAAGCACTTGCTGGCAAGCGTGAGGTCCTGAGTTCGACTCCCGGTACCCACATAAAAAATAAATAAAAAAATAAAAAAACCAGGAGTGGCTAAATCTGATCAAATTTGCGATATAACTCGAAGTATAACTATATGAGTGTCTACTGTTATAAATGATTGAAAAAACAGTGACATGCTGGAGAAGAGACCATTACTCCTAATAGAAGAATCCCAAATACTTGATATGGATACACCCTCCTCCAGGACGTGGAGGTTAATCGTCCCCAAGCCCCACTGCTGGTCCTAGTGACCCCTCCAAAGACCCAGTGTGGAGAGGAAGAGAGGAATTTTACAGTGGAGCAGCCCAGTTCACGCCATGGTGAAGGTTAACGTGAATGGCGCCACGTTATTTCCTGTGTCCCTTGATGTGATGCAATGGAAGAGCAGAGCCCTCCACCTCTGTGCTGTTCTTTCCAAAAGTCCTTACCCACTGTCTGCTCCTGAGAAAAACATCAAACAAACCAAACTTGAGGAATACCTTGTAATATACCTGATCTGTGCCCTTCAGAACTGTCAAGGCCATAAAAAACAAGGAATGAGACTCTGCCCCAGACCAGAGGAGACTAGGCAAGAATGAGAACCAAACGCAGTGTGGTACCCTGGGTGTTGCAACAACATTAGTGGGAAAACTGATGAAATCTGAATCATTCTCCTGTTTCCAAAGCTATTTCTTTCCTATGCACCTGGGTCAAACCAGAGATTAGCAGGGAGTATTTATCTGTGTATAAAATTTCATGTGATCATACCACAGCAATATATGTACACCCATGTTTATAGCAGCACAGTTTATAATAGCTAAACCTTGGAAACAGCCCAGATGCCCATCAACCAATGAATGGATAAAGAAGATTTTTTTTATACAATGGAGTACTACTCTGCCATAAAGAAGGATAAACTTGAGACATTTTTAGGTAAATGGATGCACCTTGAGACCATACTCTTAAGTGAAATAAATTAGACACATGTTTAAATATTATTTCTCTGCTGTGAGAAACTGAAAGGCTAAATAAGGACCAAAATGTGTAATAAATACTGTGAAATAGGAAGAAAATGTTCACATAGGAAGGGGAACTGGGGAAGGGAAGGAAAGAAAGGAAGGGAAAAGAAAAAAAAAAGAGAATAGAAGGAAAAATGGAAACAAAGCTTTTGTAAATGAGGAGGAGAAGAGGGGTTGAAGGGAGGGGAGGGGAATGGGAAAAAAGAATTAAGGTGTATTACGTGCAGGTACAAGTTCCCTATGATATATGTTATCATTATGTATATCTATATGTATATCTAAAATGTTCCATAAAATTAGTTTTAAGAAAAAGAATTTGCATGTGAATTCAAATTACCACTGAAATGGCTATTCTCTGACTTAAAAATTAGTGAGCAATTATTAGAAATAAAATATTAGTCTGTTGTCTTGGGTTATATGAAGTCATTGTGTGTGTGTGTGTGTGTGTGTGTGTGTGTGTGTGTGTGTGTTGTTTTATTTTGTTTTTGTTTTTTGGCAGTACTAGGGATGGAACCCAGGGTCTCATGCATACCAAGCAAGTGCTCTACCACTGAGCCACACCCCCAGTCCCTTTTGTGTTTTATCTCATGCTTTGTTGGTATTTTTAAAACAGATGTCAAATCACCAATATCTTATTTATCCACCATATTCTGTGTGGTCTGGAAAATAGAAGAGCAAAAAGGGATTGAATTTTGCTCAGAGAGAGGGGTGGAGGGTGGGATGAGGTGGAGGGTGACTGACAAAGAGGAGGCAACAAATTAGGGTTTAGAAAATGTCTTTAAAGTATGCAATATCATGATAACAAAAAGGCTAATAAGCAATTAGCCAAATAATGTACAAGACTTACGGAGAAAAAATTTAACACTTACAAAGGTCTAAAAAAATAAGAATGAATGGAGGAATAAATGGACAGAGATACTTTTTTTTCTTGGCTAGAATGCTTTTTCCTGTGGTAAAATAAGTATATATAAGGCAAAATTTACCACTTTAACTTTTTTTTTTTTTTTTGGCAGTGATAGCGTTTGCACCCAAGGCCTTTCCACTGAGCTACATTCCCAAACCCCCTTTTTAAAACATTTTAATTTTGAGACAGGATCTCAACATGTCACTAAATGGCTTGAACTTGTGATCCTCCTACCTCAGCCTCGCAGAGGACTTGAATTAAGGCATGTAGCACCACACCTGGCCCATTTGAACCATTTTTAAATTTACAATTCTGTAGCATTAAGTACATTCATACTGTTGTACAACCACCACCACCATTCATTTTCAGACATTTTTATCTTCCCCAACTGAAACTCTGTCCTCTTTAAACACTAACTGGTCCCCACCATTTTACTTTCTGTGTTTGAATTTGATTACTCTAGGTACCTCCTATAACTGATTTCAAATGGTATTTGTCCTTCTGTGATGGCTTTATCTCCCTTAGCACAGTGTCTTCATCCATGTTGTAGCACATATCAGAATTTCCTTCTTTTTCAGGGCTGAATGGTATTCCACTGTACATATATACCACACTTTGTTTCTCCACTCATCTGTTGAGGGCCCCTCAGTTTGCCTCACTTTTTGGATACTGTGAATGACACTGCTGCGTATCTGAATGTGCAAACATCTGTTCAAGTCTGCCTCCAATTCTTTTGAATATGTACCTGGAAGTTGGATTTCTTGAACCTAGGAAGATTCTACTTTACTTTTTGAAGAATTACCAGACTGTTTTCCATAGTAGCTGCACCAGTTAACAAAGCCACCAGCAATGGGTAGGGGTTCCAGTTTCTCCACATCTTCATCAACATTTGTTGTTTTCTGTTTTTTTCTAATCTTGCCATTTGGTAATAGCCATCCTAATGGGTATGAAGTGGTATCTTACTCTGGTTTTGATTCACATTTCCCTTATGATTGGGAAGGGATTGTCTAATGTTGTTCATCTGTTCTCCTTAATTTCTAAACTTGATCGAGTTCCAATCCAAATTATTCCTACTCTTAAGACATAATGAAAGCACAGTGGTGCAGCCACCCCGACAGACAATGAAAAAGAACTAGAGATGCAGAGATGGACTCGTGCATATGAGACACGGATGGATTATTTAAAGAAGGAGTTGAAAAACCTGCTTCTGTATATAAAAAAAGAAATTGGATTCATGCCTCATGTCAAATACACAAAGCAAATTAACTCTAAAAGGGTCTGGAAGCCCTAAATGTAAAAGCCGCAGTATAAACACAAGATGATATGTAATAAAGGAAAATGTTGGGAAGCACTTGTTAAGCCTCACAAAAACAAATTAAAAAGCAAAAGTGGATGAATCTGTCTGTGTAAAAGTAAATGATGTATGAGGACACCACATTCAACAAACAGGTGACAGACTCAAAGATCTTTGCAAAATCCAAACCAACCGGGGACTCAGATCTGGTCCTCAAAGGTACAAGGAGACAGTGCTAACCAACAGAAAAGATGGGACACCCATTAGAAAAGCAGGGTCAGGTATTCATTCGAAGGACCATATACAGAATGGAAAAAGAACATTGTGATCTGTCAGTCTTCATAGGCTCGTGAAAAATGAGAGTAATACAAAATTAAACTGTGAAATTCTGCTGTACACTCATTGGACCAGCAGAGATTGTAAAGCCTGAAAATACCAAGTAATGGCAATGATGTAGAGAAAATGGGACTGTAATGTACTGCTGAAAGGGTGACAAACAGATCCACCACCATTCTAGAAAAGAACTGTGCAGAATATAATTACACACAGTAGTCTCATTCTTGGGCTTACAACCTGTGTTAGGCAGCTCTTCATTACTATAACAAATACCCAGAGACAACCAACTTATAAGGAGAAAAGGTTATTTTGTGTTATGGTTTAGATCTAAACTGTCCCTCAAAAGTCTCATGTGTTCAGAGAAGTTTTTTAGAAGGTTTTCATATCATAGGATTGCTGCTACACTCCTCAGTGGATTAAACCATTGATGAATTCAAAACTGAATGTGCTATCAAGAGGTGGGGCCTAGTCAGAAGAGGCAGGTTACTAGGGGTGTGACCCGGAAGGGAGTATTCTTGTTCTTGGCTCCTCCCCATTCTTTCTGCTTCCTGGTTGCCATGCATGGGCTGAAGAGCTTTCCTCCACCATGCCTTTCCATTGTGCTGCTTCTTTCTGGGAGCCAGTCAAAAGTAGATTGAACCTCCTGAAACCACAAGCCAAAGTAAGCCTTTCCTTTAAGTTATGGGTGTTGGGTATTTTGTCCCGGTGATGGGAAAGTGACTAATACCTTTTGGCTTACAATTTCAGAGCTTTCAGACCATGATCAGATGGCTCCATTGCTTTGGACCTGTGGCAAGACATTATGGTGCAAGCATGTGGTAGAATAAAATCACTCACCTCATGGCCAGAACACTAAAGAGGAAGGAGCTAGGGTTACAAAGATGCTCATCATGCTGCTGCTTAAGGAAGTGGTGGCTGCAGTTGCCCTGAATATGTCTCCTTAGGGAAATGGCACCACATTGTAGCACCACATTTGGAATATTGTTCAGCAGTTGTGTGCAGAGACCCAGGTGGGATATTTTAGAAATACTTGTTACTTCGTAAAACACCTACCTATAAATTGTTCTGAGTTCTTTATACAGATACTCTGGAAACCTCTTCTAGAGCCTCCATCTTTGGTAGAGACTGAGCCCATTTACCTCTTCTGGCTAAAAGGGAGCCTGGAAAACCCAGCATTTTACATTTCTAGTCTTTCAAATAGGTAGAAGACAAGGAAGAAAAGGGCTCTTCCTAGCTACTGGGTCACTAGTCCAAAGCATGTGCCATGCACTTTGAATTACTCTAAACCTCAAGTTCTTTAACTTAAAAGTATTCATGCACATCGACTTATAAATCTTTTGAGCAAGTCAAAGTTTAGTTTTTTGGGGTGGGTTTTTTTGGTTGGGGGGTTGGTTTGGGGTATAACGAGCCCTTCCCAGTCCTCATCGCCATCCAGAAAGTTTATATTTGTAATCCCATGGAAAAGTTATTGGAATTCTAGCAAGTTAATTCCAATCTACCACTTTCAGTGCAACCCAAGGAGAGAACAAAGACACTAAGGCATATTTATAGTTGTGGGGAGCCAAGGGGGTCCTAAGTCCAGCCGAGATGGTGGTTACTGGAACGAAGGCCACGACCCAGGGCCAAACCCAGGTTTTATTAATTCCTGAGGAGGGGAGTGGCTCGGGGATGAGTGACTGTGAGAATGGTGGGAAGTCCGTGAGTACCATGAGCTGGGCTAGGTAGGTGGCCTGAAATCACCTTTGCAATATGCAGAGGGAAGGATATGCAGAAGGAGTAATCTGCATAACACAATTCAAGATAGTATCTAATGTTTCGGGGTTGGTGCTTCAGCTCTGATGTGTAATCTTCTATGCCCTGGGAAGTCATAGCCTCTTTCTCGAGGCTGATCCCGGCCGACAGTGTGGAGCACGACTCTCCATCCTGCCAGGCTCACCCATGTGTTTGGGGAGCTACCAGGGTGGGGAAACACTGACCTGTCACCTCGCTTCAAAGACTACACATCAGCACCTCGGCTGGACCGATTTGCATTGCGTAAAGCCAATCAAAGGGATAAGGAAAAGTCCTAACCAGCTCTGTACATATCAGTACATGGAAATAGGGCCAGGTTCAGCCAAAATGGAGATAATTGCTCTTCTTTCAAGGAGAGTCATCCAGGTGTCCTCCACAGTGGGGGAGGTTGTTTTTGTTTATTTTGAGTGTGAGACTAAGTAAGTAGTGTCTTTGCTTCAACTATATCATGATAAATTGTTTTTCATTCCCAGGTTCCCTCCCTCTCGCTCTTTTGCAGTAATAGGGATTGAACCTAGGCCCTCATCCAAGGTCCAGGGATATTTACTGTAGGGCAAGGACCTAATACACTGGTAAAGCAGTCTGAATACAGAATCATTCAAGGTTTTTGTTTTTTTTGTTGTTGTTGTTGTTTTGTTTTGAGTGCTGGTGATAGAACCCAGGACCTCATGCATACTAGGTAAACATGCTATCATTGAACTACACCCCCTGCCCTGCTTCTAGATTTATATTCTAAGTCTTTTACAGTTTTCTTCCCTTGCCTAATTTAATGAGAATTCCCTTGTGCTACCTTTTTGTAAAACATGTTAAGAGAGGTCCACACACTGGCATCTCATTGCAATATTGACATAAGTTACAGTAGCAAGTGTCCTGACACAGTCTTGGGAACAAATACAAGTGAATATTGTTTTTTGTTTTTTGTTTTTTTGAACCAGGAATTGAACTCAGAACCTCACATTTGCCAGGCAGGTGCCGTGCTGCTGAGCTATACCCCCGGCCCCAAGTGAATCTTATCAAATCTTCAACTCAGCTGGTAGGGACAGAGCATGGGTGTTCTAGAGAGGCCTATTTTTCAAACTTGACAGTGAAGATGAGTCACATAAGGATCTTACTGAAAGGCATATTATAACAATAATCTAGAAGGAGCCTGGGATTGTGCAGTTCTAAGTGCTGCCAGACAGTGCCCTTAGGTAGGAAGGTTCTAGAAGGCCTGATGGTTTTGAGAGTTTGGCATGCCAAGCTGATAGAGCTCATTTATTGTTGGCAAGGAATAAGCCACCTCACTCCTAATGACATAAAGTCACTTTTTATTATGCTCTCTGATTCTGTGGGTGAGGAATTCAGAAAGTGCATAATATAGCGAGCTTGTCTTTGGTACTCAATGTCTCCAGCCTCAGCTGGGAAGACTGAAAGGATTGGGTGGGAATTACTTCATAATTAAACTCAAATAATCCAAACACTTACTTATTCTTGTCTGGTCCCTGGATGGGGGAGACTGGAAGGTGGCGCCTATTGACCAGAGTGTCTACCTGCTGCCTTTTCAGGTAGCTGGGCTTCCCCACAACATGGCAGCCTCAGGGCAGCTGGACTACTGTGATGGAGCCCAACTGTGTTCTTTCTACTACATTCTGTTGCTTAGAATGAGTCACAAGCTTACCTAGACTCAAGGAAGGAATTAGACTCCACCTAATTTTTGGATAGAGGAATGACAAGGTCTGGAGGGCAAGTGGGACGGAAGAGACTGTTGGGACAATCTTAGGAAATTCTGATCTGCAACACTTTTTTAAAAAACATATTTGCTCTATAATTAAGATATTTTGATAAAATACAAGTGATATTAAAGATGTCATTATATTGGAGTTTATAATCTCCCTCAGGGAAACAGGGGTGAAGATAGTGGATTATACTGAATTCCTTCCAAATGTACCACCTTATTGGAGAGACTCCCACTTCGCGTTTCTTTAAGGGAGCACACAATGACATCCTGGATAACCATTCTTCATTACTGGGCAAAGGCCCTGCCTAGGGAACATTCCTGTGGTCTAAGGGGATAGCCGTGGGTGTGCAGCTGTCCCACCCGACAGGACTAATCAGACTCCTGAGGCACAACTTGTTTGCCTGTACCTGTCCCGGTATTCTCTTCATTCCCCATGTTATGGTTGAAATCTAGAATGTCCCCAAAAATGCTCATGTGTTCAAGTATGGGGCTTTTGGAAAGTGATTGGATCACAGAGCTGCTATACTTATCAGTAAAGTTCAGAGCTGAATGTGCCATTAGCAGGTGGGGCCTGGTTAAAGGTGGGCCCTTGTGGGGCTGTGACTTGGATGGCTTCATCTCCTTCCCTGACTCCTTCCTTTCTCTCTGCTTCCTGGCTGCCTTGGGTTGAATAGCTTTCCTCCACCATTCCCTTCCACCATGATATTTCTCCCCTGGAGCCAACAACCATGGACTGAATTCTCTAACACCTCTGAGCCAAAATAATCCTCTCCTCCTTTCAGTTGTAGGTGTCAGGTACTGTGTCTCAGTGACAAGAAAAGTGACTAAGACCTACCAGGCAAGCTATCCCATCATTATCTGGGTTGCCCGGGGCCCCAGCTTTTGGACGTTTCTGGGTTATTTCCTGCTGCATCCTTCTCCCCACTTCATTCATTGGTCTCTCTTCTCCTGTTCCAGGCTGTGCTGCTGTGATGGTAGCTGTGTCTTGGCCCTAGTTCCAAGAGCTACACTATGTCCCCTCTGCCACCGTCCCTTCCACATATGGAGGATAAGGAGGGAACTCTGTGTGTCTTAGTTACTTTTCTCTTGTTGCTGAGACAAAATACGCAACACCCAAAGTTAAAAGGGGAAAGCTTTATTTAGATCACAGTTTGTAGAGTTTCAGTGCATTATCGGCTGGCTCCAAGGCAGGGTGGCACATGGCAGAGGGGTCACAGTTCATGGTGGCAGAAGACAGTAAAAGCAACAAAAGAGAGGAGAGATGACAGAGAGGGAGAGTGGGGGAAGGGAGAGAGAGAGTGAGAGAGAGGGGGGGAGAAAGATCAAGCCTCTTTCTGTCCCTTATATAGTATGCAGGCTACCTGCCTTAGGGCAGGTGTAGCACTCACACCCTTAATCCCTGCCTTGGACCATGACTCAATCACAAACTCTAGATTCAGCCACCTCTAAAAAGCCCGCCCCCCCATGACTACATGAGGCTTTGGGGGGACATCCAGACACAAACCATGACATTGTGTCTGAACAGAGTGTGGTCCCAAGCTTTGTAGTGACCAAGGTGGGGTGGGGAATGTCCCTATGTGGTGTTTCCAAACAAATGAGGCTCTTTCTTCTAAAATTCAAGTCAGCTGTAAAGTTCTGGTCACTTGTGGCTGAACCATCATACTAATAACTAGCATTTATTGAGTGTTTGCTCTGTGCTAGGTCCTACTCAAAATGCTTTCAATACATTAAAGTTTTTTTAGACTTCAGAAATATTTATTATAGATCTATTGCATTGACTCATATATCTGTGGGTTTTTTAAAGCTGGGAAGGAAGATCAATGATATCTAAAAAGTCCCCTTTGTAGGTGCATTACTGTGGTCGAGATGTGGAAAGTCTCAGCTAAACTCTGAAAAACCTCACTGGCATCTGTAATACACATACGGAATCCATCCTCCTTGTTTTTATTAACAGAGATGAAAAGCACATAACATAAAATGAACGCTTTAAATTGGGCATGGCGGTCCATATTTGTAAGCCCAGCACTTGAGAGGCTGAAGCAGGAGGATAGCTGCAAGTTCGAGGCCAGCCTAAACTATATATAAGACCCTGTCCCAAAATAAATGAAAAAATAAGTACTTAAAAGCAAACAAGTCAATGGCATTTGTTACATTCATGATGTTGTATAAGCAATGTGCAGTGACTCTCAGTCCTTACAGCATACCTATGGGAGACAAGTGACCTATATCTCTTTCAAACAGATGGGGAAACTGCGGTACACCATGGGGTTCCAGAACAAGTCACAGAGGTGGGTTGTGCTAGTGCTCGTTCTGAATATTTGGTTCTTTAATCCCCCCCATTTTGTGATCTTTAGTAAATTAATCCAAAATAACATTGCAAAATACTTAGGGATCAATCTAACAAAGGAAGTAAAAGATCTATATGTTGAAAATTACAGCATTCTGAAAAAAGAGATCAGAGAGGATATCAGAAAATGGAAAGATATCCCTTGTTCATGGATAGGAAGAATCAACATAGTAAAAATGGTTATACCCCCAAAATTGTTATACAGATTTAATGCAATCCCAATCAAAATGCCATTAGCATACCTCACAGATCTAGAGAAAACATTCCTAAAATTCATTTGGAAACAGAAGAGACCTAGAATAGCAAAGGCAATCCTGGGCAACAAAGGCAAGGCAGGAGGCATCACAATCCCTGACTTGAAATTATACTACAAAGCTACTGTGATAAAATCAGCATGGTACTGGCAGAAAAACAGACCTGAGGATCAGTGGAACAGATTAGAAAATACATATGCAACTCCAAACACATTCAACCACCTTATCTTTGACAAAGGGACCCAACGTGTTCACTGGAAGAAAGATAGCCTCTTTAATAAATGGTGCTGAAGAACCTGCCTTTCCACATGCCAAAGACTAAAACTAGACCCATGTCTTTCACCATGCACTAAACTAAAGTCAAAATGGATCAAAGATCTAAATATTAAAACAGAAACACTAAATCTACTGGAAGACAAAGTAGGTAGAAATCTTGAAGACATAGGGGTAGGCAGAGACTTCATGAACAAAAACCAAACTGCACAGGAAGTACTTCAAAGAATCAACAACTGGGATCTCATCTTATTAAAAAGTTTTTGCACATCGAAAGATATCACCAACAGAGTGAAAAGACAACCCACAGAGTGGGAAAAAATTTTAGCCAACTGTCACTCAGACAATGGACTTCTATCTAGAACGTATAAAGAATTGAAGAAAATCAGGCCCCCATACTTCCAAAACTGTTATACAGATTTAATGCAATCCCAATCAAAATTCCAACAACATATCTCACAGAATTAGAGAAAACAATCCTAAAATTCATCTGGAACCAGAAGAGACCTAGAATAGCAAAGGCAATTCTGGGCAACAAAAGCAAGGCAGGGGGCATCACAATCCCTCGTTTGAAATTATACTATAAAGCTACTGTGATAAAAACAGCGTGGTATTGGCAAAAAAAAACAGACCTGAAGATCAATGGAATAGAACAGAAGATGCAGAAACAACTCCAGACATACTAAGCCACCTTATCTTTGACAAAGGTGCCAAACACATTCACTGGAAGAAAGATAGCCTCTTTAATAAATGGTGCTGGAAAAATTGGCTCTACACATGCTGAAGATTAAAATTAGACCTATATCTTTCACCGTGCACTAAACTAAATTCAAAATGGATCAAAGAACTAAATATTAAAACAGAAACATTAAATCTCCTGGAAAATAGAATAGGTAAAACTCTTGAAGACATTGGTGTAGGCAAAGACTTTGAATAAAACCCCCAACGCACAGGAAGTATCACAAAGAATCAACAACTGGGATCTCATGTTATTAAAAAGCTTTTGCACAGCAAGAGAAACCACCAACAGAGTGAAGAGACAACCCACAACGTGGGAAAAAATGTTTGCCAGCTGTTCCTCAGACAAAGGATTACTATCGAGAACATACAAAGAACTCAAAAAAATCAGACCTCCCAAATTTAAAGACCCAATCCAAAAATGGGCATCTGAGATGAATAAATACTTCTCAGATGAAGAAATAAAAATGGCAAATAAATATATGAAAAAATGTTCAACATCACTAGTCATTCGAGAGATGCAAATTAAAACAACACTGAGATTCCATCTCACCCCAGAAAGAATGGCTGTTATCAAGAAGTCAACTAATAACAAATGCTGGAGGGGCTGTGGGGAAAAAGGAACCTTTCTCCACTGTTGGTGGGAGTGTCAACTGGTGCAGCCACTGTGGAAATCCATGTGGAGACTCCTCGAAAAACTAGGATTGGAGGTCCCATTTGACCCAGCTATTCCCCTTCTGGGTATCTTCCCAGAAGAATTAAAAACATCGTACCACAGCAATGTATGTGCACCCATGTTTATAGCAACACAATTTGTAATAGCTAGATCGTGGAAACAACCCAAATGCCCAACAACCGAGGAATGGATAAAAAAGATGTGGTATTTCTATACAATGGAGTACTACTCAGCCATAAAGAAAGATAAACTGGAAACTTTTATAGGTAAATGGATGCAACTCAAGAAAATACTCACAAGCGAAATAAACTGGATGCACATTTGTAAACATCATATTGTCTCCCTAGTATGAAAATGCAATTTCACTGTGACTATTCCATTCCTTAGTCTTCTATTTTTACCTAGCTTTTACATGGCTTAATCTTATACTGAGTAATATTTTTCTCCAAAAGGTATTTGTACATTCTGTAATGCTTGAGTTTGTTAATACATAAGAATGTTTACTTGTTGTCTTTAAAAATAAATAAATAAATAATTAAAAAAAAAGAAAATCAGGCCCCCTAAATTCAAAGACCCAATCCAAAAATGGGCATCTGAGATGAATACACAGTTCTCAGATGAAGAAATACAAATGGCAAATAAATATATGAAAAAATGTTCAACATCACTGGTCATTCGAGAGATGCAAATTAAAGCAACACTGAGATTCCATCTCACCCCAGAAAGAATGGCTATTATCAAGAAATCAACCAATAACAAATGCTGGCGGGGCTGTGGGGGGAAAGGAACCCTTCTCCACTGTATGTGGGAGTGTAAACTGGTACAACCACTATGGAAATCAGTAGGAGATTCCTCAAAAAACTAGGATTAGAGGTCCTATTTGACCCGGCTATTCCCCTTCTGTGTATTTTCCCAGAAGAATTAAAAACATCATACCACAGCGATATATGTATACCTATGTTTATAGCAGCACAATTTGTAATAGCTAAATCTTGGAAACAACCCAAATGTCCATCAACCAAGGAATGGATAAAAAGATGTGGTATTTTTTCATAATGGAGGACTACTCACCTATAAAGAAGGATAAACTAGAGACTTTTATAGGTAAGTGGATGCAACTAGAGACCATACTCATAAGTGAAATAAATCAAACTTGGATGTGTAAATATCATATTGTCTCCCTCGTGTAAGAGATTGAAAGAGTAAATAAGATCCACAATGTACAATAGATACTGTGCAAGTGAAATGGGAAGAAACTGCTCAAAAGGAAAGCACAGCTGGGATGGGGGAAAGGAGAAAAGAAGGAAGAGAAAAAAAAAATATATATATATATACACAAGACAGCCAAGATAATTATACTACTAATTTCTGTTCATTCATTCAAAAGAACGGTTTGTGCTTATATTGTTTGATCAACTTTTCATGCCTATATCTTGTGATCTGAGCAACTACTGTGAAGATAACAATACGCAATATATCAACCATTGTTCATTTATTGTTACCTTGTTTTGAAATTCTGTATCAGTTTTTATTTTTCTCTTTAAAATAAAAAAAAATTGCAATTATAAAAATAACCTGATATCAAAAAATGGATTTTCTTCCACTGTTTTCTTCTCTACATGCTTCACGGAGACACAGTGATTTATTTTTATCCTATATTTTTCTCTAAATATTGCATCATAACTATGTTTTCAGCTTTACTGAGGTAAAATTAACAAATGAAATTGTATGTATTTAAAGTGTACACTGAAATTTTTAATATACATACATACTAGAAATTATTATACCATCAAGCTAATTAACATATCCTTGAAATTTGCTAAGACAATAGATCTTAAATGTTCTCAGCACACAGAAAATATGGTAATTATGCAAGGTAATGGACCTTTAATCCTTAACAGACATGCTACACCAGCTCTTAGTATAAGAAAGTAAATGGGTTTTTTTCAAATCAGTGTGTGTTTTCAGAGACTTTCGTACTCGAAGTGGACAAACTCAGTTCGTTGGCTGTTGTACCTGTTGTACCTGCTCTTCTGTTCCATGTATGCCTTATGTTTTGCATGTATGTGCCTTTTATGTAGGCTGTTGTGCCCTAGGTCATGGGTGGGAAACCAACCTCTAGCTCACTGCTTATTTGTGTAAATAAAGTTTTTTTGGAATACAGCCATGTTTGTCTGTGCATGTCTGTCCCCAGCTGTTTTCTGGCTATAATACCAGAGCTGGGCAGTTGTGACAATGTCCTTTATGGCCTAAAAAGCCTGAAATATTTACAGTCTAGCTCTTCCCACAAAAAATCTGCTGACCTCTGCCTTAAGCAGGGTTGCTTCTTTTCCTTTGGACTTGGTGGGGAAAACAGGAAAGAGAACTTTCCTAAGAAGAGTGGTTGGGTCAGTTGCCTCAGTGGTAGTTGAATGATCAGGAATCGGGAGCAGACATTTTATGACTCCTCGTGCTGGAAAATGACTCAAAGCAGTCTCAACAAACCATGTTGAGATCACTCCTAAACTGGAAGCTGCCCATAAAGCTCTCAGTTCCCACCTTCACCAAGTGATGACCTTTCCCTTTCATTCATTTGATGATTAATAATAATTAAGCACCTGCCAGTACGTGTTCTGACCCCTCCTTAAGAACAGCCTCATCATTGTGTGCCAGTTGTGTGCCAACTATGAGGGCCCCTGCACTGCAGGATGAAAATACCTCCGGGTTCCTAGGATTCCACGTCACAGTCAAGGCTAAGTTCTGGGGACGTGACTGCAGAAAGACAGCTGTGGTCTCTTTGCTCTTGGCGGTGATGGGGTGGAGGCAGATAGTAAGTCAGTAAGAAAGTGAATGAACAAGATCATTTCCTGCACTGGCAAAACCGACAATATCCGAATCACATAGAGAGTCTGATTAACAGGAATGTTAATTTCATTTCTTAGTTGTGACCAAGGTGCCAGGTTACGTGAGATGTTAACTTTAGGGCAGAGGATGTATGGGAACTCTATATTTTCTTTCCACCTTCTCTGTACAGTCAGCCCTCTGTATCTGAGGGTTCCACATCCTCAGATCCAACCCAGCACAAACAGAAAATACTAGAAAAGTTGGGCCGGTGAGATGGCTCAGCGGCATAAGCGCCTGCCTGGCAAGCGCGAGGGCCCAAGTTCGACTCCCGGAACCCACATAAGAAAAAAGGGGCGGTGATATCGCTCAGCAGCACGGGTGCCTGCTGGCGCACAAGGTCCTGAGGTCAACCCCCGGTACCCACAAAAAAAAAAAAGAAAATACTAGAAAAAATTGTCTGTACTGAACATGTCACTAAACAGTGCAGTATAACAACCATTTACATAGCCCTGTATTGGTACTGCAAGTAATCTAGAGATGATTTCAATCACACAGGAAAATGTGCATATGTTCTATGCAAATAGTATATTCTATTGATTGATTGATTGACTGATTGATTGCTGTGGTACTGGGATTGAACCTAGGTATAAGCATGTACTCTACCACTGAGCTACATGCCCAGCTCCTACACCCTTTTATATAAAAGATTAAGCATCCATACATTTTTGTATCTATGGCGCATTCTGGAATTCATCTCCCATGGAAACTGAGGGATGGCTGTAAGTCTAAAAAAATTTCAAATAACAAGGATATGCAGCCAGTTGTAGTAGTGCACACCTGTAATCCCAGCACTCTGGGAGGCTGAGACAGGAGGATCTCAATTTTGAGCCCAAGCTAGGGAATTTAACCAGACTCTGTCTTAAAATTTTAAAAAAGAGAAAGGAGGGATGTAGCTCAGTATAAAGGCCTTGGGTTCACTCTTCAGTACTGCAGAAAAAAGTGTATATACACATAAACACATACATGTCTGTGAACATATGCACATATACGCCTGCATACATGAGTCAGCTACACTTCTTTTTCAGTATTTTTTATTTTTGCAGGACTGCTCATGCTAAGCATGTGCTCTACCACTGAGCCACGCCACAGCCCTTCAGTACTTTTAAAAATTGACACTAAATAATGGTACGTATTTATGGGGTAGAGCACACAAATGCAATGTGTAGTAACCAAATCATGGTAATGGTATTTCTATCTCTTCAAGTTTTTCAGTATTTTTAAAAAGCAATCATTTAAATGGTACAGGCTTTCTTTAAAAAGTTCTCACAGTGGGCCGGTGAGATAGCTCAGCGGCATAAGCACCTGCCTGGCAAGCGCGAGGTCCTGAGTTCGACTCCCGGTACCCACATATGAAAAAAGGGCCGGTGATACCGTTCAGCGGCACGGGCGCCTGCTGGCGCGTGAGATCCTGAGGTCGACCCCCGCTACCTACAAAAAAAAAAAGAGTTCTCACAGCAAGAGACAGACCATCAGGGTGACAATGTCTTATCTGAATGGGGCAGGGTACAGACGATGGACAGGTGCACAACTTGCGAGGTTATTCTAGTGCTTTGAGAACTGCTTCCTCCTTCCTCATTTAATCATTGAAATCATAGAGCTTCCTCAGCTTGAGCGACCCACACTTTGTGGCCAGGCCTATCCCAGTGACCCCTACAAAGACCCCTGTCCCAATTTATCTGTCAGAGAAAGTTGAATCTACCGCAGGACCCGTCAGTCCTCATTACCTCTAATTGGCTCTGGCAGCTGGAGACAGGCCTCATTATTTTTAATTGGGGCCCAAATCTCAAAAAGGAAACACCCCAGGTCTATGCAGATCGTGCCTAGGTATTTGCTTGAAGGTTCAAAGTGAAATTCCATTGTGGGATTTCCAAGAAATCACATTATTTTTTACCCTTCCCCGCTTCATTGTTATTTAGAGTTGTAGTCTTAGGCCGTTAAGCTAAAAATCATAATTGAATCGGGACTGTCCACGTTTGCTTCAAAGGGGCTTTTGGTGTCTAGGTAGTAGTCTTGTAAATTTTTCTTTCAAAAAAGTCATGAATAGCTAAGTGTGGTGGTGGATGCCTGTAATCCCAGTACTCTGGGAGGCTGAGGCAGGAGGATTGCAAGTTTGAGCCCAACTTCAGTAGTTTAGCAATTTAGCAAGACTGTGTCTCAAAATAAAAAGAGTTAGGGATGATATAGTTTAGTGTGAAGCCCCCAGATTCAGTCCTCGGTGCCACCAAAATAAAAATCATGAATATTACAACACTCAGCAATTTGTCAGATTGCTCATCTAAGTACCATTTAAATGTGGCTGTGGACATTTAGGGCAGGAATAAATTTTCCTTGTTTAAAGGGATTCATTTTCGCTAATTTTTCCAGCTGACTATAAAATAGGTAATCCTTGCTATATCATAGGCATTTGTACCTGTTATTGTCATCTTGATGTTGCTAAATCATCAGCACCAGGAGAAGGAAATCCATTGTAGAAAATCCATGGCAACGTCTGTCTCTACTATTAATTTCTCTTCTCAGTCTGAAGATGGAACCCAGCACCTGGTGCTCTACCACTGAACTAAATCTCCAGCCCATTCTATTTTTTTTTTATTTTTAGACAGAATATTGCTAAATTGCCAACGCTGACCTTGAACTTGACATCCTCCTGCCTCAGACTTACAGGGTGCTGGGATGACAGGTGTGAGCCACCACTCCCAGTTTCTAATACTGCCGTTTAAGAGTTTGGGTTGTTAGCTGAATGCAGTGTACATGCCTCTCATCCCAGCTCTCAGGAAGATTACAAGTTCGAGACTGGCCTGGATGAGTTAGTGAGTGTAAGGCCGACGGGCTGCATAGGAGGACCTTGTCTTGGATGAATGGATGGATAAAATGAAGGAAGGGTGGCACCCTGCCTTGGAGCCAGCTGATTATGGACCAAAACCTCTACAAACTGTGAGCTAAATAAACCTTTCCCTCTTTCACTTTGGATGTCGGGTATTTTGTCTCAGCAACAAGAAGAGTAACTAAGAGTTGCTAAGTTGCCTGGGTTGGGTTCAAACTTGCCTTAGCTTCCAGAGCGCTGCCATTACAGGTGTTCACCACCACACTCAGGTTAAAATAACTTTTATTACAGTATATTAGTGTAATTGTTCTATTATTAATTGCTATTAATAATCTCTTACTGTGCCCAATTTATAAATGAAACTTTATCATAAAAATGTATATATAGGGGAAAATATTGTATACGTACAGTTGGGTATTACCTTTGAGTTCAGGCCTCCACTGAGGGTCTAGGAATGGAGCCCCATGGATAAAGGAGGACTAGACATAGGGGTTATCACGGAGTTTCCTGAGCAGTTATAACTTAGTTCCCCTTTTATTTATTTTTATTTATTTATTGTTGTGTTGCCGTGGATGGAACCCAGGGCCTCGCACACACTAGGCAAAATGGTTTGTCTACCAAGGAACCAAAGTGTTCGAGTGGCAGTCAGAGCCAGGAACAAGGGAAAGAAGGCCGGCCCCATCTCCTGGCAGTCCTTCCAGCCCGTTTTTGTTTTGTGCCAGGCTTATGGCATTTTAGAAGGGGTCCTGCCCTCAATGACAAGGTTTCATAGCCCTTCCTCACAGCAGCTATTCTCAGGTAGGGTGAGCCCTGAGGCTGGAGGACTGAGAGCTCTCCGTGTCTCCAGTCTGGGTCACCCTCGTATCCCATCCTGTTGTCACCAGGCAGCTACCACAATGTACACTGGTGCAGATGTTTTGTTTTGTTTTGTTTTGTTTTATGTGGGTACCGGGAGTCGACCTCAGGACCTTGCACTTGCCAGCAAGCGCTTGTGCTGCTGAGCGATATCACCAGCCCTTTTTTTCCTTTATGTGGGTTCCAGGAGTGGAACTCAGGACCTTGCGCTTGCCAGGCAGGTGCTTATGCCGCTGAGCTATCTCACCGGCCCACCCAGTTTTTCTTGTGACAGCCCCATTCAGGAACCTTTTTCGAGACCTACTTGTGTTCACTCTGGCATTTGGGGGAACTCACAGGACTATACCGTGACCATCCTTGAGCCATCCAGGAGGAAAGTGCGAGCTGACGCGCCTGCAGCTTAGAGGAGGCTCACTGAGATGAGCAGTCACTGCAGTTTCTGCAGCCGGTCTTCTTGTTCCTGGAGATAACGAGCAGATCTCTCCTTATCTAAACACAAGCAGGCTCTGTCACCCTCTCGGCTTCCTGGCTGCCATGAGGTGAGCAGCTCTCTTCCACTGCACTCTGCTGCCATGATGGTTCTGCCTCACAGCCAGCTGAACGTGGACTAAAACCGTGAGCAGATATAAACCTTTCCTCCTTTCAGTTGTTTTTCTGAGGTAGTTGGCCACAGTGACAAAAGCAAACTAACAAATCCCTCCTCTCCATGCTTGGGGCCTCCTGCTTTGCCGTGTGGGTGGGCCCTGAGAAGAGGAAACCAGGGCTGGAAGTAGGATGAGGCTCAGGACTGTCCTTTCCTGGCCTGTCCCCGTACATGTTAAACTCCTACATTTTAGACAGATCACTTCTTGTGTGTAAAATCCTGTTGCATAATGTCCTACTGGTGCTCAGGACAAGCCAGTATTTGAGCTAGGAGTCTCCTTTCAGACCCAGGCCAGTCCTGTGTCCTTTTTAAATCCCGATCTCTCTCCTGAGAGAAGTGTTGAGGCCACATATATGTGTAAAGGTCACCTCACTGGGAGTCACACTCATGCATTCCCTCTCCTTGGCTTTTCCAGCAGTTGTAATTTAGTTCTTTCTGTAATTTGAGAGGTGATGACATACAGACTTACAAAATACACTGTTAGGAGATTAATCTTCCTGCTTGAAGGCTCTGCTTCCTCTGGAATCTGTGTCAGAGCTAAAGGAGCTTCTCCCAGCCTATGGACTAGGAGCTAGAGCAGGGAAAGCCCTGGGGAAGGGACAGGGTGAGATTCTCAGCCTGTAACATCTCCTTCCTCCAGTCGCGTCCCCTGCTCAGCACCTTTTATGGCACTCACATGCTCCTCTGCCTCCTTTCTTAGCTAAAACTTTTGCAGCTGTCCCAGAGCTCCCACCTGTCCACATGCAGACTTGCAAGTTTCATCCTGGCTGCTGCTCTACACAGCAAGGAAGGCAGAGGCAGGGCAGGACAAAGTCAACAAGGCTGCCATAAAAGGGTCTGGCAGGGCCCAACCCCTTACACCCTGCACCAAGTACAGCAGGGCTGGCGGGCAAACCATTGTTACCAAGAAATCCAGTGGAGACAAGACTGCCACCTGTGAACACAGTTCCACTGCTCTACCCACCCCACACTTTTGTGCCCACATTGTGACATGTGAAGCTGCTGGGCCCTGGAGTGGCTCAGTACACCCACACCCAGAGCTGCATGCTTTTCAAGGTGGAGGGAAACCAGGGAAAGTCAAGGTGAGGCAGATCCTGCGATGGGGTCTTTGTAGGGTTGGTCATCCCAAGTCCCAGTGGTTTTCAGTTGGTGGCTTCTCTCTCCCTCTCCCTCTCCCTCCCCCACCATGTCTCTCATCAGTTGGGCCAGTCATCTTGCTGTTGATCTGCCATGTGTGTTAATTTCTCTTGTCTTGAAACTTTCTGAGGGTGTTCTTGAAAGTTCCAACTTCAGCAATGAAGTTAGCCCTGGAGTCACAGGAACCCAGGAAGAAAAGGCAGACTATGGAAAGGGTGAGGCTTGAGCCTCACCTATGGGGACATTTCTGGGCTTAAGGGCTTAAGGTCTTGTTGTAGAATATCCTTTATTCCTGCAGTTGAAAGATAATTTGGCCCTCCTGAGAGAGGCTGACACCACACCAGGGTCCCATCTTCTGTACACTTTTGCTACTCTCACAAGCCGGTGCTGAGGCCTGAGTGGGCTGGGTGGGCCCACGCTTGTCCTGTGCATGATCCTGACACTTCCCTGGGAATCTGTCCTGAGGCTGCCTCAGTTCCTGGGACGCTTAGAACATGGAGGCAGGGTGGGGCAGGTGTTCATCTCTGATGAACCTCTCTTGACTGTGCTGCTCTCGTCCCTGCTGGAGCTGAGGGTTGTTTGAACCGCCAGGAAGGACGAAAGATCTGGGAGGACGGGCTGGCCTGAGGAAGACTGGGAATGGGTTGGCTAATGGCTTCCTGAAGTTTTTGGAGCTTAGAGGCTAAGCATTTCAAGTGATTCTGCAAGGACAATTCCAGATGAAAATTTTGCATTGGAACAAAAGACTGCCTGGAGCTGTGAGGTAATGCTAGTTGTTGTATAGACCTTAGTCTGGGATGAAGAAGGAGGTGGTGGGTTTGGGAGACACCATGCAATTTGGGCCTGACTCTGAACCTAAATCAGAAAAAGGAGCAAGTTTTGGGTCAATAGTTGGGGCTAGGCCGGTGAGATGGCTCAGCGGCTTAAGCGCCTGCCCGGCAAGCGCGAGGGCCCGAGTTCGACTCCCGGAACCCACATACAAAAAAGGGGCCGGTGATATCACTCAGTGGCACGGGCGCCTGCTGGCGCGCGAGTTCCTGAGGTCGACCCCCCGGTACCCACAAAAAAAAAAAAAAAAAAAATAGTTGGGGCTGGGCCACATGATGGGGTGAAGGCTGAGGCTGGAAAACTGTGGCTGTCCTTCAGCCTGAGGTTGAAGTCAGAAATGGGTTGGAACTTTATGAAATTTTATAGATTTAAATTGTGAAATGGGACACCGCTTACAGACCCAGGCAGTAGCCACAAGGGATGCACTGTGACAATACAGCAGATCCCAAGGAGCTGCCTGTATTCCTGCTCTTAATGGTCCCCTGAGACTATGCAGAAAAAGAGCTGGTGAGAGCTGGGAAGCAGCTCTAGTTTGTCTTTCAGGTTCCAGAAGGGCCATGCAGAGGTGTCTCATTCATCACCTAGTGACAGTAACACATACTCCAGGAACTCCAGAAGATAGTCTGGGCTCATTGGATGGAGAAAAAAACCTCTCCTCTTCTTGGTCCTTCCACGTTATTAGCACCGTGTTGGTGAAGATCATCGCCAGTAGCTTCTGGATGTCAGGGTTGATGAAACAGAGGCCCCCAACCTCTACCTGCCAGCAGGTGGCGTTGCCCCATGACAAAACATCTGGCCGTTGATGAGAAAGATGTCTTCGCTGGGATTTGCTGGGTGGCCAGGTAGAGAAATACAAGATGTCGTTAGCTCACCCCCACACCAGGTGAGAAAGGAAATGGAGCAGTGAGAGCTTCCGGAGCCTGAGATGACTGTGATGAAAGATGGCAAATAGGAGTTCCTGAGAATGGAGTTCTGTGGCATCTTTATTAAGCCAGGCTGGTCTTCCTGATGATCTAATGATAAGACTTATCACCAGAGGCAAAGGGTGGTGGGTCCCAAGAGCCAGTGAAAGTGACAGGGACAAGGTTCTAGGAGAAGGGTCTTCCACCTTGTGCCTATGTGACTTGTGGCCTCTAGCAGGCCCTGGTGTGAACACCTCACCTGAGGCATCTCCACACCTTCCCTTGTCCCAGAGCTCCCATAGGGGCCTGCAGGAGACAGGAGGCACAAGCTGCAGCCAAGAGGCTGGCCAGAATGGGCACTTGTGGCCCACAACCCCTCCAGTACCCCACACCCCAGCTTCAGAAAACCCTTATTGCCCTCCTCCAAAGGCTTCAGTAACAAGCCACCCCAACCTGGAGTCTCCCCCTGGTCAGGCCCATCCCTCAGCTAACTTCATAGGTCCTGGTAGGAGGAGGATCTCAAAGTGGAAAGATCCTCACCTTTGCAGAGGTAAAGCTACATCTTGAGTTGCCACTTACTTCAGTTACTCTCTCTCTATGAGCTGGAAATGGAAACTAAGTTATGGCAGAGAAAGGAGGACCTGGGGTCTCACAAGAGGCTGAGTAGAATGAATGTCCCTTGTGGCCTTGTGGACACCATTCAAGAGAAGAGGCCACCATCAGTGTCCAAGGTCCCATGAACACTGACAGTGATACCAAGGTACAGGGAGGGGCTGCATTTTATCACTTGCAAGGTCCTTCCACATGCACTAAACCCCATGGTCCTCACGACCAACTTGTGGGGGACAAAGGACAGGTCACCTCAAAGTGGAGTCTGCACAGCAGAGCAAAGCAGCTCATCCATCATAAGAACTGGAGGTCCCACCTCCAAATCCAGAGAGTATT
This sequence comes from Erethizon dorsatum, assembly GCA_028451465.1. NCBI lineage: Eukaryota > Metazoa > Chordata > Mammalia > Rodentia > Erethizontidae > Erethizon > Erethizon dorsatum. Next base: position 109,054,446 of record CM051830.1, on the reverse strand, counting down.
GCTTCTCCATGACCCTCCCTGTCCCCTCCTGGGCATTGCCCAAACTCCAGCCTATCATAGGGCCTGGGAAATGTCTCCCTCAGACATCCTTCCCCGGAGTTTCCTTCATAGGCCTCCCCAGCTGATATCCACAGAGATGTGGAGCTGTTCACTCAGGGACAGCTGAGGGCAAGTTGAGGGACATAGCCTTACCTTTCAGAGAGCAGCTCTTCTTCATGCTCTTGTTCGTCTCCTTCTCCATAGGGGGCTAAGAGACAAGAAAGAAAGTGAGGCTGAACCCCAATTCTCCCTCTCCTCTCCCAAGAAAATGCAGACACCACAGGTTCCAGTGAAGCAGTAACTTTTGTCCTTGTAAGTGAAACTTTATAACTTCCTGTTCCCATAACATCCTATTATGTTCAAGCAGGGCCACCAAGATGCAAAATTGTCACAGCTTGACAAACTGTCTTTATTCTCCTCTTTCTGCCCGCCCACAAGTTCCATGCCAAAGACCAACCCCCTTGACCAAATGTATAAAAGCTGGAACCTGTCCTTTGTCCTTTGCTCAGCCATTTTGGATTTATCAACTGAGCCTATATACATCTAAAAATAAAATCCTGTTTCCCATTTGGTCTCTCCTGTCTCTTAAATCCCACAACACCTAAATAGTAGGACTTTCTACCCTTAACAAACAGTGCTCATTCCTCATGTGGCTAATTTTTTATCTTTTGGAAAATAAAGATTTCCCACACAAGTTCCACCATGGGTATCTTCAGTCACAGTTCCTTTTCTCAGGAAGCTCAGGATAACAATCTGTGCATCTCAGATGCCAGGTAGGATTCTGCTCACTGGGGCCAGAGGCATCTGCAGCCTCTCATGGAGGCCCTCAGGGGTTCAGCACAGCCCAGCACCTAGAAGAGGCACCGTCCAGAGGCAGCTGCATGACAAGGGGACTGATGAACCAGTGCTCAGGGCCTTTCCTTTCCCAGAGGTCCCCAGCTCTTTTGAGAATCCAGTCCTTGGCCACTGAGTCACAGTATTTGATTTCACCCTGGCACTTCTAGTACACCACACAGATGGTCTGAGAGGCTCTGACAGACGTCCTAGTGCCCACACCCCTGCCCTGTGACCCTGTCCCGAAAGAATGGTATTCTAGATTTCCCCTCTTACAAGTGTCTCTACTAATTTACAAAAGTAGAAAAGATTAGTAAAAAGAGAGAATCATTGTCTGTTGTAATCTGGCCAAAAGTTCCTTACCTTTTTGATGGTTTTTTTTTTTTTTCCTACTTTTTGGGTAGAATGGATTAGTCTGGAAATAACAGGGTGAAGTACACCAATCCACACCCAAAGGCAAGGGTGACATCCGTTTCCAGGGTCACGGAACTTGGGCTTATCCATATATCACAAACACTTTTCAAAAGAAAAATTTCATCATCTTAAATGTACTGTCACCCTCTGGCAACTGAGCCCTGAGAGCTCCCTTAGAGACCAGGGAGCAGTGCCAGGCTGCGTCACACGGCTCTGGTCTCATCACAAAGCTGTGGGGGCAGAAGAGGCCAACCACTGCCCCTCCTCTACCTTCCTGCCCTGCAGATCCTCCACCTGCCTGGGCCTTCAGATCAGGGACAGTCGAGGGCTCCACCTGGCAGGGTTGTCCCCCTGGAACAAAGGCATCACTACTTCCTTGGAGGGGTTCTGCCTGAGCTCCATAGTTTTGCAAATGTGGTGTTGTCTCTGGCATTTTGGTATTTCATAAAGATTACCACGCTCTGGGTCTCCTCTTTTTGCAACTTCTGTTTTTCCAGAGTACATTCTTGGCGTTGCATCAATTCAGGCAGAAATGATACTTCTTGTACACTTAGTGAGTTTTGAATAAAAATTTTGTATAACTTTTACAAATAATTTTGCTCTCTTCAGATACAGTCTTTTTAACAGTAGCAGAGAAAAACTGTTTGTGTACAAGGGGACTGCAATGAGATTAATGGTTGTCATCCATTCAGAAGCAGTGGGAGGAAGGCAGTGGAGTGGTATAACCAAAGAGGTTAAAGGAGAAAAAATTTCAACCAAGGATTCTGTGTTCAGAAAATCTCTCCTTTAATAATGAATTAAAAGAGAACATATTCATAAACAAAGCCTGAGAATATATGCTGCCAGCGCTAGCACCTAATCAAAAGTACTAAATGAAGGCTTTAGAATGGCAAGAAAAGTATCATTCTTAGATTTGAAATACTAGGTCGATTTGTCAAAGTGTGGTACTAAGTGCTTGTGGGGGAAAGTGCATGTGTATGTGTATAACAGTTATCAAAGTTCTTCATTTTAATTGTCATTGATTTCAGAAGATACAATATCCTTTCAAGGCCTGTTGCAATTTTTATACTTATCTGGTCTGATGAAATTATAATAATATATTAACTTAACTTTCCAAGATTCCCTGTCTGACTGCACAGTTTGTGATGTGGCTAGGAATGGCTATGACTGTTTTTATTCAGAGAGAGGAAATCTGTTGATCAGTGTGTTATATCAAGAGTGTAAGTTTTCAGCCATTATTTCTATGAGTGTTTTCCTTCTTTGTTTAGTCTCTTTCTGAGACTCTTATTCCCCATACATTGGTCTGCTTGATGGCAAGATTGCCTCAGTGCTATTGTGCCATTTGCTGAAAATGCCTTTGGTCCAATTTATTGTTTTTGCTTTTAACCCTTTATTATACATCAGTTGGATATATCCATGAGGGTCTATTTCTGCCGTCTCTTTTCTGTTCTATGGATGTATTCGTCTAGCCTTTCTCTAAGATCCCGCTACCTTGTTCACTGTTCCTTGATAGACAGTATTAGAATAGAGTGCTGTCTTTCTCAAAGTCCACCCATATCCAAGCTGTGTGTCCAGGGGAAACGCTGCAGAGTTTATGCACAAAAACATAGATTAAGCATTAAATCAAGGTAGGAGACAACTTAGTGGGGTCTCAAATAGCTTGTCCTTTGTGAATGAGTCAGCTGTATCTCGCCACAGTGTGTAGAGGTGATGCCTAGTGACTGTGGACTAGTGGTTGTGGCTAATGCCATAAGTGGGCTAAAAAAAAAATATGTCAGGATGTTACAGGTGGCCTCCTGCTCTGGCATGACACACTGCTGTCAGTTTTAGGAATCACTCCTGGACCTGGTCCCATTGGTCCACATGCATGATATGGTTCATTGCATCAGCCCCAGCTGCTGCTGCCATGGTTCTAACAGAAATGATGCCACCATCAAAAGGAGAGGGTCTCAGATGAATGGGAACCTATCTTTAAAATGTCTGTTCACACCCCAAGAGCTGTTACTGACCTAAACAACTAAGTTTGGGACTGAGAAGGGCAGGGAAGTAGAGTAAAGCAAGGAATTGGTTTAATTGGAGGACCTTGAATTCCAAATTCATGTACCCAGAACAATTCCTCCATTCATAAAATAAACATATTGAAGTAAAATTCCAGCTGAGATAAAATATTAGTTTCTCTAGCATCAGATGTTGCCCATTTTATCAGTTAGAAGTCTTTCCGTTGCAATCAGGCTTATATAATTGAAAATTCCAGAGATAAGATAGGTTTCCACCAGAATTTGACCCAGCATTGTCACAGTGGCATACCCCCCTCACCACCCTTCTTTGATCGAGGTCCTAACCTTAATGCAACTGTATGTAGACATAGGGCCTGTAAGAAGGTTAAATGCGGTCATAAGTGTTGGACCCTGATCTAATAGGATTAGTGACCTTACAAGAGACACCAGAAATCTCCATCTCTTCCTCCTTCTCTGTCTCACTGTCTCTGTCCCCCTTCTTCCAAAGCACTTTTTAAAAAAATGTTTTAGGGCCAGTGAGACAGCTCAGCGGCATAAGCACCTGCCTGGCACGCACGAGGTCCTGAGTTCGACTCCCAGAACCCATATTAAAAAAAAAAATTTTTTTTTAAAACCTCCTCTTTGAAAAAGCCATGTGAAGACCAAGAAAGCCCATCTACAAGCCCAGCAGAGAGCCCGCACGAGAAACTAAACCAGCAGCACCTTGACCTTTGACTTTCCAGCTTCCAGAATTGTGAGAAAATTCATTTCCACTTTTTAAGCCACCCAGTTCAGAATCTTTTGTTTTGGCAGCCCAAGCTCACAAATAGAATTGCTGAGGTTTTTCTTGTCCCCCATTACATTTTGCACCCAACGTGACTACTTCTTTTGCATTGCCATCGTCCTGGACCTGCGGGACCGTGAGCTTTCTAAGCTCAGATGCCTCATATGTTTTGCTCATTGCCATAGTTCTTGTACACGCACATAGTAGGCCCTCCCAGAAATATTCTTTGCATATGAAATCCTACCTGGTTTTTCTAGCCTGTCTGTATTTCATGATGACCATTCATACAACCCAGACGTGAAAGGCCATCAATCTAGTCCCTGCCTCAGTCTGGATTAGGAGTCATCACTAAATATCAACCTTTCATTAGTTGTAGTCAATATTCAATTCATATATCAGACAATTCACTGATTTAACTTGAACAACTTAATGGTTTTTCAATACAGTATTCTGGAGTATCCAACCATATAGAAAAATACTATAGATGTAGAGTAAGTTTTATTTGTTGGTTTTTGTCTTGTGTGTGGTACTGGGGATTGAACCTGGGGCCTTCACACTAAGCTACCTCCCCAGCCATTTATTATTTTAATTTTTTTATTTTGAGATTGGGTCTCCCTAAGTTGCTCAGACTGGGCTCAGATTTGTGACTCTCCTGTCTCAGCCTCCCAGAGTAGTAGGACTGCGGGTGTATGCCGCCACACTGGTCCTGTAGAATGAATTTTATTATATAGGTAGGACAAATACTAATCTTTTTCCTTAGGTATTACCATGTTTATTCTTTCAAGAACCTAATAATGTTTTGCCAATTATAATACATTTATATATGAATTATAATTACATTAAATGTAACTACATAATAATTGGGAAATAATTGACATAAGTAATAATATCTTGATAATTTATAATATTTAGTCTTTTCACCATGAATATTCAAGCCATCTTTTTCTCTCTCTTAGCAATGCTTGGAATTTTTCTTTATAAGGCTAACATATATTTCTTTTTTATGTCAGAACTGATATTTTTTTGCTTATATGGATGATATCTTCTTTCTATATTTTACTAGAAAATGTATAGCCAAATTTTGTTTCATGTATTTATCTTGCATTCAACCACATTGCTGAGCTTTCATTAATTTCAGAGGTTTTTCTACACTGTCTTAGATTTTCTAAGTACAACATTATTTCATCTGAAAGCCTCTTAATTTTTTTTTTTTTTTTTTTTTTTTGTGAGTACCAGGGGGTCGACCTCAGGACCTCGCGCACCAGCAGGCGCCTGTGCCGCTGAGCGATATCACCGGCCCCTTTTTCGTATGTGGGTTCCAGGAGTCGAACTCGGGCCCTCGCGCTTGCCGGGCAGGCGCTTAAGCCGCTGAGCCATCTCACCGGCCCCAATTTTTAAAAACCATTAAGTGAAACAGTTACGTTCCCTGACCCTTCTAATATGAATTTATTATCCTCTCCTTTGATGTTGCCTCTCACATCTCTTATCTCTACTTCTCCTAGTCCCTCCTAAGCCCCTAAGAACCATTCTCCGGTCACCTAGACCAGTGAGGGTGAACCTTTTCAGAAACAAGTGCCCAAACTGCAACCCAAAACCCACTTATTTATTGCAAAGTGCCAACACTGTGAATAAACCTGAATACTGAGGTTTTAGTTTAGAAAAAACAACTCATACATTAACATCTTTTGTCTTAAAAGAGAAACAACACGTGTGCCATTGGTTCACCACCACTGAACCCTAGGCCTTGTCCTATGTAACTAAGTCCTCCTCCCTCACTTCTCAGTTCACCTTGCCAACTTGCTTCCCAAACAACCTTTGTCACCACATCCTCTGGAACTTCATCTGTATTCATTAAGACAGTCAGTCGCAAGGGACAAAACTCCAACTTAAAATGCTTGAGCGTTAGATCACATTTCTGAAAAAGCTTGACTGGATCCAGGGGTTCAGTACCCCCATAGCAGTTGGGTCTTGCACTCTCTCAGCTCTAGTTGCTCTGTAGTGACTTTATTCTCTGAAAGATTCCCTCCTTAAAATGGCCTCCAGTTACCACAGGCTAACATCCTACTGTTTAGCAATCTCAGTGGAAAAAATAGAGCTTTTTTTTCCTTCCAATAATTAAAACATTCCAGAATGAATGGTTGTTAGACTGGCATGAGTCACTTAGCCCCTTTCCAGACCAATCACTGTGGTCAGAGGTGATGCAGAGCTTTCATTGGTCAAGTATGGACCACAGGCCCATTCCTGGACCAATTGCTGTGGTCAGAGGTGATGCAGAGCTTTCACTGGTCAAGCATGAATCACATCTCTTTCTCTTTACCTGATATGTCTGTTATTTGTATTCTTGACTCATCTACTTGTGCTGCATTTTATGCTCCTTAGTGGGTGTTTCTGCATCTCCTGCCACCTCTATAATCATTTCTTATTAAATGGGAGAAGCTGACATCATCCCAACTTCCACCCAGTGGTGTAATGATGACCTGGTGACCATGTTAGGTTTCATGGGCTGATAACCTCATTTACTCCAAAGACAACCCAAAATCACTTACTCCCATTTAACTGATACAAAAACTGAGGCTTCTCAGGGTTCAGGCAATTTTCCAAAGCCACTCATTTAAGCAGTAAGAGAGACCAACCTTCCATTGGTTTTTAAAGTGAACTGGGGGCTGGTGAGATAGCTCAGCGGCATAAGCGCCTGCCTGGCAAGAGCGAGGTCCTGAGTTTGACTCCTGGTACCCACAAAAAAATAAATAAATAAGAATAAAAAATAAAGTAAAATAAAATAAAATGAATTGGATAAAACTTGCCCTTTTTTGGGATAGCAGTGGTGTTACACATCCTGTTTTGATGCGTAAGTTTAAGAATGCTTTCAAAACTTTTTGTCTTTTTCCATAAAAGACTGGTTTGTTTGTGGTAGTTTATCACTATATTTTTTTTTCTTTTTTTTTTAAGGGACAAAGGAAGTCTTCCCAGTGATAAAGTAACATTTTTACCTGGTGCTATTGTTATCATTTCAATGATTAGAGTACTTGCACTATCAAAGACCTTAATGAACAAAACACAAATCAGTTCTTATAGCTTTCAAATGTCCCCATAGTTGAAACATTTCTACTAAAACATCTTCAGTAGAGAATTCATCACACATGTTTAGTACATTTGGTAAGAATTTCTGCAATTTTTCTTCTTCTATTATTAGATGAAATGGCTGAATTACCAGCAATTGTGGAAATAAGTGAAGACCAACCACATGAAAATAAGCAAAAGCATTTTATTCAAAGCTTGCTACAGCAAAGAAGTCAGCCATAGTACATACATTTTGGCAACAACTCAAGGGCAGGGAGAGAAGTGGAAAAATGGTAGTAGAGGGAGAAGGGAAGGTTTCAGGTATGCCCTGATTGGAGGACATTGGCCTGGGGGAAGCTGTAGATCACTAACCAGCTGGACACCTGTGTGACTGATGAAGTTACATGATTGGCTTCCTGTGGTTGGTCCAGCACAGGCTGGAAGGTGTGAAATGCATAGAGACAGAAAGTAGATCAGCAGTTGCTGGAGCTAGGGTGGGGAGGATGGGGAGTGGTTGATAATGGATGCAATGTTTTGGTCATGAAAATATTCTGAAATTAGATTGTGGTGATGATTGCACAACCTTGTCAGTATTAAAAAAACTGAATTGTGTGAATAGGTGAATTTCATAATATGTACAAATTATTGTTTTTATTATTGCATGTTTGCAATATATCATAGCTGCATTTGTTTGGGGGAATTGCTACATATATACTGTGTATCATATCTTGATCATTTTCAAATCCTTTATCCTCCTTCTTCTCCCCCGATCTCCTTCTTCAATTCCAACAAGTCTGCCTCTTTGTTTCTTATCATCTCTCCTTTGTTTAACTCTTCCATTTACTTATGTTTTAGGTTTTTTCTTTTTTTTTTTTTTTTGTGGGTACCGGGGGTCGACCTCAGGACCTCGTGCACCAGCAGGCGCCCGTGCCGCTGAGCGATATCACTGGTCCCTTTTTTCGTATGTGGGTTCCAGGAGTTGAACTCGCGCCCTCGCGCTTGCCAGGCAGGCGCTTATGCTGCTGAGCCATCTCACTGGCCCAGGTTTTTTCGTATAAGAGAAACCATGCAATATTTAACTTTCTGTGTCTGACTTATCTGTGGTCTCAAGTTCCATCCATTTTCCCACAAACGACGTTATTTCATTCTTCTTTACAGTTGAATTGTATTCCATTACACATTATATACTTTATTATTCTTCTGTTAATGGGCACCTAGGCTACTATTTTAGTTACACTCTGTTGTAACCATGGGTATGCATGTATCACTATAGTATGATGTCTTTAACTCTCAGGAATATACCCAGTTGAGGTATAGAGCTGGGTCAAATGGAATTTTTAGTTTTAGTTTTTTGAAGAATCTCCATACTAAATTCCATAATGGTTGCACTAGTTTGCATTCCTACCAACAATGTAGAAGGGTTCCTTCCCCCCTTCTTTGCCAGCAGTTGGGTGTGTGTGTGTGCGTTCTCGACGATAGCCATTCTGACAGAGTAAGATGGAATCTCAGTGCTGTTTTGATTTGCACTTTCCTAATGGCCATTTTTCATGTATTATTGGCCACTCCGTACTGCTTCTTTTGAAAAGTGTCTATTCAGTTCATTTGCCTATTTTTAGATTGAGTCATTTGATTTTGGGGTGTAAATTATATTTAAACTCATATGTATTTTTATATTTTTTGTAAATACAACAAAGTTATAATGAATCATCATATAAAATGATTTTATCTTTCCTGTTCAGTACCATATGCACACTTAGGTATTAAATAAATATTTATCAGTGCACCTGATATCAATAAATATCACCAGAGCACCTGTTAGGAAGAAATAAAGCATTTCCAACAGAATTGACATTTCTAGTTTTTCCTTTATAATCAAAACAATGATACATGGTGTCACCTATTTAATTACAAATATCAAGTCATTTCTAAATAAATTTGTTAAAAATTAGAGTGTTTGTCACCTGTGGTGGCACATAATCCTAGCACTCTGGGAGGCTGAGACAGGAGGACCAAAAGTTTGAACCCAGCCTGAGCAATTTAGCACCTTCGTGAGACCCTGTCTCAAAATAAAAACAAAAAATAAAAAAGGGCTAGGGGAACAGCTCAGTGTGAAGGCCCTGGGTTCAGTCCTCAGTACCACACACACACACAGTGTTCAAAAGATTATAAACATTTTTCTGCTCTTGCCAGTCAGGCATCACCAGAGGAAAAGAACCAATAGAATATATATAGAAAAATATACATATGAGGAGATTTACTAGGGGGATTGGCTCACATGATTATGGAGGCTGAGATGAAGGCAGAGGCATCCTCATCCATAAGTAAGGGAGGATAACCTTTATTTCCTCTGCCTCCATCACACTGATTTTGCTTTTGCTGCTGATTATTTTTATGCTGACCTTTTGTGCACAGTAGTCAATAGCACTCATTGTAATGATATATAATACTGGGGCTCCGTTAACAAGGCAAGAGTTATGCTGATGGTGACCAGTGGCTGAGGTTCAGGAAACACTAAACACCCTCGTCTGGTTTGACGAGCAGGGTAACTGAGACTCAGGGAGCTGAAAGAACCAGCTCCAAGAGAATGAGTTCCAGAGCCAAGTGAGATGTAGGCCTCTTGGCAGCCACTGTGGTGACAGACCCCGGGGACACATGTGCCCACTTTAATGATCAAAATGGCTCTCTGACTATGAACCATATTTACTTCTCAATTATTGAACAGTGGCCCTGGTGTTGGGGCCATCTAGGATATGAAAGTCCCAGACACATTTCTTGTAGCATTTTTATTCTGCTTCTTTATACTTTAGAACTTGCTGTAGAGCCATGGTTTTCAGACCTGGCCACATATTTGGATCATCTGGAAAGCTCTTTATCCCAGAGCTCAGTCTACGTCCCAGACCAAGGACATCGGACGCTGAGGGTCTGGGACATCAGCTTCCGTTGACTCCTCTGTGTCTTCCGAGATGAGACCACTGCTTCCATATCCAGTGTTTTATAAGAGAGGGAATTTGCCAGGTTAGTGGTGCATACCTGCAATCCCAGCTACTTTGGAGGCTGAGGCAGGAGGATCACAAGTTGGAGGCCAAGCTGGTCAACTTAGCAAGACCCCTGTCTCAAAATGAAATAAAAAGGGCTAGGATTGTAGCTCACTGGTAGAGCACTCAGCTAGTATGTGCCAGGTCCTGGTTCAATACCTGGTGCCAAAAATGTAAATTTGCAGGAATTTTGATCATACTGAAAATATCAAGGGATAATAATCACATGTAAGGAACTGTTTCTTTTTAGCACCTGTGCATGTTAAGATTTTAAGCACAATCTAGTAAAAGTCTGATGTGCACTGAAGTGAAGAAATCACCAAGCTGTATCACTGAATGAAAACATCCCATTATAAAACTTTATGTAGCACATAATACCCTCACATACATGTGTGCATAGGATCACACCTACATATAAGGTGTATTTGTCCTGGGTATATAGGCAGGCACGAATGTGCACAGAACATTCCTAACCAAGGCAGCAGGCTCAGGACTGGGGGCTTGTGGTTTGTATAATGTGGTGGGTGAGGCGTGGGAAGTTTCCTAAAGGAAAAGAACACAACTTTATAGATAAAAATTATAAGAGCCAGGCATACCGGTAGTCCCAGCTTCTTGAGAGGCCAAGGAAAGGATCACTTGAGCCTAGAAGTTCAAGACCAGCCTGGGCTACAAGCAAGTCTCTCTCTGTATCTCTGTCTCTGTCTGCCTCTCTGTCTGCCTCTCTCTCAGTCTCTCTCTCTCCCTCTCTCCCTCTCTCTCTCTCTCTCTCTCATGTCTCTCTAATATATATATCTCTCTCTCTCTCTGTCTCTCTCATATCTGGGGTTGAACCCAGGGCCTTCACACTGAGTTAAATCTCCAGCCCTTTGTCTTGCTAAGTTGCTAATTTCCCCAGGTTGGGCTCAAATTTGTAATCCTCCTGTCTCAGACCCCCAGAGTGCTGGGATTACAGGTGTGTACCACCAAGCTGACTGGAAGACCCCTTCTCTAAAAATAAATTTAAAAAAAAAATAGGTCTAGGCCTAGAAGGAGTGAATTCTAAGCTTCATGGTAAAGTCATCTGTAATTATGCTGCCTTCCATATCCTCTCATTTTATGAAGAGAATGAATGGGTGTATCACTTTTGCATCTGAAAATTAATGGCAATAAAATTAAATTAAAGCCAACCTGACAAAGGCCAAAGTCTTCATATTTTGAACCTTGCAGTTGCCTGGTCAACATGGCTCCCTGAATTTTGAGCATGCAAAGTTTTCCAAACAGAACCACGAGGTGATTTCAGGAGGATTATACATAGCTGGATCTAGGTGTGGGAGAATTTTTAATCTTTAGCATTGATCCTGAGGGTCTTGCCTTTATGTCAGTAGTCAGTGACTAAAGGGACTAATCAAAGATCAGCAGTGGCTGTAAGGTAATCTCGAGAGAGGTCCAGTTTCCAGTTCTTATCTCTCTGAAGCAGCCCTGCGTGCCCACAGGTGGGCAGCAGTAAGGTGACAGCCCCGCCTCCCACCATGAATTATTAACTCCACTCCACCAGACCAGCTAGCGTCACCTCTACCTTGTTGCCAAGTGTCACTGGTCGCTGGATCATAAGCCAGTGAGAAGCAAGTTCTGAACTGCTCAAGTGGAATAGTTATTAACACACTCTCCCGCCAGGCACAATGGAATCCAAGGTAATGGGACTTAGCGGTGGCCTCTCCTCTACCAGGTCTGATAGACAGTAACACTGGGCCTCCAATTGGCATGGAGGAAAAAATAAAACTGGGCTCATGGATAAGATTCCAAACTTATTTGGTGAAAAAAAATTTTATTTAAGATAATCAAGGAGGTCCGGTGAGATGGCTCAGCGGCATAAGCGCCTGCCTGGCAAGCGTGAGGGCCTGAGTTTGACTCCCGGAACCCACATATGAAAAAAGGGCCGGTGATATTGCTCAGCGGCACGGGCGCCTGCTGGCGCGCGAGGTCCTGAGGTCGAACCCCCGGTACCCACAAAAAAAAAAAAAAAAGATGATCAAGGAGATGTCTCCCTCTTGTTTGATAGGGGGAAGTGAGATAATTTAGAACCAGAGTGGGGGGGAAATGCTAATTCGTTTCAGATTGTTCTAGAATGGCATGCTGTCCAATTAAACTTTCTGTGATGATAGAGATGGTCTGCATTATACCATCCAATGCAGTTGCCACAGACCACAAGTGACTACCGAGCACCTGAAATGTGGCTAGTATGTTTGAGGAACTGAATTTAATTTTACCTAATTTTTGTTCATTTAAATAGCCACATGTGGCTAGCAGTTACTATGTTAGCATAGATAGAGCCTTAAACAACTGTGACCTAATATTGAAAATCATAGGTAATAGTTGCCTTTACATCTAAGACTATTTGTAAATTTTCTTTATTATCCCAAATATATTCTGTTTATTTTAAATGCAACAAACCCTAAATTATCCCGGGTAATAGTTGATTTAAGAAGCTAAACCATAGACAATGAAAAACTCTACGGGGGAGAAAGATAGGAGAAGGAACTTCAGTGTCAAACCTATTGCTTCTTCCCAGGAGTTAATTGTAGGCATAAAGACTTAAAGGGACAAGCTTACTTGCTTGCTTTTCTTTACTTCTTCTTTTTTTCTTTTTTTTTTCTTTTATATAACAGTCTCATTTGTTGTCTATTTAGAAAACATTATTTGTTGACAGATTGTTCCTCATTCTCCAGACAGCCACAAAGGTTACAAAACATTTATATATGCAGTTAGAATAATTTAGTAGCTGCTCACAGAAGCCTCACGTACCATGAAGAAACTCTAGCTACAGCCTGTCATTGATCCATTCAGTCAATTATCCATTTCTATAGCACCGAATACTGTTGCCTTGGCAACTGGTAACTCAAAATGACACTGACCTTGAATGAAAGGTATTTGAATACCCAGAACAAGGTTCTGGTTCTACTTGCCATTGCTGCATTCCATCTCAAAACAGTAACTCTAGGAAGCATGCTTCATTGGAAGGAAATAATGTAGTTGCTTGGTAGAGAGGAATATTCACTGTCCCAAGTTGAGCAGAAGACACACAATAGGTAAATATTTCCCCAAGCAAGGGCTTATGTGGCATTTCTTAATGCCGTGGCTATATGACATTTATGTCAGAGTATATAGTCACATTTATCTATATGTAGTAAGGCTATTTTCTACATGAAGGAAGCTCCCCTTCTTTACAGATTAATTCTCTGATTCCCTTTGAAGGATGTAAGGCAAAATATACCAGATTTGTGCATTGATTATTTCCAGCTGAAACCACTTCAGGAACTGTAACTTCATCTCTCCTAAATGCAGCAAACTATATACGTTCTTTTGGAAGGGATGTTCTTCGCATATCAAGGCTTAAAAAAATAAGTCTTGATTACCAGAGACTGATATTTGGGGCTGTAATGAAGCTGAAGCAACCCTGTCTTCCGCTAGCTTCTACATCCGCCCCCCCCCATGTATCTCTAAGTAACGTCCCTAATTTACGACCCTGGTCCAGATCTCCAACTCTCCTGTCATCTCTTCAGAGATTTAGCATCCTCTGTCTACAAAGAATACAAGGACCATGCTTTGGCATTTTCTTTGAACTTCACTCTCTGTGAAGATACCCACATATATGTAAAAATAGTACAATTTTTATGCTTTTCTTAATCAGCTCTTGTATTAACTAGATTCCTTGACCCAGCCAATTAGCCCATATAAAGACTAAGGGGGAACTTAGAGGGGATCTCTGTCACCCTGACACCTTGGAAACATTATTTGGATGGGTACCACTCCACAGTTAAAAAAAAAAAATTGAACATCCAGCATCTTGGATGGATCTCAAGGACATTATGAGTGGGGAAGAAAAAGACAGCTTCAAGTGCTTATATAGTATATGAGTTGATTTGTACATCATTCTCAAAAGGATGTGTTTACGGAGATGAAACACAAGTTACTTACTGCCAGAGTTGGGGGAGGATGTTTCTGTAGAGGGGTAGCATGTCCTTGGGCATGAGGGAGCAGCTCTGAAATCTCATTATAATGGTGGTTGTAGAAATCTACACGCATGATAAAATCACATAGGACGACACACACATGCATGCACACAAGTGCATGTAAGAACTGGTGAAATGTGAACATCTGAAGATTGTACCAAGGTCAGTTTCCTGGCACTATAGTTATATTACCTTTGGAGAAAGCTGAGTGAAGGGTACACAGGATCTCTCTGTACTATTTCTGTAACATATCTACTATTATTTCAAAGTTAGAAGTTAAAAAACACTTTGATGGAAATATTAGAGATGCTGTGATACAGACATGTCCTCGGAGGGGCCTGGATTTGACGGCAAAGCCCAAGGAAGAGCTAAAACAATGTGGATGGTGATGCGGATAGAAACCGAGCCCTTGCTTCATGCCATTTGATTGATGTTGGCTGCATGTTAGCAAATTCCGTTCATGGGTAGTACGTTCAAAAGCGCACTTTATGCAAATCATCTGGGCAGTTGCTTCTTTTCTCCAAGTTAATTGGGACATAAGCACTTGGAAAGAAATTGGTAAGCACTGGGGATAGATAGGAAGAGACCCACGGCTCGCGTCTATGTCCAGAGTTTGTAGATGACTGCCACCATGTTTCCAATAAGTACTTTGCCGTGGTTCAAATATATTTTTATGACTTTATAACATGAAAAAAATCATAATGTAATCGCTTATTTAAATTTTTAATTTTAAAATAAGTAAAAATTTTTTTTAAAAATTGAAACTTTTTAATTTTGAAATAATTTTTTAATTTTAAAATAAAGTAATACATGCTCATGCCTATGATCTCAGCTATTCAGGAAGCTGAGGCAAGAGGATTGAAAGTTCAAGCCCAGCCTGGGGAATTTAATGAGACCCCGTCTCAAAATAAAAAGTAAAAAGGGCTGGGAATGTCGCTCAGTGGTAGAGCACCTCTAGGTTCGATCTGCAGTACCACCAAGAAGAAAAGAAAGAAAGCAGCAGCTCCAAGGATGTTCTCATGCCTTCTTCCTGAAATAAATTGTTTATGCCCCCCTCGCAGGGGTGGACACGAGGACATGAAGCACAGGGAAGAAAAAAATAAAAGTAAATAATTATAGACTCACAAAAGTTGGAAAAATAGTGCAGAGAGGGCCCATATATTCCTCACTTAGTGTCCCATCTACACCAGGACACATGGTAGAGATGTGTGCATAGCTCCATGTCATTTTGTCACGTAGATTCATGGAACGACCACCACAATCAAGAGTAATTATTTTCACAGTGTCTTACACGCTGATTCGTTCAGCTCGGTGTGGCTTTCCAGACACACGCTGGTGTCCGGTGAGTAGCCCGGTTCAACTCAGTGACAGGTAAAGTCAAGTGCTGGGGCCAGCACATAACTGAACTGGGTAAGCTTCTTGGGTCTTATTTCAGAGATCTTCATTTTTAACTTTGCAACTGATTTTGGTATGCCCAATTTAATTTCTAATATGTTACTAATACAGAATTGTACAAGGTAAAGAAAAAGGGAAATTATTCCATATTCCCCAACCTAGAAATATCTCACTGTTGGTAATAATTAATAGATATCAATCCAGACATCTCATACATATGTATAAGGATGGAAAGGGTTAATAAGGATTTGAAAATCTAGCTGATCTATTCTATTTTATAAAACAATTAAATTTTACTTAAATTCAGTGAAAGAGAAATACCAAAGTTAAACAGAATTGGTGTATTTCAAGTGAAGTTTCGTCACAAGAGATATTACTTTATTAAACTATGCCTCAAAATTTTTTAAAGTTACTTAAAAAAAGTTAGAGGTTTCGATCTTAGGCAGGATCTATGAATATGAACACTGAGGAAGGCGGAAGGTGATGGTGCACACCCGTAATCCAGCTACTCAGGAGGCTGAAGCAGGAGGATAGAAATTTTGAACCCAGTCTGGACAACTTAACATCTTAGCAAGACCCTGTCTCAAAATAAAAAATACGAAAAGGGCTAGGGATGTAGCTCAGTGCAAAGACCCTGAACTCAGTCTGGCATCAGTACCAAGAAAGAAAGAGAGAGAGAGAGAGAGAGAGAGAGAGAGAAATTTACACTTAAAAACATACTGAGACAATGTGAGAGCACATTATCCCGCCGCCCCGTCCCAAACTCCTGATTTTTAAAATACATAATATTTACATTGTCAAGGTTCAGTTACATTTACAGTCTATTCTGTAATCACAGTTCACATTATTTAAAGTCACATGTCCTTATTTCTGTGCTGGGGGTGGCTGATTTTTAAAGCAGAGTTGAATCTAAACCAGGTCACTGTGTCTTTGTATTAGTACTATTTAAAATTCTTGTGTTAGTTAGAAATGTGAACACTTTCTTCCAGTCCGCTTCTGCAGTACTTCTTTTCTTTTGACTAGCAAAATAAGCATTTTTATATAAAGGCCAAATCACACATATTTTTACTGCAGGAACTTATGACACTATTTTACATAACTTCCCAATTAACCATATTTTTGATTAAAACCTGCTTAAAATGTTAGACCCTGTCGGTGAGATGGCTCAGCGGTGTACGCGCCTGCCTGGCAAGCGCGAGGACCCGAGTTCGACTCCTGGATCCCACATACGAAAAAGGGGCCGGTGATATCGCTCAGCGACACGGGTGCCTGCTGGCGCGCGAGGTCCTGAGGTCGACCCCTGGTACCCACAAAAAAAAAAAAAAAAAAAAAAAGTTAGACCCTGAGTTCAAGACTGTTGCCTGCTCACCATTTCTGTAACTTTATTTCTAAAGAGATTATAAATTCTGGGGACCAAGTAAGTGCCTCCTCATGCCTTCCACACTGTAGATACTCAGAATATATTTGCTGATTAGTTGTTCAGATGTTAGGTTTGCTTGAAAACTAAGAACAAAGCCCCTATTGCTATCATGGTTATGATCACACTCAGGTCCCTACTGACTAGAACCACTCAAATTTCCAATGTGATTGTATTAGTTTTTCACCACTATAATGAAATACCCAAGGCTGGGTGAATTTATAAAGAAAAGAGGTTTGTTTAGCTCACAGGCATGGCATTAGAGGAGAGATCACATCTCCAGACAGGAAGCCAGAGCAAGGAAGAATTCTTTTACAATCAGATCAAAGAATTAAATTATAACAGTTAAAGAAAAGATACCACTGTATAATTATAAAGACGTATATCCATTGGGAGTTTTTAATGACTACTTTTTCAACAAATATACATTTTTCCTTCATCTCCCTATTTTACGTCATCACAAATCATTCAGTGTAATAGCAAAAGCCAGAAAAGTAAAATTTCAAAATAATTGTAAACATTTATCTTTATTTTTTTAATATTCATCTTCACAGATGCCATGTGAGCTTTTATCTTTTCCCCATAAATCCCAGCCCACAACACCACTCGCCTGGGTTAGGTGCCCAAGAAATCACCCACTGGGGAGTAAATGTTCCCAGGAGCTATACCCAGTCTCTGGCTGAAAAGTTTTTTATTTAGCCACTGGGACAGAGAAGATCTGTTTCTGGAGGAAGAAGAATCCAGAGGACCAGTGGTATCTTTTTGGTTTTGTTCTGCCTAACTAGTACTTTAACAGATTTGAGATTAGGCCTCTTGGGGCCACCTCTTCAGAAGGAAGAGCAAAGACTAGGGGCCCATCCAGCTTGGCAAGTTTAGTGTCACAAAAGAGAAGTTCTGCAACTGATATTTGAGATGGAGGAAGGAGTGTTGGAAAAATCTCTAAAAATTCTAGTTGTAGGAAGAAAAAGAATTGACCTCACAGATGTGCAATTAACAAGCCTTAGCTTCCTGGAGCTGGAGCTTGCAGGAGTCCCTCCCGGTGGCTCTTGGGTACCTCCTTTCCCCTCTGTGAATCCCTTTTCAATCCGATGGTGTTTAGTAGTTTTCTGTCTCCGGTTTTTGCATTTATACCACCTTGGGGAATGATAATTGCCTTTACATTCACTTTTCCTTAATTTAACTTTTACATGTTTCCTAGATCACTGGACTGGGTCTTACTTTCATCAGTCAGTAAACACAGTAAAGTACCCAGAAATCAACTGGAGAACTTGTTAAAATGCAGATTCTGATTTAGGGCCAGGGACTGAGATTTTGCATTTCTAACAGCTCCTTGGGGATGCAAGAACTTCCAGACCATTGACCATAGTTTGAGTAATGGAGTTATAAAGATGCTCCTGGGCTACTCTGTTAGAAATGACCTAGTATAATTTACTGTAAAACATGCAAATCTGTGGGCCCACCACCTGCATTTTTCATAGGCTTCCCCAGACAATTTTGCTACATGCTAGTTTGAGACTAGACTGCGTAGCCCTAATCCAAAAATCTGAAATGTGAGGGCTGACATGATGCCACAAGTGGAAAATCCCACACTTGACCTGATGTTATGGGTTGCAGTCAAAAACACAAATACAGCCTGGGCATGGTGGGGCATGCCTGTAATGCCAGCAGTCTAGGAGGCTGAGGCAAGAGGATCACAAGTTTGAGCCCAGCCTGGGCAACTTAGTAAAACCCTGTCTCAAAATTTTAAAAAGGGCTAGCACTGCAAAAAACAAAAAATGAACAAAAACAGAGGTACACTAAAACTATTGTATAAAATTACCTTCAGGCTATGTAAGTAAGGTGTAGATGAAACAAATGAATTTCATGTTTAGACTTGGGTCCCATCCCCAAAATATCTCATTAAGTGTATGCAAATAGTACAACATCTGAAAGAATTTAAAACCCCACACCTTCCTACTCCCAAGCATTTCAGATAAGAGGTACTCAAGCTATACCGCCTAGGCTTAAATAATTTCTAACTTAAAGTTCCACAAGTCATAGCCATTTTTTACCCAGGTATTAAACACCCCTTTTGTGAGAGGAATATTTTAAAAGCCATATTGAAAGTTATCTATTTTGTGAAGTCATTAATCAAAAGAGACTTGGAATGAGGTTTAAAAAGAAAAAATCCTCTTGCATTCGTTGCCCCAGATAGTTTAGTATAATCCATTGTCAGCATCCAATTTCTGCTCAGTTTAAGGCTTCCCTATCATGAAGTATCTTCCATTCCAGGGAAAGATAGCTGAAGATGCCCCTTCAGGCAAGAACATTTCTCTTTTACAAGTTCATCTATAAGCTGTTAGGTAAACAACTTCAAGGTGTTTCCATGAACTTTGGGAAACTTAAATGTGATTGAAACTGATGTGCTCCATTGAAAACTGCTGTAAAGTTCCAAAGACCATTTTTTCCCTAACATTTATTCTTAGAAAGTGACAAAAAAAAGTCTAGGCCTTGTATTCAATGTTTCTTTAGCCCTCTACTTATGCTGAGAAATATGGCCGTGCAGTTGCAAATTTTTCCCCTCCACCTGCAACTCCCTTGGGCCAATTAAGACTACATGAACCATTCTCAGTTTTACTAGGAGACAGTCTAATCCCTAAGGTAATTTAGAAGCTGTATTTTGTTTGCTGATATTCATAATTATACTCATTCAGTGGTGATTAAGAGGCTGCAGCTGGATAATAAAACACCAACAGTTTTCTGGTCGTTAGATGAAAAGATAATCCTTCATTTCAACCGTGGAGCTGTCAGCGTTGAGTCCATCAGACATATAAAAACACACAGCATTATCATTCTGCCATCGGCAAGTTTGATCCCTGTCAGTTCCATAGTTAAAACCCTTGAATCCAAATATCAGGCCATGCTGTCTTTCTTGTTTGATTTAAAATCGAGCTGCCACTGAGTTACTACCCCTCAGAATTGGGGACAACAGCTTCCGAAGGGCTTCTCTAAGAGCTGAACCTATTTGTCTGCTCACTGAGCAAACGCTGGTGGAGTTCAGCGCCAGAAACCACTGCCTGCTCTCTGCAGAGTTCAGTTTTTAGTTTGTGTTTCGCAAGCCAAGAAGCAACAATAGAGCTGAAAAAGTGACATCTCAACTGGAACTTGAAATGACAATGATGTGACTTTGCAGGACAGTTAGGTGCAGTGAAAGTAGAGCTGCTGAGAAGAAAGATCTTAATTTAGAAGAACCACAACAGCAGGCTCGAGGAATGTATTATAAGCCCTTAGACATGTATTCAAGCAGGTTATATTTGAAATCCCACTTTGCTTGTCTTGGTGTGTGAAATTTTAAAGTACCACTGATTGAGAAATCGGGTTCCTAAGCAAAAGGAAAATGCATGCATACAGCAGGGGCTGGCACATATTTTTCTGCAAAGGGCTACATAGAAAATATTTTAAGCATTTGTGGGCCATGCAGCCTGTGTGGCAACTACAGTAGTCACCTCTGTTACAGCACAAAAAGCAGCCATACACACATAAACAGGTATGGTTCTGCTCCTACAAACTTCATGGACACCAAAACTAAAATTTCATGTAATTGTCTCATTTCTTCTTTTTTCTTCTTTTCTTTCTTTCTTTTTTTTTTTTTTTTTTTTGAGACAGGGTCTCGCTATGTAGTTCAGGCTGGCCTGACTATGTAGCCCAGGCTAGCCTCCAACTTGCAGCGATCCTCCTGCTTAAGCCTCCTGAGTGCTGGGATTACAGGCGTCTACCACCATGCCCGGCTGTCTCATTTCATTAAACATTATTATTCCCCTGATTCTTTTCCCCCAATCATTTTAAAATGTAAAAACCATTCTTGGCTCGAAGGCCCTCCAAAAAGAAGCAGTGGGCTGGATTGTGCCTGCAGCCCATAATTTGTTGTTCTTAATATAGAGCATCAACACTGTTTTGCTTGTAGAATTTCATTGACCTCTAAGCTAGTTGGATTTATACAATGGGGTTTCACTATAAGTTTGGTTTCTCCTTAAGAACCCACTGATCGGGCCGGTGAGACGGCTCAGCGGCTTAAGCGCCTGCCTTGCAGGCGCGAAGGCCCGAGTTCGACTCCCGGAACCCACATACGAAAAAGGGGCCGGTGATATCGCTCAGCGGCACGGGTGCCTGTTGGTGCGCGAGGTCCTGAGGTCGTCCCCCCGGTACCCACAAAAAAAAAAAAAAAAAAAAAAAAAAGAACCCACTGATCTTATCTACCATCTCCTTGCCATTCAACTCTCTGGCCAAATGCAAGTTTTGATAACACACCATGATAATAATCAGAAGCAAGTGTTACATACAAACATCAGGATTGCTGTAATAGAAAATACAGTGACATGAGTCATTGTTGAGAGTTTGTAAAAGCCAACATCTATTTTTGCCAACTTGTTTATTTTCAGTGAATTCTGGAACCTTCACTAGGTGCTGTGTAGTCTTCAGTACACAGAGTACATATGATACTAGAAGCGTTTTAGATCTCTGCGTATTCTTGCATGATTTGCTCTCTATCAGATAATCTGGCAGGGCTTTCAAGATTTTTTCCCCTATCACTTTTGGGAAAGATCCTGATGATCCCCACTTTTCAAAAACTAACTCCAAGCTGAGCACAACACTGCATGCCTATAACCCCAGCTACTCAGGAGGCTCCAGCAGGAGCATCACAAGTTCGAGGCCAGCCTGGGCAACTTAGTGAGACCCTGTCTCAAAATAAAATTTAAGAACAGCTGGGGATGCATCTCAGTGGGAGAGCACCCTTGGGTTTTAGCTTTAATCCCCAGTACTGTAAAAAAACAAATAAAAACAACCTGGCTCTAAGAGAAGCATTTTCCAGCCTTTCCTATGAATAGGCTTTTGGGTCTTTGGGTATGAGTTTTAGTAAAAAAACTAACATGCAGGCATTTAAGAAATATACTCAGAATCCATCAGGGTTTCCTTGCTGGTGCAGCAAGGGCTTCATACTGTTATTGTTAAAGGTGATTTGCGGTGTCTGTGGCTGGGAGATGGCCTTCCATTCTGGGAGGGCAGGACGTCGTCAGGAAGCTGTCCCGCTGCTAACTAACCTAACTGTGGGCTGGATTTCTGGCCAAAACCCAGACGTTTGAGTGCCTCATAGCTCATAGGGAACCTGACAGGCAATTGTATTATGAAATCTGACATGCTGAATGGACCCCTTTTAATGATATTCTTTACCTGTCTCTTTGTGTTAAAGAGGGAACAAGCAAAATAGCAGAGGAGGGAGTCAACCAAGGCAGGAAGGAGATGGCAGGTGGAATAAAGTATCGGGCAGTTTCATGTGCGGGGCTGATGTAGGCGGCATAACAAGAAAGGCTTGCACAGAACAAATCTCTATTGTTCCCTGTCATCTTTAAATGAGTGTCAAAGTAGGCAGGGGGGCTTTGACCGTTAACTGCACAATTTAGCCGGTCTGTTGTGTCCTGCCGGCCCCACCTCCTTGGAGTTTCTCAGATTAGAAAAGAAGGCCCCAGCCCCTTATAAATGGGCCATCTCTTGTTCTTTGTGTACAGACTGCCCAGTGTGAAATCCGCAGTGACGTTAAATGTTTTCTAATGAATAATTACTGAAAGGAAATGGAGGTCTATATGTGTAATGGATTGTAGCACATTAAAATGTTTTATTTTGCACACAAAAATGTTGTCCTTCACAAGCACCATGATTGTTGCAAAAAGGCTTTTGTGCCAGGACCTGTTTCAATGGATTATCTGCAAGCGTTTCCATCCCAAATGGGAATCAAAGGGCGCCTTTGGCAAACTAATGTTTTTCAAGATGGCAGCCATGAAACACATTTAGTATTTAAAGTTGCGGGTTTTAAAGGAATGTTTGAACTCAGGAGATTTTCTCACTTACTTTCCCCCCTTTTGATTTGAGAAAGTGAAGCGGCTCCCCCCGACCTCTGTCCTGTACCGGCAGCCGGACAGTCAGCCTTTACAAGACTCTTGAAGCCTATTTCTTAGAAACAAGCAAGAGATTTCAAGAATGGTTGGTTGGCACTTTCTCTTGGCTCCCCTTCATATTTTTTACTGGATGTATGTGGATAAATATGAGACTACAGGGAATTTCAAATGTTACCTTGGTGTGAACTTATTAAGAGTTTCCCAGTGGATCCCAGGGGAAGCTACTGGGATCTGTGTGGCTATTCAATGTCTTTCTAAGTACCAAGACACTTGAGTCTGTGTACTATCTCTAACTGATTTATGACAAGTTAATGGGAATTTCTGGTGTTTTTTAGATTGGTGTGGAAATGTGAGCTTCAGACTTACAATGCCATTTTGTTGCTAACTAGACAGCCTGCATACCCAGGGTTTGCCCTGCCTCCCTCTCTTTTCCTGTCTCTGCCTCTCTCCTTCTCAGACTTCGCTAATAATATTGGGGAGCTGCAGGCCGGACTGGTTTTCTGATGATCATAGGCTAAACTTCTGTGAAAGGTATAGTTCCCTAACTCCTTGGTCATCTGCCTTTGTGGGGGTACAGAGAAGGTACATTTGGTTTTCCTGGAGGATGAAGTGAACTGAAGTCCAAAACAGTGTTGCTTTTCTTCCTCCCATGGAAATAATTATATTGAAGCATTATATGAAGAAAAAGTATGCATTTCTCACCTATGAATTATGGATATCAACAGAAATAGGCCTTGGTTGCAAGATGGTGCCTGAAATCCTTTCTTCATGTTAAGATTTAGACATCAGATAATGACAGAATTTCTGTTAGTGGAGAAACTAAAACAAAAAAAATCTTTAATCTTTTTGAAGGTATATCCCCCTCCCAACCTATGAACAAAGTTTCTGTCTATCAAGTCATTCTTTTTTTGGTTTTGATGATTTACCTGCTGTCTCCACAAGTATAAGTGATTTTCCAGATAAAATAAGGCTTCTCACCCACTTGGCTTTCCCATTGCAATTTTATAAAGAATGTGTAAAAGATGAAAGTGTGGATTTCCTCATGGGGACCAGTGTCTCATATACTTTTCTTTAAGTGGAAACACAACACAATTATGGTGCGATGTTCTTTAAAAGCTTTTTATTGTGGGATGTAACCCACATACTGTAAAGCACATGAAATAAAAGTTAATGAATTGTTACATGAATTGTTTAATGAATTGTTATAAAGCATACATTCATGTAACCACCGTCTAGGTCAAAATATAGAATGTTGCAGCACTTGAGAAAACCCTCTGCATGTCATTCATTAAACTACCTTCATAGCCACTAAAAACAACCAATATTTGGATTTCTGAGACTTATGTTTGAATCACTTGCTGAGAATTTATTGTGTGTGTGTGTGCAATACACATATATCGTCTAAAACATCAGACTAGTTTTACAGAGTGAAGGCATCTATGACTGTAACTGGTATGGAGATGCATAGTTCTATCTTAATATGTATCAAGAAAAATAATGGGAAAACACAGTGTTTTGCTGTGCACATGAAAGGAGGGCCCTGTGGCTAATTCTGCATCAATGCAAAACAAACAAACAAAAAAAGAGTCAACAATAGAAAAGACGAAATCTTAACAGAGCGAAACTTGTAATTGAACATGGAACTATAAGAGTCAATAATTGCCTTTTGGATTGCACCAGATTGCTTTCTGCTTAAATTTGGGAAGAGAAAGCAGGCATCCAACAACATTTATTGCTCAGCCCCTTAAAGGCTCCATAATTCTTTCAGCCAAAATAAGAGATTTACTCATAAGCTACAAGTCACCAGACAATTGTTGGGGATCATCGACATGAGCTTTGTCTTCTAGAATTCTATTTTGCTTAAAGGAAGATGGGGTTCCATGGACTGTAAGATTTATTCAAAGGACATACCCCTGTATTCAACTTTATAGTCTTATAATTTGAGCTCCAGTCTGAATCAAAATGTACGTAATCATTTGTTGCTCTTGAATTAGAATTTTGTTTTTTAAAAAATGCTGTCCTTGGGCCGGTGAGATGGCTCAGCGGCATAAGCGCCTGCCTTGCAAGCGCGAGGGCCCGAGTTCGACTCCCGGATCCCACATACGAAAAAGGGGCTGGTGATATCGCTCAGCGGCACGGGTGCCTGTTGGCGCGCGAGGTCCTGAGGTCGACCCCCCGGTACCCACAAAAAAAAAAAAAAATGCTGTCCTTGGACTGGAGGTATAGCTTAGTGACAGACCCCTTACCTAGCAGGCACCAAGCCCTGGATTTCATCCCCAGCATTATACATAGCAACAACAATTCTATCCTCTATGTTTTGTTTTGTAGGGAAGAAAAAGAAATATCTTTTCCTCACTCATTGCAAGGTTCCTGGCAGAGGCTATAACAACTCCTATAACTCCAATAACAACAGATTAATAAGAGAAAAGCATACAAATTTACTTCATGTGTGTTTTATATAACATGGGAGCCTTCAGAAATGAAGACTCGCCCCAAACAGGGAAAATTGTATTTTTGTGCTTAGTTGTATGAAAAGTGGACAGTTGTGCAGTAGTCTGATAGGACAAAGTGGACTTGACATAATAGTGTCGTTGTCCCTTTATCCATTGGTGACACTTTCCAAGACTCTCATGGATGCTGAAACTGTGAACAGTAATGAAATATTTTATACATACACACCTGTGATAAAGTTTAATTTGTAAATTTAGCACAGTAAGATATTGACAAAACAGTAGTAAAATAGAATAACTATAACTGTTAGGTTAAAGAAGATCTGTAGCAAAACCAACAAGAAAACCAGCCACGAAAAAATTTAAAGCAGAAGTTTTATTGTCTCCGGCAACCATACACATGGGTCAGGAATCCAGGAGTCGTTCTCCAGCCAGGGGTGTTTGAGGCTATATACAGAGCTCTGGGTGTAGTTGTGGGTAAGGCTGATTGGGAAGAAAGGGACGAAGCAGACTGATAGGTTGAGCTAAGTTCTGTTTTCCTAAGTTAAGTTACTATCTTTCTGGAATAGCATCACCCGGTCAAGGTTGAGTTAAATTCCACTTTCCTAGGTTAGGTTTTTATCTCTCAGAAGTGATATGGCTGTCTGACTGAAAGGGAGGTACCGCGTTGTCTCCTCACAATAACAACGTACTGTAACAAAAATATGTGAATGTGAGTTCTCTCTCTTACTCGCTCTTTTTCTCAAAATATCTTCTTGCACATCACTTACTATTCTTCCTGCGGGCTACGGGTAGCTGGAGCCGCAGATCAGATGGCACTGCTGTAATAAACTTGGGAATCTTAGCAAGGCCTGTTTGTTCAGATTCTTCACTGCGTCCCTGTGGATATAAGAGTCTTACGACCTGCTCTGAGGAGAAAGCCAGATAGATTTTATGGGGGATTTTTTTCGAGTTTCTATGACCTCTTTTGCTGTTCTCTCAGACGCCAATGTGCCAGATGGCACGGAGTGTCCTGAACCCTGTCAGTTTCGCTGGCTGCAAACAACAGAAACAACCTAACTTATGACAAAAAAGAATTCATTATCTCTTCGTTCTGTAGGTGCAGGGAGCAGGGATGGAGGTCTCCCGGTCATAGTGCACAGTCATGTTGGTCTTTGCAAAACCTCACTCCTGACTTATTTTTAGTCTTTCATCTCACTCCTATTCACCCTCTGTCTTAGTTACTTTCCTTGTTGCTGAATACCCAACACCCAAAGTTAAAGGAGGAAAGGTTTATTTGACTCAGAGTTTATAGAGGTTTCAGTTCATAGTTGGCTGGGTCCAAGGCAGGGTAGCATGTCAGAAGGGCATCGCAGAGAAAAAAAATTCATGGCAGGCAGAAGGCAGCAAGGCAGCAAGCATCAAGTGACAAGTGACAAATAGTGACCCCCTTTCTGTCCTTTATATCTTACTCCAGGCTACCCACTCTATGGAGGGTAGCACTCACACCCAGGGTGGGGCAGCCTTCATCCTAGCATCACACCATGATATAATCCCAGCATCACATCCTTGATTACAGAAGCACATACCCTAGATCCAGCCACCTCCAAAACACCACCTATGACTGCATGAGGCTTTGGGGGGACATCTAGATATAAGCCATAACACCCTTTGCACAGTGCATTAGATATACAGTCTCTCCAAATGTGCCTGGACCTAGAAATCCCCTCAGAAAATGCCGCCCACAGGTTCCTTCACAGCAGAGGCCATATTTCAAGTGGGAGGATACCCATTGCTAAGTGATTTGTGACACTAAAAACTAAAAACACAATATTGGGTGTAGAGACACATACCCGTAATCCCAGGACTCTGGGAGGCTGAGGCAGGGGAATTGCAAGTTCCAGTCCAGCCTGGGCAACATAGCAATTTAGTGAAAGCCTGTCTCAAAAAATAAAAATAAGAAAAGGTTTGGGAATGTAGCTCAGTGCAAAAGCCCTGGGTTCAATCCACACTAGCACGCGCACACACACGTGCACACACACACACACGCATGCGTGCACATGTACATGCGCACACACACCCCAATTGAAAACAACCTGTTTGTAGGACTGGCAACTCACTGAGAACAGGGACCTTTTTTTATAACTTGTTCACTTACGGATCCCAAGCAAGCAGACACAACTAAATGTGCATCACAGAATCCGTGATTATTTGCAAGCTGCTCAGTTGCCGTGCACTGCACTATATGCAGTACAAATAAACAGGGCTATTAGCCATTTTAATATTATATTAATTACCTTTTATTGCCAGGAGAATTATATCATGGTTAACCACTGTTGATTATCTTTCTCTAAACTGTGTTGCCTCTCAGACCAGGGACTTTAGCTAAAATACTTCCTCTTTGAATTCTTTTGGTTGTTTCAAATCTATAGAAGGCACAGAACTGGAGAAAAAACGCTAAATCGCTCATATGAAAAATTCACTGCATGCCTATTACGTGGCAAAATTTGAGCTAGAAGACACAATGATGGACAGAAGTTACCTTCAACAGGCTTTTATGAGAGGTTCACATAAGATCAAGGAATTGAGTAATGAGAATAACTGCAGGTTGTGAAAAATGCTATGAAGAAAGAAAAAGTAGGGTGCAGAGATATAAAATAATGGGTAGTTTGCTAGTTTTATAAATTTTCTTTTGAATAGGTAGTACAAATACAAGGCACACAATTTTAAAGGTACAAACAAATGTACAGTGAAACTTAAACCCCTTTTCCAGGAGCAGCCACGATTGCTAATTTCGTGGACATCCTTTTAAGGAGATGTCATAAATTTATAAGCATAGGCCAGGCATGGTGATGCACACCTGTAATCCCAGCTGAGGGAGGCTGAGGCAGGAGGATTGCTGTGAGTTTGAGGCCAGCCTGTGCTACAAAGTGAGTTAAAGCCCAGCCTGAACTGCATAGTGAGACCCAGTCTAAAAAAGAAAAAAAAAGCACAAAAAAATTATAAGCATATATGTATGTAAATGTTTTTCTTGAAAATGATAGCAACCTTTGTAGGAGATTCTGTGCCTCTATCATATTTTACTGTAAGCATGTAGCATAATTTAATTTGTCTGTTCCCAATTGATTGATATTTGGGTTGCTTTATCTAGAAGATAAATATCTAGAAATGAAATTATCACATTAGAGAATATATACCAAATTTTTGAATTATTTTCTCAAATTACTAGAGATTCTACAATACATACTTTGTCACTCGTAATGTCAGTACTTCCCTTCCACGCTCTTTCCAAGAATGTGTTCCCAAATTTTACCTATAAGATTTCCAAAATTGAAAATGGTTCCTGCGTGTGTATGTTAGTAGCATTTCTCTTCTGAGTAAAGTTGAATAAACGTATCTTCTTTGTATGTTACACATTTGTGGGTTTTTTTCTGAATTGTTGTTTATATCCTTTGTTCATTTTTGGTGTATGTGTTTGGCATATTGGCCTTTTTCCTATTCGTTCATGGGAGCTTTTTATATGTTAAGAAACTGGTCATTTGTGTAGGGTGTGAGTTGCAGATATATTTTTCCAAAGTTGTTTTGTCTTTTGACTCTACCTACTATGTTTCTTGTAGGAAGAAATATTTCCAATGTGGTTGAATTGACCACTCTGTTTTTTGTGGCTTCTGAATTTTGTTTTATGCTTAGAAAGTCTCTTTTTTTCCTCCACCCTCACTTTCTTCCAATACTTTTTCCTTATAATTTTTTTTTTTTTATGTTTGACTCTTTGATCCATCTGGAATGTTTGGTCCAACTTTTTTTTGTGTAGAATTATCTAGCATCCTACCACTAATTTGGAAAGTTAGGTTGACAAAGGCATAATTTATATATGGTAAAATTTGTCCTTCTTAGATGACATCTCTAAGTATTTGTAATTATGTATGCCATTTATTGAATAATTCCTCGCCTTACCATAAATTTGAAATACCACTCTAATCATTCAGGATGTTCTCTTGTACTGAGGCAAGCTCTATCCTTTCTGTTCAGTTATGTTGAATTGCTTATCTGTCATGTGTAAGCATATACTACTGAACTAATGCACATTATTCAATTTATGTCTTAATATCACAAAGGCTGGTACCATTTCATTAATCTTTCTGTTTCTTCCAGAAATTTATTGGATATTTGTACTTATCTTTCCACACAAACTTTAGAATCAGTTTGTCTAGTATGCAAGAAATTGTGGCATATTTTTAATGGGATTTTACTTATTGGATAGTTGAATTTAGTTGAATTGACTTTGTAATACTGAGTCTTTCTAGTCAAGAACATGATATATCTTTCTGTTTGTTTAGATCTTCTTTTGTATTCCTCAGGAGTATGTTAAAATGATTTTTATAGAGATGCAGCACCTTTGTTAATAAGCTTGTTTTAGATTTTAACCCTTTTGTAGACATATGAAGTAGAATTCCTTCTTTTATTACACATTCTAACTAATAATTATTTGGTTGCATTAGTGCCATTGATTTCTCTTTATTAATTTTGTATTTGCCTGAATTTACATGTCACATATAGTTTCTGGTCGATTTTCTTGGACTTTCCATGTAAACACTCAGTAATCTGCAAATAGTTTTATCTCTTCTTTCTCTCTTTCTCTCTTTCTGTCTCTCCTTCTTTCTTTCTTTCTTCTTTTTTTCCTTCAGAATTAAGGAACCCAGGGCTTTTACACTGAGCTATATCCCCAACCCTTTTCAATTTTTAATTCTGAGACAGGTCTCATTAAGTTGCTAGATTGGCCAGGCTGGGCTAGAAATGCAGTCTTCCTGCCTCGGCCTCCCAGAGTGCTGGGATTATAGGAGTGTGCTACCATGCATCCAGCTTGCTATTTCTTATTCCTTCTGGTTTTGTAATTGCTTTGTCTAGTACCTCCAAAACAATATTAAGGAGGAAGAAAAGACAGCCATATCTTTTTCCTGGCTTTAAAAAGTAAACTTCTATGCTTGTCATTAAATAAGGTGCTAGACTTTGTGATAGTTATATTTTTAGATGTTAAATAAGTATCTTATTTTTTGATTAATGTAATTATCAAAAATGAAAGTTGAATTTATCAAGTACCTTTTTTAGAATTTATGAAGATGTGTAATTTTCATTCTCAATCTAGTGATATGGTAAATCTATTATTTTAATGGATTTTCTGATATCAAATTCCTGGAATAAATTCTATTTGGTCATGTTTTTGTTTATTGTTCTGTTGAATGCTAATCAATTATAATTTCTAATCCCTTATTGATGAATTTGGTGTTAATACTCCTAAATGTGTTGGATTAGTGTTTTTATATTATTATAAAATACGACAAAGAAGAGTACAGTATATGAAAGTTAATTACAAGTGCCCATAGACCTTCTCCACCCAGTGAAAGACATGAAATGACATCTTTGAAGTTGTTTGTAGTTTTATCACCTATGAATGCATCCTGAAACAATAGACTGTTTAATTTTGCTTGTTCGAAACCTTTGTTAAATTAGAGTCAAACTATACATATTCTTACACGATGCTTTTTTTGAACAATGCTGGTCTTTGAGGTTGAACCTGATTGGTGGACATAATAGCGATTCACTTTCCCAGATATTCACAGCACAATGAATGAAATGAACACCTTTGTTGAATCTTCCTATCCAAAATTCGTCATTTTTTAATCCATTACAGAAGTCTTTCTTTTGTGCCCTTTTGTAGTATGTTATAAAACACATGGATTCTGGAATCAAATTCTTTCTGTTTTAATCTCAAGCAACATTAGCTATATGGCAAGGTATTTAACGTCTATGCATCTCAGTTTTTTCATCTGTAAAATGGGAGCTAAGGGCCGGTGAGATGGCTCAGCAGCCTACGCGCCTGCCTGGCAAGCGCGAGGATCCGAGTTCGACTCCCGGAACCCACATACAATAAAAGGGGCCGGTGATATCGCTCAGCGGCACGGGCGCCTGCTGGCGTGCGAGGTCCTGAGGTGGACCCCCGGTACCCACAAAAAAAAAAAAAAAATGGGAGCTAAAGTATTTATTATCACATAGAGTTGTTTAAAAGTTTCCAATGAATTCACATATGAAAAGAACTTGGGGCCCTGTCTGGTGGATTATAAACTCTATAACTGTAGTAGAGAGAGAGAAACATTCTAAGATTGCAATAGCAATGTCTTCCATTATCGATAGAAGTTGGGATTTTTTCCTATTTTGAGTTGTCATAAATAGTGCTGCTGAGCTCTTTTTGTGCTTGTTCCCCACTGCACATAAGCAAGAGGATTGAAATTGCTTGGCACAGGGCTATGTCCCCACCTCTCCTAGGCTATGCTACTTAGCTTTCCAGAGCAGCTGTAGCAGCTTCCTCTCTCATCCACAGAATGTGGGAGGTTCTGTTGCTCCATATCTTTGCCAGTCTGTCTTGATAGGCATTTTAAATTTTGCCAGTTTGGTAAGTGTGAAACCCTAATCCACTGGTGTGTTAATTTGCATATTTCCTATTTGTATTGTCCATTTGATACTTCTATGAAATGCCTTTTTCTTTTGCCCATTTTTAGATTCAGCTGCTTGGGTTTTCTTTTTTTCTTATTCATTCCTAAAATCTCTTTATGTGTTAGAATAGTATTTCCCCACTGTAAGGTTTTTGTTTTTTTTAACTCTTTTAATATCTTTTGATATGTGTTCTTAATTTTAACAAAGTCAAAGTTGCACTTCCTCTGTATTTCAGTGTTTACCTTCAAGTGACAAAAAATCTTTTTAAAATGTGTGATGCCATTATCACACAAATTAATAACTCCTTAATACAATTCAATATTTACTCACTGTTCAAACTTTCAGATTGTATCAAAAAAATTTTTTTTTTTTTTTTGTGGGTACCGGGGGGTCGACCTCAGGACCTCGCGCGCCAGCAGGCGTCCGTGCCGCTGAGCGATATCACCGGCCCCTTTTTCGTATGTGGGTTCCGGGAGTCAAACTCGGGCCCTCGCGCTTGCCGGGCAGGCGCTTAAGCCGCTGAGCCATCTCACCGGCCCCTGTATCAAATTTTTAAAAGTAGACTTCATTTGAATCAGGATTGATATAAAGTTCACATTGTGATTACTGATAACTCTCTTTCATCTCCTATGTCTGGGGCTGGGGTTGTGCCTCAGTGGTAGAGCACATGCTTAAGGTTTGATCCTTAGTCACACACACGCACACACCTACACTCCATATTTTGTGATTATTGACAATTTTCTTTTTAAATTACAATTTATTCATCTAATTCACATGCCACATAATTCATCTATTTAAAGTGTTCAGCAGAATTGTGCAGTCATCACATCAAGGAAATATTTCTATTTCTCTTGGGTATATCTAAGAGTATAATCACTGGGTCATACAGTAACTCTAACCACTTGGAGGAACTGCCAGATTCTTTTCCAGAGTTGCTGTATGATTTTATATCATCAATAAGCGGTGGCTCTGATTCTTCTACTTTCTTGCCAAGACTTACTGTTATCTGACTTTTTTCATTGTAGCCCTCTTGCTGAGTATGAAGTGGTATCTCACTTTGGTTTTTGTTTGCATTTTACTATTTCATATCTTAAAATATAGTTCCTCCCTGGGCATAGTAGGGCATGTATACTTATATTTTAAAAAGAAATAACTTTAGCAATGTTAACATTTTTTAAATGGTTGCTTACAAGAGACAGAAAAGAGTAAGGTAAAAAGGACAGGATAAGAATCCGCTCTTTAAATATGCTACGTTTATCTTTTTGAACCATTAAATATTTTATATAGTTACGAAACAAAATTAAAAGACCAATTCCCAAAAATAAACAGTAAAATCAAAGAAATGAACATAAATGCATATCAAGTTGCTATCATAGCCACATAGTGATTAATTATTTCAAAGAAATCTAAAATCACAGAAATGTGTCTGTACCCAGTGAGGTATATCCTGAGGACAAAGACTTTTAAAAATTTCAGACTTTTTACTAAGCTTGTCAGTTACACTGTTGATATTGTGACTTTGAGGCTATTATGAATACAGTGTAGAATAAAGTCTGAAAATTTGCTCATGTCATTCAACTAGATTTTTAGATGGGAGAAAGGGGAAGAAATATAAGAAAAATAAGGTTAACTACAAACCCCCCTCTGTTATGCATTGAATTCATAGAATCAGAATAGTCATGATATAGTATTTTAAACACTTCCTTGCCTGTCCCATCAAAAATGTGTACGGTGACCCACCCAGGAGCAATGAGCACCCCTAGTGCCTAACTGTGGTATCTATCATCATCTTACAGAAAGAAACCAGAGTTCATCAGAGAAACAGCAGAGTCAAGGTCTGCGTTGAAAATATGTCAGATAAACCTGAAACAACTTGGACTTGATGTCCCTGATAAGAAAGCTGTTAAAGACTATTAAGCCATGTCAAAAGGACTAGAGAACCTGCTTAACAGGTCCCCAATTGCCAAAAATATCGAGCATCAATAAGCATAATTATTGACATAAAATGAAATGCATCAAATACATTTAAACCCATAAATTTGTAACAATGTTAAAAATTATGGTTACCTTTGGAGGATGCAGTGGTGCCCACTTACTATTAAGAAAACTGCAAACAAAATATTTTTTTCTGGGCCGGTGAGATGGCTTAGTGGTGTAAGCGCCTGCCTTGCAAGCGCGAGGGCCCGAGTTCGACTCCCGGAACCCACATATGAAAAAAGGGGCCGGTGATAACGCTCAGCGGCACAGGTGCTTGCTGGCGCGCAAGGTCCTGAGGTCCACCCCTGGTATCCACAAAAAAACATATACTTTTTTTTCCAGTCTTTCCTTTACAAACTGTGCCACAAGGCAGCCAAATTTTCAATAAGGAAAGCTTCTCTTTATATCCAGCTAATAAATGGAGGACGAGTGATAAACATGAAATGTTGCTCTTTTGCAAACTCCTACAAAAATATAAGTTTAGGCAGTATGCAGCAGAGAGCCAGCCCTGACTTCTTGTAAGGATGACCAGCCCTGGTCTGTCTCCTACCAAAGTACACTATATTGCCTATGATTTGCAAAACAAATCAGTTCTGCATCTTATCTTAACTCTAAAGCAAACTACCAGTTTTCAGGAAATTCAAAAGAAAGGGGATCATGTTTAATGATCCCACAAGAATGCAATGAACAAAATCCAGAATATAGGAAATTCTATAGAACAAATTGCCCAATTTCTTCCACAAATGAATTGTAAGAAAGAAAAGAAGGGCCGGTGAGATAGCTCAGCGGCATAAGCGCCTGCCTGGCAAGCACGAGGTCCTGAGTTCCACTCCCGGAACCCACATGCAAAGAAAGGGCCGGTGATATTGCTCAGCGACACGGGCACCTGCTGGCGCGTGAGGTCCTGAGTTCGACCCCCGGTACCCACAAATAATTTAAAAAATAAAAATGAAAGAAAAGAAGTGGGAAACTATAGAATGGAAGAGAATTGAGAGACTTGTGGAATAAATGCAGTATGTAGACTTTGTTTGGGTACTGATTTGAGTAATTGTAAAAGAGATTTCAGTTATTCTAGCTCCATTTGGTTAGTGTAGGGAGACATCTGGTGGTCATTCTGGTTTTTTAAATTTTTATTATGAAAATTTTGATTTACAGAAAGTAAACAGAATAGTATAACTCTCCCATCCTCATAATTTACCTTCCACAGTTAACATTTTGCCATTCTGATTTCATTTATACCCCCACTCCCTCTCTATCCCTTCTCATTCAATTATTTTATGGTTCTTTTTAAATAAAATTTTATAAGATTCACACATAGCTTAATGCACAAAATTTAACAATGCATCTTGATGAATAGATACATTTATGTTAACTCACAGGCCTATCAACATATAGAACATTTCCATCACTTCAAAAATATCCTTTTCCTGAAAACCCCCCAGGCAGGCAACAATTGTTCTGATTTTTCACTGTAGATTAGCTTTGCTTGTCCTCAAATGTTACATAAATGGAATCACACAGTTTGTACTCTTTTGTGTCTGGGTTCTTTCACTTGGCACAACGTCTGTGAGAGTCATCCATGCTATTGCATGTGCCCGTTATTCCTTTTTTATTGCTGGACTTGTTCTATTGTACAGATGTACCACATCCATCCTCCAGTTGATGGCTATTTGGATTGTTTCCAGTTTGGAGCCATTATGAATCAAGTCGAGCTTGAGTTGAACATCACATTCAAGTCTTTTTGTGAACAGATGTTTACATTTCTCTTGTGTAAATACTTAGGAGTGGAGTTGCTGGATCAAAGGATTGAGGCATGGTTAATTTCATTAGAAACCACCAGAACTCTTCCTAAAGTGGTTGGCTTCCTTTACATTTGTGACAGCAATAAATGTGGAGTTCATTCTGCGCCACATCCTTACCAGTATTTTGTATTGTCAGGCTTTTCAATTTTAAATCTCTGGTGGTATATCATTATGGTTTTAATTTGCATTTCCCCAATGATTAATGATGTTGAACACTTTTCTAGGTGATTATTGACCATTTATCTGTCTTCCCACACAAGTCTTTTGTCCAGATTTATTGGGTTTGTCTTTTTATTATTGAGCTGTAAATATCTTTTATTCCAGATTCAAATTTTTTGCAGCTATATATTTGTGAGTATTTTCTGTCAGGCTATGGTTTGCCTATTTGTTTGCTTAACAGTGTATTCGGATGAAAAGTTTTATATTTGATGAGGTGTAATTTCTTTTTTTCTTTAATCATTATTTCTTTGTGTGTGCTGTCCAAGAATGCTTTGCCTTCCTCTGGTTGCTAAGCTGTTCCCCTTGTTTTCTTCTAGTAGCTTTACAGATTTTACATTTATGCTTAGGTCTAAGATGCATCTTAAATTTACATATATGTTCTATATATACCTCCCATACGTATTTTATGTATATCATATATATGTATATACATATGCAGTATAAGGTAGGGACTGAAATATTTGCTTATGGCTATCTGTCTGCACCACTGGTTGAAAACATCTCCAGCCCTGTTTTATTTTTCAGTTAGTGAGTCCTCTACCTTAGTTTTTCAAGGTTGTTTTTGCTATTCTAGGACATTTACCTGTTCATTGATGCTATTGTCAATTTATTGCCTCTCAGATCCCAAAATTCACCCTTCATACCTGTTCTGTAATAATGAATAGAAATCAAGCATTTCTTCTTGAAGAGAGAGTGATGATAATTTTGTCACTAGAGGGTGCTGGAGGGACATTGCAAAGGCAGGAAGTTTCTCTTCCAGGTTCCCTTTGACCTTCGTGGAATACACAAAAATCCAGAAACCAATTTCTCTTTTTTTTTTTTTTTTTTTTTTTTTGTGGGTACCGGGGGGACGACCTCAGGACCTCGCGCACCAACAGGCACCCGTGCCGCTGAGCGATATCACCGGCCCCTTTTTTGTATGTGGGATCCGGGAGTCGAACTCGGGCCTTCGCGCTTGCAAGGCAGGCGCTTAAGCCACTGAGCCGTCTCACCGGCCCTAGAAAGCAATTTCTGAGTCAAGCTGTCTGGGTTCATATTCTGGCTCTGCCTTGAACATGGTTTATAACAGCCCTGTGCCTCAGTTTCCTGGGCCGTAGAATGAGTACAATAATAGTACTTACTTCATAGCCAGAATGAGGATTAAATAAGATAATGTAAGTCAAACCTTTGGAATACGTAGTACCTAACCAGGTAAATGCTGGGTTTCTGTTAACTGCTATTACTGTTGTCTTATACACACATGTTCGTGGTTACATATCACCTGGCACTTGGGGATAGAGTCTAAGAAATGCATTACTAGCCAATTTTAGCTTTGTATGAACATCAAAGACCTAGATGGTATAGCCTACAACGCACCTGGACTATATATGGTATAGCCTATCTCTCCCAAGCTACATACTTGAATAGCATGTTCCTAGTCAACTGTAACACAACAGTTAAGTATTTATGAGCCTAAACATATCTAAACATAGAAAAGGTATAGTAAAAATGCTAATAAAATATACAATAGGAAATTTTTTTAGCTGCATTATAATCTCAGTTTTCTACTATCCTAGGGTTTAGCATCTGGTTATTTCCACTCACTAGACATGTACTAGAAATTTGGGGATAAATGAGCTGCTGAGGAATGTTCTGTCTCCTGCAGAAAGAAGAGGTGAGGAGGAGGCACATTCGTCTGCACATGGAAGGAATGCTGACTGCCCGGGACAAGGTCGGCGTGCAGGATTTTGTGCTGTTGGATGCGTACACCAGCGAATCTGCCTTTGTGGACAATCTTCGCAAGCGTTTCAGCGAGAACCTCATATATGTAACCTAACACATTTCTCAGCTTGTTTTCCTACGTTGTTTGTTCCCTTCCTGCCTTTATCAGCCTTTGTGACTGTGAAAAATGTTACTCTCTTAGGTTAGCCATGAAGTGGAGGTTTCAAGATGTACAATCAAATGTGCTTTGGTCATTCATGGTAAGGTTTTTATGGTGGCAGGTGACAGAGAGACTCAATTAAACCAGCCTAAGCCACAAAAGGAAACTATAACTTTGGGGTCCAGGAACAGATCTAAGGTTTCAGACTATGCCCTGAGGACTCCTTCTCCATCTCTTTGCTTTGCTGTCTTTTGCATCAGTTTCCTTCTTGGGCAGCCTCTCTTTCCTTTATAGTAGAATGGTGGCCAGCAGGTCCAGGCTGATGTTTTAACAGCTAGTGTTGCTACTGAGAAGGAGCACTTCTGGGAAAGAGTTCTAGCACATGTCCCAAAGCTAATGTTGGTTGGCTCTGATTGGCCCATCCTGGGTCACGTGCCCCTATTTAACCAGTTATTACTAATCCAATTCCTATTCTGATTGGCCAGCTTAAATTACTAGGCCCACCACTATCACATGGACTAAGAGCGGGGGAAGAGGGTCCTCAAAGAAATCTGTTGGAAGAAGAGGTAATAAATGCCAGGAAGGCAGAATAAGAGATGTCCCAAGACATTCCATAAATCCTCAAGGGACAAGATCAAAGCACCAAACTTCTTAGATTGATCTTGTTGCATGTAGTAGTGGCCAGTTTTTATGAAATTCTCCATTTATCGCCACATCCTAATTTGATTGGTCAAGCTTCATGTAAATTTCTCCTAGATAGATGTTATGTCATTTCTCTGTGTCATGGGGTTTATTAAAATTTTCTTTTAGTTTTTAATTAGCCTTTATTAAGAGTAAATTAGAACTGTGCATGGTGAGGCATGCCTGATATCTCAGTACTCTATTTGTCTCAAAAAAATTTTTTTAATATTTTAAGGGTTGGGGATATAGCTCAGTGCAAAGGTCCTGGGTGCAAGCCCCAGTACCACCGAAAAATAAGTAAATTAGAAAATCAGAAGCAGTTTAAAAATATTTGTCTTATAGGTAGAAAGTCTGTAAGGATTCCTATGATTTAATCAGTATGTTGAAACCAAGGTTACCAGAAGAAATAAGCAAGAGTATATTCCATAGTCTGACTTTCAGCATTATCACCTTTAACTGTACAAATAGAAAAACTCAAACTAATTTTCTGTATAAGCAAAAGAGAAATAACATGGTAGGAAGTACAAACTAGATAACAAGATTGTTAGGACTAAGCTAGTAGTGTCCAGTTTAAACTGATAGATCACAGGAACTATCTCCCACACTCAGCAGGTATCTACTGACTGAAGCAGTGTTTTAGTCAAATACTGAAGCGGTATTTTAGTCAAAATACTCTCCTCTGTTCTGGCTCTGTTTGAGATCATCCTGGAGATTGGGGACATGAGTTGGTATGATTTTAACATAGTCCTAACATAGACTTTAAAATAGCTCCGGTATTTAAAAACACAACAAACTCACAATCTGAAAATATCAGATAAATTTTCAATGAAGCCCAAAATATTTATCTTTCCTGTAAAAGATCTTAGACCTCTTTATTTATAAGTGTATTCCAGGAAGTCTCATATTAGTGGTTGTATTGCAGATGTAAGTACTTGAAGAACTTGATTATGAATAGAATTTAACATTGAACTCTAGAGATATAAGTACCAATCATGGGAGAATTTTCCCCAACTTTAGAAGGCCGGTGGGTACATTTGTCCTACATACTCACTCAGTGGCCTGAGACACCTGTGTGAAGCATAAATCACATCCATCACTTCTCCCTTAAAGCCATGTGCTGATGTAACCATTCAGAGTAGGTATTTGGTTTTGGCAGGGAGGACACTGTCTTCGCCATGCATTGCATTGGGAATAAACCCAGTTCCTCATGGCAGCCCCCAGGGCCTCTGTGATAAGAACCTGCTCCCTCTTGACATCCTCCCTTCCCATTCACCCTCCTCCCCTCACTCGTGGCATTAGCCACACTGGCTCTAATGCAGGCAGCCTTCCACACATGTCCCTTTAGCCTGGAAGGCCCTTCCTGCCTACTTTTTTCATGACTAGCTCTTCAGCCTTCAAGTTTACACTCAGATGTCACCTCCTTAGCAAAGCCTTCCAGAAGCCAGTGATTAACATGGTCTTCCTCACTCATTCACACCTTCATGACCCTATGTACACCTTTTTTAATACTTACTGCTCCTTGAAGCTATCTTGATCCTGTTTGTGTCTCCACCCCCACGAGCTCCATGACAGCAGAGACCCTGCCTGTTGGATCTGTTGTGTTATATCCCCAGGCTGAATGAACACCCAAGGATCAGCATGTGACAGTCGTTTGTACCCAGAATGCCTCACTCATGCTGTGGTCCATTTCCCTAGACATATATTGGGACTCTCCTTGTGTCCGTGAATCCATACCAGGAGCTCGGAATCTACACAATGAGCCAGATGGAACTTTATCAAGGAGTCAATTTCTTTGAACTGCCACCACATGTGTAAGTAAGATCAACACTAGGAATATTTTCTATTTTTTCCTATTCGTTCTCTTTTTTTCCATGCCTTTTCCCCTTCTTCCTACCCATCCACTAATCTATCTGTCCTTCTATCCATCTATCATCTATCTATTCATCCAAATCCTTGATGCATGTTTATTAACATATTTTTGCATGCTCCTTAATTTGCTGCCTCCTTGTGAAATAAGTCAAAGCGTAGAAAACATTAGTAGGTCATTCTGGAATCTCAGTTTAAATAAGCAAGAGTGGAATCTTTGTGCAACTGCCAAGAAATCCAAAACAGAGGCTAGAGAGGAGCCTTGTTTGGAAAATGGTTTGCTATAGTGCCATCTACTGGTGCCTAAGTGTCATGGTGGCTAAGGTGAATGGCCACTGGTAGAAACTTAGCAGGGGTGCAGAACCTTAAGATGAGCAATTTCCTGCCTAGTCTATATAATGCAGGCTTTGCTGGATTTCCCCTTCTCCTTGGTTGACTTCTGAGCTAATATTTAGTTTCTCCCCTCAATGTCCTGGTGACTCAGCTATTCCACTTCCTAAGGCATTTGTAAACTTTTCTGCATCACCACCGAGTCCTGAAATAACCAGGACCAGGACAACTTTCACGCTTTGGTTTCTGGCCTTAGCATTAAGGCCCTTATAATACTTGTACCTCTGTCCTAAGGCTATCACAGAAATTTTTGAAATCTCTGTGGTTTCCTCTCTGCATTCTGAGTATTCTAGATTTTGAGGGAAAGAGAAAACATGAGATATTTTTATTTATTGAATTATTTAAAACTTAGACAAGATGCTGTTTCCACCTACAGTTAATAGAATGTGTCTTGAGGGTGTAATGTATAACTGACTTACAAGGAATGTAGTTGGTTTTTAAAAAATAAATTGTTGGGGCTGGGGATGTAGCTCAATGGTAGAGCACTTGCCTAGCATGCACGAGACCCTGGTTCCATCCCCAGCACCAAATAAATTATTTTGATACAGTTCAAAAAGTATTTCCCTCACTGCTCAAATTCATCACTTCAACCCTTCTGTTATTTGAGCTTTGATATCTAATGCAGTGTGCTTTTGATCACTCAGTGGATCACATCAGGGATTTGATATCTGTCTGAACTCAGTGTCCTTGATTCACAGTCTGGATGTGGCTTCCTAGGGACAGAGTACTCTATTTTTTCTGCTCTGGTGAATATCAGAGCCAAGGGAAGTGGCATCAAAACCAATTTGTCTCCGTCCCTCTCTAGTTATGCCATAGCTGACAATGCTTACCGCATGATGTGCTCGGAGCTAAATAACCACTTTATCCTCATTTCTGGAGAGAGCGGGGCAGGGAAAACAGAGGCCTCTAAGAAGATCCTCCAGTATTTTGCAGTGACGTGCCCAATGACCGAGTCACTACAAATAGCCCGTGACAGACTGCTGCTCTCCAATCCAGTGCTGGAGGTAAGCGACCTCTGAGGAACCACAGAGGGGAGTTCTAGGGGATCACTAAAAAGAATCGTCTGCCTGGGCAGGGCAGTCAGAATGAACAGATCATGGCTGAGAAAAGGGGTCTCACAGGCAGTGCTCTTGTTAAAATGACCTCGAAGTAAGACGGAGAGCTGGATTCTAATTCAGCATGCCAAGTCCCGGCGAGCACCAGCGTGTCTCTCTGAATCGCCAGAGTCCGTCTCCTCATCTGCAGAATGGGTCTGCTTATTGGACCTGCCCCTTAAGAGGTTTTGAGGGTTAAAGAAAATGAATGCTCAAAAAGCACACAGCAGAATTTGTGAGCACTAAAATAATACTTTATTATTTATTAATATTGTTCTTCATTAAAATCATTTTGGTTATTATTATTTCTACTATTAGAATTCACCAACTTGCTGTATGGTTTTGAACAAGTTATTTTCTCCTGTGTTTTTGATGCCCTGTGTGTAAAGATCCTTCTGGTTACGAGAATTTCCCAGGAGATTCTTTGAGCTAAACGATTCAATATGAGGAGTCTGGGGTTGGGTCTCCCAGCTGTATCTTGTAGAATAGCCAGGGCCTAGGTATCTCTCCTCAGGCCATTTCTCATGTATTCCTAGACTGGATTCTAGGGAGAAAATCTTTCCCTGGGTCCAACTCTAGCATTCAATGCCCTGTAGTTAGCAAATCCTTGACACAAGATAAATTATGGCTTTCCTCCCTGGCTTCTCCCTCCCTCTTCCATTCTCATAGAAAGCATATTATTTGGGGTCATAAATTTAACAAGTATGGTGAGCTTAAATGATAGTGAATGACACTTTGTTCTCCAAGGCTTTTGGAAATGCCAAAACGCTCCGGAATGACAACTCCAGCAGATTTGGAAAATACATGGACATACAGTTTGACTTTCAGGTACTCTGAAATTCCTAATACTGGTTCTTGAGGATCCCTTGTTTGGCTAGTGATAGAAACCAACCCAAGACATCTTAAGGGGGGAAGGGCATTTCTTGACTCAAACAGCTGAAAAATCCAGGGTTAGTGCTAATTTTAAGAAATGCAAATAAAGATCACAGTGAGATACCATTTTATACCTTCTAAATGGGCAAGAATCAAGAGAATATTGGGTATTGGTGAAGATATGGAACACTGGAATTTACATATTTTAAGGATAAGGTGTATATTGGTGCAACCCATTTGGAAAATGATGGGTTGAACCAATGATATGATGGTACCTTGTAAAGTTGGCATCACATAATCGAAGGTGCAGCCATTTTACTCCCAGAGATAGCCCCACAGGTGTGTACGCATGTCCACAGCAGCCCTGCTTACAATGGTGGAAAGACCAGAAACACCCGGCACATTTGGAGAGAACTCAGTGTCTGTGGACAGGAGAATGGCTAAACTGCGGTATGTTCATGCAACAAGGCTTATAGAGCAGTGAGAGCAGATGAACCACAGCTCCACATAACATGGATAAACAAGACACAATATGTGGCAGTGTGGTGCCATTTTTTATAAAGCCTGAAAATAAAAGTAAACAACATACTGTACAGGTATGCCGACTTATGTGACAAAGATTAGCAAACATTTTTAGATAGGGCTGGACAGAGATATTTTAGGCTGTTTGAGCTATAAAGCTTCTACTGAGACTTCTCATCTCAGCTGTAACACGAAAGTAGCCACTGGCAGTACATGAGGGGATGAGTGTGAGTGTGCTATACCCAGAGTGTAGATGGGGCTATTGCACATGCGTAGACAAAATTCTTAAGGACATGTTTTCCAAGTGGCAAAGTGACCCTTAGCCTAGAGAATAGCAGCCGTCTGAGGGT
This sequence comes from Erethizon dorsatum, assembly GCA_028451465.1. Lineage (NCBI taxonomy): Eukaryota > Metazoa > Chordata > Mammalia > Rodentia > Erethizontidae > Erethizon > Erethizon dorsatum. The sequence continues at coordinate 109,010,999 of CM051830.1, read as the reverse complement.
AGAGTGCAGCAATGGCTCAGGGCCTCCTGAAGGCTGGTCTGTGGTCTTCCATGGGGTATCCATGGACTTTGAAATTAGACATTTAATAGCTGTACGTATTTTAAAACTTTTACGGTTAAACATATATCCCAAAAAAGACACAAATCATGAGAACAGCCCCATGTGTATCTACCTGTGTAGCTACTACTCAGATCAAGATAAAAAATTTTCTAGCATCCAGCAGGTCTTCTAACAACACCCCGTTTTCCAAGGGTTACCACTGTAATCACAGATTCATCTTACTGGTTCTTAAACTTCATATAAATGGGATTGTACACTATGCTACTTTATTTCTGGCTTCTTTAATCAAAATTCTATCTGCAAGATTTATTCATGTCAGCTGGGTGTGGTGGCACATGCTTGTAATCCCAGCACTCTGGGAGGCTGAGGCAGGTGGATTCTAAGTTTAAGCCCAGCCTGGGCAATTTAGCAGGACCCTGTATCAAAATAAAATGTAAAAGGGGGATAAGGAAATAGCTCAGTGTGAAGGTCCTTAGTTCAATCCCCAGTACTGCAAAATAAATAAACGAAAAAGAAAGAAAGAGATTCAACTATGTTGTTGCGTGTAAGCATTGTTTGTTGTTTAATCGTACAACTAATAGGCAATTTATCTATTCTCCGATTGGTGGATTTTGGATTGTTTGCAACTGGCGCCTATTACAAATAGTGCTCTGAACATCCTGACATATGTCTTTAGTGGGTACAAGCACTCATTTATGTTGGGTATGTACCCACAAATGGAACTCTTGGCTTCTTACCAGCTGTGTTGTGACAATTAATGACAGCTCCAGTTGCTCCATACTCTAGTTGCCAACATTTGTATTGTTAGTCTTTTTAGTTTCAGAAATTCTGGTGGGGTATAACACTTTTTCATTGTAATTTAAGTATCTTCCTGATAATGAAGTTTCATGTACTGGACACTTAAAGGTCTTTTTTATTCAAGTATTTTGCTCATTTTTAATTTGGTTGTTTGTTCTTATTAATATATGTTCTAGAAATATATGTTCAATATATGTTCTAGAAAAAAGTTTATTGGATATATTATTTAAAATAATGATCAAGACAGTGTGGATGACATGAGGAAAGATGAAGAAGCCACTAGACCAGAAAGACCCCCACATATACTTGTGACAAAGGCACCACCATGACTCAGCAGGGATAGGATCATCTTTCCAATGAATGTTGCCAGTTAACTGTATGTCAATGTGGATGAAGAGACATTTGACCCTTACCTCACTCCATACATAAAAATTAAGTGGTAATGGATCATAGCCCTAAACCTAAACAATGAAACACTCAAACACAGAAAATATCTTCCTGATCTCCAGAGATTTTGTTTTAGTAGGCAAAAATCTTTTAAAAACAGAACCCAGGAACAGGAATCATAGAAGATTGATAGATTGGACTTAGTTCAAATTAAAAAATTCTGCCTTGATTGTTATTGTCACTGCCCCATTTTTATTCTGTTTTGAAGGGCATCCCCGTAGGTGGGCATATCATCAGTTACTTGATAGAAAAGTCCCGAGTCGTCTATCAAAACCAGGGTGAGCGGAATTTCCACATCTTCTATCAGCTGCTAGCGGGTGGTGAAGCGGAGCGCCTCGCTTACCTGGGACTTGAGCGAGACCCCCAGCTGTATAAATACCTCTCACAGGTTGGAAGGACCAGCATCTGGCTTTTGGCCCTTGGGAGGTGGGGGCCAGGGGTGTTTGTGGAAGTGCTTATAAGATGTTCGAGAGCTTTTGGTTTCCACTCTGGAGGTATCCTCCTTATCACAAACAAGCTAACCTGTCTCCTTTTATTCCTGACAGCTATGTCATCTGGTTAAGCAACCCAATGTCTAGGCAAATGGTTTTCAGGCCTGGCTGAAATTAGAATCACTTGAGAAGTCTTTTAAAAACTCAGATGCCTGGGCTGGAGGGATAGTTCAGTGGTAGAGTACTTGCCTACCATGAACAAGGCCTAGGGCTCAGTCCCCAGTGTTATAAACACAACTAACACAGACGCCTCCAGAGATTTGGTTTTAATGGATCTGAGATGGGACTTGGGCATCAGAGTTGTTTTAAATATTTCCCTAGGCTAGGGGTGTAGCTCAGTGGTAGAGCACTTACCTAGGCGCTGAGTTGGAGCCCCAGAACCACTAAACAAACTCCCTGATGATTCAGTGTACAGCTAAGGTGAGAACTGCTGGTCTAGATGTGATAAAAACTTACTCTCTATACAGACACTCCTTGTTTAACAACCCGGTCCTGGCAATTAGGTCCTTAAATTATTTGGTTGCTAAATGAGGAATTGTTTATAGCGTGCAGATTACAAGATTCAGAACAAAGAAATAGTCAAAGGAAATTCCAACTTGATGACTTTTTATAACTCTTACCTGCAGTACTGTAATGTAGAACAGAACATAAAACTACTGTACTGTACTGTACTGTACAATCAGCAAAAATGAGACTGTATAAACCAGGTGTACAGTACCAAAAAACTGAGACTCTATCAATAAGATGTACAGAACTATACCAAAAAAATAAAAGACAGGTCGTAAGTCTGAGCGGTGGGTCATAAGTCTGAAGAGCGTGCCTCAGTCTTAAGTCTGAACAGTCATTAAACGGGTAAGTCAATAACCCAGGAATATCTTTACTCACGACCTATGCTGCTTTGATCTTCTTTCAAGCTACTCTTGAAAAGACCTTTCCCCACCATCCTGCCTATCATCTTGAGAACTCTAAGCTGCAAAATGAATGTGCTACCTTACAGAAATAGTTCAGGCCATTCCTATAAGCAACTCTAGGATCTAGTGGTATAAAACTGACTTTCATAATTAAACTTTTCAACATTAATTTTTCTGCAGTCTGTGCTAGGGCTTGAGAATGCCCAGGTTGTTTGGGTAGTATTTGATATTTCTAGCACTTTTTGTCCCAAGATTATTTTATTTTTCCCTTCTCACTGGGCCTGGCTTTGAACTGAGGTCACTTGCAGAGCATAGTTTGGAGCAGAGAATGAGAGTGAGAGAAAGCAAGAGAAAGTGACAGAGAACAAGACCTTATAAAGTCACTCTCGGGGCCGGTGATATCGCTCAGCGGCATGGGCACCTGCTGGCACACGAGGTCCTGAGTTCGACCCCCGGTACCCACAAAAAAAAAAAAAAAAAAGTCAGTCTCATAAAAGAAGGACCCATATTTCATAGAAATCTTGGGAAAGAAGTCTTGACAAAAGTTTACCTTTAAAAATGAAGCTAAATAATAAGAAAAAAGAATTTCATAATCTTACTTTATATTTAATAAGCCTTAAACTAATTCTTGGAACAAGGAACAAATAACTTTTGTTTTTGTTTTTGGTTTTGGTGGTGTGTGTGTGTGTGTGTTGCTAGGTATTGGACTCAGGACCTCACACATGGGAGGCAAGTACTTTACACTGAGCTACATCCCCAGCATCCCCAGTCCTTTTTTTTTTTCTTCTCATCTTGATACAGGGTCTCACTAAATTGCCCAAGCTGGGTCCCAATTTGTAATCCTCCTAGCTCATCCTTCCAAGTAGCTAGGATTACAGGTGTGCTTCTCCACACCCAGCTGATTTTTTTTTTTTTTTTTGTGGGTACCGGGGGTCGACCTCAGGACCTCGCGCGCCAGTAGGCGCCCATGCTGCTGAGCGATATCACCGGCCCTTTTTTCATATGTGGGTACCGGGAGTCGAACTCAGGACCTTGTGCTTGGCAGGCAGGCGCTTATGCCGCTGAGCCATCTCACCAGCCCTGATTTATTTTTTTAGGGGCCCAATTTTTCCAAAAAATATGTACGATTGCGTCATGTTTGAATTTTCAAAGCATGATCAGTGACGATCACTTTATAAAAATATTTGAGGGCATCATTTTCCCAAAGGCTTCTCTAGCCCCTGGATAGTCCAACTGTTCTCTTCAAGAATATGCCATACCTTGATTCTTCTAGAGTGTTTCTAGCCACATTAGTTCAGCCCGATCCTGGTGTCTCATTGGCTTTGGAAATAGTTCTAGCAATTTGCCAGCATTGGATTTTTTAAAAATCAATTTCACAATGTCCTGTGACTTTAGCAAAATGGTTTTGCTTTGTTTGTAGTATTCTGCATTGTTGCCAGTCCACCGGGTGTCAGAGAGGAGCTGACCTGCACAGACCTTCCCCTAAGGGGACAGTAGCAGTTGTTGCTGGTGTGGGAAAGGACATGGTCATCCCTCAGTATCCACAGGGGCTTGATTCCAGGATACCAAAATCTGAGGATGCTCAAGACTCTAATATGGCAAATAGCCAGGCATAGTAGTGCGCGCCTGTAATCCCATCACTCTGGGAACCTGAGGCAGGAAAATTGCAAGTTTGAGCCCAACCTGAACAGTTTAGTTACTTAGTGAGACCCTGTCTCAAAATAAAAAATAAAAATGGTTAGAGATGTAGCTCAGTGCAAAGGCCTTGGGTTCAAGCCCCAGTACCACAATAAACAAACAAAATGGCAAAGTATGTGTATATAACCTCCACACTGCCCATATATTTTAAATCATCTCTAGGTTACTTATAATACATAATACAATGTAAAGGCCATGTAGATAGTTGTTACACTGTATTGTTTGGGAATAATAATGAGGAAAAAAGCTTGCACATGTTTAGTACAGACATATTTTTTCAAACATTTTCAATCCATGGTTGAATTGAAGTATGTGGAATTCAAATTGAGGACATGGAGGGCTGTACATTTTAGGCTGGCTGACTCTCTGGTGAATATTTTCACAGTATGAAGCCTTTGAACGCTCCATGCCACAAAGACCTTTTACAATAATAATCTTTAGATAATCAGGAAGCTGGGAACTCCCTGTGTCACAAGATAAGAAAAAACATTTTTCTAGAATGTTTTTTCTCTTTAAATTGTGAGGCCAATCAGTCTGTTACTTATTTAGAAAACAACTTCCAACTTCCTTAAAAGTCTTGCCACCTCTCTGCTGGTGATCGTTTCCGTATTATCTGTGTTCTCTAAAAGCCAGCCTGTTCTTTCCTTGGGTGAGGCCTCCTTCCACCTGGTCCTGCAGAGATTCCTGAAATGGGTGGAGATTGTTTTCTGAACTTAAGCATCAAAATTTCCCTCCGTGTTTCAGCAGATAATTATTGGGACAAGACTTCAATTTATTTAGCAAAAATAACAAGGAAAAATTACGTTTAACAACACAGACAAAAAGATATTCTGCTACTATGTAACTTTATAAATTTTCTCAGAACAGGGATTAAAAATAAAACTCCAAATAAATTTGAAGAAACCACAAGTTGGCAAATCATAATGTGCTAGACAGAGTAAACCTATTTGTTTACAGTCCAGTGCATTATGCAACCAGATTTTGCATGCTTGTAGAGAAAAATATTTTGATTTAGAATACATGTGTGCACGCTTAACTTAAAGTAAGTGAGCCAATTTCGTCTCAGGGTCATTGTGCCAAAGGATCATCTATTAATGACAAGAACGACTGGAAAACTGTTTCCAATGCCTTTTCTATCATTGATTTTACGGAAGCTGACCTTGAGGTAAGGCTCCTGGGGTTCTTTGTGGAACTAAGGGACAATCCTGGCACCACGGGGTTTGTATGGTAGGGTTGCCAGACTCAGCAAGTAAAACTAGAGGACCCCCTGTTACGTATACATTTCAGAAAACCAGCGAATAATCTTTTAGTAAAGCTAAACATTGCATATGGACAAAAAAGGACTTAAAAATTTGTCATTGCTTATTTAAATTCAAATAATAGCTGGGGAGTTCGTATTTTTGTGACAACCTTAATTTTTTCCAATGTGTGTACAAGGAGGAGCTGATGCGATTATTCCTCCAAATTAAATCCAGTCTCAACAATTTAGATCTCATACAATTATGGCATTATTGTTTATTTATGCTTCTGTTTTAGAATAAATGGACACAAACTGTAGGATTGATAAACATTTTGTTCTTACATCTGTCTCTTATTTTTTTTCATTTCAGTTGTTAAACTATTAATATTTCAGGAACCAGAATATAGTTTAAAATATATATCCTGTACCTGAGATCATGGCCTTTGAAAACTAAAGAGTTTACTTATGGGGTTTACTTTATAAAAAGTTTTCATTACATATTTTACAAAAGCCATTTATTGTATGAAAAATAAATATATGCATTTATATTTTTGAGATGTGAAAATAAAAATATTTTATGCTGGAGATTGAATGGGACCTCTGCGAAGGCCCTTCCCGCTTCCCTTGCTATTGGAAGTGAATAGGGGGCCACTTTCTGGGGAGGACGGAGGCCTTGGTTCTGAGAGCTGGGGCTGGAGTTCGGGAGAGGTGGTGTTTTCCTTCCAGTGTCTCTGCTGATCCCATTTATCAGTGAGGTGGCTGCTGTCTTCTCTCCCTGTCCTCCTGTGGGCCTGACTGTGTCCCATGTTCCTAGAATCTCTTTGGGATAGTTGCCAGTGTCCTCCACCTGGGGAACATTTGTTTTCAAGAAGATGGCCAAGGCTGTGCCACCATCCCTGACACCCACGAGATCAAATGGATCGCCAAGGTGATGTTCCCTTCTGAAGGGTCAGAGGGAGGCCAGGGGCCAGGAGAGGGGACCGAGGCCCCTGGACGCCCACAGTTAGGTGTGGATGGCCAACTCCGCATCTTTCAGCAATGCTGGCCAGGAGGCTTAGTGAGCACTGGCTGATCTAGCTAGGTCCACTGTGCCCTAAAGCACAGTGGTCACAGTCAGGACTCATAACCAAGGCCTGGGGACTCCACAGCCTCATTATCACTGAGTAAGTAAAACCAAATCACTGAATGATACCTCGGATTCCTTTTATTCAGCTCCTAGGGGTCTACCCATCGGTTCTTCTGGAAGCTCTCACCCACAGAAAGATTGAAGCCAAAACAGAGGAGGTAAAAATGGCTTTGGGTGGAAAGGCAGCCGCCTCCCCACCACAGCTGCCTCCCATGCTAACAGCATGGTGGTAGCCTTCGGGGAAGCCAAGCCCTAGAACCCAGCCCACCATGCCCTGAGTGGTCCAGCTCCTGCAGGGCCTCCTGCCTCATCTTCTCCCACCTTCATCACCACCACACACTGCTAGCGCTCCCTGTTCAGACTCACTGCCTCCTCCCTCCACGGAGTCTTCGCACTTGCTCTTCCTTCTGCTGGAAAACCATTCCCCAAGCTTCATCCAGCTAACTTTACTTCATCTTTCAGTCACTAGAACACTGGATGGAGAAGCCTTCCCTGATCATCCCACAACTACCTTAAGGCGCCATATGTATCTCCTATGGCACTTGTCACTCTCAACCTGGGACACAACAGCCTTAGGAGAAATACCTCTTGGGTGACCAGCGCAGTCAAGCATGGCGCCTCCCCTAGCCATGGCCTTTGCTTAGTCATCATTAAAGACTAGCTTGGGAGCTCGGGGTGCTCCTCTTCCATCTGTACCCATGCACCTGGTCATTCTCCTCAGGTCATATGCCCGCTGACGCTCGAACTCTCTGTGTATGCCAGAGATGCGATGGCGAAGGCTGTTTACGGAAGGACGTTTACATGGCTGGTCAACAGAATCAATTCCTCCCTAGTTAACAAGGTTGGTCAGGCATTTTGGATGACTTACTCTCACTAATGTGGTAATGCTTTGTTATCATCGTGGTTGATTTAAAGAATTTGTGAGACTGGACTCTGTGCTCCTCTCGGGCAGGGGTGGTGTCTTGGGCTTGTTTGTTGGTTGGTCGATTGGTTGGTTTGGTCATACTGCACTGAAAGCAGGACCTTTGCATTGAGCTACACCCCCAGCCCTTTTTTCATTTTTTATTTTGAGACAGGGTCTTGCTGTGTTGCTAAGTTGCTCAAGCTGGGCTCAAACTTGCAATCCTCCTGCCTCAGCCTCCAAGAGTGCTAGGGTTACAGGCATGTGGGAAGTGATGTCTCCCATGCAGTGAGTTCCCAGGAATGCACACCGGTTGACTCCTGCTGCATGTCCCAGTGTATAGCATGCACAGTATTTATGGCGTGATGGGTGGCTTTTGGCGTACACAGAAACTTTTAGCAGAAGTATATTTTATTTACATTTTTTATGGTATTGGGGATTAAAGCCAGGGGGCACTGGCCTATATCTTTAGCCCTTTTTATCTTGTATTTGGAGACCCCCCACCCTTTCTTACTTTTTATTTTGAGACAGGGTCTCACTAAATTGCCCAGATTGGCCTCAAACTTGGTGTCCTCCTGCCTCAGCCTCCCAACTAGCTGGGATTACAGGTATACACCACCATATCTGGCTAACAGTGTATATTTTAATGTGTCTTTAAAACTATAACCAGCCTCTCAAACTCATGCTTGGATCATGTTTCCTTTTTAAGTAGAATTCTTTGAATAAAAGAGAGTTTATTTGAAGCTAGACATTGAGGAAATGACTCTAGTGCATGAGGAGGTGGCAAAACTCACAGAGAGAGAATGCGAAGGACAGACCTAGGGAAGCAGCAACTCAGTATACTTGCACAGAATATTCCACTGTGACCCTTTAAAAAAAATAAGCACATTATTTGTCTTAGTTCATTTTTTTGCTGCTATAACTAAATGCCATAAACTGGGTAATTTATAAAAAGTAGAAGTTGCTGGGTTGCAGTAGCACACAGTTGTAATCCCAGCTATTCAGGAGGCTGAGGCAGGAGTATCCCAAGTTCCAGCCCAGCCTGGGCAATTTAGCAAGACCTTATCTCAAATAAAAAAAAATAAAACTGGCCGGGGATATGGCTTAGTGGTAGAGCACTTGCCTAGTATGTGTGAGGCCCTGGGCTCCATCCCTAGCACTACAAAAAGAATGTTTATTTAGCTTAGGGTTCTGGAGGACTGGGGACACAGAAAGTATGTTAGCTTGGGCCTCCCTTCTTTTTCTTATAAAGCCACCAATGCCATGATGGGGGTGCCACCCTCATGACCTCATCTAACCCCTACTGCCTCCCAAAGCCCCGCCTCTAAACACAAAAGACATATGAATTTGGGGTGAGGTTTCCAACACGTGGACTTCTGGGGACACAGCACATCCTTGCCTGACAGCACTTGGTCCCTGTGAAACATCACCCACACTGCCCGTCCTGTCCTCTGGATGAGCAGCCCCTTGCCTGCTGATCCGTCTTTTCCTCTTCTCTTTTTGGATTAAATGTGGGCTTTGCAGGCTGAAGAGATCTGAAGCAAAGACATGAATCAGGAGGGGAAGGTGTCACTACCCAGGTGACGGATACAAAAGCCGCAGTGGGGCTGCGGCAGGCTGCAGGCCTGTGAGCCACTGTGGAAGAAAAAGCCAAGTCCCAGCTTTGGGGGCAGCCATGGGGTTTCAAGTATCACAAAGTTTAAAAATAACCCTCCTGAGTTAGTTCATTTTCTGTTACTATAACAACATATCAGAGGCTGGGTGACTTTCTAAGGAAAAGAGATTTATGTAGCTCACAGTTCTGGAGGGTTGAGGGCCCGCAGTGACAACGCCCTTCCTGTTGGCAGAATCCTGAGGCAGCGCAGGACACCACATGACAAGGGACAGGGAGCACATGTCCTTGCGTCTTCTTGTCTCTCTCTCTTCTTGTAAAGGGCCAGCATTAGATCGTGGGGCCGCTTTCTGATGACCTTATCCAATCCCCTAATCACCTCCAAACTCCATAGTTGAATTAAATTTCCCTCCACTTAATACCTCACAGTGGGGATTAAATTTCAACACGCCAACACTCAAAAGTTTGGACGACGCATGCAAGCCACCCAAGCCCCAGCACTCATGACTCCTGCTATGTGTTATTTGACTAGGATTTCACCAAAAAAACTGTGATTGGATTGCTGGATATCTATGGGTTTGAAGTCTTTGACAAGAATGGGTGAGTTTTGCCATGTTCTACCTACCTGTCTTTTGCCCCCCTTTGTGGTTTCAGTCAAAGTTTAAGTCATCTTTAAAAGTCCCATTTCCTGTTTAGGAAATAAAAAAGTGCAGCTTGCTGCCAGCATTCATCTAATTTTCAGTCATTAAGAATTACTGGGCTGGTGAGATGGCTCAGCGGCATAAGCACCTGCCCAGCAAGCGTGAGGTCCTGAGGTCAACTCCCGGTACCCACATTAAAAAAAAAAAAAAATACTGTATTTTATAAAGAGAAATACCACTACTAAAACCAAATTCTATAGGTAGAATGAAGTCTTTTGTTTCCAAAGACCATCCATATACTAGAACTATGTGAAAAGAATAATAAAAGTGGGGTATTTCATGGAAAACTTTGGGGGTAAGGTTAGAACTGTGATCTGAGAGTTATCCTGCAATAAACACTGCAGCCCCAGGGGCCACCTGTGTGTATTCTCAGGGCAAATGGGAAATGGGTTAATGTTACTGAAGATGATTTTCCTATCCCTAGAAATTCTCCAGGCTTGTACAGCTCCTAATTCACAGCCCGTTCTAGAAGTGGAATAACCACTGAAAAAGTGAACATAAGCTCGGTGTGGTGGCGCACGCCTATAATCCCAGCCTGCTGGAAGGCTGAGGCAAGAGGATCCCAAGTTCTAGCCTGACCTGGGCAACTTAGTAACTTAGCAAGACCTTGTCTCAAAATACAGGATAAAAAAGGTCTGGGAATGTAGTGCAGTGCAAGAGTCCTGGGTTCAATCTCCAGTACTGAAAAAAAAAAAAAGTGAACATATTTCAACTTTGCTCTCCCAATTTATTTAGTAAATTGTTTTACTAATAAGAACTTTGGTTTTTTCTTTATTAAAAAGCATCCTTAAAAAAAGTAAGCAAACACAATTTTGAAGAGCTGGCCTATTTGCATACTTTTAGTTATTTCATTCCCTTGCATCTCTAGTTTTGAGCAGTTCTGTATAAATTACTGCAACGAGAAACTCCAGCAGCTGTTAATAGAGAGGACTCTGAAAGCAGAGCAGGCAGAGTACGAAATGGAAGGCATCGAGGTAAACATTCTGACGTTTGCTCCTTGCTTGATTCCTTAGTCTGGCTGAAGACGTTTACTTGAGAAATCTTGTTTCATTGGCAATGTTCCCAATCAGCATGAAAGGACTATTTTTCAGTCCTTTCTGCTTATTTTGATAGAAAGGCTCTTTTTTTTTTAAGTTGGATATAAAGATCAGATTTCAAAAACAAATATTTAGAAAATCATTTTGAAAGCAATGTCCTTCGTGCTCATTTAACCTCTTCTTGGAGAATTATTTTCTATTTGTCATTTTAGTGGGAACCAATTCAGTACTTCAACAACAAGATCATCTGCGACTTGGTAGAAGAGCGACACAAAGGAATTATATCCATTCTGGTGAGAAAACAAATGTTGACCTAGCGTCCAGTCATCCAGCAGGTGTTCACAACATGGGGAAGAACTTTTTCCAGGCTTCAGGAGAGCTGACCGGGATCCAGGAGGATGTTGAAGGGCATAAATTGAGCTTTCTTGCTGAACTCTTGCTTGGAACTCTAGGCAGAGCTTTTTTCTCTCCTGGAGATTCTTAAGCCTAAACTATAGCCCATGGGGCAGCAAGCATAGACCTCTGAAGCAAAAGTGTGCATGTCTGTCTTCCATTACATAGACCTGGGGACCCAGGTAGGAAACCATTTGGTGACTGCTGTGTCTGGATACAGTTTGCTCCCCCAAGGGTTCTCATGTAGGGAATTTGGGGTTCATTGTGGTGATACTGGCAAGTGGAGAAACCTTTAAGAGGTAGGACTTGGAAACGATTAGATCATTGCGGGTGCTGTCTTCAAAAGGAATGGATGTAGCTCTTGTAGGACCCTGGTTAGTTCCATTCTCCTGAGAAGATTTTTACAAAAGAGCAAGCCTGGCTGGGCGTGGTGGTGCATGCCAGTAATCCCAGCCCTGTGGGAGGCTGAGGCAGGAGGGTTGCAAATTCCAGCCCAGCCACAGCAACTTAGTGATTTAGCTGGAGAACCTGTCCCAAATAAAAAATAATAATGGGGCTAGGGGTGTAATTCAGTGTGAAGACCCTGAGTTCAATTCCCAAAGCCAAAATAATAATAATATATTAAAATAATAATAATAATAATAGCAGCAAGCCTGGGCCCTACCCAGCCTTTCTCTGGCTTCCTGTGCCATTGGGATGCCATCCACTATGGAGCCTCCCCAGAGCTGAGCAGTGGCCAACACCATACCCTTGGACCTGCAGAACAGGGAGCTAACTAAACCTCTTCTTTTTGAAGTTCCCAGCCTCAGGCATTTTGTTACCATAACAGAGAGTGGAGGAATACAGCGACCATTGGAGAGGGGCTGCTCTCATGCTTAGTACAATCAGGAAACCAGCACACATAAAGGGGGGCTTTGCAAAAAGTGTCAGTTGAATTGGAGTTGAGGCTCCTTGGAATGGGCTTGTGATTGTGTTTTGAACTATTGCAATTTATGAGAATATCAGTGTCCTCAAATCCACAATTGATCAAATTCAACATCAATTTTTAAAATATATTCTAAAGGCAAACAAGATATCATTACCTTGCTTGTCCTCTGGGGTCATGGGCACCACTGTTTGCCTCCCTATTAGTGAAAATAATTGGTCCCTTTTCCCTCCTGACTTCATACCCCTACACAGCCACCAACTACCCTGAGAACCCAGCACACTAAAGCACAGCAGGGACATGAATCGGTGGTGACTGTTGTTGCCACACATGTGAGCATCACCTGTGTAACATTAGCCAGGGGTCTTAACCTCTCTGAGCTCCAGTTTCATCTTTGAATGAGTACAAGGATAACAACACTTTGCTCAGAGAGGAGCCGTAGGGCTAAGGGGAGATCGTACACTCAGAGTGCTTGGAAGTATGCCTGGTCTGTGGCAAGTGTTCACCCACAAATGCTTATCTTGGGCTTATTTTGTACCAGGATTGTGCCTTGTGCTTTGGGGCACAGCAGTGAGGAAGACAGGGCTTCCTGCCCTCAGGAAGCTTTTAATTTCTTACTTTGAGAGCAGAACAGCAAGCAGCCTACTGGGGAAAATGTATCGATTGAGAAAAAGTGGAAAAGGAAGATGCTTCAGGAAGGGGGTAGGGGTGGGGCTCCATTTTAGGAAAGATTGGAGGGGCTCGCTGAGAAGGGGGCATTTGAGCAAAGACCTGGAGGTGCTGAACATGTGTGGTAGGGAGCCCCTTCCTCCCCGGCGACTCTCCTGCACTCATGGGAGATGCCAGCATTTTAGTCCAGGACCTTCTGCCATTGCTGGCAGAAGCATTTGAATTTGGATTTGATGGAGAGTGACACTGTGGATCAAGGTGTCTCTTTTTTCTTTTGAAGGACGAAGAATGTATCCGCCCTGGTCCCACTACAGACTTGAGTTTCCTGGAGAAATTAGAAGAGAAAGTTGGCAAGCACGCACACTTCCAGACGTAAGCGTTTCATTTGACAGGCTGCTGAGGGAGGGTCTCTGTGTGTTCTTTGATTGTGCCTCAAGAGTACAACTGTTTCTTCATACATAAAAATATCATGATACACCAACTCATGTTGTAGCAGAAAATGCCCCCCCCAGCCAGTATACTTCAGTTTGTCTGTGGCCCAGGTAACAGTTCCTATTCTAGTTCTGGTTGCTTCTGTCTCTTAGAAATGGGTGGTCACTGTGATGCATAGCTGGTCACTATGATGCACATTGTATAAAACAATCCCCAATTGACAAGCCATTCTGCCTCTGTACTTCCTGCTTGCTTATCTCATATAAGCCCTAGAGCACCAGAGATCAGGGCCTGATATTCTGGGAATTATCCCAATCATTGCCCATCAACATAAATAAACCTACCTCCAAATCCTGGGTGTCATTTCGGTGTTTCTGCTTGACATTGCATTTGGTGCATCAGCCAGGAAGACCGACCCTGCTGACCTCTTTGGTCACCAGTCATGGCCCTTGTGGACAAAGCAAGGACCTCGCCAGGTCCTGACGGGAAAGTGTGTCCTCAAGATTTCTCGAGTCCCCACAGAGGTCTGGAGGAGGATTCCTGGCTCCCCACTTGAACAGCTCACATCAGACCCCAAAGGGAGGAAAACACTGTCTGTCTGTCTGTCTGTCTGTCTGTCTGTCTGCCTGCCTGCCTGCCTGATTCTGGTAAGATCCCCAGGGACACCCCAGTTAGTCAGTCTATCAGTCTGCTCAATTTGAGCAGAAAAGCTTGATCAACTCTTGTTAGTTAAGGCCACCCTCAAGGGAAGAGGGGTTGGAATGTTTAACCTCTGAGTGCCTGCTGAATGACTGCATGAGTGAGTGGAATGGACAGCATAAGTAATAGTCTTCTCCATCTGTGCACCAAGACTGGGAAGCACTGGTTGAGGTGGCTGATTGGGCCCTCACCTGCGGTTCTGTGGCGATCGACATATGGCATAATGGAGGCCTCACACCCTCCTTAACTAAGTTGCACCTAAGTCCCCACGAGGGGCATGGCCAGGCAGGCATCTGAATGGTCTCTGTCTGAGGGGCACCCACCCTTTGTCTGTTGCACCATTGTTCAAGGGTACATAACATACACCATAGGGAGATAGAATGGGAACTAATTAGTTAAAACCCACAGTCCCTGACTGCAGGAAAAGGGGCTTTTACAGAGTTGAAAATGAAACCAACCCACTCTCTGCATCTCAAAGGAAAAAAATGCCCATTCTTCCTGAGAATTCCACCTTTGGCACCCTCGTTGGCTGCTGCAGTTGCTGCCAATACCTATAGCTTCACTCCCTGCTCCCGACTCATCTACTTCCAGCCAACTGAACTGGTTCCAGCTAGCCATTGCCTGCATTCAGCCACAAAGGCCCTCCCTCCAGAACCTTCTGCTTACATGCCTAATGGTGTCATCTAACACCCACCCAAGATGACCGTCAACAATTCCTTCTGAGTTCCAAATTTTGACTGAGAAAAAATTGGACTGTCAACCCTGACAAATGAGCTGCACCCTGTTGGGCCTGAATAGATAGGACAGACTGAGCTGTATCAAATTGGGCCCCCAAGAGCCCACAGTCATTGCAAAAGTTGGGGGCAACCTTATGACTTTCCTGGTAGACAATGGAATAGAACTCTCTACCTTCAAAAGTTCCCTCTGTCAAAAAGTTACCATCACCAGGGCAACTGGGACTCTTGCCTCTCACCCCTTCTGTCAGGCACAAACTTACTGCCTGGGAGGATATCTCCTTCGCACCAAGCCAGTCATTTAACCCTGCACTTTCAACTTTGACTGTTCCCCAAGAGAAAGATGATGCCTGCATCAGCCTGAGACAGATAACCACAATCCTGAAGTTCTGGAAACTCTCCTCCCAGAGTTATAAACTAAAAACTCACCTCTGGGCCTAGCCATCAACCATTTCCCCTCACCATGACCGCCTTTGCTGTCAGATGTCACAGGAAACACAAACAGGCATCCAGCCACACATCAGCCCGATAGACTGTTAATCACCTTGGGCAAGATCTCCATGCCATCAACAATGCAGCCATCACCTTACATTCTGTGGTTACCAACCCATGCATACTTTCTGGACTGTTACTCAATTGCCACAAGGGTTTGGGAACTCTCCCACTATTTTCAGGGAAGCTCTGATAACAGATTTGGCTGCTCTGAGACAGCCTGTTTCACTGTCCCTTCCAGCTCCACAATTCTATCACTGTAAACTCCATCCTGGGGCAACCCCCACCTACATCAAACAGTATCCCATGCCATGAGAAACTCAGCTAGAAATTCAACCACACATCCAGAGGTTTCAAAACTGCAATATGTTTATAGACTGTCAAACTGTTGAAGTACACCTCTCCTGCCTGTAAAGCCAATTCAAAATCTCCGAGCTGCCAATGCCACCTTGATTGCCCTCTGTATACATTGCCTCAGTCTTCTGCCACCCACAGCCTGCTGGTACACCTGCCTAGACCTAAAGAATGCCTTTTTCTGCCGTCAGTTGGCTCCTGTCAGCCAGCCCCTCTTCGTGAAGACCCCACTTCTGGACTCAAAAGCCAACTGACCTGGACTCAACCTTCCAGAGGTTCAAAAACTTGTTTCCTCTTCACTGCATTTCTGATTGATGACACCCAAGCTGCCTGCTGGGAAGGCACAAAAGCTCTGCTACAATATCTGGCAGAAACTGGTTACAAGAAAGAAACTCTGCAAATTTCTTAGAGCTGCTGGCTCCTATAAAATTTGGATCCTTGAGTTCACAAAAACAATGATAGTTACTCAAACTGTCAGCCCCTGGGAGTGCCCAGTGGCCTACCTGTGCAACTACTTGGATTCAGTCACTAAGGGCTGCCTCCCCCCTTTGCCTCTGTGCTCTAATAGCCACTGTTCTTCTGATCAAGAAAGCTGACAAGCTCACCTTAGACCGAGACCTAACTGTCCAGGTGCCACATGCTATACTGGGATGAACTGTTCTAAAAAATGGACCCCCTGGGCTGGTGAGATGGCTCAGTGGCATAAGCGCCTGCCTGGCAAGTGCGAGGTCCTGAGTTCAATTCCCAGTACCCACATAAAGGAGAAAAAGGAGCTGCTGATATCGCTCAGTGGCACAAGTGCCTGCTGCCAGGTGCAAGGTCCCCTGACAGACGCTGAGTACACCGTGTTTACGGATAGAAGTACCTCTGTTAGGAATGAAGTCTGACAGGCTAGATATGCTGTGGTCACCTTGGACAAAACTATTCTGGCCAAAACTCTCCTGCAGGGATGATCTGCACAACAAACTGCTTCCTGCTGCTGTTTGGAAACCTGCCGCTAACAATACAAAATAATCCGGTCCAGAGGCCTAAGCCCCCTCTGGGGATCCAATTGACTGAAACATCAACCACAGCCAGAAAAACTTTACCTGGTATTCCCAGAAGATCAGAGCCAGACCTGCCCCCACCATTTGTTCTGCAAGCTCAAGCCACAGTGCTGGCACCCATTCCCCTGCAGGAGCTCAGGCTTCAGCATCTGTGTCACTGGCCCTGACCTTACGTATTATAGTGGACTCTCCCCATTTAAAGATATAAAGATAGGGGCCGGTGAGATGGCTCAGCGGCTTAAGTGCCTGCCCAGCAAGCGCGAGGGCCCGAGTTCGACTCCCAGAACCCACATACAAAAAAGGGGCCGGTGATATCGCTCAGTGGCACGGGCGCCTGCTGGCGCACGAGGTCCTGAGGTCGACCCCCGGTACCCACAAAAAATAAATAAATAAATAAATAAATAAATAAATAAAGATATAAAGATAGATTACACAGAAATAAAACATAATCCTAGAGAAACAGCTTGTAACCTGTTAAAAGACCAGCTATATCTCTAGACATCCCTACACATACATATAACCCAGGTACATATTAACTACCTCTACAAGTTTCAGAAATCCAGCCTTAGATCCACTGGAAAATTTACCTGGAAAGCTCCTCCAAGTCTTGCTTTAAAAAGACAATGCACTCAAAGTCCTGCTGTGGTCACTCTGGATGCTGACCAGTCCACCCACAGCTGAAGCCTGAGGACAATGTTTGCAGGATTGCTCCATACCTATTCCCCTCAATTTTTGTATCTGTTCAGGCTGCTTTCCCCAGTCCTTGATTCTCTGCCCCCCTGCTAGCTATAGTTTTTGTTAATTGACTTTGATTCTGCTTACCCCAGTCCTTGCTTCCCTGCTCCCTGCTGTGTTTTTTGCCTTAAACTCTATGGACGGTTGCCCCAATAGAACAATCAGTCAAACACTTGACCAAGATTTGGTCAGTGTCCAAGACACATTGGACACTCTCCTAGGTCAGATTAACTCCCTCACTACCTTGCCAGAGTTTAATGTTATAGAACAGACAGGCCTAAATTATGTCTCTTCCTGAAAAGCAACTTAGGGAAAAACTCTGTAATAAGACAATATTGGAGACCTTGGCTAGGACCACTGACAACCCTAATGGTACTACTTCCAGTTGGGCCCTGTCTCAGAAGATCATGTGTAATATGCCCAGCAAAGATTTGCCAGGGAAACTAAAAGAGGGGGGAAATGTAGCAGAAAATGCACCCCCAGCCAGTATACTTCAGTTTCTTAGTTGCCCAGGTAACAGTTCCTGTTCCAGTTCCAGTTGCTCCTGTCTCTTAGAAACAGCTGGTCACTGTGATGCACATTTTATAAACCAATCCCCAATTGATAAGCCATTCTGCCTCTGTACTTCCTGCTTGCTTATCTCATATAAGCCCTAGACCACCAAAGATCAGGGCCTGATATTCTGGAATGATACCAATCAGTGCCTGTCGGCATAAATAAATCTGCCTCCAAATCCTGGGTGTCGTTTCGGTGTTTCTGCTTGCCATTGCAATGTACATGCATACCTTTGTTAGTATAAATCAAACTCAAATGGATTCCAAGTAAGATTGTTTTGAGATTTTGTATCTTGCTTTAGTCAATTATCATTACATTTTGGGCAGGAAATAGTCTCTCTTAAGTATGTGTTTCTTATGTAATGAATGTAGATCTGAAATATACAACCCAGTGAAATTTTATCTTTGTATGTGCCAGTGTAATCATCGTGCAGATCAACATATAGAGTATTTATAGCATCCCAGAAAAGAAATTAGAAAGTTAGCTTGGTCTTTGAAACCAAGAAGAGAGAATTTAAGAATATATGCTCTGGACTGGGGGTGCGGATCAGTTGTAGAGCATGTGCTTAGTATATGAGGGCCTGATTTAGTCCCCAGCACCAAAACAAAACAAAACAAAACAAAACAAAAACCCCACAGCTCTGGCATCATAAAGACCTGATTTTGAGGGCTGGGAATATAGCTCAGTGGTAGTATGCTTAACACGCACAAGAACTAATTGTTCCTGTGTTTGAGTGCATACTTCTAATACCATGTCTCTAAAGTATAGAACGAAGTAAAACTCATCTATGTGATTAGCAGTCAGGCTGTGACAGGAAGGACTCAGGTTAGACAGTGCTCAGGAACGAGTACTATTCTGTCTCTTGATTTGGATGCAGGTTACATGGGTGTGTTTGGTTTGCAAAAACTCATTGAGCTGTATATTTAGGGTATGTGTGCTGCCAACATATGTTATATCTCAAGAATATGTTACTTGGGCTGGTGAGATAGCTCAGCAGCATAAGCGCCTGCCTGGCAAGCACGAGGTCCTGAGTTCGACTCCCGGTACCCACATACGAAAAAAGGGCCGGTGATATCACTCAGCGGCACGGGCGCCTGCTGGTGCGTGAGGTCCTGAGTTCGACCCCCAGTATGCACCAAAAAAAAAAAAAAAAAAAAGAATACATTACTTAAAAATTATGAAACCAGGTGTGGTGGTGCATACCTATAATTCCAAAACTCTGGGAGGCTGAGGCAGGAGGATCACAAATTCGAGCCCAGCCTGAGCAACTTAGTGACTTGGCAAGACTCTATCTCAAAAAATTAAAAAGGCTGGGGAGGGAGCTTAGCACAAAGCCCTGGAGTTAACACCCAGTATCACACACATGCACACACACATGCACACTATATATGTATATGTGTGTATATATATATATATATATATGCACATGCCTATGCATCATTAGAATCTGAAACATGATTTTTCATATTTTAGTTTTTCTACATCATAAAAATACAGTAAAATTGTTTCTTAGTTATCGTCTGGGAAAATAGAAGTTATTTCATTTTTTAAATGCAGGAATTTTATTCCCTACTCCTCAGGAGAGGGAAGGATCTTACTGTAGGGAGACCTGGATCTGTGCTCAGAGAACAGGTAGCAGGGCTTCCTGCAGGCCTCTGCAGGCAGTTAGCTTTCTCTAGAGCTCCTGTCCCTCACTCTCTGCTTTACATGTTGGGGCTCTTTTGTTGCAGGGGGGTTTAAAGGCTCACTGTGTGTCTGCTTGTGTCTTGTAGGCGGAAGCTGGCTGGTCCAAAGGACCGAAAGAGGATTGGCTGGATGGAGTTCCGACTCTTCCACTACGCCGGGGAGGTCACCTACTGCACCAAGGGTGAGTGGCTGCAGTTGTAGGGCACAGCCATGTGGGATCCCTGTGTGTGTGCCCAGCCCAAGTCTAGTGAGGAAGTGCTGCACATGGCCACACCAAATAATCCCTAGCCTTTGATCAAGCATGTCTTCTAAGAAGTTTTTCTTGTTTTATTTACTGGCTACTTTTATCTGTAACCACTTTATTGAGATAGTTCATATTCCACCAAAATTTTTAAAAGTCAAAAATCCACATGCCAAAATTTCATCCATCTAGTGTGTATAGTTCAGTGGTTTTTAGTATATGCACAGAGTATGCAACCATCCACAGTCCATTTTAGAACATTTCAGAACCCTGCAAAGAGGTCCTATACTCATCACCAGTCACTGCCCACTTTCCACACCTTCAACCCATCCCCTCCAGCTCCAGGCAACAAACTACTTTCTGTCTCCATAGATTTGCCTCTTTTGAGAATGCTCCATAAACGGAATCTACAATATATGGCCTTCTAGGTCTGGCTTCTTTCACTCAGCATAATATTTCAAGTTTCATTCATGTCGTCATTCCTTTTCATGGTTAAAACAATATTACCATGGTGCAAATAGACCACTTTTATTTATTCTTTCATTCATCGATGAGCATTTAGGTTGCCTTTGTAAGTTTTAGTGTGAATATATGTTTTCCTTTTTCTTGGGCATATAACTAAGAGTGAAACTGCTGACTTATATGGTAACTCTGTGCTTAACATTTTGAGAAATTGCCAGACTGTTTTCCAAAGTATCTGTACCATTTTACATTCCTAGCAGCAGTGTATGAAGGCCATAATTTCTCCACATCCATACCAACACTTGTAATTATCTAATTTTTTGGTTATAGGCATTCTAGTGGGTGTGAAGGGTGTCTCATTGTAGTTTTGATTTGCATTTCCCTGATGGCTAATGATGATGAACATCTTTTCATGTGCTTACTGGCCATTTGTATATCTTCCCTGGAAAATCCTTTGCCCACTTACAAAACTTTTTATTATTCAGTTGTAAGAGTTCTTTATATATGCTGGATGCTAGGCCGTCATCAGGTATATGATTTGAAGATGCTTTCTCCAGTTCTCTGGGTTGTCTTTTTACTTTCTTGATGGTAAGAAATCATCAAGACACCAGTCTTTTCTGTGCTTTCTTCAAAGTGCTTTTGGCTAAAAGCCAAAATTTTTTACTCCTAAGTTTATCACTAAGAATCTTTAAAACATAATAAATAATATATATAATAAATATAATAATAAATAATATAATATAAATTATTATGAATTATTACCTAATATAATATAATATAAATAATAAATTATATATATAAATATATATAAACATATATAAATAATATATATATATATAATAAAACATAATAACAAACGATTCTTTCCCTATTCTGTTCACAAACAGAATTGGACGAGAACTGAATCAAATTCAGTGGTTAGGTTCAATGTTGACCTCATGGGGAAATTTGATTCGGTTCTCATCTAGTTCGATTTGCGACCAAAATTGTGGAGAGAATTGAGTTTGTGAACTGAGACACTTCTGTATAACATATTTGGTTTTTTTCCTTAAATACAAAATTGTACAAAGAACAATTTTTTTAAAAAATAGAATGGATATCTCTCTGTGCTGATAATCTCTTGTTTTTGTTTTTGTTTTTGTTTTTGTTTTTGTTTTTGTTTTGTGGGTACCGGGGGTCGACCTCAGGACCTCACGCGCCAGCAGGCCCCCGTGCCGCTGAGCGATATCACCAGCCCTTTTTTCGTTTGTGGGTTCTGGGAGTCGAACTCAGGCCTTCACGCTTGCCAGGCAGGCGCTTACGCCGCTGAGCCATCTCACCGGCCCAATCTCTTGATTTTTGATGGGAGAATAAAGGTAATACATGTAAGTCTAGATATTATTGACAGTACAGAAAAGTACAAAAGGAATAGAAATAATCCCTTTTACTCCTAGTTTTTCCCTGGTAACCATGAGAATCAACAGTGTCTTGTAATTGTTTCCAGGAAAATAGATGTTTTATGCATAGACCTACACCTTAGAACACACACACATGCACACTTGAATAATATAAAAGGCCATTTGTGTTGTACATTTCACAGGTTTTACTTAATGAATGTTAAAGATCATTTGAATTCCAGCTGATGTTCACTAAGCACTTACTATATGCCATGCCTTAGGCCCAAGTTCTTTACTTCTATTATTCAAAACCTTACAGAACCCTGTGAAAAGAGTTTTATCACCCCCCTTTTACTTTATGAGGACATTCCACTCAGGGCAGTTTAGTAACTCTCCCAAAGTCACACTGCCAATAAGTGGCAGAGCTGGGGTTGAGACCCCGGCCTTTTGCACCTGCTTTCATCTACTCTCTATGCGGCACAGGTTCTGCCACATTGCTTCTAAATGGCTCCAGCCCCTCCCCTGAAGGGCTGTGTCCTCCAACCTGTTTGATGGGCATTGCTTGTTCCAGATTTCTCATTATAAGCACTACTGTGTTTGGTATCTTAATGTAGTTCACTTGGCTGATATTTGCACATCACAGCCATAGGATAAATTCCAATAAGTGGCACCGCTGAGTTAAAGGTTCTATCAAAAGTTAGTTTTGACCACTTCTGGGTATTCACCCAAAAGAACTGAAAACAGGGACATGGACAAGTCTTGCACACCCATGTCTAGAGCAACATCATTCACAATAGCCAACAGGTGATGGATGAATGGACAAAATGTGGCATATACCAACAATGGAACATTTTTTAGCCTTAAAAAAAGGCAATTCTGATACCATGGTATTATACTAAGGGAAATAAGCCAGTGACAAAATGACAATTACAGCACAATTCCACCTGTATGAGGTACCTAGAGAAGTCGAATTCACAGGGGAGGAAGTAGAAGGGACTGGGGGAAGAGGAGTGGAGAGTGGTTGCTTCGTGGGCGCAGAGTTTCAGCTTGAGATGTTCAAAAGGTTCTGGAGATAGACAGCACTGATGGCTGCACAAAATGCAGACGCAGTCAACACCGCTGGACTGTACAATTACAAATGATTAAAATGCTGCATTTTATATGTATTTTTTACCAGGATAAAAAAGTCAGTTTTGAGCTGGGTGTGGTGGCACATGGCTGTAATCCTAACACACTTGGAAGCTCAGGCAGGAGGATCACAAGTTTGAGCCTAGCCTGGGCAATTTAGCAACTTAGCAAGACCTCGCCTCAAAATAAAAAATAAGAAAGGGCTAGGGATGTAGTTCAGTGTAAAGGCCCTGAGTTCAGTCAGTAGCAAAAAGAAAAGAAGAAGGAGAGGAGGAGGAAGAGGAGGAGGAAGAGGAAGAAGAAGAAGAGTTGGTTTTAATAACTCAAAATTGTCATCTAAAAAAGAAGTATACATTAGATGTTTTTGATGTCTCTTTCTTTGATGCATGTCATTTTTAGCTGGTATTGATTCATAATGCCATTTGAATAATTACCTGATTGAATTATTACCTGATTAGGGTTTAGTGAACACTTACAATCCAAGTTCTCAAGCTGGAAAGGAGCTGCATAAAAATGCTGTTGGGCACCAGTAGTCATTGTGCACAAGTTTGCTCTCTCTTGGTGGTGGATGGGTGGTCTTCTCGTCTATCCCAAGGTCTCGGGAGCTGCGCTTGAGGCTCTGTGCCCCCTCCACTGTTCCCATGGAGTCACTGTATGTGTATTTCTTTCCTACTGGATGACAGCATGTGTACACGGCTCCGCGTAAAGGCTATATGTTTACAGGACAGCTCATCAGGGTTTAGACTACAGCATGTGCCATAATTTTGGTTTGGAAAACCTGGTTTTCAGCAGGGCTGGTGTCCCCCCAGCAATGTCTGGCAGTGTCGAGATAGATTTGGTTGTCACGACTGGGCAGAACGCCACTGGCATCTAAGGAAAGCAGGGGCCGGGGGTGCTGCTCAGCATCCTGCAGTGCACAGGACAGTCCCACCACAGCGAGTGACCCAGCCCAAATGTCTGTGGTGCCTGGCTGGACAAACTCTGGTCTAATCCTAAAAATTATCTGGTAGGGTTTCTCTTTGCAATCAGTGGGGATGGAATTGCAATTTTTAGGCAAAACCATTGATTCAAATTTTTTATTACAGGATTCTTGGAAAAAAACAATGATCTTCTTTACAGACATCTGAAAGAAGTAAGTCTGAAACCTAACCCAGTGTGTTTCTGATGGTTGTGAAATCTTCCCTGTGACATGGCATTTGGGATAGATTTGGCCTTCTGGATGTTTTGTGTCCATGCATTGTGTTAGGGCTCCAGCATGTCGTGACAGGCATTTAAAAAAAGCTGTGCAAAACCTTTCCCCAGCAAACTGGCTCAGTGTGTGTGGTGTCCACCTGTGCACCAGCTCTGCAGTTGTAGAAGTGAGCAAGACAGGCTCCATGTTCTGGTGGGGTTTTCAGTTGGGGTGGGAGTAGGGAATAAATATACACACATTCATCAGTCAGGGTGCTATGAAGAAATTAAACAAAGAACTGTGACTAGAAGGGTCACCGTAAATTAGATGATCAGAAAAAAATATCCCTATGGAGATAACATTGAGCTGAAACCTGACTGAGAACAATTTGGGCCATAGAAAGATCAGGAGTTATTCCCGTAGAGGGACCAGCATGTGCAAAGGCCCTGTGGCCTGGATGAGCTCAGAGTGTGGTGTGAGGAGTAATGTGGGGAAAGGAGGCTGAGAGCTCAGCAGTATGAGATCCACAGGGAGGAGAAGAGACTTTTCTGATGCAGTGAGAATATGCTGGGTGACATGACCTGAGGATAAGGAAACTGAGGCACAGAGGCTACAGCTTGCTCAAGGTCACATCTCAAGGTGGGGCTGGAGCTCAGATTAGCCCCTGGAGCCACCAATGAAATTGTCAGTCTGTTTTTGCATACCTCACCTATCAGAGAAACATTGAAACCTCAGAATTGTTAGTTTGTTTGTGGAAGGGGGAGTAGGTGTTGAACTCATAGCCTTTGCACTGAGCTATATCCCCAGCCTATATTTTATTATTTTTATTATTATTTTATTTTAGACACTAGGTCTCACTAAGTTGCTAAATTGCCCAGGCTGAGCTCAAGCTTGTGATCCTCCTGCCTCAGCCTCCAGAGTGGTGGGGTTACAGGTGCATACCAGCTTTACTTTGTGTTGTTAAAGCCTTTCTTTGGCACTGAAATAGCTGGTTTGTACAAAACAGATTTTACTCAGTTAGCTTGGTTTATAAAAATCTGAAACGCATACCAGGCATGGTGATGCATACGTGTAATCCTAGCACTGGGGAGGCTGAGGCAGGAGGATCACAGTGAGTTCAAGGCCAGCCTGAACTACATAACAAGACCCTGTCTCAAAAAAAAAAAAAAAAAAAAAAATTGGGGGCCGGTGAGATGGCTCAGCGGCTTAAGCGCCTGCCCGGCAAGCGCGAGGGCCCGAGTTCGACTCCCGGAACCCACATACGAAAAAGGGGCCGGTGATATCGCTCAGCGGCACGGGCGCCTGCTGGCGCGCGAAGTCCTGAGGTCGGCGCCCGGTACCCACAAAAAAAAAAAAAAAAAAAAAAAAATTGAAACACAAGGACAGCATTTTCAGAATGACCAGGCAAGCATTTCATATCAGGAGTGGTTTGGGCCCTTCCAGAGCTTTCTCTGCCCCTTCCTGAACTACTTGTCCCAGCCCCTCTGGGTCCCAAACTTTGAATCTCTGCACCAGGCAGTCGACCTGTAGTCTGAGTCCCAGTTGGGGACTTTCTGACAGACTCCCCATCCGTGAATGAGGTGACGACGAAGTCTCCCCGGGGTCTCTGGAGCGAAGACCTGCTTGATGAAGGGGACTGTGCTCCTCTCCTGGCTCCCTGCGGGCCGTGGCCGCATGTGTCACAGCCCGGCTCCCAGAGCACCTCAGAATCTCTCGCTTCCCCACCAGGCCAGGGCTGAGCATCCTTGACTGCCTTCTGACTTTAGGATGAAGTCACTTCTCATCTCGTTCTCTCCTATCTGCAAATTACTCTTCCATGCCTCTGTTAGTTTAGAAGTGGGATGGGTTTTTAAAAAGTTGCTGGAGGGCTGGTGAGATGGCTCAGCCGCGTAAGCGCCTGCCCAGCAAGCACGAGGGCCCGAGTTCGACTTCCAGACCCACATACGAAAAAAGGGCCGGTGATATCGCTCAGCAGCACGGGCACCTGCTGGTGCGTGAGGTCCTGAGGTCGACCCCCCGGTACCCACAATAAATAAATAAATAAATAAATAAATAAATAAATAAATAAATAAATAAAAAGTTGCTTGAGGCTGGGATTACAGCTCAGTGACAGAGCACACACTTAGCATGTCCAAGGCCCTGGGTTCAAGCCCCAACACCAAAAAAAAAGGTTTCAATTTAAAAAAAAAATTTTTAATGTTATACACATGTAGCAATGTACTACTGTGAATCTCATCATTCTGTTACTGATATATACCATAAAAAATGTTTTAATTGTGGCAAAACACATATATATGTCATAAAGCTTACCATTTTAATTGTTTTAAAGTGTACAGTTCAGTAGTGTTAAATGTTGTTGTGCAATGAACCTCATTGACTTTTCATCTTGCAAAACTTAATATCCATGAAACAACCACTTCCCATCCCCTCTCACCCAGCTCCCAGCAGTCATTCTGCTTTCTGTCTCCAGGAATATGACCAACGCAGGTGCCTCCCATCAGTTGCCTTTTGTGACTAGCTTGTTTCACTTAACATAATGTCCTCAAGGTTCATTCCTGTTATAGCATTCACCAGAATTTCCTTTTTTAAGACTGTGTAATATTCCATTATGTGGCTATACAGAGAATCTTGCTCTAGAATTAAATTTCTTTAAATGAAGGAATTTGGATAATAGAAATTATTTTGAAAATATATAAATGGGAGAAATCAAATAGCACAAAACCTAGTGTCCTTGACACCATGTCACCAAGTTTGTCCCCTAAGGACCAACTGCTCTTCCTGGGTTACTGTGTATCCCTCCAAGGGATCACACGGGCTAAAATGTGTGAGTCTGTATCTCCCCCTTTTCTTTCTCTTTGTACACGCAGTCCATGCAGTTCCCATCTTGCATTTTTCACTTAACACCATTTTCAAAGGGCTTGTTGTTTGTTTTGTTTTGTTTTGGTCTGGTTTGGTTTATTTTTAAAGAATTTCAAAACTTTATTTAAAAAAAATACCTTCATTACAAGTTTAAACTCTGAAGAAGCTCTCCCCCTGCCACCAGAAAGTTCATAAACACTGACTGCAGAGAAAATTCTTCATTTCAAATGGTAATTTTTAAACAGGTAAAAATGGTATTCATGGGTGTTAGCCCATTCTCCAACAGGCAGGACTGTCCTTGGTGCCAAAGTTTCAGGGTTAGTATGGCAACTCTCTGTCCTGAATTTACAGGCCAATTTCCATACTTAATCAGGAGGGATAAAATGTATGTGGTCCTTGCGATACTCCTTAATATCCCTCCTGGATGAGTCCCTAATTTTCCACTTGATGTGAAGTTGACATTTTCTTTCCCATTGATTTTTTAGATCCACAACCATTATTGTCTTTTACCTTTCCCCAAAAAGTTAATATAAACGCTCTTTGAATATGGCATGATATTGGTAAGGAACCCCAGCCATCTGAATTTGCTGGTTCATCAAGGATTGAACTTTCAAAGAGAATACCCCACACCTGTACCTGAGTTTTGATTCCCACAGCGAGAGAAAGGATAAAAACACCCAAAGTAATCCTCCACCTCCTGCATGCGGCACAGTGAGTTCTTAGATACAGTGTAGAAGGCAGGGGTTCCTTGTTTTTCCCAAGAGCCCACCACTTAATTCTCACCCGCAGCCACTGCTCACTACAGGTTGTAATCACATCCTCAAAACCATAAACGGACACAGAAAGCTGAGGAGCATGGCTAACATGCTAATGGTCTTCATCACTTCAGGTCTCCATCCAAGGTACCACAGGAAACAGCATTTTTAGTTTTGTTTGTGTGTGTGTGTGTGTGTGGTTTTTTTTTTTTTCCTGTGTGTGTGTGTGTGTGTGTGTGTGGTGCTGGGGATTGAACCCAGGGCCTTGTGCATGCAAGGCAATAACTCTACCACTGAGCCACATCCCCAGCCCCTTTTTTGTTTAAGACAGGGTCTCACTATGTATTCCAGGCTGGCCTTGAACTATGTAGCCCAGGCTGGCCTCAAACTTGCTGTGATCCTCCTGCCTCAGCCTCCCAAGTGCTGAAATTATAGGCGTGCACTACCATGCCCGGCTCCCACTCTTTTTAGTTAGGAATGTCTTCAGGTGCCCAGGCAGCAGTTGGCCCTGTGACCTCCACACACCGCTGTGAGTCTCTTGCGGGTCCTTCCTGATTTCTGCAGCAGCCATGGAGGGGCTCACTTCTCCCCATTGCAGGTGCTGTGCCGCTGCAAGAACAGCATCCTGAGGGAATGCTTCCTGGTGGCCGAGCTGGAGAACCGGAGGCGGCCACCCACGGTGAGCGGGGAAATACTGTGCAGACCCAGAAAGGGAACAAAAATCACCCGTGGGTGTATTGCCCTCTGGCTACCTATGCTTTTCAAGCCACTGTCTGCCTTTTCTGGAAGCGACACTGTCTAACAGATCCTACTAAATGTGTGCTTTCCGCATTGAGCGCCGGTTCATTCATTGCAGACATACACTGAGCACCTAGAATGCATCAGGTGCTGTACTGGGCTCTGGGATCAGCAATAACAAGCTGGCCAAGGTCCCTGCCCTCAAGGGCTTATAATCTAGTGGGAGAGGATATAGGAAAAGAGCACCCACTAATCAAGAGATTATACTAGTGCGGTGTCATGAAGGAAGTGTGGTGATGAGGAAGCAAGGGGAGGAGGTAGAGGGTGCTGGGCTCTGTGAGGACCCTGGTTCCCGTGAGGCACTCCCTGGGTTATCAGCTCAGTGAGGACGGCATCCTGGACAGATGCTGTCCAGCTACTGTTTGAGCAGAGCAGACTTGGGCATCTCGGGTCAGGACATCCACGGCTTCTTTGTGAGCAAGAGAGCAGCAGGTAGGGCGATCCATCAAGAGCCAGCTCTCAAGCCTGGAGCCTCATGCGCTGCTCAGTCTTGTCTCATCGTACAGAAGCAGCAATGTCTACACCGAGCTTTCTCACTCCACAGGTGGGGACTCAGTTCAAGAACAGTCTGAGCAGCCTCCTGGAAATTCTCATCTCCAAGGAACCTTCATACATCCGCTGCATCAAGCCCAATGAGAGGAAAGAACCCAGTGAGTGGAGATCTCTCTGAACACTGAGCTCGGGGAAGAGGCTGGAGGCAAAGCACAAGAGCAGTGGCTTAGGAACCTTAAAACCACCCCAGGCTCATTGTCCTCAGGCAAAAAACCACATTCCAAGGGGAGGCCCTTTGGTGGCCCAGGGCTTGGCCAGTTTCAGGAGCAACTCAGCTGAGCCCTGCAGGTGTTGGAGATGAGGGGTGCAGCATGGCTTCTCCCCAGCCAGTGAGCAGTCTTCCAACACCCCTCACCCCAACTTAGGTATTTCCTATGCCCTTGCCATGATCTGTAAGCAAGTTGTATAGCCAGAAGCTCACGGCGGCCAGACAGGGAAGACAAATGGTGGGGCAGACCAGAAATAAGGTGATAGGGAGTGGCAGAGATTTTGGCAAACTGTAGAGGACACCAGCAGCACTATTCCCTTCAGGCTAGTAGTTGCTACATGGGACCGTAGGCCCAGGGTGGCCACATCTCATGATTTCTCAGGAGAAACCAGAAATATAGATTTTCCTCTAAACCGTCCCCTCTGAAGAACACAAGAGAGGACTAATAAAATGTTTCTGTGGCCAGACTCAGCCCACAGACCTTCAGCTTGCAGCCTCTGGTCTGGCGTGGTGGAAACAGAGCCATGGGGTCCTTTACTGTCACTGTCCCTCCTGTTTCTCCAAAGGCAAGTTCGATGACTTCCTCGTAAGGCATCAGATCAAGTACCTGGGGCTGATGGAGCACCTACGGGTGAGACGGGCGGGCTTTGCATACCGGCGGAAATATGAGCATTTCTTGCAAAGGTAAAGTTTGCTTTGTGTGTCCAAGGCCCTTAAAGTTGGGTGCCTACTACATGCCGATCCTTGGGATATAGTAATAAATAAAAGGGTATCCTTTAGGGAACTCATCTCAGTTCTTAATTTAGTAGCTTGACAGCAAAAAAATAATAACATTTGGGAGACTATAAAAACCCAAGAATAAAGAACCCAATAAAAATATGGGCCACTGAAATGAATAGATATTTCACAGAAGAAGCGCAAATGGCCAATAAATACATGACAAAATGCTCAGCATTACTGGCCATTACAGAAATGTATTAAAACAACACTGAGACTATATCTTACCCCAGAAGGAATGGCCATCATCAAGAAATCAAATAATAACAAGTGCTGGTGAGGCTGTGGGGGGAAAGGAACCCTTCTACACTGTGGGAATGTAAACTACTACAACCACTATGGAAATCAGTGTGGCGATTCCTCAAAAAAATAAAACTAGAAATTCCATTTGACCCAGCTATTCTCCTAAGTATCTTTCTGAAAGAGTTAAAGACATCATGTTACAGTGATACGTGCACACCCATGTTTCTAGCAGCATAATTCATAACAGCTAAATCTTGGAAGCAGCCTGTATATCCATCAACAGATGAATAAAGAAAATGTAGTATTTACACACAATTGAGTACTACTGTGCCATAAAGAAAGAGAAGCTTGAGTCATTTGTAGGAAAATGGATAGACCTTGAGATCATAATGTCACATGAAATAAATCAGACACACAAGCTTAACTATCGTACAGTTTCTCTTATGAGACCCAAACTATAAATAAAAAGCAAAATAAAAGGTAGATAGTAGGAAGTAGAGAGATAGATGTTTCTCATATAGAAGGGGATCAATAGATGGAGGAAGAGAAAGGAGGGAAGGAAAAGGGGATCAAAAAAATTAAGATGTGTTACATACATGTACCAACTCCCCCAAAAGGAATGTAAACACTATACTGCAAACATGTACTAATAAAAGTGTTAAAAATAATAATAATAAAATGATCAACCATTTTTAAAAACCCCAAGTCTTTTTTTTTTTTTTTTTCTTTTTTTTTTGTACTGGGGATTGAACCCAGTATAAGCCACATCCCTAGCCCTCTTTATTTTTTATTTTATTTTATTTTTACTTTGATTAAGTTTTTATTTATTTTTTGATTTAAATTATTATTTATTTTTATTTTGAGGTCTCACTAAATTGCTAGGTTGCCCAGGCTGCACTCAAACTCACAGTTCTCCTGCCTCAGCCTCCTTGATGCTAGAATGACAGGCCTGACTGGCTATTTCATTTCTCTAAGCCCTAAGTTCCTGCAGTTGAGTTAGAGGAGGCCAGGCGCACAGACCTGTCACCCGGGGGAAGCCATGGGCAGTGCCCTGCCCAGTCCGCTGCTGGGGAAGACTCTCCATTTGTGACACAGTGCTGGGTTAGTGCCTGGGCCTCCTGGGCTGTCAGGAACAGCCATGCAGTGGTGGGGAGCGGGTGTTGTAACCACACAACCTCTGTCAAGAATCCTTATTCTGTTTTCTAGAGCTGTGGCCTATTTCCCACCTGTAATGTGAGGGTTAAACTGTCATCAAGGGTTTATAAGAATTTAATGAAAGGATCTAAAGTTACAACCTTCTCTCTAATCGCTTGTTCACCGGCATTTCTTTGGCGATGGGCTCAGGTGACTCTGTGCTACTCAAAAAGCAATGCTCTCAAGATGAGCGCGATAAATGGCCCTTTTTGTAGATCAGAAGGCTCCATCGTCGGCAGTTTCACATCACTCACCCTATTACTGGGCTCCTTTTGAGTAGTGCCGGGTTATTCGCCTTTGTGCTTTTTCTTTTTTGGATGTCCCTTCACTGCCCACCATTTTTGCCCATCATCTATTTGTCATTCATCTACCCACGTCCCATCCATTTTTCTCAATCTGGCCTCTGGTGACACAGGCAGGAGGCAACAGCCACTGCCCACCCCACACAGGCAGGCGCCAGACATTCCCCTCACCTGCAGCTTTGCTGCTGCCCCCATAAACACTGGTGAGCACCTCCCCTGAGCCGACACTGCCGCTGTGTCAGGTGACAGCGGACAGCAGGACAGGACCCCCACCCTGTGCTCATGGAGTTTACTTTCTAGTGGGGAGACCGGCAATAACAAGAGATGCGTGAGGCCAAGTGGGGACAATTGGGTATGGGGACAGAGTGGAGGGCCCCTCGGGAGGTAAGGGGGCACAGCTGTCTTCTTGGGGGCTGCATATTAGAAAGAAGTTGCATGCTGGAATTGGGTTCTTAACACTGGAGCCAAGACTATCCTTGGAAGCAATTCTTCATCATTGCCCAAATACAGTTACCTTTGTGGGGGGAGGGGAGTACTGGGGATTAAACCCAAAGCCTTCACACTGAGCTACATCCCCAGCCCCTTATTTTTTAAGATAAACTCTCACTAAGACACTAAGTTGCCCAGGCTGGGCTCAAACTTGTAATCCTCCTGCCTCAGCTTCCCAGAATGCTGGAATGACAGACACATGCCACCAGGTCCAGATGTACATTACCTTTTCTTTTGGTGCAGGTCCACATTCATTTGCCTGTGCAGCTGTCTGCTGATGGGCATTAGAGTTGTCTACCTCTTAGCTACTATGACTAATGATGCTATGAACATTTGCACACAAGTTTTTGTGCAGACACTTTTGTTTCTCTTGGGTTCTGAGGAACGGACTAAGTTACTAGGGTTCAGTTGTCCAATGATGTCATTGCTATATGTGGACAGGGAAAACTGCCCACTTGAACGAATCACTCTCTCATTTCTTTCTTGCCAAGTGTATATGGTTGAATTCAAGGAAGTCTGTATGATGAGACGGCTACATTACACCAAGTGGCTGAGATACTGCAGGGGAGCTAAGCGCACCTGGGAGAGGGGAGAATGAGGTACCAAGACAGCTGCTGCATGTCCTTCTCTCTGGGCAGGTACAAGTCCTTGTGCCCGGACACTTGGCCACACTGGCACGGGCCTCCAGGAGAGGGTGTGGAACGGCTGATCAAGTACATCGGCTACAAGCCCGAGGAGTACAAGTTAGGGAAGTAAGTGGCCAGGAAGCTGCTAGATATTTCCCGGCAGTTGAAATATTTTGTGCATTGATCTGCATTCATCTACAGCCTCATTTTTTAGAGATTTATATGAGTTTACCAGCAGATGTTTACACTCACTCAATTTAAGTGCAGCCCTCAATGGTTAGAAGGAGGAGATGAGGCTTGAAAGGAGCCCTGTGTTCTAGACCTGACTTAAAAGCTGGGATGAGCCTCTTCTTGCAAAATGAAGAGGGGTGGACCCCTACCTCTGGTGCCTGGATTTTGCCATTGATCCAATGTACATGTAACCTCCCAGAGGCAATATTAGGACCTATACCAGATGCAGTCAATCATCTTTAGTGTCCCAGAAAGTGGTGTTCCAATGCCAAGTATCATTACTATGGGCAGAGGTGCAGTTGTCTGTGACCGGAATATTTTCATACATGTTGAAAGCTTTCAGTATAACTCAGTTGGATGAATCAGGATTATTTGCATCTGTTTTGTTAGTCGTTTGGGTCAGTCATTTGGTTGTACAGAACAGTGCCTAAGCATGAAGAGGACCTGTTCCCAGACTACAAGGCCCCCTTGCCTCAGGGATCTATGCCTTCGAATCTCTCAATGGGCTCTGCCAGCTCCTACCTCCCACTTACATGTGGTCGCTCTCTAACTTCTCCTATTCTGGGCCCTGTTCCAAGAATCACTTACTTATTTAACCCAGATACCTGAGGGGCATCAGCTCAGCATTTCCTGAGGGAGGCAGACCATGGAGGTCAGAGTCTGTATCTGTCCTTCCCATTCCATAACCTGGAAGAGGGAGTAGGAAGGATCTTGCAACATGGTGCTCTGCTGCACCCCAGAGGCCACCCCAGGAAGCTTCCCTCACAAGGTGGGTGTGTGGGCCAGCAGGCAACCTAAAATGAGCACTTGAAACTTCCCTTCTGCTGCTTAATGGGATCTTCTTTCAAATTTAGGCTATTTTTTTTTCCAGTATTTGGGATTAAACCTTAGAACAAGCACTGAGCCACATCCCCAGCCTTCTTTATTTTTTCGAGTCAGGGTTTTGCTAAATTGCCCAATCCTGCCTCAGCCTGAGTAGCTGGGGTTACAGGTGTGTGCTACCATATGTGGCTCTAGACCTCTCTTCTTTGTTGTCACTCTTTAAAGCCCAAGAGCATAACTTGAAGTGACTTCCTGTTCAGGTGGTAGATTCATTTTCCAGGGCTGCACAAGTCACCACTAAAGCAATGTATTCTTTCACACTTCTGGAAGCCAGAAGTCCAAAATCAAAGTGTTGACAAGGCCTTCTGGAGCATCTATGACAGAATCCCTCTCTACCTCTTCGGGCTTCTGGGGGTTCCTGGTGTTTCCTAGCTATGACATTGCTGTAATCTGGGCCATCCTCACATGGTCTCGTTCTTTGTGTCCTTTTCTTCTCTTTTTTCTTTTCCTTTCTTTTCCTTTTTCTTTCCCCCTTTCAGTACTGGAGATTGACCTAGAGCCTTTGCACAGCCGTGGCTCTTTCTTTATCTTTTATTTTCAGACACGGTGTCACTTAGTTGCCAGGCTGGGTTTAAACTTGCAATCTTCCTGCCTCAGCCTCCTAGCATGCTCAGATTGCAGACATGTGCCACCACACCCAGTTCTTCTCTAAAGACAATTTCATCCACTTTAGGGTCCAACAACTCCAGATGATCTCATCTCCACCCTTAATCACACATATAAAGACTTTCTACAAGTCAAAGTCTGCATTTCTGAATAGACGTGAATTGGGGGTGGGGGAACTATTCAGTTATTACAGGAGGTAAATGACCAATCATAATTAAAATATTTCTTTTCACTTCTAGAACCAAAATATTCATTCGCTTCCCCAGAACTCTGTTTGCTACTGAAGATGCCCTTGAATTTAGTAAACATCAATTAGGTATGGCTTTTTTTTTGGGGGGGGGGCCTGATTGCAACAGAATGTGAAATGAACAGGTTTAGTTTGGGGGGATAAATCTTAAACATTGGGTATCTGCTGTAATTGTTAGAAACATTCACTTTGGAACCACGAGCCAGCTCTGAGATCATGATGATACACATGAACTTATGCCTGAAACAAGTGCTGGGGTGGCAGTCTTGGATGCAGGCAGATATTTAAATGCCACAGTGCCCTCTCGGTTGTATGGGGCACACCCTGCTGTGCAGTTAGGACCTGAAACCATGCGAGCCCATCTCCCATCAAGTCAGGTTTTAAAACTGACCATAGAGTTTGCACCATAGAGTTTATCTGATGTCGGCAGGTACAGGTTCAAAGCTTGCAGCCAGGGTGTTTGTTACGAATGGGAAATGAGAAAAGTTACATGCAGCCAGAATGCAAAACAATCAAACTCCTGTGGGGGGGTACTTCTTCCTAGAAACCTGAACTGGTCTAAGGAAGACTACAGTTGAGTACCTGGCTACCCACAATCACAGTCTCACAACAAATCCACAGAGTAGGTATTATCACCTCCACTGTATACTCAGGGAAACTGAGGCAGAGATGTTGGTAAACTGAAGGCCACACAGCTAGTAAGCAGCAGAGCCGGGATTTGATCATAGGCCTGCCTTGCTTCAAGGCCTGGGCTTGTAACTGCCCACTTGCTGGTCTCAGTTTTGACCCCTACAGCAGCAGGCACCTATTGCTAGGGACTGCTGGAGGCGCGGGTGCTGGCTCAGGCAGGTGCGGGGGCCTGAGTCGGCATCTCTGCCCAGCTCCCAGAGCACGTGCCGCTGCTCCGCAGGGCCCTCAATGAACCTAGCCTTTCTCTGGTGGGACCTCAGTCACTGTGTGGAGGGGGTGGAGGATGGCAAAGCTGCAGGCGTCTCGTGGGCATTCGCTCCTGGGCTCACACTCCTCAGCAGCTGGGAAGCAGCTCTGCCACCTCTGTCCTGTGCCCCTTTGTAAACCATGTAACAATGCCTGCCTCTCGGGGTGCCTGCAGCTAAGGCCTAATGCAGAACCAGGGGCTCTCACCCACCCTGAGGGAAGGAAAGAGAAAGGCAGAGAAGAGACTAACTGGATGGCATCTGGGAGCCAGGTCTAACATGAGCCACCCGTTCACACCTCTGCGATGCCAAATCAGCAACCTGTGTCACTGCTACACTGCATGCATTTGAGGGTCACAACCACAAAGACATGCAAATGAAAGCCATTTCACCACAACTTTCATTTTATTTCAAGTTGCAAGAATCCAAGCCACATACAAAGGCTGCGTAGGAAGGAGAGAATACGTGAAGAGAAGAGAAGCAGGTAGGTGCACAGAACCAAATCAACACTCACCTCTCATCAGCCAGGCACCATCTCTGCCTGGTCCCTCCCCTGCCCTTCCTTGAACCCTTGGTGTGGCCCAGGCCTGAGGCCTCTTTTCCTTCTAAATTCCTGCCTGGAGACCTTAGCCTCGTGGTCTGTTTGTTCCATGGACATGTTTTCTTTGTCTACTTTGGAAGGGTAATTTTTTTAAAAGGTTTCAAACACCAGAGGTACTCTAGATGCCCCTCCCAAATCACATCCTCAAGCCATGCCCCATTCCCATTTCTTAGAAGTGACCTGTTAAAAGTATGCAGTTCTCAATCCCTTGTTTTTCTTTACAGTTTTACCATCTATGGGTACAGCACTCAATATATTTGTAGTTTGGTATGTGTCAAATTTAAGAAAATTGTATTGTTGATATTTTGTTGTCATATTTTTTGCAGAGTCATTTTCTATAATTCAACCAGGGGATGTGTAGATTTACTCATTTGTAGCTGCCTAGTACTTCACTATGTCAGAGGTCCATCAGATAGTGAATATTTTAGATTTTTGAGTCATCTGGGCTCTGTCACAACTACTCAGCTCTGCCATTGTGGCCTGAAAGTAGCTTTAGACAATATATAAATGAATGGGCATTGCTGTATTGCAGTAGAACTTTATTTACATAAACAGGTAGCTGGTCTTTGGCCATAGTTTGCCAGCCCCTGAGCTATATGAGAAGTCCACAATCCAGTTCTGCTGCTGAACATCTGGGTCATTTTCAGTTGCTTGTTTCTGCAACAGAAACAGTGCTGCTCTGGAGAAGGAAAGAAAGGCACTTAAAAAATCTGACAACAACAAAAAGTGAAGCAGCTGAGTGTGGTAGCACGTGCCTGTAAACCCAGCACGCTCGGAGGCAAGGGCAGGAGGACTGCAAGTTTGAGTCCAGTCTGGATAACTCAGCAACTAAGTAAGACTGTCTCAAAATATATTAAAAAAAAAAAAAAAAAAAAAGGTGCTGGGGCCCTTCAGTGCCAAGTTCCTGGGTTCAATCCCCAGTACCACCAAAAAGAAAAAAATCCTGAAAAGTATTTAAAAATTGGGAAACAAGCCGGGATCTAATGTGCATGTGTCCCACTTTATATTCCAAATTTTCAAATGTGGACAGCTAAATCAAAGTGAGTGCTGGGTGAAACACAAAAGCAAGTGAGGAGACTGTATGATTGCAAGCACTATTTTAGCCCTGAAAAGGGCCTCGGGAAGTTTCCACGGCAGACTCTGCGGTCTCCCTGGTTGTCTGAGCGCCCCCAGGTAAGAAGCAATGACACACATCCAGCTTTCCATTTCTGAGCCAGCAGAGCACTCTGGTGGGTACCCAGCTGTGTGCCAGCAGATCAAGCTTTCTGGACAAGGCTTTTGTATTTGTGCTCACCTTTTAATGCCAGCAGTGGACTCTTTCAGCCACCAAACTGGAAGCTCACTGGCGTGGAGCCCTGGCTCGCAAGGAAGTCAAAAGGAGAAAGTGGGCTGTGCAGATAATAAGAAGGTAAGTTCTCAGTACGGCAGGGAGGAGAGGTCAGTAGACACCATCTGAGTTTCGTGATGCTGGAATTTGTGCAGAAAGGAGATCTTCCCTTCAGGATGCTCCTTGGAATTCAGTTTCGTCTCCTGATTCTGATGGTGATCACAGTTCAGTACGTTAAAGTCAAATGCTTCCTGAACCCAGGCCGGTTAAAGGGAAGGAGTCTCAGCCAGGCCTGGTGGCTCACATCTGTAATACAAGTACACACTTATAGCACTCAGCAGGCTGAGGCAGGATCACTATGAGTTCAAGGCCAGCCTAGGCTACATAGCAAGACCCTATCTCAAACTGAATGTATGAATGTATGAATGAATGAATGAATGGTGAGCAAGTCTCAAGAACTGGGAGAAAATAATAGGGTGTGGTGGGGACCATGGCAGACTGTAAGCTCAGTCCTCCTCCATGGGGCAGGAACTGTTCTATCCTGATAGACTGCTGCTGTAGAGAAAGGCTAGGCCACAGCTGCCAGATTGCTGGATGTTTCAAGGAAAGCTGAAATCCAGCTTTTATGTAATACCGCCTAACATTTTTTTAAAGACTTGGTAAATAATCAGGCTAGGATTTCTGTCAAATAGAAAGCAGTATAGGTGAAAACAGGCATGGGGGTGCATACCTGTCCCCAGCACTCAGGAGGCTGAGGCAGGAGGACTGCTGCAAGTTAGAGGCTAGCCGAGGCTACATGGTGAGTTCAGGGCCTGAACTATATAGCAAGACCTTGTCTCAAAAACAAACAAATAAACAAAAAGCAAGCAAGAAGTGTGGGTGAAAGACTATGTATCTCTGGGGCAGATTTGACCTTTGGGCTACATTACTGGCTTCTATCCTATGTAGTCATTTAAACAACCTCTATTATTTTGGTCTCCTTTGAATCAAATGGGGAGAGAATGCAAAGTTCTGAGGAAATGGGCCAGAAACCTAACACAACACTTTCCTTTTGAGGTTCATCAATGGATTCATCAGTCGCAACAAACCCCTTTCTCCTGACAATGAGGAGTTTCTAGTGTTGGTGCGCAGGAATTACATCTTGAATCTTCGGCATCACGTCCCGAAGAACGTCTTGGACAAGAACTGGCTGAGGCCTCCTGGCATCTTGGAAACTGTGAGGACTAAACTGAGACTTGAATGTTACAAGTGACATGGGCACTAATGGAAGTTTAGCTTTTGTCGGAATTCATTATATTCTTACTAGAATTATAAAGCCAATGGTAGTCTGATTAGAGCGCATTTGAATGGTTTCTCTCCATGAGGTAGCTTTCCCAATGACTCTTGCAAGGTTTCTCGAATGATGGCCTGGAGATCCCTGTGTCTGCAATGCAGAGTTGGAGGTACTGTACGATTCCTTGGCTCCACCCCAGACCCACTGAGTCACAGCCTCTAGGAATCTCTTTATTTATAGCCAACTCCTCGGGGGGACTCATGACCATATTCAAGTTTGAGAAGCACTCGTTAAGCAATGGAGAAGTTATAGCCAGATGGCAAGCCTAGCTGCTTTGACTGTAAAATATTAGTGCTGGGTTTTAAAAGTGTCTATTTCGGTCACCACAGTCCAAGACGGTGTGAGTGAGATAGGTGGGAAAGAAATGTGTTCTCTACACAGGCTTCAGATCTGCTCAGGAAAATGTGCACAAGGAACCTGGTCCGGAAGTACTGCTGCGGGGTCACAGCCGAGTGGAGAGCCATGGTAGGGACGTGGTGTCTGTCCTCGTCCGCCACTCCATGTACAAACCAAGGGTCATGTCCCATGACTTGTAGATGAACTGAAGATAAACACACAGAATCCTCAATGACTGTCAACTGATGTTAGTCAGCATCCGTGTATGGTTACCGTGGGAACTGAAGCCAGATGGGCCCTGCAGTAGAACCAAGGCAGACAAGTTCTGTGGGGGGTCTGGCTTTGTTAATGATTACCTGCAGGTGTTTTCTCTAAAGACCCAGAAAGTAAATGTTTTAGGCTTTATGGGCCATACAATCTGTTAGTATTCAGCTCTATGGCCATAGCAGGAAAGCAGCTGTAGACATGTAAATAAAAGTCATGGTTGTATCCCAATAAAACTTTACTTACAGGCCAGGCGTGGTAGCACACGCCTGTAATCCCAGCACTTGGGAGGCTGAGGCAGGAGGATCGCTACAAGTTCGAGACCAACCTGGGCTACAAAGTGAGTTCAAGGCCAGCCTGAACTTTATAGTGAGACCCTGTCTCAAAAATACAAAATGAAACAAAACAAAACAAAACAAAACTTTACTTACATAGAGCAGGCAGCAGGCTACATTTGGCCTATGGGCTGTACTTTGCTGAACTCTGATCTAGAATAGAGAAACTATTCTCTGAAGTTCTGAAAACTCTACTTTTAAGCCATTGCAAGCAAGGGGGCCCCCAAAAGCATCAACCTCAGTCCCTACTACTGTGATTTTTAGGGCATTGTGGCCAAAGCCAGGAATGTGTTCTGACCTATGCCAAAGTATAATGCAGTTCCTGTGGCTTTTCCAGCAAACTAATTGATACTGTGGATGTAAAGCTCTTTTATCCAAAAGCAAGCCCTGGGGCTACCACTTTTGTACTTTAAATTATGTATTACCAGATGCAGCAGAAGGTGGTTACAAGTGAAATATTCAGGGGAAAGAAAGAAGGCTATGCAGAAAGTTTAAATCAACCCTTTGTGAACACTCGGATAGGTAAGTACAATTTCCATCCACGTGTACTGTTTCCCAGGAAGGCAAGATGCTCAACTCTAGCATTTCCTGACAGCTATTTCCCCAGCTGAGACCTCAGCATGGAGGAACATAAAGCCAGTAGACAGCAGCGCCTCCTCTGGCGTTGGTATTTAGTGATGATTCACGGTGTTCTGGTTCCCTCCCCAGATGAAGGAGACATTAGTCCCAAAGTGCTTCAACTAATGAGCAGTGAGAAAATCCAGGTAAGGAAATGTGTGGTCTCGGGCCTGAGCAGGATTCCCTGTCACACCTGAGAGCAGGGTGTTTTAGGCACAGTGGTGGTAGTACCACTTAGACACGGTGCGGCTGGGCGGGTCGGGTGCTCACCTGTGCTGCTCTGGGTGTTAGCAGAGACTGTGGGGTGACACATGATGACCAGATACCTATTGGTGTTCTTACAGTCCTTCTCTGTCATCCTAAAAGCTGTCTCTGTTCACTGTCCTATGAAATGCAGACACGTAGCCAGGAACTTAATCATGAAGTGAGGGGTGGGTGGACTTCCAGGTGCTGACGCTGCCTTCTCTGTGGAGTGTCTGGGGGATCCTGGGCAGGTTACTTATGCCCTTGGCACCTCTGATCTTCTATGGTTGTGGATGATGGGAGCACTGAGGGGGCAAGTGAGGCAATGGGGGGTGGAGTGCTTAGGCCATAGCCTGGCCTACAAGCAGCCACAAGCTGGCCTTTGTCGTGTGCTGGGTGTTCACTCTCACCCTTTGTTCTCTGGAGGACAGAAGCCTGTGTGACTGGAGGGGATCCTGCTCTGGCTGTGAGGGTCCTCAGGCCCAGAGTGTCTTCCTCTCTGCTGGCCTCTCAGACCACGCCTATGAGAATGGGTAGCCCCAGCCTTGGCTTCCTCAGAGGGTAGAATAGTCAGGCAGAGCTGGGAATCACAATCTTCCATTCAGGGAACAGGGCACAGGGTAAAAAAAAAAAAAAAACATCTCTTCATGCAAAATCTGTCTGGTCTCTCTGAGCACCTGAAATAACTTCACCAGATTCCGAGTGACAAGATACTCTGTCCCTCACACCATGAGGTAACTGTCCCCCACGGTAATGCTCACCTCCTTGCAGTACAGTGTCCCGGTCATCAAGTATGACAGGAAAGGCTTCAAGGCACGGCAGCGGCAGCTCATCCTCACTCAGAAAGCAGCTTACGTGGTGGAACTTGCCAAAATCAAGCAGAAGATAGAGTACTCAGCCCTCAAAGGTAAGCGGCAGGCAACCATGAGCCATTTTCAGGTTGACTCAGCTTCTGGGCACACCAGTAATGAAGAAGCTCGCAAATGGGATACACAAGGGAAGGGTGCCCAGAAGGCCCAGGCTTGGGCCTGTTCTGTGCCTTTTATTCTGGCAAAAATGTCCACAGCACCCACTTCACTCAACTATCCAGTTTGGACCAAGGTCACCTTCCATGATGACTGGGTTTTGGTTCAGCTCACAGCCCAGTAGCATGATTTCTGGAGTATGCCCTCTACCCTTTGGGCCCAGCTAGAAGGAAGCAGGCATGGGTTTGGGGAGCCCCTGGGTGGTCTCTCTCTCCTGTTTTCTGGGTTAATGTCAAGCTACCCACTTCTGGGCCCCTAACTCTGGATCTGTCTTAAGGTGTCTCCACTAGCAATCTGAGTGATGGAATCTTCGTCATTCATGTTTCGCCAGAGAACAAGCAAAAGGTAATTGATGGCCAACAATCTTCGCGGTAAGAGGGAAGTGCCAAATCTTAAATCGAGTACCACAAAACCTCAGGATTAGAGCTATTTGTTTTTCTAACCATTAATACTGAACCCACTGTGTCCTCTTCCTACCTAGGGGGATGCCATCCTCCTGTGTGAACATGTATTCGAGGTGGTTACTAAGCTCGCCATGCTGGTTAAGAAGGAGAACCTCGTAAATGTCGTTCGGGGAAGGTAGGTGGCATCATCTGCTGGGGAAGGAACTCAGTGGTAAGACCATGACCAACAGATCGAAGAGATGCAAACGTCAATCCTTCCACCCATGCCTGCCTCCGGTCCTCAAAGCACGGTATGGGGAGGAAGGCGCCACTGTGTTCCCTGGCCCTGCCTACAAAAAAATTTTTCTGTCCTCACCCCTCTGATCTTGGTCTAGAGACAGGAAGAGGTCAGTGATCCCTCACTGACCTCAGGAAGCAATGGTCTTCCCATGCAGTTTCCAAAGCAGGTGCTTACACTCCTGAGAGACACAGTCACTAAGTGAAGGGTAGACCTCCGACCTGGAGCAGGACACCGCCACGCCTCTGCTGTGATGGCTGGTAGCACAGCTGTTTAGATCACTGGGCTGCAGCTTCACAGGCTGTCCATGGACTATCAGGGAAAGTGCTCCATTGCTTTAGTGTGTAAAAGAAAAGTTCCTTGCACACAGAGTATCCTTAATTTTCTCAATACCTCTGGAGCAGCTGCCACCTTTTCTCTTTTGGGTG
Organism: Erethizon dorsatum; assembly: GCA_028451465.1. Classification (NCBI taxonomy): domain Eukaryota; kingdom Metazoa; phylum Chordata; class Mammalia; order Rodentia; family Erethizontidae; genus Erethizon; species Erethizon dorsatum. The sequence goes on along the minus strand of CM051830.1, from coordinate 108,967,984 downwards.
ATGCACATGGACCCCATGTTAACCAGCATTTAGGGAGGCGTATGGATGGCCAGCAAGGGTGTGCAGATTCCTAAGGACCATTAGCAACTTCAGCACTGTGCTTGCACAGTGTCTGTAGCACGATGCCTGTAAAAGCAGATTGCTCTTAGCAAGGACCATTTCTCTTCTCTGCTCCAAGAGTCTACAACCTGATAAGCAAATACACAGGTGGAATAAGAGAGAGCTGAGTACTTTGAGAAGAGTTCTGTTTTGCTGTACCTGGAGAAAACACCTAGGCCACCGTAAGAGTTCCAGCCTGAGGATGTGTACCTCACTCCTCAGATGTCAGATTGGCCTTTTGAAAACTTTAATGTGCTAAACTGCTTTGAGAACAACTGCAGAAGTGTGTAAGTTGCCCACTTGTGAAAATCATTTCCTTCTTTTCATTGCTCAAATATGCAATAAAATAGGAATTCAATCTTGAAATGAATAAAGTTTCACAAGTACATTTCTTTTGTAGACCAAAGGTTGGGGGGAAGAAAACAGAGTATGTCAATAATTTGTCACTTGTGTATTTTAAGTTTACAGTTTTATATTAGTCCTGGGAAAGAAGGCACAATAGTTTTTGATACTGGACCAGAAGAACAAATCTATAAAGATAAAAATGGACTGTTAACAGTGGTAAGTGGCTGGCTTGGGGGGATAGGTAAGCAGTTTTAGATGAAAATACAGGTTTAAAAAGCGAGTGCAAGGGCCGGTGAGATGGCTCAGCGGCGTAAGCGCCTGCCTTGCAAGCGTGAGGGCCCGAGTTCGACTCCCGGAACCCACATACGGAAAAAAGGGGCCGGTGATATCGCTCAGCGGCACGGGTGCCTGTTGGCGCACGAGGTCCTGAGGTCGACCCCCCGGTACCCACAAAAAAAAAAAAAAAAAATGCGAGTGCATTTCTTCCCTCCATTCCTGATTCCACATCTGAAAGACAGGAAGAGACTGATTTGGGAAGCATGAATTTAAACACCAAATAACCATTTACCATATTTAGTTGTCAGGGAAGCAGAAGCTGACATTAAATACTTATCAGTCTTACAAGTCCAACTTTTCATTTGGTGACAAAGGGTTCTCAAACTCGTCTCCACAATGAAATCCATATGTTTGAGTTTACCTTAAATACTGTAATCTTCCTGGCTGGTGGTGTGGCCTAGGCTTTAGAATTTGAGATCGAAGATCTAAAGGACACAGAGGTTTGGGAATCACTGCCATCTCATGAAGAAACTGAGCACACAGGTGACGTGGTCCTCCTTGACTGTGCCCCCATATTGGGCTGAGGGTCCCAATAGTGCTCACTGACAAATAGTACACAAAGCATGCTTTGATGCAGTGTTCCCGGGAAGTGACATGTTCAAAGCAGAGGGGGTGGAACCCTAAAATGTATATTCTATTTATACCAAGAATTATTTGATACAAATTAAAAATGAAATATCTCCTACATCAAATGTTTACATATTTACTTATAAAACTTTTTATGGACGTAAATATGAACAAGTGTCTTTCATAACCCAATGGGTCCCCTTCAGGGAGTTAAAGTAAGGATCACTGGGATGTAAGTCATGAGGTGGATTTTCAGTTTACATACTATGCTACTTTACAACTCATACCCCAGAAAACGGAAGCTCTCTTTCAGTCTGTCTTCTTCCTCGGCTGGCTCAGGCTAAAGATGATGACAAGCCTCAGTGAGCCGCTTTCTAAGTCCGGCCTGTCTCCTAGAAGGTGGAGCTGGTTTCTCAGCTCATCTGCCCACCTTGGCCAGGTTGATCTGCTTCCTTCCCAGTGAGGGGAGCTGTGCGGTTCTGAAGTTAAGTGTGGCTCTCTCCCAGGTGTCGGTGCAGCGGAAGTCCTGATGGCGGACAACGTTTGATTTCTACCAATATTGTTTTTGCTACAACTGAGGAAAGCACTGGGGAAGCAGCAATTTGACCCAGTTAGCTCTGTCTGCAAGAAAAAAATGCCAGTGGCTCCTGGGAAAGCATCACATCTGAAGACACTGAGTATCATGTTCTGCCAAAGCCTGACCCCAATTTTCAGCTGCAGGTGGCACTGTATTAAAATGTCTTCTTCTGGGAGCTGAACTCAAGTCATCCGATGGGGTCCTTTTAAAACATCCTGAAAGGACCTACACTCAATGGGCACTTCAACATGGCATTGTCGGGTGTGCAGCAGATAGTCTACCTTTGTCAAGCTGCCCCTGAGACACAGTGAAATATTACATATGATCTAAGAGGAAGTAAATGAAATCTCTCATAAAGCTGCAAAATTTGAATGTTTCTTTAAATAAATGGAACGTACAACTTTCAAGGAATTGGTATACATTTCTGTGGGCTCATTAGGCGCCAGGTGGTGAGTGGAGTCCCCCAGCCCCTCCACAATGAATCGGGCAACACCAGCTGACTCATTCTGCTTTTTTAGAAGGCAGGCAGCATCTTCACCTGAGACTTCCTTTCAGTGTTAAATTCAAACACTACAGCAAAATGATTCATCTTTTCCTTCCACCACGAGCAACTTTAAGGTGGCAAAGTAGAACGTAGGAGTTCTTTCTTGCTCTCTGTTATCAGTGGCTCCGCTGTGGTGGGCATTTCAGAAAAGACCCAGAAAACAGGTTTCACTAGAAGCATGGTATAATTTTTATTTTACATATGTTCACAAATGCTTGTATAAGAAACAGTGACTACTCTTAAAACTTACAGCATTTTCTTCATAGCACAGAGAGACAGAAAGGTTAATGACACGCTTGAATGTGTTACAGTGACTTGGGGTGAAGCCCTTAAAATAACACCGGGGAGGGCGTGGCACACGTAGGTCCTGAACAGCAACTGTAAGTCTAGATGAACACACCTACGCAGGGACTGGGGGACCTGCAGAGGTCAACCAGCGCATCCACCATAGGAAGGCAGCGGAAAAGGATGTGCAGGAACTGTTTCAGACCCCCAGCCACCACCATCAGACAACTTACTCAAAACAAAGACTGAGCTTGATTACCATGGAGCAAAAGCTGTTCCAATTTTCAACTGTAAGCTTTTATAGCGAAACAAAACCTTACTCTTTAGCAAATCTTACGCCAGTGTTTACTTAGATGGTTCATAAATAGCAATATTGACTTTTGTCCTTAGTGCTAACATATGAAAAGTCAGTTACTTTCCTTGTAGAGTCTATTTGATAGCAGAGCTTGGACCAGCCAACACTTGTCTGTCAGCTCCTGGCTAGATGCAGCCGACAGAACCATTCACCATGGAATGTTTTACAACCTATTCATATCCCTGGGAGGCAGAGATGCAAACTTACAGGTGCAAAGTTGAAGGAAAGTGAAGGTACCAAGAGCTGCCAGGAACGGCAGGTCATAAGGCATACATCCATGAAAGCCAAAACAAGTCAGATTGTTTCACAAACTTATTCACACAAACATTTAAAAAGCAGAATTTATACAATGGCTTTTCCATTCCTACAGAAAACATCAGAACTGACATTCATTTTAACTTTAAAAAAGTTTAACCCAGACGGCAGGGTTGACGTTTAAAACTTAAACAGTATAAAATATTTACGAAACATTATTTTGTAAGCTCCCTTTCTTTAGCACTTAATAAAATCCAAATAGCCTCATATAAAAGTTTCCCATATGACAGTTTAAAAAGCATCTACCCAATACCTCGTTTTTTAGGTTTGGTCTTGATTGTTTTAAAGTTTTAAATATTGTAGCCTCTGTTGCTGGATACAAAAGAAAGACAACTGTCACAGGTACAAAGTCTAAGCTGTAAAAACCGTTGCAAAATAGAAACTCGTTTTTTGGATACAGGTGTCAAAGGCTGCCCACGTTAATACCTTTGGTATAAAACAGTAATAATTCCTTGCTAAGCAAACAAAACCCATCCATTACCCGACACATATTCGCATTTCCTTTTAACTACTCTACCTAGTCTAGTCTCAACCACCCACATCAGTCATGATTCATTTCTGCTCCTGTGCAGGTGCAGAGGAGGCTGGGAGGTAGGTAACTGAGAACATCTGTCCTAATGAGCACCGTGCACAGCAGGCTCCAGCTCGGGCCACCTGTGCCCCACAAACACATCCTCACTAACAGTCGCACACATTCCCTAAACAGATATGAACACAGACACAAACCAGACCCAAAGGTATCTGCATATCCTCTCAACCTGTTCACTGATGGCCACTCTATTCTGCATAGAAATCAGAGACAAAGACGAGAAGGGATCTCCAAGTGACTGCTGTGTTGCAGCAGGGAAGCCGCCCGAGACAGGCAAGCTCCCTTGCGCTGGCGCTGTGAGCGGTGTCTGGCTGGGAGGACAGAGTGTGGGTCCACACCAAATTCCTGACAAAAGGGCAAGGCACCCACTTGCTGAAGCAAGCCCACGTTAATGGGGAAGAAGGCCCGGGAGAAAGGAGTGGATGCTCTGGAGCGGCAGTGTGCGAGTTTCACCTGCAGCAGGGTCAGGTGGCCTTCCTGGAATGCAGTGGGTCAACAAAGACAGCAAGCAGAAGGGGCAGGAGATGGGAACTGAGCTGGGCACTCACTGCCAGGGAAAGCTCCACTCCTTGCCAGGCATAGTACAGTCCCAGCAAGCACCAGACCAAAGATCAGCCAAGGCAACAAAGGTTTTATACACAAAGATGTACTAAAATAAACACGTTAGAAGCAATGGCACTCGTTAGGTCTCATTTTCACAGCCACAAGCTGAAACTATTTATCAATAAGCTCTAAGGACAGAACCACGTTGCAGAATGGATTCCCAAGAAAGCCATGGAGACTGTGCCCAGTCAGAAGGCACAGGAATCAGGAGCCAGTCAGCAGAGGCTAGAGGGTTAGGAATTACATAGCTCAGACAGCTCTGGTGGCCACCACCTGCAGAGCCCTACTCGGAATTGTCAAACTGATACCTTAAGGGAGTGTCACTCAAGAAGCCCTAATAGGTAGTCAGCACCCACAAAAATAAATACTGCAAACAAAGTTCTCACATACACTTCACGCTCATTCATACTTTTCCTCTGAGAACCAAGAAAGCCTAGCTCCAGATTCTCATGAAAAGTGGAGACCTTGGACATAGCTTGTTCAACTACAGGGGTGCATACACCTGGGTCAAGGCAGGAGCAATTCACCTTGTCGAGAAATATCAAAATAATCATCTGGCTTGTTACAAAAGTATCTCCAGACTCCGGGGGAAGTAGAAGGGGAGAAGAAGGTGCCCGGAAGCCTGCACAGGATCTGAGTGTGGCAGGGTGAGGGAAGAGGGTGGAGGGCGGAGAAAGGCAGCTAGGTCCACTGGCCTGCTCACTGGTGGAGGTGGGTCCGGTCGTCGGGACGCTTGATGTGGATCCGCCGCACACGCTCGATCCTCTCTCGCTCCCTCTCCTCATCCTCATCCAGGTGATGGGAGCGCCCGGCTGCACCACCAGTGGCCTCCAGGAGTGCATTGTCAGGTCCCCGGCCATCCTGGGCCTCATACAGCAAAATATTCAGGGTCTCCTCATAAATCCGGGCTTCAGGGAACTCAACCTGCATCCCCACAAAACACAGCGGCAACGTGTTAGTATGATACACACACAGCCCACCACCTCAGCCAGGACCTGTACTTCTGAGCTGGGCCATCAGGCTAAGGAGAGCCCCAGGATGCTAATGAAGACTGTCACTATTATTTTTAAAGCAACTGTTGTTTTCAATAGACAACATTTATACATAGTGCTAAATTCACCTGAGCTCAAGGGAACACAGTGAAATTACTGTTTCATCCTCCCTACCCCCAGCCGTTCCTTCGTGAAGGCAGTGCTGCTCATCTTTCCCCTTCCCTCAGAGATTCCATATATACATATACATAGTCATGCACTTTCAGAAACAGAAAAAGGAGACTGCCAGAGTCTCACGCCCCTTCCTCTTGTCCCTAACTTCAACTACGCATCGGGGAACTACGAAGAATACAACAATGCAATTGAATAGTTCACTCTGATGAACATTCAGGTCACCTCCAATATGCTGCCACCAACTGAGCTGCAGCGTCAGACACAGGCCCTCCACGTTTTGAAGAGAGCTTGAGAACAGCTTTCTGTCTGGACGGCCACCTCCCTCCTGCCTGGCAAAGTGCTGCTTGCTTGTCCCCCCTACCACCACCACCAGGCTAAGGGTCCCTGAAAGGAGGTGGGCCACACAAGCGGGTCCCAGGCGCTTGACTCACAGACTAGACTTGGTCTGAAGGACAGGATTCCAAGGTTTTGGGAGCAGTGGAGTAAGCACACTTCACCTTTTCTTTCTCCCTGACGCTAACAAAGCAGGTGAGGATGCACACAGCAGCCAAGTGAGGACTCAGAGTAAGCAGCCCCACAGGGACTAGGGGAAAGAGCAGCACTGCAGGTATCCCCACCAGCGGTACGTCCTCCAACTTTCCCCTGCTCCCCACATCAATGCAGGCTGAACCCCAATACAGGCCCCACAACAGAGATTCCAGGTCTTTGGTGACCAGAGGAGCCAACAGAGTCTAACACACAGAGTAGGAGGAAAGAGGGGTAAGCTTCCTGTTCTTCTGCCCTCTATTCTCTCCTCTAAGCAGCCTAGTGGCAGCAACCAGAGACTGCAGGAGTCAGAACTTTGTGGTGCTGGGGATAAAACCTTTTGCTTTGGAAGGTAGTTGACCCAGATGGATTCAGGCAACCAAGCAAGGCAAGCTCTCTGCTACTGAGACACACTCCCAATCATGGGGCTTTCTTTTCTGATGAGAAGGGCTCTGATATCATCATAGTATTTGGGAGGCTGAGGCAAGAGGATTGCCTCGAGTTCAAGGCCAGTCTGGGTTACAAAGTGAGTGCAAGACCAGCTTAAACTACATATGAGACCCTGTCTCCAAAAAAAAATCAAGCTCAAAAGGAATTCCTGGGCCAGTGATATAGCTCAGCGGCATAAGCGCCTGCCTGGCAAGCGCAAGGTCCTGAGTTCGACTCCCGGTACCCGCATATAAAAAAAAAAACAAACATGGAATTCCTGCTGCTTCTTTCGCAATCTTCATGCTGGGTGCCCTCAGATACAAGCTCGGTCATGAAAAGTGGTTAACAAAAGCCCCAGCTGACTCATGAGAAGGAGGTAACAAAAGCCCCAGGCATGCGCCAGCCTGCCTGGCTCCCTCCTGACCTTAAAAGAGGGAGGGCCGGAGAAGCTGAGAGTACAGAAGAGATTGTAGAGCGAAACAAGCTCAAGGAAGTAGCCCCTAAAGTTGTGCAAGGAGAGCGGGATTCACGGAGCTGCAGGCCCACCCCTAATCAGCATACACTGCCTGGAAGAAGTCATCAATGGGACTGGCCAGAGTGTGGCACACAGGCGGGGCAGATCTGAAGGCTCTGAACTCAGCTGTCCCTGGAACAAGGACCGCTGGAAAGGGGCTAGAACTTGCAGCCTGAATCCAACTGGCTCAACTACCTTCCAAAACAAGAACACCAGCATTCTCCCCAGGAACTAAACAGGACCTAGAGTCCTATGTGACATCCGAAATATTTAGGACACAGTTCAAAATTACTTGGTATATGAAGAACCAGGAAAATCTCAGTTCCTGTGGAAAAAGACAGTCAACGAATGCCAGTGCCAAGAAAACAGAAGAGGCTGGAATCTGACAAGGACCTGAAAGCAGCTATTACAGGAATGTCCCAAAGAGAGCAATGCTCTTAAAACAAATTGAAACACAGGAAGTCTCAGCTAAGAGACAAAGGGTGAAGAAACCAAAGGAAAATTTTAGAACTGAAAAAATACAATAACCAAAACAAACACAAAAACAAAAACAAGGGCCGGTGAGATGGCTCAGCGGCGTAAGCGCCTGCCTGGCAAGCGCGAGGGCCCGAGTTCGACTCCCGGAACCCACATACGAAAAAAGGGCCGGTGATATCGCTCAGCGGCACAGGCGCCTGCTGGCGTGTGAGGTCCTGAGGTCGACCCCCGGTACCCACACACAAAAAAAAAAATGCTTGATTTATTGGAAGAGTTCAATGACAAAGTAAAAATGACAGAGAAAAGAGTCAGTGGAAGTGAAACAACCTGAATGACAAAAAGACCAATAAAGGGCAGAATACTGGGCTTAATTATTATCTAGTCCTCAGTGAAACAGACTTAAGACCCAAATGGACAATATATGTATTAAACATCTGCTTAAACTTTGATTTCAGCAAGTCATGTCCTTTCCAAATTTACCATGACAGTAAAACAATGATAAAAAAAAAATTAGTAATACACTTGGAATGCTATACCAAGGAAGATACAATTATGGAAAGAAAAAAAAAAGAAGAAGAAAGAAAACAATGAAATATCTGTAAAGTTAGCTGAAGACAACAAAACCAGAGTGTCAGCCCCAAAGCCCAGCTCCCAGAGGTTTGGGTCAGCTAAAGGAAGAACCTGTTTTACAGAGGCAGACATGCTTAACACCAACTCCCTAGAAAGCCAAAGTCACAGGCTTTCCCCGGAGAAAGAAAGAAGTCCTTATGGATGCACTACATGGGTAAAAGGAGCCAAAACAGGGCCCTGGCCTCTCATCCTCATCCTGCCACTAGATAACTTGACAAACACAAGCACAGGCTCACTCCAGAAGCCATGTGCTCATCTATAAACAGTGAGAATTGAACTGTGTGGACTCTAAATTCTTTTGCTCCCTATTAAGCTCTAAAACTTAGAAGTCTTAATATTTTAAAACTTAACCTATGTGATGTTTATCCTTCTAAATTATAATGTATATTTTTAAAAATCAAAAAATAAGAAAATGGAGTTCTAGTTATAGAATGAATTCACACCTTAAAAAAATCCACAGGAGAAAAGTATGAGAGCTTGCTAGTGTGGTGAGAATAGGCATTTCTCATCCCCCTGCCATCTTCGAAAGAGAACTGAACCTCAGTACAGTGGTACCTCAGTTCACGAACGCTTTTGTTTGCAGACAATTTGTTTCACAAATAGAAGTGTTAGGTAAAATTTGGTTCTGGTTCACAAACTGCATCAGGTGACGAACACAACCATGGCCAACTTTCCCACATGAACAAGATCATGGCCATCTTTTCCAGAATCGTGGAACAAATTAAGTTCATGAACCAAGGTACCACTGTATTTTTCCCATTTTGGCTACCTTAAAAACAATTTCTATCTTTTAGGATATATTCTGAATATAGTAATTATAAATAAAATAGGTGCTCAAATTAATCCTGTGTTTGGGAGAGGGTGGGTACAGATGGAGCACAGAGCCACCATGAACTAGTGGCCACTGAAGCTGGGTGAAGGGTACATGGGGGATCACTGTACATGTCTACTTCTGTGTATAATTTAAATTTCCTATAATGTTTAAAAAGGAAAAAAAAAAAAAGGCTCTGCTTTCCGCTTTGTGGTATGATTTTCTCTCTTTTGCATTTTGCCTAAGGCCAGCTCCAAAAGCCCACAGACCTAGGTCCCTCCTAAAGCTGCAGGGTCAACAGTAACCTGAACAAGTGAGTGACAGACTGTACGCAGGTGACTAGAAGTGTGACAATCAGCCTGTGGCCAACCTACCATACCCCGTAGGTAATCAGATTTCCCTCAGACAGGCTGAGAAAGAAATGACAGTGTACAGTGTGATTAAAAGCAGGGGTGGAGGAGGAGGAGGGCAGCAGAAGGAAGGGAGAAAGGGAAGGAAGAAGATGAGGAGAAAGAGGGAGGGAGAGAGGGAAGAAGGAGGAGGAAAGAAGGGAGGGAGCGAGAAGAGGAGGAAAAGGGAGAAACCAAGACAACCAGCTCATTCACATAGCCCAAGGAAGGCAGGCAAGCAGAACACCTAGGGAGAGAGAAGTCTAGCAGGCCATGTCTCTAGCCGTACTTTGCCATGTGGTCTAGCTTTGCAGAATGGCTTGGTGGTGAAGTTAAGGGAAAGAGCAAGCCTATTGGTTTGGAGAGGATGATATAAGGATGGATGCAGAGTCAGTTCAGTTATGGAGTGAAGTGTGTTCAAGAGGAAGCCAACCAAGGTGGGAGCTAAGGAACTGCACGTTTGGGTCCTGTGAGGTGGTGGGCAGCTCTAGGTCAGTGGGCAAGAGAAGGATACACCGACGGCAAATAAACAGTAGGATGTGACCAGAAAGCCAAGTCAAGATCTTGAAGGCAGCACTGTTGCTCTGATGAGTGAGACTTGATGGAGCCGGGCCTTGCTGGTGGGAAACAACTGCAGTGGAGAAGCACGAGGAAGAATATAGGTAGTATTAGATGGCGTCAGGTGGAGAAAATGCTGGCAGCCAGGTATACCTGGGTACAAGGACAAATCTGAATCCATACACACGACAAGGGAACTACAGTATAGCATGACTGTCTCTGTTTGTTGAATGGTGGGAGGGAAGGATGTTTCTCTAAGACCTACATTTAGATCTTTCCAAGGCCCCAAAGATAATAATTAGTTTCATAATGAGGAACCACAAGGCAAGGAAAGCATTTGAAAACTTTTCCCTCTTTATGTTTATTTTGCACAAATATAAGTCCCATAAACACCTATTTCGGAGCAGCCACTCAGAACTGTCCTCTTGAGGCTCTTACCTTGGTCTGCTTCTTCTCGGTGGCATACACGATGGAGGTACAACACACTTCAGCAATCTTGCGGCCCTGACCATAGAAAGACCAGCAGCAGATTTCGTCCCCGATGACATCTTTTATGAATAGGACCCTCCCATTAAAGCGCAGAGACAGCTTATCAAACAGTTCAATGTTTTTCAACATATTGTCGTCGGAATTGCTGCAAAAGGGGTGTTCAATAAGGTGACCACAGGCTGGTGATAACTGAACTATTTCTACACACAGGACCCTGCTAGGTTTATTTTCTTCTCTCTCTCATTTCACTCACAACAGTTCCACAAAAAGATGCTATACTCCCCACTGCTCAAAGAAGGAAAATGAAGGTCAGAGAAATTAGGTAACTGTTCAGGGCCAAAACCAATAAACAGCAGAGCTGAGCCTGAGAAAAGACAGCTCTGGCCCCTAAGCTCATGCTCCTGACCAGCATGCTCAAGTGCCTGCCCTGCACAGCAACAGACAGAATGAAGATGCAGAGCCTCCAGGCACAGACACCAGAGGAGCGACAGCATCCCACCAAGCACTGTGGGGGCAGAATGGCGGTGCCCAAGGGAGACTTTTGATCTAGGTCAGTTTACAGGTCTCGAATAACAGTATTAAATTCCCCCTACATCCCTCAAGTTTCTGCTTTAGAGCTACATGTTCCCAAGAGAGCCAAAACACATTTTAAAAACCTATACAGGGCCGGTGAGACGGCTCAGCGGCTTAAGCGCCTGCCTTGCAAGCGCGAAGGCCCGAGTTCGACTCCCGGAACCCACATACAAAAAAGGGGCCGGTGATATCGCTCAGCGGCACGGGCGCCTGCTGGCGCGTGAGGTCCTGAGGTCGTCCCCCCGGTACCCACAAAAAAAAAAAAAAAAAAAAAAAAAAAAAAACCTATACAGATTGTTGGTGATATTGTAAAATGGTGCAATAACTTTGACTAAACCCAAGCTACTATGTGACCCAGCAATTTCACTCCTAGGTATCTACCCAAGAGAAATTAAAACATATGTCTACAAAAAACTTAAAACGTGGGCCGGTGAGATGGCTCAGCGGCGTACGCACCTGCCTGGCAAGCGCGAGGGCCCGAGTTCGACTCCTGGAACCCACATACGAAAAAAGGGCCGGTGATATCGCTCAGCGGCACGGGCGCCTGCCGGCGTGTGAGGTCCTGAGGTCGACCCCCCGGTACCCACAAAAAAAAAAAAAAAAAAAAAAACTTAAAATGTTCAAAGCAGCACTATACACTATAGCCAAAAAAGCAGAAATAACCCAAATGTCCATCAGCTGAAGGATGAATAAACAAAATGTGGCCTAACCATAAAATGGAACACCATTACACCATAAAAAGGAATGAAGTACTGATGCATGTTCAGCATGGATAAACCTTGGAAACATTCTGCTAAGTGAAGGAAACCAGTCACAAAAGGAAACATGCTATATGATTCCATTCATGTGAAATGTCCAGAATAGGCAAATGTAGACAGATAGAAAATAGATTAATGATTGCCTAAGGTTTTGGAGGGAAGTGACTGGGCAGGGACTGCTAATGGGTAGAGGATTTCTTTTCAGGAGGATGAAATGTTGTAAAGTTAGAAAGTGTTAGTTGTACAACTTTGTGAATATATTAAAAACCACTGAACTGTGTATTTTTAAAAGGTGAAGTTTACGGCACGTGTGCATTAAACCTCAAAGTTATATCTATCTACCCACTCTAGAGGTGCAGAGGGTCATCCTCACACAAAGGGAACACAAGGCGCTGGACTTGGCCGGTGCCAGGGGAGGTTTCCCAGTGAGTGTGGATGTCTCTTCTGGCTGGCATCTTACCTGGTGTATGAGTATTTGTTGTTACTTCTGTTGTAGAGCAACTTCACAGCCGGCTGTGGATTGTTTCAAAAAGAGGAAGAAGAGTTATTTAGAGTAGGTCCAGTGCGCCACAGGCTTCCCAAAGGGCTGGGGCCCTGCCAGACAGACGACGCCAGACAAACACAGCTCGCTGGCAGGAGTGGCAGGGGTGGCGGCAGATGAGCTGCACCTTCCCATTCTCACTCCCTGCTCAGGTAGCGAAGAAAGTCCCACAAGGGTGCTCCAACATACCTTATTTGAAGTCGCTATAAGTTTCTGTTCTTCCTTGGATGAGGTGATGACAGGAACCTTGCAGAAAGGCTCATAAGTGTCTTTGTTCTGCTGGAACAAAACATGCTTTCAGCCTAGGAGGTTTGCCTCGCATTGAATTTTTAAGGCTGGCCTGCTGGGCAAAGACAGGCTCTGGTGAGGAGAGACAGGGCAGTCAGAGGCAAGAGAGGAGGATTCCTACCACTGATGAATCAGGAAAGCGGAGGCCTAGGAGTGGAGTTTTCCAATAGGGGTTCTCTTTGGCCAGGGCTGTTACATGCCAGGATGCCCAGTAAATACTAACAACGACACATTTTCCACAGCCCTAGAAACTAAACCTTTAACATGGTAGATGAAACATTATTTAATCAAAAGCTCCTGCAACCCCATTATAACAACTACGCAAGAACAAAAAGGGAGAAAAAGAAGGGGAGAGGTGAGCTCGGCAGGCAAAAGATGTCAAAACATCAAGGGTGAAAAGCAGACCACAGATGAGTGATGATGAAGGAGATGAAAAGAGTCAAAACCCCAGCTGGCAGACAGGAAAAGGCCCAGAGAGGCCTCAGAGAAATAGCTCTGAAGCCTGGCAGGCAGAGGGCAAGAGCAGAGCAACACTTGCCAGGCAGCAGAAACATCAGAGCGCCCTACCTTCGTCCCCTGCCCAGCAGAAAGCTCCACTTTCCTGGAGCAGTCTGAATAGCAGAGGACGGGGCTGGGCTACCATTCTACTCAGATGCACAAGGCAGCCAGCCCCGCCAGGCTTACGCCCCACAACACAGAAGTGAGGGGAGAACTTCTCTACAGATAATAATAACCTGCCCAAGAAAGGGCTTACAGATTCTGAAATTCGGGGTTCCCATTGTAAAAGTCAGCCCATTATCCAACCATGAAGGCCACTGGACAACAAGGACTGCCACACATATAAATTTTGACTCTTACTCTTAAGCTTTAGTGGAAGGCAAGGATCATCAGATTATGCATGGGAACCTTCTCAAACATGAGACCAAAACCAACACAAACGGCAAAAAAAGGAAGAGAACCAGCCAGACAAGGAAGCAGAAAGAAAACTTCAAATGGTATCAGACAGAGGAGAGCAGATGCAGTATCCTCTGAAACAGGATCACACGTTATGAATAAAAGCTTTGAGAGAACAAGAGAAAGTGCCTGGAAAGTAGAAATTTGATAGCAGAAATGAAAAATTCATCAGAAGGATTAAAAAGATAAAATTGAAAGGAAAAAAAAAAACACTTCTGAGAGTAAAACAGAAATATCAAGCAAGATACTGGGAGCAAAGAGAATGAGATCAGTCCTGGAGGCTGAACCTCAGACGTACAGACATGGAAGCCAAAGGCTGACTCCATGACAAGGACGAGAGAGATGTTCTCTGACGTGTCGGGACAGTCCAGTGTGAGACCGGCCCTTCTCCTGAGAACGTGGGGCTGAATTAGGGGCACATACTTACAAAGTAAGCCAACAAAATACCCCGTGGTTCAACTAGTAACAGTACTTACACTTCTAATATAAACTCTGAATAACAGTTTAACTAAAATTGTGCTGGGAGAATGAATATGTAAGTGTAAGCTGGGGGTTCGTGAGTGTGTGCTAAATTCTAATTTTCTACAGTAATGCCAGTAGATAATACTGAAAAGTAAAAATCAATAAAGAACAGTAAAAGGAAGTTATATGGAAATATGAAAATAAATAGAAAACACTGCTAAAAGAGAGGCTGCCTCGCAGGTGAAGGTGGCTGGGAAAGGGTACTGTAGTGTTTTTCACCTTAATCGTGCAGTACTGTTTGACTTCCTAATGATATACACGCATCAATTTAATAATCATAAAAATGAAATAACGATCAAATGCTGCAACATTCAGTTAGATTTATAATAGTTCACAACTGTCAAGACAGAGGTGGTGTATGGCAAGAACAGTTCCTCAGGAGCTCGGCATTATGAGTATTGCTCCAAGAGAGGGCCAGACCTGCCATGTGGCTCAGGAAAGGTACAAACGAGAGCCTCATGTACACAAATCATGGTCCTACAGTAGCCTGAAGGGACTCTTCTAATTCTTTACCATGTTGGTACACTGCTGCAAACTTAAGGTTGCTGGCTGCATCCAAAAGCATATTCTTTGTGGGATCTGACTCTCTCTAGACTTGACCCCAACTTTCCTGGCCCAGTCCAGCTTAGGAGTGAGGGGCATCTGTCTGTAGAGAAGATTCTGGGCTCCCAACACTGACTAATAGGGCCACAGTTAAGTCCCAAAATAGATCCAGAAAATGGATTTAGTTTAACACTCCATGATTCACTACTGAAGGGTTGCACTGTGTGCATGAGATGACCCAACGCCATGGGGACTAACAGAGAGGAGTCAGGTAACTTGTGCATACAGGGAAGCGTCTTAGGGGTCTCACTGACCAAAAGAGAGAGGCTCCAGAGTTCACTCGCACACATCTCAATGAGGTATGAACTCTTTCCATTTTGCGGAAAGGGAAAATGAGGAAGGCAGGTATGCTTGGTGTCTCCCTGCTCATAGAGGAAGAAAGGGTGGTGCCTACTTGTAGGGCTGCCTGGCACTCTTCCACTAGGCCCTGGACCAGGTAGTACTTGGCTTCTGCTAGCAGCTCCTCGATCTCCCGGCGGCTCTCAGGCAAGGGAACAGCCCCATCTCGAAGGTAGTTGAGAATCGTACCAAAGTGCTTCCCACACCGGTCAATGAGGATCCAGCCTGCAGTGGGGAGGAGGGAAGGACTAGTTACACCGCCACGCTTCTGACTTCTCACAGGAGATGTGGAGCCAAGCTGAGCATCTCCTGGCTCCCTTGGCCTCCAGGTAGAGCAGGAACGCAGAGCTGTAGTCCCACCGGCCTACCTCCAAATGGCACTGCCACCGCCTGCAGGCCTGGTGGCTATAAGCAACCCCAACCCTAGACTCCTGGGGGATCAGCTCTGTGGGACACCAGGGCCCCTGAAGCCTAAAAGCATGCTTCTGAAGTACCCTCATATATCCTTTAGAGAAGACCATCCCAAAGGGGCCTAGTGCCCCATCCCTGGATAAAATGGGTCCCTGTGACCAATCCCAAAGACAGGAGAAAGGCTTCTGAGCTAAAAACATCTACTCCTCTGCAACACTATGTTCAGACTCTCAAGCAGCACAGCCATTCCTAAGGGAGCACAACTTCATCACCAGACTGTGACCTCTGGCCCCAGAGTGTGACCCCATATACTCCCCAGCACCACCACAGGAAGTCCGATCTACGACTTCTTGCAACAAGCATTTATTGGATATTGACAGCAACGGGACATGAAACAGTGCTCCGATGTCAAGCAGCTCAGTCAGCATGGACAGACAGAACCTGTTTTAAAATACATGGAAAAAAGTCCTAACTGCTGACCAGAATCAGGCACAGAAAAATCCTTGTGGGTGGAGTCAGGAAGACCTCACCCCTGCTTCCCAGTGATCAACCTGATTTTGTAACTGGCCTGCTATTCCTCCACTAGGCAGCCTGAGGGTTTTCAAAATTCCTCTCCTGAAATGCAATGTCCCCACAGTAGTATTTGGAGGAGTCAAGACTGGATCCCGGAAGAGAAAGAGGTACTGAAAAGTGAGAAAGAAATGAAGCAAAGACCACTGATGTCTCGACAGACAATGGGAAGTACTACAAGAAGCCAGACAGGTGGTTAAGCTTCAGCCTTCTCTATTAGCAGGACAACCTCAGGCAGGACTTCGCCAAGTCTCCTGTCCCACATCATGGGGGAGAAAATATTAGTGCACAGTGCTGTTAGGAAGTTTAAACAGAAACAGGACCTTTATGCCTCCTTCCCTGTCTTCTCCCTCTGTTCCCAGTTTAGAGGAAGGGGCCAGCATTTTCACTCCTAACTCCACTGTACTCTGCCCTGACTCCCCCTCAGTACATAGGCTCTACATCAGAGGCACAGGGCAACAAGAGTCAACAACACCAAGTATACCTTCCTCCTATACCAGGTCAAAAGCCTGCCACTTCCCTCTGCTCCCCAGCCTCCCGTATCCAGCCCTGCGAAGTGTCCCTTCATGGCTTAATGCACTATTCGATATTCATCAGCAACTGAGCTATTCATCAGTTAATATGGTTATTTCCATTGTCAGCTCCTGAAACCACTCAGCCTTCTGGTGCTGGGCCTTTTGTTTAAGGGTGGTCTCCTCCCTCCAGAGCCTTCCACTTGGTACTGCCACACCACTACGGTTTCCTGGGCAGAGCGGGAAGAAGGATGCCAAATTGGGTGAGCACAATGCAAACATGTAGCCTGGATCCCAACCCTAGTTTTGAGGAAGGAAGAGGCCCTCACAGGCATGGTAAATCACATTGCCCTCACACTGACCTCCAGATGTTCTCCCACTCTGCTTCTTTCTACATCTGAGACAATAAAATACGGACTTAATATCTTATACAACTCAGCTGCCCACAGAGGCCCACGGCAGCACAAATGAGTGCAGCTGGACAGTTGGCCGGAGAGCACGCCCCACCTCCAGGACAGTCTCTACAGCTCCAGCCAAGAGTGGCCCGGCAAGAATGTGGGCCCAGGCCTGCTGGACTCTGATGTTCCAAACGATGCCAGAAATCCAGATTTTTCTGTGAATCTCCTGATTTTTAAGGGATGGTAAACTAACTCAAAAAGAAAAAGTCATCAACCCACCACTGGGTAAATAAAATACATGTGCAGGCAGAATCGGGCCTGAAGGCTACCACCTTAGACTCTCTGTTTCCCTAGACCTATTTCCTCCAAAAAAACTGATGAGATGTGAAAAGGTAGTATTATCTTCCCAAATGTTCTTTTCATGGCTCATTCCTTGCATTTCCACAGATAAAAACAGGCCCAGAGAGATTCAGTGACATTCACAAGAGGAAAGGGCAGGACTATACAACAAAGAACAAGTAAGAAACTTGTAGAACTTCAGGCTTGAAAAAGAAATTCAACTCAGCTGCTCAGGGAAGAATCCATCCACGATCTGCTTTTGATGCATGGACAACTCAGCTGTTAGGAAAAGAGCAAGAGCTCCCAAAATTAATCACCCAAGTGACAGCCCAGAGTTTCCATAAACGAAAAGGCGGATCATAACACTGGGGTCCAGCTCAAGAATGTCGTCAGGAAATGCCTGTGGAGAAGGAATCATACTTTGTACAAATAAGGGCAAAGGAGACAGGCACATTTTCCGTGAGTTTTCAATTAGCATTCTGACTTTAAAATATTTTGGTTGCTTTCAAAGCAAGAATCTATCCTTTACAGTTAGCTCAATTGCCTGCATGAAGAAAAGCAAATGGACATTATCTTAGTAACTTTTCTTGTTGCTGAGACAAAATACCCAACACCCACAAGGGAGGAAAGGTTTATTTAGCTCACAGTTTATAGAGGTTTCAGTCCATAATCCGCTGGCTCCAAAGCAGGGTGGCTTCACAGTGGAGAATAGTTCATGGTGGGCAGAAGGTAGCAAAGCAACAAGGGCCAACCATAGCTCTTTCTGCCCCTTTCATCTTATCCAGGCTACTCAGGGTGGGTAGCACTCACACCTTTAATCCTAGTGCCCTTGAGCCTGTCACTGCACCATGAATCAATTCCAGCATCACACACTCTAGACCCAGTCATCTCTGAAAAAGCCCCACCTATGACTGCATGAGGCTTTGGGGGGACATCTACATACAAGCCAAAGCAGACATCATGCAGCTTCCTGCTGATAGGGACATCTGTCCTGCTGCCACGGGCCATGCTAGCTATTTAGAAAGGCTATCAAAGTCCGGGCAGCCTGGGAATGATGACCCACACAGCAAGCGGAAAGCAAGGTGGGCAGGCAGAGACAGGCAGGCCCTGGACTGGGCTCCAGAATGTCTTGCAGCGTGGCACAGTGGTTAAGGGCATAAGTCTATATTGGAAACCCCACTCTGTCACCTACTTAACAGATGGCATCAGTATCTCACTTGAGCTCTCTTGTCTAGAAGTTTATTTTTCTCTAAGAGTTGGCATAAGGATAGAATGATAGAATGGACAGAAAGCACATGGCACGATGCTAGTTGATGGGTGACACTCAAAATTACCTATAGGTCTTTGACAATGAGCCTATCACATCATTATGACTAGAGAACAGTGCAGCAGCAGTGTCTGATGGCAGCAAGTTCCACAATCCAGGAGAGATTCGTGTGGCTTTCACATACTGAGGGAGAAGGTTGCTCTGGAAGCCAGGAGCATTGGGCCTCTAGGCTTACCAAGTATTCCTGAAACACACCATGTATTCCTTGTTTCTGGGGATATCTGGCCTCTCTTTTCCCTTCTCTATCCCAGAAGCCTTTACCAACCTCTCCTCCCCATACTATTTATACTCTATGGTTTTATGGTTGGCACACTTGCCTGATCACCTGAGATACTTGCCACAAATTCAGATCATAGGAACCTGCCTCATTCCTGAGTCCAAATCTCTAGGGCAGGATCTCTAACTTTGACTCTATTGATATTTTAGACTGGATAATTCTGTTATATGGGGGTAGTCCTGTACACTGTATTTAGCTGCATTCTTGACTTTTACCCACTCAATGCCAGCAGCAAACCCACCCCCAAATCATGACAACCAAAAGTATCTCTGGACACTGCCAAATGTCCCCTGAATCAAAAAAAAAAAAAAAAAAAAAAAAGTAAAATCATTCTTGTCTGAGTACCACTGAGGCAGATCAAAGACCTACATGTGGGCTAAAGAATATAGCTCTGTGGTGGGTACTTGCATAGCATGTGCAAGACCCTATGTTCCCTCCTCAGCACCACCAAAACAAACAAACAAACACCTAAAATAAAACAGTGCAAAATGCTGAGGTATCAAAAGGCAACACTAGAAAATATTAAGACAAGGCATCTGCAACATAAAAACTACAAAGAAATAGCATACAGAGTATGTACTTCTGCAAAGCAGTAAGGAAAAAAGACAATGTGTAAATAAGACACCATTTAGGACAAAAAAGACAAAATCCAAACACCCAACCAATAACCATAAAAAATGCTTAATGCACTAAAGATTAGGAAATGTAAAATAAAACAACAGAGTATGGGCCGGTGAGATGGCTCAGCGGCGTAAGCGCCTGCCTTGCAAGCGCGAGGGCCCGAGTTCGACTCCCGGAACCCACATACGAAAAAGGGGCCGGTGATATCGCTCAGTGGCACGGGTGCCTGTTGGCGCGCGAGGTCCTGAGGTCGTCCCCCTGGTACCCACAAAAAAAAAAAAACAAAAAAAAAAAACAAAAAAAAAAACAGAGTATGATATAACACTAGTTTGGCAACAGTTAAAAGGCTTGACAGTGCCCAGTGCTGGCAAAAATCCAGACCACTGCTAGGAGTGTAAATTGACACAACCACCTGAAAGAGGGCTCTGGCAATATCTAATGAAGCAGAAGATGCTACCCTGAAGTTGACTTCTGGGACTAAAATCTATGACACAGCTCCCGGGCTGGGTAAGATCTTTCTGCTACAGCCCCTGGGGTGGAGAGCAGGGACCTGGGGAGTCTGGAGCCTCATTTACCAAAGTAAAAATAGGATCATTGTGTGTGCCATGATATGGCAAAAGTTAAGAAAGAATGTCATAGAAAAAAAAAAAATGTGCACAGGGAGAAAGTTCAAGAATGTTAAGATTCCTACAGTGGAGGCTGGAAACAATCTATGTAACTATCGACAGCATATGGCTTCATCAACTGCAGGAAGGGTCTAGAATGGAACCCTCTACCACAGGGAAGTGTCTGAACTAGAGCTATTCACAGTTTAAAGTTACAAGCATAACGCTACATCGGCTAAAGCGAAACAGGATCACAAACAACACAGCACTACTTACAGAATGTTTAAAAACACACCATCAGGAGGACACTACTTAAGGACATAAACAGCTGTGGTAAAACACCTAGGAAATTCCACACTTGTGGTTCCCAACCCCAACTGCACACTACAATCCCTGAGAGCTCCTCAAAGCCCGAATGCTTCAGCCACACAATGCTCTATCACACCTAGCTCTGGGCCAGGACACAGGTTCCAGTATTGAAGTCCTTGGGTGACAAGCTTGTGACCCCAAAGTCAAAAACAGTGGTCACCCAAAGAAGGGAGAAAGGCAAACAGACAAGGTACAGAGAGGCCCGGTCAGCACAGGCCAGGCTTTATGCCTGGTCTGAGTGGTTTCCTAGGGGAGTATGCTGACAATAAAATGAAGGACTCTTCAATCTAGCTATACACTCCCTCGTCCCAAAAGGATCTGCCCAAGATGGGAAACCACGTAAGGCTGGGAAGGACTGTACCAAGCTACAGGAACCAAACAGGTGAGCACATGCAATCCACCCGACCAATGGTGATGCTGACGAGGACTCACGTAAAACTTCCAGTACTGTAAGAACGGAGCTTTTCTGAGGAGACTGGCAAAGGCCCGCTCACTGCCAGTGTCCTCTCGGAGAAGCCACACTTGTAGGGCATAATGTAGAATTAATGTACCTCCCTCCTGAGGGCCAAGGCAGGGCGTCCCCTCCCCACCCTCCCTGCTTCAGCTGCTCACAGGGAGGCTTTCTCATAGCTACACCCCTGCCCCAGGCACAATGAAGGCTCTTCCCAGGGATCAGGCGCTGTATTAAGTTCTTTCTAACACCTCATTCATGCCCGATAACTGCTAAATGTTATCCTTCACAACTGACAAAAAAGTAACAGGCTCAGAGAAAGTCACCCGCCCAACGCCACAATTCCAGTAAATGGCAAATGCGTCAAAATTAGCATAGTGCCTAACACTTGGAAACAGTTCCACAAACATGACCTGTGACTGTTACCATGTGGCAGAGCTGGACTTAAATCCATGTCCAACTCTCTAGCTGCCGGACCCAACTCCCACAGCACACTCCTATCAGTTTAGGGATTACATGGATGTGGTGTGGAGCTCATGAGGCAGACAGGCAGGGAACAAAAGGGAGACTCTTCCACCACCTTGATCCCAGGCCCCTCCTGAAACAACTGCTTTTTTAGAGACCTGTTAGCAAGTCCTAGTGACAAACTACCTACACTGTTCTGTGCCATCAAAGCCCCTGTTCTTCTCCTAGCAAGCTGCACTGCTGGACTTGCTTACCTGGCTGAACTGCACTTGACATTTCTGTCTGCAGCTGAAGACCTCCAGCATCCAGGCCAGGGGGAAGCTGTGAAATGCAGGAAGTCTATCCCAATCTGCACCCAAGAGTGCACTTGAGGCAACATGTGGGCCATGGTCAGGCTGTGCAGTGCTCTCCAAGGGCAACGGGACAGCTTTGCTGGGCAGATAATGGCTGGGAGATCCGATATTCAGCCTGACCGCCCAAGCCATGGGAACACAGAAAGGGCTTCGGCACAAAACCAGTAGTCGACCCCTAAGACTGCCCCCTAGGCCACCAGGTGAGGCTGTCTAGAAGAGACTTCCACTCAGCCTTCAAAGTGACTTGGCTGCTCTTCCTGTGTGGCTCCCCCAACAAAATATCTGGGTAGTGCGGAATAAAAACCACAGCAATCCTGGATTCTCAGATAACATGTTTCCTGCTACAGCTGGTATGCTATTGTCTTCGTTTCCATAAATACTCTCACATGGGGTGTGGCACAGCAAAGAGGAGGCACTCACTCATAAAACACTAAGTGTTTTCTAGGTGAGACACAGTTGGCAGTTCTGGGGTTCCGACCTCACTTGACCAGAAACCCAAGTTCACAGGCAGCCCAGGAAGGCAGAGCCTGACCCTCTCTGGCCTTCTTGAAGACACAGAGGGTAATACCGTAATCAGCCAGCAGCCCATGCTAGAACCACAGAGTAAAACACAATACACCAGGATTTAGGGCCCCAGTCTCATCTGTGTGTGTCAAAACTCACCCACTCTCCCAAGTCCATGTCCCTGGAAGGTGGGGACACCGGTACTGAGGGCCTGACTCAAACAGGTAAGGTAGGATCAAGCCATGCTGTGATGTGGCCTGGCCTTAAGCAACCTCAGGCAGAGGGATGAAGGACAGTGATATTTTTAAATCTCATATGATCTGCCCTAACCCCAACCAGGTAAATGTACCCCGGGGCAGGTGCCCTTTGATTGTTCCAGGTGGGTGGGAAGTAGCAATTCTTTGCCTTGTACTAACACAATTTTGAACACACATATATAGAATACTTACTATGCACCAACAACCCTACAAGGTGAGCCCCACTGTGCTCAATTTAGCAGGTGAGGAAAATGAGACATCAAAAGATGAAGGCACTTGGTTAGGATCACTGGATACTAAATGGGGAGTTGGGACTCAAATCCAGGTCTGTCAGTCTCTGTCAGGACCCCATCCTAGGACAATGAGGTCCAGAGAAAACACTGCCTCTTTCAGGCTCAAGTGTCATTCTGAAGTCACAGAATTGAAGGGAACCAACTAGGGTAGCTGGCCTAGATCCCATTTTACAGAGAAGCAAGCTGAGGCCAGAAGGGCAGTGTTCTCAAAGGCACAGAGCAAATGAATAACTACATCAATACTCAAACAGTCCTTGTCCAAGTGACTCCTATTTGCCACCACGTCTTGGATCCAATGTCACTGCCTCAGAAAAGCCCTCCTTGACCACACCCAGACAAGATCCAGTCTCCCTGTGACTCTCAAGGCTCCCTGCACACTTCGAGAACGCTGAGCTCAACCAGAAGTCACATCTGGGTGTGCAACTGCTCACTTAATGCTGGTCTTCTGAAGTGGACTGAAGCCCTCAACCACAAGCATGTCCTTGGCACCTGGCACAGTGTCAAGTGCACAACTGGAAGTAGACAGCTGGCACGAGGGCTCACCTTCGCTGTCAGTGAGCACTTCCATGCGCCCACTGAACATGGCTTTCAGCATGGTGTCCTGCTTGGTCAACGTCTGCATGGTGGTGTAGTACAGGGCTCCCCCAACATTCAGTTTCACGTACTTGGAGCTGGGACTTGCGCCCTTGAAGGAAGTGGTGCGGGTAGCAGCCGCTGGCACCGCTGAGCTCACCACACTTTCTCCTGACATCTCTTCCTGCCAGTGAAGAAGACACAGGGTCACCACACCAAGCTTGGTTTACCCCCTTCAGCCTGCAGGCTAAATGTTCTGCTTGGTCCATGCATACACTGCATCTTTAGCCAGGCACAGTGGCACTCACCTATAATCTCAGCACCCTGGGTGGCTAAGGCAAGAGGATCGCAAATTCAAGCCCAGCCTGGGCAAATTGTGAGACCTTGTCCTAAGATTTGAAAAAAAGGGGTGGGTGGGCAGGGATGTAGTTCAGTGTGAAGGCCCGAGGTTCAATCTGAAGTACCAAGGAAAGAAAAAAGTTTAAGAGATCATAGAAAAATCTGGATTTCTGGCTTCTCTTAAAATCAGAGACCAACTGCACCCTAGAAAGTACCATGCTTCCCCAGCTTACTCCAAACCACACCCAGATAATCTCATACTCTGACCTCACTTGCTAAACCTATAGTTAGAAGTTTGCCACTTCTTTTTTTTTTTTTTTTGTGGGTACCAGGGGGTCGACCTCAGGACCTCGCGCGCCAGCAGGCGCCCATGCCGCTGAGCGATATCACCAGCCCCTTTTTCGTATGTGGGTTCCAGGAGTCGAACTCAGGCCCTCGCGCTTGCCGGGCAGGCGCTTAAGCCGCTGAGTCATCTCACCGGCCCCTTTTTTTTTTTTAAACAGTTTCTCGACATGTAGTCCAGGCTGGCCTTTTTTTTTTTTTTTTTTTTAATGTGGGTACTGGGAGTCGACCTCAGGACCTCGCGCTTGCCAGCAAGCACTTATGCCGCTGAGCGATACCACTGGCCCTTTTTTTCCTTTATGTGGGGTCTGGCAGTCGAACTCAGGACCTTGCACTTGCCGGGCAGGCACTTATGCCACTGAGCTATCTCACCTGGCCTTTTTTTTTTTTAAAAAAAAAAAAAAAAAACAGGGTCTCAACATGTAGTCCAGGCTGACCTTGAACTCACTATGTAGCCGAGGGTGGCCTCGAACTTGTGGCAATCCTCTTGCCTCAGCCTCTCAAGTGCTGGGATTACTGTTGTGCGTCACCACACCTGGCTGTCACTAACTTTTGTGTTACAAGGACTTCCTTTCTGCCTAGTACCTATATAAATAGCATGACTGCATCCTAAAGCAGCCCAAAGCACTGCCCAAGTCTTTCTACCTCTCCTACGACAGACACCACTAAACAAATAAAAGTGCTTGCTGAAAAAAAATGGGCACATGAATTTCTGAGGTAAACAGGCCTGGGAAAGGAGACCTGGCATATATGTACTCCAAGAAATCGTGTGTATGTGTGTGTAAGTGTGTGTGTGAATGTGTGTGAATGTGTGTGTGTGTGTGTGTGTAAAGCTAGGGATTAAAACCAGAGCCTTCACACTAAGCTATACCCCCAGTCTTTTTTTTATATTTTAAGACAAGGTGTTGCTAATTCACTAAGCTGGCAGGCTGGGCTGAAACCCGTGATCCTCCTGCCTCAGCCTCCCAGAGTGCTAGAATTCAGGTGTATGCCACCATGCCTGACAAGAAATTTTTTTTTCAACGAATGATTCTACAGCTGAAGATGTCCAAGAATGGACTAAATCTTTCTGGAACCTGGTGCACAACACAGAGACAAAGAAAAGCAGCCCTGACAGCCAGTCAAATGAAAACATCACAAGAAGTAAGTTTTTAAAAGCTCAGGCTGAGCTCACTGGGAGTATCTGTGGCCTGATGCCAATTATAAAAGAAAAGAGGTAAAGAGGAAGTGGTGACTACCTCCTTTCCACCTTTCCTTTGAAATCAGTCTCTAGAGACCTTTACGGTAACAGTTATAGCCAACCATATCCTGCAGAAAAACTCTGTTCACAGGATGATAGAGGTAGCTTATAGGAATAAAGAGTTTCCCAAAACTTTGAAGACCTGAAGAGAAAAAGAAAGGGGAGGGGGGGTTAAAGAAATTTGCCCCAAAATGGAAATACTTTTCTAGCACCCTTTCCAGATGTAAATTTATGACTATAAATTTAGGTCATTTATTTAATATGTCTATAAGAAATGGTCTTGCCATCTTCTGAGGCATGTACCATAAAAGAGACAAAAAAGGGCATAAAGTACATGTACTTTTGGGGGATTTCCAATGCCTCTGTGAAAATAATTTGCATACGATGAAGTATATTTTAATTGTGCGGTAGAATTTTGGACTATTCATGTATCTGTGTGTCCTACTCCAATCAAGATACAGAATACTTCCATGGCTCTAGAAGGCCCCTCTGTGCCCCTTCATCATTAACTTCTACCACCACATATGATTTTCTGAAATCCAAACAATGCTGGGAGACAGCTATCATTATTCTCATTACAATTTGGATACTATGGCTCAGAGAGGATCAGTCACTTCTCAAAGGTGAGTCAGTGACAAGCAAGTGAAAATACATGGGCAAGTCCTGGCTGGCCTGGAGCCCCTCAGGCTTGGTGTATTTAGAGCTATGACACATAAATTGAGATAGGAGAATCCCCTCCTTCCCTCTTTAAAAACAAACAAACAAAAAAAAGTTTAAAAAGATGGGAAGCAATGTATGTTTAAGAACATGGGAATGAGAGTCAAATGGGTATTTAAGGCCCAACCCCTGCCACATATGAATCTATTCCCATGATTCAAATGAGGGCAACAGCCACCCACAACCCCCAGCTATGATGGAGGCCACAGAAAGCACGCAGCATCAACCCTGGCTCAAACACGAAACATTCAAATTATGATCATTTGGGAATGTTCTCACAGTCTCAAATTATCTCCTCTTTGGAGACTGTTTCCAGCTGTAATGACAACTTAAACTACAGAGACAGAAGCCTGAGACTCCAGGTTAGGCAATGAAAGCCCTAAATCTTCCCACAGCCCATCCCTTCCAAGGTCAGTCAACCCAATACCCAGAGAGGCCTTGGAGAGAACCTTCTGGCTGTGTTCATGTTCTCAGGCCCCAGTTACAGTGAACTGAAGAGACAAAGCACTGAGTAATAAACTTCTCAGCAAACCTCTCTACTGAGGCCTCTCCTTGCCATCCCTACAGGGATCTTGCTGTTTTACTCCTTTCAGAGGTTTGATTATCTTATTAATAAGGTTGGGGAGGTGAAGCAGGAGAGACCAAAACTGTTTACAAGAATCAGAGAAGTAATACCTGAGATACTGGTTTTGGATTTTATTCTATCAGAAATTTATTTGAGTTAGTAAGATAAGTCCATGTGCCTTCCTTCCCATTTGCCCTGAATATACAGTTGCTGATTCTAAGTAATGGCTCTCTACCTGGTCACACATCGGACTCACTGGGGGAGCTTAAAAAATACTGATGTCTGGGTCATATTCACAGAAATTCTGATGTCTTTGGTCTAGGGTTATAGCCTAGGCAAAAGAATTTAAAACTCCTCCCATACCTGTAATCTCAGCACTTAGGAGGCTGATTTTGAGGGCAGCCTGAGCTACACAATAAGACTCTGTCTCAAAACAAACAAACAAACAAAAAATTCAGTTCTTCCAGGCAACTCTATACATAGACAAGACTGCAAACCACTGTCCTTGAAAGTCTTATACTCCTTGAGTAGGCTATAATTAACTCCATGGTCTTAGAGAAGCTCTCCTAGCTCTTGCTCTGTTGGCCCAGTGAATTCCTGACCCACTCATAAAAACAAACCATAAATAAAAGCAACCCTCCACTTCATAGCTTCAGAGTCATAGGCTGGAGGCAACTGTATGCAGGCTTAAAAACTAAAAACAGCCAAAAGGAAAAATTCTTGACTTGAACAGAGATCCAGATTAAATACAGTAGAGAAAAAGACACCAATCCCCATAGAATTGCCTCATGTATGCATGTGTATGCATGTGGAGGGAAACTAGACTAAGCCTGGCAAACCTAAACTGCAATCCCAATTCCACCACGTCTTGATGTTCAGAAGACTGACTTCACCCAAAACTCAGTTTCCTAATTTGTAAAATAGAGTGTTAAAGCTACGATCTTCAAAAATCCTCAAGGTGGGCCGGTGAGATGGTTCAGCGGTGTAAGCGCCTGCCTGCCAAGCACGAGGGCCCGAGTTCGACTCCCAGAACCCACATACAAAAAAAGGGCCAGTGATATCACTCAGCAGCACAGGCGCCTGCTGGTGCACGAGGTCCTGAGGTCGACCCCCGGTACCCACAAAAAAATAAATAAATAAAAATCCTCAAGGAATGAATGTTAAAGCACTTGGCACCTAGTCATTGGTTTCCCTTGTATCCTTCAAGTTTTGAGACCTGTTGTTCCCAACCCTAACCACTAGAATCAGTCGGGCTATACCTCAGACCAATTAATCAGAATCCTGTAGGAAGACGGCTGACAGCTTCAGTAAGTAGTGTTTAAAAATCACTTCGGGTGACTCAGACGTGCTTCCAGGGCTCAGCACCACTGGGCTAAGTAAAGTGTTTGTTTAATTAACTTGATCTAAGAATCATAGGGATATGTAGCAAAAAACATGAGGTTGGGGACTCTTACAGGGAAGTTTAAAAAACACTGCGTTGAAACTAGGCAAAACACTTCTCCAAGTTATAGGCATGCCCACAACTCAGAAGCCTGCTGTTCCGTTTCAATCAAAAAATTGAATCAGTCACACAACTATAACGTACTTTGGATCCAGGACTTCCTTATAAAACAGCTAGTGATAATTCCAACACTCCCTCACCACCATTAGCATTCTGGGCCAGTTTAGTATACAAACATTAGCCTATTTCTCTCAATGATCTAATGAGGGAGATATTATTATCAATACCACTTTCAGGGGAAGAAAACTAGGAGTCAGAACCATAAGAACTGTAATTAACTCTGACTCCAATCTGTATGCCTCTTTCATTTCATAGCCCAAATGAAGAAATCCTTCATCTAAATTGCCTGCATGATCCCATCCTCGAGCTGTGCAAGGGCTTGACATTTTGGCAAAGTTTTAACAAGTTCCCAGGTGATGTTGCTGCTGGTCTGGGGCCACAGTTTGAGAACCATTTAGTTTAGGTAGTCTTCTTCTCCTTGAGTGGTATTTATTTTGCACAAAATGAAGCAGATCAGTCAAAGTCAAATACAGATGGACTCATTTTTCTTTAGATTGGGACTAATCTTCCCTGAAGACTGCACTTTCTAGAGAAGTGACAAACATATAAATAAGGAAAAATGATCTGGGCTAATCTTTGGTCATCCCCACTCAGGGACAAAGAACTATTCAAGGAACAGACCCTTGAGGATCCCAAGTAAACAGAAACCTTCTCACAGCTGAGACAGCAATGTGAGACAACCAACGTTCCTGAGGTGTGGCCACCTGAGGCCTCAACGGAAGTGACTAGATATGTACCCAGACACCAGTTGGGAGTGGACTGCGTGGCAAAGGTACCCTGACCTCAGACCCCTGGCATTCCTCCCTGGAATTCCAAGCACTGAACACACGCTGGCCTGCCAGCTCCCTCTTACCCGTCTGTTCAGAGGAGGCTGACAGCCCCTTCCCCAGAACCCAGGGACCCTTGCTACACCCTCCAAGATACCGAACACTCTCCCAAGAATTCCCGCTTTACTCTTTCATAACCTACTATTCTCCTTTAACAGTCCCCCAAATCTTCATTTTCCACCCCAAATGTGTGTTTTCAATGACATCTCTTTGTTCTCACAATCTTCAACTCCCATTTCCAACAAGCATTCACGATTCAAGACACTCTCCACTCACCCACATACGCATCTACTTCCCAAGCTCAACGCACTTGCCCAGATCCGCAACAGCCAGGGACCCTCCAATTCTCCACGCTTGCCCCTCCCCCACCCCAGCCTCGACCCCATCCAATCCCCCAAACCACCTCTCCAACTACCGCGACCGATTCTCACGCCACCCCCTCCCTTCGGTCCTTTCTCTCTCTACTCGGTCGCTGCCGGCCCCCTCGGCCGCTGACAGCCCCCAAATCGGGGACACCGCCCTCCTTACCATGAAAAGTCGGAGGACGCCGGAGTCTCCAAATCCGGACTGAGAAAGGCAGGAAACACCCAGCTTACAGGAGCCGGGGGCGGAGGCGGGGCTGGGGCGGAAACTTCCGCTGCTCTCATCCCACTTCCGCCTCACAGAGGACACCTTCCTGAAGTGTCCGATGTGGTCCCAGATATTACCGTTTTCTTTCCATCCTCCCCTGCCGGGATGGGTTCCATCTCCTCTCGGCTGGGCCAGGCATTTATCCCACTCCTGAATGTTCAAGTTTGTCACCTGCCAGAGAAGAGGAGAGGCGTAAGGAGGTTTTTCTTCTCGGTCAAATAAGCTCTGCGGAACTCTCGTTTCCCGGAACCGGATACTTGCTTCCCGGCGGAGTTTGGAGAGCTAACACACCGGGGCAAGATGGCGGTGGGTCTTTGGCTGATCCCCCGGGTTTGGCAGAACTCGGGGATATTGGGCTGAGGCGGTGGGAGTTGCAGCCCGGACCCCGAGCGCGGGGCCTCGAATGGATAAAGGTCTACGGCCTGCGGGTAGCGAGTGGGAACAAGGGTCTTCGGTTCTCTGGGTGGGGCCGGGGACTTTGAGGGAGGTGGTTCTGGAGCCGAGTCTGTGCTTGGTCAGTCGGAAGGGCAGGTTGTATGGGTCTTTCCACCTCTTTTCTTCTTTGAGGCGATAGCCCTTTGTGAATGAACGAATACTGGACGAAAAGGATTTGTTGTTGTGGTTGTTGACGCCGAGGAAAGACACTGGGCCTCAGGAGTTACTCAAAGTGGAGTTCGATTTCGATTCGCTTGCTTTGTGACCCCGGGTGAGTCCACTCACCTCTCTGACTCTGTTTCTTCCTCTATAAATGGAATAATTGGCTTGTTTCCTAGAGAATGTTTTATAGTACGTTTTAGTACCTACCATACCTAAAACTCAGTTCCTTAATAAAGAAAAGTTCAGTCATAATTCGACTTGGACCTAGCCCCATGGGCAGCCTTGCGTTCTTAGCTTCTCTTTGCTTTCTGTGAAGGAGGAGCCCTGGATCTTGTGTGGTATACTTACCAATAAGTTATTGCCTTGTGTTCAAATTTAGAAGCCCATAAAACTCTGGCAAGTCACCTCCCCTCTGCGTTTCACTTTCCCCACTGAAGATGGGGTTGATATTGGCACTCACCTAGATAGGTTGTAGTTTTCAATAAATGATAACTAATATTAATAGTTTTTCCGAGTCCTGTTGTGTATTCCTGAGTTTAAAAAAAAAAAAGTTATTGAGACCTAACAAGATAGAGCTGTTGAAAAATCAGGATTGGTTAAATATCTGTACAGTGCCTGGTACATAGTCTTTAACAAATTTTTATGGCCATTAAACTGGCAGCCCTTCTCACAATACAGAAAAAAATCATTTAATAGTTAATATTTATGGTACTTGACTCTGGGACAATACTGTCTGGACTGTCATGAGCTTTTGTAATTCTCCGTGAAGTTGGCCTCATCCAGAAAAAGACTGATTTTGAGCAGGTGTCATGGAAATATAGAGGTAGTACAGAGTTTAAATCCTGTCAGTATTAAAATCATGACCCTGCCACTTGTTAATGGTCTAACCTTGGGCTGTATTTTATTTATATGTAATTAAAATATATGTAAATATATATGAATAAATTGGCAAAATGAGGGGTAGAATGAGGACTAAAGAGAAACAGGGACCAATTACTTGGATCCAGGTCCTTTTCTGTTATAGTCTTTTCTTTCATTCTCTGTAGCATTTAGCAAAATAAGTATTTGATATTTGATTATGTCTTTTATTTGATGAACTATAGTACACATTATGCAAGTGGAGGAAGTATATAGGAAAAAAATGAGAAAAACTACATAGACTATCGTACAGTATAAACAGAAACCAACATGTAATGTTGCCGAGAGGATGATAATCTCAAGAAAGAGGTCTTATCCTCCAAGGTCCCCTGAGAGAAGTAAAAGTTTTGAGATAGGCTTACAGGTACTCAGGCACAGTTTGCATGCAACCTTCTGTCTTTCCATTGAGAAGAGGCTCCCTCTTCTGATCGCTGTAACCCCCTCATCCTCATCCCCCTGCCAATAAGGGGCATATTACAGAGAGATCATATGTTGTGCTCATGGCTTAGGCCCTGCTCCTTTGCTCCTTTGAAGCTGTTATGACCAGGGCAAGGGCTTCATAACCCAAGTGCCGGGACTGGTTTAAGACACGTGAGGATAGAAAAAAACTTAATGAGTGAGGAACATTAGGGAGCATTACTTCCATACCAAGAACCTTAGTGACTGCAGATGGGAGTTTCTGCAGAAGAGTTTAAAAAAAAAAAAGCTTTGTATCCATAAAAATAATGCATCAATTACACTTATTGACTGTGGTCTGTCAGCATCTCAGTGCTTGATACACATCTCAGTTCCCATGACAGGCCTTTGAGCCAATTAACAGGTAAAGACAGATGACTCAGTCTCTACGATAATGGCTTCAGTTCTGTGATTCCACATCCCATGTGCTTCTGTGCCATGCCAATTACCATATGCTCTCTAGAAAATTTAGAAAATAGAAAAAAAAGATTTCCCATTATCTTACATTGCCTCAAAACAATCACTTTTTGTGTGTAGTGCTGTGGATTGACCCAGGGCCTTCATGGTTAACCAGTCTTGACACGTTGGCATATTTCAGCCCAGTTTGATACCTGCCTGCATATTTGTTTTTTCATCAGGTAACTGGGGTTGTATGGTTCACAGGCAGCCATTTTTTCCACTCAAGGGTATAAATATTTTTCTATAACATTAAAAGATGTCAAATTTTTCAGTGGCTTTTTATTTTTGTTTGCCATCCCAGAGCCTGTAAAACTTTAATTCAACAACTTCTTTGGAACCATTTTCAACCTATTCCCTTTATATTTCAACTGGGGAGATAGAGTCTTAACGTTTAGATGAGACGTTAACTAAACAGGACCTAATTTTTTTTTAACCTCAAGCGCTGTATTTGTTACTTACACTATTCAGTGAGGAATACACACAATGCCACACCTATAAAATTTAACTCTAAATCTGGATTCTTTTTCTTCTGCTTCTATCAGGGGAAAAAAAAAAAAAAAAAAAAAAAAAAAGCTCCTTTGGTGTGAGAAGCTGTCCTTAACTGCATGTCCTAAGCAAGATCACTGATGGTTAGCTACCATTTCTGCTGCATGGGCAGGTTGTCAGGTGAGGTCTCTAGATTGGGGCCAGAAGAGTGAAGGACTCGGAGAACAGCTGCCTTTCTTCCTCCAACCTTCTCACTCTCCTGTGGCTAGGCAGGCTCTTATTGTTTCAGAAACTGCCGATAACAGACTCACATGTTGGCAGTCCTGGTGTTGTTTGGGTTTTTTTTGGTTTTTGGTTTTTGGTTTTTTTTGTATGCCGGTACTGGAAGTCAAACTCAGGACCTTGCGCTTGCCAGGCAGGCGCTTATGCCGCTGAGCTATCTCACCAGCCCCCTGGTGTTGTTTGACAGGCGTGATTCAGTGTTGAGAAAGGGCCATAGAATCCCCAAATGTGTTCATGTGGCAGGAGCCTAGCATAAACTTTTTATTCTGGATGATGTCTCATCATAGGTGCTGCTTTGAATAACTTAACCTGTTATTTTAAACTTAACTTCTGTTAAGTTTTCCGGAAGTGGACTTCTGAAGTTCATTTCAGTCCTACCCCCAAAATCTCCCTCCCCATGTTAGGGATTAAACTCAGGATCTGGTGCATGTGAGGTAACCATTCCCCACTGAGTACACCCCCTGCCCTTTTTTTTTAATTTTATTTTGAGACAGGGTCTTGCTACCTGGGTCTCAGGTTGCCCAGGCTGGCCTCATACTTCCAATCTTTTCTGCCTGGCCACCCAAGTAACTGGCATTACAGGCGTGCGCCACCACACCTGGATATTTTGTGCCTTTATAATGTTAAAGTGGCCCCTTCGAAAGAAAAGAAAAAGAAAGATTTTGTGTGTGTGTGCTGGGCACAACAGAGGCATCAGTAAACATTTGTTGAGTGAATGGATGACTAAAATAATAGGGACAATAAATAATCATGTTTAATTTTTTTTTCCTCAAGTCTTTTCTTGGCAAAAGAGTTTACTGCTTATTGTTAGCTTCCCAAATATGGTGGACTTCTCCAGAAAATTCAAATACTGTATCTGGGAATCTTTGACTTAGAGGATGCATGATTTGAGCTGGAGCTTTATGGCAGGATTGTTTGTGCTTTGTTCCTTTATTAAACTTGTACAGAGTCTTCCAGTACTTTATGCCAGGCACTATATATGCTGTCTCTTAAGAAAATATAATCATTTTGTACAGGATATAGCATCCCTGATCTTGGTGAATTGCCTGAAAGGAAACAGTAGGAATTTGGGTTATGCCAGGGTTGCTGAGAGCCCTTTGGAAGGTGCTAGAGGCTCCTGAATATCTCTGTGCCACTGCCCCAGTCCCTGCCCACCCTTTGCACTTGAGTCCTTTTCTGTGTATTTTTCATACAGCCATCCACAGCAGCTCCTCGCCATTTTCCTTGCAGTTTGTGCAAGTTTGCAAACATGTTCACTGTATCTCAGACCTCGAGAGCATGGTTTATCGACAGAACCCGGCAGGCACGAGAAGAAAGGCTGGTTCAGAAGGAGCGGGAGCGCGCAGCTGTGGAGATTCAGGCGCACGTCCGGAGTTTCCTGTGTCGGCGTCAGCTGCATAGAGACATCAGGTGGGTGCCAGGAACTCCTCAGCACATTTTTCTCTTGCTCCCAATTAAGGAAAAAAAGGGTGACTTTTCCTTTACACTGCCTCTAGATGCTGTGAGCTCCTAATTTGAAATGTCTGTTTTTACTCTTCTCCCTCCCTAGGAGAGAGATTGATGAGTTTTTAAACGGCGATGACTCTGGGTCCAGTAAAAGAAGTGCACTTTGTATTTTTAAGATTGCGAGGAAACTGCTGTTCTTACTCAGAATTAAAGAGGATAATGAGGTAAATAATGACATCAAACATATATAAATCCATATGCCAGGACTTTTTATAAGCATTTTATAAATATTAACTCATTTTGTCCATGCAACAGCTCTCTGAAATAGATATTTTACCCCCACCTCCTGCCCCATTTGTTTTCTTGGGACCTGTTTTATAGAGATTATGCCCATGGCCTCTGGAGACCTTTTCACACTGTTACAAACACACATCGGACTCAGATGCGTACAGGAGTCCGGCAGTCTAGGTTTATGAGTAAAAGGCACCATATGTGAAGATAGGCATGGTGGCACATACTTGTAACCCCAGCACTTGGGAAGCTGAGGCAGGAGGATTGCAAGTTCAAGCCCAGCCTATGCAACTCAGACTCTGTCTCAAAATAAAAAAGGGTTGGGGATGTAGCTCAGTGCAGAGGCTCTGGATTCAGTCCCCAGTACTGCCAAAAAAAAAAAAAAGACACCATATATGGAAGAAAACAGTGATAAATACAAATCATAAGAAACAGTAACCGGGGCCGGTGAGATGGCTCAGCGGCGTAAGCGCCTGCCTTGCAAGCGCGAGGGCCCGAGTTCGACTCCCGGATCCCACATACGAAAAAAGGGGCCGGTGATATTGCTCAGCGGCACGGGTGCCTGTTGGCGCGCAAAATCCTGAGGTCTACCCCCGGTACCCACAAAAAAAAAAAAAGAAAGAAACAGTAACCGACAGGTGGTGGTGGTAAGAACATCAGAGGGAGTAGTGAGGTTTGTTTCCTATCATCCAAAGGGAAGCACATGCTAGGTTCCTTCCAGTGATGGACTTATACTCTGATTTTTTGAAGAGACAGAAACTGGGTATAGTGATGCATGCCTGTAATCATAGCACTCTGAGAGGTCAAGGCAGGAGGATCATAAGTATGAACGCAGCCTGGACAACTTAGTAACTTAGACCCTGTCTCAAAAGTAGAAGTAAACGGGGCCAGTGAGATAGCTCAGCGGCATAAGCGCCTGCCTGGCAAGCACGGGGGCCCAAGTTCGACACCCGGTACCCACATACGAAGAAAGGGCTGGTGATATCGCTCAGTGGCACAGGCACCAGCTGGCCCGTGAGGTCCTGAGTTCGACCCCCGGTACCCACAAAAAAATAAAAAAATAAAAATTAAAAAAAAAAACGAAGTAAAAAATGAGAAAAGGGCTGGGGGTGTAGTTCATTGCAAAGGCCCTGGGTTCAGTCCTCGGTACTGCCAAACAAAAACAAAACACTGGAGACCTGGGTCTTCATGCTTAATGTTCCAATTGGTATAAGTTGGTAACTAATTTGAATTTTGTTTTGTTTTTGTTTTTGTTTTACACATGGCAAGCCAAACCAAAAACACTAGTTTCCACCTTCAGTATGAGAATGATTGGCCTGGAAAATACAGTCCCAGAGAGGCAGATAATTATCCATAATAGTACTGAGGATGCCACTGAAGCTCCACAAGGACACAAGACACAAGGTTTCTACCCTTATGGAGCTCCTAGCCTGGCAGAGAGGGAGGATTGCATGGGCATTGAATACCCTGTCAGGTAGATGAGAACAGATAAGCTCAGGCAGGTGATCCCTATCTTAGGAGGAAACTGCAGGGCCATCTCATTTTTAGGGGTGGATCTGGAAGTAGTACAGCCAAAGTATAACCTCTTTTCCAGTTTCTGCTTTCTTCCTTTTTGCACAGCAGAATAAAAGTGCTGACACAGCTAATGGCTGTGAGGCAGAAGTCAGTGTTCATGATGCATACAAAATGGCAGGCTGCAGAGCACAAGTGAGGACACAGCTGCCAGTGTGCTGCTAGTCCAAGCCCAGTTTTTCAGATGTAATTTCAGTTTTCAAAAAGCACCACAGTCCTGGGGATACAGCTTACTGGTAGAGTGCTTGCCTACTATGTTTGAGGCCTGGGTTCACTGCAAAAACAAACAATAACAACCAAAAAAAAAAACTCCATCCTGGGTTTTTACATGAAATACACGTTTCGAAACACCTCTGTGGGGGTCATCCAGTATAGGGGCCAGTTATTTGCCAGTCTGTGTTTAGCTCTTCTGATCCTCAGTTTCCACATCTGTAAGGAGGAACTGAATATGATCACATGTGCGAGTTACCTGGCAGATTGCCTGCTTGTGTCAGATACCCACTGAATTTGTGTGCTCATCTCCTTCTCAATTTTTGGTTACTTGTGAGAATTTATGATCTCTTCTGCCCCTGCAGAGATTTGAGAAGTTGTGTCGTTGCATCCTGAACAGCATGGACGCTGAGAATGAGCCCAAGGTAAGTGGCTGAGGAGCTGGAGAGTCTCTCCCAGGCTCTTGAGGGCCGTACATACAAGTCATGGGTGGATGGAAGACATTTAGAGTTTAAATGATGCCTTAGTCTACACTGTCCAAGAAGCTATGTTCTGCTCTTGCCTCTTACTTTGGACAATGCCTGCCCTTACAAGTTCTTTTATCTTTGGGTTAAAATAAGTCCTACTTACTGTTTATTTACCCATTCATCCTCACCACCTTATCTGGCACTGGCATTAGCTAATAGGTCCCGTTCCAGTAGTAGAACCACGAGTAGTGGGACCCCTGGAACTGCCATCACATTCCTCC
Organism: Erethizon dorsatum; assembly: GCA_028451465.1. Classification (NCBI taxonomy): domain Eukaryota; kingdom Metazoa; phylum Chordata; class Mammalia; order Rodentia; family Erethizontidae; genus Erethizon; species Erethizon dorsatum. The sequence continues at coordinate 108,930,792 of CM051830.1, read as the reverse complement.
TCCTCTGCTTATAGGTGTGGTATGTGTCCCTGGCTCTTTCCAAGGATCTTACTCTCCTGTGGATTAAACAGATCAAGTCTATTCTGTGGTATTGCTGTGAGTTTCTTGAGCAGCTCAAGGTAAAAACAAACTTGTCAATCTGTCATTCTCTGGAACCTTCAGTGTATATTTTTAGTCTTCATCATTCCCCTCATTGGTTATAGTTTTAAAGAGCTATCATTCAGGGTCCAGTAAAGAATTATTGTTGAGGGCAGGGGATATAGCTCAGTGGCACAGCACCTTCCTGGCAAGCACAAGGTCTTAAGTTCGATTCCCAGTACCAAAAAAAGAAAAGAATTATTGTCAAGCCACTAGTCTGAGAGAGAGCAAGATAGATGCTGTTATCAATATGAGTCCTTCTTTAGTATAATATGTTGAGCATTGACTGCACTTGCCATAGTCTCAGTACCAGGAAATCCTGTCCTGTCTTCCTTCTTGTTCTTTCGATATAATGAATACTCTATGATTTATATTATTATGCTAGTCAGGCCTCCTATTAGAGCAACATACAGAAACCCAACATGAGCAAAGTTAGTAATGCAAACAAGCTAAGTAAGAAAGAACATTTTGTTATAGAATATGTTCTAAAACTTGACAGCTGGGGATGACTAGAGCTTAGGACTTATAGATTCTTCTGGTTATTTTCTGTTATCTCTGCTCCCTGTTGGAGGTCCTGCATCCTCTCCTGCTGTAATCATGGCAGTCAGAAGTTCCAGCCTCGCATCCATGCTATCTTGACCAAGGAGAGAAAAGGAGGCCTCCCCCACCCACTCAAAAGTTCAGGAGGACTCTTACAGGCCCATTGGGATACTGGGCTCAACCCCGAACCAGTCAGAGTGGGGAGAGCAAAGTGCTACTGCTCCTGGTCCAGGCTGGTCTTGTGCCTGCCCCTGTGTTATGCAAAGATAGAAGAGGTGTGAGCAGAGACAAAGAGCAGCCTTTCTACTGTGCACACAGGGAGAGAGAAGCTTCAGGGACAAAGGCTTTTCAAGGACTCAGGTTGTACCTGAGTACTGGAGCAAATGTCCACAAACTCCGCCCCATCCCCAGCTATTGAGGTGCTTGTGAACAGCTCTTAGTCACAACCCACCCCAGGCAGTGAGCCAGTAGCAAGCCACAGGCAGCCTGTCAGGCAAGGCATCAAGGCATAGAGAAATAGTCTTCACACCTCAGTCCTTGCAGCCCTGAGGTACTACCAGAATGCCTTGGGCCAGGCGAGCAGATTACTCCCTACCTCCACTTGAACCAGGCAGATCCTTCTCCCTGCTTTCTGTATCTATATTTCCTAACAGTTTCTCTTGGAGAAGAGGCTCTGCTAGCCTGAAAACAAAATAATAGTTTGTGTGTAGAAGCAGGTATTAGAAGAAAAGAGCACTGAGTCTGGAGCCAGGAAGATCTGAGATTTATTTCTATTGTGTTCGTTTCCCACTCGTCCTTGGTCAAGTCACTTCCCCTGTCTTATTCCCTACGAGCTTAGGGTTTGAACTGATGGGCTCCAGGCTCCCTTCCTGGTGTGTGTGCTGTAGGTCTGTGATCCTGGAAAGCAGTCAAGCATTTTGCCTAACTTACTCTTGTGAAACAGTGAACAATGATAATAGTAACCAACAATATATGGAGCTGTGCATGTGCTGGGCACTAAGGTTGGTGCTTGTGTGCATTAGTCCATTTATTCTTCACAGCAACCCCACAAGGAAACTATGTTACTATTCCTAGTCAACAAATGAGATCAAGCACAGAGAGGTTAAGAAACTTGCCCAAGAACACACAGCTAATAAGTGGTAAAGCAAGATGTCAGAGCCTAGAGTCCCAGTTAGGCTCAATTGCCTTTCTACATTTGCAACAGTGTTCAGACACACAGACAAACATGTGCACACATGGTAATCCAGCCCTGTCATCCTGTTTCCCAAGAATGGTTACATGGTTAAGCACTAGTGTGATGAAATCCTCATCATCTGACTCCACGGTGGATATTCCCCAAGGGAAAAAGAATAGATTTACAGTCCCGACTCAGTTATTCTAGTCTGAGTGCCCTGCGAAAGTTGTAAAATGGGCGTTCTGCTGTCTGGGATTGGACAGTAAGAGTCTTAATCTTCCACTTTTCACTGTTTCCAGCCTGAAATCTTACAGGACTCCAAACTCATCACACTGTACCTTACCCTGCTTGTCACCTTCACAGACACTTCCACGTGGAAAATTCTCCGAGGAAAAGGTCAGTGGGACTCACTTCAAAATCAGAATCTTTCCTGACTGCCATTTGTGTAGCAGATGTCACATCTCCTCTCCTTCATAAGAAGCAATATTCCAGCCACGAGCCTCAAGGAAGGCTCTTGAGACTACGCAGGTGCCCTTGGAACCTCCCGGCAGACTGCGTGGCAGGATCCAGAATGTGGCAGTATTGTGTCACACTCTCCTCTTTAAACTTATATTTAAAGCCATGATTCTTCTGATCTCGTTTTTTTATAATTCCCACAGCACCTCAACCTGTAAATGATAATCGTTATTTATACTTTGTCATTTCATTTGGAAAACCATTAAGCAGCAAATAATCCTGTTTTGCCCATAAAATTTGTATTGTAAAGCTACTTTCTTCCCTGAAGAAGAAGATATTGTCCTTAGCCTTACATATTTCATATATTCTCTTTTATTCATCCGTTCAGCTGATAGCCTACCATGTGCCAGGCACTGTATCCCCACAGGGACTGGGGACACAGTGATGAGAAAAAGCTACTGCCCTCTAGGGATTTTAGGTGCTCTCATTCTCACAAAACTTAGAGTCTAGAGATACTAAGTAGAAGTTACTCATATATAGTTGTTCCTCAATATTTGTAGGTTCCTTATCCATTGATTCAACCAACCAATCGTGGATCAAAATATTTGAAAAAAAAAAAAAGTGCCTGTACTGAACATGTAGAGACTTCTTCTTTTGTCATTCCTTAACAATATATTTTGACAAATATTTACTATCATTTACATTGGATTAGTTATAAGTAATCTACAAATGACTTAAAGTACGCAGGAGGAAGTGCATAGGTTCTATACAAATACTACAACGTTATGTAAGGGACTTGAGCATCCGTGGATTTTGATGTAAGTTCTGGAACCAACCCAGACAAATGCTGTATCTAAGATGCATCTATAAGGTGGTAATAAGTGTGGGAAGTGCTTGGAAGGAAGAGTCCTGGGAATGAGAGTATTCATTAGGGTTGGGGAAGGCTTTCTTGGCCTAGGGCTCGATCTTCCCTGCAGAAGTGATGTCTGAGCTCAGAGCCGGAGGGAGAGGTTGTGTTCACAGTGAAGAAGGAGAGAGAAACTGAAAGCAGGAGAGGACGTGTGTGCAAAAGCTCCCGGTGAGCAAGGAGGGTTTCTTTTAGATATTATCCTAGACTCTGACAGGGATCTGAAAAATTGTTGAGCCAGGTGTGATGGTGCACATTTGTAATCCCAGCACACCAGAGGCTGAGGCAGGAGGATTACCATGAGTTCGAGGCCAGCCTGAACTACTTAGCGAGACCCTGCTCAAAAAAAAAAACAAAAAAAATTTTTTTAAATAAAAACTTGTTGAATTCTGAGCCCTGCAGGAAATTCACATCCCAGTGGAGAGATGAGGCATCCAGGGAGAGTAGAAAGTACCACACCCTAGGAGGAAGTCAGAAAGGAATTCAAGGAGCGAGGAGGCCAACAACATTCCTTCTCGCTGGGGGAAAGAAAGGACCCAGCACCCAAGAAGTGACACTTGAGCCAGGCCTTCAGGAGAGATAGAATCAGGATAAGCAGAGCCTCCCTGTGTGTTCAGACGAGACGGAAGGGAGCAGGAAGCCCAGCCAGTCAGTATCAGTTTCCTTGCAGTCTTGGGCCTGGGGCATAATTTTCTGTCCAAGTTAAACAGGTTACATTATGGCAAGATTTTTTTTTCCGAACTTTTTTCTTCATTTAGGTGAGAGCCTTCGACCTGCCATGAACCACATTTGTGCAAATATAATGGGACATCTCAATCAGCATGGATTTTATTCTGTGTTGCAGGTATGTGACGCCACCTCCTAAGGTGTGACCTCCCATCCTCCAAGGCCTGAAGTTAGATTTTTATGCTGGGTTGAACACATCTGGTGTCCTCACATAGAAACACTTCATGTAGGAAGAGTTTAATGCCCTGTGTCCTCTCCTCGCTCCCCATGCCTTGGGTCACCAGTGCTTCAGAGAAAGGGGGACAGTGGCATTGGGATCCCCGTAACAAGGGTGGTACAGTTTCAGCCGAAGGGTGATCCATTCCTTTGAAATTTAAACTCAGGAAGGAGGGCTCGTGTCTTGTTCCTTCAGATTCCTTCTTCGTTGCTGTCTGGAATTGCATTTCCCGCTCTGTGTCCTCCAGTGGCCTTCTGTCCACTCCGCATCTTACTGTGCCGGATTTTCCCCGGGAATTGTTGGAAGCTTAGTCGCTGTTTAGAAGCACTGTGGAATTCTTGACTTTGAGAAGTAGTGTAGATGTTGCTCTTCTACCTGGCCCTGCAGTGGGCTGTTTCCTGATTTGGTTTCTTGTTCTGCTCACAATAACCCTCTGAGGTAATGTAATGGCAAAAAGTGATCTGTCAGCAGTTTATCTCAGTAGAGGAAACCTCTGCCTCATACTGCAACTATGAACTGCTTCTCAGTAACATGGTCTTGAAATTTAAGTCAGGTATTCTTGTTATTAGCTGATGATGGTTTTTCCTGAGCTACACCCCCAGACCTTTTCATTTTTTATTTTGAGACAGGGTCTAGCTAAGTTGCTTGGGGCTGGCCTTGAACTTGTGATCCTTCAGTCTCAGCCTCCTGAGTAGCTAGGATTACAAGTGTGCACCACTGTGTGCCTGGGTTCTTTTTCTTTCTCTGAGACAAGATTTCACTATGTTGCCCACACTCTCCCAGAACCCCTGGGTTAAAATTATCCTCCTGCCTCAGCCTCCTGCTACCTGCCACCACAGGCACATGCCCTCAAGCCCAGCTTTTAACTGTTAGGTTTTTTTTTTTTTTAACTGTTTATGAATACAATATTTAAGGCTGGACGTAGTAACGCATGCCTGTAATCCCAGCACCTGGGAGGCTGAGGCAGGAGGATCACCATGAGTTCGAGGCCAGCCTGGACTCCATAGTGAATTCAAGTCTAGCCTGGCCTACATAGCAAGACCTTATCTCAAAAAACAAATAGAGGGCCTGTGATATAGTCAGTGGCATAAGTGCCTGCCCGGCAAGCGCGAGGTCCTGAGTTCGACTTCTGGTACCCGCATATTAAAACAGAAAACCAATAATATTTAAAGTAGGGAGAGGGAGATAATAGTAGAATAAGAGTCCATACCCAATTTTTGCTTCTATTTTTTACCATTTTTGCTTTTATTTTTTAATGTACAAACTGCTACAAAATTGGTATTGTCCTCTGACCAGTTAAATGTTCTTTTCAGGTATTGTTGACGCGAGGCCTAGCCAGATCCCGGCCTTGTCTGTCCAAAGGCACTTTAACGGCGGCCTTTTCTCTAGCATTGCGGTAAGAAACTCAGTCTTCTGCCTGTACCCCTGAGCACTTTTGCAGTGCGATCTGAGGGAAAGTATTCAGAATGAATTGTGTTCAGGCTGCCAGTGACGAGACGCAATCACTTTTCCCCTTGAGTTCTTAATTGACCAAATAAAGGAAACCTAAGAGCTGGCACAGGCTCAGCCAAGGGCAAGGGAGAGGATTAAGGGTGTCGTGTTAGAACACGGACTGAAATGCTGGAATAGGGAAGGCCAGGGAGGCTGTGATATTTGCCTTCACTTAGTCAGTTTGTTGATGGACAGTACCTGAGAAACAAAAGATTTCCTTGTAGAGTTCTAAGAACTGTCACATGACAAAATGTGTTCATCAGTGGATCCAGAATATTCATAAACTGTTGAGGGGGTCGCTGACTTGAGGTTAGTAGGAACTCCTAGAGGAAAAGGTGCCATGGTCAAGGCAGCTTGGGAAGAGCCACCTGCCCTGCCGCTCCTGCAAATCCACAGCACACCTTACTGTTGGAAGCACTGACTACGAGTTCTGTGGTTGTCACAAGAGCCCTTATGGTTGTTTCCCGTGATGTTGGCCCAAACAGATCCAAATACTTGGGAATACCCCAGCCTCATTTCGGATGGTGGAGCGTGACTGTTAATATCCCTTGGAGTCATTTTCCATGGAGCCATTTGGAAAACAATGGTTAGAACAATGGGGGCAAACCTATAGCATATGTTTGTTTTTCTTTTAAGACAAAAGATGTTAATGTATGAGGGGTTTTTTGGGGGGTGTTTTTTTGGTTTTCTGGGTTTGTTTTTTTTTTTTTGTGAGCTAAAACCTCAGTATTCAGGTTTAATTGCAGTGTTGGCACTTTGTGATAAGTGGGTTTTAGGTTGCAGTTTGGGCACTTGTCTCTAAAAGATTCGCCATCACTGGGTTAGAGTATGTGTTAGCAACCACTTTCTGTGAAGACCTAGATAGTAGATAGCTAGTAGGCCATACAGGCTCTGTGGCAACTACTCTTCTGCCATTGTAGTGGGAAAACGGCCATAGTAAATACAAATAGTCCCAGACTTAGAATTTTTCATGATTCACTGTAGAGTCACCAACGTGGTCATATCTAATAATTTTACCACATTTCTTCTCCTTCAAAGACTATAACAGAAAAAAAAGAGAGTATAACAGCATCCATCATTCTTCTAAGTACTGGATCCCATCAGTTACTTGTTAAGGTCAGGCTACTGTAAAGCTTTTTTTCTTAAACAAATATAGTTGAAACATAATCAAGACCTTTTAAAACAAGATAGTGGTGTCGTTATATCAGAATGTAGTGAAAGTCTATAAAACCAGAAATGGTATGTTTAGATATAAGCACTAAATTTTGAAATATGAGTAGCAGTACTGAATCATGGGCTACACAATGTTCTAAGATCTTTTTACAAACATTAAGTGACTCTTCTTTTTTTGAGCTCTGAGCTCACTATATAGCCCAGGCTGGCCTCGAACTCGCGGCCATCCCCCTTCCTCAGCCTCCCGAGTGCTAGGATACAGGTGTGCACCACCACGCCCAGCTGTTAACTGACTGTTAACAACATTCTTTTATCTCTTATTTTATAGATGAGGAAAGTAAGGCCCAGAGAGTTTAAAACTCTTGTTTTTGGTTACACAGCAGGGAGTGGCTAGGCTAAGAATTAAGCCCACGCCATCCGACTCTAGAGCCCATATTCTTTGCTCCTTACATTTGCCTCACATACTGGACACATTTTTTGAAGTCTAAGAACAATACATATATCTTGAATAAGTGGCACATGTGAACCTGTCCAATCTCATGCCATTCCTCAGACCACCAGGGCAGCCCCTCCCCTGTCCAGGTACACTGCCATGCACCCACCAGCCCTGGCTTCTTTTCCTTGCGTGCCTTCCTGCTTCCTGGTTGCATTGTGGGCTCTATACTGTGTGTAGCCACTAGCAGTGCATTTATATGGTACATCTCATTCGTCACTCTTTTTCGTCAAGGGGTCTAAAGAGCAACAACTACAACTAAGCTAAAGAAAGATTCTGATGACCTCTTGCTGGGGAAATAGGTAATGGGAAACAGGAGTGTTTGGTGGGTGTATGACCTTCCATGACTGGTCTCCCGTGAGGTGTCCCTAAGTTCATATGGCATCCTCACTCCTGGTCACTCCTGTCTCAGTCTGAGTTACTTGTGGGCATAGCCCATGGTGGAATCATTAGGTTCCTGTGAGTCCACAGAGAATGTACCACCCTTTTAGGCCCCTCTCATGATGCAAATGTGAAGTGACCAGTTAGTTCCAGCGCCATTCTCCTGTGGTATGCTTTCCTCTGTCTAGGAATTGTTTAGTCCTGTTTTAAACTTCTGTCTAACATGCAAAAAATAACTGGATTCTCTTTCAGCTTGCCCAGCTCAGATTAGCTTTGTCACTCAGCCTCACAGGTAGACAAGTGCTTAACATGGAATGGTCACGGATAGTTTGAGCATTTCAGCCTTATAAAATTTTCTTGTCTCAAAAATAGTGCTCTTGAAAGCAAAGATGTATGATATGAATTCCAGTAGTACGAATATCAGTAACACCGTGCACACATTAGCTAGAAACCATTTTCCCCTGTAAGTTCTTGTTATCTTTTTTTCCTTGCTTGGCATCTAAGTGATTATTTTCTTAAATAACATCTTTATTAAAATATGATTCACATTATCATGTATTTCACACAAAGCATATGGTTCAGTCATGTGTAGTATATTCATAGAGCTGTGTAACCATCACCACTGTCAAATTCTGAAACATTTTCATTATCCTAAGAAGAAACTCCATATCCATCAGTTATCACTCTCCTTTCTCCTCTCCCTAAACCTCTGCACTTTCTTGGTGATGTTTTTTGAATCACAAAACTTTTTTTTTTTTTTTGATGAAGTATAACTTATCTATGTTTTCTTTTGTTTGTTGTGCTTTTGGTGTCTTAGACCTAAGTCATTGTATAACCTAAGGTCATAAAAACTTCTGTATTTTCTTCTAAGAATTTTATAGTTTTAGGCGGCACACAGTGACATACACCTGACGTATAATCCCAGTACTGCCAGAGGCTGAGGCAGGAGGATCCCAAGTTCAGGTCCTGCCTAAACAACTTAGCGATGCCCTATCTCAAAATAAAAGTAGCTGGAGATGTAGTTCAGTGGTAGATAATACCTAGGTTCAATCACCAGTACTGGGGGGAAAAGAAGAATTTTATAGTTATAGAAGTAGTGTTTAGATCTGTGATCCATTTTGAGTTAGTTTTAGTATATGCTGTGAGATAGAGTGATTATTTTAATATTTATCTTTTTCTGATTATGGAAGTAATATATGCTTATTGCAGAAAACCTATATAAAGCACAAAAGTATAAAGAAAAAAATTTCTTTTGATTTTTTTATAGCCAGAGATACATTAACTTTTTTATCTACCTTTCCAATCTTTTTTGTGTTTATGTATTTGTAAATGTTAGTATCAGACTATATATATTTTGAAATAAACTGCTTAATTCAAGTATGAATTATCGATGAGTTATCAAGTGGACATTTTGGTAAGCACCATTCAATTGAAAATTCAACTGTAATAAGGTCCCCCAAAAGTCCTCTCCTCGGGCCGGTGAGATGGCTCAGCGGCTTAAGCGCCTGCGCTGCAAGCGGAAGGGCCCGAGTTCGACTCCCGGAACCCACATACGAAAAAGGGGCCGGTGATATCGCTCAGCGGCACGGGCGCCTTCTAGCGCGTGAGGTCCTGAGGTCGACCCCCCGGTACCCACAAAAAAAAAAAAAAAAAAAAAGTCCTCTCCTCCTATTTATGTCTTTGTTTACATGTGTGTGTGTGTTTGTTCTACAGTTTAGTAGTGTGAGCATTTTCTCATGTCAGTAAAACTTCAAAACCGACCTTTCTTTCCGTGTGTGTGTGTGTGTGTGTATGGTACTTGGAATTGAACCTAGGACCTTTGCTCTGTGCTACATCCCCAGCCCTTTTTTATTTATTTTGAGACAGGGTCTCATTAAGTTTCTGGATTGCCCAGTTGTGGCTTGAAGTTGTGATCTTCCTGCCTCAGCCTCCCAGAGTGCTGGGATTACAGGCATTTACCACCATATCCAGCCAGAACTGATTTTTCATAGCTGTACAGTCTTGCATTATATGACTTTACTGTCATGGACTTAACCATTCCCCATTTTCAATCTGTCATGCTTCCTAGAAGTCCTGGGAAGCATAATTTCTAGGAGTTAGAGTGCTTTGTCAGGATTGCTCTTTAATGTACCAATCTGAATAAGTGGATCTGTCTGTGTCTAGCCCTGTGATTGCTGCACAATTTTCAGACAATCTGATTCGGCCATTCCTCATCCACATCATGTCTGTGCCAGCTCTCGTGACTCATCTCAGTACAGTGACCCCTGAGGTAAGTGGACTTTATGAATTTCCCAAAAAATCCAAATCAGTTTTGGGGGTTTTTCTTCTCAGAATTTAAAAGATAAAATTATTTCTCTGCTAATTCTCACTCCTTCCCCTGCTTTTCTTCTAAGCCAGTAGCCACTGTGGGCACACTCATGCTAGCAGCACGAAGAAGCAGGTTCTCATTTTTGTCCTTTTTCTCCTTGGTGCTTGCTGGCATGTACCACGTAACTAGGAGGTGATCTGTAAACAGTCAAGTTCATGCCACAGTGCGAAACTGTTCTTGTCAGTTTCCACCTTAACAGTCTCCCATTGTTTGCAGCGTCTCACTGTTTTAGAATCTCATGACATGCTTCGTAAATTCATCATATTTTTAAGAGATGAAGATCGATGCCTTGATGTATGTGAAAATTTAGAAGGATGCCATACACTCTGTCTAATGGGTGAGTATCAGTTGCTGGAATTTGATTCTGGCCAGCAGAGAAAGCCCAAATCTTCTGCTTAGAGATTGTTTTTAATAACAATTTGAAGTGCTTACCATAAAAAACATGTAGCCAGACAGTTAAAATAGACATGTAAAATTAAAAATTACATGGAAATGAACCTGGAAAGCTAGGTAAGCGACTATAGGTGAGCATTCAGTTTCAGCCTTTGGCTTTCTAGCAGCCAAGGGAAAAATGAAAACGTGAGTTGCCCGGATAATTTATATTTCAAGAGAGAAGAGAGGGGACACAGGTGAGGCTTAGATCAGAGTAGCACCTGCTTCACCGGTTTCACAGTGTTATCATAGTCGATGAAGGAGGAGTTGATGGGTAGAATTATTTAGAAACAGTGGAGATGCATAATTCTCACTGCCTAGTGAGAAGAAATTCAGATGGAAAAAGATTCTTGTGACTAAACTATAAGGGGAGTATCTGACGGGAGTCTTCACCCAAGGGGTATTAAAGAACTTTGGTGAACACTGAAGAAGAGTGATTTCCCAAGACATTAAGTTATTGTCATTTCTTGTGTCACTCTTCATTTTTAAATGTTAATATAATATTAATTAAAGAGTTATGCTAAGTAAATATCACATACCTTTGCGAATCTGACATTTTACATGTCTTTGTAATATATAATACTCATGGAGAATGGGAATCATTATTCCAGTATTGCAGATAAGGAAGCAAATTCAAGAGGTAGGTTGAGAGCCATGCAACTCATCTGCGGCAGAGCCAGGACTTGAAGTTAGGTTGGCCTCTTTCTTTCTTTCTTTTTTTTTTTTTTTTTTTTGTGGGTACCAGGGGTCGAACTCAGGACCTCACGTGCCAGTAGGCGCCCGTGCCGCTGAGCAATGTCACCAGCCCTTTTTTCGTATGTGGGTACCAGGAGTCGAACTCAGAACCTCGCGCTTGGCAGGCAGGCACTTATGGCGCTGAGCTAACTCACCGGCCCCCACCTCTTTCTTTTTTTTTTTTTGTGGGTACCGGGGGTCGACCTCAGGACCTCGCGCACCAGCAGGCGCCCGTGTCACTGAGCGATATCACCGGCCCTTTTTTCGTATGTGGGTTCCGGGAGTCGAACTCAGGCCCTTGCGCTTGCCAGGCAGGCGCTTACGCCGCTGAGCCATCTAACCGGCCCTGCCGCCTCTTTCTTACTCCTGCGCCATACTGTGATCTCCAACACTGGCAGGCGCCCCTCACATGGACTGTCCTCCTGCACATACACTGTGGCTGCCTGAACCACGGAGAGCAGGGCTCCGCCTTCTCTCTTTGCAGGCAACATCCTCCAGATGGGCTCCCTCAGCCCCCAAGTGTTAGAGGAGGAGACAGCCGGGTTTGTGAGCTTGCTCACCCGAATGCTGTGCTACTGTCAGAAGTACGTGTCTCAGAAGAAATCCAACCTGACCCATTGGCACCCTGTCCTCGGCTGGTTCTCCCAATCCGTGGATTACGGGTAAGCACTGCTGCCTATCTCTCTCCCTACCACTTCCCCTTCTTCCTTTATTCCAGCTTTCGTTGTTTTGTTTCTTAGAACAAAAATAGTGTGTCTTTATTGTACAAAATAGAGATAAGACTAAAAGAAAATAAAAATCATCCTTCCATCTTCTCGTATGTTGATACTCTTTTACAAAAGTGAGCATAAGATTTTGCATTTTATTCTTTTCATTATTAAGTTATGAACCTCATCTGTCAATATTTTTTTTCAGTATCCCTTTCATTGATTGATTAGACTACCCTATTTTGGAGATGTTGAAACAAGACAAATAATTCAAAAGGATTCAAAGTTACCCCAGATCCTTTTTCAGAAGTGGAATATAAACTTTAAACATTTTAATTGAGAACTCAAAAGTGTTAGAAATACTAGCATGGAAGACTATAGATCAAGTAACGTAATATCACAAACATGAGATGAGTGTGCTGGGCCGAGATGAAGCTAAGGTCACTGACATCCAGCTCTCTTCCAGTCAGATGTCTGCTAGGGTGCGGGGTCCCTGGCAGGCACTGGAGGTCAGGGAAGGAAATCCCTAGATTTATTTCCTTTTCCTTGTATCTAAGTGGCATCCTTGAGTCCTGTGTATTTTAAAAGACTATTGCTAGGACAGCCCACCCAGCATGATGTTGCCACCCATGATGTCTGCTTCGAGTCTGGAGGGGTTTTGGGGGACAGGATGGGGCAACATAGTCCCTTCATAGAGAGTAGGGTCTCAGCTCCCTGCCTGTTCCCTGGGTGCCTTTGGACAACTTGCTTCACCTCAGCTTTCCCATCCGAAATGAGAGACAGAGTGCCTCCGGAAGGATCGAACCAGACCATGAAAGAGCCTGCTACTAGGCCTAGTGTGTGTTCTGTCGGTGGAGGCTGTTACCATCATGACAGTGTACCGAGAGCCAGTTTAGGATCTGAGCAATGGAGGGATGTCAGCAGGTTCCAGGAATGAGGATGGTGCTGGGGTACAGCCTAGAGTGGAGAGAGGACACTGCCCCAGAGGCAAGGGAGTGCTGAGGAGGCGTTGAGTCAGCTAGATCTGGGTCTACAGCTGCAGGCCAACCAGAAGGCAGACAGCACAACCAGCATGAGAAGGCTTTTGTCCATCTAGCAATAGGGAGCTGTCCCCAAGATATCTGTGACACATGGAGTTTGTGGGTCTGGGAAAACCACTAACACTTGTGGCAGCTCAGGAAGTTTGGGTGCAGTGATGGACAGATAGAGATTCAATGCCTTCAGTATCCCCAGCCCAAATTGTCCCCAGTGACAATTTGTTGGCTCCATTTCTTATTTTTCTTATTATCTTCTGTGCTGTACTGAGTGCAAGGCCTGAACTACACCTCCAAGTGGAAGGCCCACAGGGAAGTAGAGTGGACTTTCCCTAGTCAGGCAGTGGTAGAGCTGACATGCCTGTCTCCTGCTCTCTCCTAGCCTCAATGAGTCAATGTACTTGATCACCAAACAGCTGCAGTTCCTGTGGGGAGTGCCTCTCATCCGCATCTTCTTCAGTGACATCCTGAGCAAGAAGCTGCTGGAGCACCAGGAGCCAGCCCCCACACAGCCGGCATCCCCACAGAATGTGCTTCCAGTGAAAAGTGAGTGGCCGAGCCAGCCTGCCAGGGCTCTGCTGGGCCCAAGGGCTGCTCCTGACTCTTCCGTGTGGATGTTCCACTGTGTGCCACACTCTAACTTTTCCCACAGAGACTCAGAGGCTTCTTAAATCAAGTCTCTGCTTAACAGAACAGTGAGGCCAGGGAGCTATAAATCAGTGATCATGTACATAGAATATCCACAGATGCCTGTTCCATGAGGGCCATGTGATTGTCTCTGAGCTTAGTTTGGCCATGAGCTTTGTAGTAGCCAAAATGAAAAGGGTTATGTGGAATCTTTCTCATTACCAGAAAGAAAGAAAAAGAACTGTTTCTTAGGGGATATGGTACTTTGCTAAGTTTTAATCATAAAATGAATCATGTGTGGGGCTTCTTATAAAGAAGCCACTGAGTCACAGAGCAGGCCAGCACCTCAGCAGCACCCATCCTGCAGGGTCAGAAGTGAATACCATGGAAAGGTTTCTTGTTGCCCACTTTGATCAGAGTTAAGGAAGTGAAAGCTGGACACGACTGCACACGCCTGTAATCCAAGCATTCTGGGAAGCTGAGGCAGGAGGATCACAAGTTCAAACCCAGCATGGGTGACTTAGCAAGACACTGTGTCAACAATAAAAAATGAAAAAGATCTGGGAATATAGCTCAGTGTGAAGGCCTTGGATTCAATCCCTAGTATAGAAAGAGAGGAAGGAAGGAAGGAAAGAAGGAAAAGAAAGAAAGGAAGAAAAGGAATGGAGGAAGGAAGGAAAGGGGAGGTACAGGTGGAAGGGCAGAAAGGACAGACAGACAGACAGACAGACAGGGAAATGCCAGGAATATGTAATCAGTGGAGTATTCCACCTGCAGCAGATTTTCAGTTTCAGGGTGGGTTTTCTTTTGCCACTCACACATTGCATAGCTGTCCTCTAGCTAACAGTGAGTATGGGTTCACCAGATGTAACTTCAGCAGGATGTAAATGAGAAGGCTTCAGACAAAAGTAGAATGTTCAGAAGCAAATGTTAGACCTTGAAGGTGTTACATTTCACTTCCCTCCAAAAGTAGACAAAATTGAGACTGTGCCTTTTACTCTGTTCCTCTAACATGGTCCCCTGAAGTTTTACTTTTGTGACTCCTGAAATTAGCTAGTATAGTAGAAGAATCACATGTCAAAGATGAGTGTGCCTAGCTTATTCTGAGAGATTTTCTGATATTCTGAAGAGGTTGTTGGGTTATACCAGAAAACCCCATCATTAGCGTTTCTCTAATTTATCCCAAAGAAATGTCTTTTTTTATTTCTTTTTTTTTTTTTTGGTTCTTTTGAGAGGGTTTCGCTATGCAGTTAAGGCTGGCCTCGAACTCACTGTGTAGCCCAGGTTGGCCTTGAACTCATGGCGACCCTCCTGTCTCAGCCTCCCGAGTGCTGGGATTACAGGCATGCGTCACCATGCCCAGCCCCCAAAGAAATGTCTTGAGTCCAAGCAGCAGCCCCAGTGGCTGGCCCTGTCTGTGAATATGGACTTCTGTTGAAATGTTCTTCCCTTGACCTGGTGGGATCTGGGAGATGGCTGAACTTCTGCTTGCATTTCTTCTTTCCTCCCTGCCAGGTCTCCTCAAGCGTGCATTTCAGAAGTCTGCGTCAGTTCGGAATATTCTCAGGCCTGTCGGGGGTAAGCGCGTTGACTCTGCAGAGGTCCAGAAGGTTTGCAACGTCTGTGTCCTCTACCAGACCTCACTGACAACTCTGACCCAGATCCGCCTGCAGATACTTACAGGTTTGGCATCACAGAGCTGTAGTGCCCACGTTTCAAATTTGGCAGACTGTTTTTCTTAGCAAAACTTGACCTTTTATTTTCCTCTGGTTTCCTTGACTTACTTAGAAAGTTGATTTTGAAGGAGGGCAGTTTTTTATTCCTTTTAATAGATTGGTAGGCTTCCTTTAAGTAGCTCGAGCCAGCCTCATTTAGAGCACTTCTGTTTTGTTCCTTACCTCGCTCTTGTTTTATTTATGAAGTACAACTTTTAAAAAGTTATTTTTTCTGAGTAGAAAACTAGAAAAGATAGGGAGGCACAAACAAAACAAAACACCACTCTTAATCCCACAACCCACACCTGTTCTTAAGTCCATTACACACATAATATAAATACATTTAAACTGACATACACCATTTTATCCTCCCTTTTCCATTGATCACTTCATAAGTATTTTGTCATGTCAACAATCCTTCAGAAACCTCATTTTTATTGGCCACATGGTATCTCATCACATGGATATGCTAAACATTTTCCTTTTTAGCTGAGCAAGGAAGAAAGTCCCTCCTGTGAGCACAGAATTGGACATTGAGGGCTTTTGAATTGCAGTGCAGGAGTCATTGGTATGAATTGGTATTATGAGTACAAAAGGTCCTTAAACTGAAAGCCAGTCACTACATAAAGTGTTAAGAACTTCTGCAGTGTATATTGTTTAAAATTCTAAAATACTGCTTCTTCAGCCTTTCACACTTATTTATTCTTCAAATACTTATAAAGTACCTATGCTTGCAAAGCACTGAGGGTTCAGAGATGAACAAGCTAAGTCAGGTTTCTGCCCCCAAGAGGATTATATTCTAGTAATGGGGAGACAGCAATGTGTAAGTAAAGAGTAGATGACCTAAAATGATGAGCACCTGGAGAAACTGAAAATAAGGAGAATCAGTGTTGGCGTAGAGCAGGGTTTCTCAGCCTCCACAGTATTGGCCTATTGGGCCAATAATTCTTTGTTGTAGGGGGCTGTCTTGTGCAGTGTAGGATATTTACCAGCCCCTGGCCCAGTAGTACCCTCCACCCAAGTTGCGACAGCCAAGCGTGTTTCCAGACATGGCCAAATCCCCCGAGTCATCCTGGTTGACACCCATTGGCCTAGTAATAGTGATGGAGATGGAAATAGAGAGGCTTCAAATGTGTTTTAGAGGTGCAGTCTCTGGCCTTACTGGTAGATTAGATTTGGGGGCATAATGACTAAAGGTTTCAGAAGTGATGCTTAGTTTTTGGCCCAAACTCCTGTGTGGATGGTGGTGCCATCTGCTAAGCTGAGGAAGCGCATCTGGGGACATGGCTTGCAGGAACTTGAGAGTTGTGTTAAGCTGTGACAGGTATAGGCAGAGGTATCCAGAAACCTTTGAGTATACTGTTAGGGTCACAGCGGAGAAATGGAGTGTAAGGCCTGGGGCAGGTTCCCAAAAAGAGACAGGAGGGAAGGGAGGACACCATGCCAGATGCTCCTCAGCACCTGAAGGTTTGGCAGCATCTTCGCTAAGAGGAGTTTGAGGTTACCACCTTTGTCTGGTTTATAAGATGAGCTCACATCTAAGTTCATTTTCCCAAGTAAGAGAATCCAAAAATAAGATTTTGGGCCAACATGAAAGTACGTACTTTTACAAATAAAAGACTAGTCTAAAATGTGTATGTGATATTCAGTCTATTAGTTCAGCTAGATACATCCTAAGTCAGATTATAGAAAATAGCATATTAGTTTAAGAATAGTATGTCTTTACTCTCACATTTTGCTCATGCTCCTCGTGTGCCCTGGCAGCACTGGAGCTCTCCTGGTCCTCTGGCATTTCCCTCCAGGGCCCTGCATCCCCACTTCTATCTCTGTTTGGCCAGTGTTTGTGGCTGTGACTATTTCCGTCTATACCAGGGTAGCATATAATGTGAGGACAGTTGCTTTTCTTCTTTATGATCCCCACAATGTAACTACTGTTTCTTTTTTTAGCCTGTATTAGATAGGAGGTTTCTGTAGTCTTTAGTGTGTATAATACGACATGGACTACCTAACAGCTATGAGCTGAGCGCCTGTATACCCACCAACCTGGTGAAGAAACTTTCGCATTTTAAAGACTTCTTGATAACCACATCTTTCTACCCTTGAAGTGTGAGGTCAGACTTCTGGGAGTAATAAGTCAGTGGATGCTACATTTCTTGGCCTCCTTTACAATTCCTTTAGTTCAACTCTAAGCATCCCTAAGCAGCTTTGAATTCTCCACATGCCTTTCCCAGACTATTGTATCTTCCCCAAACAGTTCTTCTTTCACAACTAAATAATTCGGTGGACTCTATAAAATGAGAGGGCTCAAACAGAAGTAACTACTTCTATTTGAAGCATATATTTGCAAATATTATAAGGGCTCAAATAGAAGCGACTGCTCTTCTGAGAAACATGCCCCTGCTGTATGTTCAGCAACACGTGGAGTTTCAGATCCAGACTTTCTAAGTCACTACCTATCTGCATTATTAGACTTAAAATATACCAGTGATGTACTCATATGTCTGAGGCCTCGTAGCCGTCCGGAAGCTGACTTGGAATGTCCTCTGCTTCACCAGGGTTAGTCTTATGTAATATGTCAGACTATCTCTGCTACAATCACTCATTGCTGTCTCCTTTTCAATACAAAATAATAGAAGTAGTTGAGAAGAAAACTTTGGTAAGTGAGGGTGAGCCTGCAAGAAGGTTTAAGGCAGGGGTCAGCCCATGAGTCAAAGCCAGCTCACTTCTTATTTTTGTAAATAAACTTTTACTAGAACACAGCCAGATCCATTCATTTACATCATGTGTGTAAGCTGCTTTTGTGCTGCAGTGACAGCGCTGAGCAGCTATGACAGTGTTAGACTAAACTTGGTTTGAAGATACCTCCATACTCTGAGTCCTTCCCTAATGAACCTGAACCGAACCCTAACTTGGCAGTCCATAGTCTTAAGCAGCAGGCCACCTCATCCCACCCAAACCCTAAGTATGTAAACTGACGGAAAGCCTGACTTCGGGGAATGCTTTTGTAACACATAGCTGAGTCTAAGCCAATCATAGCAGCAATTTCCAGTCAACCACAGGCAGCCAGTTTACCAGAGCATGTTCAAATAAGGAAAGCACTGAGTCGTGATGAACACTGTCTGTCCACTTTCAGAGCAGAACTCTCTGAACCTCTTCTGGTCCACAATGTGTCAGCCGTCCTTTGTTCAATTAAACTCCGCTAAATTCAATTTGTCTCAAATTTTTATTCTAGCAATAGAGACCATCTGGCCCATGAAGCCTACCCCCTCCAGAAAAACTTGCTGATCCCTGTTAAAATATAATTACTAACTCACACTGATCTGGATTCTTTTCCTGGCTCTGACATTTATTGGCTGTGTGGTCTTAGGCAAAGCATTTAGCTTCTCTGTGCTTCACTTTCCTCCCTTATAAAATGGAGATGACATTGTGCTGGGCAGCTGTAATCCCAGCTACTCAGGAGGCTGGCACAGGAGGATCGCAAGTTCAAGGCCAGCCTGGCCAGCTTAGGGAGCCCCTATTTCAAAATAAAAAATTTAATTTTTTTTTCCCCTCAGGTTCAATTCCCAGTATCGGGGGAAAACAATGGGATGACATTGGGTTTCACAAGCAGAAAGGAGGCAGTGCATGCCACATATCTAAACTGGTGTCTGACACGCAGTAAGCACCTATTGAACATTAGCTGTTACTATCATTGTGATTCTCAGGGTGATGATGCTTTTCCTAATTGCACCTTCTTCTCACACACATTAAATGATCAATAATGGATTTAAGTGTTTGTTTTCCCAATGAAAAGAAGAAATAACAGATGAGATGGACCTCCCACCTGAAGCTTGGGTTTCTCTATCCTTTTCCAGGTCTCACTTACCTTGATGACCTGCTGCCCAAACTATGGGCATTTATCTGTGAGCTGGGGCCCCACGGAGGGCTAAAGCTCTTCTTGGAATGCCTGAACAATGACACTGAAGAGTCCAAGCAGCTCTTGGCCATGCTGATGCTGTTCTGTGACTGTTCCCGGCACCTCATCACGTAGGTTGACTGCTGTGGGGCTGAGTGCCTTTCTTAGAATCAGAGAGATCAAACTAGTGTCAGGAAGCAAGTAACAGCTGACGATTACTGTATATATTAGGACCTGCGTGGCAGCATCATTAGAAGAACTAGACAAGAGCCAGGCAGGACGGCACATGCCTATAATCCAGCTACTTGGGAGGATGAGGTAGGATCACTTGAGCTTATGAGTTCCAGACCACCCTGGGCAAAATGGTGAAACCCTTTTCTCTCAAGGATCTCAAAGAAAGAACGACGATAGATTAGATAGATAGATAGATAGATAGATAGATAGATAGATAGATAGATAGATAACAAGAAAGCATTTACAAAGCAGGCGGCTTGTGCTAGGTGTTCAGGAATGGTCCCCCGTCTTTCAGGACAGCTGAGTCAGTACCACTGAGTGTGGCCTTTGGGGTCTCCTGGAAATGGGTTGAAATCATAGCTCAGCCATTGATTCACTGTGTTGGGTAAATCACTGGAAAATTCCAGGGTCAGAGAGCCAGGGTCCAAAACCTGGCCCAGCCACTTACTGTGAGGCCCTGGGCAAGGGATTAAGGGATTCTGCCCTGTCCTGAGACTCTTTTTTCCTCATCTATAAATGGGAGTAACAATAGCATCTACCTTTTAGGCATGTGGTAAAGATTAAAAGAGATCATTAATGCCAAGTGCTTAGCACAGCCCTGGCACACAGGAAGAGTTTGTTTTGTGTTGGCTGTTACTGTTATTATCAAGCTGACCCTAGGCAAGTTGCATAACCTCTCTAAGCCTCAGTTTATTGTTGGTAGAATGGATGTAATATTACCAATGTGATAAAGAGTAAGTGAGAAAAGGAATGTCAGCTACTTAGTAAAGTGTCAGGCAAAGGGTGGGAAGTTAACAAATTGTTCCTTAAACTTACATGTTTACTTATATATTTGGTGTTAAGTCCACCTTTTCCCAAAAGGTTGGTGAAGAATTTAAAAAGGTAGAATGCACTTCAGGCAATTATATGCAGGCTGTAAGACCTTAGCAGGAAGGGATTAGGGACATATAAATGGCAGGTTGGGTACGCATTGTGGAGGAAGGGGCTTAGTGCGTAAGTGGAGGTGAGAGTGGAGTCTGTAGCAGCTGGAATGCACCATTAACTGCTGAGTCAAAGGTAACTGAAAAGCGAGTCAGATTCTAAAGTGTATTGAGTTGTTTTAGTAAATTTTCAGTTAGAGCTATGTCTCACCTATTTATTCATTCATTCTTCTTTCGGACATCTCTTCATTCACTCACAAATACTTACCAGGTGCCACAGTGTCTGTCCCAGATGTGGGCTAAGGCACCACAGCTTCCTTAGTAAGCATGGACTCAGTCAAGAGCCCTTCATATTCAGGCAGCAGTGAGGCATGAATCCAAGCATAAAGCAAGAAAGTGTCACAGACCTTTGTAAGTAAGAAAAATGCAAGTGTAGAGGGATTTTTCCTTAATTGTTTAAAATCTTTTTACTACAGACAACTTCAGATAAATAGGAAATAAAATACTGAACCTTCATGTGCCATCACCAGCTCAGCAGTTTTGCTTCATTGAATCCCCACTTGCTGTCCTCTCCCAGATTTCTTTGAAGCAAATTTGAGACATTATATTTTACCTGAAGTATCTAAAAATAGAGCTTAGTTCTTAACATTATTTGTTTCGTCTGAGAAACAGTAAGATCTCATATTATTTTCTGTCTCTCAGTGAGAAATTCTGAATAATTTTCTGATTTAGGATCCTTGATGACATTGAAGTTTATGAAGAACAAATTTCATTCAAACTGGAAGAGCTGGTCACCATATCCTCTTTTCTGAATTCTTTCGTGTTTAAGATGATCTGGGATGGAATCGTAGGTAAGGTAAAGGTGTCTACCCACATTTCATTGATGCTAAAACCCAGGGAGGCTAAAAAGTCTATAACATCAACTGGTTCTTAGCTTTATTGTCTACCATTTAATAGAAAGTGCACATTTATTCTGTGCATTATGACAGGAAGTTTTACTTCTTCACTCTCTCTGACCTCTTAAGACAGTAGTGTTACTGTAGAAGTCTGATGTCTCACTCTCCTAGGCATTCTTCAGGACGTGCATATATGTGTCAAAGCTTATTAATGATGATTTCCTTTACCTTTACTCTCCTTTTGATTACTGATACTGATTTTCACGAGGATAAAATGTGTACCAGTTCACAGCTCAGATGAGAGTCCACCTTGTGAAGTGTTTCCAGTTGTTTGGTACTGAGCTCCATAGAATAAAAGAATCTTTGGATGGTGTACCATAGAAAGCAGCATGAGTGACTGTCTGAGAGATACCAGGCCCTACAGACATTTAGTACATTCCCAGGGGGCCTTTTAATCCCTTCAGTTCCACAGAAATTTCAAAGCCAAAGAGGTAAGACTTGCTAAGGGCCTCAGGAGACAAGGACTGTCCTCCCACCCCTCCACCTCTCACTGCTCTCCACAAATGTGACTCTCCTGTTTGTTTGCTCCATAGAGAATGCCAAGGGTGAGACCTTGGAGCTGTTCCAGTCCGTCCACGGGTGGCTGATGGTGCTCTATGAGCGGGACTGCCGGAGGCGCTTCGCCCCTGAGGACCACTGGCTGCGAAAGTAAGCATCAGGGTAGGGAGGGGCAGCTGGGGCCCCTGTCATGGCCCATGGCAGAAGGCCCTTTCCCCCTCCACCTTGTCCATCCATTTGCTGTGACACACCTGTAAGAGTGCAGCATCTAGCACCCTGCTGTTATACCAGTATGATTAGAGTTAATTAAGGGTGACAAAGCAGGACCACTCTCAGTAGATGTTTGTTATCCAGACTGAGAAGAGAAAGTCTTTGAGTTGACCTGAGCCATGGGGTGTGACAATTACATGGCAGTTTTTATCAGCAGAATGACCAGGGTCAAAACTGCTTTCAGGGTTTTTTTTGTTGGAGATCCTCTGACAATGTCTAAGCAAACTTAAGAGCACGCCAGGCTGGCCATGGTGGTATATGCCTATAATCCCAGCACTCTGAGGATCACATGTTCAAGCAACAACAATTTCATGAGACCCTGTCTCAAATTTTGAATTAAAAAAAAAGGTTGGGAATGTAACTCAGTGCAAAGGCCCTGGGTTCAATTGCATGTACTTCCCCCTGCCAAAAGAGATGTGTCAGCACTGCTGTCAGTGACATGTCAATTCTTAACGTAACCTTCGGAGCTCTGGCACCAGAGCGGGGCCTTGCAAATGCAGTAAATGGCCAGTTATCTTAGGCGCTGTGGACCAGTCTGTGTCACAGCTGCTCCCTCTGCTGTTGCAGCAGGAATAAAGGCAGCTATGGACAGTGCATGTGTGAACAGGTGTGGCTGGGTTCCGATAGAATTTTGCAAAGGCAGGATTTGGCCCTCTAGAGTGGTTTTTCTGTTTTAATAGTTAGTAATCCATGTCTTTCTTTTTAAGGGATCTCAAACCTAGTGTGCTCTTCCAAGAACTTGACAAGGACCGAAAACGTGCCCAGTTGATCCTGCAGTACATCCCTCATGTCATTCCTCACAAAAATGTGAGTGGCGCTCAGAGCTGGGCTCCTGGAGTGTTCTTCTATTCCACATGGTTCTTGACCTCTCATCCTTGTGATTGCGGTTAGAAGTGAACATATTACATCACTTACTCTGCAAACACAGTGGTGATCTGTCTTACCCTGAAAGGTTGCACTGGGTGCTGGGGCTGCAGAGATGGAGAAGGCAGTGTGAATTCAGGTGCAGTGGGACATGTGCTGAGGAATCCCAGCTAGGAGTGGGGGAAATAGGTCCAGAGAGAGCGCCACAAGCAAATGTGCACAGGGCTTAAAGGCCAAGGCTGAGAGAGAAGGGAGGCATACCGTGTGGTTGGAGAGGATATACAGGAGGGAGTCAAATGGAGTGGAGGAAGTTCGTAGGAACTACAGCAAGAAGGGACTTAGAAACAAGGCTAGCAGCTTGGATGTTAGCCAAAGCCATTGCCCGATTTTAAGCATAGGAGGCTCCTAGTCAGAGCTGTACTTTCTTTTTTCTTCCCTTTTTTCTTTTTTGTGTTTTTTTCTTTCTCCTTAGTACTAAGAATTGAACCTAGGGCCTCACACATACTAGACAAATGCTGTACCTCAGCCCTTTTTTTTTTTTTTGAGTGTCTCAATAAGTTGCCCAGGCTGACTTTGAACTTGGGATATTCCTGCCTTAGTCTCTCGAGTAGGTGGGATTATAGGCAAGAACCACCACATCCAACTCAGAGCTGTGCTTTAGAAAGATCATTCTGGCCACAGTATAGAAGACTGGCTAGAGGCAGAAGCTATTAAAGCCAGCTGGCCTGCACTAGGGAGGGGCTGATGGAGTAGAACAGTGATTAAGTCAAAAGATGCTTAAGGAACTAAGGCCTCAGGGACTGACATTCAGAGAGCCAGGAAGGGGTAATGGAAGCAGTTCCTGAATTATTGCCTGCAGTGGGGAGCACTACCCCTGAGGTAGACACAAAGGCGGGCTGGTCCTGGACATGTGGTGAGTTCGGCTTTGAGGAGGTAGGATGTGAGATGACTGTGGTTCCTGGTGGCTCTAGAGCTTAGGAGAAAAGCTGGGGCTGGAGAGAGACTGCATGTGGGCAGCTTCCAGCTCTCCTGTCTGCACTTAGCGACATGGGGGGAATTGGACCTTGGGAGAGGACTAGGCCCCATGGGATATGTCACTTGAAAGGCTGCTAAGAGGAGAGGAAGAGGAATCTGGGGAAGGAAGGAGACCAGGAAAGTGTTGTACCGATCCCCAGGAGATGAGAGAGACTTGGGAAGGGTCAGCTGCTGTGACAAGAGTGTCCAGAAGGTGCCGGAAGTATTGTTCCCATCCTGGGTGAGCGGCGGGCACTCTAGCATTGCCTGCTGGCTGCCATGACCGTATTGTGCCCTCTCAGGAGAGCCTCCCAGGAGCCTAGGGGTACCTTTTCTTGCCTGTCCTCTTTTTTTTTCTTTCTCATTTTTCCCCCAAAATAGACGTTTTTGAAAGGAGCATAAATCCCATTTTTGTAAATTAAATCTCACTTTTCATAGGTACTTAATCCTCACTACTCTCTGAGCTTTGACTTTGATTTTAGTATTTAGAGTTACTAATCATTCCCCTCAAACAGTCATATGCAAATGATGCAGCTGTTTAAGTTTTTACTACACTGGACAGACTCTGGAACGAGGGGTCCTACTGGTAATTGCTTAGTCAAACGTGCCTCCTTGAGAGAGCCCCACACACACAACACCCCTGACTCTGCCTCCGATAGGAAACACACAGCTTTGCAAAGCAGGCTGTCTACTGCTGTACTCTTCCAAAGACAGTATATACTTTATCTTAAGCTGGTCTCATTCTCTATAACTTCTACCCTTGGTCCCTGAACAGCCAGCCCTTAAATGTGGTATCTCTAGTCTGAGGACTGTCTCTTGAGGTTCACAACAACTCCCCTTTCTCTTCTGAGTTTGCTGTTTTCCAAGTGTAGCAGTTTTTGTTTCTCAGCTATTGCTCATTTGAAGTAGTATCCAGCTCCTCATCTCCTGGGCTGCCTCTGGTTTGGTGGTGTCTGATTTAAAATGTGGCTCCCCATCCTGGACCTGTGTTCCCATGAACTCAGCCTTTGACTTCAGCATTCCCATATGCATAGTCTGGAGTCTGCTCTGTACATGTGCAGTTCACAGACAGTGGCATTGGGGGTTGCCAAAGGATGTTTATGTCTTTGACAGGAACAGTGTGCACTACTAGTTCAAGTTAGTTTGTGGTTTTAATATTCATTTGCACTGTGAGTCCAGGTCATATGCTAATCTTTTTTTTGTTGTTTTTGTTTTTGTTTTTTTGTTTTTTTTTCCTTTTGGGAATTTTGCTTAAGATTATCATCAAGACCATTTGCCATTGGCTCCTCAAATCCCCTCACTTGGGGAGACAAAGTCCTTCCTCATCTCCTGGCCCTGTCCTGCTACCACTGATTGCACAGCAGTCCACAAGAGCTCTTGCTGTCTCTCTTCCCTCAGGGGTGGGAGGTTGCAGCTGATCTGATATTACAAATTCTTCTTACATATTGTTAAGGGGTAACACCTGACCCACTACCTCCATGGGGTTAACTGTGGGTTTTGCTGGAGTGCACAGGATGGTAACAAGATCTTGCTCTCATCCATTACCATTATGCCACCTGCCCTAATTGCTGAGCCTTTCCCTTGCCCTTGGCCTTACTCCAGTGGGTGATTTATAATGCCTTTCCTGTTCTCAACATTTTTTAAAGCCTCCGCTCTAACTCACTCATGCACACAGCACTTCGTTCTGTGTGCTCGCTACCTGTTTACGTTTCAACTGTGACTTGAGGTCTTTGTCTCTTATTTCAGCCCAAAAGACCTATCTGGTGTGGGGTGGTGGTCTGTCGGTGGACATGGATCTGGTCCCCCTTCTCACTAGCTGTGTGACTTTGGGTGAGTCGGGGTAGCCTCATCTGCAGGGTGAGGATCATGATCCTTAACCTGATGTCTGCTGGGTTGCCGAGGTTTCCCAGTCCTTCAAGGCTGGATGAACTTCCCTTTGAAGCTTCTTCCACATCCTGTGGGAATCCAGAGCCTGATCTAGGCTTTCTGTGATTCCTGGGAGGCTGGTTCTACCACGCCCCTGCAGTTCTCCTTCTGTGTAACTGCCCCTGCACACAGTGAATCGACTGGAATTGGCACTCATCTTCCACCTCATACTGCACAAAATAGCTCCCCTCATTTTAGTGATCATGCTAAAGATTTGGGGTCGCAGGAAGTAGTCAGGACACATACCACATGGCCCCACATGACTTAAATACCCGTGCAGCTCCCCTGTCCTAGAAGGGAGAGGTGGGAGTGTTCTTTGGCTGCGTCACCGGCCCCCCTCATTGGGTCCTCAGTCCCTCTCCTTTCTGGGTGGCCCTGGCACCCTCAGAGCTTGTGATACTATCCAGGGTTCTTCAGTCCTTGTTTCTAAATTTGCGGTGCCTCGCTGAACAATAGTCCTTCCACCAAATGCCTTTGCCCTCCCCTTCTTAGAGGCCATTGACAATTATTTATTCTGCTTCTATCATATTTTCTTTATAGAGTTAATATAAGGGTTAAGTGAGCATACACTAGTCTTCCCCCTCCACAGTGAATCCTATTACTATTGTTTTTATTGTCATTTTTACTGTTTTTTTTTTTTAAGAGAAGAAAAAAAATAACAAAATTTCAAAACAACATAATAGGAGGGTAACAATGGTTAATACATTACATATTGTTATCTTTAAATTAGTTACTCAGGGTACAAGATATCAGCATTCAGTTGTCCAGACATTACTAGCATAAACCTTTCTCTTCAATGAACTAAGCAAAATTAGTAGTGTATCTGTCTTAACCATCTTATATATAAACACAATTTTTTACTGTTCTTGTGTTTACTAAGGCTCTTGACTTTCAGGGAAGATTCCCATTTGGATTAAAAAAAAAAAAAAAAAGCAGCTGTGGCTGGCGTATGCATTCACTCAGCTGCCTTCATGCTCAAGCCCAGGATGATACAAAGGATCATGCTTTTCTGAAGGGGTGCCTTGCTGGGCACCATGGAGTGGGCCTGTAGTTCTGCAACTCAAGAGGCTGGGGCAGAAGGATTGCTATAGCCCTGGAGTTTGAGGCCAGCTAGGTCACACAGCAAGACCCCATCTCTTAAACAAGTAAAGGCCTCATCAGAATCTTAAGGCTAAAGGCAGACTGTTCTATCCAAGTCTTAATTGAGAAATATTACTAGTGGGACAATGGTGTACTTGGGGCATAGAGGAGGCAGAAAGGCCAGGAACTCTTATACTGTGGGATCAACTTTTCATTTCTGACAGTAGGAAAAATTATCTGAGTTGTTTCTGTTTCAAATTCATAGTATTGATTTCCTCTAAAGCAGACACAGCTATGGGAAGCACCTCTGTAGCTTGCTCCGCCGCCTGCTTTCTGTGGTGGGTAATTTACTGCATGAGGAGAATGGTTTTCTTCTGGAGCCCTGGCTGGACTCTGGATGCAGCTTGACCACTTTTTCTGGAGCACTTCTCCCTTGGCATGAGTCCAGCTGTATTTCTAATTTCCAAAAGTACTCTTGAGAATGTTTAATATTCTCGCAAGACTCTGTGACCAACAGCACATATCAAGGCATCCCATTCTGGTTGCATCTCATGCAACTTAAATTTCAGTAATTCTGCAGAGTGGGTTTTATGGAAGTATCATTCGTTGACCCTGTTTCTGTCATTTCTTCCCCCACCCTTGCAAATTTCAGAGAGTTCTCCTATTCCGAAACATGGTTACCAAGGAAAAAGAAAAACTGGGGCTTGTGGAAACCAGCTCCGCCTCCCCTCATGTCACTCACATTACTATTCGACGGTCTCGGATGTTGGAGGTGAGTGGCGAAGCTGCAGAAGCTGATTACAAAGACATGTGCTCTGTCACATCAGCTCTGTAGTGGATGATCTATTGCCCCTGAACTGTTCTCATCACGCCTTGGCCTCATGACCCTGAAATCAAGGCTCCAGGAGCAGACGCAGGCCATTTGTCATGTAGACTACTCTGAATAGTCTGCTTGGTTAAATGTGCCCTTAGTGCTGGGGACCCACCTTGTCTTCCTTTGCTCCTGATGGTCCCTGGACTAGAGCATCAGACTCCTCACACCTTTTTGAGATGAGGACAGGAAGTCAGCTGCAGTGGCTGTACTGTTGTTTCCAGGTCTGTACAGACTTCGTTGTCCCAGCAAGCACTTCACCCAGACTCCTGCCTGAGAAGGTAGTACAGGTGGAATGGGGTGTTTTGCCTGACTGAGCCACACAGAGATACATTTATCACAGAGCTGGAAGGTCTTTGTACATGTAAACTTAAGAGATACCAGGAAAGTTGCCCACTGAATCCAAACCCAGTGTCTCGGGTCATCAGTATATGGCAGCTTCATGTAAAGTAGAAATACAGTGGTACCTTGGTTCACATATGCTTTTGTTTGCAAACAATTTAGCTTGCAAACAGAAGCATTTTGGCAAAATTTTTTTTGTTTTTTGAGAACTCTGCATCAGGTGACAAACATGACCACAGCCATTTTTTTTTGCACAAACACGAATGTGACCATTTTCCGCAGAATCATGGAATGAATTAAGCTGTGAACCAAGTTACCACTATAGTTGCCCTGTGCTCAGACGCTTACCTCTATATGTCAGAAAGCTGTCGTACTGATTTATTATGAAGTGAGTGGCGAGGCCTGTGGGAGCCTATCGCAAAGTGTGATCTGGGGCCGGTGAGATGGCTCAGCGGCATAAGCACCTGCCTGGCAAGCACGAGGGCCTGAGTTCGACTCCCAGTACCCACATACAAAAACATGGGCCGGTGATATTGCTCAGAGGCACGGGCGCCTGCTGGCGCGCGAGGTCCTGAGGTCGACCCCCGGTACCCACCAAAAAATAAATAAATAAAGTGTGATCTGTCAAGATAGGATTTTTTTATACCCTGACAACAATCTGCTGGAACACTGTCATGGTAAAATGGGTGTCCCTTACAACAGCTGTCCCAAACATGCTACATCCTTTCCTGAGTTGGATAGTGCACAACCTACCCATTTGTGCTGATCCTTCCAGCAGTGCCATTGATGTTTGAGCTCCAAGTCTGCAATTCCAGGAGAGGCTTGGCTTGATTTATTTGCCATGTTTGCTCTTTAGAGCAGACAGTTCCTCATTTGCATGAGATAAACAAGGGGCCCCATGGCAGCACAGGGCCACATAGCCATCCCCCGGCATATGGCACAAAACAGCAGCCCTTCATCTTTCCCACAGTGTAGCCACACCACACTTGTGTTGCTTCTTACCAGAGAGCTTGTTTTAGTTCCCCTCATCCCTGGTGATTGACACCAGGAGCTGTTGGAAAAGCCGGTATGTTTTAAACAGGTGATGTCTTTTTTGTGTGTGTGGGTACGGGGGGTCGAACTCAGGACCTTGTGCTTGCCAGGCAGGCGCTTATGCTCCTGAGCTATCTCACCAGCCCACAGTTGATGTCTTTGACATTCTTAAAAGTAGAGATAAGTCAGGCGTGGAGGTGCACGCCTGTAATCCTAGCACTTGGAAGGCTGAGGCAGGGGATCATGAGGCCAGCCTGAGCTACATGCTGAGTTTGAGGCCAGCCTGGACTACATAGCAAGACAAAAATAAGTAAAATTTTTAAAGTAGGGATAAGGGCACTCAAGTGCTGTGAATTAATTAATTTTGTAAGCCACCTGGGAGGTCAGATAACTCCCACTGAATTCAACCTGTGAACCAATGGTTTGCAACCTCTGCTTTTACTCAAAGAAAGCAGCAGCCTCATTGTGTCATAAAACTCCCTTTTCCACCACTTCCTTCCTCAGACTCGGATGCGGCTCCCCTGTGTCCCACCACCCATCACACTCACTCCCTCAGATGTAGATAGCACCTGCCTCCAAAGAGTGTAGTGTAACCTGTAGTGTCTCCTGGGAGCCATGAATCACTTAGCTCCCTCCTCAAGTGGCATCACTAGTAGGAAATCACTCAACAACCTGGTTCTGCTGGGCTGACGCCTTAAAACAAAACCCACTCCTCAGAGATGTATGGGAAGAATATCTCTCTTAGGTTTTAGGCAAAGTCCTTTTCCTCTTTCCTTATTGTGAGAGCATAGCACATATTTCATCACGAAACTGAATCAAGAAGAAGGGAAGAGGGACATTTATTAAGTGATCTGTTGGTTTGGCTATTAGAATGACAACCCAGTGACCTTTGCTTGATCTGAACACAAGGGGGCATCAAAAACCTGGTATCACTTGTCCTGGCTTTTTTTTTTTTTTTTTTTTTTTCATTCAGTACTGGGAAATGAACCCAGGTCCTTCTCACTGAGCTACATCCCCAGCCATTTTTATTTTTTGAGACAGGCTGAGCTCCAATTTATGATCCTCCTGCCTCAGCCTCCCAAATGCTGGGACTGTAGACATGAGCCAGCATGCCCAGCCTGTCCTGAGCTTTTATTCTGCCTCCTGGTTCATGGCCAGCGTGAAAAGCTGTGCTTCTAGGAGGCTTACAGGTGTTGGTCCAAGTCCGACAGGAAGCTCTCTCGAACAGTGAACCAAGGCTGGGGCTATGATCCTTCGGAACTAGAAGGAGCCTGCAACAAACTCTTATCCATCCATTGCCCCTTCCCCTGTCAAAGGCAGAGCTGAGGACAGAGAAATTTAGATTCTCAGTCAAGGTCCCTCAGGTACCAGAGACAGAGCCAGGCCTCCCTTTCCTGACTCAGTGCTCTCTGTGTTGCACATCGAGATGCAGTAGAGAGCAGAACGATGGGCTAGCACTTTGCCTTCCAAGGGGCACATGTATAATCCTCGCATAGCCATTCCTGCTCCCAAAGGCAGAAAATATATCAGGAGACAGGTGGCAAATTCCTCTCTACAACTTTCTGAAGAGGCTGGTATGG
Source organism: Erethizon dorsatum (assembly GCA_028451465.1). Classification (NCBI taxonomy): domain Eukaryota; kingdom Metazoa; phylum Chordata; class Mammalia; order Rodentia; family Erethizontidae; genus Erethizon; species Erethizon dorsatum. The sequence goes on along the minus strand of CM051830.1, from coordinate 108,899,996 downwards.
GCCTGTTCAAGCAAGACTGAGGTCTGAATTCCACAATCATGCCTTGAATCTGGCCTTATACTAAGTGCTTCCCATGTGTCAGCCCCTTTAATCCCCTTAGCCCCACACATCTCTGTTGGGCTGATTATGGTTGGAAAGTGTGACTTTAAAGCAGAGTGGTGAAATCTGCACACACTCAGAAACACATTGGAATCTTCCACCCACCTTCAACACGATGCCAACAAAATGATCTTCAGTTAGCCTACAGCTGCTTGGTAACATCCTGTTTCTCCATTTTTTCCATCTGACTTAATGATTCTCAGATTTCTTGTGCATAAAAAGTACTTTCCACATCCGCATGCACAGAACCATGTTCCTGTTCCTCTGGTGATGTAGGGACTTCAGAGGTCATTTCTCCTTAGCTCACCAACTTGGGAGCTTAATCCCTGATAAGATTACAAGGCACCATGGGACAGTCCTTTGGATCACTGAACGAGCATGGCAGGAAGAGAGCAAGCGTCTCTCAAAACATGTCCCAGACTGGTAGATTGCTCATTCCCTTTGTGACAAGGTGACCAGACTGGCAGATGGGTGGATGCTATGAGATAGTCTATATAAAGTTAGCAAAACATGTGACAGCACTGCAGTCGTGCCTAAAAGGGAAAAGTGTTGCCTCGGTAGCATATGAAGGTTAACTTGTAATTCCCTATATGATGTTATCTAAAGATAGCAGTTTCACCCTGGTGATGGGGCTTCTTATGTTGCCAAAGGGCTCCTCCTTGGACTCTGTCCCGTTGACTGATTTTTGTAATCACTGCTCAGAAATTAAAAACCTCAACACCCCACATACCAGTAATACATTGGATGACAGAGTCAGAAGCTAGGAAGCCCTCGATAGTTTAGAATCAAGAGACATACTCTAAAGTTTAGTAGAATTCTAAACTATCCTGGGGGCTATGTATGTTGAGTTCTAGAAAGGGAAGATACACTGATCAAAACCAGAGCCTTGTGCATGCTAAGCGTGCCCCCAGCATGCTAAATCTGAGCTACAGCCAGCAAATGGCCACAGGCTGGAGGTGTGCTGAGGCTTCTCCTCCCCACTGCTCTTGCCCTCGCCAGACCCAGCGTTGCTTCTGTACCCTGGGCTCTCTGCTTCGCCCCTTGTCCTCTGCTGTCCATCTGTTTCTACCTCCAGTAGAGCCACGTTGCTCCCTGCCTGAATTCTTACAACCCTTCTACCACTTGCCCTTGGGATATAACTTTGATTCCTCAGCATGATTCTCAAGGTCCTATAGCTCTCAAGGAGCTAAGGGGTGGGGAATACTTGCATTTTTCATTTCATAGTGTTCCGTAAGTTTGACTTTTTCCCCATGAGCTAAAACATATCTTAGCATTAAAAGAAGGGGAGATCTGTCTTGTCCTAGGTTTTTTCCATCTTTTGTCTGATGGCCCAGAGCTTGTCATGGCTCATTTTGTCTGATTCCCTGTCTGGCAACTCTGCATCCTCTTGAGGCCAGTCTCCTCCTGCCAGAGAGCAAGGCCATCACATCCCTGAGATGAATCTTTACTTTTAATAGGCTCTCATTTAAAAGCAAGTGAGAATCGCTTTCTCTTCTGTGTGCCCAAATGTCCTGGCTTGCACATTTGGTTATTGCACTGGGAAAGCTTCCCACGGGGCATGGGGGGGTCCTTGGTGAGGGAGCCCTGAATTATGCACAAGACCATGGTTCCTAATAGGCTGTAATTCTGCCCTTGGCAGGACGGCTATGAGCAGCTGCGGCAGCTCTCCCAGCACGCCATGAAGGGTGTGATCCGGGTGAAGTTTGTCAATGACCTTGGGGTGGATGAAGCCGGAATCGATCAGGACGGCGTGTTCAAGGAGTTCTTGGAAGAGATCATCAAGAGGGTGTTTGACCCAGCACTCAATCTGTTCAAGGTAGCCAAGGGGGTGTGTATGGGGTTGGCAGAAGTAGAACATGAGGTGTCAGAGAAGTAAGGACAAAGCGTGTAACCTCTGCCTCTCCCTGTCCTTTTGCCTGGCAGACAACCAGTGGGGATGAGCGGCTGTACCCCTCGCCCACATCCTACATTCATGAGAATTACCTGCAGCTCTTTGAGTTTGTGGGGAAGATGCTGGGGAAGGCTGTGTATGAGGTAGGCACACTGAGGAATGTGGAACAGAAGTGTGAAATGAAATGTAGTCAGCACTGCTGACTCTGTGTATGTTTATGGGATCAGGCCCAGCTGTGTAAACAGCCTGACATTAGGGTAAATCAAGGCAAGGGGCAGGAACCAACATTTGTTGATATAATTGCTAGGTGCTTTGCATATGTCATCTCACTTAATCCTCTTGACCATCCTGTGATGTGGGACTGTGTTCTTTAAGAATGAAAGATTAAAGCTGTGAGAACTCAATTTTCCAGAGCCTTCTTTCTAGTTAAGTGGTAGAAGCAGAATTCCAACCCAGCCTAGCCTGAGTCCTCAGCCAGCCCTCGCCTGAGGAGAGAGGAGCAATGTGCCAGAACCACATTGCTCCGTGGAAGCTTGCTCCTCGTTTTAGGAGGACAGTTTTATAGGCTTTAGTAGTGGGTATTTTTGTTTGTGTTTGGTTGGTTGGTTTTTGCAGTTCTGGGGATGGAACCCAGGGCCTCACATATGCTAAGCACAGCTCTACCACTGTTTTTAAATCTTTCATTATTTGAGTGAGTACTTCAGAGTGAACTGGGGCTCCTGGGAGTTGCCTACACACTGGAACAAGGTTAGGGATAACCCACAGCAGCTGGTCCAGAGCATCCCCTCCCTGGCTAGCCATGTGATTGTGTGCATTCAAGTGGCTTTCCTCAGTAAAGTGAGCTAATAAAGCTGTGTGGCTAGGTTGGTGTCAGTGGCAAATGTGGTAATACCTGTAAACCCCTCCCTCAATGCCTGGTACATGGTCATTCCAGGTCAGAAGACACTGTCATCCTCCCTATCACTGAGAGGAGTTCAGTTTCTGTTCCTCAGGCTCATGGGGTGAAGAGCCACACAGCTCCTGACCCCTGTCATTGGCAGCCAGGTCAGGACAGGCAGGACTTTCTAGGTGGCAATGAACCTGCCTTGAGAGTCCTGCACCAGCACGGGAAGACAAGCTGTAGGCAATTCTCACTTACCACGGGTGCTGAGCTGGGGTCCTTCCCAAGGCCCAGGCTCTTCAGGGCTTCTGGTGCAGTACAGTGGAAGTGAACCGCCTAAACAGTGCTCGTCTTGCACCCCCACAATCCCTAGTGTAGCCAGGATGCCTTCCAAAGGGAAGGAGCCAGCAGCTGAGGGAAGGTGGCCAGCCTCAGGCCCAGCTGCTTTGGATAGGTCATTGTTCTTTTCTTGGAAGCCTCTGCATGGCCTCAGGCCCCAGCCATGGTGAAATCAAGTGCCCCATCTTGATTTTGCAAATATCATTCAGTCCTTCTTTTGCCCTGTGTTGCTTGGGCAGCCTCAGTTTATTCTGTTCCTCTGATTCCTCATCTGCAAAATGGAAACAGTTTCTCAGCTGATTCCCATTTTTAAAAAAAGAAAAACCAGCACTGGGGCTGTAGATCTGCGGTAGAGCACTTGTATAGCATGTCCAAGGCCCTGGGTTTGACCTTTAGTACCAAAAAATCACCAGCCACCAGGACCTACCTGATGCTATGTTTTTCCTTTAAGCATGTAGCTATGATGGGCCAGCTGAGAAGTGTGGCCTCGTACTTTTGCAAATGTCCTTCCATCTTCCAGGCTTTGCCTCTGTCTGCCTCCCTTCCTTACCTCGACCAGTCATAGCACTGATGAGAACAGTGAGGACATACTGGCTCTGTGAGGAACGACGTGTGTTCACACCTTTAACCTCATGGTCCACTTTGACACCGTCATCACAGAGTTTGAGTAACCCTCCCTTCTAAATCTGCAGAGACACCTTTCCCTACCCTTTCAGCTGCTGCCACAGTTCAGTGTCTGCATTTCTTGCAGCCATGGTACTCAGCTGCCTGCCCAGTCCCTGCCTCCGTCTCCCCAACTGCAATCACCACATAGAGTACAAAACTGTCACTTCCCTATTTAGTGCCCTTGGGATGGAATGCACACTGCAGCCAGCTTATGGGGCCCTTTTGGAGCCAGCTTTTGGGCTCTGGTCTCATGGCTCACTCACCCTCCCCCACACACATAGCACTGACCAGATGACCTGAGCTGCACCCCTGTAGCACACCTGTGGTCCTCACTCAAAGGCCTTATGCCCCTCCAGTCCTCCCTTAGGTAACTCTTCTTCCTGGAAGTTGCCTGCCAGCCTCCAGGTGAGAGCCCCTCTCTGTGCTTTCTGCCTGTACCCGTGGCACATGTCCCCACAGCTCCTGAGAGCCTAGCAGGGGTCAGTGTTGTGCTTCTGCATTCCTGAGAAGTTCGTGCTGTCCCCATTTACAGTGAATGCCCACAGCACTAGCGTGGCAGCAGTAGTCAAGCTGGGGTCTCATTCCCAGACTGTGTGGCTCCAAAGCCTGTGCCCCTGACCCCTGTCCTCTGCAGGTGGAGTTCAGTTGGGTTTGTTAAATGATGGGTGGTGTGGCTCTCCAGACCAAAAACAGGTAGGACCTAGAGATGCCAGTGCATGTTCAGGGCCACCCCTGCAGCCTAAGCTTCCCTGACCCATCGCTGAGCCAGAATCCTGGACCATGGAATTGAAAACTTCTTGTCTTTTCCTGCAGGGGATTGTGGTGGATGTTCCCTTCGCCTCCTTCTTCCTGAGCCAGCTGCTTGGGCACCACCACAACATCTTCTACAGCTCCGTGGATGAGCTTCCTTCTCTGGACTCAGAGTTCTATAAAAACCTTACCTCCATCAAGGTTAGTGTGGAATGGTGGGTGACTAAGCCAGGTACTAGTGTGAACTCACAACTAGGCCAGGGCTTAGCTGGGCACAGCTTTGCCCTGTCTTCATGTCCTAGAACAAGATCTGCTGTAATTGATGCAGTCCCCGTGTCCCTTCTGAACACTCCCTCCCAGGGTGGGGACCCACAGCCTCCTCCCTCAGGGTGGTAAGCAGCCTTCTGGGCTTCAAGCTGTGGGAGGCATGGTTGTGAACATCGCCACAGCAGCACCTCGAGGAAGGAAGAGTTAACTCTTCAAGGATGTAGCTCTCCTTGGCCCCAACATTGCCCCCTCTCTGTTTGCCTTAGCGCTATGACGGGGACATCGCTGACCTGGGCCTGACACTGTCCTACGATGAGGACGTCATGGGTCAGGTAGGTTGGCCTTCCTGGCTGAGCTCCTTCCTGGGCTTCCAAGACCTGCCCAACTTAGGTTTGCCTCAAGAGAGATCCACAAGCTGAGGATTTGCCTGTCAGTCTGTCTCTTGCTCTCCTGCTCCCCTCCCCTTCTTCCCTGTCAACCCGGCCTTTGTGTGCCTCACCCTTGGAGAGCCCCCTTGAGACCCTGCTTTGTTCATACTGCATCTTGGGATCTTCTGATGGAAGCTGATCCCCATTTGTAACCATGTTTTCATTTCCATAGTGAGGATTAGCCATTACAAATAGAGAATCATGACTGAGTGGGGACAGCCCACCTGGAAAGAATGCCTCAGACAAAGGCCAGAGTCTTTGATGAGATGAACCAGTGTCTGTAGGTACCGATGGGAACCCTGTGAGCCCCGCCCTCCTGAAAGTCACCAGCCCTGAGCACATGAGGGCCCTGAGAAGCCTGTGAGAGGAACCATAGTGCAGGTGTGGTAGCTTCAAGCTTCCCCGATTTGGCTGACCACAGACTCTTTCAGAGAAAAAAAGAATGCTATTTCTCCAGTCAGCGGAGTTCTGGGTGTTCCCTGGAAGCTCTGTGGGAAACACCAGGCTGGATGAAATATCTGACAGAACAGTTCGACTATAATATGAACATAAAGATGAAAATGAAAAACCCCTGTAATGCCAGTGCCCAGAGGGGGCCCTGTAGTGTGTTGTCTCTGTCCTTCAGGTTCTTTCCCAGGAGCGTGTATATGATTTTATGTTGCAGAAATGATACCAGACCATACATGCTATTACATAGTCTCCTTGTTTTCACCCATTCAATAAGAGTACACTTTCATCTTATTTTTTACTAGCTGCACAGTATTCTCATGTGTGGCTATACCAACATTTATTCAGCCTCCTGCTGTGGCCCTAAATGCCAACAGAGTTCCTTCTGTGACATTCTGGAGCCTTGGTGCAAATGTTTGAACAAGGATCACATAAGAGGAAACCTTTCATATTGATCACACAGGATCTGCTCATTGATGGTTTAACCCTGAGGTTTTATGAAAAATGATCATTCCCAAGAACATGCCATCTTAATTCCATCATTATCATAGATGTTTGCATCAGGCCCTGTTCTTCAGGAAGCTTTATTTCCCCATTAGAATTCTCTCTAGTAATTACTCCCCATCTTCTCCCCCAGCTTGTTTGCCATGAACTGATTCCTGGAGGGAAGACCATTCCTGTTACAAATGAAAATAAGTGAGTATAGCAATTAGATTTTTAAGGTCACCACTTGAAAAGACTTCATTCTGGCTCTCCAGGCTTATGTTGAGAATTTATTAAGATAGATTGAAGTAGAAAGAGGCCATAAATATCATAATGGAATTTACTGGTTACAGTTCATAGGCCAGAATTGTATTAAATTCGATTTGCAAAATAAGAATTGATGATTTATTTTTTTGCAGTAGCACTTGTAAGGTCAGAGGCACGCAGGCCATGTGTTCTTAGGAATGAAATGATAGCCCTGTATGCAGACAGATGGGTTCTGAGCTGATCAGGCACTGTCCTGAACTCGGAGGGCACCGAGGCAGACACACCTTCAAGGAGCAGCTCACTTGAAAATGATGGCATGTGGCAATTGTAGAAAACACTGCTCTCAAGAGACTCAGTGGTGAATTCAGTTCAGCAGACACAGCCTTAGACATAGGAAATCAGAGGAGACATTGAAACCTGACAGCTATAACCTGGTCACTAATAACAGGCTTCTAGGAATCGGTCATAAATGTCAACCCTTTTGGTCTGAAGAAACAAAACCCCTCAATGCTCTGTCTCCAGCCAGCCCTGCTCTTGCCTGATTAAAACGGTAGAACCTGGCATGAGGAGTAGACCTTGGCCCCCTTGTCAATCTGTCAGTGTTCTGCTGCCAGGTGCAGCTGGGCATTTGAACTGGTAATCTGAGCATCAGTCTCTTCAGTGACAGGTGAGGGCTCATCCCACCTGGCGTGTCATCTGGATCAGATGCACGTTACAGTCCAGTGGAGCATCCTGTTCCTCTTGGACCAGGAGGTTTGGTCAGTCCGTATGAGTGGGGAGTTCTGTTTCCACTGTCAGAACAGTCAGAAGAGCAGACTTCGTTTTCATCATGATTGAAATACACCAGCTTTGCTCCTTGGCCACGGGGCATTAGTTTGAAACCTAGAACAAAGAGTACAGGTTACAGGGGCTGCTAGGGGAGGGGAAAGGACCCAGGCTTGGGCATGGAGAGAGTGGGTTGTATTCTGGCCCTGCCCACCTGCAACCCATAGCCGTTCCTTCATAGGTCTATGTGCGAGAGAAGCTGTTTTCAGCTCCCAGGATGTCTGGCTGAAAAGAGGGGCTTATAAATGAGAGCCATGGTCACATCATCAGTTAAGTGACATGTCCTGTAGATCCTGCTACCCCCAGGGAAGCCACCTTTCCCTAGAGCTATAGCACAGAGGTGATGGTAAGAACTGTATGCCTGTAAGGTGTGTAAATACCTGCCAGAGGAGCTGGGTTGATGCTGTGTTGGAGTGAGATCCCTGTCCTGCCTTAAAACCAGACTTGAAAACTCATTTCACGAACTCCTGTGTTCCAAGCATAGAGCCACAGTGTAAGGGCGAGGGTAGTCTGTACCACAGACTGACTGAAAGGCTTGGCAGTGCCTGTTCCTCCTCCTCAGAGGGTGATACCTGATCTCACGTTGCTAGGGTATTAACACTTCCCATTCTCCCTCCTTCTATCTCTTTTGGTAAAATGAAGCGTTCAATAACCTGTTACAAAGAGTACTTGGGAGGACCAGCAATATAGAAAAATTCATATTTAAGTGTTCGAAGGTACAAGATTGCTGCTGGGATAGTTTTAAGAATATGAATATTTTCAACTTAAGTCAGACACCGAGCATTATGGGGAGACATTGACTTGGACTACTATACTTACTTGGAATTTATGAGAGTTGTACTAGGGCCAAGCTCAAGTCCTTTACTCCCTGAGCAAGTGGCTTGCTAAGAAATCAGCACTGTAGCTAGCTTGTTAGGGTGTGTTTAACCTGTTCAAAGAGATTGCATCATGACCTACATTTGTAGACGAGATCAGTGTGTTCATACAGACAGACCCAGAGCCCCCTGTGCTCGGAAGCAGGGTTAGTTCCTCTGACTTCCTTAGCGGACACTGGACGTAAGCCAGCTGTGCTTGTGGAAAACATCCTGCAGGTCTTCCTCTTCATGGCTTTAGACTTTTGGTCTACTTTAGCAAGGTTTGGACTAAAGTTTTAATATGAAACAGTTTTCCTCTACTTTAAAGCTTATTGGAGTACTAAATGATGTCATGATCAGTTGTGTCCAGACCAGTGAAAATAAAAAGAAGTTTGAAAACACCCTTTGTACTAAGAGGGGCCTTCTTTCTACCTCTGAGAATGACTTGCTTCAATTCCCAACATGATGGGGGATCATTCTCAGTGTAATGTGTAGGGTCTTGCGGACAAGTAAACAAGACAATGCCCGTGAATACCTAAGTCTTTCCTAATGGCAAGCAGTGACAAGAGCACTATCATCATAGCCATCATCATCATTGTTCTGGTGACATGCTCTGGTACTGTGTGTACCAGAATGGTTCTATAAAATGGTTCAGAAATGACTAGATTCCTTTTTCAGCTCATTGGTAACAGCAGCCTGGCTCATCCTCTTAATTTCCATTGTTTTCTCTTCCTTGTTAACAGAATTAGCTACATCCATCTGATGGCACATTTTCGAATGCACACTCAAATAAAAAATCAGACAGCTGCCCTCATTAGTGGATTCCGTTCCATCATCAAACCCGAGTGGATCCGAATGTTCTCAGCCCCTGAGCTGCAGCGTCTCATCTCTGGTGACAATGCCGAGATTGATCTGGACGATTTAAAGTAAGAGGGGGCCGGTGAGATAGCTCAGCGGCATAAGCGCCTGCCTGGCAAGTGCAAGGTCCTGGGTTCAACCCCCGGTACCCACAAAAAAAATAAATAAAGTAAGGGGCGGTGAGGAGGGAAGGGTGAAATTCTTAGGCCTCCTAGAAAGGAGCTACTCCTTTGCTGGGTTCCTTTTACAGAGTTGTTCCAAGAGCCCCTCACCAAATCTCCTCCTCCTCCATGCTCTGGCTGGGGTGCTGTGGAGTAAAAACTCACCCCTTGTCTGCCTGGCAACTGACAAGTGGAAGCCAGCTTTGAGGACTGGGGTCTCACTAAAGCTCCAGCAAATGGTGGCATGGTGGTTCAGGTTGGCATCTACTTGGGAACAGTAGGACTAGCTTTCGAACTCTACCCGTTTAGCTTCCAGAAAGATGAGGTTATTAAGGCACGAATTTGTGGCATTAAGAGATGTTAGGGGCCGGTGAGATGGCTCAGCGGCGTAAGCTCCTGCCTGGCAAGTGCAAGGTCTTGAGTTCGACTGCCGGTACCCATATAAAGGGAAAAAAGGGGGTCAGTGATATCGCTCAGCGGCATAAGCTTCTGCTGGCAAGCGCGAGGTCCTGAGTTCGACTCCCGGTATCCCCATAAAAAAAAAAGAGAGATGTTAGTAGTATTAGCCAGCACTGGCTGAGTTGCCTGTGCCCCTTGTCTAAGTTACCCTGCCTGCCTGTGTTCACAAGTGCCTGTCAGTATGCTGCTGAGCCCTTTTCTGGGTTGTTTCCAGGAAGCACACGGTGTACTACGGTGGCTTTCACGGGAGTCACAGAGTCATCATCTGGCTCTGGGACATTCTGGCCTCCGACTTCACACCTGATGAGAGAGCCATGTTTCTGAAGGTATTTTGTGACCTATATGTGTGTTTTGGGGTGTATGGTAATCTAAAACACCTAAAAGACCTGTTGATATAATAATTTACACTGGGAAAAATGGGATTATCAAGAAAGCCTCGTCATCAGTATGTCCTCTCCTGTAGGCCAAGTAGTAAGCAGGTCGGGCTCAAGGGGTGAGACTCAACCTGCTGCCCACCGCTTGCTGCAAGACAGGCCCCTGCCCAGCTGGGCATGTGTCCCTGCTGGGCTTGGCATGCCATCCTCTCCTGGCCTGTGCTGGCCTTGCTAATACTTTTTTTCTTGCTTTCATTATAGAAGTAAACCATATTTATTACCTTAAGGTATAGCTGGGCACAGTGGCACATACCTGGGCTACTTGGCGAGTTTGAGGCCAGCCTGCAACATAACAAGACACTGTCTCAAAAAAAAAAAAAAAAAAAAAAAAAAAGATACAAACAAAACTAAACAATCCTATGATCCTAAATATTTCTATAAATGTAGAATTTTAAACTACCTACATTCCTACTTATCAGGGATTATATCCACATACCCTCTTTTCTCAGTAGTGCAAAACATGTATAACACACACACACAGACACACACACATGTGGTATCTCAGTAAAGCACATACAATTGCTTAGGCCGATGTCATTGTATATTTTTGCAAACAGTTGGTGACATGAACCAGTTCCCTGTTCTGGTGTCTGTGAAGTTCTGAATATTCCAGATATTCCTTCCAGTGCCACTGCACTGTCTCTTAACAGTTGACATCAGCAAAATGTTGGTATTGTGTAGGTCACTGGGTGACATACTGTGTATATTTTTATAAAAATGGAATCATCATTTTACCACCTGCTTTTCTATTTGACAGTAGAACACTTCGCCACGTTCTGGGAGTAAATTTAGTGCCTTGAACTATTTAGGCGTGTGGGTTTCTTGAACAAAACCATGTGACCTCCAGTGTCGAGGCGATGTGGCAGTGTCCCACCAATTGAAGTAGCAGCCGGTCTTTTTCCATGGGTGGTCCTTGTGAGGAAAGTGCATTCCTGTTGAGGAGGCCTTTGCAGCAGTCCAACAGACCCGAGCGCCAGCCAGCCAGGGTCCCCAGGGCCTCAGGGCAGGAGACAGTGGCAATCCCAGAAGTTGGTTCTGGGGGAAGCAGCTCAGGCTTCCCACCAGACTGCTCGCAGCGCAGTCTCTGCTGACCTGGAAAGCTCACTCTGCTTGTCCTGGGAAGAGGACAGAGAGCGGTTCACAGTGGTACAGTCACAGCCCACAATCGGGCATATCTGTGCCTTCGGTTGACCTGTCACCAAACCCGCAGTGCCTCGTGTGCCTGTCTTCTGTGTGGCTACAGACAGGCCCCAGAGCCAGGGGTATTAAAGTGTAGCTCTTGCCTGGGAGTGGATGTGCCTGTGCTGCTGTGCAGTGTAGTGTCCGGAGACTTCCCTGCCCTCCCTACTCCCCTTGTCCCCGAGGGTGAAAGCACCTCCCTCTGCAGGCAGCCCCAGGCCACAGCAGGAAGCAGTTGGTTCTGAGCTGGCCTGAGTTGGATGTGCAGGTTTGTCTGTCTCCCGCTTAGAACAGGACTAACCCAGCCTGGACTCACAGCATCTTTGCAGTGATTGAAGAAGTCTGTTCACAGAAAGTTCTGCAGCTGCTGCTGCTGCTGCTGCTGCTGCTGCTATAGTTTTTAAAAATAAAACATTTTAGAAGAGGAATATATTCAGTACTGTTTTGTTTTGTTTTGTTTTGTTTTGTTTTGTTTTGTTTAAATGGTCCAGGGGATTGAACCCAGGGTCTTCATGATGAACTACATCCACAGTTATTCTTTCTTTTTTTTCTTTTTTGAGACAGGGTCTTACTATATAGTTGAGACTGGCCTTGTACTCACTGTATAGCCCAGGCTGGCCTCAAATTTACAGTGCTTCTTCTGCCTCCGCCTCCCAAGTACTGGGATTACAGGTGTGCACTACCACATCCAGACCTTTTAATTTTTTATATTGAGATAGGATCTCCCTAAGTTGCCCAGGAGGATTGAACTTCCAGTCCTCCTGCCTCAGCCTCCCAGAGTGCTGGGATTACAGGTGTGTGCCACCACACGCAGCTATTTAGTACATTTTTTTAAAAAACATTTTCAAAGTATGACACACATAAAACTGTCTTTAGAAGACCTCAAGAGTCTCACATTTATATTGTTTAAATGGTAATATTTATTTTAAGATACAAACTAAATTAGCCACTGAATTTTAGAGCCAGGCTTGGTGTCATAAGTAGCAGGGCACTGGATCTAGAGAAAAGAGCATTTCAGGTTACTGTGGAATTATAGAAAGGGAAGGTTTTTTAGGACATCCCTATCTAGGTTGACCTCTTGGATTTCTAGATCGGTCCCTGTGTCCAGACACGAGCTAGCATATTTGAGGAATTTCTAGATTTGTCCCCATATTTGAGGAATTTCTAGATTGGTCCCTAGAAATCTTGGATTTCTAGATTGGTCCCTGTGTCCAGACACGAGCTAGCACATTTGAGGAACTAACACAAGTACTGCCATTTGAAGAGTGGTTCTGGGCTATAGCAGGGAAATGTGGCTTAGGACGCACATCTGGTGCCCAGTTCTTTGGTCCATTCCTCAGCCTCTCTGGCTGTAGAGACCTGGTTTTTCTCCACATGCTGAGGGCAGAGCCCCTCTTGAAGAGGGGTCTCCAGGACCCCCACTCACAGGGACAGCTCTGCCAGCCAGCAGGCCAGGGTACTATGGTGAGCATGCCCACCAGCTCCTCTGCATGCCTGAGAAGCCCAGCAGGATACCAGGTGTGCTGTGGGCAAGTGAGGTTGTTGGAGTGATCCATACCAGGGCTCTGTGTACCAGGTTGTAGGGCCTCAACTCAGGCACAGCCCCCTCCCCCACAGCTTACCTGGGGGGCACCACCAGTATCGGCCTCACCCTTGCCAGTGCTGCTGTTGTGTAGTGTCTCTAAGGAAGGGTGTCTGTCACTGTTCTGCCCTGCTGCTGTGACTGCATGGCACTGCCACTGGAGACTGCCTCCCAGGAAGGTCACTCTGGTGCCCTAGATGAGATCTGCCTTTTTCCTAAACTCCTCGGTCACATGGTCCCCCACAAACCACCAGTCATCTCTGATGGGTGAGGTTCCATGTGTATCAGTACCAGAGAGCTGCACCGTGCAGGGACATGTGCCGTGTGTGGTCCACACATTGTGAGCCAGCTTCACTGCTCTGTCACCCCACTTCTGGTTCAGCACAGTGAACAGTACAGTGGCTAAGGAAGGGAGAGCGCCCAGTATAACTGTAGGAGCCCCTCCTGTCCCCTCTGACCCTGCATTGTGTTGCAGTTTGTGACCAGCTGCTCCAGGCCTCCGCTCCTGGGATTCGCCTACCTCAAGCCCCCGTTCTCCATCCGCTGTGTGGAAGTGTCTGACGATCAGGTACACAGCAGGGCCACAGGCAGCTGGGTGGTGGTCCTTATTCCTGCTTGGTTCTCTTCTGCTGTGCTCACCGTGTGGGGCCCTCACCCAGTCTGTCTCTCAGCAAGACTGGCAGCTGGGCCCCTTGGAGCCACAGTTCTCACAGCATGAGAGCAGCTTGCCCTATACTGGCAGCTCTTCCTTTCTCTGTCCTTCCTTGGAGATGGGGACATCGGTGGGGTGGTACATGCTGTTTCAGTGGCCAGGTTCCAAGTCTGAGAGGCAGCATGGGAGAGGGTGAGGCTCGGGGTAGACAAATGCAAGCCTGCACCACAGCTCTCCACCTGCTGCCCGTGCATGCCCCATGCACCGTGAGCCTGGCCATAGCACATGCTCAGATGTGTCCCACTCCTTCATGAAGGACATTAGATGATCCTCAGCCTCTACTTAAGGGAAAGTTGACCATGAACTAGGCAAAGCCAGGGAGGAAATGTTAGGTTGCATTTAGAAAAGTTTTGATACCCAAAATAGTTTCTCACTGTTTGGTTCTTTGTCAGTTGGTTAACTGATATTGACTATGACCCAGAAGGCCCGTTTCTGAAAGCTGACAGCACAGGAGTCCCCCATGTTGCATCATGGAACAGGGTCTGCTTCTCTGTACTCAGCCTCTCAGGCCACTGTCAAATTTGGGGTTGACCTCAGGCATTGCTTGTGCCCAGAGGGCAGCACCCACATTCTTCCCTGTGCCCAGGGACTGCTCAGATCCCCTCTCTGCTTTGGCACCTACCAGGCCCCCAAGCTGGGCACCTCCTGATGCAAGGCTGTGGTGTCACTTGCAGGACACTGGGGATACCCTAGGCAGCGTCCTCCGGGGCTTCTTCACCATTCGCAAGCGAGAGCCAGGTGGCCGTCTGCCCACCTCCTCCACCTGCTTCAATCTGCTCAAGCTGCCCAACTACAGCAAGAAAAGCGTCCTCCGGGAGAAGCTGCGCTACGCCATCAGCATGAACACAGGCTTCGAGCTGTCCTAGCTCCCACCCCACCCCATCCACGTGCCCTCCAGGGCTCCTAGAGACAGCTGGGAGCGTGGCCAACATGTCAGGAGACCTTGGCCCCCAGGCCTCTCTATAGCCATGAGACCCCCCCGTGGCCTCAAGGACCTTAGATGTGCATGACGGCACTACACAGCCTTCTCCAGGTGATGCTGGTTGGAAGGGAGTGTCGATAATAAACCTCCAGGGCCGGTGAGATGGCTCAGCGGCTTAAGCGCCTGCCCGGCAAGCGCGAGGGCCCGAGTTCGACTCCCGGAACCCACATATGAAAAAGGGGCTGGTGATATCGCTCAGCGGCACGGGTGCCTGCTGGCGCGCGAGGTCCTGAGGTCGACCCCCCGGTACCCACAAAAAAAAAAAAAAAAAAAAAGATAATAAACCTCCAGGTTCCACCCACATTGGTCCTTTTTCCCACTTTCCAGTGGCCTAGAGCCCAGGCCTGGCAAAAGTAAAGAGGCCACTTTTGGATAGTTGAGGCTTTGTGAGTCTGTCTTCCCTTGACCAGAGTGAGCTGGTCCCTGGAACCACAGAAGCCTAGAGTCATTCCGTGGCATGGGTCTGAGCGCACAGGGCCTGCTACACGTGGATCCTCTCCTTCCGTTCTGAAAACTCTCCACTCAGGTAAGGCCTTGCCAAGCCTCTATGCACCCAACAAAGTCTCTGCCTCCATCCTATCCACAGTGGCCTCTTCCCAGGCAGCCAGGCCCAACTGGTACCCAGGGAAGCCATGGCGCACCAGAAGTTCAGGGCACTGTTCCCACTGCGAAGCTGCACGTTCCATGCTGTAGCCTCCTTTCTGAGTCCTCAGCAGGCCGAGCTGCCAGGGAGCCCTCACTGGCTGATCCTGTCCTATGCATCCACGTCGGCATCCTGGTTTGGGAGAAGAGCTCACTGGTCCCAAGGAGCAGCTCCAGTTCTAGCTGCACTCACTGACTGCTACCCAGAGCAGTGACTCCCTTTTTCTTGGTTCATTTGCCCTGCTCATCTATCCGAACTGGACGGTGGCTTCACTCCATGAATCTTGGAGCTTACTGCTCGGCCCTCAGCACAGAGCATCTGGGAGCCCATTGCACTGACAAGCCCAAGAGGCCAAGGAGACCCACATGTACCCCTCACTGCCTCTGCACTGGCTTGTTTCTGTTTCAGTTTCTACTCCATTTCCCCTTCCAGCCTATTGAGCTTTTCTCTGCCATCTATTTTCCCCTTTCATGAAAACTTGGTCCAGATCCAGGGAATTGAGGCAGGGGCCCCGTTAGTGGTCTTTGATAACAGCCACCCTCCCCACTTGGTGCACCTCATGTATCCCCGCCCAGATTGAAGCCGGAGAAGAAGCCGGGAGTGCCTGCCCCCTCCTCCACTCTGTGGCACAGGCTTCGGGCCTACAGCACTCTTGGAAGCCACACCTTCCAGCAAGAGCCTTCCTGTTGTTGGCAGCAAAGCAAAGCAAGCAAGAACGGCCTGCCACCCACATCGGAGACCTTCAGCTGGATCCCAGTATGGGCCAGGGCCAGGGCCCTTGGGCTTCTGAAGAAGTGTGTACTTTACTGTGATGGAAGGAAGACAGATTTGAAAGCAGGAAGTTAATGTTACGATGTATTAGTAACCCCTGCTTCTGTGGACTTGCCACATTCTTTAAACACTCAACTCCTTTAAAGATGTGTACTGACCGTGTTGTACACAGTCTGTACATAGATGCTGAGCCCTGTTAGCTCATGGCCTGCAGAAAGATTGATCCCATCTTGATTTTTCTTACCTGAGAGGGGGATCCCGTGGGGATCAGGGGGAGGAGTGGTTTATAAGCACCAATATCAACTTTACTGGTTTCTTTTTTTAAGGGGGGGTAGGTAGTTTATCGTCACAGCAGCTGTGATATTGCACTATCTAAAACACTGAGTCTGTACTTTTATAGCTGGTGTTCATTGACACCATGATGGCTCTAAAAAGTTGTGGGTTTTTTGTTTTTGTAGATAACTTATGAATTAAGACATGTCAGAGGCTTTATTAAATTTGTACTGAAGCACATGATGGCTGTGTTCCGCTTTTTGTGCAGTCGTTTGCCTGGACGGCTCAGGGCCGGGCATCCCACAGTGGGGAGAAGACATGGAAGGTGCTGTGGCACACCTCGGCCTTCCAGCCAGTGAGGAGGCTTCCCACGTGTCACACTAGCTCCTAGTCGTGTGATGACACATTTCAGAAACATGCCCCCCAGCCCATCCCTGCCTTCTGCCCAGAGGCCACTGTGACTGTAGGTTAGATGTGCATCTTTGCAGTTCCTGTTTTACACAGTAACTTACCCAAGTATAAATGTTTGGTGTGAAAAAATTCAGATAATTCAGACATATATGAAGTAAAATTTTACAGCTACCCCTGGGTGTGTTCAGCTGTTCTGCTAGCCAAAGGTGAAGTGTCACGCCTTGCCTTCTACCTAGGACGCAGCACTCCCTGTTCCATAGAACCAACCCCCTCAGCCTCGACTGGAAGCCGGTTTTCCCAGCTCCACCATGGGTAGCTTTTTCCTCACCGGGGCAGCTCCACCAACCCAGTGGGTTCTCACCACTTCACCTGGCCTGGCGCACCTGAGGACTAGAACGTGACCCGGGCCATGAGAGAGGGAGGTCCTCTCTCAACAATCACAACTCCTGGAACCCTGGGGATTTCTCACCGAGCATTTCTGCCACTAGACAAATCCTGCAAAGCCCAAAAACGCTCAGGAGCCTCCAGAGTAGCGCACACCGACCTAAAAACTGAGGCCTTACTCTGTGACACTTTGGCTTTTCCTTAGAAATTATCCCTGCAAAGAGAAAGTTTATAATGGAAAAACGGTTTTGGTTTTGATCTGCTGACCGGACTTCTGAGTGTCTAAGAATTATGTTGTTTTTCAACACAGGTGGAGAAGCACTGATCTCCAGTGTTGCGAAGCCATTGGTCTGTAGTATTTCCTTGGCAAGTAACACGTTGTTGCATAAAAGTGGGTGATCAGGCATGGGCAGGTGGGTTGTCTCTAAGTTTGGTTAATGTGTAAGTCCAGGGTTGTCTTAGGTCTCAGGTGTGTTACCTGGAAACTAACTCAGTTGTCCAGCGTGGCTTGAAGAACAATGAAAAGTGGTTCATTCAGAATACCTTTCCAAAAGCCAGAGCACGATGGGCTCTGAAATTGCAGACAGATGTGCAAAGTCTCCCTTTCCCCCACTTTCTGCCTCTGAGTCCATGAGTCCAGTCCTGTACCCACTTCTTTATGTGGAAATATACCTCTGGGTGCCTCCATCAGGATGCTGAGAATCCAGGAACATGTGAGATGCACTGGGTTCAGTTCCTGTCTCTGATTGAGCAACCTGACAGTATCCTCTCCCTGCACCTCCCCCCCTCCACTGTTAGGACATAAGCACTGCCACTCTGACCAAGCTCCCAGGGTGACTTCTGCCTGCCACTCCCCACACTCGGTAGGCACCAACATAACCTCTGGAATTCGGCCAGGCTGGAGGGGAAAGGCACATTCCCTCTGCACTGCTGACAGGGAACCATCCAAGTGGAACAGCCATTTGGATGCAAAGGGTGCTCTGGCCAGAAGGATCTGGGCCACCCCACTGAGCCCCCACACCACACCCCCCAAGGTTAGATTGACGTAGACGAGGTTGCATCGAGGCTCAGGCTGGACCCACAGTTCTCCCCAGGCTTTGGGGCATGAGGTGGGAATGAAATCATTTCCTCATTGCAGTCATCAAACAGCCAACATTTGTTAAGAGCATGTGCTTAGCATATTGAGTGATGCAGAGCCCAAGCTAAGGACTTACAGATCTTAGGAGGACACTAGTGAGAGTAAGGGCTTGGGCCATCCTGCCACTGTCTCGTGTCCCAGCTCTGCCACCCACTAGCAAGGCTCCTGCTTCTTAGACCTCCAGGCTTCTCTTCCATGGGACAGGAAGAGCAGGCCGCACCATGAGTGTTGCTGTGGACAGCAGAGAAATGGCCTGAGAAGCCCCAGTCTGTAACATCTGGGGATAACTGACAATTCAGCTGTCAAAACTCTTATTTTATCCCAGGGACCAAATTAACAAGTTCTCTAGAGTTAACGTTTCTAAAACTCAGCTGACGTCAGCAGGACATCCTGAGGAGCTGCTGCTGGGCTGCATTCAGCCTCAGGTCTATGGGCTCCCCCTGTGCTGCACCCTGAGCTTCCATATGTTCTGGGACAGCATCTCCCTCACCCAGGGATGAGCAGCTGCTTTTTATTTATCCAGTACTGGAGATTGAACCCATGGAGCTACATCCCCAGCCCTTTTTCTATTTTTTGAGACAGGGTCTTGCTGAATCACTAAGTTGCCCAGGCTGGGCTTGAACTTGTGATCCTTCTGCCTCGACAAGCTGCATTTCCTCGTGCTTTTCTGTGCAGGTGGTCTCAGAGCTGTTGGCAGGGCGGAATGGGATGGGGTCTGGGTCAGTTTATAGACATTCTACCAAGACAGCCAGTTTTACAAGGGTCTACGAGGGACGGCACAAGAAACCCCGTCAGAAGTTGTGCCACATGCCTCTGATCCCCGAGAAGACTGCGGAGGAAGCAGAAGGCAGAACCCCATGCCAAAGCTTCTGCTCCTTCGCTGCACCAGGCTCCAGATCTGTGGATGCCCCTGCCCTGGATCCATGTGCAGTGTCACCAACAGGCTACCTTCTTTGGGGGCCTTTTTCTAAGGCTGGCTCCTACGGGGCCATGGAGTGGCCACTGAGGAAAGGAAGCCACTTGTGTGGGTGGTAGATGATTTACAAACCTCCATAGGCTGGATACGGTGTCCTTGGCCATTGAGCCACAGATGTGTGAAAGGGAAGCTGTTACAAGAAGTCATTAAGGCCCTGCCGGGACTGTCCCAGACTCAGCCTGTCCTATGCTGGGGGAACCATTTATGTCACAAGGAGGTTGCATAGCCTCAGGTGGTGTGGTTGCAGGGAGCCAGCAGGTGGTGAGAAGGTGCCAAGGCAGCTCTCAGAACCCATGTGGGAAGTGCAGGGGCAAGGTCATGGTGGTCCCGTGGCCACCATCCTTGAAACTCCACAGCGCTGTATTCCCAGGACCTCCAGAGGCAGGCAGCAGGCCAGGGCAGCAACCTCGCTCACTCACGTTCTGGGTCACCAGAGGTGCTGGTGGAAGAATCTGCTGGGCTGGAGCTGCCTTGTCTTCTTGAGGCGTGTCCCACTGGGGATGGGAGTCCTGAAGGCTGTCACTCTGGGATGAGAGCCTGTCTTGCACAGGGCCCATGACAATCCTCCCATTCTCAACAGGGCCAAGCCCCTCCACGCCCAAATACCCATGTGCACCCGAGTCACAAGGAGATCCTGACCCAGGCCCACACTCCTGACAGTCAAGTGCTGTACATGGCAAACCACACTTTGAGAAGCAGGGGTGAGGCCCAGCCTTCAGGTGGATAAAACTTTGAACTTGGTATCAAAAGCTTGCTCAGGTTATCTGAGTGACCCCAGGCCTGAGCCTTCTTTCCTCATTAACACCGCAGTGTAACACCTGCCTGATTACCATACAGACAGTGCAGGGTGCCTGGGGGTCAGATAGGCATGGGATCCAAGCCCAGCCCAGCCACACACTTCTTTCAGGGACCCTGATCACCTTTCTGAGCTCACTTTCCTCTGAGGAAAGGTATAACAACCCATACCTTAAAATGTGTCTCTCTAGTCAGAACAAGTAACAGGGATTTCAAAGCAGCAGCTTATGGGCCGGTGATATAGCTCAGCGGCACAAGCGCCTGCCTGGCAAGCGCGAGGTCCTGAGTTCAGTTCCCGGTAACCACATTAAAAAAAAAAAAAAAAAACAGCTCACATCCATGTAGTGAGGAGGCTATAAAGGATGCGTTCTTTCCTACTTGCCTGGGAGAGAGGGCTTCCATTCTGAAGATGGAGAGACCTGAGGTAGAGGAAGCAGCAAGACCAAGGGTGGGAAGGCGGTGAACAGTGGGAACTGGAGTACATCATCCCCAAAAACACAGTACGTCACCCCTCAAATGCTGACGGTCAAGGCTGCCAACCCCACCCCAACAGTGACTGTCCCAGGCCAGGGTCTGTGCTCACACAAATGTTTGCATTTAATTCACCTTCACACAAATGTTTGCATTTAATCCACCGAGGTCCTGGGGGCTGGGAGAATAGCTGGCCTCATTCTACAGACAATGACACAGAGGTTCAGAGAGGTGAACTTTCTTGCATGGGATCACACAGCTGGAGGGCACCACAGCTGAGATTCAACCCTCGGTCTACAGGACTTCACTGCCCTGGGGAAGGATCTGCACTGATGGTGGGGAGCAAGGAACTGGGGAGAGCCAGTTCCCAAGCTAGGTTTTAGAAGTCAGTGAGAATTCCCCACATACGGGGGGCTGGAGCAGAAGGATCATGAGTTCAAGCCCAGCCTGGGCAACTTAATCCCAAATAAATAAACCAATAGAGCTGGGGATGTAACTCAATCTCAGTACTAAAGAAGAAGCAGGGGAGAGGTCATCAGCGGGCACAAACAGGCAGAACTAGGCTCAGGAGAAAGGTGCCTTCAGGGAGGCAGGGGAGTCAAAGGTTGGGGTAAAGATAAACTGGGGAGAAACATGATGACACTTTGCCCCCAGGGCAGTCTTGCAGCTCTGGGTGCCCCTGCCAGGCTTCAGGCTCCATGATCTTTTCCCTAGTGGCCGCCTATTGGCCCTCCCTGACCTGCTCCTGTCCCGCACAGGACACTGTCCAGGAAGGGAGCATCGCCCTGTGTGGGGCAGTCAGGGGCTTGGCATGCAGACTGCTGGATGGCTTTGTCATCAGCGCAGATGGTGCCAGATGGGCTGGGCAGCTAGCAGGTGTCCCAGCCAGGAGCCGGCCCAGGAAGCAAGACTGCCAGGGAGAGCACGCTTGTATTCACTCACCCAGCAAACAGACACACAGGGCCTCTTCTGCTCCAGGGTGGCCTGGGGCTGGGGCTGGGGCTGGGGCTATGGCCGTTAACAATGCGACACCATTCCTGTCCCCCAGAGCTCACTCCCTGTGGGAAAAGAGCCATAACTAACCCAAAGGGAAAAATGTAGGATCACATATCCTGATTACACATAACCTGTCAGGATGCCCACTTTGCAATGAAAAAACCACAGTTCAGAGATAGTCACCCATTGCCCAGGACTGCAGAGTCAGTAAGGAGCACAGCCAGGATCGTGAGCCTGGTTGGCCACACCTCCAGTGCCCTGCCTTGGGTTGAGTGTGCAGGGAGAGATGGGAGCACCTTCTAGACAAAAGACCCCTGGGCAACATCCCGGGATGAGCAACATCCTGGGGCTGCTGCAGGACCCTGCTGCACCTGCAGTTCATCCCTAACCCATTTAATTCCACTTGTTGCTAATAGTTCCCATCGGATTTTAGAAGACTTGCTGCACCAGAACTCTGGTCTCCAAACTCCAGCAAGTCAGGGGAGGTAGGCAGCCCACAGAACAGCAGGTCCCCAGCCACCAAGCTAAAAGACAACTGGATTTGGAGGTGTGCCTGAGCAAAGTACCGGCCTGCTTTTGTAGCCCCCTCCCACCAATCCTTTCAAAGCTCACCCAGTCGAGGGAGGAGGGAGGAATGTGTCCCCACCACTCCCTTAGCTCATCACAGCCCCACGGGCTGCAGCCACTCTCCTCGCCACCTAAGGCAGAGACCAGGTGGGACAAGATCAATGTCCCCTGCAGGCCTGGCTCCTTTGATGGATCTGGGAACATATTCCATGGTGCGGGGAGTGGCTCTCTCTCTCTCTCTCTCTCTCTCTCTCTCTCTCTCTCTCTCTCTCTCTCTCTCTCTGTCTTGACAGGGTCTAAGTTGCTAAGTTTGTCCCAACAGGTGCTCAAATTTTGAAGCTGAACAGTTGGACATTGCCCACCTCCAAATCACTATTATGGTATCTGTAATCAGCAGAAGTTAGAAATTGAGGGATGGGTATCAAGAGACAGACTAAATGGTTGAGGGGGTCCCCCCACATAGCAAAATGTGTGGTCCCTGCCACCTTCAGGGTTTCCAAAGCCTCTTCTGGCCCCCAGGGTGGTGGTAAGGATTCAAGCTCTGGTATTAGAGCAGAATTCAAATCTGGCCTCAGCCCCTTCCTCCTCATCACTTGGAATGTGTCTCTTACCTGCTCCAAGCCTGCAAAATGGGGGAGAGCTTTCTTCCCACGGAGGGTTGCTAAGACCATGCCTGGTACATAGCAAGCAACCAGTTACTACTTCCCCAACCATGTGTTTGTTCACATCATCTGTGTGTGTGTGTGTGTGTGTGTGTGTGTGTGTGTGTGTACACAAGGGGTGATCAAAGTATACAGCAAATGTTTAAATAAAAAAATTTCAGTAAAACACATTGGCACTAATCCCCCTCAAAATCCTCCCCCTTGCTTCACACACACTTATCCCACCATTCTTGCCATTTTCTGAAGCACTTCTGAAAGTTCCCTTTTGTGAATGTCCTTAAGAGGTACTGGGGGTGGGGGAAAAAAAAGATAATGCATGATCAAAAATACGGTGAATGCTGCTGCCAAGTGCCATCCAACAGAAAGGCAAGCTTGTGAAAACTTTACCATGCATCCTCATCTACCTTATTCACTGGACGCGGCACCATGTGACGTATGGTTCTTGCCCAGAGTCAAAATGGCCATGAAATGTAAGTGTTTTGAGCTGATTCGGGACATTGAGGCAGCCATAACAACCCCACTAAAGACACTCAGGAAAGAGGACTTCTCAGAGCTACTCAGAAAGTGGTAAGAGCAATGGGAAAGTATTTGAGAGGGATCTATGGAAATGTGTCTTTCACACATTTAAACATTCACCATATTTTTCAATCATACCTTCATATACATGTGTGCAAGGGAGGTCACCCAAGCCAATTGCCAGTTATGCCCACGTGACCCTCCAGTGTATTCACTTCCAGTCATGCATCACTTAATGATGGGGTATGTTCTGAGAAATTTGTCCTCAGAAGGGCTGGGTGTGGCCCTGGGTTCCATCCCCAGTACTGCAAGAAAGAGAGAGAGAGAGAAGAGAGAGCAAGAGGAGAGGGAGAGGAGAGAGAGAGAGGGCAAGGATAAGATAGATAGATGATAGGTACAAAAATAGATGATAGATACATAGACAGACAGACAGATGTGTCCTTAGGCAAAATAGCCTAAGACAAAATAGCCTTAGACAAAATAGTCACTGTGTGAACATAACAGAGTACACTTACACAAAGATGACTATAAATCACTAGTGATATCATCTTATGTATGCAGCCCAACTGACCAAATTGTCACTATGCAGTGTGTGGCTGTTACCTTTAGCCTCATTCATTCCTCCTTCCTTCTAGGTAAGAGTTATTAAAATATCAAGTCATAGAGTGAGCCCTGCTTCTGCCACCATCCAACAACCCACAGCAGAGCCCTACTTCCTTGAGCCACCCAACACGAGCCAAATTCCTATAATCAGTCCTTTCTTACAGCCTCTTCCCAAGGTCCCGAGATTCCTCATGGGGTGCATCTTCTCTAGCAACAAGATTACACATCTGACCTTGTTCAACTCCAGGGATTTTCTTAGTGGTCTCTGGCTGGAGGGCATTGTAAATTCTAGGTCTCAAAATGTGCTCCTCCCCAAACAAGATGCCCCCCCAACTAAATACTGCCACCTGGACCGGAGGGGGTGGGAGCAGGAACTGGGTCCCTGCGCAGCTGGGAACAGCACCGGGGAGCTGAGAGATGAAGCAGCCGGAGGGAGATGGCTTCTGGAACTGCAGCCCAAAAGTAGATCACAGGACAGCAAAGGCTGGGGGGGAGGGGGGCGTCACGCCATTGCTCACTGGCTTAATCTTAAATTTGTGCATTTTAATGCAAAATGTAATTTCAGATACTGAATTATGGTGGTGAGTTCGTCAGGGCTGACTAATTAATTAGTCAGATTTATAAGTATTTGGCTCCCGAAGATCTATGGCCCTGAAATGTCACCTCAAAGCTCTGAGGAATTTCTCTTCTGCTAGTTAGGTTCTCTTGGGGAGCTCTGAGCTGGAAGAGCCATCTTTAGGGTCTGGTTTGGAGGGGCCATCTAGAGACCCCATCTCCCTCTGAAGTGTCTACACTTTTGAGGGCAGTGAGGGCTTTGCCTTAGGAATGCAGAGATGTCAAAAGCACACTGCCTATTACTGTGCCTCCCTCTGTGGCCATGGCAGACATTACTAATGGATTACCAGACTCCTTCCTGTTGAATCTGGACCCAGCCTCGGCTGCTTCCAGTTTTAACTGGCATCTCTTTCACCTCCTGGGATAAGCTCTTCCTTGCACTCAGCAGAAGAGAAGCGAAAGAAAGTGGGAGTCTGATACAGAAGGTTGGGGATTGAATGCTGGTTTTGCCACTTGCTGAGTGTAGCATGTTGAGCTCGTTGCTCTGCCTGTCAGGTGCCACTTTGCCCAGAGGAACATAGGATAATCCAGGATGAAGCCCATATAAGAGAATGAATTGGAGAGTTCTTTGTCTGCTTTCAAACCCCGTAGAAGTCGAAAGATGCAGTCACCAACAGAGGAGAGAGAGAGACACCAAAGTCCCCGGCAGTTTGGTGAGAAGCTGATGGGATTGTCCCCCAGGGCATCTCAGTGGGCAGGGATCATTTTTCTTCCCTCCTCTGTTGCCCTAGAGTGAAATTCAAGTGTGTGTGTGAGGCTGGAGTCCAGCCAGCCAGCTGTCTCTCCCACAGTGAGTGCATCCCACACTCCCCAGCATCCTGACTCAGGAGGGGCCAATGGCTTTGGCTACTGGAGGGCAAACCCCATGGGTATGGTGGGGGAGTCAGGGACCTCATCGGGAGGGGGGCTTCCTGTGTCTCCAGCCACCCCAAGGGAGGAAGATGATTTGTCACATGTAGGGGGAACAGTTACCAGCTTCCCTCTTTTTTACCTACGTCTATTACACCAGTAAGCCCCCTCTCAAATCCAATTCATTGTAGAAAAATTAGAAAACTCCAGATATATAGAAATGAACACTAAAACAGCCCATAATTGTACCACTGAGAGGTATTATTAACATATGGAATGAATCTTTGCAATTTTTCTATGGTGTATACACACGTGTACATCTGTTTTACAGGATTTGGATTATTCTCTCTGTAGCATTTTGCCATTTGGCTTTGTTCTTTTTGTTTTTTTCACTTAGTAGCTAATGACCACATTCCTAAAGTAGTAGGTAGGTGGGTGCCATCTTTTTCCATGGATTATGATATTTCTTAAAGTTTCTTGTTGTGAGATATTTTATGTATTTAATTATCCAGTTCCTTACTGTTGGACACTGATTTCCAAACTTTCACTAATGAGCAACCCTGTCCTGAAAAATCCCTTCCAGCTCTGCTGATGTATGCATTGCCTTCTGAGGACTCCTCAGACATGGACTCACCAGACCATTCCTAGGCCTTTCCATTTGCATTGCCAAATTGCCCTCCCGAAGTTCGGACCATCTCCACTGCCCTCTGCAGTGGCACTGTCACTGATCTGTTCCCCGCTGAAGTCACCAGCTAGAGGGCCACAGGCTGACACCTCTCCAGCTGCTGGGGTCCTACAGCTGGAGCCCCGAGGGCCATGGAAATAAAAGCTCCTTCCCTCTCCTCCCCAGCTCTAAGTACCTGGAAAGAGTCCACGGCCCAGTTCTGGCAGGGTCCTGAGGCCACCTGGCAAGGCCACCCACAGCCCCAGCCTCCTCCCTTCCCACGTGCTCGCTGCCTGTCTTTCCCAAGGCCTGCCGCTCACACCTCGTGGTGGGACGGCGAGCTTCTGAGTTATAGCGAATCTTATTTCTCTCTACAGCTCCTATGGAGTTAACAGATGTACACACGTCTGAGGCAGTCAGGCGGCAAGAGGCTTTGGGGCCAATCCTTCCGGTTTTGACAGTGTGTAATCGAGGTGAAGCCATAAATTTTATAAACAAGAATAAACGACCCTTAGCAACATATGTCTGCTCGACCCTTCCAAGGTGATCATAAATAAAGCCACCTGCTGGCTGGGGAAGGACGTGGGCATCGCAGATGGCCAGTGGCGAGGGCCGGAGGACCTGTGCCTTGGGAGTAGCCCTAGGAGCTGTTTCTGTGGGGCTGGTTGGGGGAGAGGTCACCTTGCACCCCTGGGAAGCTGAATGCCTTTGTGCATGGACTTAAGCAGTTCCCTGGGTACCTTTGCCCTCTGTGCCACCTGAACTGGCACCTGCTTCTTGTCTTTCCTCAGAGTGGCCACTTCTAGCTGGGGCGAGCAGGGGCCTCCATAGTTTAGAACTCACTCCACTCTGCCATGCAGAAGCAACCTGGACTGTTTCACTGTCAGTTGGCCCTCGTCGCTGGCTGTCCTAAGTGGCCACAACAGGGGAATCTGAAGGCCAACGTGAGCACTGGCTGGAAGTAGACAGCTCCAAGGTCAAACCCCAGCAGAGCCTCTTACTCACTGCATGGCACCAGCCAAGCTGCCATTTCCCTCTGCCTCAGATTCTGGATTTGTGACACAGGTATGCTAACGTTTATGTGAAGGGCTGAGGCGGGGAATGCACGCTATCTCAGGCTCAGCTATGGGGAGGTTTTATTTACTTATTTATTTTGTATTTTTTTGAGACAGGCTCTCACTATGTAGTTCAGACTCATCTTGAACTTACTACGTAGCCCAGGCTGGCCTCTGACTCTTGGCAATCCTCCTGACTCAGCCTCCCGAGTGCTGGGATTACAGGCATGTGCCACCATGCCCAGCTCATGGGAGAGTTTTAAAAGCTCCACAGAAGGAGAGCTCCAAGCTGCCGTCAGTCTATGATGACGTCATGATAACCACCGTCATCAACCCAGAGGACACCTATGGCTTTGGGCAAGTGAGATCACTCCTCTGAGCCTGTTTCCTACCCCTCAAGTAGGAGGATAACTGTACACACCTCACAGGGTTCTGAGAAATAAACGGACACATAAAAAACCTGGCACTGCTGACCACCATGGTGGTGCATGTGTAGTCACAGCTATTCAAGAGCCTGAGGCAGAGGCAACACTTGAGCTCAGGAATTCAAGGTCAGCTGGGTAACACGGCAAGACCTTGTCTTTAAAAAAAAAAAAAAAGCAGAAGAAGAAAGCCTGTCATTGTGGTACAACTGAGCACACAGCTCAGTGTTGAGGAAGCGCTAGTCACGGTGTTCGGAGATGAGCACCTGATTCAAAGCCGGGCCCCACCTCTGAGAGCTGTGTACCTTGAGAAAGCTGTTTGTCCTCTCTGGGAACGACAGTAGTATTAACAGCCCCACCTTCACGGGCTGTTCAGAGAATGAAATGAGCTATGGCACTGACGTCCTTAGTAAGATGCATGGACATAATCAGTGCCCAATTTGGGGAAATTAAGTTCTCCTCTCTGGGCCTTAGTTTCCTCATCCATAAAATGGGGCGATGATTTCATTGTTCTGTGACCATGCCCTCCGCCTTTTGCACAGTGTCCCTGGAGCTACATCCCCCTGGCCTGAGTGTGACCAGTCCCTCTGGAGGCCATTTGTCTCCTCCAGCCACTCTGTAAGTCTAACAATCCAGAGCTGCCTCGCCTGGCCGGAGCTATTAGAAAGTGCTCTGGAAAGGGTACAATGTGACTTAACCGCAACAGCCCCTTTTCTGCATGTTTGTCTTCTGAGCTGCTATCATGTGCCAGTTCTGAGGATTTAGTCCCTGAGCCTCTGGAAACCCATGTCATTATTCCCAGTTATAAAAGACGACGAGCAAGGCACAGAGTGATTAAGTTGCTCAAGGGGACTCGGCTAAAAAGTGACCAAAAGGGGAATCTGAATTCAAATAATAAATAACAAACAGCTAGGATGTAGCTAACACTTGCCAGGAGGGTAAATAAATACAACCTCTACCTCATTAGACTCCTCCACTGACCCTGCGGGGTAGATGCTATCATTCTTTCACAGGTAAGAAGCAAGTCTGAGCAGGGGGGCAGGACTTGCCCAGCCCCAGAGCCAGAAGTGGCAGAGCTAGCTGGTCTCAAACCTGCATCTGCCTGAGGCCCTGCCCGAGACATGTTCTGTTTTTTCCTTTTTCTTCCAGGCACTGGGGATTGAGCCCAGGGCCTTTGCACTGAGCTACATCCCCAGCCCTTTTGAGATAGGATCTTGTTAAGTTGCCCAGGGTGAGGTCAAACTTGTGATCCTCCTGCCTCCACCTCCCAGAGCGACAAGCCATGTGTTTGATGGCTATTCATTGCCCTTCTAGAGTTGGTGGGCATCAAGGCCATCCAGCCCCAAGTATTCCCTCCTTCCTACAAGGCTGTGGCTGTATAAACACCCCCATTCTCCCCCACCCCCCATCAAGAGGCTCCTGGAGAAGGGAGCCCTGTGAATCCCCACTTGGCTCCTAAAGAGGGTGCTGCATGGGTTGCTTTCTCACTGTTTGCTGAAACAGGGTCTCCCTACATTGCTCAGGCTCTTCTCAAAACTCCTGGGCTCAAGCGATTCTCCTGCCTCAGCCTCCCAAGTAGCTGGGACTACAGACACACACCACTGTGTCTGGTTTCCATGGGTTGAGACCAGAGATTCTCAGCTGGGTGTTTCATGGACTTCCAAGGTTGTATGCGAACTTGTGAGCAGGTGTGTGTACATCTGTCATCACAATTCCAAAGGTGACAAATGATGGCTTTGAAGTTTCAATTCTGCACAATGAGTGAACGCAAGGGACAACCCCAAAGTTCCTGGGTCCTGATCCCTTGCTCTGCTTGGATTTAAGCACCATCTTCCACAAGGGATTCTCAGAGAAGAAAGGCAATAGGCCACGGCCAGTGACAACCAGACCCCAACCAGGCTGCGAAGGTGTTTATCCTTCCCAGAAATCAAGACAGGACCAGCTTGAGCTCAGTAGCGCCAGTGAGGTTCTCCAGCCCAGTCTGGGGAGAAGGATGAGCCACAAATCCTTCCAGGTGCTGATTTATGTAGCATCCGTGCAGAATTTATTATACAACAAATTTTATTCAATTAAACTTGAAATGCACCTGGATTCTTAAAGGTTCACTAGTGATCGCTGGGACAGAGCGATCATAAAACTGGATGGGCTGTCGGAAGGTGTCTGGGAGGAGGTGAGGGTGACATTGCAGTTGATGGGGGATTCAGAGCTGGGGACGTTTGTCATTGGGATGTGTTACAAGTTCGGGCTGCAGAAATTACTCAGTGAAGAATGCACATTAACAATAGCCATGAAATATCAGTTAAGGGAAACTAGGTTGAGAAATGAGACAGCAGGATCTATTAGTGCCTGGCATTGTTCACTGCAGCCCAGGTCATGATTAAAAACAACTGTCAAGCAGCAGTGGGGAGGGAAGGAAGAGCACCGTGTCTTGGGCCAGCTCTCTGGGCCTCAGTTTCCCCACCTGCAAAATATGTAGAGTGCTTCTCTCCAGGGCTGCTGTGAGGTTTAGATGAGACCATGTGTGGACTGTGTGGCTCAGGGCCTGGCACAGGGAAGCCCCCTCTGGAGTGCTGGCTGGCACTACTGCTACTGAGGATCATCTGCAGTAATGATGCTAAAGCACTGCTGCAGGGAGCCTGACCTGAGCTGGGACAAGGTACTTTCTTGGGGGTAAAAAATATGGGAGTGGCCAGGTGCAACGGTACAAGCCTGGGGCCACAGCTACTTGGGAGGCTGAGGCAGGAGGATCGCAAAGTTCAAGGCCAGCCTGGGCAACACAGGGAGTTCCCATCTCAGCAAACAAATACAGGAGTGCCAAAAACTTCAGTCATCAAGATAAAGGGTTTACACGCAGTATTTTCAAAGGTCACACTATGCCAAAATAAAGATAAGAAAAACCTATAATAAACCAGGTACCAGGATTTTAAATACATGTTGGTTTCATAATCCCGTGTCACTGCACAAAGGGGACAATTAGTTGAATGTGCAGACAGACTGGCAACACAGGGCTTCACAGAGTCGTTTTCTGACTGTAGGGCTTTCATAACTTTTCCCACTTGGATCAGCACATCTAGGTGGACACATCCTTCCTTTTGCCTGGGGCTCTACCAAGGCTTCAGAAGCTACTGCAGAAGCGCAAGTGCTTCACACAGCCCAGCCTGTGCCCACGTAGCCTTCTGCTCTTCCCAGCTTGGTGGCTCAGAGAAACACCTGCCCCGCACCTGGGTGGGCCTTTGGGAGATGTTTGCTGGTGGAGGGGAAAATAGACCCAGAGGGTGGGTCTGCGAACCTGAACGTCAACATCCGGCTGCTCCAAGAGGGACGGGCTTTGGCAACTGGCAAGCTGCCTCATTTCAAAGACTGCTTTAGGATACTGTGTGCACTCAGAGTGTTTCTCTGTCTCTTTTTGCCATGGCTAGGAGTACATGGGTGTTGTTTTACTGCATAATTTCTGCCTTTCTAGGAAGATTTGGAGATAGGGGCAGAATTGAACAATTGCTGCGAGCTCCTGGAACATCTGCATCCTGGCTGGGCCTGCAGAGATTGCAGGTCAGGGAAACCCCATGAGTGTGCTTTTCCTGTCTCCCGTCCTGCCTGTCTGCACAAAGCATCCTACCCTGTGCCAGGCTTGGGTTTAACTATGGGACCTGGAATGGCATTGGCCATGGCCACCTCCTGGAGGGGATTCCTCATTGCTGGGCATTGGTACCTACCCCCCCTGCCCAGGGCTCAACAGAGTTCCTGCAGCCTGCTTGCTCCCAAAGAACCCAGAAGACAAGAATGCACCAGCCTTGCCTGCAAAAATACGCACATGGCTGAGAATTTAACATCTGCCAAGTTATCAGCGAAGAAGACGATGGGAATGACCAGCCTGCCCATGCCTGGCGTGGAGCCCCCGCTAGGCAGGTGCTCGATAAATAAATGATTGCTGAGTGGAGTCCACCAGGCATCCCGGCCCTGGCGGTCGAAACAAGCCTGCTCTTCTGAAGCCACTTCCTGCAATTAGCAGCATGGAGTCCTTAGAGTCAGGGCTGCCTCTCTGCCCTTCATAAATATTCCTCTTCCAAGGACACAGCTGGCACCGGCAGTGTCATTACATAGCAGGAGGGAGCAATAGTGACTAACAGAATAAAACACAGCCATGGCAAAGGTTCAGAGGCAGAAACCAGCCAGTGCAATGTCAGAGAAGTCTCACTGCTGTCACCTTGCTGGAAGCGGAAGATCTCGTTTCCTTAAGGTGGACCCGTTCTACCTCGCCCACCACTCGCTCAGACGGGGTGGGAAGGGCCAGCCTTAAGCAATGGCATCGCTCTGCCCAGGGCCCCATCCACATTAGAGAGCGGTCTCCAAGCCACAGCCCCGCCACACTTTGATCCAAGTGTTTCTGAGGCCTCGTCTGTCGATCAGCAGCTGCCCTTTCCCATAGTGCAGCGGTGATGGGTGGCTCCGAGGTGACTAAACTTCCAAATCCTGCCTCCCTTCCCCTTTATAAATGTGACATTTACAGCCCCTTTGGCACAAGTAAATCACAATTACATTTCCAAGGGCCTCGGGTTCCATTCCAAATCCTTGAACAACCTTAGTCAGCAGCGGGAGGGCTCATTCATGAGTCAGTCCCTCTCTCCCTCTCTCTCTCTTTCTTGCTCTCTCTTGCTCACACACATACACACGCACGCACACACACACACACACGTGCACACACACACACACACACACACACACGGCTCAAGCCTTTCCCACATTTATTCTTTTTTCCACCTAGCTGCTTCACTTTGTAGCCATCATTTTACCTTTCTTTTCTGCAATACTAAATTCATTCCCACTTCCTCTAAGACCAAGGCCAGCCTGGGGAGGCAGGGACAAAGGGCTCCAGTCCCTCCAGGGAAGTAGCAGGGGGTGTGAGGCACAGCTGAGTCTGCACCTAAGACCCACTTCCAGCTCCTCAGGTGAGCGCCTCAGGAACCAGGATCCCAGAAGGCAAACTCTTCCCTGCCGTCGCCATCACTGCAGAGGGGCCTAGGAAGCTCCCCCTTCCATTATCTCCAAGAGCCTCAGGCTTGATCTGATGGGTCATTTTTCTTGTATATTTTTTCTTGATTTCCTTCCTTCATGGCCGCATATCTGGCTACTGTGAAGAGATAGTCACTGAGTCTGTAGGGGCAGAGAGAAGCAGAGGAAGGGTGTGAAATGAGAGATCACTGCTGGCCAGGTCCTATCTATTAGCTTTCAAGGAGAAAGTACGAAGCCACAGCATCTGCAGGAGCATCATGCAGGGACGTGGCGCCTGGCCCATTAGGATTGATGGATGCCATGTGAGGCCAGCTTCCGTGACAGCTGAGGGCTGAGCAGGCCCTAAACCTCAGAGAAGGAACTTGGGACCATTCTGTGAGCTCATTTCACACCTTGGAGTGACCAGGACGGGGGCTTTCAAACTGCAGCGAGCATACAGGTCACCAGGATCTTGGTGATGTGCAGATCCTGATGCAGGAGGACTGGGCCGGGCCTAGGATTCTACAGGTCAAATCCCAGCCCAGGCCAGGCTGGTACTGCTGCACCCAAGGCCACCCTTGGGGCAGAGGCCCTAGGCAGCACTCTTGAGCTTGGCACTAAACACGTTCTGGTTCATCCTTTGAGGTGAGGGCTGCTCTGTGCATCGTAGCTGAGCAGCATCCCTGGCTTCTAGTCACTGGATGCCAGTGGCATTTAGACAACAAAGTGTCTCCAGACACCACCAGTGTCCTGGTTAAGAAGCACTCGCCTGGAAGGTTCTAGTGCTCAGAACCTAGTCTCTGCTTTCTTAGAACCAGGGGTGGTGGGCATCTGGCCAGGAGGCTTTCTGCAGGGAAAGCACTGGGGAGAACACAGAAGACGCCACGTCTGCCCTTCAGGTGCTCAGCTGTCCCCAGCTGTCCCACCCCTCATGGCTTTCACACCAAGCATCTGCCACCACCTCCTCCAGCCCTTCCTGCCAGCTCCTACCCTCTGAGGCAAGCTCCACAGGGCCTTCCCTGACCCGCAATCCTCTCCTCCCCAGTCATGGTAGCCCGCTACTCTCCCTCTGGGAGACTGCAGAGAAGGCTGCTCTGGGTATTGCCCCTGGACCACGTGGTCCCGGATGGCAGTGGTGTGTTGGTTTCTTGTTGGCTCCAGAAACCTGCCAAGGGGGCAAATGACCCCGGACCACACCCCACTGCAGACCATCAGGCTCCCCAGGGCTCAGGCTACTGCTAAGGGGATTCCCCTCCCAGGAGGAAGGGAGCTGCTCAGGACTGTTCAAGCCCAGGCTGCCTCCCTGCGGGAGGAGAGGCCACTGTCACTCTGTGCACAACCAGGACAGTTCCTGGGGTGCAGCCTGCCCCCTAGCTCTCTGCCTGCCCCGGGGCTCCAGTTACATCCACACTGGTACCACACATGCCATGCTGCATGGACACTATCAAGCCAGGCTTTGGACTGAGGAGGCCGACTGCAAGGCAGAGGTAGGTGGTGTCCACCTGGGCTGGCGCAGCTCACAGGTCCTGCCTGGGGCCTCTCAGGCAGGGGAGACTGGCTGAGGGGAGCTGACTCCTGGGCCCCCCACCAGACTTCAGCAAGATGCCTCTGAGGGCACCCCTTGCTACTATCCTGTTCCTTTGTACTTAGGTTTGTTTCCCCTGGCTTTTACAGCAGTCTCTCCCAAGTAGAGCTTAACCTCATCAGGGATAGCGACAGTGTCTGCCACACAGCACACGGCAGACACACATAGACCTATGGGCGGGAGAAAGCAGGTGCAGTCCGGTATTGTTCCCCAGTCCCACTGCCTGCTGTTCTGCCCTACAGATGTGCCCGCCTTTCAGAGAGGGACTCTCACGTTGCGTGTTAAGTACCTGTTTAAGAACTTGGCCACATTTGCATCTGTCTCTCCCATCTGGACAAGAGGTACCACGCTGGAAAGAGAGGAAGCACACAGTCACGCCACGTGGTGAGGGTTAACACACTTGGGCACCTGGAGCCTCAACCAGCATTTCCCAATTGGCCATCATTTGACCTCCATCTGGACAAACCCAGCCAGCACCTGAGATGGAAAATCCATGACTGGAGGGTTTCACAGGCCATCCACCGCATTCCTGGAAACACAGCCTGACCAAGGAGGGATGGAGGACAGGGAAGAGAGGGGGATGGGCTGCCCCACATCCCAGCCTGCTGGTCTTTGTGCCACTGGGTCTGGGGTCCTCCCTGCGTCGGCTGGAATGGTCAAGCTCCAGCTTTCAAAGATGGAGGAATCTGTCCCTTAACGCCCAAGCAAACTCATACTTCACCTCACCCAGGATTCTGTGCTCCCGGGGACCCCAGTCAGTCTGTGCAGATATTTCACACAGTAGGGGGAAGGGGTCTGCTGAGCACCTACAATGTGCCAGGACCTGCTGGGCCCTTCATGTATGTCACTGCTGCTGCATCGCCTGTGTTGGGAGGCACTGTCTCCACACCAACCCTTGGGGTTTTTTTTTTTTGTTTTTTTTTTTTGTGGTTACTGGGGGTCAACCTCAGGACCTCACACACCAGCAGGCACCCGTGCCGCTGAGCTATCTCACCAGCCCCACCCTTGGGGTTCTTGCCCTGTCCAAGGACACACGGTGCCTAGTAGCCCAGGCAGGAAGTGGTCCAGGCCTATCCTGTGGGCACCTCCAACTTGCATGGAGCTTTGTTACCCAGTGGGGACCCACCTGTACATCTCCCCTCCCTGGAAGTATGCCACTGGTCATCACTTAGCTGTGGCCTGGTGGCTGTACTGAGGCCCACTGTCAGCCTGGCCGCCCTCTTTGTTGGGCCTCTGGGTTGTTTCCAACTTTTTGCTATCATTAGCACTGCTGACACGGATGGCTTTGTACAAACGACATTCTTGGCTTTGAAGCCAAAGTGTTTTCTGTTACTCAGGAATCCTCAGGATCTGTCTGACCTAAGAGCCTTTCATGTAAGATAAAACCTTTGCGATATGGGGCCATGAAAAGAGCTCAGGGTTTGACCCAAATAAACCTGAGCCCAGATCTGCACTTTGCCACTGAGCCTGGCCACAATGTTACCTCTCTGAGTCCATTTCACAACGCCTATAAAGTGGGGCTGCCACTACCTGTCCTAGGATTCCTATGTGAACTCAGTAAGACTGTGAACATGGAGTGCCTGGCACAGCCTGGCTTCTGTACCAAGGCAGGGCTCTATTTCCACTCTAAGCTAGGTGGCAGTTAGCCGAAGGGTGGTATGAATGAACCTTTTCAAGTTCCTCTTATTAAATTGTCCTTGAAAAGGCTGCAAGTAGATCGGGTGGGGTGTGGGGATGGGGTGGGGTGTCTCCCATCCCTTCCCTTCTTGATGCTCAGTTGGAGCAGGGGTTATCGCAGCAGGTGGCTGGGCTGTTGACAGCTTCCACCCAGGGCCCCCACAGCCATGTAGCCCCTCCAGACCCTTCTCCCCTGCAGCCAGGTGGCTCAGAACCCATCACTGGCTTCCTGTCACTCTACTGCTGTTCCCTCTGCAATGTGGGGCTCCGAGGACAGGGACTCGTCTATGCTGGGCTGCTCTGGCACAGTGAGGCACCTGGGGAAGGTCTGGGTGATGCAGGGCTGATCCACCACATGTGCCTGCTAAGACAAGGCCCCCTTCTCCTTACCGTCTCTCAGCTCGGCGGCACACGGCACGACAGAAGTGTAGGGCAGAGCTGCTCTTGCCTCCCGACTGAAAGGAGAAAGCAGGTGTTGGCTGGACAGGGCTGGGCAGTGTGCCCACTGCAACAGGATTCCTCGGACATCCAGGTCTGCCTATTTCCTTGGCCATGTTCTGCTTCCAGGGGCCCTGCCTGGCACACCCACTGGGTATCTGCATCCAAAGTGGGCAGGGAGGGAGCAGCAAGGACCTGGAGGGGCCGGGGAGCTGGCACACAGCTTGTCACTGGTAAAAGCTATAAGGAGGGGCACTTATTGCGAGCCCATGCATTTCTGTCCATGTGCTTGGCAGCAGCCACCCCCGAGGTGAGGTGGTGATACCTACGGGCAGAATGAAGGCTGTGAGTGGCGGGAGCTGCCTGGAGTAGTTGTCGATCCACTGCTCCAGCTCCAGGATGGGCCCCGCCTCGAAGGCTGTGTGTTCTGAGGAGTTGCAGAGCAGAACCACGAGGCCTGGCTCACCAGAACATCAAGGACGTGCCCCACCTCCCTTCCACCCAGTGTCCCACAGATGGCCTCCTCTGGCCCAGAGAGTGCCCCGCCCCCAGGGATGATGGGCAAGGCGGCCAGGCCTACTGATGGGCTTCAAGGCCTGGGCTTCCAGTAGGGAACCCCTGCGGGGCCCTCTGACCACCCACAAAGCTCAGGGAATTACTTAAGTGAGCCTCCCTGGCAGAGGAGCGTGGAGTGGCCAGGGCTGAGCCGACGTCCTGCAATGTGCACTGGATCTGGGGAGAGAAGAGGTGACTTGCGTCCGGCTGGGAAGAATGCCATGGTTCCCTGGGCAGAGGTGCCCCATGAGCGTCAGGAGCCCCAGTGGGGGTCAGGAGGAACCTTCTCGGCTCTGACCCCCAGCTGCCATGTACCTGGGCCTTGTGAGGTTTCCTTCTTTTCTCTGCACTGACAGCTCTCGTTTTTCAGGTGCTGGGCCGAGGGACTGGATGGGACAGTTCTACCTTACTGTAAGGGCCATGGCGTGTGGAGGGGCTGGGAGCAGAGGGCTCCAGCCTGGGCCAGACTGCCGTGGATGTGTAGAGGGAAACCTTGGGCACATCCCAAAGCATTCTGAGGTGTCATCCCTGCTCTCTGGGGGTCAGAGGCCCAGCTCCTTTGTAAGTAAGGAACACAACAGTGACACTAAGAAGCGTGAGTCCTGCGGGCTGAGGCTCACTGTACCTGGCTGTTCAGCCTAGGCTCATGGTCCTTTGGTCATTCTGTGGGGGTGGGGGTGTCCTGTGCAATGCAGACTATGTAGCTGCATTCCTGGAATGTAGTGGATGTTAGCAGCACTCCTGCTCCAGATGTGACAGCCCAAAATGTCATCCCAAATGGCCTGCGCAGATGTCCCCGCCCGAGGTTGAGAACTGCTGCACTATGCACTCCCCTTCCTCAGCATGATCCTCGCCCCTCGCCTGCGAGGGAGGATGAACTCTACACACCCCCATTTTACAGGTGAAGAGACTGAGGCCTACTAAAGAAGAGTGTCTAGCCCTGGGTGATACAAAGAAGTGATGGTCAGATGATGAATCGAGTTATGGCCTCCAGGCCACAGAGATGGAAAATCCCATCTAGGGGAGAGAGGATGTTACTTACTTTCTGAAGCTCCTCAGCAAATGTGTGGCCCTTTTCTGTGATTAATTCCATAGCAAACCTAAGAGGAAAAAGGAAAAAGAATTTGCCTCTAGCATAATGTTGCTGTAAGACAATACATTCTCAGGTGGTAGCCATTTAGCTAATTTAGTTACAATAGCATGGTGCTATTTTTCTTGCTGACAACAGGAACATCACAAGCTTCCAGGTGGATGGGGTATTTGTTTCTCAAAATGCCTTTTCTTATACTCATTATTCTCAGTCAACAATTCCTTTGGGTGCCTTCCCTGTCTGGGCCCTGGTGATTCAGTGGGGACAGAAGGTGACACAGGCTCTGTCCAGCTGGAGGGGGACATTCAAGTTGAGTACACACTGCTGAATGGAAGCTGCAAACTGAGGTAAGTGCTCTCTGAAGGACAGAGTGAGGGAAGCTTAACCTGGCCTCAGCTAGGGAGCAGGGAGGGCTTCCTGGGGGAAGCATGCTGAAGGTGGGGCTTTGAAGACTGAGTAGGAGTTCCCTGGTAAAGCAGGCTGAGGCAGGGAACAAACTGCCCACAACTCTGCACTCCCTTCCTGTGCCAGTCAGGAGCCTGGCAGAAAACAGTGGTGCACTAGATGGATTCGCAGAGGAGAGCTTTGCAAAGGGACAATTCCCAGAGGTGTGAGCAGAGTTAGGGACACTGACAGTGAATGGCAGAGACTAGCAAGAGCAGGGGCCAACGGGGCAAGGGAGGGGGAAGGTGCTACTGACTCTGGATCATGCTGGATTTGGGGGCCACGACAGGAGCCACAGAGCAGGGAGTTAGGTAGGAGCCCAGTGCTCCAGGGCCATACAGCTGGGGACAGGGTCGTGGGCTTCCACACCTCACTCTGCTCTCCAACCCCTGCTGCTGCCTCCCATAGCTGGAGCCCCTGAAAGCCAGCATAGCAGGAATCAAGGTGACATGGTCACCAGGTGACAAGGTCAGCTGTCCAGGCTAAGCGGAGGGAAAACAGATAAGAAAGAGTGTTATGGTTTCTATCTAGATGCTCCCCTCCAAGCCTCAGGTGCTCCAGCTTTTTGGAGTTGGCTGGATCTAGGGTGTGTGATGCTAGGATCAAGGGTGTGTGGTATTAAATTAGTCCACTGATTGGTTTGGCATAGTTCTGGGTGTAGATAATGGGAAGGCCACCCTGGGTGTGGGCGGAACCACCCAAAAGGCTTGTAGCCTGGATGGGATAAAAGGGAAAAGGAGGCTTGCTGCTTGCTGCCTTCTGCCTGGCTCGCCATGAACCATTTCTCCTCTGCCATGCCGCTGTACCCTGGAGCCAGCCGAGTACAGGCTAAAACCCCTACAAATTGTGAGCTAAATAAACCTTTCCTCCTTTAACTTTGGGTGTCAGGTATTTTGTCTCAGCAATAAGAAAAGTAACTAAAACAAGGAGCAAATGAAGAATAACGAGGGCGTCTTCCTAGCCCATCTTCCAATCAGGACATAAGTAAACACAGGATCGGTTGTCTAGTGCTCGTCTCCCCTCTAGACTGTAAGGAAGGGCTGTGTGGGCTGGGACATGGGCTTCGTCACAGCAGTGCACCCAGTGCCTGGTACCCAGCATGTATGAGGAAATACCTGCTCACTGAAAGATGCTCTGGGGCATGTCTGTCAGTGGTCCCCTGAAGGCAGGGTTGAGGCTGGGTTTAGCAGAGCCTGGCACAGAGGTGCTCGGTCAATACCTGACAGCAGAAAGATCCATAACTGAGGCTCCAGAACCACCTCATGCCCCACGTCCGCTGGGAGACGCTGGCTCGCTGATCTGCTAATTCTGCATGGCTGATGCTGGAACTCATCTTTCCTTCTCTGCCCACTTCATCTTGTGGCCTCCCCCAACTCCAAGGGCCCGGCCCTCTCTAACCTGCTGGTAGACTATCTACTCCTGCCATTATCTGTCCTGAAAATCTCATCCAGTCTGCTCACCACTGAGAAATGGTCAGCATGAACAGGTAAATTAAGACAACAACTCTCATTTAATTCTCCTTAGAATACAGAGAGATGGACACTGTTTCTACGATGTACTATGGTTCTCAGTCTGTGCGTCACTCCTCCCCCACTGATGGCAGGCACGGCCACAAGACTGGCTCTGGCCAGTGAGGTGTGAGTGGGATGTTCCATGCCCTGGGAAGCTTTTAAGAGCCAGTGTGAGCTTCCCCAGGACGTCTTTCCCTCTTCCTCAACGATGGGACCATCCCAGATGGAGGATGCCTTGCCAGCCCAGGTCCCAGAGTAGAGGCCACGTGAAGCAGAGACACAACCAACTCACCTGAAAAGTTAGGGAACCATGGATGGAGGGAGAAGGCGGCTCCAAATGGCGGGGGGGAGGGGACACAGACGCTAGCATAGGCACAGGCAGAGGCAGAGGCAGAAGGGGGAGGTGCCTGCAGCCTGGCAGCCTCCCAGAGCTCACCAGCCATGCTGCTCAAGGGTGGACAATGTCCAGGATGGCCCAGCGCTACTGAGAGCTTCACGGTCATGACACTCACTGATGCCCGGTTCACACTTGACCTTAAGGCCCATCCCATCTCCCTTACCCAATAGCTGAACTTAATTCATCTGTAGTTCCCAAAGCTTCAAACACCTGGTCATCTTTGGGTCTCCTTTCTCCTGTGAAGGTGCTAGAAAACCCTGTGGAAAAACATTTAGCCCCCCAAAATTAGATTTTTTTCCCCCAGATATGCTGTTCTTTCTTTAAGAAAACTTTCAATGTCAAGTACAACAGAAGTAGAGAAAGGTGCTGATATCCTAGGTATACAGCTCGTGAACTGCCACTAACTGACAGACCTCTGGGACAGCACCCAGCTCCAGACCAGAACTTGACCAGCACCCCAAAAACCCCCACGACCCCCTTTCAGTCATCACCCCTAAGGGTAACCACTATCCTTACTTCTTCCCTTATATGCTCTTGGTTCAAACTGAAAAATCACACACTAACCATCCTGCTAAAGGAATAAAACATTTGTCACATCACACGAACATTATTACTATACTTCGCACACAATCAAAGTCCTCTACACACCTCTGCCTAGGTGACATTTGCTGCCTGGCACTATCAGCTTGGGGGCTGCCATGCTGGCCTGGCACTCACAGGTAGACCATGGTGTTCTGATAAATAAATGACTTCACAGAGTACTGTCAGACAGGCCACTCTGTGACAGTGACAGATCAGGACCAAAACAAAATGAGGCCACTGTGTAATCACATCTGAGCCCAGAACATTGTCTAAATGACAACAATGACCAGGTGCCCCCCTTCCTGGCTGATGTAACTGCGGCATTTTTAGTCTTCATGGCTTTAGCACCTTTTGTCTCTCCCACCTTTAAGGAAATATTAAGACACCCATTTACAGAATTAGCCCTGCTTCCTGATAGTATCCAATCTACAGCAAAGGCCCACCTCTTGAATCCTCCCCCAAAGCAGTTCACACGAGCCTGATCCCATCGTTAAGTCCTTCGTAGTATCCCTTCCCAGGGCTGGACAGTCCCCAGCTGGCCTACCTCCTGCCCCCCAGCGAGCCACCTCCCCCACTGTGTTTGCCTAGAGGTTGTCCCTGGAGGCCTTTGGCTGAAGGGCATGGACACTACCACCTGGCATTTATTATTCCCGCCCATTTTCTTTTTATTGTTGTTATGGTGACACATACAGAAAAACATAAAATCTACCATTTTGATGTTTTTTCAGTATATAGTCCAGTGGCATTAAGTACACCCTATGTATACATTTATATTTTTACTATGTAAGAATAAATCTAAAAAGCAATAGCTAGTGGTGAGCTTCATTATTTTAAACTTCAGAATATGGTATCATACTGAAGCAAGGCATGGTCACACATGCCTGTAATCTCAGCTACTAGGATGGGAGGATTTAAGTTCAAGGCCAGCCTGGGAAACTTAGATTCCATCTCAAAATAAAATAAAAAGTGCTGGGATGGGGATGTAGCTCAGTGGTAAGAGTGCTTGCCTATTACATTCAAGGCCCTGGGTTCAATTCCTAGTACCGCAAAAAGAAAAGAAAATGGCATCATCTGATATATGCTGCATCTGCTTGTTAGTTTTCTTTTTGGAGACAGGGTCTCGATATGTAGTTGAGACTGGCCTTGAACTTAACTATATAGCCCAGGCTGGCCTCAACCTCATGGCAATCCTCCTGCCTCAACCTCCCAAGTGGTGGGATTATAGGTGTGCACCACCATGTTCTCTGCATCTGTTTTCTGTACAATATATTCTGGTTTTTTGTTTTGTTGTGTTTGGTTTGGTTTGGTACCGGGAATCAAACTTAGGACCTTGCGGCTTGCCAGGCAGGCGCTGTGCTGCCAAGCTATATCCCCGGCCCCCTGGTATTTTTTTAAGTTATCAAAGTAATATGTGCTTATTGTAAAAAAATAATAGAAGTGTGTAAACTTCTGTTCATTATTCTCTCCCACAACTCAGTTGCTACTGGGTAACAGTGCAAGGTATAAAAGGTATAACTTTTCAGACATGTTGAATACACACCCTTTTATGCAGGTGGATTTGGGGTATTTGGATTATCTAAAATTTGTGTTTTGTTGTTTTCAGCACTCTATCATTGAACCACACCTCACCCCACATTTGTGTGTGTGTGTGTGTGTGTGTATGTGTGTGCATGTGTGTGGTATTGGGGAGTGAACCTAAGATCTTAACACTGAGCTATATCCTCAATACCACCCCCTTTTTTTTTTCTTGTAGTACCAGGGTTTGAACCAGGGCCTCTGCATTGAGCTATATCTCCAGCTTCTTTAAATTTTTTTTTATTCTAGTTTTCATATTGAGGCTGGATCACACTAAGTCACTAAGTTGGCCAGGATAAGCTTGAATTTGCAAATCTCCTGCCTCAACCTCCTAGAGTGCTAGGATTACAGGTGAGTGTTATAGTTTGTGTCTAGATGCCCCCCCAAAGCCTCATACAGTCATAGGGGCAGGCTTCTAGAGTTTGTGATTGATTCGACCCACCCTGGGGCAGGTAGCCTGCATACAATATAAGGGAGGGAAAGAGGCTTGCTCTCTCTGCTGCTCCTCCCTTTTTGCTGTTGCTGCTTTTGCTGTCTTCCACTGCCATGAACTGTTGTCCTCTGCCATGTGCCACTTGCCTTGGAGCCAGCCGATTATGGACTGAAACCTCCACAAAATGTGAGCTAACGAAACCTTTCCTTCCTTAATTTTGGGTGTCAGGTATTTTTCAGCAACGAGAGAAAAGTAACCAAGACAGTGAGTATCACCACACCTGGCTTCTTTTTTATTTTTTAGTCACAGTATCTCTCTAAGTTGCTCAGGCTGGGCTTGAACTTGCAATCCTGCCTCCGCTGCCCCGCATGCTAGGATTATAGATAGGTGTGCACCATCATGCCAGGCTCTGCGATTTTTTTTTTTTATGCGGGTACTGGGAGTCAAACTCAGGACCCCACACTTGCCAGGCAGGCGCTTATGCTGCTGAGCTATATCACTGGCCCTGCAATTTGTTTTTATCATTTAATGTAGCTGGGGCATTTTTCATTTCACATCACATTTTTGTAATATATATTCACATCTGTCACATACTTTTTATTGGCTATAGAGAAGTTGGAAAAATTTTAAAGCAATGTCTGTCATATGTCTTTTTCACCCGTGTCCCTACCCTACCTTTGTCTCCTGTTTTGGTGTAAATCTTGGGAATCTTGGGTGTCTTCAAGGAAGGTTGTATCCTAACGAGAAACAAACATGAAGAGCTGGTAAGTGGGGATGACTCACACAAAGGGGCACCTTCCTCCGTGGGCCCCACTTTGCTGTTAGCAACTCAGTGACAGTGCCTACCCCCTACTAGG
The DNA here is from genome assembly GCA_028451465.1 of Erethizon dorsatum. NCBI lineage: Eukaryota > Metazoa > Chordata > Mammalia > Rodentia > Erethizontidae > Erethizon > Erethizon dorsatum. Next base: position 108,856,489 of record CM051830.1, on the reverse strand, counting down.
ATGACACTCTCTTGCTGACATCTTTGCCCTCCATCTCCTGTAGCTGCAAGCCTTTTGTGGGCAAGCTCTGTGTCTTAACCACATCTCCACCTGCAGTAGCTGATGTAGTGCAATGCTCAACGTAGACGTTCAATAAACATTTGCTGAACTGACTGATCAATTCCAGTAGCTCCTGCACCACCGTGGATTACAGGCATCATCTCCCAAAGCATTTCTGGAATCTGCCTACGACCTCAAAGGTAAGCACTGCCTATTACCTCCATTTTACTATTGAGGAAACTAGCTCACAGAGTAAGACTCATCTTCCTGTCCCAGGGAGGAAGAGGCAGAGCTGGGGCTCACGCCCAAAATTATCTACACCAGCACCCCAAATGTTACTTCTACTCTCAAAACTTCTTCCTTTAACCACCAAATCAAGGCCTCTGGAGGAAAAGAAAACTGGGCCACGTACATTTAAGGCTTCAAGTATACTCAGAAATGAAGAACTGCCAAAACAAAATTTGAAAACTGGCTTTTTTTTTTTTTTTTTTCTCTCCTAATTTTAAATTTTTCGTGATGCTGGGGATCAAAACCAGGCCTTTCCACACGCTGGGCAAATGCTCTACCGCTGAGCTACATCCCCAGGCCAAAAAAACCCTGGCATTATCAAATAGCACTATAACTTAAATATAGAGGTCAGATTTAGAATGTGACTTTCCAAGGTTATTCAAAGGTTAAATCACTGGACCTATCAACTACACGAATCACTGTTAATTCGTGGTACTCTACAGGTTCTGAGATCTGGGAGTCTTAAGGGTGCAAGTTTCAAAATAAACCCATGTTTACTTTGAGGAAAGCCGTGTTTAGATCATATTTGTGTCTCAAAGTCTTTGAGAATAAACTATTCATGTCAAAATCTGAATGATGAGCCTCCTGGCCTACGTGGGATTATGTATGCCCTGCCCTGACTGATGATAGCTTGGATTTGTTAGGCCTTGTGCAAAGAAATCCCGGTCTCTGCCTTCCACGACGCCCACGGTGACGTCAAGACAGGGAACGTCACCAGGATGACGTACCCTGGCTACAACACCACGTGATTCACGGCAGGCGTTCGAGTTCCTCTTCCAGCCACTCACCTGTCCTTGTCTGCCACATTCTGAGAGCCGCGGCTCTGGAAACGGGAACCAAGCAGCCTGTAGATGCCAAGGCACCCGCAGAGGCCAACACGGCCTCTCACAACCCACACAGCCATGAGCTGGGGGGCGGGGCGCGAGTCTCGTCTCGGGATGACTTCCCCAGGCTACCGTCCAGACCCCGGGTGACTCCACCCATAGCCGGCCGCACCACCGCCGAACCACCATTTCCCATTGGTCCGTGGCTCTCGCACCAGGGCGGGACACTCCCAGGGACTTGTTTTCCATTGGCTCAAGGGAGAGTGGGGCGGGGAAATCCTTGACGGTTTCGCTACCACACCTATTGACCAATGCTCAAGCCAATTGGTAAAGGGATTGAGCTCGCGCGCTCTGATTGGCTGGATGGAAAGAAGCACCACCTTCTGCGGGCTGGTGCTCGGAGATGGAGGAATATAGGAGCTGCTTCGGATCTGGCGTGGAAGGGCTGTGGCGGCGGCAGGTGAGAGGCTGGAGTCGCGCGACCGGGTGGAACGAGATCCGAGACGCAGGATGACCCCAAACCGGGCTCCCAGCTTCTCTGACTCAGTTTGCCGCCCAGCAAGCCACTTTCTAGGGTTCTGTCGTGCAGTAATCCTCCCTTAAGTGTGCAGAATGGGGCGTAACAGGTATTTTCTGCAGCCTTGTCTATAGTTGTACATAGGAAGCAGCCTCAATGTCCAGGAAAGAGTTCTGTTTGGTCCTTGTAAATCTCTGCGTCTCTACTCTCCCTTTCTTCTGCTCCTCACCCCTTCTCCCTTTACCTCTCTGGCTCTGCGCTGCTGAGGATCAAAGACAGGGCCTTGCTCATGCTAAGCAAGCGCTCCATCACTGAGCTACACCTCCAGCTGTCATGTAAATTTTAACCTTCAGTAGTAGTAGTTACAAGAGCTGAAGCCAAGAACAGAGCTAGTAATAAATAACTATTACTAATCGAGTGATTAGTGTGCCAGACACTGCTAAGGGTTCCTCTTGCATCAATTTAACCTTCCTAACGAGCCATTAAAGTAAGTTTCATTACTATCCTTACGTAATGTGTGGGGAAACCTAGGTTCATAGCCATGTAAGTGAGTTGGCTAAGATGACATTACTGGAGAGTGGAAGTCCTAGGATCCGAACCCAGATCTTTCTTGTTTGTCCAGTTGACTGGCACACTGTACTGCCTTTCTGATACATAGTGAGTGTTGAATGGAAGCTGCCATTTGTTGCTGTAGTTGATTTTGAGACAGGGTTTCACTATGTAATCCAGGTGCTCTTGAACACACAGTCTTTCTGCCTCAGCCTCCCAAGTGCTGGGATCACGTGTGCCCCCACCACACCCGGCTTCTTATTGTTATAATGACAAGCCTGAACTGGGCTTCCTCAAATATCTCTTCCTTCTGGTTCTAACATCTAGGAACCTTTATTCTTTTCTCCCTTTTAGGATCCCCCCGAGACATGTTGTCAGGAGCGCTGGTGGTGTCAGCTCCAGGGAAAGTCATCCTCCATGGGGAACATGCCGTGGTCCATGGCAAGGTAAAAAGCCCCCAGTGCCTTGAAGGATTAGGTACCACTTCTCCCTGGCACCAATCTTACAAGAAGATAAAAAGGAAACCTTGAGGCTGAGGCATAGCCTGGGAGCAGATCAGAGAGGATCCCTGTTTTTCCCCAGCCAGTCAAGGGAATGACAGATCTTATGCCCACTGAAGAATTTCTCTGGCTTCACTCAATAAGGTGACAAAAAGATGACACTTAAAGCCCTACAAGTGGAATGAAATCACCTAGGGAATGAGCTTTGGTGGAGAGAAAAAGAGGTTTGAGGATTGAGCTTTGGGGCACTCCAGTGTTTAAAAGTTGGAAAAATGATCCTACAAGAATCGGAAACACGGGCCGGTGAGACGGCTCAGTGGCTTAAGCGCCTGCCTTGCAAGCGCGAAGGCCCGAGTTCGACTCCCGGAACCCACATACGAAAAAGGGGCCGGTGATATCGCTCAGCGGCACAGGTGCCTGTTGGCGCGTGAGGTCCTGAGGTCGTCCCCCCGGTACCCACAAAAAAAAAAAAAAAAAAAAAAAAGAATCGGAAACACGCATTATCTCATTTAATACTTACAACTTCCCCAGAGGTACATTCTTATATTCTATTTTACAGATGTGGAAGCTGAAGCTTAGGAAAGAATTGGTCAACTTGACCAGGCTCCCTACATCTTGGTAGAGCTGAGAGTGAACCCAAAGCTCATGTTTTTTTTACTCCTTCACTCCAACTGCTATTATTTATGTCTTTAACTTATGTTTTAAACTTGTACTTCTCTGAAAATGTAGTGATTATGGGGAAGCAATTCTTTGGTGTTGAGAAGCTCTGAAGCTTGGGGGAAGGCAGATATAAGTAGATTCGACTCCTAATTGAGTGGTAGTGGCTGTGTCCAGGATCACTGGGAGAGTGAGCTGAGGTCGATTAGCAATGTCTGCTAAGGGCATGGGTAGGAGTGGCGAATGTGCTATTGTTTGTCCTCATTTCTTAGCACATTGACACTGGCCCCCTTGCCACCCACCCTCAGCTCACTGCTTTTCCCCTTTATTCTATAGGTAGCACTGGCAGTGGCTTTGAATTTGAGAACATTCCTCAGGCTTCAACCTCACAGCAATGGGAAAGTGAGCCTGAATTTACCGAACATTGGTGCCAAGCAGACCTGGGATGTGGCCAACCTTCAGTTGCTGGACACGAGCTTTCTGGGTAAGTGCCATGAGGAAAAACCAAGTGTGGCTAGAGTCTGGGTCCTGAAGACAGGGAAGAGGGCAGCTGAATAGTTATTCCAGGCTGTCCCCAAGAGACCCAGAAGTCAGCCACTCCAGGGGTGTGTTCTATCATGACCCCATAAAATTCGCTTCATTCATTGAGTATAATGTTTAATACAAAAGTATAAAACTGTGTCCAAGATCTCTGTAGGCTGTTTTGGACAGATCATCAAGTCCTACTGTTAAGTGAAAAAACACAAGATGTAAAACAGCATACACATATAGTTACATATAAATCAGTGTGTAAAAGTGCAAAATAACATCTAGGGGGATAAATATCAGAGTGACAGTGGTGATCAATTCCTCTGGGAAAGTCCTAGGACTGGGGAATGGACAGAGAGCCTACCTTCCACAATGTCATTTTTAACAAAGAGCATGAATACATTGGTGTCTTATATAACTAAAAATTATTAAAAATAGGGCTGGGGGGGTGTAACTTAGTGTAGAGTGTATGCTTAGTAGTGTAAAGCCTTGAGTTCCATTCCCAGGACAATAATAATAATTATTTATTACTGATATTATTACTATTATTATTACTATTAATGTTTTTCAAAGTAACTTATGGTTATTCCTGGAAAATACAGCCAGTACTGGGACATTATGACAAAAAATCAAAAATCACTGGTTACTGCTTCCCCACCTCCAGTATGACCCTAAGCATTTTGGTATTAATCCTTCGGGATTGTTTTCTGTAAATGGACGGTTAGATTGATCGAGATAGGGAGATATCTTGTTTTTTTTTTTAACCAAAATTGGGTCAGGCCACCTCAACCATTCAGAAAAGGGTAGGTATTTTTGCCTTCAGTGTATCAGGACTTTCTTTCTGTGCCGGTGTAAATCAGAGCCTCTGCGCTGCTGTCGGTGACGTGGGAAAGGCTGCAGCCACTCGTAAGCCGGCCGGTTGTCTTCATCAACCCCGGAGCTGGAGTTGGTTTCTGTTCTCAGTCTGCTGTCTCCTCTTGGGACTGACATCCTGATGTTGGCAACAGTGTTTCTCAGCAAGGATCCTCTAGCGGTTTCTTCCAAACTGCACCTGAACCCTGCTCTCCATGAGGAGCCATAGCCATCCCCATTGGAGATGGAGCAAGAGTTGAAAATTTCAGACTGGGAACATAGCTCAGTGGTGGAGTGCTGGGTTCAATCCTAGTACCACAAAAAAAAAAAAAAAAAAAAAAAACATCGTTTCAACCTGTCATACATGCCTGGGAATCCCCTGGGGAGGTTGCTCTTGGGTTACTACTACAGATGGATTCCTGGCCCTGCCCCTTTGTTGAAGAGAACTGGCAGTGGTGGTGGGGGTTGGGTGTGTGTTACCTGGGTTAACCCTTTAGTTAAGAGTTTTTAGAGCCTGTTTCGGAAAGTGGCCAGCCAGAGCACATGGGGCTTGCTTTCTGTGGTGCGCAGGGCCACCTAGCAGTGTTCCCTGAGAACTGGCTGCTGCTTTTACAGGTCACTAGGGTGAATCCAGAGCAGCCAGATGTGCTGACACCTGTCTCAGACCCCTCTGATGCCCCTGGTGAGCCTGGGCAGGTCACTTCACCTCTGAACCCCAGCAGGCAGGTTTGTGTTGCCCTTTCGGGATCCAGCAGGACTGGAGGTGGGGGTCAGGGCTGAGATGCCAAGCACAGTATATACGGAAGGGCTTATTCATCCACTTCATGTAGGAGACAAAAGGAATTTGAGCCTTTTGAGACCCATTGTCTGCTAGGTTACAAGGATCTGCCATCCTTCTTTCCCTCCCAATAGTAATAACCACAGTGAGCTGTCCTTGGCATCTATCTGCGTGTGCCAGGTCCCGCACAAAGTGCGGTCATGTGTTAGCATCCTTATAGTTCTCCAGCCTTCCCTGCAAGTAAGTGATGTTATTCACCCCATTTATGGATGTGAAAGTCAAGATTCCAGTGATCCAGGGGCTCGGGCCCCACAGCATGTCAGTGACAGAAAGGCCAAATCTCTGTCCCCTAAAGCAGATTGCACATCTGTTGCCGAGCTCTGTGTGTCACCAGCTTGGCTGAACTAAATGTATCATGAATATATCCAGCTCATGGTTGCTGAACGCCGACTGCGTACCTTGAAGTTTCCCAGTACAGGTGCACCCAGCTCCATCTCATGTATCTGTAGAACCTCACCTGAGGCCTGGGGGTGGGGGTGACTCCTAAAGGTGAGCTGGTCAGACTGGCTCAGCCTCCTTAGCATCACGGAGGAAAGAAGTCCAGGCCCCAACATGTCACTGGGAAAAACCTGCCTCCTCACCTTCCCCTCCTGCCCAAGCAGTGTTTCACACACACTGTTTTTACTGAAGTTTCCATTCTTGCTAATTATCTTTTGAGAGAGCAAAGTATCTGGAGAATAATTTAGTGCTGCCTTTGATTTTGGTTTTGTACAATGGATGGTAAAAGCCCATCCTTAGAGTGGTTGACCTAGCATGTGCTCCGTGGGCATGCGTGTGTGCATGTGTGCGTGTGCGCGTGTGTGTTAAACTACTGTTAGTTAAGTGCTTACTGTGTGCCAGGAGCTGTGCTAAGAGTTCTACATACGTAACTTTATCTTCATGGTAACCCTGTGAAGAGGTACTATAAGTTATCTCATTTTACCAAGGAGGGAAACTGGGGTTCAGAGAGGGCAAGTCACACGCTCAAGGCCACAGAGCCAGTGAATGGCACAGTCAAGACCTGGACCCAAGTCTGCCTGCTCCCAGCAGGTGGATTTGGCTGTGGGCCTTGGACCATAAATTCATGTCATCCCACATTCCGATCCCGGTGGTGCCTCAGTTTCTTTATATTTTGTTTATAAAATCACCCAAGGCCCTCTTGCCTACCAGTGTTTGCTTGTGTTGTGACAGAGCAAGGTGACGTCCCAGCGCCCACCACAGAGCAAGTGGAGAAGCTGAAGGAAGTGGCAGGCATCCCCAAGAACTGCACCAGCCCCGAGCATCTGGCTGTGCTGGCCTTCCTGTACTTATACCTGGCCATCTGCCGGAAGCAGAGGTACGTGGCCTGCAAAGGACCCCTGCTTTAGCTCCCCAGAGAGGTGGGGAAAGCTGAAGAAAGCATGTGCTTCCTCCTCCGTCTCTAGGGAGACAGCCATTGGCCACCCTCAGCATGGGCCCAGCACCCTGCTAGACATGCTCTAGAGGGCACTTGGTAGTAGTCCCAGCACTCCGGGAGAGAGGCACTGCTTCCTTTACACCTGGGGCTTAAGGCTGTTCAGCTGGTTAGTAAGGGAGAGAGCTGGGATGGTGATCTGTTTGCTCTAACACCCGCACTGACGCACTGACACACCTACCCCTACTTCCTCCTCCGCTCTCTTCTTTTCAGTAGAGCCAAAGCCACTTCCACTCCTGGGTCCATGGTGTAGCCTCTTCCGGGGCTTGGCGTAGAGGTGCCTTCCCTCCACATCCTGCTGCTCCAGGAAACTGTTGTTCCTCTCTCACTTTACGACAAGACCTCTGCTAATGCGCACCCGTGGGTAACAGCACTGTCAAGGCAGTGTCACTGGGTGCAAGAGGAAGCCACATTGGTTCAGCCTCACTGGGTAGCTCCTTGGCACTTGCCTTCTTTGAGCCTCAGTTTCCTTGTGACAGCACCCACCTAATGGGGTCATGATGAGGCTCATTTATCTAGTGTTTGGCACAGGGACTGGCACGTAGCTCTATTATTGATAATTTTTTCAGAAAATAAAAACAATAAGGAGGATTAGAAATATATAGAAGATGGGCCCAGCACTGTAACTGGCACACAGTGAGTGTGTAGTTTTGGTTTTTTTGTTGTTCTTTTTTGGTTTTTTGATACAGGGGATTGACTCAGGGCCTTCACACTGAGCTACATCCCCAGACCTTTTTTCATTTTTTATTCTGAAGCAGAGTCTCTCTAAGTTACCTGGGCTGGGCTCAAACTTGGGATCTCCCACCTCCTCCCAAGTGCTTAGATGCAGAACCCAGAGGACAGCTGTTCATTTGAGCAGCAGACACAGGCTCCGCAGCCAGGCACTGTACTGAGGATATATTTGTGCACAGCCCACATTTGCTGTCTGGCTTGGGGACTGACCGGGAGGGGCGTGTTCCCTTCAGTGTTCCCTTTACAATCTCCATATCTTGGGTAGACGTCCTTTGAAAAGTCACATTCCGTGGTGTTGGGGTTTTGTTTCTGTTTTTGTTTTCAGTGCTAAGGACTAAACCCAAGGACTTTGCACTGGTCTATGTTCCCTGCCCTTTTTTGTTTTGAGACAGGGTTTTGGTAAGTTGCCCAGGCTGGGCTTGACTTTGTGTGGTCCTCTTGCCTCAGCCTTCCACAGCGCTGGGCTTATAGGCATGCGCCACCACACTCAGCCAGTGTTCCAATTTTTCTATTTGGAAAATGAGAAGAGCACTTAATGGAAATTACCATTCGTGAAGTTTGACAGATCTTGCTTGGGGAAGCACACGTCCATGGCTGTGATTCGAAACTTCCCAGCTATCCCAAGCAGACCCGGGTGCTCACACTGGGGGACAGCGGTTTCAATGAATCTAGTACCTGTTTCCTGGTTCTGATTCATCATGAGCTCCTGCCGTCCCATGGGGTTGGCTTGGGGGATCAGGAAATCTCTGAGTCAGTCCCTGCCAACGTTCATTCCTGGTCCCCAGCCCTGACTTCAACACTGTCCTCTCTGCCCTTTGAGAGAGTCACACTTTGCACCCTGGTGCATTTCAGGAGCCTGCTGAGCCTGGACATTACCGTGTGGTCGGAGCTGCCCCCTGGGGCGGGCTTGGGCTCCAGTGCCGCCTACTCCGTCTGCCTGGCAGCCGCCCTCCTAACCACATGTGAGGACATCTCTAATCCGCTGAAGGACGGGGACAGCGTCAGCAGGTGATCACAGTTCTTGCCCTGGTCAGTGTCCTTCCTGCATGTCAGGACCCAAGCCAGAGTCCCCCACTGGGACCTCACTGTCCCACTGTGAGGTGAGACCTGCCTGGTGGCCATTTTCCAGGTGAGGAGAACAAGGCCTAGAGAGGCCAAATGGCTGGCCCAGGACTGTACAGCTAGTGATGGGACAGCAGGATGTCTGAACCAAAGACGGAGCTCTTTATTCCTGTGCTCTGTCTCTCACCGCCATCTTTGTTCTTTGGGGTTCGGGTACCTGTGGTGGGATAGAAAGAACTTGAGTCTGTATGTAGATGACAGTGAGCTAGACGAACCCTCGCACCTCTGCACTGACTGCTGGAGGATCTTGGCCTGGTCACTGCACCCCTCAGAGCATCCTCATCCTCCTCTGAATGCTAATGAGAATGCCTGAGGGGTTAATGTGAGGCCAGACCGGACACTTCCAGAAAAAAAGTACAGTGTGCTGAGAAATCAACATCAGGAGGTGTGTCTGTTGGGTCCTCACCTTTGTCCCTGTGGAGGGTGTGTCATAGTCCTCACTGGTGGCTGACCGTTTCTGTCACCTGTGGGTTTTTCAAGAGAACTCTCCCAATGTGAGCGGCTGTGCACTTTACCCAGGGTCTGTGGCATTGGGGGAACACCCAGAAGCCCCTGGCAGCTTCACCGTGAAGCATCTCTGGGGGCCCTGTGTTGTTGGGGGGGTGACCCACCCCACTGGACAGCTTGTGGTACCAGCCGTGTGGAGCTCACTGTGCTGTTCCAAGTGGGCTGCTGGTCTCTTCTGTCTCCCAGCTAAGTCAGCATCAGAGAAGGCCGCTCAGATGGCCCTGGGTGCCAGTGTGGACATAGCTGTGTCACCACCTCACAGGCCCTCAGCAGGGCATAAAGGGAGCCAGACTCCATGACCAGCAGCACTCCGGTCTGTGGCTGAAGAGCTCTGTCCGCCTGAGTTTGGTTTGAACTGAGTATTTCTTCTCAGGCATGAAATGGCCATGGTTGTTTCTCATGGCTCTGTTGGTCCCTGTTAGGGTTCCTGTCAATCCGGTAATTCCTTTCCTGAGCCTTGTAGGTTGAAATACAGCCGATCTCAGCCTGAGTCCCAGGACTGCCTTAATCCTCACAGGCCAGGTCTGTGGGCTCTCCAGAGTAGTTCTGAGTGGCTCCGTGTGTGTAAGAGACGGCTTGGGGGATGCGCTAGCAGCCACTGTTGGTCAAGGGAGGAGTCAGGAAGCAATGAGAGATTGTGCCCAAGTTAACGCCAGGCTGCTGTTGTCAAGGATTTTGGAATTGCCTGTTAACTTGCTGCTTGGCCTTGGGTGACCCCTTCTCTCTGGAGCTCCATTTCCTCATCAGGAAGTCAGGGGCCTGACCCATGACTCCTTGGGGGGCCCTTCCGGCCTTGCCCTTTGGTGATGCTGTGATGAAGTGGTGACTCAGGAAAGCGGCTTGGAGACAGCTGTTCATTACTGTGGCCTGGTCGCTGGCCATAACCCAGATCAGTGAAGGTCTGCTGGCCCTGAGTCTCCTGAATAGACCCTCCACCTGAGGGCCCCACATGAGCCCCACAACCGGGCTCTGCTTTTCAAAAGGCAGAGGGTGGTTCTGTGTGTGCCCGTGTGTGGCATGGGCATGTGGTCTTTCTTGTACTACTTCCAGCCAGTTCCCCAGTTCTCCTGCCCGCCCTGACCACCCACTTGCTCTGCAGGACCCACTGGGGGAGCAGGCCCCTGCCCTACCCTGCCCCTTGGCATTTCTGAGCCCAAAGGAACTGGGGCCCAGGGTCTTCTGGAGGCTTGAGTCTGAGCCCCTGAAGAGGAACTTCGCACAGTGTAAGAAAGAGCCTCGCCCTGGTGAAGGGCCGGGGCTGGGCCTGGTTGGTGACTGCAGGCCTTTCTCCTCCATCACTCACCTCTTCCCTGGCACACTGCTGCCTTTTGCTTCCTGGACAGGGCCAGCTGCACCAGCTGGTGCCTCAGCTGCAGTGTCATCCCTGTCATCGAGCCTGGCTGGCTCCCCTTGCCCCCAGGCCTCCTCCCCCTTAGGGCACGGGGTGTGCTCTACTCAGCTGCCTGCACTTACCTGAGCACTGCTGTGGAGTTCAGTGCCACAGGTGCTGATTGCTCACCGACTTCCGCTCTCGCTATTAGACTCCAGGCTCCAGGAAGTCAGGGCCTGTGTCTGTCTCCTGCTGTGAGCTTAGTCACAGGCACACATGGTAGTCGTTGCGCAGTTGATGCTGAGAGAATGAGTAAATCTCGTAAGTACTGTGAAGTTCAGTGGTTCAGACCTGTGTGGTTCTGATGTGGCTGTGAGCACCAGAGTGGCTCGGAGAGGCTGTTTTACCCACCCAAGCCTCAGTTTCCCCTTCTGTGTGAAGGCGCTTTTACAACCACACACATTCCCTGTGGGGTTACGGTAACAGTGATGGAGCTGGTCCATTTGAGAAAGTGTCCAGCACAAAGCTACGTACATGGTGCTAAACAACGTTAACCAGGGTTAACTTGTCTTTGCTCACAGCCCCTCAGCTGCTGGGTAAGTTGTAGGGCTGTGAAATCCTCTCTTGACAGATGAAGAAGGGGGCTCAGAGTGGGTAATTGATTTGTCCAAGGCTGCACAGCGAACAAGTGGTTGCTCTGTAGAAGGCACTTTGTGCTTCAGAGAGACTTGGAGATGGCTCTGTCAGCCTGGCCCCTCTGGAGCTCAAATTCGTAATGATCATGCATGAGACCAGGGCCAGGGCCTTGGGAAGTGTCCCCCCTCAGTTCATTCCTCCCGAAGGCGGGCTTGACTTGGGACCTGGCTCCTATGGAGAGGTCCCTCACAGTCACATTTCCCACCTGCTGCATGTGGACACCTTGAAGGGTGCATCAACAGCCTTAGCTACACACACCCAGCCTCTGAGGAGGGTGGAGTTAGCCATTCCCCTGCTGAGGAGAGCGAGGCTCAGAAAGGCTAAGTGATAGGTGCAGAGGCGCTCAACTAGGAGGAAATGGAGGGCTGTCGTACCTGAAAGCCCAGTGTTTTCTACTGCACCAGGCGGTTTTGGAAGGAAGGGAAAGGAGGTTTGGCTAGGTCTCAAGCTGAGAGGCTCCATGCCACTTTGCTTTTCCTCTAAGCTCATGGGCCTAGCCCTTTTGCCTCTGTTCCCCACCACACTCAGCCTGCAGCCCTTGCCCTCTGCTGCCCAAGGTGACCCCACTGCCCTGTCACCATCACCATGGTAAAGATGTGTTTCTGTGTCTCCAGGTGGCCTGAGGAGGATTTGGAGTTAATTAACCAGTGGGCCTTCTGTGGGGAGAGGGTGATCCACGGGAACCCCTCCGGCGTGGACAATGCCATCAGCACCTGGGGTAGGTGTGCCATGGGCTCGCGGGCTTTATTTATATTATTAAGAGTCTTACTATGTTGGTAGATGCCCTGGATTTGTTGGCTTGGGATGAATGGCATCAGTGGATTCTGAGGAAAAGGGCATTTTCCTGTTTTGGGGGACATTAAGGGAAATCTCAGGGATCTACCTCTTACCCCCTGAATTAGCCTTTGGGGGTGGGCATGGACAATCCTCAGTGAGCCCCCCACGGAGGTCTGCATGTTCAAGCTGCCAAGCTGCTGCTGCACACTTTACAAGCCCCGCTCAGGACCCCCTCTGTGAAGATACTTGACCTCATGAGGCCTGGTGCTGGGAAATTGGGCAGCCTGGAGGGAGGGGAGCACCCAAGAGCCCCAGGCCTGGTAACAGCCTCCTGGCATGGCTTGAGGCCCTTCTTGCCTGTGGGCCCTTAACAGCTGAAACTTCTGCTGGGGATGTTGTTTGGCCTGTTCCCACTGGGCCACACTCTGAGCCCAACCTACAGTGGCCCAGCCCACAGCCCAGCCCCTCTCCCTGGGGGCAAATGCAGAGCTCTTCCTCCCTGACTGGCTCCTTGTTCTCTCTAGGAGGAGCCCTCCGATACCAGCAAGGGAAGATTTCATCCCTAAACAGGTAACTGGGGTAGAGTAGTCACATCCACAGGTCTGGGGAAAAGGGCTACTGAGGTGGGCGTCCCTGGGCTGCACGCCCTGCTGTGGCCCTCACAGTGTGCTGGCTCTGAGGACCCAACTCAGCGAAGATGTGGCGGTTGCTCTTTCTCCTCCACACCAGATCTTAAGTTACCGGGAGATTAGAGGGGAGTCGTGTATGGCCATCCCTACACCTTCCAGAAAGTATCTGTCCCCAGACACTGGCTGCTGACTAGTCCGTGCACTCATTTGTCTGTCCACTTAGTGACACCCTCCTGTGTTCCTCATGGCACATCCCAGGGCCCAGGGATATAGAGATGGACCTCGGGCAGTTTCCCAGTGCCCGCAGCCTGGCTGGATGATGGAGGCGGGACAGATGGGCACACAGAAGCCGCTACAGCACAGTGTAATAATTGCCTTAATGGAGACTCACAAAGCCAAGGCAGGGCCAAGCCCACTTGTGGGAAGCTTAGAGGCAACTTGGCAAAGCTTGGCCTGGTTTGTGTGTTTCTTCAGCCCCACCCTCTGGAGCAAATAGGACAAGCATGCATATTAAACATTAGCATCCTCAGTCCCGTTTGCGCCCATGGTGGAAATGTCAGATGCAGGGAATTAAATCTGCACCAAGCAGGAGCTGGGTACCTTTTTGGTGTTTCCACACTGGGTGGTGGTGTTTGTCCCCGGGCACCTCTCCTCCTCAGTGGGCCTCTCTGTGTCTGGGTGGGTCTGGCACTGTCTCTTGCTTCTTTGCCCTGGGGCATCCTTTGTGGATAGCAGCTGGTCCTGACCATTAGTAGCTGAACGTCTGGATTGTCACAGTGCCACCCCGGCCCCTGTCTGCACCTGTGGGAACTTCTGTCCTGGCCCTGCTGGCTTCCAAGAGCTAAGCCTTTCCTTGCCTGGCTCATGTCAGGCTTCTCAGCTTCAGCACTGCTGATGATATTCGGGGCCAGGTCATTGGTCGTGGCAGGGCTGTCCTGTGTGTTAGAGGATGTTCAGCAGTACCCCTGGCCTCTGCTCATTGAAACCAGTAGACCCCCTCAGCCGTGACAGTCAAAACACTTCCTAACCTTGCTCAGTGTCCCCTGGAAGGCAAAATCCTTTTGGCACCAGCCTCTGCTCTGCACAGGGAGGGAAGCAGAGCCACTTAGGAGCATGGAATCAGTTCCTCTGCCTGCCTGTGTGAGGGGTCGTGGCCAGGGGACCCCTGGGCCCTGGAGTCGGCTTTGCCAGCTGGCCGGGGTCCATGTGGGCAAAGTGGGGGGAGACTGTGGAGATGAAGGCAGCTGGAGGGTCCCGAAGCTGCGATGGGTGACAGCAAGGGGCTAGACGTGGGGATCCTGGAGGGAGGTGGAGGCATATGCCATCTGTCCGGTGCCCCTGGAGCCAGTTGTACCCTGAACACTGGAGGGGAAGCCAGCTTAGAGCAAGTAGTGTATTGGGCAAGCAGGAGCTGAGCGGTGGAGATGGAGCTGCTGCTTGTTTTTGCTGTGGCAGGCAGAGCTGTAGTATCCCTGGTGTAGTTTGCACTCTGCCCCTGCCACTTGCTACCCAGTGCCCTTGGCTGGGTCACTTCTGCTGAGGCCTCCATCGCATCTCATCAGCATCCTGAAGTGCCTAGGTATTTGCTGACTAATCAATTCATCCGTTCCAAGATATTATCAAGTGCCTACACTCTGTGCTGTGCTCAGATGGGACAAGAGAAAGTTCTGCCTGCACAGGACTCATATTTGTTAGGGAGACAGCCAGCCTTCGAGAGCTTGTCAGGAAGTTGCAGTGCCCTCAGGAAGCAAAGCGGGGGAAGAACTCAAGAGTGAAAGGGGAAGGTGATAGGAGGGAGTGCTCAGAGGCCCTCTGTGGAGGGAGTATTAGAGCAGAGACCTGATGAAATAAAAATGAGGCATGTGGCTATGGGAGGAGTGGCAGGGGAAAATGCAACTGCAAGGGTCCTGGGGCAGGAGAGGCAGGTGTGTAGTGCAGCACTGAGGAGGCCAGGATGACTGAGTGGTGTGCACTGGGGGAGGAAAGAGAGGAGATGAGGTCAGAGGTCGCCGGGCCCAGTTCATGTAAGTGCTTCCAGAGCAGATCCCTGAGTGAGGGTCACAGGATGTCATTGGAGCCCTGGGTTTTGTGGGGCTGGCGGCAGGCCCATTCATGGAGGACTTGTCTGAGAAAGATGAAGATGTGACCCACCAGCCCCTCCCCCACCCCCTGGGTGGGAACAGAGCAAAGTGACCTTTGCTACTTGCTGCAGGGCCCCACAGTGAGCAGATGGCAGGTCTTCCGAGAAGCCGGGAGGCCAACTCCACATTAATCCCACGGATGGCTTAAAGAGGGGCCCTTTCCCCCCGAAACCACACATGGCACTTCTCCATGAAAAAATGCATTGTTTCTGAAGTAGATCAAGATGTGGCCTCCCAGAATGCTACCCTTTTGAGCAACAGCTTGTCTTTAAAGGGAAGAGAAAAGCCAAATAGAATGTTCATCTTTTGTAAAGTAAAAAAAGGAAAAAGAGAGCCAGCCTCCAAGGCTGAGAATCGATATTAATTTCATGGGCTCATGAGCGGTGAGATAAAGCTGGTCTCCGGCAGCCCTTTCCAGCCCCGCTGGATTTTCCAGTCTCGAGCTGTGAAGAGAGCGCGAATAAAGGTGTCCAGGCATCTGCACCTCCAGCTGTCTCGGGCCAAGGCACAGCCAAACTCCGTGCTGCATCCTCTGGCCCTGGCCTGCAGCACTCTGAAAAGCAAGTTAGGTGACAAAAAAAAGGGTGGCTTGGGTCCCCAGAGTCAGCTCAGCACATGGACTGTGGGGACCGTGGCTTTAGGAATGTGTGCACAGCTCCAACTCCCCGCATCCAGATCTAGTTTCATGCCTGGGCCGCTGGATACCATCGAGGAGGGGCAGGAATGGAACCGTTCTCTAATGTCCTGCTTCCCCTCGCTCGCTCCGGCATGGCATCGATGATTGTCTTCTGACTAGGGACGCTGAGCCAGTAAAGTCTATGCAGATATTCCGGAATCCAAAACCTCTCCAACCTGAAACGCAACTGTTCCTGAGCAACCAGCATGGCACGGGCTGGTTGGGCGTCACCCCATCCCAGGTCCAGCTGTACCGTTTTCTCATCACCAGTACCCTCCATCCAGCCACCTGGACAGCACACAGGACTGGCCCCGGCCCCCTTGCCCTTGGGTGGATGTGCTGTGCTCACCTCCTTCGGGCTTTGCACTCGCCACTCCCCTGCTGGAGATACTTGTGCCTCCTGCCTTTGCCTGGTGCTTCCTGCCCTTCCTCCATTCTCACAGGCAGCCTTCGAGGACCTTCTCCCTCTCCCCTGTGCCCCGGCGGAGCTGGGCTTCCTCATGTGTGCCAGGCACACAGTAGGTACCCAGTTAACGTTGCATGAGTGAGTGAGCAAGTGAGTGAGCGAACCAAGGGACCGTGTCCATCTGCCCAGGGACTGAGGTGGACAGACAGCTGTGGCTATTGATGCGATCTGTGTGTTCCCCTAGTCTGATGTCCTGTCTCTGGGCCTCCACTTCCTTCTGTGGCTCAGGGTGGGGTAGAGTCCCCGATTGCTCCCTGTCCTAATCCAGCTCCTCCATCCTGCCTCCTCTTCGCCCTGCAGGCCCCTGACTCTCCAGATCCTGCTGACCAACACCAAGGTCCCGCGAAGCACCAAGGCCCTTGTGGCTGGTGTCAGGAAGAGGCTGATCAAGGTACTTCTTGTTTCCTTCCTGGGCGGGTGTCAGGCAGGGCAGGACAGAGTCATGTTTGGATTCTCAAGCTCCCCCTCTGGCTGATGGGCTATGAGGGGTCTTATGGTGGCGTGGTGGGGACAGGGAAACTTGGGGAGGCAGTTTGGGCAGAAAAGAAGGTATTGTCTGTTCCCATAACCCGGCCAGAAGACAGGATGGGATTCACGAAACAACAGTGATCAGGCTCCCTGGCTTGGTAGCAGAGGTCCCCTTCCTGATGTCAGAAATAGCAGAGGCCAGGCTGGAAGGAGAGGTTTCCCGAGGACGGTGTGGCTGATGGGGACTCTTCCCTCTCTCCCCTCCCCTGCTGGGCTGCTGTCCAGGTCCACCTGCCCCTGCCCCTAGGCTCATAGCCTACCTTCCCTTCCCTGCAGTTCCCAGAGATCGTGGCCCCCCTCCTGACCTCAATAGATGCCATATCACGGGAGTGTGAGCACGTGCTGGCAGAGATGGCGGCAGCCCCGGCCCTGGAGCAGTACCTCGTGTTGGAGGTAAGGGTGCACCTGCCGGCACCGGGCTGCCCACTGCTCACTGCTGCCCAACGCAAAACCCCCTCCCCGCCACTGCTCAGCGTCTCCCAGTAAACAGAGCAGCCAGGCCATGCCTCTGGCCCTCGCTGTCAGAATCCTGGCGCCTGGGCCAGCACTGGTGTGCACACACATGAGCAGGAGCGTCTTCTTTCAAAGCTGTCCTGAGTCATTCGGAAGCGCTCAGGGCAGTGCTGGCACCCGGCAGGCGCCACGGGCCAGGGTTCGGGGTGCACATGGGGCAGATGTCCTGGGATACTGTTGCCACAGGGCTCTCTGGTCCAGGAGCAACCCCTGCCCGGCCTGCTGCTGCTGCTGTGTATGTGCACTTTGGGTCAGACTGGCTCGAGAAGGTTTTTTGTCGTAACCCCAACCGGTACCCTTTGTGTAATTTTCCGCTAAGACTTCAGATCTGAGCAGTTCATGTAAGCCCAGCTCCCTCTGCTTGCTGGGTGGTCTCATGAATGTCTTAAGTCTCTTCTGAGCCCCCTGGGTGACGCACAGCCCAGCGCCTGGTGTGCCACCAGCTCAGGGGACCAGAGGCCTCCTGCTCAGACTCGGTCCATCTGGCCCTATAAAAGTGAGTGACGTTACAAAGCCATCTGGCCTTGCTTCAAGAATGGCACGGCCGGGCAGTGGCAGTGAATGGAGATGCAGGGGAGGCTCCCCGCAAAAGGGGCCTTGTAGTCTCCGTCTCGTCATGGTCCCTACCGCTGTGCCTTGTCTTGCTGCTGCAGCCGTTGCCTGTGTACCTCCCTGCCCCCACAGGCCCTTGAGTCTCCAGCCCCCATCACACATGGTGGCTGCTGGTAAACCAAGCCTTTTACCTGTGATTCCTCAGTGGCTCCTCACAGCAACTGGTTTGTGACGCAGGTCTGTTGTCTCCACTTTACAGATGTAAAAACTGAGACCTAAAGAGAATGGCTTCCTCCTGGGTTATCTAGCTACTGAGTGACTGAGATGAGTCAAACTGACCGACTTGCTTATTCCCTTATTCAACAGATTTTTTTTTCCCCTGCTGTGGGAATTCAACCTGAGGAATGCTAAGCTACATCCCCACCCCCTTTTAAAAACTTTTATTTTTGAGATGGAGTCTCACTAAGTTACCCAGGCTGGCCTCAAACTTGTGATCCCCCTGCCTCATCCTCCTGAGTAGATGGGATTACAGGTGTGCTCCACTACACCTGGCTTATTCACATGTCTTTGATGAGCACCTACTGTGTGCTGGGCGCAGGGCCTTTGTGTAACCCCTGTGCTTTTGCCATCATTCCCCAACCAGCTGCCTCTGTTCCCCAGCCTTTGCCTTCTTGGCTCTTGATTCCTTCCACGGAGAAAGGAGGGAACATGTCCCCCTGAGTAGGAAATTAATAATGGTAGAGTACTGCCTAAAATATACCCTGTTGAGCCCCCGGAGAATGCTTCAGAACAGCATGTTGATTGTACATTGTGTATACTTTTGGCGGTGGCAGCCATTGAAATGCGCAGCTCAGCTCCTGGACAGCTTTGCACTCAAACCAGCGAGCTGTTCTCCTGTGTTACAGGCTGTCATCTGATCCTTGACAGATTTTGGATCAGAATGTGACAGGTGTCTGGAACCTGCCTCGGCAACGTGACACCTGGCGCTCAGGCGCAGAGAGAGGCCCCCGGAAGTCTTCTCTCACACGCAGCCCACCAGGCTGGGGAGAGGCACCCGGGGCTGCCACCCAGCCGTCAAGCCTGTCTGCTCGTTTGTCAGAAGTGCTGGAGGGCATAAGGAGGGCCCGGGTGAGGGGGCAGGGGTGGAGGGTGCCCAGTTGGCCGGCTGTGGGCAGGAGCACCTGATAGGCCTCAGCAGAGATGGCTCAGTGATTGGCACCTCACGCACTGACGTTCTGCTGCCCTGCAGCGGACCCCTGTGCTGCCGAGCCACACACCATAAGCCCTGCTTATTCCCAAGGAAGCAGGTGACAGCAGGGACACCAGGGGCACTCTCAAAGGCAGGCAGACAGGAGCTCCATGTCAGGCAGAATACTTTCCAACACCTAGCTTTCCCACTGCCTTCCTGGCTCTGTGACCTCAGGCAAGGCACTTGCTTGTGAGTCTCAGTTTCCCCCTTGTAAAACGGGGTTGATGGTAACATACCCATAAAAATCCTCATAGCAGGTGATGTTTGCAGCACACTTACCTTGTAACAGACGTCGTATAAAAGATTCACCTCATTTCTTCCTCGTGGTAATGAGGCAGCCAGGTGCTCTTATGGCCCCATTTCCAGCTCAAACTTGGAGCAAAGGACCATAGCTAAGGACATAGGACCAAGAAGGGGCAAACCTGAGGCCCAAACCAAGCCCATCTGACTGCAGCGCACACGCCCATGGCCTGGGTGGGTGCTCATCCTCAGTGCTGTGTAGCTCATCGCCCGGATGCTGTGTGTGTTTGATGAATGAAATGTAAACAGCGGATGCAGGGAAGTGGTAGCTGTTGGTTTTATTATTTCATCTGCATGCATTTTGTTTGATCCTTGAAGAGCAGGGATTTCATTATGCATAATTAAAGAAACCTAGGCAAATATTTAGCTATTTCCCCTATTCATGACCTTGCTGGAAGTATAACTCAGTTCCTGCTCTGAACATCCATCCCTGAGGCAGCTGTGGGATGGTATATTATTTGACACCTTTTTTTGTTTGTTTGTTTGTTTGTTTTTTTGTTTTTTTGTTTTCTTGTGGGTACCGGGGGGTCGACCTCAGGACCTCGTGCGCCAACAGGCACCCCTGCCGCTGAGCGATATCACTGGCCCCTTTTTCGTATGTGGGATCCGGGAGTCGAACTCAGGCCCTTGCGCTTGCAAGGCAGGCGCTTACGCCTCTGAGCCATCTCACCGGCCCGACACCTTTTTTTTTTGACGAGTGGCAGAAATCTGTTTCACCCAGGCTTCTGCAGAAAAGGAATATATTGGCAGAGGGAGCAGCTTCAGGCATAGCTTGGTCCAGTGGTTAAAACTATGTGGTTGAGAATCCGTCTTTCATATAATCTGTGGCCATGTGGCGGGGCGGGTAATGTGGGCAGTCTGTGTCTGAAGTTTCAGCAGCTGCTGAGGAAAAAGGCAGAGAAAAGCCCAGGAGGGCCCCGGTTGGCTCAGCTTGGGGTCTCATGCCCATGCTTGATCAGTCACAAGGGCCAGAGGGGCAGGATCAGTACTCCCCACCATGGCGGGAGAATGAACTCTGCCATCCAAGCCCCGTGGTAAGTCCTGCAGGAGGGCGGGGTCCTTTTACCAGTGGAGAGGGACATGTGCTGGGTAGACAGCAGTAGCCATCCCACATCCACGGCCACCGCAGCCTGGGCAGATGTGTGGGTGGGGGAGGACTGTGGCCCAGGCAGGTCAAGAGGGGACACCTGGCCCCTCCTCCCCCAGGAGCTCATCGACATGAACCAGCACCACCTGAATGCCCTGGGCGTGGGCCACGCCTCTCTGGACCAGCTCTGCCAGGTGACTGCGGCTCATGGACTGCACAGCAAGCTCACTGGTGCGGGCGGTGGTGGCTGTGGCATCACGCTCCTGAGGCCAGGTACTGGGGCAGGCTGGGTCGCCAGTGGACTCTCAGGAAGGCTTCACCTGGAGGATTCCCCTGGGGAGGGAGCAGGGCTCTGCAGTGTGGCCTTGGACAAGTTAATTAGCCTCTCTGGGCCTTTGTTTCCTCTCTGGTAGAAAAGGATGAAAGCGTCTGCTTGTAAAACTTATCACCCAGGTTCACTGTGCTCATCAGTCTCCCCAACCTCCCTTCCCACTCCCTTGTGATGCGGCCAGGATATGTTGACCTTGCTACAAAATGAAGGGCTTTCTTTCTTGGTGGCCTTTGGGGAGAAAGAGGACCAAGCATAGAAATGCTGCAGGTGTTTCA
The DNA here is from genome assembly GCA_028451465.1 of Erethizon dorsatum. NCBI lineage: Eukaryota > Metazoa > Chordata > Mammalia > Rodentia > Erethizontidae > Erethizon > Erethizon dorsatum. The sequence goes on along the minus strand of CM051830.1, from coordinate 108,835,554 downwards.
CTACCCAGCACCACATCTGCCCGTCGGGATACGTCCTGAGGAGGCGTCCAGTAGCTGCTAAATCTCCCACCTGCCCCCATTCCTCTTTGGTCTCCTCTCCCTCTTCTCCTTCCCGTTTCCATTCCCTGCCCTTGACACTGAGCCCCCAGGGGGCTTCAAGATGTCCTCTTGAACATCCCTAGGCCTCAGGAGGCAGCCACATTCCCAAGCCCTGACACTGACTCCTGCTCAGGGCCAGTGATGCCAGTGAGAGTTGGCACTGTGCTGCTCATCTCAGCCTCCTGGCAACCACGGGGCTCAGGACCATTGTCCCCGTTCCCTCAGGAGACAGGTTTAGAGAGGGAGGTCATTTGTCAGAGCCACGTGGCCAGTATGTGGCAAGGCCAGGTTCATGTGACACAGGAACCTGTGTGTTTAACTGGCACCCAACCCCCGGGTGGGCACAGGGCCCTGTGTGGCCAGTGCATGGGGGCCGCAGGCAGCCTCTGAGCCGCCAGCCTGTTGGCAAGGTGTGGTCACAGCCAGGACAGCCTGTACCCTGGGCCTTTCCCTTGAGCCGGGGAGCTCACAGCTGTCCTGCCTTCCCCCAGATCTGGAGCGGGCCGAAGTGGAGGCTGCAAAGCAGGCGCTGATCGGCTGCAGGTTCGACTGCTGGGAGACCAGCATCGGGGGCCCTGGTGTTTCCGTGCACTTGGCCTCCTCCCTGCATGGCCCCATCTGCCAGGCCCTGGGTGGCCTCTGAGATGAGCGCACGATGCTGCAGCCCCACAGAGAAGTTCCTCTCCAGATTCTTCTGGATGCGGAGTTCGCCCCCACGTGGACCAGCGCCACCCAGTTCCTGACACTGACGCAGAAACCTCAGCCCCTCCTTACGGCCCTTCCTTCCAGCTGTGCCCCCTGAGTCCCAGTGGCAGGGCTCCCATGGGGTCCCCTGAGACTGCAGATCCGAGATAGGAGGAGCTTCCTTGACAGCCACAGAGCTGTCATCATTCCATCCATCTGCACCCTGCCTGTGCCTCAGTCTCCCCAGCCTGGCTGCAGGGATGTGGATCTGGCCCCAGCACAATGTGCCTTCTCTCCCTCTGCCTCCCCACTTCCACCAGCCTCAGGGCCTAGGTCCCGCCTGCCTTCCCAGGAAGCCTTCCTGACCCAGCAGGCTGGCCCCTGTCCCTTGTCACACCACTGGTGTGTCAGTGTCATTCAGCCCTTTGTGGGGCCTGACCTCCCACCTGGCTCCCCCTCCCCCCAGGTGGCCTTTGCCTTCTGTCCTCGGGCCAAGGCGGATCAAGTGAAGGCAGCACAGATGTGGGCTGACTCCCACCCATGCCAGAGCAGTTTGCAGAAAAGGTGGCAGACGGCAATAAAAAGAACTTGCGTAAAGGCTCACGTGTGTCCGGAAAGCTGAGGGTTGGGGTACTTAGGCCCCCTGCACCTTCCTCTGGCCCCTCCTCCAAGTGGGATTCTTAAGGAATGAACGGAAATGAGGGCTGTGGGTCACTTTCGTGTGCGCCTCAGGGATGGGGGGTGGGTTTTCTCAGATGGACCTTGCTGAAAGGCTTGGAGACCCCTCTGCCAGGCCGGGGCACTTAGTGCCCAGCGCACCGGGTTGCTTCCCCAGAACAGGACTGGTCAGCTCCCAACTCCCACATCACAAGCACCAACCGAGGCACACGGCTTTGTGAACCAGGGGAGCCCAGAACGTCCCTTTCTTCCCGAAATGAACCTATGTTCATGGCCCCAGGGCCTGGTGCCCGCCTGGTTCTATTTGAACTTTCTATTGCCAATCAGTGTGGCTTCTGAAACTGGGGTGCATGGAGAACCCTTACAGCTCGTGTGTTGCCCATAGAACCGTGGGAGTCACGGGTCTATAAGGGGTAGGGGACGCTGGATTTTGTTCCGGCAGCTCTGTGCGTGTTTGCCCTTGGCCACTAGGGGGCAGCTGGTGCCTTCCCCTGTGTCCTCACCAGGAGGGTGGCTGGGAACTGAGGGGGATGGAACTGACCAGAGGCTGAGCTCCAGCCCCGCGCCCTGCCCAGCCCTGGGCCATGCCTGGGTCACTTCCAGGAACACGAGAGCAATAGGAAGGACACCCGGCCCAGCTTGGCCCTACTGTCACTGATGGGGTTCCCTGCCTCTGCCCTTCACAAATAATTTTTTTTTTTTAATAGGCAGGTACTGGGAGTTGAATTCAGGACTTCGCGCTTGCTAGGCAGGCGCTTATGCCGCTGAGCTATATCACCGGCCCACAGATAATTTTTAAAACAGTAACACTGAGCGCTTACACGGACCAGGCCCTGTTTGTTCTAAGCACTGCACTTCCATCCTCTCCTTTAATCTCTACTCAAGATTGCTAGTCTCATCCCTGGTTTACAGATCAGGAAATGAAAGCTCAGCAAGGCTGAGAAACTTGGCCAGGGCCACACCGCTAATCCACATTGGAAGCAGGATTGAAGTTCAGTGTTATGGTTTGGGTCTCGATGTCTCCGCAAAGCCTCATGCCATCATAGGTGGGGCTTTTCAGAGGTGGCTGAATCTAGAGTGTGTGATGCTGGGATTAAGGGTGTGTGGTTACTAAATCAGTCTACTGGTTGGTTTGGCACAGCCCTACTCCTGGCAGCCAGGATACGATATAAGGAACAGAAAGAGGCTTGTCTTGTCCCTTGCTTGCTTGCTTTGCTACCTTCTGCCTGCCATGAACTGTTTCTCCTCTGCAGTGCCCCTCTGCCATGTGCCACCCTGCCTTGGAACCAGCTGATGATGGACATAAACCTTTACAAATTGTTAGCTAAATAAACCTTTTTTCCTTTAACTTTGGGTGTCAGATATTTTGTCCCAGCAGCGAGAGAAATAACTAAGACAGTTCGACTCTGGAGCCCACCTTCAACCTGCGGGGCCTGGCCCGGCTCTGCACACGGTGTCGTGGTTGTTGCCAACTGCTGTGCTCGTTGTCTCCTCTGGATTCAGGGGCACTCAGGCAGGCAGGTCTGCGGCCTGGGCAGTATTTTTTTCCCTACACAATTTGGAGGAGCAGCCCGTACCAAGAGGCCCTGTTCTTGGTGATGATGCTGATTGACAGCTGCTGTCCAGCCTGTAGCAGGTGAGGTGAGCTTGGGAGCCTCCTGGGCTTGCATCGTGGACCTGGGGGTGTGAAGGTGTCCTGAGGTTAGGACCCCAGAGCCCACCCATTGCCTGAGGCCTCTCTCTTTCCCCCTGCAGACAGGGTGTCAGTCCTTGAGTGGGGGCCAGCGGCCAGCCCTATTCACTCAACCAGCGCAGCGTGAGAGCCCAGATGCCCCAGGATGGCACACAGAGCTGATGACAGTGTCAGCCTCATTGGTCCAGAGCCCCAAGGTTGAGACCCCTCAGTTCACTGTTGGAGAAACACAGCTAGTGAAATGCAGCCAGTGCCAAGTGACTCGGCCACCTCCCGCCTTCCTCTGCAAAGAACCCGCACTCAGCCCCAGCAGCCCCTTCGCCCGGCAGAGGACAGTGCTTCTCCGCAGGCAGCATTTCTCTGGCCTGCGGGTTTCACAGCCGCCTGCACAGCCTTGAGTTCACAGTGAACTTTCCAGTTCTGGGACAGGTCTCCATGGGAGACAGCCTCCAAAAACGGATTCCACTAGAGGCTGTGAAGCTGCTGGGATGGGGCCAATAATCTTCCTCTTGGTGAGGACTTCTTTTTTTGTGTGTGTGGCTTTTTGAGACAGATTTTCCCTGTGAAGTTCAAAGTCTTTTTTATTTTATTTATTTATTTATTTATTTATCTATCTTTTTTTTTTTTTTTTTTTTGTGGGTACCAGGGGGTCGACCTCAGGACCTCGCGCGCCAGCAGGCGCCCGTGCCGCTGAGCGATATCACCGGCCCCTTTTTCGTATGTGGGTTCCGGGAGTCGAACTCGGGCCCTCGCGCTTGCCGGGCAGGCGCTTAAGCCGCTGAGCCATCTCACCGGCCCTATCTATCTATTTTTGTACCAGGAATCAAACTCACAACCTTGTGCTTGCCACTGCTGACCTATATCCCCAGCCCTTCTCTGTGAAGTTCAGGCTGGCCTTCAACTCACTGTGTAGCCCAGGCTGGCCTCGACCTCACAGCGATCCTCCTGCCTCAGCCTCCCAAGTGCTGGGATTACAGGTGTGTGCCACCACGTCAAGTTGGGTGAGGACTTTTTTCATCCCTAAGAACATGTCCATGGACCATGGTAACCCAGTGCATTTGGTGGCAGTTCTAGGTCAAAGGGCATAGTTGACGTCGTGTGCTCGGGCTCCTGTGTCCCTCGGCCTCTCGGGGGCTCCACTTTCATTGTTCACTCACGAGGCACCTCACCACGCATCTAGCACCCAGAAGGTGCCCCTGTTCCAGCCATTTCTGGCTCCCAGATAATTTTGGACGCGCTCCAGGGCTGTCTCTCAGCACCTGCCATCTTCTGGGAAGGGACAGAGAGCTGCATTTGAGGCCAGGTCTTTCAGCTCTGAAGCCTGGACTTTTGCTTTAGTTTTAAAATCAGAAATTCCTTTACTATTACAAAAGCAGTATGTATACCCTGTAGAAAAAAACTTCAGATAAACTAAAATCGAAGTTCTGAGTTTTTACTGCTCACAGGTTACCCCTCATTAGTGGCTTCCACCTTTCCATGTGCATGTGGCACGTGTGTGTACATGTGTGTGCATCCACTGTTTGATAAAATAAGATGGTGATACAGGTGCTGTTTGGTTCCCTGCTGTTTTTGTTCATACGGTTGTTCTGTGTCAGTGTATTTTCATCTCTAATGCCTAGTCCGTAGTCACATTTTCCCCCAGTTGACCCCAGAATGGTCACATTTCCCCCAGTTGACCCCAGAATGGCCAGGACCCTGTCTAGCCCCAGACAGCTGGCTGCTGTAGCCCTAAGTTCCTTTTTAATCTAGCACAACAGCCCCACATGCATGCACACCCACACACCTACCTTCTCCATTAAGTGGCGCTTGCTTTCTCAGACCCTCTGGCTTGTCATCCTGCAGAATGCCCAGTCTGTGTCTCCCTGCATTCCCCTCCTCCTTGTGGCCCTCAGAGCTCGGAGCTGGTGCCGAGCTCACAGCAAGCCTCTACTGTATGCCCATCATGGGCCACTTGCTTGGCATGCCTCATCCCTGGGAGTCCTCCCAGCTCATTGAGATCGTTATGATACTGTCCTCGTTCTGTGGAGGAGTAAACTGACACCTAGGAAAGGAAAGCACCTACCTGGGGCCACAAGGCAAGCAAGTGGCAGAGCTGCCACTCAAACACAGGACTGTGCGACTCCAGACCAGCCTCAGCCACTATATTGGGCTGCTTCTCAGGGAGAAGACTGGTGATCTCCCAAAGCCCCTGTCCACTCCTTGTCTAATTGACATGATTGAGTTTTCACATCCACTGCACTGGCACCTGCCCCCTTGGGCCTGTGGCCTTGTACAGCACTGTCCCCACTGTGGCCCTGCCAACACGGCAGACAGGCCGATTGACCCAGCGGTGTGGTGAGTGCCCCTCACAGGACCTGTGCCCGGAACCACCATCTCCCTCCTCCAAGGAACATTCTAGTCTGGGCCTCCCTGAGCACCACACCAAGTGTCTTCTCGGAACTGAAACAGACAAGTACAGTCGTCCCCAGCGTCCCTGACAGATGCGTTACTTGCCTGTAAACCCCAAAAGCATCAGGGACAAGAGGACTCTTGAAAATCACACACCCCATTTGCTGTTGATGGGGAAACCAAGGCCCAAAGAGGGCAAGGACCTGCCTGTGGTCAGCAAGCCGCCTCATCCTCTTTCTTGCCTTTTTGTTTTCTCCTGGCTGGGCCATCACAGTGAAAGCATGTGGAGTCCAGGACCCACCTCAGGGCCTAGCTTCCATCCCTGTGGACTGTGTGCCTTAGGGCGGGGAGTTCTACCCTGTCTGTCTGCTCCAGGTCTCAGTTTCCTCAAATGCAGCATGGCGGGCAGTGTGCCAGACCCTTCAAGATGATCACGTTTCATTCCCTCACTGCTCCTGTGGTGCAGGCATGCGGGGTCAGGGTCCCTGGCCTGGAATCCTGGGGCCATGTGCGGCCTGGAGTTGATAATGCTGCAGGTTTGTGGACAGCAACCCTGATGGTTTCCCCTGGTGGCATCTGGACGGCAGCGGCCACCCCAGCTCCCACAGAAGGTATGCAGAGTCCCACTGTGGGGGGCGAGGACTATAAATAACAGCTCAGGGACATGGCTTTGCTGACAAACAAGTTGGTTGCAAGATCTGTGGGTGTCAGAGCACCCTGGACTGTGGGCCTGAGTTGGTCTGCCACTCTGGCAAAGCAGGCAGGCAAAGGTCCCTCGGACGGGGCCGGTGACTTGCCTGGCTTTGAACCCTGTTGGCCTGGCCGGACGTGACCTCCTGTGCTGAAGTCCTGAACAGCACTGTCTGTGGGGCCTGGGAGGAGAGGCACTGCGCTGGCTAATGTGGACCGTGTCCTGTTCCACAGGTTTTGTGCTGAAGGCCAGGGGCCTGGGCCTGGACACTCGCTTGACTATGAAGTCAAACCAGAGCCCTACGTCTGCTGTATCGTTTTCCTGCCATAGACCTCGTGAGGGGATAAACAAGGCTGCAGAGAAAGGCCCAGGGATGGACCCCTTCTTCCAGCAGCTGGGTTCCCTTGGGGCTTTGCAAATAGTGGAGCAGGGGCAGAAACAGGTCACATCCTAAGGGAGAGGAAGGGGCTCTCTCTCCTCCCAGACCACCCTGCATCTTCCTCCAGGGAGACTGAGTATAACAGCAAACCTGACCCTGGGCTGATGGGTGGGATGCACCTGATTACTCCCAGCCCAGGCTCCTGTCAGATGAGCTGGTTCTGTTAGCCTGTTTCAATCTGATGAGGAAAATCTGCATGCCGAAGCATTTGTATGATGCATGGGCCAAGGCCGAGTGTCCCCCTGAAGGTTGGTGGGGTACTGAGGCTGCCCCAGATGGATGCACCTGGCCTCCCAGGCTCACTGGGCATCGTTCATGCCCAGAGAAAGGACTGGCCCACCCCCCATTGCCAAGGGTGGCAGGCAGGATCCGGCCCCTTAGCTATGAGCACTGTTCAGTCAGCAAACACTAACTGTACACCTACTGTGTGCCGGAAACCAGGTGAGGCCCCAGGCAAGTGAGGTGACCCATCGGAGCTGCTGCTGTCCTCGTGGACATGCTGGCTTCTGGCTTTGGACTCTTTAGCTGGCTTCCCTCCACCCCATATCCTTAACAAGATCAAGAGAAAAGGATGTGGGCCCATTTCACATATGAGGAAACTGAGGCCCAGAAAGCAAGTTCCTGCTTCAAGTCACATGGTCATCAGGTACAGACATTAGGCCCCGAGACAGGTCTCCAGGCTCCAACCACAGTGCTTCTCACTGATGCCCCGCCTTTGCCTCAGAGAAGGAGTGAGCATTTGTCAGAGAAAGTAGGTGAGCAGGACATGGACAAGGGAGGGTGAGGAGAAAACCAAAAGAAAGGGCAAAGTGACTTGCCGTGTGACCTCAGGTAGGCATTTTGCCTTCTCTGGGTCTCTGTTTCTTCATTTATAGAAATGATACCTTCTTTCAGTCCTCCCCGTGATTGGTATTTTGTGGCTCTGGCTTAGATAGATCTGGTTGTCTTGTGCCCCACCCACTTACTGCTGTGGGACAGTAGGCAGACTGCATCCCCTCTCTGAACCTCGGTAATATGGAAATAGTAGCAAATAATGCACGTCCAACATGTAGCCTGGAACTCATCAGAGGAGGGAAACTGAGGCTCAGAGTGGTGACAGCTTGCAGGTGGCTGAGGCTGAATTTGAATCTAGAAACATCTGACTCCAAAGCCAGGCGTCCCTCCCTTTTGCTAATGGGGTGAGGTGGGTTTTGCTGATGTGTCCTACCCTGAAAGAGGACATCGACAGGGTGACAGCCTCCATCCCAGGGGCTCTGGCAACAGCTGCATTTAGCTGTGCTGCCTGCCGCTGTGGCCCCCGAGACCTCCGTGCCAGCCAGGGGCCAGCTGTCTGGAAGTGGGAGTGTGACCTTGGAGGGAGAGGCTCCCTTCGAACCAAGCGCCTGTCTTCTGTCACCGTGCCAGCCACATCTGCTCCATGCCGCCTCTGACCTTCACAGCGTGGGGGGCCTTCTGCACACACAGCTGGCCTCATCCGTGGCAGGCGCTGGAGTGGCTGTCACTCATCCCAGGTTACTGTCCCCTGCCATCTGCCTCAGAGAGATGAGTCATTTGGGAAGAGATGTCTGTCCCTCCAGACCCTTCCCGGAGAGAGTTGCATGGACTCAGTCTGCGGATGGGGAAACTGTGGATGGAACTAGGAAGCGACCTCCCCATGGCCACATGGCATGTTTGCAGCAAAGCTGGGACCTCCACCCAGGCTTCTGGATGACTGAGGGCAGTGGGTGGAGCTAGCGCCTTCCCAAGACCAGGAGAAAGGGCACAGGGGCTGCCACTGCAAGACACTGGCCCCTCTACTGGGTGGCCTGGGAGTTTCTGCAATGCTGTGTGATGTTAGGGAGTGGCTTCCCCTCCCTGGGCCTTGGTCTCCTTCCTGCTTTAGAGGCTATTTCTTCCAGCCCTGGGGCAGTGGCCCAGTCCTGTTTTCCATGTCCCCAGCCCCCTCTGAGGAGCTCTACCTACTCAGGTGTTTCCACCCTCCAATCTCCAGAGACCAGCAAAGTGACACAAACAAATCAGGCTGGGGAAGGACAGAGCAGGCTGCTGTCCCCAGCTGCAGCCCACTATTGTCCCGTGGGGTGTTGGACATGCTGGTCAAGGCTTTCTATCTAGTTCTTGGTTCATTATTGTGTCGAGGGTGGAACCCAGGGCCTTGCCCATGCCAGGCAATTGCTTGACCATTGAACTACACCCCCAGGCCTCTTACATAGTTTTAAAATATTAAGGGAAAAAAGCCTAGTCAAGCCAGAGTGCAGTGGTCGAGACCTCCTTCCAAGTGGGGTGGAACCCCAGTGGGAGGAGATGCCCCCCTCAGAACCCGCTAGCCCCTCCATGCCTGTGAAATGGTGGGCGGCACAGCAGCGGCAGGGGTGCCCGCGGTCAGGAGAGCTCGTCCCCGCAAGGCACATATGGTATTTTTTTTTTTTTAATCAGTGTCAGCACTGGCTTCCTTCTGCTCTGATGAATAGATTCTAAAGAGGCAGTGACATTATTCGAGATAACAGAGGGAGCAGAAAAAGGGTCAGCGATGGAGAGAAAACGGCAGAGCCAGCAGATAAAGGGAGGCCGGAGGGGGTGGGGCACCCTGGCTGGGCCCCCCTCCCCAGGATGGGGACCCCCCAGCCTGGCTGCCTACAGTGGGGCTAGAATGCACCGGGGCCGGCCTGGGAAGGCCCAGACAGCTCCGCCCGGCCTCCTGCTCGCTCCTCCCGAGCCTCCTTGCTGCCTGGCCGCCCATTCCGCCTTTTCAATTCGATTCAATTAGGCCTCCCCGCTCGGAAGCTTGTCTCCTCTGATATCCAGCTTAACTGACAGGGGATTAGTGCTGTTTGTATTACACACACACTCTCGGGCTGCTAAACTGCTGGCAGGGCCCAGAGACCTGGGTTATTTATGGAGCCAGCCACAGTCCTGTCACCCTGGGACCTGTTTTGTATGGAGGGAGGGGCGAGGAGCCCTGTTCTCTGCTGCGCCCTTTCCTGATCCTACAGCCTGAGGCCCTGGGCAGTGAATCATAAGAAGAGTCCAGATACAACCGAGTTCAAATCCCAGCTCTACCACTTCTTAGCTTTGTGACATTGGGCGAGCAACATTACCTCTCTGAGCCTCAGTTTCTTTATCTGAAAAATGGAGCCAGTTAGCCAATTCATCAGGTAGCAGTGGGGGTGGGAAGTAGGTAGAGCCCTGAGTACAGTCACTGAGGATTCACTGTGCCTGTTCTGTCACCCAGTGTGATGAGTGACACTGAAGTCGTGGAGAAGGCGATGGTCAGGAAAGTTCCAGGCCAGTGCAGGGGGTAAGAAATAAACACGGAGCTGCTCACAGTTCAGCAGGAGTCCAGGCCGATGAAAAGCAGATCTCTCTCTTCCGGCTCTGGGTAATCCCTCTGGGTGTCACAAATAGCAGGCAACCGGGCCTGGGACTTGATGGCTGAACCAGCATCTGTTCCTAGGGCCAGATTCTCAGCCAAAGCAGCTGAGGCCAAGGTAGTAAGTGGGCAAACTGCCTGAGTTCCGAATGCGCTGGGATCTGGGGTTCTCGGGTGGGTAAGACCCACTGCCACCCTCCAGGGCTATCAGATCAGAGCCAGCTAAGCAAACTGACAGTTACAATAAACAGTGGCAGGCTCAGAGTTACCCTGGGAGCCCTGGGAAGAAGAGAAGATGCGTATCCTAGCCTGGATTGGGGTCAAGGGAGGCTTCCTGGGAGAGGAGGCACGTCGGCGAATTTGTGCTGGGCTGGAAGGTGAAGGAGGGTATTCTAGATAGCAGAGGCACTGAGGTGGGCAGCGCTGTGCTGTGTGTGGGGCAGCTACAAATGGTGGAGCCTAGAGTAAGTACAAGGCAGAGCTTATACCGGTATGAGGCGAGGTTTACCCTCAGGGCCCTGGGGAGCCAAGGTGGATGTTAGAGTGGAAGCAGGGTCACAGTTATGCTTTGGAAAGTCCTGTGGCTGTTACACAGTGGATGGAAGGGGGAGAAAACTGGTGTCAGGAAGTGAGGGGAGCAATAGCTGGAGTGGGCAGTGGTATTACAGAGGAGGGGGCAGATTGGAAGGTTTTGTGGTTCCCTGGAGGGACCTTTCAGTTTTGTATCCCCTGTTCTGTTGTGGTTATATCCATTTTTACTTTTTCATTTTCTTTTTTTTTTTTTTTTTTTTTTTTTTTTTTTTTTTGAGTGGTTCTCACCATGTAATTCAGGCTGGCCTTGAACTCACTGTGTAGCCCAGGTTGGCTGTGAACTCATAGTGATCCTCCTGCCTCAGCCTCCCAAGTGCTGGGATTACAGGCATGTGCCACCACACAGATCCATTTTTAATAGTCTCCTGCCAGGGTTGGGGCCTCTTTGCTGGTGCCCTCAGTGGCATCCAGCCCCTCCTAATAGTTTCCTCAGCTGCTATAATAAAGCACCACAAAGTGGGTGGCTTGAAGCACTAGAAGTGGGTTCTCACACAGTTCTGGAGGCCAGAAGTCTAAAGTCAAGGTGTCACAGGGCTGAGGAACACTTCCTTGCCTGGACCTAGCTGTAGCAATGGCCATTGATCCTGGAAACCCTGGCTCGAAGCCACCGCACTCCATCTCCGCCGGTGCCCATGTGTCTTCCCCTGGCATTTCCTCTTCTCTGAGGACCATTAGGCCTCCTCTCAACTTGACCACATCTGCTACAACTTGTATTTCCAAATAAGGCCACATTCACAGGAACGGAGGGCCAGGACTTTAACATCTTTTGAGGGGACACAGTTCAACCCCCAGCGCCCCTCACAGGTGAGGTTTACAGGTTTGTTTGCGTCTGTACCTGTCACCTGTCAGTGCTCAGAGAGGAGCCATGAGACAGAAGGTGTCCGGCCTCTCCTCCCTGGTGACCCCAGCCCCTTCTGCTGACAGCAGCAGCCACAGCCCACTTGGCATCTGGGGGAGGCGGGTCCCCTGGGAACACCTCTCCCGAGAGCTGTTCTCCAAAAGGAGCGGTGTTGATGTCAGCAGATGCCTGTCATCTTTCTTCCCCAGCAGAGTCTCAACTGTCAGAAGGAGTGAAATAGTCATTGCCTATCTCTGCGTTCGAGATTTTATTGGCAGTTTCATTGTCACCAAAAATACCCTTCCTTTCTTCCGTTGGCGTTTCTATCAGGCAAGTCTGGGGGCAGGAGGAGGAGGCAGAGCTGGCTCCTGAAACAGGCTGTGGCAGGCAGGCACACTGGTGCCACCAGCCCCGGGCAAGCAGGGGCAGAAGACCTCTGTACTGGCTTTTGCTTCAGACTTGGCTGCTTGGCACCCCCTCCACGGGCAAAGGAGAATGAGACACAGGAGAGGAGGAGAGGAGGGTGCCCCAAGGGTCCCTGACACTGCATGGCCCAGCTGGGGCAGCTCACACCCCCAGTGAACCCAAGACCTTCTCCAGCCTCCTGGGGGTGCTAATGAGGTGTCGTGGAGCTGGTGAGAGCGTGGCCCTGGAACCTCAGGAGCAGTTCTCAGCCCAGTGACGGGCACCTCAGGGCAAGCCGTCTCCGCAGAGCCTCAGGGTACCCTCCAACTGAGGCCGAAATCCAGGATGAGCACCCATTGTCCTGTTCAATCCCTCAAGAACCTGGAGACAGGGTTACTGTGAAAGTCTCCATTTTCAGCTGGTCGTGGCAGTGCACATCTATAATCCCAGCTACTCTGGAGGCTGAGGCAGGAGAATCAAAAGTTCCAGCCCAACCCGGAACTAGTGAGTTCTTTGGCTCAAAAATTTTTTAAAAAGGGGCTGAGGATGGAGCGCAGTGGTAGAGTGGTTGTCTAGCATGCTCAACAACCTGGGGCTGATCACCAGTACTACCAACAAAGAATTATTTTAATGATGGGGACACTGAGACTCAGAGATGAGGTGGCCTGGCCAAGGTTACTATAGCAGAGAAGTGGGCTGGATTTAAACTCAACCCTCCACTCCTAGCAGTGAACCCACTTAATAGGATTAGTGGGAAGAGTGTAGACCATAGAGTGTCACCACAGCACTAGGCACACAGGGAAAAGCCATTCGTAATTGTCAGGATGGGTGGAATTTGGGCTCTTGGGTGGCCACTCAGGTCCGCAGGAGTCTCTGGACATCACTGGACATTGTAGGACATAGAGTGAGCTCAAGTGACATTGTGGGGTCAGAGACCCCCCAGGGCTCAATGCCATTGCATTCTGTGTCCCTGCCTGTGTCCCACTCCCTGGCACTGGCCAGGATACATGCTGGTTCAACATGCCCAATCCATGCAATTGGGAAACTGAGGCTCTGAGAGCCCCCTCCTGCCAGGACTAGGAGCCAGGGTGGCAGATACAGCAACTAAGGACAGATTCTGGAGAGAGATGTGCGCATTTGAGTTCTGCTACGGCCCCGGCCAGCAGACAGCAAGTAGCCAAACCTCCTTGAGTCCACGTCCATCCTCTGTATAACGGGACAACAAAAGATCCCCCTGGGTGAGATTAAGAAGCCAAAGGACACTGGTGCACAGAGAAAAGAGGCAGAATTTCCGCCTCTGGAAGGTCTGACTCCAAACCTCTCATGGCATAAGGGAGGAAACTGAGGCCCAGAGAAGAGGAGAGGGTTCCTCACAGACTGCTCAGAGCAGGGACTCAAGCTCAGGCCCCTGGACTCCTGGTGCAGTGCTCTGGCCACCTCCCTGCCCGCCAGTGTCAGCAGAGCCCCCTCCCAGCCGTCCTTCTGCCGGTGTCTCGGGCCCCTGTGGCTTCGAGAGCCTGCGCCATGGGCTGCAACGAGGAATGCCATTCTCCCTCTCCTGGCACACTGAAGGTTTTGAAAGTTAAAGTATTACCGTCGGCTTTGTTGTTGCCTAACTACGACAGACAAATTGAGAACCAGTTGTCAAAATGTCATTGCACAACAAATCAACATGCAAAACGAGTCGCAGAGCTCTGTGGTGTATAATTAAACAAAAAATCCCTTTTAGAAATTTCAGCGAGCGTTGGTTCCACTTTATATTTGTCTGTGTGATTAATAAAGGCAGCTAATTTTCAGACTTTAAAAACAGCTAGAAAATAGCTCCTAATTACATATTAGGTTCCTAGCGGCCCCCGCTGAGCTCCACCGGCATTGGTGGGCCGAAGAATTTGGCAGAGCCTTAATTGCATTCTGAGCATCATCTAATTTTAGTTAAATGTAATGTAATCAGCAGCAGATGTCTGAAATAAAATATGAATTATGAATATGATGAAATTTCATTCTTGAATAAAAAAGTAATTTGCTATTTAGTTCATTAAAGTCTTAGAGGTTTATTAGGAGCAGGTATATAGGGCTGGGCAAGGTTAGGTATTAAATATGTGGGGGAGAGAAAGGGAGACCCCAAAGGGATGGGAAATTGCATCCAGGGATGGCCAGTTAGGGTTAATAACTGTGCGGCCTGGGGGAGGCCTTCAGGGACCCTGAGGCCACCTGGCCCAATAACTCCTTCAGGCTTTTGAAGCAGGGCCAAAGTTGTGGGGTCAGAGGACTTATGGCGGGAAGCCCTGGTGCCTCTGACCTCTGGACCACCCCTGGGACCCACTATCCCTCCCCCCACCCAGGACTACTGTCGCTGGCTTCTGAGATGGATACAGTGGATGGCTCACTCCTGCTGACATCGTGTGTGCCAGACACTACACTGGCCTTGGTGACAGCATGAGGTGGCAATCAGTATCCCAGACACTGAGCAAAAATCAGGGCTGTGCCTCTCACTGTCTGTGTGATCTCAGGCCAGGGTCTCTGTTTCTCTGTCTGTAAAATGGGGCTAATCATAGCACCTATCAGACACTCGGAACATACCTGGAATGTGGCAAAGCTGTTTCGTGTCACTGGCTGCTGGATGGATTTGCTATTGTCTGTTGCAGAGGTCACACAAAACTCATGTTAAAATGTCCCCTTTGGTCTTTACGAGCAGCCTGTGGTGCAGAGACTGCAAATTCTGTCTTTCAACCGAGGCTCAGGAAGGTTAAACAACTCACCTGCAGCTGCACAAGTCATTTCAGGACTACCTCATCCCATGTCCCCCACTGCATCCCAAGTGGTGCCAGTAGATCTGAGTTGGTGAGTGTCCCGGGCTGGGACTTCTGGGAGGAGACAGGTTCCACCAGCCCCAGGTGGAGGCAGAGAGTGAGGGGTGGGCAGGCGGCAGGAGGCTGGGCAGAGGACCAAGGCTGGCCCCTGGGTTCTGCCAGAGCTACTCTGGGCAAGTTGGGGACAGAGGCTCTCCACTCCCTGTTCACACCAACCAATAATTCCCTGCAATTATCTGGAAAACATTAATTAGCAAAGTGCACTCTATCGACTGGAGGCCCCCTGGTGATCGATAAGTTGGGACAGTCTCTGGGGCTGGGAGAAGGGAGCTGAACCAGGAGATGGGGGTGGCAGCTCTGCCTCAGCATCCAGCGCCTTCGTCTACAGCACTGGGAATGGCCCATTGTCTTCCTGCATTGGGCTCCAGCTCTACACAATCCCCTGGGCTTTTAGCAGTCCCTTTGCCTCTCAGAAGGAACCTTAGTTTCCCCACATGTAAAATGGAAGGGTAGCTTCCATCTAAGGGTAGCTTTCATCTAACAGTCTTCTTCCTGCTTCCCAAAGTTCTGGGAGCAGAGCAGGCTCTCCGGGGGCCTAGTGGGTCAGTGGCATGGTTGCTGTGGAGGGGCCCCCCTTCTCTTGGGCTTGACTTCCCTTTGGGACAGGGCAGCCTGCAGGGGGCTGGGAAAGCAAGCACGAAGGGTTCCTGTGGCTGCTGTCCCAGGGTGAAGGAGAAAGTCAGCAGCATACAGCCCCCAAAAGCGCTCCTGATGGCCTCAGGCTCCAGTCTGTGCAGAGTAGAGTATGTATATGGTGGGGTTAAGAGCACAGTGGCGGTGGAACAGGAGAGTGAAACCCCAGCTTCCCCAGCTCTTCAGCAGAGCCCTGGCTGGTCTCCTCACTTCTCTGCACCTCCGCATCTACCTCTATGCAGGGCACCACCTGCTGGATGGCTAGGAGTCTCCAGTGGGCTGGCATGTGCCTGTGGCCAGCCCTGTGCCTACAGTAGTTGTGCGTAAGTGGAAGCTCTTGTCATGTACACTGCCGGAGTCCCACCCCGCCCCGCCCCAGAGCCGTCAGCATCCCAACAGGACCTGGCAGTCCCCTGGGCTGGTATCTCTGGGCTGGTATAGTGAAGAGGGTTTAGTAAAAAGGAGTTCTGAGCTGGGTGTGGTATAATCCTAGCACTCTGGGAGGCTGAGGCAGGAGGAGGATTGCAAGTGCAAGTCCAGCGTGGACAAATTAGCAACATAGACCCTGTCTCAAAATTTTTTTTTTTTTTTTTTTTTGTGGGTACCAGGGGGTCGACCTCAGGACCTCGCGCGCCAACAGGCACCCGTGCCACTGAGCGATATCACCGGCCCCTTTTTCGTATGTGGGTTCCGGGAGTCGAACTCGGGCCCTTGCGCTTGCCAGGCAGGCGCTTATGCCTCTGAGCCATCTCACCGGCCCTCAAAATTTTTTTTTTAAAAAAGAGTTGGAAATGTAGCTTAGTGTGACAGCCCTGGGTGCAACCTTCAGTACTGGGAAAAGAGAAAAAAAGTTCTGTGTACACGGATGCAAACCAGCCAGGGGCTGGGACAGCCAGGATTTCTTCCACCCAGGTCTGACAAGGCTGAAATGGAGTTGCCAGAGCCAGGAAGAGGGTGCCACAGGGCTGTGGTCTCATGGGGTCACAGCTACTGCCACAAATGCTGAACCAAAGGCACGGGTATCCCAAACTCTCCCCCCTCCTGCCCCCACTTCCCATTGGACAGGAGCCAGAGGGACCCCCCCAGGTGCTACCTGCGGAGATCAGCTTCCTGGGGCACAGAGGTGGGCAGGGAAAGGGAGACTGGACAGGTGGTAAGTGGGCAAAACCCACCACAGCACCCCTGCGCAGGAATTTGGAGAAGTGTTTTATGGGGTGGCCTCTGGGTGAGAACAGACATGAGGAGGTCCGAGCAGGGTGGACCTCACTCTGTTGCCGGCACTTGGGTCTCTCCCTGGGCTTCTCCTCAGTCCCCATGGGACCTCAACCTGCCATGGAAAGAATCTCACTTCCCCAGCAGTGCTCCCAAGGCAGTGCTCCTGGGCAGTCGTACAGGACGGTCAGACAGCCCTGGGTGTGTGGATGCCCAGCGTGCTTGCTCCGGCCGTGGGTTGAGTGGCTTTGCCGCTCTGAGGTTACCGGAAGTTACCTCAGTGGAGTCCCGAACACGGCACTTGAGGAGAGCAGGTCTGAATGTAACGCATTCACTTCCTCCTCGCTCCACCCTCTTTCCCCTCCTCCCCTGCCTTCACCCATTCATCTGGTAGTGATTGGACCGCTGCCATGCACCGGCCCTGCACCAGGCCCCAGCCCAGGCTGCAGCACATCCAAGAATCACTTGTCCTCCAAAGAAAACTGACTGAGTACCTCCAGGCTTGGGGGACATGACAGCCAGATGACAGTAATGCTGGCCCCCACCATGATGAGGTCCACAGAGAGGAGTCTCAGTGAGGAGACTGGCAGCAAGAGGTTCCCAAGTTCTAGATGCTAATGGAGTGGATGGGGTGGAAAGGGGTGGCCCGATGTCACCCAGCAGCACCCATCAGGGAAAGAGCCCCCTCCCGGGTTTTCAGCCTGAGACCTCAGTAGGTGTCTGTAATGAGGGCTTCGTGTGCAAGACCTCAGTGTACAAGCAGCCTCAGGGCTGGGCATGGTGAGGGCATTCGGGGTTCTGGAGCAGCTGGACCACTCAGGTGCCTTCGCCTCCACGCCACTGGCAGGGCCACCCCCTATCAGGACCTGAGGGCGCCTGCCTGTCGCCCCCTGGCCTCTGTCCGGCCCAGGTCAGCTGCATGTCCCTGCTCTATTCATCAAGGGCATGACAGCTAAAATTCATCTGAAGATGAAGAAAGTGCCCACTAATCCGTTCTGCAAGACATTGATAGACTAGCAGCTCAGGGAGAATTGCACAGCAGTAATGAAATTAGGCTAAAACTGCTGGCGGATTGCAGATAATTGCCCTTGTCTGTCACTAGGAATAACATCTCCCAAATCCAACACAATGATTGTTCAAGTTGCAGGAATTTTCTTTCTTTTCTTTTTTAAAAACAGAAAAGCAAGAGAGCCAAGGCCAACCCAGGGCTTGGAACCCTGGCCTGGGGCGTGAGGAGTGGCCACTGGCGTGCTGACCACCTCCCCTGCCCAGCCTCCCTCGGAGGGATCAAGGGGCTGCAGGAGGAGCTGAGCCGGCCTGAGATATTGTCCCCAGGCCCTTTGCGAGTCCCATCTTGATTTCCCCTCGATGCCCCCTCCTTCTGTTCCAGCTGGCAAGGCCCTGAGGGAGGGCAGGAAATTCCTGGGGGACAAGGGCTACAGCAGGGACAGTTCTGGGTTCTGGGCAGGGCAGAATCTGGCTGGAAGGAGGATCATAAGACTCATGTTAAATTGCATTTCCATGATGCTGAGACAACATTGCTTCTTCACACGAGGGAATGGACTGTGGGGGGTATGGGCCACTCCTCCTTGGCTCTGCCGTGGGGGTCTAGAGTCCCTGAAAGGACAGTTCTGAGAGAGGAGAGCTTAAGGACTCCGGCTTTCCAGGTTGTTGTGATTGCCAAGTAGCTGGCACGTGGATTCTCTTGCCAGGCAAACGTCTCAGAGCATTCAATGTCAGGACCAGCATGTCTTAATGTCAGTGTGAGGGGCCTTTTCAGTATTGCATGTGTGATGTCAGTATCATCAGATGATGTCAGAGAACATTTGAATGTCAACATCATCGTATGTTAAATGTCAGTAGCCAGGAAAGCTTAAATATCCCACTCATAGGGAGCCGGAATGTCAACTTCGTGGACTGTCAGCATGGAATTTGGGAGCTGGAAAGAATCTTAGCAATTAGCCCAAAGTTCATTTGATGCATGAACAAACTGCAGCTCAGAGAGGTTGAGTGATTTGCCCAAGGTCACACAAGGAGTTTAATTTCATCAAGGACCTTCATCAAGGTCACAGTTGTTCTTGGTCAGTGCTCGGAGAACTTGTAATTCTTTCTGTCCTCCAGGCCACACCCCAGGATGTTGGTACTTGGTGCTCAGTTCTTAAGGATACGCATGTTCTGAGATTTGTACAACAGGAACTCCCAGAATCCTCTGGCCTGCTAACTGCAGGTCAGTCTGTGTCATCAATCAGCCTGGCCATTGACTGAGTCATACGTTCCATATCCTAACTCTCTTGCATCAACCAGGGTCCGTTGAGGGCTCCATGAGACCGAGACCAGGTGCCGGCAATGAGATGAGGCTGTGGGGAAGATAACAGAGTAGACTGGCGGTTCAGAGGGGGCAATGTTGTCCCCACTGATGACCTGCATTTAGGGCGGCTTCCGCAAGAGGATGACTTCAGAGCAGTGTCGTGAAGGAACCGAGGGTTTTCATTTGCGCCTCAGCTAGGGCTGGGATAGGCTGGGCCCAGAGTGGAGACCCCACCCCTCATGGGGAAGGGCCAGGGGTACAGGGAGGGGTGGGGTGCTTGATGGTGTAGAGAATTGATTTAAGGCCCTTCCACCGTTCACATTTCTCCTGGATCAGTGCTTCTCCACACACCTCTGGGGGTCCACAAGAGCCCTTCAGAGTGCCTGTGAGGTCAAAGCCATTTTCGTAATAAGGCAAAGTTGTTATATTTGCCCTTGATGAGAAGTAAAACGTTATGAAGTTTGTTTGTTTTTTTGTGTGTGGGTACTGGGGGTTGACCTCAGAACATTGTGTGCCAGCAGGCGCCCGTGCCGCTGAGCGATATCACCAGCCCTCTTTTCGTATGTGGGTACTGGGAGTCGAACTCAGGACCTCACACTTGCCAGGCAGGCGCTTATGCCGCTGAGCCATCTCACCAGCCCTGTTATGAAGTTTTAAAAATCTCAACGTCTCAGTGAACAGCTTTTAAATATTCCACGTGATGAAATGGCGATTCTGTACAAGCAGCCCCTCCGTGCTATTGCTAGCAGCTGCAGAAAAGCCATGTGTTGTTCGCATCATGAGCGGCGGTAGCTGCCCTTTGTGTACAACACCATTTTACCTGAAAGAACAACTAACAACCAAGAACAATGGCAAACAACCATAACTCCAGCTACTTGGGAGGCTGAGGCAGGAGGATCTCAAGGTTGAAGCCACTCTGGGCAACTTAGTGAGATCCTGCTTAAAAAAAAAAAAAGTGGGGAACGGGGATATAGCTCAGTGGTAGAAACCTTGCCTAGCATGCACCAGGCCCATGCAGTTGCCTAGCATGTTCAGTCCCCAGGACTGAAGCAGCAGGGGGTGGGGGGGGACAACTAACGCACTCTAGCCTTTCAGACTTAGATATTTGGCAGATATTTTCTGAAAAATGAACAAAGTTGCCTGTCAACTGACAGCATTTGTTGCCAATGATAAAATTTGACTTTCAAGTGAAAATCAGAATTTTGGAAACTTGTATCTGCCACTGTGGGTTTGACAGCTTCCTACTTAAATACGTTGCTGAAGAGATTGGTAATATTAGCGACTGTGGCTTTTTAAAATATTATATTATGAAATGTGTCAACATTCGGAAAGGCTGCATACCCAGGAAACTCAGATTTTCCCAATGACCAACACATAATGTTTCAAAATGAGCAAAAGATCCATTCATTGTGCAAAATGAATGGGTGGATTTTAATGTAACAGGGTATGGAAAATCAATTGGTGTCTTTTCAGATGCCGTAATGTGACGAGCCATTAGGAAGGTATTACTTGTGGAGTTTGGGTTTAGGATCAAAGATTATCCACAATGATGTCAGAAGGCCACCAGAATCCTCTTCCCTTTCCAGCCTACGAGTTAGTGTGAGGCCTGATAGTCTTCATATACTACAACTCACGCAACACGGATGCAAAAGCAGAAATGAGGATCCGGCTGTGTACGTTAAGCCAGACATTAAAGAGATTTGCAAGATGGAAATCCCATTTTTCAGCAACAAAGACTGAGACATAGAAAGGGCAGAGCTGAGCCTTGGATCAAACCCGCTTTCTCCGCTGGGCCTCTACTTCCCCATCTGGCCTGACCTAGGATCTGAAGGGCAAAGGTCTTCTCGTGTCTTCTGTCCAGGCACCAGGGAGATGGGGCAGGCACAAAGCCAGAACCTGACCGTTTGGTCCTATTATCCTCCTGCCCAGGGTGGATGGGGCCAGGCCCCCAGCGTGGCAAGGAGATGCCCAGGGCCGTTCGCGGTAATGGATTGTGGGCAGGTGGCGGCCGGGTGAAGGAGTGTGCCGGCCTCGGCCCGTAATGCCTCACGCGCTAGGTCTGGCACGGGTAATTTACTGCCACCGACAATAACATATTTCACTTCCCGTCGCCCCGATGAAGATTAGTTGTGTTTGAAAGTGGCTGAGTACACAGTCAATTCCGCTTAAACGTTTACAGCCAACTGAGCACAGATAATACCCCCTCGGAACATGTGTCCGCGCCTCCTGCAGCTTGGGGCGGGGCTCAGAGAAGGGGCAGGGGTTCCTTGCCTCCGGAAGGGGCTGCAGCTGCCAGGAACAGAGACCCGGGCAGGCCGTATGGAGGAGAAGATTCCAGAGCTGGGGCCTGGGCTGAGATCTATGGCTTTCTTGGGATCTCACTATTTGAACTGCTTTTAAAAATCATTCATTCAACAAACACTTCTCTGGAACTGGCCAAGGACATCTGTGCAGTCTTTGGGTACAGAGAGGGTCAGTCATGATTGCTGGAAGCAGATGATACTGGAAGCAGATTTCAGCTCCAGTTTCTAAAAGAAAGGAAACCCATGCTCAGACAGGCTTGGTAGCTTCCCCAAGTTCACACAGCTGGTACCAGATGGAGCCAGGATTTGAACACAGTCCTGACGGGGTTTCTGAGCCTTGGATTGTTCCTGGTGGCTCTGATTCAGCTAGTGTGATCGAGCCCTGAGCTGAGCTGGGCTGGGTCATCTGCTCAAGTCCAGCCATGGCCCTTGGTTCCTGGGTGAACTCTGAACTCGCACCCACTCTCAGGTTGACCAGCAGGCTCCAGTGCTCAGCTTGGAGTCCCTGGGTCTTGTTGGGGGTCCTATTGCAGGCCTGGAGTGGTGTAACAAAGAAATTTAGGCTGTATAGAGCCCCAAGCCCAGAACTTCTCTCTTTGGTGAGAAGCTGCTCTTGCCAAGCAGTCTTCTTGATGTCTTCGGCAAACAGAGTAGCTTGAGAACTGTCATGGCCAGGCCTGGGCCCAGCTTCCCACAAGGCTGCCCTGATACCTGCAGGGCCCAGACAAGAGAAAAATGGAGGCCCAGCCCCAGCCTACCCACCTGCATCCTGCGTCTAGAGCCAGAAGGGCGTGGTGCACCCACATGGGGATACCAACCTGCCAGGCCAAGCCTGGCCCACACCCACACCTCCAATGGCCACCCTGTAGCTGCCCTGGGGGCCTAAAGGAACTCACACCCCTAGCAGGTTTGACCTGGGAGGTGGAGATGTTGGTGGCCTCAGGAAGAACCCTCCAGGCCTTGAAAGTGGGTTTGGGACTGTCAGAGATGGGAACTGGGGACCCTGGCTCCTGGAATGTAGCCAGGAGAGGCACAGGCTCCTGGTGGACACAAGCCTTGGGCCCCATGGACTCTTTACCTGGGGGAAGGGGCTTGCAGGCCCTTTAAGATGCAGGTGGCCCAGGTCCCAGGGGTGCTGCTCCCCTGGCCAGCCCTGCTCACTTGGGGCCAAGTAGATAGTCAGGGCGCCTCCTTGCTGTACTACCCCCAACCCTGAGGCCAGTCAAGTCCCCAAGAGGCTTCCAGGTCATGAGACCACATGGCACCTACCTCTGTGAAGAACCAGAGGCTAGCCATGTGTCACCTGAGGGGGTCCTTTCTGTGGTCATGGTTGCCATGATCACACCATAAACGGAGGTGTATACTAAGCACCACAGAGCCAGCCGGGCCAGGTCCTATAGGATGTCACCCTCCTTGAGCCTGGTGGACAGCTGTCCCCACTGGCTGTCTGAAGGAGGACACTGAAGGATGGGCTAGATCCAGGCCCAAGGCCAGGTCCCATGGGGGCTCCTGCAGAGCAAAGGAGCCCATATATGTGTGGTTGTGGCCTCGCGTGTGTCTCACTCTGTGTAGGACACTGGGGATACCACGACAGTGAATGCCAAAGGCATCTGTGTCCCCTAGGATGACACTGCCCAGCTATGCTGTTTTTATCCACACCTTAGGAACCTAGTGACTGACCCTATTGTCTGCATGACACAGTTTCTCTGTATCAGTGTGACACTCCCACCGGCCCTGGAGGAGGAGGGGACATTGTCTAACTGTGCCTGTGGGACACTGTCAGGGCTTCTCTCCTCCAAACACAGTCTGTCTCGCTCCATGCGGGGCTCCACGGGGGTCTGTGTGACAAGGTTTATCTCCGTTGGGAGGAACTCTCAGGCGACCCTGCCAGTGAATGGGGAAAATGCTCCAGGACACTGTATGTCAGATGGTGTGACACTTCCCCTGTGGACCTACAAGGTCAGTGTCACACCGTTCATCGCTCTCCAAAACACCATCTGGGTGACCTATGGGTGTCTGTGTCACACCATTTGTCTGTCTTCGTGACACCATGTGGATGACCCGTGTGTGTGTCTGTGTGACACCATTTATCTGTCTCCATGACATCATCTGGGTGACCAGTGCATGGCTGTGCGATGCTGTGTATCTGTGTCCCTGACACTGTCCAAGTGACCTATGTGCAGTGGCGCTGTCCCCTGTGGACTGTGATTGTGAACCTCAGGCTGGAGCGTCCCCACTGGGCACTGGCAGAGGGTGGTGACTGCTAACCCCCCGGAGGCTCCATCCACTGGCAGTGCCCCAGACTCCAAGGCAGAGCCCCCCGAGCAAGGGACACTGCCACAGAGACAGAAGTCCTTGGTGACCACTGACCAGGGCCCTCGCTGCAGGGCAGGTGGCCCCGTTATCTCCTTCACCCTCCTGTCTCCACGCAGGGTGCATCTGTGCCCTTTGTGCCTTCCACCCTCAAGGCAGCATCCGGGTCCTCCATACCAGGTTGGAGCCCTCCCTGCCACTTCTAAACCCAGTGCCACCAAGGACTCCCAAGACCTTCCTGCATCAACTCATAGAGCCCCATTCAGGCCCTGAGGCCCCAGTCAAGTCCTACCTTCACCTGCCTCACCATCGAACAGATGTGCACAGGCCCCATTTCAGCACCCTTATGTGGGGGCCCGGTCCACCCCCATCCCCGAGGTGCCCACCACACAGCCACGCCTCATGTTCTAGAGGACCGAGAACCCAGGGCAGGAGTCCGTGAGCCTGGCTGAAGGCACCTTGCTGTGTGACCTTAGAAATAAGCTTAACTTTTCTGGGCTGAGTCATGAGATAACCTAAGCAAGGGCTTATGTGGCTTGGAAATGCAACAGGAAAAGCAGAGCGCCCTGCATTGCTACCAAGCTCTTCAGTGTCCAGAGCGCGGCTGCCATGGCCATGAGAGTGATGAAGTGGCAGCTTCCATCTCTGAGCTCAGCCTGGGAGTCGAGCGCTCTGCAGGCTGTGTCTGCTGCTACACGGGCCTTCTTTTGTTTCCACATTGCAGATAGGAATCCGGTTCAGAAAGAGAATGAGTGATTTGTGGTAAAGCCACACAGTAAGGGACTAACAGAGTTTGGGCCAAACCCACACCTAGCGTAAGTTCTAAATTCCCACTCCTGGTCTCCAGTAGGAATGACGTATGGCAGGATTATCTCTCCCTTTCACAGATGCAGAAACTGAGCTCAGCGGGAGAATAGGACTCCTCATCCAGTGCTCTTCCCCACCCCTCCCCAGTCTTTTTACCATTCTGAGTGCAAATCACCATGATGGGTGAAGGGAGACTTGAACAGGAAAAGAGAGTCTGTTGGGGACAAAGGGCCCCTGTGGCCACACAATGGTGACAATCAGAGCCAGACGACAGGCACTGGGCTTCAGGAGCAGCTTTCTCTGCACAATGGGGGCCTATGCTACTGGGGGGCACAATGGCACCCTGTGTTGGGTGCCATTGGGTGTTGGGTGAGATGGCTATGGCAGCCAGGGCCTGGCCTAGGAGCTGGGGGAGGGGCTGGGGGAGTGGACACACAGAGGAAGAGTGAGGGGCAGCCAACCTACGTGTATGATTTGGAAGATCTTTCTTTCTTGGTCCAAACACCCACCATCAGTGGCCCATCACCATGCTTAAAAGTGTGCAACTCACTCTTCATCCCCTGGCCTTTGGGCAAGAAACTGAAACATCTGAGCCTCAGTTTCTCCATCTGTAAAATGAAATACTAGACCTTACTTGGCAAGGGTGCTATCAGAATTCAGTGAGGGTGGCGCATTAAGTGACAT
Organism: Erethizon dorsatum; assembly: GCA_028451465.1. Taxonomy (NCBI): domain Eukaryota; kingdom Metazoa; phylum Chordata; class Mammalia; order Rodentia; family Erethizontidae; genus Erethizon; species Erethizon dorsatum. The sequence continues at coordinate 108,810,551 of CM051830.1, read as the reverse complement.
ATAGTAATGACTGTGTTAGTTCTTTTTCATGATGGTGGATGGATGGATGGATGGATGGATGGAAGGGTGGGAGGGTGGATGGATAGATGAATAGAAGGACAATGAGTGGAGGGGTGGATGGTGGATAGGTGGGTAGATGGGTGGATGAGTGTGTGGGTCGGTGGGTGGATGGATGAATGAACAGGTTGGTAAGAAATCATATGGGATGGAAGGAGAGAAGGAAGGAAGGATGGAAGGGAGGGAGGAAGAAAGAAAGGAAAAGATAGATGAGTGGATGGATGACAGAATAGATGAGAGGAAGGATGGATGGATGGATGGGTGGATGAATGACATGAAGTGAAGTCCAGATACCAAGTGGAAGCAGTAACAACAGGTAGAATAGAGGTGGGAAGGTCGGAGAAGACCTCCACGATGAGGCAAGCTGCAGATAAGCAGAAGGACCAGCTCCTGGCCTGCACTCCTGCACAGACAGGTACTCCAAGAGCCTTTCTTGAATGAATACCTGATGTGCTGCCAGCAGGAAGAGACAGAACCTCCTCCCTGGATCCCAGGTCTGTGCTAACCAAGGCCCTGGGCTTTTCATCCTTCCTCAGGCCCTTCCAATGGATGGCATGAAGACTCCAGTCCATCTCTGCCCTTGAAAAGGGTGGCCAAGGCAGGAGGCTTGCAATCAGAGAGCCTTGGTTCCAAGTTCCAGCTCTACTACCTCCCTACTGGCTGTGTGACTCTGGGTAGTCCCTTCCCCTCTCTGAGACTCAGGTTTCTTGACTCTGTAAACTAGGCGTCACCTGCCCAACCTCACCCAGATATCGTGGACAGTGGTAGCTGGTGGAGGAGGAGCCCCGGCACACAGCGGGTACATAGAGACAAGTATGGCTGGAGTTCAGGTCGGAGTATGGAGCTTGATGGCAGAGAGGGATCTCAGGGCCAACTCAAGTCCTTCAGAATCCTAATATCTCTCCAACCTCCGTCCTCTGACCTGAAACTTGAAGGGCTGATGGGACCTTTTCTTTTCTTCTTTTCTTTTCTTTTTTTCTCTTCACTTCTCTCCTCTCCTCTTCTCCCTTCCCCTCCACTCCCCCTCTTTCTTTCTTTCTTTCTTTCTTTCTTTCTTTCTTTCTTTCTTTCTTTTCTTTTCTTTCTTTCTTTCTTTCTTTCTTTCTTTCTTTCTTCTTTCTTTCTTTCTTTCATTCCTTCTTTTATTGAGACAGGGTCTCGCCATGTAATTCAGGCTGGCCTTGAACTCACTATGTAGGTAGGCTGGCCTCAAACTTACAGCAACCCTCCAGCCTCAGCCTCCCAAGTGCTGGGATTGCAGGCATACACCCAACTCATAATTTAAAGAGAACAAGGGAGGAACTCTCCAACCACAACTGCCTCTTAGTGGAATTACCAAAAAGGGCTTTTTAATTAATGACAAGAAGTTGGGGACAGGCTCATATCCATAATTCAGGGTGCTGGCACTGCAGCTGCCCATAGTTTCATTTTCCTTTCTTTATGTCTCACTCTTAGCCTGATCTATATTGTTAAAATCCTGCATGAAAAATGGCCCCAGTTTTTCAGGTGGAGCCGTAAACATTTAACCTTCCTCACTCCAGTTCCCCTGTCAGGGGAAGCTTAGAGACTTTTAAATGCAGTTTAAGACATGCTGGCGATGTCTCATTAAAATTTAGTCTTGCCTTTTCCTCCGCTGTGGTTAATGCTCATGGGGCATGGGACAGGTGGCTGGGAGGGGACAGGTGGCTGGGAGGTGACAAGGAGGTGGCGATCAGATTGGAGCACTCAGATGTGCAGGTCTGGACTCTCTTGCGATCTCCTGAACCCCAGCCCTGGGAAGGGCCAACAGGAGGTGGGAGGTGGCCAGGAGCTGGCAATGCCTTGGGAATGGTGATGCTCGGTCTCACCCCCTGCAGCCCCTCCTCATGAGCCAGGGGCTTTTTGAGTCCCTGTCTTGCTCCTTCTCTTCCCTCCACTCTCAATCCTCAGGGCATCTCACCTACCTGAAATACCACGATACCTTCCTGCCCCCAACTCCAGCTCTCAGCCTGCAGGTCCAATCTTAGGAGGCTGCCTGCCCCGCCCTGGGCGGGGTTCAGGGTGTGCTATGGCTTGGGTGTGTCCCCCAAAACTCATGTTTTGGAAACTTAATCCCCAAAGTCATACGTTGATGATATTTAGAGGTGGAAATTTGGGGGGGTAATTAGGTTAGATGGGGTCATTAAGGTGGGCCCCCTGATAGTACTGGTGGTTTTAGAAGGAGAAGAGAAGCTGGGTGTAGGGGTGCACATCTATAATCCCAGCACATTGTGGACTGAAGCAGGAGGGTTGCAAGTTCTAGCCCAGCCTGGGCAACTCACCAAGACTCTGTCTCAAAATAAAAAAGGGCTAGGGATGTAGCTCAGTGTGAAGGCCCCTGGGTTCAATCCCTAGTACCACACACACACGCAGAATAGAAGAGAGACCTAGCACGTTTGCTGTGTCTCACCGTGACGAGGGGGTTTTCACCAGATGCCGGTGTTATGCTTTGGACTTTCCAACCTGTAAGGCCTTGAGCCAAATAAGCCTTTATCTTTTATGAATTATCCAGTCCCCACAAAGTGCAAATCCTGGGCGGATACCACATTATTCAGTTATAGCAGCAGAAAATGGACTAAGACCAGGTCTCTCTCCTATGTTTTGCCTTGAGTAACACTTTTCATACTGGGCTGTCGCTCTCTGCCCACTTGTGTATCCCCACCGCCACCACTACCACCAATTCTCCACTCCCAACTGCTGGTTTCCTTGGAGGTAAAAAGTGTTTCCTGCTCCCCACCAGGTCCCTGGCCCCTATGCAGGGCCTGGAACATTGTGAGCCTTCGCAATGGGACATTGAGTGAGGTTTGGATGCCCAGGGAGGTTTCCCAGAAGATCTCTGGCATAAGTTTCACCATTACTTCCTGGCTGTGCCACGTAGCCCTGTCCAGCTTTGGTGGGGTCTGAAGGCCTGGGGTTGCCCCAGATGAATTGTCCCCACACCTGAGGTGCAGGTGAATCAGGGAGACTCTGGACAGGACACTACCCAACACTGTGTACCCAGTTTTTGTTTTTTTTTTTTTTTTTTGTGGGTACCAGGGGGACGACCTCAGGACCTCGCGCGCCAACAGGCACCCGTGCCACTGAGCGATATCACCGGCCCCTTTTTCGTATGTGGGTTCTGGGAATCGAACTCGGGCCCTCGCACTTGCAAGGCAGGCGCTTACGCCGCTGAGCCATCTCACCGGCCCCCAGTTTTGTTTTTTATAACAGTTTTAGTGAGATATAATTTACATACCATACAACGCACCCAGATAAAAAGCATCATTCAGTGGCTTTCAGTATATTCATGGGGGTTCGTAATCAGAACCACATTAACTTTAGGACATTTTCATCATTTCTTCCAAAAGGCAATCTCCTATTCACACACACACACACACACACACACACACACACAGCCCATAGTGTTCACTAATTTTTCTGTCTGTACGGATTTGCCTATTCCTGGCATTTCAAGTAAAGGAAAAGGTGCATGTGATCATTTGTGATAAGATCATTCACTGAGCACATTTTCCAGAGTCATGTTTGAGATCATATGTGCCAATACTCCCTTTCCTGGCTGAATAATATTCCATGATGGTATGAATATGCCATGTTTGGTTTATCCATCCACCAGTTGATGGACACTGGGCTATGGCCACTTCATAGCTATCATGAATAACGAACACTGCTATGACATCCGTGTTCAAGTCCCGATGTGGACAAGTTGTCATTTCTGCTGGGTAGATAGCAAGGAATGGAACTGCTGGGTCATGCGCTTGTGTTTTGGGATAGCAGCAGCCTCCTGGGTGGTGAGGGAGGGGACCATGCTGAGCAATGCGCAAGGGGAGGAGAGCAGAGCAGAGGAGAGTGGAGTCCCAGGGTTGCATGCCATGTCTTGGCAAGTCATTACATCTATGAGCCTTGACTTCCCCATCTGCTGAGCAGACAATCAAGTTGCCTCCCAGAGCTGCTGGGGGACACAGGATATGACAAGTCTGGGGGAGGAATGCTATAAGCCACTCACCCTCCGCATGTGTGGCAAGGACCCTAGAGATGCCGTGTCAACTGCCAAGTGCCACTGCTCTTGTCTTGGGCATGGATCATATGGCCCCAGGAGGGAGGCTGCAGAATGAAGTCCCTTCCCTCAACCTGCTCAAAGCCTGGCCCTGCCTCCCCCTGGCTGTATGTGGGATGCCACCAGGAACCAGGTTCTACTGGTGGGTGTGAGCCCCTGGAGGGTGGGGACTGTGTCTGTATTGTCCCATGATGTGTCTCCAGGTTCCACAGCAGCCCTAGTCACAAAGCGGGGCTCAATAATTTTTCTGAAAAGATGCTCTACTTTCAGGCTCAATTTCTCATTTGTGACATGGGCATGATACCGGGGCGCTTGGGCTTGTGAAAGCACAGAGCACGCAGCCAGAGTTTCAGTTGGAGTTCTGCCTCTCCCTCATCCCTGGAGGGGACGGTATCCGAGGAGAGAGACAAGTGACCCCTAGGAGGAGACAGAGGCAGCCATCGTGGTCCGTGCTCTGGCCTTAGCAGTGCTTTCGAGGTCCCCTGGGGCTTCTCCCACTGCCCTGTCCCTCCTCCCAGCCCCAGTGCAGTTTGCCACTTCCTGCACACCTCACCTGTGTCATGGGCCCAAGGTTTCCCATCCATCCTGAGGTGCCAAAAGGATGTCTCCTCTGCAGAGGCCTCTGCTCATTTTCCAGCTGACAGGGACAATTAGTATTGTCAGAGGTTGCTGTCACTGGAGATTTCATTACAATAGCCAGAGGGGAGGACACTGCTCGGAAGTGATCACGAGGCCTCGGTTATCAGGCAGCGCGTGCTGTACCCCAGACATGTGGGCAGAGGGAGGAGTGTCCATAGGGCAGGGCAGGGTAGAGACCTGGGGCCCTGTGCCTGGCTTTTGGGGGGCTGGCCTCCCTCCCCTCATCCCCAGGCACTGGCCCCGGGCATCAGTGCCCTTGGACTGCAGGCCGGTAGGGTCTTCCCCATCCTAGAGCACCTGGCTTTGCCCCCTTCAGGTCACAGGGGCCTTACAAAGGTGGCACAGCGGATCGAAGAACCGCAGCTCTCTGGGTTTATGGGACATGGTGGCCAAGCTTTGTCAGCCTCAACACCAGTCCTTGCTATCCCTGTGTTATTGCCAAGTGCTGCCCTAGTGAAAAAAATTGTAGAGGAAAAGTGAGGGGTTTGGGCCCTGTCCCCTGCCTGTTGCAGGGGACCCAAGTGACCTTTGGCAAATCCCACCTTGTGGGGCCTTGAGTGGCCACCTACGTGCTGGGGATGGGTGCCGTTGTGTGGCAGTGCCATGGCAGGAGGGGGCCACCTGCCTGCTCTGCCCCTCAATGGCAGGGGACCCGGGGTTAGTGACTCAAGCACTCATCTGATGGGAGAATGGTGGTCCTCACTTCGACTTACAGTGAAGATCTGTGGGGCGGTTACACGCGCCATACTCTGCTCCTAGCAGGACATGGAGAATATCCACAGAGGTAACTGGCCATCACACCTGCACTGGGAAGCCAGGCAGGCGACTGTGGAGGGTGTTTGGGCCACTGCTATGCAGTTGGCTGGGGTGGGGGTTAAATTCAGTGCAGGGTGTGTGTGTGTGTGTGTGTGTGTGTGTGTGTGTGTGTGTGTACATACATGAAAGAGGGAGAGCAGACCAGCATCCTTGTGCCTCTCCCAGGCAGAACCCAGGCCCACACTGCAGGAGCCCTTGCCTGGGCAACCAGAAGGTAGATGTGTGAGAAAGGTGGCCCTCAGGTGTCACCCCAGGGGCAGCAGTGGGAGTCAGCCACCATTTGTGTCACTTTCCAGCCTGCCACAGGGAATCAAAGGCTCTGACGGCCTGTTAGCGCCCATTCTCTGGGGATCACTCAGACCATTTCCACAGCACTCCGTGACAATGGGCCATAATTAAGGTGTCAGCGTATCATTTACCCTTTCAGTGCAAAGCGGGAGACAGGCGGTGATCTTCGCCTCCTCAATGAGATGCACAGAGACAGTGGCAGGGCAGGGGGCAGAGAGATTTGCCCACGCACACACACCCTCTCTCTCCCCTCCAAGACTCAGTTGGCCATTTCTCCCATAAGCCTTTGCTGACCCAGTGGATGGGCACATCCAGAGGGTAAGTGGGTGACTGAGCAGCCCTGAGGGTCATTGCCATGGGGGTGGGGAGGAGAAGAGAGAGCCTGGGAGGGGTAGAGGGACAGAGAGGACCAAGGACAGGTGGGCTCAGCTACATCCAATGAGCCCTGCAGCCCCTGGGACCGTCAAAGCCGTTGTGAGGCTGCTGATGTAAGACTGAAAAGAAGACGTGGAGGAAAAGTGTGTGTTCTGTGGTTTGAACTACGTCTACCAAAAAGATACGTTGAAGCCCTAGCCCCTAGTACCTGTAAGCATGACTTTATTTGGAAGTAGAGTCTTAGTATATGAAATCAAGTTAGGGTGGGGTCATTAAAGTGGCCCCCTATTCCGATATGATTGGTGTCCTTATAAGAAGAGACACAGATGCGTGGGGAAGGCCGTGGTTGACAGATGGAGCTTGCAGTAAAGCAGCTGTAAGCCAAGGAATGCCAGGGGCGGATGGCCACCAGGAGAAGCCAGGAAGAGGGAAGGAGGGACTCCACCCAGGGCGTCAGAGGGAGTGTGGTCCAGCTGACACCTGACTGGGGCTTCTCCCATCCAGAGCTCTGAGGAAATACACTTCTGTTATTTTAATCTCCCAGTTATGTCAGCCAAGTACACTCAGTGTATTCATGCGTGTGTGTGTGTGTGTGTGTGTGTGTGTGAGGGTGTGTGTGTGAAAGAGAAGAGAGTGGAAAAATAGGACAGAGAGAAAGAGGAAGAGAAAGAGAAAAATAAGGAAAAGCAGGAAGGTAGGAAGGAAAGAGGAAGAAAGAAAGGAAGGGAAGTTGGGTGTGGTAGCTCGGCTTCAGCATAGTCTGGTCAAGCACACTTTCTGTGCTGAGAGATTGTCAACACACAGCGTGGCACCGCCATCCCCACCACTACCACCGTCCCCACCATCACCACATGTGGGAAGGGCAAAGGGAAGAAAGACACAGCCCAGGCAGGCAGAAGAGAAGGAGGAAGCCAGAAAACCAAGCAGGCACGTTGGGGGAGGGGCGGCGGTAGGGAAGAGAGCAGAAGAGAAAGCATCTCAGACTTGAAGGAAGGCAAGAGTTACAGAGAGGGAGTGATAGACCCGAGAGGCCTGAGGGGTGGGGCTGAGGCGTGTCCAGGGCTTGGGCAGAGCATCCTTAGGGGACAGAGAGCTGCACCACCTTACAGTGAGATTGAGGAGTGAATGGGAGGTGGAAATGGAGGGAAGACACTGGCTTGGAAGCTGGAGAGGCTCCCCTCTTGCTGGGTGGAGAAGAGATGGAGGACGGTCTTAGCCATGGAGCCCAGGGAGGGGCCAGTGTGGTCCCTCATGCAGGACAGTGGCAGCCCTACCTAGAGCAGGGCCACAGGCAAGGGGACTTGGGGGCCTGGCGAGAAGCCTCAGCATGCCGCCAGCCTCAGCTCACCCTCGTTGCCACTGTATAAGTTTGTGAGAGATGCAATGACAAAGAGCCACAAACCAGGTGTTTTCAAACAACAGAGATGTATGACCTTACAGCCTGAAAGCCCGAAGTCTGTAAACATGATGTCCACGGGATTCGTTCCTTCTGGAACTAATCAAAACCACTGTGCCTTTCTATGAGTTTCTGGTGCTCACTGCTAATTCTTGGCTCTTTTTAGCTGGTAGCTGCACCCTCCAGTCTCTGCCTCTGTTGCCAGTCACTGTCCTCTCTGTGTCTACACTCACATTTCCTTCTTTTGTGGGGGAAGGGGGTTGTACTGGGAATTGAACCCAGGGCCTTCACAGTAAGCTACATCCCCAGGCTTTTTTTATTTTTTATTTGGAGACAGGGTCTCACTGACTCACCAAGTTTCCCAAACTGGACTCAAACTTATGATTTTCCTGCCTCAGCCTTCCAGAATGCTGGGATCATGATCACAAGTGAGCGCCGCCACATCTGCTACATTTCCGCTTTGAAGGACACTAGTATGTCATCTTAACATGATTACATCGGCGAAGATCCCGTCTGAGTCCATTTGTGCTGCTATAACACAATATTGCAGACTAAATCATTTATAAAGAAAAGAAATGTATCCCTTATTGTTCCAGAGGGTGGGAAGTCCAAGGTTGAGACACTGGCACTGGTGTCTGATGAAGGCTGTGTCCAGGATGACATGTTGTTGCTGCTGCATCCTTCAGAGGGGAACACGTGGGCATGTAGGCAGGGGGCAAAAAAGCTCTCACACCAGCAAGGTGGCTCACGCCGTGATCCCAGCACTCTGGGAGGCTGAGGCAGGAGGATCGCAAGTTTGGGTCTAGTGTGGGCAACTTAGCCACCCAGCAAGATCTTGTCTTGAAATAGAAAATAAAAATGGGCCTGGAGATGTAACTCAGTGTGCAGGTTCTGGGTTCAGTTGCCCAGTACCACAAAAAAGGAGAGAGAGGGAGGGAGGGAGGGAGAGAGGAAGAAGAAGAAGAGGAAGATGAAGACAAAGACGAAGAAGAGGAAGATGAAGAAGAGGAGGAAGATGAAGAAGAGGAAGATGAAGAAGAAAAAGAAAAGAAAAGAAAAGAAAAGAAAAGAAAAGAAAAGGAGAAAAGAAGGAAAGCTCTCACATGAGTTTGCTAATCCTATTCATGAGGGCAAAGCCTCCTACCTCAGTCACCTCCCTGAAGCCACCTACCACAGTGGCAGTGGGGGCAGAGTTTCAGCACAACTTTGTAGGGGACACCAGCATTCGAACCATAGCAGACCTTGTTTCCAGATTGGGCCACGTTCACCAGGGGCTCAGGCTTCAGCGTAGCTTCTTGCGGGCATGGTTCTACCTACTCCAGCTCCTGTCACGTCAGCTTGTCATCCTTGACTGGACGCATGTAACAAGCACCTGATCGCCCCTGCAGCTGGCCCAGGCATGGCGCTCCTGCGCTCATGAAGGCAGAAGTTTTGGGGAGTGGGTCTGGGGCTCGGTGAAGCAGGGGAGTGCCTGGGCCACACTTTGGAGAGTTGTCCTCAGAGCTGAGCTACGGAAAGGGAGCAGAGGCTGGGGGGAGGGGTTACCCCTCTGCCCCAGCCCTTCCCCCCTTCCCTGGCATTCAGAAAAATCTACCGAGGAGCCTGTGGCATCTGGAGCCTGTGTAAACGGAGCATAAATTAGCTCTAACAACTGCATCTGGAGCTGCCACACTGCAGTCTGCTTCCTGCCCAGCCCTGGGTGGGCTTGGGGTGGGTGGAGTGCAGGAGGCAGTCTGTATGCCCTGCACCCCACTGCTAGTATCACTTTATCTCTAGAAGCTACTGAGATAAAAATGTGGCTCCCAGACACCGATTCAGGGGTGCTTTTCCTTGATCATGGAACTAGGCCACTGAGAGGTGAGTTCCAGGTGGGGACAGACTGGGAAGTGGAGGAGGAGTAGCCACCTCCTGAGGTAGAGGAACATAAGGACAGGACCGAGTGGCTGGTGGCTGTTCAGGGGTCATGGGGGAGGGGTGCAAAGAGCTCAGTGGCCTCCACACCCATCTCAGTGCTCCCAGCAGCAAACTGGGGGTCTCAGAGCCAGCAGGGCTGGGCCAGCCCCTTCCACCAGTTGACTCATGTCACCCTGACCATGTCCTTGAGAAGGGGCTTGGATTATCCCCATTTTACATCCTGAGAAACTGAGGGGCTAAGACTGGACCATGCAGAGACCTCTGAGCCAAGACCTGAACCAAGTGCTGTGACTTCTCATCCCATCGTCTCACCCGGCACCTATCAGAAGACTTGGGGTCAGAGTATAGGAACCATGGCTTCGTCTTCCCCTCGTGACCCAAACAGCAGGGTCACCATCACCTGGAGTCAGCCAGTATTAGATGCCTACTGCATGTCAGGCCAGCACTTTCACCCTTGCATCCACTCACTCATTTGTTCAACTTAACAGACCGTTTCTCAAGCGCCTTCTATGTGCTAAGCCCCGCACTGGGCACTGAGGACAGGAGATGACTTCCTGACCCTAAGGTGCTCACCGTCTCATCAGGGAGGAAGCATGAGAACAGCTGAGCTAAACAGAGACTGTGGTGCATGTCCCAAGAGACTAAGGTCACAGCAGTAAGAGGCAGACTTCCTGGAGGCGGCGGCGTTTAGGACTTTGCTGGCAGAGCACAAGAATAATGTCTGTTCGGTTCACACTGAAGCTCAATTCCCAGCACAGTGCCAAGCACAACAAGTTTGTCCCTACATGGTTGTTGGTGGCTATGGTTAAAAGATAGGCAGGTTCCCAACTGGCAGATGTGAGGGTGGGGACAGTCATCTAGACCAAGGGCCCAGGAGGGCTGAGGTGTTCAGAGAAGCAGCCTTTGGGGAAACCTCAGCTAGGAAAATGAACACATCCCTGAAAATCAGAAAGGTCTGAGGGCATTCTGGGCCCAACACGGAAGAATTTGCTGGACGAATCTTGGCAGATTTCCTAACCTCTCCAATTCTCTGCTGTCTCATCTTCAAAGTGTAGCCTCAAGTGACCCATATTTGCTTCATATTTTTTGGAGTTTTTTTTTCCCTATTTATTACAAAAATGTTTAAGTACCTTAAAAAATGAAAAGAATGTCTCATCATCTAGCTGCAACAATGACCAATATATTCTCATTGTCATTTGAAGGTATTTAAAATGACCATTAAGCTCTGGACAAAGAGTGAAGACAACGGGAACAGATCTGACCAAGTTGGGATGCATGGCCAATGGCACCTCCACCTGACCAACCACTGGCTTGTCACCCTGGATCTCAGAGATGTGACAGTGTGAAAAAGTGTGTCTTGAATTGGTGACAGGCAGAGGCAGGGAAGCCAGGCTGTATTTTGACAAGTACGTGTAGTTAGCTCCTAAGGGGAGGATGGTCAAGATTTTCCTTGCTCGGCATTTTGTGAATGTCTGGTTTTGTCACCAGCTACCATGGATTCTTAGCTGCAGATAAGATAAGAATCAGATGAGGGCTCATTCTTGAGCCTGCTGACCACTTTCACTGCTGTCCATCTTCTCCATCGGGGTCCTCTAAATGGGAGGGGCCCCCCAAGATGTTACCGCTTGGATGAGGGTTCTTGCTCACTTCACATAGAAATCCCAAATTGGCAAAGTGTAGCTCTTTTAGTGTTCACAGCCCAGGGATTGGAGTGCCAGCAGCCAGCAGCTCTTTTAGTGCTAGTGGCTCTCCTTGCAGCTACTGGCAGAACTCAAGAACTTCTCTGGCCATCAGTGTTGGCAGGTCCGATAATTCTCCATCATTCTTCATCATTCTCTGCTACATTCAATGTTACCAGCTCTGGCTGCAGGCAGCTTTCAACACTGCCAACCTTGGTGCTACTAGCTCTTAGTGTACCACTCGGCATGCTCTACCCAAGATAGAAATCATGATTAGGCAAGAATATGCCATGAGGAAAGAGGCTTTATTAGTGCTTATGCTGCAGTGTAAGGGGGAACAGTGCAAGGACTGAACCTACTAAGGACACACAGAGGTCGCTTATAAGGGAGAAAGCTGGGCTCACTTTCCTTTTGGTCATGCACAGGGGAGGGGCTCCTTACAGGCCTGAATGAAGAGGGCTTCAGGGGTGGAATCATCCAGAGAGGCTGCAGGATGGAGTCATATGGGATAGATTGGGACTGGAGCCTACAGTAGCAAAGCAAATATCTCCTGGAGCAGCCGTGGGACGCCTGATGCAGCGGGGCTGGCTGCAAGGCCTTTGGGACAGTCGTGGAAGAAGCAAAAAGTAGCTCTTGGGGAGTATGAGGTCCTTCTCTCCTGTCTTAGTTTTCATGGTTTCATGGTTGTTTGTTTTTTAAGCCTCTCTGCACAATCAGAACACAAGCAGAGAAGAGCCCCTGGCAGGGTTATTAAGATGATGTGAGCCTCAGGTGTGGACACCGCTGCTGGTGGGGGGGAGGTTGGAGGAGGTGACTCTTGTGCTGAAATCTAATGGATATGCAGACAAAATGCTTCTGGGAGAGGGATCAGCCCAAGGTGGCTCTTGGATTTGGGAACAGGGTGAAGATCAGTGAGGCTGGCATGAGAGAGGTAGGAGGAGAGGCAGGAAACAGGGCCAGGATAGCAAGGGGGGCCATTCAGGGCCTTGGAGGTCATGTGAAAGGCTCTGCCATCTCCCTGGAGCAGTGGGCACCATGGGAGGAGGGCTTCATACTGAAGGGTGGTGTGGTGAGTTAGAATCAAGGTCCCCCGAGGAGGTCTATGCCCTAATCCCCCAAACCTGTGACCATATTACCTTACCCGGCAGAAGGGGCGCTGTAATTCAGCATGATCCTGTGTTATCCAGACAGACTCGGTGTAATCACAAGTGTCCTTACAAGAGGGAGGGAGGTGGGAAGGTCAATACCAGGGACGATGACAATGGAAGCAGAGGTTGGAGATTTGGGGCTATGAGCCAAGGAATGTGGGTGTCCTCTAGGAGCTGGAAACTATAAGGAGCTTCCCAAGAGCCCCCAGAGGAATGAGCCCACATCTTCGTCTGAGCTCCATAAAACCCCTTTCGGACCTCTGACCTCCGCTCCTGCTTCAAATCCACACAAAGCCTGTGTCCCCTTCTGGGCGTCCTTGCTGCATTCCATCTCCTAGGGGACCCTCCCAGGGCTCCAGTCATTGTCTCTGTGGGGGCCTCCCTGCTGTCCCCAGGAGTGCCATCCCCACCTCAGGGCCAGCACCCACCTCTGCTCAGCTTTGCCTCTTCAAGGGGCCAAGATGCAAATGAGAGATGCCCCCACAAAAAGAGAATTTGTGGAGTGAATGGTTTCAGGATCTTCTACCCCTAAAAAGACCCCCTTTCTTCATATGGTGCCTGGGGTGCCTGCAGGCCATGTGTGGGGCTACAGAAAGCCCCTGGGGAGACACAGAGGGAATCCCCTTGCCCAGCCCTGGGAGCTGAACTTCTTGTCCCCTTCAGTCCAGGAAAGTAACCACAGTTGGCATTGCTGTTATGCCCATGTTACAGATTGGGCGACTGAGGCCTGTTTGTTGAGGAGCTCATGGCCTGAGTGACTTGCCTAAGATCACCCTGCACTTCTTAGAGAAGCCCAGACTCACACCAGGGGGTCTGGCTCCAAACCCCATCTTCCTTGTTCCTCACCATTTGGGGACTGCGTTTGGGCCCTGGGCCACCACAGATAGGAGATTCACTGGGAGAACTGCTTGCAAGGCAGAGTCCAGGGCCCCACCTGGGACACTGCCTCAGTGGATCCGGGTTGGGACAGGGACTCAGGCTTTGAGCTGGTTCCAAGCCGACACTGGTGTTCTCTGAAGAATGAGATCTGTGGGTCCCCATCCTGCTGCTGTGAAGACACAGGAGGTGGGGCTCTGAAATCCAGCCTGACCCAGGATCTGTTTCCTGATGGTGGCCCTGCGTGATGGGAACTCGGCCTTCTGCCTCTGCCCCTCCCTCTGCGGGGGCTGCTGCCAGCAAGCATGGCTCTGCTAGTAAAGTCTTTATTGGGAATGTCACCTAATGCATTCATATCAAACAATAGCGCCTCATACATCATCCCTGCCAGAGGCCACCTCCGCTAGGACATGCACAGTCCATTACCCTGACAGGCACAGGCCGTGCACAAAACAGATAACAGGTCGGGGCCATGCAGGGGCACACGGGACTGGGAGTTGTGACGAGGCCCCAACAACACCAAAGGGGCCCAGGCACTGCCACACTGTGCAATCAGGATGTGGATGTCTGAGGTTCCAACCTTATAACACAGTAGCTAAGATGTTGGTTGAGAGCATCCTTTTGAAAGTGACTCAACCTCTCTGAGCCTCACTGTTCCCTCTTATAAAGGTTAAGAATACTTACAGCTGGTCTCAGTGCCACACCTGTAATCCCAGCTACTCAGGAGGCTAAAGCAGAAAGATCGCAAGTTTGAGGCCAGCCTGGGCAACTTAGTGAGACCCTGTCTCCAAAAAATGAAAAGGATTGAAGATATAGCTCAGTGGTAGAGTGACCCAGGGCTGGGTTCCCAGTCCTATAAAAAAAAGTACTTAATTGTACGGGCTAGGGGGCTTAAGAAGAGGATGCTGGTAAAGTGCCTGGTGCAACACCTGGGGAAAGGGAACACATCCCATAAATGGCAGGCGTGACCACTGTTTTTATTCCAGGGACTTCTCAACAGTCTTCCTTCACTCCAGACTTACGCCTTTGGAGGGATGATTCCCATGCCCACCGGACTGTGGGTGCCTCAAAAATAGATCCTAGGAGGAGGATTGAGGGCACAGGGTTTGCTTTGAAAGGAAACTCAGACCAGTGGGAGATGGGGAACGTGAGGCAAGGAGGCAGGCAGCCAATAAAGGGGGTGCTAGAAAGCTGGACTATCACTGCAGGTGCCAAATGATGCAGAACTCTGAGGCACAGCAGGAACACACACTGTAAGGGATGGCCGGGGCAGTGGCCCTCAGTGCCCATTGCCTTGGGGTTGCTCCAGGGGCACTGGTTCCCAGCATTTCAGGCTCAGCGCACAGGTGGCCTAGCAGGTTTCTAAAGAAGGCAGAGGAGAGGTGGTGCTGGGAGCCCATGGCTGGCCCCGCACACATTCCTGTGGCATGAGGTGGGGAGGCACTGCTGTATGCTGAATTGTGTGCTCCCAAGTTCATATGTGACCGTATTTGGAGACAGAACCCTTTGAGGGCTAATGTTATGGTTTGGATCTTAAATGTCCCCCACAACTCATGTCCTCCGCAGATGATGCAATTGGGAGGTGGTGGTAATATTCAGATGTGGGACCTGGTGGGAGGAACTTAGATCACCGGGAATGTCCCTTTGAAAGTGCTTTGGGGACCCTGATCCTTTCTCTCTCCCTTGCTTCCTGGTTTCCATGACCACACACTCCTTGCTGCAGTGCTCCACAGTGAGGGCCAAAGCTGTGGGCCAAGCCACCGTGGACTGAACCCTCTGAAATCATGAGCCTAAACAAATTTCTCCTCCTTTTACATTGCCTCTAGCAGTTTTTCACAGGGATAGAGAGCTGATTAACACTGCTAATAAGGGTTAAATGAGGTCATTGGAGTGGGCCCTAATGCGATATGACTGGTGTTCTCATAAGAAGAGATTAGGATACAGACACACACAGGGGAAAGGCCAGGCAAGACACCAGAAGACAGCCACCTGCGAACCAAGGAGACAAATTGAAACCATCACACGTGCACCAACAGATGTGCCACATCACTCACCCCCTCCTCTTGCTCCTTCCTGACCATTCACCTTCTTTCCTGGCCAAGATTCATCCTCTGCTCTGAGCTGGCCACCCTAACCATCTCTTGATGCCCTAAGCTCCCTTACTTCCTTTCCATTTCAAGACCTTTGCTTTGCTGTTCCCCTGCCTGGAAAGCTGTCACCTCAGATCTTCTTGGGGCAGCTACTTGTCATCCTTATCTTAGCTCCCTGGTCCTCTCTCTGCAGGGGTCCTTCCTGACCTCTTCATCATTCTCTTTCACATCAGCCTGTTTTATTCTCTGCTCTGCTCTGCACTGGCCCTTCCTTATTTGTTAATGCAGTTTGTGATGGCAGGAACCTTGTCTGCCTTGCTTGCTACTGTGGCCTCCATACTCAGGATGATGCATCGTTTAGCCGGGGCTCAGCAGATTTTCGCTTAGTCCGCAGGAGTCCAGGAGTAGAGCATGACTACCAGACTCCGCACGGGAAAGCCCTGCCTCCCAGGCACATGGTCAGCTCTTGAGAGTGTTTCAGAGCTGTTTGCATCTTGTCCTTCCCTTCAGCACAGAACAGGTGCATAGCAAATACTCAGTCAATCACCTTTAGGAAGAGTAAGATCTGTGAGGACATTTGTCTTTATTCATCTGCAGGCTTGTTGGGTTCTCCTTTGTTTTTCATCTGGGAAGTTGAAAGCTATGGCTATGCTTTAAACTTCTGGGTTTTCCCATCTCCATTTCTGCCAGGAAAAAGTAACCTGTTGGGTGCTAGAGAGGTGGGGAAGCAGATACCCCACGGTTTGGGATCAGGAAACATGAAAGGCTGTTGAATTGGAGGAAAAGGGTTATTTCTGGGTCACCGAGGACCCCCATGAAGACCAGGGAGAGTCTATCGATGTCCCCAAAGGGGAGTTGGTGACCTGGGTGCCCAGGTTAAGGGTAGAAGGGAGACTTCAGTGCCTGCCTGTTCCAGGCCCACATTAAGTGTTTTTTTTTTTGTTGTTGTTGTTTGGTACTGGAAATGGAACTCAGAACCTTGAGTTTGCCAAGCAGGTGCTTGTGCCAGAGCTATATCCCTGGCCCCGCATTAGGTGTTTTTGTCATTGACTCATTGAGTATTCATCCAAGGCACCCTGGATGGTGGTTCAAGCCTGTCTCCTGGTTCAAATTCTAGCCCTGCAACTCACCAGCTGTATGTCTTTGGGCAAGTGTGTGCAGCTCTCCAGGCCTCCATCTACTTTGTCTGTTAAATGAGATAATATTTGCTTCCTGAGATGACTGTTACAAGGGCCAAACCTGGAGGTATGAGTTTGAACATAATAGGAGGATCCCCGGAAGTCCCTTTTGCCTCAGTCCAGTCACTTTGGTAACATCACATGGGGCCCTGTGTAATCGAAAACTTGTGACCTCATCTTTATAATAATGTGGCAGGAGTTCACTGTACACAAAGCATTTGTGCAGTGCTATGTAAGCAGCTAGTGTTATTATTACTAATCTATTCATTCATTTGGTTATTTGTTTATTTATTTGGGATTGAACCCAGGGCCTTTGCGCTGAGCTATATCCTCAGTCCTTTACTAATTTTAATTTTGACGCAGGGTCTTGCTAGGTAGCCCAGGCTGTTCTCAAACTTGCAATGCTCCTGCCTCAGCCTCCCAGAGTGCTGGGATTACAGATGTGCACCACCATACCCAGCTGCTAATCCCATTTTAAAGATGACAAGCTCGGTGCCAGAGCCAGCAGCTGGCAAAAGCCCAAGGCAGGAGAGGCATAAGGACAAGGTGGGTCTGAACAACAGCCCAGGTCCAGAGAGGCAACATCTTCCTGACATGCTTCGATCTCCCCTGGGGGAAGGAAGACATGACGATGGTCCAGACTTCATCAGGTCCTTGTTGGTGGCCAGGCTGGGCTGGACCCCCTCCATCTGCACCCAGAGGCACCTCAAAGTCTCCAGGACAGACCTAGGGTGGTGGAGATGGACACTGGGCTCAGGGTTGGTGGAGGCCAGAGGGCAGGGGGTGGGCCAGGCTCTTAAGGATGTGATTAAAAGCTTCAGTAATGTTGTCTGACGGGGGCCTCACCCCCAGGGCTGGGCAGAAGGGGATCCCAAAGACCCCTGTGGCCAGGGTTAGAGGCTGATGGGGTGGGGAGCGCCCCTCAGAGCTCCCAAGCAGCGAGTCCCGTGCTTCTAGGAGATGGCGCCATACATCACCAGATACGCCTTTCTGTGGGACCGGCCTGGCTGACAGCAGCCATTTATCTGCATGTCATTGGCAGTAAACTGGCTTGAGGGAGGGTGGTGAACAGGGAGAGGGCAGAGAGCTCCTTGGGAATTTCCCAGAGGCCCCAGTCTGGGTGTGGGGTGCATACGGTGGGGTGGGAAGGTGGTTAGGGAAGATGAAGCTGATGCGGGCCATAGAGCCCTCTTATTCTCTGGGGACATTGGAGGAGGAGGTGACAGAGACAGGAGAACTCATTGCTACCCTGAGGGTCAGATGGGAGTTGGGGGCACCTTTCACAGAGATGCTGCAGCAGGGGAAGGAGGTGAAGGCCATAATCCAGGTGGTATGGGCATGGAATTTGAACTTGGTAGCCATCTTCCTGCTGTCTTCATTCATTTAAAGGATGTTTATTTATCAGGAACACATTCCCCAAAGACACAGTCCCTGGAGATGTGGATCCAATAGTCACACAACCCAAAGTAAAAATTTTACTCCTCGCTGTGTGACCTTGGGCTGGTGACTTACACTCTCTGTGCTGCAGAGTCCTTGTCTGTAAAATGAGGATAATAGTCACACCACTCCACAGAGTTGTGGGAGGGGAGGGGAGCTGGCAAACAGTGCCTAGCGTGGAAAGTGCTCCATAAGTCTCTGCTAGCGTCACTGTCATCACAGAGGCTATAGTCCTAAGAGGCAAAAGCAGGAGAAGCCAGGAAAGACCTGAAGGCTGATTAAAGCTTGCAAGGAGGAGGGTGTAAAACCTTGCAGGGAATGCTGGAGCACAAGCAAAGGTCCTGGGGCAGGGAGGAAGGGTCAAGATATATCTGAGAGCTAAAGGCGTGTGGCCTTGGGCGAGTCCCCCAAACTTCAGTTTCTTAACTGTTTAATAGGCATAACAGCAGAATCTCCCTTCGTTGAGGCTGTGGGGTTGAACGAGATGGTGTGGAAAGGTCCCAGCACAGAGCCTGAGCACCCACTAGCACTGGCTTGTAGGATGTTGGGTTGGATTCCTAGTTCCAACCCCAGCGAGGGCCCAGGAAGGACCCCAGGCCATTCACTTTATAGGTGGGGACAGTCCCGCTTCTCAAGAGAAGTCCAAATCCTGATTGTAAGTGTTAGAAATGAATTTGAGCTTGTTTGAAAACACAAGGAGAGTTTGGCGCTTCTGTGGGGAGGCGGTACACTCAGTGGGTGCTCAGTAAACGAGATCCCTCTCCCTTGGGGAGGCCGTCTGCCCCCACGAGCCTCCCTCCTCTCTTCCTGCTTGGAGTCAGTTCAGTTCTCCCTAGAGCAGACTGGGCCCGGACCAAGCCCCAGGCCCCGGGGTTCAGGAAGGGGAAGAGCCCCACCCAGCTCTCAGCCTCTCCCCACCCTGTTCCTTCTGAGCCTGGGGAGCAGGACTGTGAGCCTGCAGGTGGCTGCAGTGGGATGTGCGGAGGTGCGTGTCACAGGCTTGTCACCACTGCTGCCGCACTCCCTCCTCCTGTCTGTGGCATCAGGGAACCCGAGGAAGCAGGTGACACACCTCCCTGGGGACTGCACCTGCCTCGGGGGTGGCAGCTGTGACTCAGAGGCTGGATGGGAGCAGACGATGGCAGATGCACCAGTGAGACCGGCAGAAAAGGAGTGATCTGAGGGGAAACTGAGGCCTGGGGAGGAGATGGCCACAGAGCAAGGGGGCAGGATCCATGTTAGCTGACTTGTGATTGGATAAATTTTATGATAATTTTCTGCCTGACCAAGACCTGCAGTAGGGACCTGGGACCCTGGACAGGAGAACATTTCCTGGTCTTCTGTGTCCCCAGGACATAAAAAGAGGATGGCTCTACAGGCCTGTGACTGTGCTCCTGTCCTGGCTCTGCCTCTTACTGCATGTCCTCAGGCAAGTCACTCAGCCTCTCTGAGCCTCCGTTTCCTCATCCATGAGTTACCGACGAATGTGTTGCCAAGGTTGAGTAGGAACTTGTATGAAATGCCCAAGGAGTCTTTTAAAAAAATGTGTCTGGTCTCATTTCAAAAAGATTTAAAAGTGACTTACAAATATATACCATGATGCCAAAAGCAGAGTAGATGAGGGGACCAGGATGACAGGATGGAGGGGAAGGTATTTTATGTTTTCCAGCAGTGGGCTGCATGTGGGCTCAGAGTCTCCTGGCAGCCAAAGCAAAGAGAGAAATACGACCATGATATGACTTCTAGAGTCCAAAGCTGAGAAACAATCAGTGCCTTGGGAAGGGAAGGGGCTTTTCTTAGAATGAGATGTGAGCAATTTCTCAGCTGAGTCCTCAAAAATGAGCCCTGTGGGAAGATGTCAATTCTCCTTTCCTTTCCCACCCCGTAAAGTTGCCCCAGTCCTACAACCATAGCTCATGGCATCATGGTTAAGAACCTGTGCTCTAAAGATAAAACCAGTCTCCATCACTCTGCAGCCTGGGACTAGAGAGCTCCTCTCTCTGAGCCTCAGTTTCCCCCTCTGTAAAATGGGGAGGAAGGAGTTATAAGGATGACCACATCACCAGGTTGTCTTAAAAATTTGAGCCATCTTTTAGAAAGCGTTTGCTGTAGTGTCTGGTATGCAGCAAGTGCTCAAATACTGGTGCTGTTCTTACAGCAGGTGCTCAATAAATGCTCAGTGAATTAATATTACAAGGCAACAAAAGCATTTTCTTTCCCAGACCATCCCTTCAGTGTTTCTTGGCATCAGGCTTTCTCCTTAAACCAAATGGAAACCGTGCATGTGTTTTAATCATTTCCACGGTTTGTGGCAGCCAAAAAACCCAGGTTAATGGAATAGAGCTGAATCCCCCATGATTTCCAAACCCTCCTTGAAAGCCCTTTGCTTTTTCCTGCTCTGCCACTGAGAAGCCACTGCCTCCACTCCGGAGGAGAAATTGAATAATTGATGCAATTTGAATAACACTAGGATTTGTAATGATATTAAATGTAAAGATAAAAAGGGGCGGGCCCGGCGCTGATAGCGGAAGGGAAAAGTTGTTAATAGGCACTTAGGGGCCAGGCTGGGGGGAGCACGGCTGGAAGCAGAAGCTGAAAAGGCATTTAAGCAGGGTGGGGGGCAGGTTGGGAAACCTCCACCCAGGGAGAAGAGGAAAACCATATTCATAAATAAGATGCGGAAATTTCTCCCGACTCAGCAGCGCTAACAGTTAGAGTGGATAATTATTTAAATGCCAAATCATTCCATTCATTAGAATCCCGGATCATATCCGAAGAGGCTGATTGCCCAGGGCAGGACTGAGGAGGGGCGGGGAGGAGAGAGGGAGCTGAGGATGACAGAAATTGGGGGAGGGTGGTGAGGCAGGAAGTAGGACTCCAAAGTCAGACAGACTGTGCAGCTGGTACTTCCTGGCTGTATCCACGTTACCCTCCCCCTCTAAGCTTCAGTTTACCCGGCTGAAAAATGGGGTATACAAGGGTCTCTTCATAGCAGTGGGTCTTAGCTACTGGTACAGATGCTCCTGGATTTGCGATGGGGCCACATCCCAGATAAACCCATCATTAGTTGAAAATACCACTAATCAAAAGTGTACCAAATACCCTTAACCTACTGACATTAACACACTATGTTAGCCACACTAGGGACAGTTACCCCAGCCTCCAGTCAGCTGCACTCATCCAGCACAAAGCCTATTTTATCACACGGCATTGAGTCTCTCATGTAATGATTGACTATTGTCCTGAAAGTGAAGAACAGAATGGTGATGTGGGCATCCTTGAGTGCCATAAAATCATAAATTGAGCCATTGTAGGTTGAAGACCATCTGTGCTCAGTAGCACAGGTGCCTCCCCGCTGTGTGACCCAGGGCTGACCATGGTCAAGGAAAGAGGTGACCAGGCTGGACGGTCTAGGGAAGCGGGAGAGAAGTCGCCAATGAGCCCTGAGTGGAGATCTTTTCTCCCTCCTTGCTTCTTCCCCTCCCCTTTACAGCATATGTGCTGGGATCAGAAGTGGAAACGGGGTTCCAAAGAGCTCAAGGCACTTTGCTAGGGTGACGTGGCCAGTTGGCTGAGCCAGGAACCCCTATAATGCTCCACAGGCCCTAATTCCAGCCTGATGAGGTGGCCCTGGAGGTCTCCCAGGAGGGCCTGCTAGGCCCCGGGAGCGTTATCCCATCTGGCGATGAGAGTCGCAGAGTTGGTCGGTAACAATTGGATTATGCTAGGGACTCTGGGCTGGCTGGCACCCCTCCCAGAGTGGGTAGCCAGGCTCCCCTCAGACACAAGCAAGTGGGGGCCCCTGAAGCCAGAGCACTGGTGGGGCCCAACTAGGCCAGAAAACCCTCAAATGTGAAGCAACACGTACATATGTGCTCTCAATGCAGCAATCACAGCAGGGGAGGAATAGCTTTTTGGCCTGTTGTCTGTACCAGGCCCTGGGCTAAGCAGTTTCTATCATTTATTTGTCCTAACAACCCCATGAGCAGAGACCAAGGGTAAACTGAGGCTCAGCAAGGTGAGATGATTAGCTCCTGGAGCCCCCCAAAACTGTGGGACGGAGGTTCAAACTCACTTGCCTGACACCTGTGTCTCTCAGGTGATTCAGGGTCGCACCCAAGCTCAAGGCACAGCCAGCAGCTTGTCTTCACCATGGCTTGGGGAGGTCCTGCAGGTGCCCTGTTTGCACATGAAACCATGCTTGGCCCTGTGCTTACTGAAGGTCACTGTGGGAACCACGGTCAACTGAGGTTGAGGCCAAGCTGCGCCCTAAGTAGTCGTTGAAACATGAGCTCCATGAATATTTTAGTGGCCCAGTCATAGGGGTAGCTCCTACAGCTGTGAGCAGGGCCTCTCCTTCCCCAGGGGCCTTGTGGAGACAGCTGGGAAGTGCTAGAACTGGCACCAACTGCAGCATCTGGACCAGAGTCTGCCTGGGTCACTGCATGGCCTTGATCAAGTCCTTCCCTTCTCTGGTCCTTGATAGAGAGGAGGCATCAATCCTTTCTGCTTCATGTAATTAGCAGGAGTATCCTAGAGCCTGGTATATAGTAGGTGCTGAATAAATGCTTGATAGTGTTTTCCAAGGTGAGTTTCCTGCAGTACCTGCTGCAGAGACACTGGGCGCTTGTTACAAACACACACTCCCCGGCACAGCGGAGCAGGTAGCACTGGGGTGTGGAGCATGCATTTGTGGCATGGGCCTTTAGTGACGCCCCAAGATATCACTGCCAGTGCTCCTGCTTCCCAGTGGAATGAGAAGAGCCCAGGCTTTGGGGTAGCAGCCAAGCCTTCAGGACATAATGGGGAGCAGGATGATCATTTCTTGGGGCCTCTGGGCAGAATGGGTGGGATGTGGAGCAGGGCACATAGAGGCATTCAACAAATGAGATTCCACCTTCCACCACCCATGACTCTATGGTGGGAGACAGAGCATTGGCCCCCCTAAAGTGGGGACAAGAGGGTGTCCTGCCCCAAGGGAGCCTTGTCAGCAAGGCCCTCTCCAAATCGATATTTTACCCCCATTTTTGCAGCCAGTGTCAGCATCTCAGGATGGGCGTAGAAAACTCCAGCGTCAGCACATTGTGCGCCCCAGCCAGACACCGCTGCTCTTTATTAATTAACTGCCAGTTGTTAGTTTTTGCATCTTTTATCGGAGGGAGCTTTGTCACTGGGACCTTGTATGTCAGACCATTAGGGAGAGGCAGGAAAGCATCCTTGGGGGACTCCGAAGCTGGCAGGGAGCTAGGGAGGGGGCCGAGAAGCCAGGAGTCCAGCCCCTGCCCTCTGGGGCACACAGCCCCCAGCCCAGAGCACCTCCTGCTCCAGCCGTGCCCTGAGACTCCCTGGAGGGGTCCAGGGCAGCCATGTGGTCCCGTGAAGAAGGCCCATGCAGGGCTCCCTGCGCTCCAGTTCCCCGAGGCCACCCTGCTCCCCGAAGCATGCAGTCTGCTGGAGAGACAGCCACAACCCAGTAAACCCAAATAAGCAGCATATGACAAATTGGGATCTGTGTCACAGAGGAAACTGACAAGGTTCCAACAGAGGGCGAATAGCGGGCACAGAACCTAATTTAGATGGAGCGGTTTGCCTGGGGAGGTGACATTTAAGTGAAGTCATGAAAAAGGAGTCAGGGACAGAAGGTTCCAGGCAGAGGGCATGGCAAGGGCAAAGGCCCTGGGGCAGGAATGAGCTGGGCATGCTTAAAGAACTGAAAATGGATCTGCGAGGCCGGAGCGTGTGAAGGAGGCAGCCACGAGGCTGGCGGAACTGGGAGACTGATACAGGGGTCATGCGGGCAGAGGATTGTAGATTTCTTGTCTGGAGGATACTGGGGAGCCACAGCAGGCTTCTGAGCAGAGAAATGAGGTGCCAAAGGGATTTTCACAATAAGAAAATCTCTCTCTGTGCAGGGCAAGGAATGGGTTAGCTGTGAGATGCCAGTCTGTTAGGGATGCTGAGATCCAAGCAATGGTTTGACAAGGACGTAGTGTTTATGTGGCACTTACAGGATGCCAGGTAATGTTCACATTCAAGAAAGGTTTAGGAGGCATAAATGGCATGTCCTGGTCCTCCTTCAGACGTGGGGGATGAGGAAGAGCAAGGGCCTACCGGGGCTCCAAGTCCTCACTTAGGCAGCACCTGAGTCACTCATGTTTCTGACGCTCTGCAAGGCTGGAATTACGGATGGCCTTCACTTGACAGATGAGGAAATGGAGGCCCAGGATCATGCAACAGCATGCTCAGGGTCACACAGGAGGAGCAGCAGGTCCAGACTTGCACCAGGTCTGCCTGCCTCTCTCAACCCTACAAACAGCCGTCCGAGCTGGGCCAGGCAGCCTCATCAATGCCTACATCATCTGCCCTAGTCAGTCCTCCCCTGGTCACCAGGCAGAGCAGAGGGGCAATGGGTCCCAGTTCCAGACTTCCCCAGCCCACTGGGCCAGGGTACTTGATCTGTTGGGGGCACTGGGAATCCAGATGTAGGTCTCTGTCCCCTCCCTCCAAATAGACGCTGTGCCATTGGCCCGGGTTATTATCTTCTGCCTCATCTGAGTGCCATCTGATAAGCAGGTAATCACCTCTCCCCGCCCCAGTTCAGTTTCTGATTTGCGTATAATAAATGTCACCCCCAGGAAGTGTGTGTGTGCATGGGTTAGGATGGGGGGGTGGGAAAACAGGGCTCATGTCTTATTTATGAGAAATAAACAAGAGCGCAAGCTGGCATAATCAACGTATATTTCATCTGGCTTTTACTCCCCTTTTGACTCTAATCAGGCAGGGTCTGTGAGTGGCTGTGTGTGTGTGTGTCTGTGTGTGTGTGTACACAGGCTGCAGGGGGGTTCCCCTGCCCCTGGTTGAGGCTAATGGTTGGGGCATAGACTATCTGAGGCTCTGGGCCTTGAGGGGTTCCTTAGGGAGTGCCTTAAAGGGTAGTTTGGGAATCCAGGCTTAAGGTTTGGGAGGGGAGCATTTGTCACTGCCAACAACGTAGCAGAGGTGAGAGTGTTTTTAATATTGTCAGAGTAAGTCTGAACCATCAAAAGTATTTAAAAACAATATACATTGCTCAGTGTTAGCCACAGTTGGGTTTGTGGTGACATCAAACATCATTTTTCACCAAGATAGGAAAGCAAAATTGGAAAAAAATAAAGCCAAGCGTCACACTAAGAATTAAAGTCATACACAGATTCATGTCAGACACAAGACTTGAACTTGGGACTCTGACTCCAAAGCCTGGGTTGGTACCCCCTCATCAACTGCCTTCCGATATGATGAGAAAGAAATCCAGGAGAAAGTATCAGTGTGAGTCACCTCTGCCCTCCAGCTCCTGATCCTCTGATACGGGAACTGAGACACTGGAAGGGAGGGGACTTGCCTACATTCATGTACAAAACCGTGGCAGAACTGGAGTTCACATCTGGGTCTTAACTGTGTGTGTGCATGGGTTTAAACAAAAACTTTTTTATTTCATTCATCATTTTGTGGGTTAGGAATTTAGGCACCATCAAGCCTGGTCAGTACCTTGGTTTTTATCCAAGTTGCCTATGCTGGGGCTGAACTGCATAGCGTGGCTCTTTCACTCACATACCTGACACCTGGGCTCAGTAGGCAGGACAGCTGGAGCTGGACATGTCCCTCCTCCCACGCAGCTACTCCACTTCACTTGCTTTGGCTTCCTCAAAACACGGGTCTCAAAGGCATCAGACTTCTTACATGGTGGCAGAGCTCTACCAGAGTAAATATTCCCAAACCTTGGGTGTGTTTTCTATTTTGGTATGCTTGTTTGTTGTTATGCATACATTATTTTTATGCAAACATAAATGATTGATGTGTGATGTAAAAATTCAAGCAATCTGGGAAGTACAAAGATGAGAGCTAAAAAATTAATCAGTCAAAATTCCAGCCAAAAATTAACATTTGGTAAACCTCAGTCAAGAATACCATGGGGCCGGGGATATAGCTCAGTGGCACAGCACCTGCCTGGCAAGCATGAGGTCCTGAGTTCGAGTCCAGGTATCAAAAAAAAAAAAGAATATCAATCTTTTGTGAGGGGATGTAGCTCAGTAGTAGAGCACTTACCTAGCATGCCTGACACCCTGGGTTTCATCCCCGGCACTTGACCAAAGCTAACCAGCTCCCGGGGGATGCTGGAGGATCCTGGAAACAGACATCCTCCTTCAGGTGAATTCTTTAAGGGGGTCAAGAACTGGGGCCTAGCACCTCATGGAACTCGGACAGCTTACTCTTACCCAGGCCTCCACATTAGTCTCCTGCCTGACTCTTTCTAGAACTCAGATTCTCATCTCTGCCTGCCATTCAGTGACTCCCTCCACCCTCAAGGTGGGGTTCAAATTATTACTACTATTACTTTTACTATCACCACCGGTACTATCATCACAATTACTACCATAATCATTGCTGTTACTGCTACCAATATTATTGTCACTGTTACCACTATTACTATGACCACTATTACTCTTATTTGTTATCACTACTGTTACTACTGCCACTATTACAACTACTGCTATCACCACCACATTTATTGCTATTAATACCACCACTGTCATCACTATTACTGTCATTCTATTACCATCACCATTACTATCTTGACTACTACTATTACTACCACCCCTATTACTAACACTATTACCACTATTACTATCATCATTATCACAACCACAATTATTACATCACAGTTATTACTATCGCTACTTCTAGTATAAGACTAGAGGGCCGGTGATATAGCTCAGTGGCATAAGCGCCTGCCTGGCAAGCGCGAGGTCCTGAGTTCGGTTCCCGGTACCCACATAAAGAAAAAAAAAAAAAGACTAGAAATAACCACCACTGTTTTTTTGTGTGTGTATGGGTACTGGGGGTCGACCTCAGGACCTCACGTGCCAGCAGGCGCCTGTGCTGCTGAGCAATATCACCGGCCCTTTTTTCGTATGTGGGTACCAGCAGTCGAACTCAGGACCTCACACTTGCCAGGCAGGTGCTTATGCCTCTGAGACATCTCACTGGCCCACCACCACTGTTATTACCACTATTATCATTGTTACTACCACCACCATTACTACCCTGATTATTACTGTTACTACCACCAGTATTATTACCACTACTGCTACCTACACTATTACTACTGATACTATCACTATTGCTACTACCATGACTGACACTATTGATGCTATTACCACCACTCTCACTGCTACTGTTACTACTATTACTACTACCATTGTTTTTTTTTTTTTTTGTGGGTACCGGGGGGACGACCTCAGGACCTCACGCACCAACAGGCACCCGTGCTGCTGAGCGATATCACCGGCCCCTTTTTCGTATGTGGGATCCGGGAGTCGAACTCGGGCCTTCGCGCTTGCAAGGCAGGCGCTTAAGCCGCTGAGCCGTCTCACCGGCCCACTACTACCATTGTTGCTACTATTGCTACCACCCTATTATTATCCCAACGATTACTGCCGCAGGACAACTGTTACTACCACCATTACTATTATTAACACCACTATTGCTTTTATTGCTACCATTACTATTATTGCTATTAGTACATTTTTCTGCTCCAAATGACAGGTTGTCTGCCCTGACTTTGACTGTGGCTACTCTCAGACCCAAGGGTCCCATGTTTGCAGACTCCCAGCTCCATGGGTGTGGCCAAGGAGCCCACAGCTGCCGCCCTGCATGCCCGCCATGCAGACAGCGTCAGACGCCAGGAGCTGGGCTCCTCTGTGTGCAATTGATTTTTCATAAGCGCCCGCCGACAGACAAGGTGAACAGTTCACTTTTATGAATCCTTGTTAACGGCGCGGCAAGAGATATTTCACTTTAAGTGCCCCCTTCCTGCTGAAAAAGGAAGAAAAATAACAGAAAATGTAAATTATCTCATCATGGGGAGATGCTGAGAGCTCTGAGCCCGGCCTTCAGAGGAGAGAGCCAAGGTAGGCTGGATGGAAAGGAGGGAAGCTCTTGGGCCCTGCATGTGGTCAGGGCTGGCAGGAGCCCTTCCCAAAGACAAGGTGGGTGGGAAAGCCCAGCCTGGCAGAGCAGGGCAGCAGGTGGTCACAGCCTAGAAGTTGGCTCTGTCCATCCAAACTGGCAAAGAGAAAGGGACAAGGATGCTTATGGCAATCTTTAGAAAGTATGTAAGACACCAGAGGTGGTGGCACATGCTTGTAATCCCAGCACTTTGGGAGGCTGAGGCAGGAAGATCATGAGTCCAAGGCCAATCTGAGCAATTTAGTGGTTTAGCAAAACTCTGTCTTAAAATAGAAATAAAAATAAAAAAGTTTCAGTGGGAAGGCCCTCCTGGGTTCAGTCCCCAGTACACACACACACACACACACACACACACACGCACACAAAGTATAAGACTAGAAACAACCTAAATACTCGCCAGTCAGGGACTTGTGCTCGTCAGTGTTCTGTTGCTGTAACAGATTCCTGGCATAATTAACTTCTAGGGAAGGGTTTTGGCTCATGGTTTCAGACCACAGCAGGACTGATTAAATGCAAACTATAATATATCCATTAAGTGGAGTAGGAAGCAGCTAGGAAAAGAATGAAGTAGTCTGTGTGAACCAATAGAGAAGGATGTAGGCAAGATATATTTGTAAAAGGCAAATTATGGAACCACTGAGCCCAGTGGTGTGCTACCATTTATGCTGGGGAAAAAAAATACATGTGCTTGATGTGTATTAAGATTATGTGGACAAAGTTACACAATAATCTGTTCTCGGTGGTGCATTCTGGGGAGTAGGGCTGTGAAATGGGGACAAGGACAGCTCTTCATTTCATCGATTTTGTGCTAGTTTAATTTACATTTCACAGTTTGCAGTATTACTTTTATAATTTTAAAAGGTTAAATATTTTTAAACATTAACTTAAAGAGGGAAACTTTTTTTCCTTTAGCTCCATCTTCATTGTTTAAAGGTTTTACAACCAACAACTACTATGCCTATAAATATAAGCACAACGGTAAGTATGAGTAAAACTATAAGTACAACGGAGACTTCTTTTAAACCAAAAAATACTGGCTTCGGTGCCAGGCAGACCTGATCCTTCTTCCTAACTCCCCTTCATTAGCTGGTTGACATTAAGCAGGTCACTAAACTTCTCTGAGTACCAATTTCCTCTGCAGCAAAATTGGATATTAGCATTGCAGTGAACAGTAGCTTTATCATGATAATTATTGTTATCCCCTCCAGGGAGAGGGCAAACCCTCGTATGTCACTCTAGTTGGTGAGTTAACACCCACACTAGTGACAGACTTCATGAAGCTACTTAAATCTTGTAGACCAGTAGTCCAGTTTTTAGAAACATAATTCAGTTAGAAATGAAATCGTAGGTAGGAACCCAGTATGTGTAAGAACAACTGGAACACGTTCTGAGCATTCGAAGTATTTAGACACTTACACCCAGGGAATGTCAGTAGCCTTCAGCCTCTGCTGCATCCTGCCCCTGTGTGTGTGTGTGTGTGTGTGTGTGTGTGTGTGTGTGTGGACACTGACCTTCCTTTGGGGGAATCCTCCCTACTCTCATTCTCCTCCTCTCCAACAGAGGTGGTGTGGACCAATGCCTAAGGAGTCCTCTGGTCACTGGGAGAGGTTCCGAAGCCACACTGTGACCAGTAGGGGCCAGTCCTCCTTGTAACTCCCATGCAAGCTGTGCAGAGAGAAGAGGCCTTTTTCCTCCCTGGATCTGAGCCTGGCATGGGAGAAGGGAAGCCTAGAGCTCCCAGAGGCCACCTTGGAGCCCAAGAATGAAGCCAGTCCTCAGGCCCAGGTGGGCCTGAGAGCCCAAGAGAACGCAAGCCTTGGTGACACCTGGAAAAGCCCCTGAATCACACTGTGCCTGAAGCCAGTGCCACTCCGGAGTTCTTTGTTGCAGGAGCCATTATACTTCAGTTGTTTTGATTTCTGTCAACCAAAGGAAACCTAAAGGAAAGCTAAATGATATATTTATTTATAATGCCAGTTAGGAAGCACAGTGAAGATGCTTTGACAGATATAAACATCGAAATCAAAAGTTAGGGTTGGCAGCCATTGTCTTGTATCAGCTCTGCATCCAATTTATTCTGTTCGGTTTCGATTACCCAGTATCAAGAAAATTCTGAGCTGGGGATGGTGGTGTACACCTGTAATCCCAGCACTCTGGGAGGCTGAGGTAGGAGGATCATAAGCCCAGTCTGGCAACTTAGCAACTTGGCAAGACCCTGTCTCAAAAATAAAAAATTAAAAAGGATTGGGAATGTAGCTCAGTGAGAGACACTAGGTTCAATCCTCAACATGCAATAGAAAAGAGAAGAGATGAAAAAAATCCTGATTCACAGGTAAGTGTTTAGTGTTGGACTTAAGTATTCATAGTCCAGCACAAGACAGTCTGATTCAAATAGCAGCTGTGGGACCTGGGGCTGGTTGCTTGACCTCTCTGAGTCTCAGTTTCTTAACACCGACCTTGTTGGCAAGTTGCGGGAAGTAGCTCAGGCGATCCACAGTGAAATCTGAGGTGGTGCCGGATGCCTGATTGGGTGAACTTTTGTCACTGTGCTACCACCTTCCTGCTCCCCAGCACCTGTGTGCACCTCAGGCTGACAGCAGCCCCAGGACAAAACTTAATGCGTTGTGTGGGTTCACTGACAAACACCCTGGCAGGGCAAAGCACTGCGGCTGCTTGTATCCGACCCGGGCTTCTGTGGGTGCGACCTCAGATGGGCAGAGCAGCCTTTGAGAGGTTTGGGGGAAGCAGAGCAAGTTCCTTATGGGGTCTGTAGAGCCCGCCTAGGCTGCTTTCTGGCCTGAGTGGCTTCACGGATGCCAGCCTGAAAGGAAGGGAAAGAGGGGGGAGAGGGAAGGGGAAGGAAAGAGGAGGGTTCGTCCACTCTTTCATTCATCCATCAAATCTTTACTGAGCTCTTAGGAGGATCCAGGCACCAGAACCCCTGAAGAATATCTCACCGCCCCCCATAGGCTGCTAGGCTAGTAAATAAATCTTTGCTTTTCTCCCTTTAAATGCAAATGGCAGGTGAGTGGGATGTTATGCATTCTGGAAAAATAAAAAAGCAACACAAAAGTCGTTTGCATTAGATCTATGTGTAGCTCTTGACAAAAGTCCTGGAAGAGGTGAGGATTCCCCAGTTCAATTCCAGTCCTCCGTGTTGCAGGGCGGTGAGGTCCCACAGAGGAATGAAAGGGCCCCCTTCATGTCCCACTGCTTCTTGGAAGGACAGTCTCCCCCACCTATCCTCCTCCTCTCCTCTCTCACCCCTCTTTTTGTGTCTCTCTCCCTCTGCCAGCTCTCTGCTTCCTCATCTCCCCACCCCCAAGAACCCTGTTGGTGCATTGCTGTGAGAGGCAATTTATAAAGCAGATGTTTACTGCGAGGTTTTACACAAGCTTGGTGCCTCGCCAAACGTTATAGTAATTGGAGGCTGTGTTTAATTACTGATCAATGTAAAGTTAGGATGAGACAGGCCTGGAAAATGCCTTTGGTCTAGACTTTTCTCTCTGCCTTACAGCCTCAGCCCGCCCCAAGCCAAGGCCTGGGCAGTGGCAAGGACAGACGGCACAGGCTTCTAGTGACCCTCTGGCTTCTAGGAAATGGCTTTGAGAAGGGAGACCAGGTTTTGCTCTGACCCATGCTTCATCTTGTCATTACATTATTGCCGTCCCCTACTTTGTGCCAGGCGCAGTGCTGGGCATGCAGGCCACGGAGATGAATGAATTTCTCCTGGCACCTGGGCTAGCTGATGTACACACATTATGGCTCGATCCAACATACGCGAGATTGGGTAGCTGGGGCTCCAAATACAGAAGGGACATATAGTTACTGCCAAGGTTCAGTCATTGAAAATGCTGCAGTCTCTGTCTTGCTGTTGAAGATTGTTTTCTCCAGGAGAAGTCAGCTGCCATAGCACCCAAAGGAGCAATCCTCTTGGGGAAAAATGTGGAGGGAGTCGCTTGGGGATGCAACCTCCAGTCCCAGAGGAGCTTTCAGATAGCAGTGGCCCTGGCCAGCCTCTTGACTGCACCCTCACGCAGCACCAAGCCAGAGCCACCCAGGTAAGCCACTCCCAGGCCCCTGGTCCTACTAAATGTGGGTGGTGTCGAGGCACTAAGTTTTACAGTAATACATAACCAATAAACCTCCACAGGAAAGAAGGAAATATCAGGAAGCCTGATAAATAGGAAACCCAAACAAATGTGGCAAAAAAGCACCCAGCCACATAGTAACATAATTTATAAGATATATATATATATGATAGGCAGAGTGATGCAGATATAGTTATTTGATATATTGAAGATATTTTATATATATTACAATAATATCACAATAAATGTAAATGAGTTAAATTTATCAAAGAAAAGAACGAACTATTTCATTCATTTCTTGCAATAACCCCATGAGATAAGCATCATTTTACCCACTTTAAAGTTGGAGAAGTTGGATCTAAGAATGAGGAAGACATCTGCCCAAGGTGTATGAACTCTAGAGTGGAAAGGTTGGGATTCAAACCCAAGCCCTTCCCACCACAAAGCCCAAAGACTCCAATACTTATACTGTATTGTTATTTCCTTTGGATGGAAAAGGAAACTGAGACTCAGATAGGGTGAGTGACCTGCTCAGGGTCACACAGCAAGTCACTTTAAAGCTGGAACAAGAGCCAGGCATCTGACTCATTGTCTGATGAAACCAGCCCCCCGTGACTCTTGAAACTCTGGGATCTCAGGGATCTTCTGTCCTCCTGGCTGTGTAAGAGAGCTAAGACCCTTGGCCACAGCCAGAGAGACCCTGCAGGGTCAGGTGGTAGGGCCTTCTCAGGGGAGGACATCAGCGCAAAGCAATATGCAGGGGTGGCTCAATGCATCGAGCTGAACTCCAATAATTACATCAAGGCCAGCAGCGTAATTTGTATCCGGGTGATGAATGTCTGTGTTTTCGGGCCTGATTGCCCTATTTACATTTGGAATTTGCTGATCTATTATTAATGTCTTCTGGAGGCCAGGATGATGGGTATGTGCAGCTGGAAAGCCCCCTTCTCCCTATCCAGGCAACAGGAGCTCTTAGGCCCTGACTACCCAAAGCCCCACCCTGCTCCCTCCTTGTGTGACCCTGACCTTCCCAGTGCTCTCAGAGCACTGGCAGTGAGGCTGACCTGGGATGTGATTTTCCAGCCTCTTATACACTATACACATACCCTCAGATGTACAAATGTGCAGCTGCACACACACACACATTCACACATGTATACACAGCCATATTCCTTATGTACCCATAGACACCTTCACATGGATATGCAAATACTGAAATGCCTATGCGTGTGTAGGCAAATACCTGTACATGGACACTTATACATGTACATGTATACACATGTGTAGCATGTGTGCACACACCATCATGTATTTCTACCATGCTGGGAGCAGCACAGCAGATTCCCAGTCTCCTGAATGGTAATCGTTGGGTCCATGAACCATGGGCCCAGATGGCATCTCCAAACTCTACCACTTATCGGCTGTGTGACCTTGTGCAGGTTACTTTACCTTTCTGTGTTGTTTCCCCATATGTAAGGAGGGGATAGTAACCTTACCCATCTCACAGGATTGTTTTGAGGATTAGAGTTCATGGAATCCACTTGCCGGGTACACCACAAGGATTAGATAAATGTTGTTATGTAGTTATTATTATTGTTTATGTGCCTGAAGCAGGGTAGGCTCTGAGTCATTTTGCTGAAAGTTTCATTAAACATACTGTTCCACACCCTGTATTCATGACACACACAAATGCACACACACACAAACACACAGAGTCCTCCTGCCTCTCCCTCCCCAAGTCTGCTTCTGCTACCTCCTGAGCAGGTCAAGGACAAGCTCTGCAGCTATTCTCCCTGACCCCCATCCTGTCTGCCCACGCCTCCATATCCACCTGGAGGCCGCAGACAGAATGGAACTGTGGAAGAACACTGAATCTGGAGTCCCCAGGTTAAGAACCAGAACTTGGCTCTGCCACCTGCTGGCAGCCTGACCCTGGCTGGGATGGGGGACTACACAAACCGCACCAGCAGTGGGTGGCAGGCGGCAGTGTTGTGGGTAGTGGAAGGGTCAGCATTATCATTCCCTGGCCAGGCTGGAGGCTGCTTGTGGTGGGAAGCACTGCCCTGTCATGTAAATGAGCAAGCAAATTAAGTTAATTTCTTAGGATCTGGGAAGCCAGAGACTACCAAGGCTGAAAGGTTTCCTTCTCCAATCAGCTATTTGTTTAAAGGTGCCCAGGCTACAGCGCTGGACGGGTAGTCGGGAGATGTGTTCTATGGATGATGTGCACGGGTATGGCACGTTGCATACATGCACACCCTGGCACATGCACGGGCACCCACATTCATACAAACATGGGAATGCATGCACGAATACGCAGACTCCCATAGTGCAGCCACATGGGAAGAACTGAACTTGGAGGGACAGTGTTGTGCGGCCTTGCCAGAGTCTCTGTACCTCTCTGAGCCTGTTTTCTTCCTTTTCAAAATTCAGTGGGCCACACCTGGCCCATATCTGGTTGAGGTGGAAATGAATGAGACAGTGAATGGTAAGCCAGAACCTTGGTGCCTTGTAAACAGTAAGCACTCAGTACATGGTAGCTATGTCGTGAGCTTCTTCAGAGGTGAAAATCAAGCCTGGAAGAGGTGCTTTTTGTGATCCCTGCCCGCTCTGAGGTTCTGTGGCTCTACGATTTTTTCTCCACTGGCCTCAGATTCAGTCAGTCATGTGGACTGGGGGGCCTTTTACAGGTTTCAGAAATTGGCCTCCAAATGGTGATTCTGCCATTCCTGGCCTTGCTGGACCCTCTGGCCTGTGGTAACTATGAACACAGGCCCAGGGACAGATGAGGAAAGCAAGGCCCAGAATAAGTCATGAGTCACCCCGACCAGCCCCAAGCAGGAGCGGGCTGATGGTGGAACCCAGACTCCTGGTGACTCCAGACTGAGCTCCTGCAGCCAGCACTGTCTGTGGGCTTCTCTGCTCAGAGCAGAAAAACAGCATAGTGGCCCAGGTCAGCTGTCCCTCTACTTCCAGATGTGACCCGCCTCAGGGTCACCAGGCCCCTAAGCAGTGTTCCCCTCCCAGAAAATTAAATCAAAGGAAATTGTACGTGAAAATCCCAAGTAGGAGCAGGTACTTCCCTGGCTTGAGTACATACTGAGCACTTCCTGTCTGTTTTTATCTCATTTCATCCTCCTAAGCAGGAAGCTGAGACAAAACTCAGAACTCAGGCTGAAGATCACATGTGCAGAAGCAGCAGTCACAACTGAACCTGAGTCTTTTTGACTCAAGACCACCTGATCTTAGCTTTTTTTTTTTTTTTTTTTTTTTTTTTAACAGCATCTCACTATGTAGCTCAGGCTGACCTCAAACTCCTGGTGATCCTCCTGTCTCAGCCTCCTGAGTGCTGAGATTATAGGCATGGGCCACCAGGCCTGGCTACATCTTCTGTCCTTAGCTTTTAAGCTCCAGTGCCTCCACAGTGAAGCAAAGCAGAGAAAAATGGGTTTGCAAACTGCACGGGGCCAGGACACCTGGGACCAGAAGCCCCATAGTTCTTAGGGACTGTGGGAAGAGGCCATGGCCAGTGGGTATCACAGCAAGAACATCCTGCTGCACCCTCAAGAAAAGGCCTGGGTTTCCCCGACGAAGCCGGGGAAGGTCGGGCAGCAAGCACATTAAATAAGGCCATAAATTTGTCATGAAGCCCTAGAAATGAACTGGGCTTATCATTTATGGATGGAATAATTAAGCCACTGCTCTCGGCAGGTTCACAGAGGCCTGTGCTGCCAGCAGCTAAGCTGGGGACAGATCTAGGACCTTCACTGTCACCTCTCAACCCCAGCATCTCACGCCTGTCCCTGGGGTGTGGAGATCCCACCAGCAGCCAGGGCGCTTCCTATGCTGGTCAATAAGACTACCCCGCCCTTGTGATGTCATAAAAGCCTTAGCCAATCCCAGGAGAGTCCTCTCTGAAGGTCCGCCTATCAGGGGGCGTGACCACTTCCTTGGCGTTGTTGGACCTGGCTTCTTGGGATAAAACAAGACAGTGATGTGATGGAAAGTGTGAGGGATTTGGTCTGACCTGGATTCGAGTTTTAATTCTTGCATGCTCCAGCTGTGTGTTTCTGAATTACACATTTCACCCTTCTGAGCCTTGGTTTTCTTCTTTCAAAAATGGGCAAAGTAATGTTTTATGGAATCTAATTAAATAACAGCTCTAAAGTATGTAGTGAGGGTGTGATCCATGGTAAGTGCTCCATAATTCCAGTATTTCCTTGCTTTCCCTCAACAGAACAGGCAGGCAAGACTGGAAGACTCAGAGAGACAATGGGACTTGAGCAAGGATGCACAGGAAGCCCTGCCTCCTTCTTTCCCTCGGAGTTCCCTGTCATCTGTTACTCGTGGGACAGCTCAGCTCACTCCCCAACAGAAGGTCCCAGCTACCCCACGTCAGCGGAGAGGAGCAGTCGTGGTAGAGGTGACTGTCATCGTGAACATTTAGAGAGCTCCTCTTGCCCGGCACCAGCCTGGGTGCTCAGCAGTTAGGATTTCATTGTGTTCTCCCAACAATCCTTGGAAGAAAGCATCATAATTATTCTTCCCATTTTAAAGGTGAGGAAACTGAGATTCATGATTAGCCCTGAGTCATTCAGCCAAGAAGTGGAGTTTGTGTGTGATTCCCTGGGTTCCAGCTGTGCCAGCCTTGGAGGGAGGATGGCAAATTAATGATTATTTGGGCTCTGCTAGCCGGATCCAGAATTTCAGCTTTGATATTCCATACCCTAGAATGAGTTTGAGCCCTCTGTTTTACAGATGGGAAGACTGAGCCATGGAGCTTCCCACCAGTTCCCCAGAGTCTGTCCCAGTGGTGGTGGACACCAAGCCGATAGAATCAGGGAGGTCCCTCCATCTTCCTTGGGTAAAGATCCGGACCCTCCTAGCCTTCCTGCCCCACCCACCTCTATCACTATGGCAACCATGCAGGTGAGCCTCATCACTGCTAATCCTCTAATTACCAGCCACCTCTTCAATCGGCTGTAATTACTTTGGGGACACAGTTAACCTCTCATTAGGAACGCACGGCCGCTTTCTCCAAAAGCGCAGCAGTGACATGACTAGTAATTTACCGCCCCAGCTCACGGGGCCGCTTTGTGTTTAACTCGGGCACCATCGCATCCCTGTCATTACTCCAGCCTGGTTGTCATGACGATTAATCATTCAATCCCTCATCAGCAACTTTTGCCAAATGTCACCCTGCTCTTGATCAAAATCCATCCTGCAGCCCAACACTGGGGGACTAATGACTTGGAAATAGGCTTCCCTGGTCCTGAGAGCTTTTCCTCAAGACTTGTTTTTTGCCCCCTCCAGGAAGGAAGAGGAGGAGCTGAGCTCTGTGGGGTGGTGGGATGATGGTGACAGAACAATTGCCATGGTCTACACTGTTCTAGGCACCTGCGGGACATAGATTTGTTTGACTCTAGTGACGACCCACTTCCTGGAAAGGGAAACTGAGGCTCAAAGAAACCATGTGGTTCATCAGCAAGGAAGTATAGAGAGGCTTCTTTGACCTGTCTGGCTGCAGAGCTGGGCTCTTTCTATGAGACCTGGAGAACATTAAGCATCACCAAATGATGAGGACCTTGGATGCCAGCATTTGGGCAGTGTTGCAGGAATTAGCTGGCCTATTAAATCCAGGGCAAGAAGCATTAAGAGCCCAACTTGGGCACTGTATGATAAGAAGCCCAATCCAGGTGAGCAGCTAGCTGTTATGAACACCTATGTGCCAAACAACATGACATCAACATCTGGCAGACGGCAGCATCAGAGCCCAGATGGGGAAACAGGCTGGTATATGCTGGCAGAAGGTCCCTAGTGATCTAGATTGAGATTCTTGACCTAGGGTCCTTGAAGCTTCTCAGTGGACTTCAATGGCCTGAGAGTCTCCTAAAAATGCAGAAAACATTATGGTTGGATGTGAATTACTGCTCTAGTACATTTCTCTCATCTTCCCCCACATCTGTATTTTACAGAAAGGGAAACTGAGGCCTAGAGGGGCACCACGATTTGCTATAGAAATTCAGAGTGAGAACCAACAGGTTCAAGCAGGGACAAATTCTTCCGGAGGTGCCCAGGGCAGTCAAGTAGGGTGGACAGGCTGTTCAGTGCGCAACCCCAGGGGGCATTCTTAAGGACGAAGGTGTGGATGGCAGCCTCCCAAACCCAGGTCCTGCTAGATTTAGGGAGGTATCTTTTTCTCCTTCCAAGCCTCCCAGTCCCCAGCCTCCTAAGGAAACCCAGCCTCCCACCCTGCTAAGAGGAATCTTTCTTAGGCCCCTCCCAGGGAACGTTTCTGCTGGCTGGGCCACCAGCATGTGTGAGACATAATTACAGCACGTTGTAAATGGCATTAACAGACTGTCACAGCAGCCACATGGTATTAGCAAACGGCTCTGTCTTCATCATGCAGTTCCCACAGCCCCCGGGCTGGAGCACTTCCCAAGGGGTCTTCTTCCGGGTCTAGGTGGTGGAAGTCTCTTGGGGGGAGGGGGCAGGGACCATGGTGTGATTCAACTCACAGAGGTCTGGAGATTCTCCCAAAGCTTTCTCAGGTCCCTGCAAAAAGCTGAGTAGAGAGTTAGGAAATCTGATTTGTAAGCCTGCTTCAGCCCAAACTTTGCATAAGAGAAGAATGAACCCTTTATCAGGCTGCAATTTATGCGCAGGTATAATGGAATGTCATCCTGCTTACCTCCGAACCACACTAAAAGGATATTCTTCCACTTTCCTGGGGCTCAGAGGGGGAAGGTGACCTGCCCAAGTCTCTTCGGCTCAAGGTCTGATGCTCCCAGAACCTGGCCTTTTCCATATATAATGTTGCCTGATTGGAAAATTCTTTCGATCTGTTTTCTGCCAATAGAAACAATAGCTATGAAGGTATTTCCCTAAAGCTACCAGCCCCCTACAAGTTTACCAGCCCCTGAGCTCTGCTAATTGGGGCTTCCATGGGAACCACATGGTAACAACATAGTAATAATAGAGATGACAACAAATATTGTGTGTTTCCATACAGTTTCTCTTAGGATTCGTTGTAACAAACCCATAAGGGAAAAAAGGAATAATAAATCTCTCCTATGTGAGAAAGTAGATAGCTAAGGCCCAGAGGGGGAAAGGAACTAGCCCCAGGCTTCCCAGCAAATCACATAGAGCCAGGATGAACTCCCTCTATCTCCTGATTCCCACACCTGGTTCTTTTCCCCAAGCCACTGAGAAAGGTGGCCTTAGGCCTGCAACCTGAGACTGAGCGGGGAGAATTCACTCTTCTGGTGCTTCCTGCCCTCCCACCTGCCCTGTGGGCACCGTGATTTATGCTTTATCCAACAGGCCTCCTGCTGCAGGCAGCAGGATGGGCTGCCTGCGACTGGTAAGCAAATCCCCTGCTGAGCAGGTCATATTTTATCCTGGGCCACCACCTGCCAGCTCATTTGCTTACAGTACAGGTGCTTCATCAGGGAGGAATTAGCGATTACTTAGCCTGGAGACCGGGGCAGACAGATCAAGCCAGAGCTACAACCTGGGTGGGAAGTCAGGAGCCTGTCTTTGAGCTCTCCACCCCCTCCCAAGCTTCTTACTTAGGCTGCTCTGGAACCAGAGGATAGGAGTCAAGAAGAGGAGGGACCACCCTTTTGCACTGGGGGAAATTGATCCCCCATTCCTAGCCACATCTGCATTCTTCCCATTCATTCACCAATGTTTGGTGCCAAGATCCCTATTCTCTTCAGCCTTCTGAGATCTTCCATGTACTCTGCCAAGAATGATAATATAGTAAATCAAACAGTCCCAGAGCATTCTAGTGCCTAGTACATTTGAGACAGTGTCTTTTTTTTTTTTTTTTTTCCAGTACCAGGAATTGAACTCAAGACCTTGCACTTGCCAGGCAGGTGCTGTGCCGTTGAACTATATCCCCAGCCTAGTGCCTAGTACTTTATATATGTTGCCTCATTTAATCCAAACCAACAAATAGCAGTATTTTAAAACCCTCATTTTAGCAGGACATGGTGGCACATGCCTATAATCCCAGATACTTGGGAGGCTGAGGCAGGAGAATCTCAAGTTCAAAGTAATCTTGGGTAACTTAGCAAGACTCTGTCTCAAAATAAAAAATCAAAAGGGTTAGGGATATAGCTCAGAGGTAGAGCACTTGTCTAGCACATGCAAGGCCCTGAGTTCAATCTCCAGTATGGCAAAAGAAAAAAAAAAAACACTTTACATATGAGGGAACTGAAGCTCAGGATCATGGAGCCACCCAGCCAAGGTCAGGCAGTAGGTAAGGTGTGGACCCCAGGCCTCTCTGGTTTCACATCTTTCCTCCAAGGCAGGACACACTGCTCCCCCCACCCCGGCTCTTCTCCACCCACATCCTTTGCTTTTCCAAAGCTTTGTTTACTTGTCTACTTGACTTACTTTCAAACTAATTTTTAAATTTCAAATTTATGGAAATTTTATTTTATTTATTTATTTTATTTATTTTTGTTTTGCTTTTGTGAGACAGGGTCTCGCTATATAGTTCAGGCTGGCCTTGAACTCACAGTGATCCTCCTCCCTCAGCCTCCTGAGTGCTGGGATTACAGGCATGTGCCATCACGCCCGGCCAGAAAACTTATTTTAGAGCTGCAGAAAAATTATGTAGATAGTAAGGTAGTTCCCAAGCTGACACCTCTGTACTCAGTCCCCCTATTATTAACATCTTCTGTGAGGTTGGTATGTTTGTCACAGTGAATTAACCTATATTAATACTTTGTGTGTGTGCGTGGTATGGGGAACCCAGGGCCTCCACACTGAGCTATATCCCCAGCCTCTTCTTTTTTGTTTGAGACAAGATCTTGCTAAGTCACTAAGTTGTCCAGGCTGGGCTTGCACTTGTGATCCTCCTGCTTCAGCCTCCCAAGGGCTAGGATTACAGGTGTGGGCCACCACAGCTGGTGATACATTCTTATTGACTAAAGTCAAAACCACACTCAGATAGCCTTAGTTTTGACCTAATGTCCTTTTTCTATTCCAAGATCCCACCCCAGGTACCACATCACATTTCATCCTCACTTCTTAGACTCCCCTTTGCCGGGAGTGGTGTCAAATTTTCCTTGTTTGGCTGCCCTTGTCGGTTCTGCAGAGCACGGTCAGGCAGTGTTTCTGAAATTAGATGGGGGGGAATCTGTTTGGGGAGGGTGAGCCCAGAGGTAAAGCACTGTCCTCATCATGTCACATCAAAGGCCACACGGTCCGCGTCACTCTCACTGTTGACTTTAACCTTTGCCGAGCAGCAGCCAGTGTTTGTCAGGTTCCTCCACGGCAAGGTGACTCTGCCTCCCTCCCTGCATGCTTCCTCTTCAGGAGGAAGTCCCTGCGCACATCCCCAACTTATGGGGTGGGAATCCACTCCCCCTCCCCAGGACAGAGGATCTACATAAATTATACGGAATTATTCTGCACAGGAGGATGTTCTCTTCTTTGTTCATTGATTCCATCATTTCTTTGTATCAGGATAGACCCGTGGATTTTTTATTTTTATACTTTGAGACATAATCCAGCACCACTCTGTGGGCTTTTTGAATAACACTTGATTCTTTCTTCCTTGGTTTATCAGCATTTCCCAAAAATCTGTTTGGAAGCAATCTCATCCCATGGGGTTTTAACAGGCAATCCTCTTAAAAGAGCTTCCGGAGTCATTTGGGGTCACAGTGGTGAAGAGAGCCTGACTGCAGGACTTGTCAGATCTTTTAATGTACTAATAGTGTGAGGAGTGAGTCATTCAGTGGAGGACCTTACCAGCAACATTTCCCACATTTCCTTCCTTTGGTACCCTGGTCTGGTGAGGAGAACGGCAGACACACATGAGAAAATCATCTAAACATATCTTGCCTTCCCCCAGGAATCAGGAGTTCTTAAAAGCAAAGATTATGGGCCAGCAATGTAGCTCAGTGTAGCTCAGTATGGAGTATGTGTGAGGCCCTGGGTCCTGGGCTCAATCCCTCGTACTGAAAAAAAAAAACCGCAAAGATTATGTTTTATGCTTTTCCTTTCTTTCTTTCTATCAATTAGTACTGAGAAGGAGCTAGGGAAAAGTAGTTGGGTAGATGGAAAGGTGGATGGCTGAGTGGGTGAGTGAAGGATGAATTCATGGATGGATGGATGGACGGACAGATGGATGGATGGATAGCTAAATAAATGAGCAGATACATATGTAGATAGATGAATAGATAGAAGAATCTGTGGTTTACAGATGGATGAGTAAATGAGTGGGATGGTAGATGGATAGATGAATGGTGAGTTGGTAAGTGGATGGATGGATGGTAGGTTGGTGGTAGGCAGATGGATAGATGGATCTTGGTAGGTAGGTGGGTGGGTTGGTGGGTGAATGGATAAGTGGGCTGATAGGTAGAGGGATGGGAAAACAGATGGATTGATGGTGAGTGCACAAATAAGTGGGTGGGTGAATAGGTTGGTAGGTGAATGGATGGGTAGATATGACTTCTTGTTTTGATAGTTCCCTTTGCTGGTACTAAGAATATCGCTCCTCTCAGTTACCCACAACCTCCCACAACAGGGGCTTGAGGTCATTGTTCAGCGCTGGCAGGAAGCAGTGAAGGTAGAGACCACTTAATACCCTGACTGTACACCAGGCACTTTACATGCTCTTCCATTCATACAACCTGTGAAGTAGGTTGTATTGTATTTTTTCTCTCTATTATTTGAAGAAAGAAACTAAGGCTCAGACAAGTCAAGAAACTTAAAGTCCTCTAGCACAAAAAAGCGATGGCTCTGGAATTGGAACTGAGATCCAAGTGTCTTCCTAGATTTTCCACACTGGCCTGGGCCTGCAGCAGCTGGCCATTTATAATTCTCTTTGTCCCCCTGCCCCCCAAGTCAGCGGGAAAATGACAGCTCTTCAGGGACTTGGGAAAGACAGAGGTTACACTGTGCAATTGTCATATATGTTTTCATCCTGCACCAGTATAGTGCTCCCAGCTGAGGGAGGATGGGATGCAGAGCAGCTAGAATCCTAGGAAGCAAAGAGCCAGAGTCTTTAGACCAGATGTGCGTGTGTAGCGTGCACGTGTGCATTTGTAAGAGTGTGTGCGCGTTTAAAGATAGATAGGGTTTTATATAGCTGCCTGGGTTGCTTCCAAAAAATGATTTGAAGTAGTTGACATTAAAAAAAAATCCCTGCCTGGTTAAAATTATACCATTAAAATTAGAAATAAAATACACGATCTAAGTATAATGGGAGTTGGGAGCGGAGAGGTATCAGGCTCTCACATCAGGAGTGAGCTGGAGGAGAGGCCTATGCTATTGGATAGGGGTGAGGAGGATGAGCCCCCCAAAAAGGTTCTGTTCTCTGACTACCTCTCTCTGCCTGATTCCAGCTGAGCACAGTGGTACGCACCTGTGATCCCAGCACTCCGGGAGGCTGAGACAGGAGGATGGCAAGTTGGAGGCCAACCTGGGCAATTTAGCAACTTAGCAAAACCCTGTCTCAAAAAAAAAGGGGGGGGGCGGTGAGATGGCTCAGCAGCGTACGCGCCTGCCTGGCAAGCGCGAGGTCCCGAGTTCGACTCCCGGAACCCACATACGAAAAAAGGGCCGGTGATATCGCTCAACGGCACGGGCGCCTGCCGGCGCACAAGGTCCTGAGGTCAACCCCCGGTACCCACAAAAAAAAAAAAAAAAATTCAAAGGGCTGGGCATGTAGCTCAGTGAGAAGGCTCTGGGTTCAATCGCCAGTATCCTCCACTTC
This sequence comes from Erethizon dorsatum, assembly GCA_028451465.1. NCBI lineage: Eukaryota > Metazoa > Chordata > Mammalia > Rodentia > Erethizontidae > Erethizon > Erethizon dorsatum. The sequence goes on along the minus strand of CM051830.1, from coordinate 108,766,753 downwards.
CCAAAACCTGATACTGAGTTTCTTGGCGGCCACGGCAAAAAGGCAAGTAACTTAGTTTTCTTAGTTCTCCTGCACTATTAACAATAAATTTCAAGGGAAGTAAAACTATGTTTTGTTTTGTTTTTTTAAGAAAGCAAGACTCTTCTCAGGTGCTGAATTCTCAGAGGAATGTGTTCCCTGGGTCTTTGTAGACTCCATGACACAGAGTGACCCTGGGCAACATTTTGAATTGGCTTCTTGACAGCAGTTTTGCATTCCACATATGACGGAACCCAAGGCTTCATGCATCCTAGGCAAACGTGATTTTTTTTTTATCAACCCTAGCACCTGCTAAGGGCACCATGGGTGCGTGGCAGGTCTGGGGAGAGAGTAATTTGATCTGACCTGATCCAGGGTCCAGGCCTGGCCAATCCAGAGGATGGAGGGTGACTGTCTCTGACAACAGCAGTAAATAAGTCTCCAGCAGCCTTGGGAACAGCTTCCTTCCCCCCTCCCTCCCTTCCTTCCTTCCTTCCCCCCTTCCTTCCTTCCTCCCTTCCTTCCTTCCTTCCTTCTTTCCTCCCTCCTTCTCTCCCTGTGGAAGGATCTAGTGCCCTGAAGGAGAGCAGCACCCAATCCTTCCAGAGTAGGAGCTCTTTGGAGTCCACCAGTAGGTTTCACTGCGTCTGCGAACCCTGAAATAACACACAAGACCCTGTGTGCAGATGCCGGGCGCTGGACGGGGGTCCGCAGTTCTATCAAAGGCCCAAGGGCTCCATGACCCCAAAAGCCAAGCGCACTGCTCTGAGGGCTGGCTCTGGCCTCCTGCCCCTTGCTGCCCCACCCCAGACTCCAGGCCCAGTCCTCAGGTCACCTGCCATCCTCGCTAGTCACTGGGTCCCCACCTGGGATCCCCTCTATGCCCAGGGAAGAAAATGATCGGATCTGGTCCTTATGATCTAGGCTGGTGCCAGGAGATAAAGGGCCCAAAGTGTATTGAACACACATGTGGGCTGCCTGTGGCTGTGCCCGTGACCTCCTGTCATTGTCCCTGAGCTCTAGGATGGAAAAGCTGTTACGTCTTCATTCTAGAGATGGGGAAAGTGAGGCTGAGAGGAGTATGAAGGGCACACTCAAGCTAGAGGCCATGCTGGGATGTGGACGCAGTGCCAGCTGATTCCAGAGCCCACGTTCTTTCCATGGTGTCACAGGGGACCCAGCAAGTCCCTGGGGATCTGAAGACAGGAACTGGCCTGCAAGGTACAGTCGTCCAGGTTGTACACTGCCCGGGTTGAGGGTGAAATGCACTTGAAATCAGCAAGGTGCACTACTATCCCAGGCCTGCACCAAGGGCCTTCAACAGCCTGGACGCAGCACTGCAGGGAGGCTGCCTTTCCATTTGCAGTAAAGCCCCAGAAGGGCTCCCTGCGTCCCAGTGGAAACATGTTTTGAACGACGAGCATGTTGCCCAGAGCTAAGCGTCTGCGCCCAGCTTCTAAGACGACACGCTGGAAGTGGAGTCCTGCGGGACCCTCCTGCCTGGAAGAGCCAGCTCAGCCACAGCAGCTGGGAGACACTCTTGACCTTCTCCCAGGCAACCCCGCGGCCATGGAGGGATGGGGCTGGATGCTCCTGATTGGCTGCTCCTAAGGTGTCCTCTCCTGCTCCGCATGGCCCCATCTCCTACCCCCATGACAGCCAGACATAGGAGGCAGGGCCCCTCCGCGGGGACCTCAGGCCTGTGGTCCTTTCCTGAGCCACTGTGATCTGCACACCGGTGCTGTATTTCTAAGGAAAGGTCCAAAGACCCTCTTGGTGCCCAGAGTGTCATCCCTGCCACTGGCGTCTCCCAGGAGCATCCTTTCTGGGCTGGCTGTGGCCACTGGTAAGGAGTGATCACAAGGTCCCCTGTCACTGGGCACTTGTACTCCTCTACCTCCTTCTACCCCCAGCCTCCCCTCCCCCACTGCCTCCAGCCTGATTAATTCCCCCAAATCGGCCACACCATAGTGACTAATCAGGCCCATGTCCCACTAATTGGCGCTTAGAGACCTGACAAATAGCTCTGCCTGTGGGAGTCCAGGGTTGAGTAAGCCTCATCCCCAGATGAGACCAGGTTAGCCCTGAAGACAAGTAGGCCAGGTCCTGGGGGGCAGAGGGGAGAAGAGGACCCAGGATGGAAGGAAGGGCCCCTCCACACCCTTCTGATTAGCAGCTCTGCCATTTCCTCACTGTGTGACTTGGAGCCATCTGTCTCCCTCTCTGAGCCTGGCATTCAGGCTCCTGCCTTATCCAGATGGGGTCTCATCTCCAGCTTTAGCTCCTCGGGGACCCTGTCCTTTGTGTTCCATCAAACTGCCCATTGCAGTGGCCTAATCCCTACTCTCCGGGGGGAAAAAGTGTATGCATTATATGTGTATGTGTGTACCTCAATTTATTCTAAGCTCTATTGATACGAAGGGTGCACAGCACTCAATTTTAAATAATAGTAAAGTAGACAATAGTCTTCTGATAAATTCTATAAAATGCATTGCATCTCATAAAATGCCTTAATTGACTTTTGCCCAATCCTGCTACTAGTAGCCAACCGATGATTGAAATGCATGAACAAGGGTAGTTCAGGCATGAATATTGGTTGATATTTTCATTTAAGTGTTAAAGGAAGTTGAAAATGAAACAATGAAAAAATGTATGTCAGAGCTTCACACATTCATCCATGATGCATAATTTTTGAGCACTGGAAAAATATCTCCTTGATTTTTTTGAGCTATGCAATAACTAACTAGAAACACAACACACTTGCAAGTTTAATCTGTGTTACTAACATTTTCTCCATCACTTTCCTGAGATTAGGCAGTCCACAAAGAACAAATTAGGCCCTGATTTATAGCTCTTGCCAATTGCTGTGATGTAAATACTCTCATTTCAAACTACCAATATGATGTCAGGAGTTGGGGAGAGTTGGGTAGATACCACTAGATATTATGTCTAGCGCTTAGATATAGATATAGATATAGATATAGATAACCTCAAGAGCGTGGATAAGAGCAAAATATAGTAAAACATTAAGAAGAGGTGAGTTATATTTATGTACTGTTATGATTTATTTAGCTATAAACATATGATTTAAATTTCAATAGCCAATCAGTCATGTTATATAAAAAGTGTGTGTGTGTGTGTGTGTGTGTGGCTGGAGACTGAACTGAACCCAGGGCCTCATGTGTGCTAGCCAAGCACTCTACCACTGAGCACAGCCCTGGTGAAGAATTTGACTGGCTTTTGTGCCTGGCTTTTGTTCCTGAGAGGGAGACTATAAATCCTTTGGATTTCCAGAGTAATGGTTAATGTCTGTTATTCTCGAGTCCCTGGATCATAACCAGGTTTAGGCTAAGAGGTGGCATGACTCGGGAGGGGGCCTGGCCCTCAGAAAGACAGGTGACTAGGAGGTTGAGCTTTGAGCTTTGAGCTCCAGGCAGGAGTGAAGCTTGGAGACGGGGGTCAGCCACATGGCCGGTGATTCAATCACAGATAGATAGTGAGAGCCCAAAATGAACTCAGAACACCGAGGCTCAGTGGAGCTCCCTGCTGTGCTGGGAAGGTGACCCGCCTGCCTGCACAGGAAGGGGGCACGCAGACCCTCCAGCCTCTCACCCTGTGGGGGTCTCCATTTGGCTGTCCTGGTTTGACCCTTTATAATAAAACTGTAAGTGAAAGGACAGCTCTTTCCTGAGTCCTGCAAACCAGCAACTCCAGCAAAACATCAAACATGAAGGGCATCATGGAAATCCTAAAATTTACAGCTGATCAGTCACACATGCAAGTGGCCTGGGGACCCCTGGCCCTGAAGCTGGCATCTGAAGTGAAGGCAGTCTAACTCTTCCCCTGGGGAGTCAGATGTAATTCTAGGGGCTCACAAACTGAAGTGGCTGGAGCCAGCTTGTGTCAGGGCACCCAGTTTAACACCTGCTCCCCCAATCCCTGCAACTGTAACAATGGTTCCTACAGGGCTGAAATCGGAATCACCGTCAGCAAAGGCACAGAAGCAGACTCGCCATGGTGGTGCAAAGGCACCGTGGTAGGAGAGGTCAGCATGACTAAAGCACAGTGTGAGATGAAGCCAGAGGAGCTGGCTGAGGCAGGACCACCTGGTATTGGGCTTTGAGTCCATATTCTGTGTAAGTATCAAATGATAACCAATTGCACCACTGGAACATCCAATTTGGGTCTATTTTCTGAGAAGACTGGGAACATACCTAAAACGTCAAGCAGAGGGCTGATTTGATAGATTTAAATTTTGAACTCTATCAAATTTTGATATATGAAGACTCTTCGGCTCCCAGGAATTTACCACGTGCATCATCCCAGCTGATGACCAAAGCTGCACGAGCACAGATTTGCACGGCAGTGCTGCACGTGACTGAAAAGAAGTGCAGAGCCCACCTGGACCTCTGCCTGGAGAGGACAAGTTTAATACATTTGTCGCATGTAGTCAGGGACGCCTGGATAACCTCGGGGAGGCACAAGAAAGATGTGAGCCTGCTTGAACAGAACTCTCTAGGCTGGGCTGCAGACGCTGGGAAAAGTGTACAAACTGCATTGTGTGTGTTCGCATTCACCGCAAGTCAAGGTATGTCCAGAAAATGAATAGAGTTATATACGCACTATTGTGAGAAGTAGTTAAGAGTTGTGTGTAGCACATAGTAGATTGTCAATAAACATTAGTTGAGTGACTGACTGAATGAATGAATGACTGCCTTGTTGCTAGGGAGTGGAAATGAAGGTAGGAGAGAGTTTTGTTTCCTTTTAATCTTATATTCCATAATGGTTAACTGCTTTGCTTCGCTTTGCTTTGTTTTTCTTTATTTTGCTTCGGTACTAGGGATTAAACTCAGGTCTTTCACACTGAGCTACATCCCCAACCATTTTTATTTTGAGATAGGGTCTCTCTTAAGTTGCCCAAGCTGGGCTTGAACTGGTGATGCTCCTGCCTCAGCCTCCCAAGTGGCTGTGTTTACAGGTGTGTACCATGGGGCCAGCTCTGACTAATTGTTTTCCACTTGCATTTTTTTTTAACTTTTATACTTTTAGCCTTATAAAGTGTAATTTACACACAAAGTCACTAATTTTAAGTAGTAGTTTGATGAATTGCTAATACCACCACATGCCTAATACAGGACATGTCCATGACCCCTCAGGTCTCCGTCTCGCTGGGGCCCTGCTTCGCCTCCTCCTGGGCTTCTGTTATGGGAAAGAAAGTTGGGCCTTGCAGAGTGGGAGACCCCTGGCTCCTCTGGGGGCTGACAAACAACATGTGTGCTCCTGAGAACAACCCGGGTTAATCCCCATGCAACCCTGCATAGTATGAGGTGCCCCATTTTGGAAACTAGGTAAGAGCAGTTTGGAGAGGTAAAGGGTTTGCCTGAGATCACACAGTTCAGGGACAGTGAGCTGAGACCGGAGCTCCTCCCTGTACTCAGCTATGGAGAAGCTTGGAGATGCTGCAAGATTCAGAGAGCGAGAGAGAAGGTGCCGGGCCACGGGGAATATACACATGGAACTGAGCAAGGTCGTCCTGGCCCCCTTGGCCTCACACCACTGGGGCATGGTGGGGAGCAGGGAAGGTTGCTTTATCGGGTCATCTCCTGGTGCCCATCTCTCCAACACCCCCATGAGCTGGCCTAAGCCCCCAGCTGGAGCCAGCCTAACTTGGGGGGAGAAGCGAATGAGACCCTGTGCACAGCAGCAGGGTAGAAGGCTGGACCTCATAGCTGGGAGGAAGCGGGTGAACAGTCCCCGGAAGCCTGGCCCCTGCCTCACTGAGAACTGTTCTTTCTGTCTTCTTAGTTATACACCCTGTCCCCCTCCCCACCAATAAGACAGCAATAACAATGTACTCTTTAAAACCCCTGAAGTCCCTGCGGCTGGGCTTAGAGTTACAAGATAGGAGTCTCTGGCTGTCCATAAACATGAGAGACAGATGTAGCCAACATCTGGAGGCCAGGGAGAGCTGGTGTGTGCCTGGGGTTGGGAGGGTGTTCCAGGGGAAGGAGACCCCCACCTGTCATCACCTGGACAAGGGGCCACTTCCGCCCCAACTGAGGCCCAAAGCCCTGGCCAGGGCTCCCAGGGTTGGAGGCCTTTTGCAGGGGCAGTTGGGCGAGCGCTGCCTGCCAGGAGGGGACTTCAAAGACTCCCCTAATCCCTGTGACATTTTCAGACACAGGAGTTTGCTTTTTTATGCTGTAGATCAAAGCCCAGAGCTTTATAAATAACCCTCATAAAAGCCAAGGGGCTTGTAAAGTTAAACAGTAAGTCACAAAGAGTATGCACCCTTGGGGGCAGGACAGAGGACCAAGGAGTCCAGCCCCTACCCTGCTCTGCTCCACCGGATGTCTACCCACCCCACCCCCTGGCAGAGTGGAGAGAAGGAAGTCTCCGTAGGCGGTCAGGAGGCTGGCGCTGGGGGGCCTGGGTTGTATTTGGAGGCTCCTTTCCTACTCCCTGCCACTCCTTGATACATATCCTAGAGCTAGCCATTTGTTCATTAAATTATTCCTTCCCTCACTCCTTCATCAAATCATTCCTTCTTCTAGTGTGTCAATCAACAAACATTTCCTTGTGCAAGGTCCCAAGTTGTATAAACTTTGGTGTTAGCTGGGGTTAGTATCACAGCACTACCACCTCTAAATGGGTGACTTCCAACAAATTCCCTCATCTCTCCAAGCCTTTCATTTAAAATGGGGACCCATCTCTGTCCTATCCTAAGAGGGTTGTTTGAGCTCCCTCCGTGGTCCTGGCATTGGATACGGCTCAAAATGCGGGTTATGGTGCAGTGGTCAGACAGCATAGGAGTAACCAATGGTGGGCTCTACAGGGGATTCCTTTGCTTCCTAAATCCTGTGTTTGCCACTTCCCAGCTATGAGTCCTTGAGCTCTTGTCCCCCCTCTCTGAGCCTCAATTTCCTGATCTATAAAATGGAGGCAGCAGGGGACCCCCTGAGCATGGAGAATGTCTAGCACCTGGCGCACAGGAGGTGCCCAGTGAGTGACTGTGCATCCTTTTGGCTCTTCTCCTATGGGAGTGTCCCGGGTGCACACAGCATCTGTACAGAAGTGGGGGAGGGCTGGGACTGGTAGGCCCTGAGGCTCCCTTAGTCCCTGCCCACCGGAAGCTGGGGCCTGGGCCCGCCCAGAGATGAGTCCGGGGAGTGGGTTGGACAATGTCTGTGCATTGCTCTCAGCTCATCAAGGACCCTTCCCCAATTGTAGGCTTTGAGGTGACCAGTTCAGAGATGAGGAAAACCCAGGCCTACATTCTGGGAGGCTGAAGCAGGAGAATTGCAAGTTTGAGCCCAGCCTGGATCAAACCCAGACCTGGTTAATTGCAGATCGGCCCCTTCTGCTGCTTCTGTCAATGCGAAGGTGGGCAACCCAGGGCCGGTATCTCCTGCCACGTCTACCCGCGGAGATCATTCCAGAGCAAGTAAATCAGGCCGAGAAGCCAGTCTTGCCCCCTGGACAGCTCCTTTAACAGGGATTCAGATTCACCGGCTGCCAGCATCCTGATCCCTGGCACAGGGTAAGAGGATGGAGAGCCAGGAGAGGTGGGAATGGCAGTGAGAGAAGGGTCAGGCGTGGAACCGACATGTGTTGATGCTCACCACGTGAGGGGCTGCGCACTGGACACCAGGGCTGCATGCAAACCAGACAAGCACCGTGCCTCATCTACGCCAGGAAAGTGGGTGATGGAGCCCAGCGTGGTGAGGGGAGATGGACTTCAGCCCATTGGGCTGGGGATCAGTGAGAGCTCTTCCTGTGGAGGTGACAACTCAGCTGGGACAGAACAATGAGTAGAAGTTAGCCTAGGGAAGGGGGCCAGGAAAGGCATTTTAGGCAGAGGGAACAGCCTAGGCAAAGTTGAGAAGACACACGGTACAACACAGAAAGCCCCCTTCGCCAAAAGACTCCTTGGTCCCATTTCAAGAATCCTCTGAGGGGCTCATGTGTCTGTCATTCTGTGATCCTCAGATTTACCATGTCCCCCAACCCCACCCCCAAGTAGACATTACTCCCATTATGGCGCCTGATGCGAGGGAAGCTCAGAGGGGTTGAGTGACTTGCTTCAGGTCACACAGCAAAGACACTTGGGTCCAGATCGGCTGATGCATGTGAGTGTTGGGGAGCTGTTTATCTGGGGTCCTTCCAGAGCCCCCAGGGTTTACAATTCTGCACCCTCGGCAAGTCACTCCCCTCACCGAGCCTTAATTTTCTCATCTGCAAAATGAGACCAGGAGGCTGGCTGAGCACTGGACGAGCTCCTCCTCCTCCTCCTCCTCCTTCTCCTCCTCCTCCCCCCACCACTACCTACCTGTTCCTGGTCCCACCGACCTCGTTACAGCAGGTGGCCAGGAAGAAGTGGCCTCTGGGGGAGGCGCTGCCACAAACCCTATCCCAAATAGGGCAGGGACAGGGACAATGGGATCCCCTGTGAGCATCTGGCCTAATTGGCAGCCGCCAACCCCAGGGAGCCCAGCCGCCTTTGTCCTCAACGCTTGAGGACTCAGGAAACAACAGCTCCTGGGCCACGCCCTGCCCGACCTCCTCTACTTCCCAAGCCCAGGCTGGCTGCCTCTCGTCGCCGCTCCTTCTCGACTCCTGGAGTGTTCGTGGGCTCGGTACCCACGTGCCCACTTGCCACAGTCTGCCCCCAAGGAGTGGCGGGTCCCCATGGAGAACCTGGACGTGCTGGAGGCAGCTCTTGAGCGGCACCCCGATGTCCCAGACCTCCGTTCCTCCATGTGGAAAATGAGGATGATGAGGCCCACCTTGCAGGCAAGGCATGAGCCCTCCCCAAGCCTCAGTTTCCCCATCTATAAAATGGTGAGTATCTACCATGCCAGGTTAGTGTAAGAATTAACCGTTAAATAATAACAACAGTGCACATGTGTCGAGCACTTCCAGTGCGCAGGTTCCTTTTTAGGGGCTGTGTGTGTTAACTCAATACTTGCAGTGATCTTGGGAGAAATCTTGCTATTCTTCCCATTTTACACCCAAGCATAGAGGGGTACCAAGAGGCTGAGGACCTCATCCAGACACGTGTGGGGGGCTGAGCCCACGGAGCCTTCAGAAGGGTGGGCTTTGACTTCTGCTCCATTCCCTCCTGAGTCAGAACCTGTGCCTTTCCCCACCCTTCCAGTATCCCTGGCTCCTTCTAGACAGTGACATAAGGTGTCATCTTTGGGTTGCCTGGGGGACAGAGTTGCAGATGCTTTACCTTAACTATAGTTATACCCAAAGGAACTTCCCAGAGTGTGTCCCCCATGGTCAAGGCAGGGTATACTGAGCTATAAGCCTGTTTCAAGACAGTAAGGGGGACAGGGATCCTTTCCAAGTGCCTTCCAGCTTTCGGGCTCTAAAGCAGAATCGCATTTTGGCCTGCATGGTGCCATCTCCCTGGGACCAAGGAATGCCAGGCTATTGTCTGTCACAGGGGGAGGGGCAACTCCTCCTTGACAAGACCCCAGGATTGGCAACCCCCCTTCCCCACCCCACACACACCAGCCCCTCAGAGCAGCTGAGCAGCATTTCTGCTGTCTGCAGGCTCATTTATCATGCCTAGGGGGGCATTGCCACAGTGAGGTCCCCAGAGAGCTCCAACGTGGCCCCAGCTGATTGAAATCCGGGCCCAGCAAACACTCGGCGTGGAAAGTGGCCGCCCGGAACACGAAATAAATAACACTGCGGGCAGGAGGCACAAATCTGCCGCTAATTACGGCATATCCTGATTAAATGGGGTGCGTAAATAAATATTTCAGCTAAGAAGATGAATCAGCCAGCCCGGTCCTGAGCCCCTTTTGCTGGCTTCCACCTCATGGGGCAAAGGACAGGATGAGGCCTGGATTCAGTTCACTGTGTGGCTTAGGAGCAGCCCTTCCCCACTCTGGGCCGCAGTTTCTCCATCTGTCAGACGGAGGGTCAGTGATCATTCCTCAGCCAGCCTGACAGGCCTACAGGGAGAATCTGCAAAGAGCATTTGCGGTTATGCAATCTGAACAGAGCCAACAAGGCAGGGATTGTGAATGGTACTGAACAAGGAATTTGAGGCCTGGCAGTCTTGGGTTTGAATCCCAGCTCTGGGACCTGCCCTGTGCCTCAGTTTCCCTTTCTGTGAACTGGGGATATGAACAGCCAATGGACATTCCAAGCCCTGCTTGGCACAGAGCACGTAGTTCATCAGTGACAGCTGCTATTGATAAGACCAGTGCCGTACACTCAAGTTCTGGCAGCTGTTGTCATTGAATGTGGAGGTCCCCATAAGAGTGCCCTGGGTCAGGCCCTCTTCCACCCCTGCCTGGAGTCTCTGCTAGGAACCTCTATGCTTGTTGTCATAGATGCCACCTGGTCATTTCCGTGAGGCCGAGCCATAATAGGAGCAGGGGCCCAGGGTGGGGAGGAGGGGGGAGAATCATCCTAGAAAAGTTTAAATCAATTAACTCCCTTCCAGAAAACAGGCTGGGAAATAAATGTAATGGAGAAATAATGACTTTTCTCCACAGGATTAAATGACATAGACCAGGGCCCAGCTAGGAATCGGGAAGCAGACTTGGGAGCCCTGTTCCTGACAGCTTATGTGGACTTGGACAAGTCTCAGTCCTTCTCTGAGCCTTAGCTCCCTGATCTGTATCAAGAGAGGGCTTGAAGCAGCACCAGGAATGACTAATACATGGCACGCCTCCCTCCACTGTCCCCTTCCTCACCCATGGCAGGCATCGCTAGTCAGTTGCAGCACAATTCGCACCGACCATTGGGATAGCAGAACCAATCTGGCTAGTGCTCCATTGTTTCCTCCCAAGAGGTCCACACTGGCACACCGGCACCAGACTGGGTTCAGGTGGTCCCCAAGTCCTCTTCTAGCATGAAGACGGTATCCATCCATAGTGTCATAACTGTTCTCACAGACTCAGAGTCCAGCAAGGTGCTAACAGCAAAGATTAACATTCACTGATGTTAGCTGTGGGCCCAGCACTACTCTAAATGCTTTCCTCTATTAACTCACTGCAACGTCATAACCATCAGACAAGGCAGTTGCTATTATTATTATCCTTATTTTAGAAAGAAGAAAACCAAGGCCCAGGCAGGGAAAGTGATGAGCCTAAAGAAACACAGCTAATGGGGCCAAGCCAGGTGCAGTGGTGAATATATCTGTAATCCCAGCATAGAGGGAGGCTGAGGCAGGAGGATCACAAGTTTGAGTCTCGTCCGGACAACTTAGCATGACCCTGTCTCAAAATAAAAATTAAAAAGGCTGGGGATATAGCTCAGTGGTAGAGTGCCCCTGGGTACAGCAACAACAGAAAAGTAATAGGGCCATGGTTTGAAGCCATGCCCCTGCATTACCTGAAACAGTCCAGAGGGAGTAAACAGACCCTTCTCTCCCTCACCACAGTAAGTCTGGGGGAGACAGCTAAGCTCTGTGCTGAATGTTTAGAACTCTAATTATCTTCATTTTCCTTTTAGGGAAACTGAGGCTAGGGGTTGATGGACCTGTACACGGTCTTGAGGCTGACTGTTTGCTAGGGTGGGTGGGATCACACTGTTCTTCATTTCCCACCCGCCTCTCTCCTTACAGCGCAGTGCGCCCAAAGGCAGGAACAGTGCCCCTTTATCCCCGAGTCTCCGTTCCCTGCCCCAGGTAGATGGAGGTGGAGAATGAATGAATGACAAGTGTAGAGGAGCTGTGGGCTCAGGTTACACACCAACCCCTCCGTCACCGCCGCTGTAGACTCCTGAGCTGACTCCCTGTCCCTGTCCTCTGATGACCCACCTGCTCTGGCCCGGTGACCTCTCTCGTCTGCTCTTGGCCCCAGATGACTCTAAGAGTTTCTAGTCAGAGTCCAAATCCATCATTCCCCAGCGGACTGTCCCAGCCCTACCTCCCCCAGACCTCCTACTGCAGTTAGAGAGAAGGGGATGTCATTGGGATGGAGTGGGGGGATCCCACTCCAGGAGACTCTTGGCCCACTGAGCCTCCTCCAGAGTCCCGTCGTCACCACCCAAAGCTGCAGGACGTTTTGGTCAAATACCGTGGAACCCAACATATAAGACAGCAAAAAGTAGAGGGCTCCAGCTGGTAGGTGTGGGACTTGGTGGGGGGGTCCACCTGGTGTCCAACAACTCCCCTTCCCTTTCAGCAGCACCAGTGGTAGAGACTCCCAGAAAACCTCCAGAAGCCACAGAGAGACACCGTCCTGGGGGCCAGGAGGCTGGGGTCTGAATTCCTGAACAGCCACCACTCACTGTGTGACCTGGAACAAGTCTCTCCCTTTCTCTGAGCCTCAGTTTCCCCACCAGTGACATGAGAGGGGTGAACCCAACAACTTTCAAATCTTTATTGTTGGAACTATGGAAGCATTGTTCCCAAATGAAATCACATGCTGAACCCCAATATGAAAAAGATGACACTGAACACACGCTGGTTGGAGTTGTTGGGGACGGATGTGTAGACCTAGAGTGCTGTCTTTTCCATCTCCCATGCCACCCACTAGGTGTCCCTGAGGCATCTTCCTAAAACCCTAAGGTCCCTAGAAAGATTTTGAAAATACAGGAATAACTCTTTTATTTCAAGTGTTGCTTCATGAAAAATTTGAAACACACAGCCAAGGTGAAAGACATTTGCAACGAACATTTAAATACCCACCACCTGGGACCTACTATTAATATTTTACTGTACTCATTTTATCAAATAAGGGCACTCTCTGAGCTCTGCAAAATCACATCACTCTTAGAGAGTTATGCCAGGAGCTCTGGGCCCTTTGGGGGAAGCCCTATGAATGGTGCTGGCAATGCCAGCTGCTATAACAAATAGGCCCAGCATTTAGGGGCTTCACTCAAGAGCAACTCATTTCTCACACTACAGCTCTAAGCCAGGATCTCTGGTCAACAGGTGGGCAGCTCTCAGTCGTGAGCAATTCAGGGATCCAGGCTCTGTCCCTTTTTTTTTTTTTTTTTTTTTTTTTTAGCAGTTTGCCCTGAGCTACATCCCCAGCTCTTTTTTATTTCTTATTTGGATATAGCATCACACAAAGTTGCTAAACTACCCAGACCGGGTTTAAATTTATGATCCTCCTGCTTCAGCCTCACAGAGTTCTGGGATTACAGGTGTGTGCCACCACCCCTACTGGGCACTGCTTCCCAACACCATCTCATCCCAGGGAAGAGGGCTTGCATTTTGGCAGCAAGCTGGCTGCTTCTCTTTACCCACTGTGGATTGTGGGCTCCATCCCCAACATCCGGAACCATTCTAGCCATTTCATCTTTGTGCTACCTATGTCCACACAGATGGGCCTGCCTGTCTCTCTCAAGGAGTTTAACTTTGTACAACAAATGTGACTGAGCTCTAACTTGTGCCAAGCCTTGACCATACAGAGAGGAACAAGACCAAGGCCTGTCCTTACGCACATTCCATGAAACAGTATTCCTTCCCTTCGCCTGACCTTTCCTGACAGAAAGCCCACAAGATTTTTTTTATTTTGCAAGGGTGGGTGGATCTGTCACTGGAAGAAAGATCCAATTCAATAAATCTTTATTGGCACCTTCCATGTGTCCAGCCCAATCATGTGGTGGAGCTCATGGAATTTTTTCTTCCTTCTTGCAAGAGCATTCCTGAACTGTAGAAGATGGAATGGATGTCAAAGCTCAGAGTGGCGAAGCAACTTCCCTGTGGTCACATAGCTAAGAGGAAAGCTGGGATTTGAACCCAAATATTCCTAGCTTTCTGTTCTTTTCTGCTCTGTCAGGATCTCTGCAGGAATCTGCAGTAAAGGAGACCCAAGCCATTGTCGGGCCCCCAGCTCCCATGTATCCCCTAATTTTCTCCTCCTCTACAGCCCTATGAAGTTATTATTCTTACCATTTTAGAGAACAAAAAGCTGAGACTCAAAGAAGTGAGGTGACTAATCCAAGATCACACGGCCAGTTTGGTGTTATATCCTGACCTATTAGAATGCCCCGGGGCACATCTTGATGTGTCATTGGGTTGTTTTTTTTTTTTAAAGATGAACCATAAAGGCAGTTGGATTGGTCATTGTCATAAGGATGGTTTGAAAGGCAACAGGATGCCCTCTCCATTAACAGCAATGAGAACATATTTTAAGGCAAGGGAACAGCATCTCAGCAATATGGTTTACAAAACAGCTGCTAGCAGTTCAGCAGATCCCCTACTGCTGGATCCCAACCGGAAAAGGGCAAGGTGGGGGTTGCTTTTCTGAAGTGCTCTGGGTCTGAGCCCAGGGCTGGGGCTCCAGGAGGGAGTGCGGAGAGGCTGGGCAGGAAGCTGGGACCTGGCCTATCGATGACGAAGGGCCCAATCAATGCTATCTCTCCAGCCCATGCCTGGCCAGACATTGATTTCCACCGCTGCTGTTAACTCCCTGTTTATGTAACGCCTGAACTTTGCACAACTGAACCATTTAATGTGCAGAAGAGGGCCTGTTGCCATGAAAACCAGCCTGCACATGACAGCCGGGATGCGGCGGCATCCTTGTTTTATTGGCCTGTGCTGAATGTATTTTAACCTTGATAAGTGAATAACTTTTTGTACAAAAGGAGATCTGCCGGGAGGGCTTAGGAGGACCTGGGAGGGCCTGCTGGCCTTTCCAGGTCAGAGTGGAGGTGGGGCCAGCTGACTTTAATCCCCAGGAAATCTCCCTGCCACTCAGAGCCTGGGGAGCCAGGCCCAGCTGGTGAGAGGACAGATGACCTTGGGGGTGGAGTGGGGACTACCCCCACCTCCCACAGTCACTGTTTCCTGTTTGTTAAGGCCTCCAACTAAATTGGAAACACTCCATAGCAGAGACCCACCAGGGTTCAAATCCTGGCTCCACCCACACAGGAGCCCTGTGTGACCTTGAGCAAGGCCATGGTCTCCAGCCTCAGAGTCTGCATCCCTAATGCACACAGGCCAGCGATCTCTCATGGGCTTTTACCAGGTTTACAGGTCATACGCGCAGAGTGCCTGGCAGTGCCCAGTCTATAGTGCGTCCAGTGGCTGTTATTATTACTGTTGGGCATACTTTTCATAGTGATAATCATTGTTTATAGCTGTAGATTCTCTGAGGCTTGGAGAAATGCTATACCCATTTTCTCCTTAGGGTCCTTGAGATGGGCAGGGCTGAAGTCAATAGCCCATTTTCAGATGAGGAAACTGAGGCCCAGGAAAGTTGGCTGTCTTGTCCAGGGATCACACGAGAAGACAGTGATACTGACTGAAAGAACCAGGCTTCCTGACTCCCAGTCAAGTGCTTTTTGTTTTTTCTTTTCTTTTTTTTTTTTGTACCAGGAATCAAACTCATGACATCACGCTTGCCGGGCAGGCGCTGTGCTGCTGAGCTATATCCCCGGCCCAAGTGCTCTTTTTTGTTTTTTGTTTTTTGGGTTTTTTTTGTGGGTACCGGGGGTCGACCTCAGGACCTCACGCGCCAGCAGGCGCCCATGCCGCTGAGCGATATCACCGGCCCTTTTTTCGTATGTGGGTTCCGGGAGTCAAACTGGGGCCCTCGCGCTTGCCAGGCAGGCGCTTACACCACTGAGCCATCTCACCAGGCCCCCAAGTGCTCTTTTATATTCAAAACTGTAAACACTGGGCCAAGGATATAGCTCAGCGGTGCAGTGCCTGCCTGACAAGCACAAGGTCCTGAGTTCGATTTCCAGTACAAAAACAAAAAACAAAAAACATAAACACAGGAATGGCCCCTGAAGCTGCTGGTTCCCCAACACCCAAAGTCAGACTCATGGCAGACATCACTAATCGATTGCAGCATAGGACAGGAGTTTCCCTTCTGAGCCTGGCTGAGGCCTGAGAATCCTCTTCAACGCAGAGCTCTGCTCAAGATAGGTCTCATATGGAAGCATATGCCACCCAAAGGGCTCTGTGTTCAAGTTCCCCTGCCAGCCCAAACTTACTGCATGACCTCAGGCAAGTACCTTTCCCTCTCTGAGCCTTCCAATCCCTAGTGATAAAAAAGATAAAAAAGGGAGACAATTAATGGTTCCTGAGTTCTCAGAGGGGTCTTCCAGGTTGAAGGAATCCCCACTACTTCCTCATATCTATCCCAACTCTGCCCTCTTCCTAGATCCTCTAAACCTTCTTAAAATCCATCAACAAACTTCAACCTAACACCTACTCTGTGTCAGTAACTGTGTAAGGTGCTAGAGACACTGCAGTGAAGAAATGGTCAAGAACGTTTCCCAGAACAGAGTCCAGACAGGGAGATAGAAAATAATTCAACCCATGAAGGTCCTGAGGGGTTGTCAATAGTAGCCAGTGTTAGGTGGGGGAGAGCAAAAGGGAGGCAGTAACTTCAGATGGGGTAGTCAGGGAGGGCTTCTCTGAGGAGGTGACATTTGAGCTGATACTAGAAGTACAAGAATGAGCCAGCTGTGCAAAAAGTGAAAGCACGACTATTGTGCCAGCCCTTGGAATGGGCATCCATGTGGCACCTTCAAGTGCCCCAGAGAAGGTCAGAGTAGCTAGATGGGGTGAGGGTGCACCGCAGGTGGGGAGCTTGGCAGGAGTCAGTCCCTGAGGCCACCTGGGCCCCCTCAGCCCCACACCATGTCTTGCCCCTCCCCTGCCTTCTTGCCCCATCCCCCACACAGGCTCCAGGCACTGGGGGGCAGGGCGGGTGAATGACAAGGTTACACGAGCTCTTTCTCTCCCCTTTTCTCTGGGAGAAGCATAAAGAGCTCTTTCTTTTCTGCTTATTAATAGCTCTGATTAAATTATCTCTGAAAAACCTACAGGGTGTGCACCAATGGGGGCTTGGCTCCCTCCAGGCTCTGGCCTAGATTATAGCAACCAGGGCAGGTGAGGCAACTGGGGGTGGGGTGGGAGGCTGAGGCAGGCCTGCTCCCTGTCAGCGTGCAAACCCCAGCTCTACTTTCTCTCCACTCCCCAGCCCCATCCCAGCTGCTGTGATCCAGCTCTGCTCTAGGGAATTGCCAGCTCCCATCTTTGCATCAGCCATGTCCTCTGCCAGGAGCATCCTCACCTTCCCCTGTGGCAACCTTGTGCCTATCACCTGCTTCTGTGCCCTGCCCGCTCCTGGTACCCCAGACATCCCTGTTAGCTGCCTTGTCTCAGCCCCATGAAAGTTCAGTTCCACGTGGCAGATGTCTTGGTTGGGGTCACTGCAGAATCCCCAGTGTCTGGCCCAGTGTGATTTCTTGGTACATAGAGAATGGATGAGGAATTTGATGCCCTCTGTCCCCATCTTCCTGAGGCCTCTCGGGCCCCTGGCGGGAGCCAGTGTTCAAGGACCAGCCTGCCGGTGCTGCCATGGACTACAATCAATCCATGGACTATGGCAAATCTATGGTTCCATGGATTATGGTAAGTATGACACTGTTTCAGGTCACATAACACTGTTGTTGGACATGACCCAGAACCAAGACTCTGACCTTGGGGAGGTGGGTTCGCTGAGAGGATTGAGAATGTGTATTTGGAGCATAAGTGAAAGCCAAAGCTGAGCATCTTATGGGGTGTTCACCTGCCCGGAGTATGTGAGGGGCACTGGGAAGATACCTCTCGGCCCATATAGCTGCTTATGAGCCTGCTGCTCCCTGAAATCCCATCATTAGCCCCTCATGAACTCCTCAACATTCAGAGATGGGGGGACCTTTCCAGATCTTTTTTTCCCCAGTATTGGGGATTGAACCCAGATATTTTTTTCCCCAGTCCTGGCGATTGAACTCATTGCCTTTACAACAAGCTATATCCCCAGCCCCACTCCTTTTCAATTTTTTTTTTTTTTTTTAACACTGGTTCTTGCTAAATCACTAAGTTGCCCAGTCAGGGCTTGAACTTGGAATCTTCTTGCCTCAGCCTCCCAGAGTGCTAGGATTACAGGCATGGGCCATCATAC
Source organism: Erethizon dorsatum (assembly GCA_028451465.1). Lineage (NCBI taxonomy): Eukaryota > Metazoa > Chordata > Mammalia > Rodentia > Erethizontidae > Erethizon > Erethizon dorsatum. The sequence goes on along the minus strand of CM051830.1, from coordinate 108,748,853 downwards.
CTGGTTCCTTCCGGGTCTTTTAAAGCCTTTCTTGTCAGCCTTGGCTGCACTTTGGAATCACGTGGGAATCTTGGGAAACTACTGATCTACCTCTGAGAGGTTGATAAGGAAACTGAGGTCCACAAAAGAAGTGAAACTTGCCCCCAGAATCACACACTGTCTATTAGAGTCTGGCACAGGATGTAATAAATCAAGATCAAGGGCTGCGGTTCTTGGGACCCAGTCCTGTCATTGGGTGACCTTGGGCAAGTTAGGTGGCCCTCCTCTGCTGTAAGATGTGGGTAGTAATCTTATATACCTCACAGGTCTGCTAGGCCCATGTGATACAAATAGCATTGGGCGTTGCCCTCAACATGTAGAAGGTGTCATGCCAGGGGGACCTACACTGGAGAAACATCCCCAACTTTGGGAAGGCTGTAGTGAGGCCTGCTTCCTCCTTTTCCCTTTCCTGTTCTTTCTCCCCTTCCAGGCTTTGGTTGTTGCTCTTTCTACCCTGTCCCTGGCTTGAATCTTGTCTCCCCACTGTCCATGTCCTGGGTCCACTCAGCCAGTCACCAGAGCAATCTGCACTGACGTCAGGGGTGCTCTGGCAGCTGGCCTGCTGCGAAGCAGCTGTTGGCAGGATCACATTTCCAGGTAGATCCCCACCCCCAGCACTCACTCAAAAAGGGTAGGGGTAGGGGGGGCAGCCTCAGAGAAATAGAGAGAGCACCGGGCTACTGGGAACTACACACAGCTGCTGCTTGGAGACCTGAAACAGGGCCAGCTCATGCCCTAGATAAGGTGGCGGGTGGCCTACTTGGGCTGGACCTAAAGGTCCCTTTTAGGTGCCTCTCCCAGGTTCTGGGTAGGGGTGGGCAGGCTCCTGAAAGTAGGCTAGACTCAGGTTATAATCAGTGCATCCCTCTGCATACCCTCACTTGTCCTCTAAAGCAGAACACTGCAGGTATTTACTGAGCACTTACAGGGTTCTTTCCACACATTCAGTTCAGCCTCGCCGCAACCCTACATGGTAGGAATTAAGATACTCTGTCCACCTATTTCACAGATAAGAAACTAGGGCACAGAACTGGGAAGATAAATGGTCTAAGCCAACAGCTAGAAAGGACAGTGCTGGAATCCCACCCAGGTTCTGTGGGACTCCAGGTGTCACAGGGATGGAGCCTGGGGTGGGGAGAGCAGAGGTCTGGCTGCTGTTTTGTGTTTCTGTAGGGATCCCGAGGGTTAGTTAGTCTGGAAAGCTGGCTCCCCAACTTTCTGGCTCCCCAGGGAACTGAGGGAACTGCCCCCTTCAGACACCATTTCCCGATCTGTAAATGGGAGCACTACACGAGCCACCCATGGGCTATCTTGCAGACCCAGTGAGAATTTGTGCAGCTGTTTAGAAAGAAAAGGCAAGGTGCAGTATAGGCAGTATAGTTTGACGGATTCAGATTTGGCCTGCAGGTTGATGTAAAACTGTGCCTCATTTTCCCCATCTGGCTTTTTAATTTGTTTTGTTTTGTTTGTTGTAGCACAGGGGATTGAACCCAGGGCCTTTACATCAAGTTGCATCCCCAGCCCTTTTTATTTATTAATTAATTTATTTATTTATTATTAATTCTGAGACAGCGTCTCCCTAATTCCTGAAGTTTCCCAGGCTGGGCTCGAACTTGCTCCTGCCCTGTCCTCCCTCAAGATTACAGGCATATGCCAACACTCCTGGCTTCCCTGTCTGCTAATGGAAGAGAATATCAGTGCCATTCTGGGTGTGGCATCCGTAGTTCTGGTACTCGGGAGGCTGAGTTAGGAGGATCTCTTGACTCTTGAGCCCAAAAGCTAGCCTGGGCAGAATAGCAAGACCCCATCGACAGAGAGAGAGAGAGACAGAGAGACAGAGAGAGACAGAGACAGAGAGACAGAGAATATGAATATTGGTGCCTGCCTCCAATGAGAAGTAGCTTACAAAGAGCTCTGCATGTTACTGTTAGCTAGTGCTCTGCAGATCTCAGCTGTAATGCCAAAACTCCATCATTGTCCAAAATACGCCACAGTACAAAACATTCAGGACACTTCACATTTCTTAATATCAATTTCTTCTGCAAATTGGAGCACAATAATAGAGCCTCTGTATTAGTTTTCTCATCTGTAAAATGGGGGTGATAATACCTACCTCACATGGTTGTGAGGGTTAGGTAAAGTATGTAGTTCTAACAAAAGATCCTAGTTACTGTTATGCTTGTTATTACTTTGTGTGTGTGTGTGTGTGTGTGTGTGTGTGTGTGTGTGTGGTGCTGGGGATTGGACCCAGGGCATTGAGCACCTGTGCTCTACCACTGAGCTACAATCTTACTCTTTTTGGTTATTATTTTTAACACATGTCTCATAGAATTGTTCCCAAGATTAACTGAAACGATGCAGATAATGCACTTAGCACGGTGCTTTGACGCAAATATAACCTCAATAAATGATACTGGGTTTTCCTGTCCTTTCTCCAACACAGGGACTACAAGGATCATCATGCCCTGCGCCCCCAGTCGAGGCCCTTACGCCCAACGCTAGCGCATAGCATGCCGGGAGTTGCAGTCCTGGAGAGGCAGGCCCCACCTGTCCCTGCTTGGGGGAGGAGGTAGGAGAGCCGCCCTGTCGGCCTTTGAATTTTGCCGCGAAAAGCGCGCGTGGCGGCCCCCGGCCCCGCCCCCTACAGGACGCGGCGCCGCGTCACCCTGGTAACCGCCTCTCAGCCGCCTCTGATTGGGCTGGGATGAGGGGGGCGGGCAGGGGGCGAGACGCCGCGGCGGCGGCCGGCGCTCACGCCTGTCAGTCGGGCCGGAGCGGAGCAGCGGGTAGGACTGCTGGGCCGGCAGCTCCGCGGAGAGGCTGCGCGCGCCGGCCGGGGAAGGCGGAGAGCCGGGCCTGCTGCCTGCGGGACATTGCGCGCGGTACCCGGGCGCGAGGCGAGGCGCCCGCGCGCGCCAGGTGGCGCGAAGCTGCGGCCCCGGGAGCCCCCACGAGCCGCCCGGGGCCATGGGCGCGTGAGAGCCCTGCGCGCGCCTCTCCTGCTGCAGCTCCTAAGCTCGTACGCCGGGTGCACCGTCCCCCGGGCCATTCCTGCGTCCCGTGCCACCTGGACCTGCTGTTCCTCGGCGCCGAGCCCCTCGAGCCTGCATCCGAGCCTCCGCTGCCGCCGCCGCTGCTGCTCGCTGGCTTCCCCTCCCCCCACACCCGGGGCTCCTAGCAGGAGGAGGAGGGGCCGGTGCATTCTCGCCTCTGCTCTTTGCAACCTGCGGAGGCTGGTGCATGCCCGGCAAGAAGCCGGGGCCACTGCAGGTGCGTGCAATCCCCGGAGAGGAAGACCACACCACCTACGAGCAAACCCGAAGGCTGCAAGCCACGGGCGGGCGGGCGAGAGGAAGCAACAAAGACAAGCTGCAGCTGGGGCTGGTGAGAGGGGCCGCGGCCGCCGGGCTCCCAGCGCGGACGGAGAGGGCGCCCTGGGAGCGGCGCGGGCCGAGCTGCAGCCGTGAGCGGGGCCCCGAGGGGAGGCGCAGCGCCTCCCGCCGGACGCGGCCAGCATAGACTCTGGCGAGGATGCGCCGCCTGAGCGCCCTCGCCGCCCGCAGCCCGGGCGAAAGCGACCCCCGCTGAGCGGAAAAACCTCGCGACTTTGGACGGCGAGGTTCGGTGCCCGGATTGCTCTCATCAACAGCGCCCGTTCCCACCAGGAGAGAGGCATCGGTCTCAGACAGCTTCTGCCTCCCCTGCATGGCTGCGACCCTGGGAGCGGAGCGTCGTGGCCACTAAGACCTGGTGCCCTTCGACTGCTTGGCTGATCCGGTGAGTTGCGCGGGGCGGATTCCAGGCTGGAGCTGGGGGCACCCCCTGGCGGCCGGGTAGCCGGACTGGATATGAAGGGGCCCTCAATTGTTGAGGTCCCTGAGGCCGCAATACCACTTGTCCATCCCATTCCCTCCCACACACAACTTGTTCGAACTGACTAGCTGGCTGGAGTGGAGGCTGAGGTCCCCAGTGGGTGTTCCGCGGAGCCTTGGGCGGTGCGGAAGCCAGAGAAGAAAGGTCACCCCACCCGTTAATCTAACAAAGGTAGTGGCTCCGAAATCCGAAAATTTCTCGTGAACTCCCGCGTCTTGAAGGAACTGGGGTGGGGGGACCCAGGATGGGATAGCGTTAAGAATCCCCACAGCAGCTTCGGATCTTCAAGGGGCATTGGCGTCAGAGGAGAAGGTGGAGTCTAGGCCATGCAGGTAGCGGCTTCTGGGACTAGACTGTAGCAGGATTCCCCCATTCCAGCCCGCGTTTCCACAAATAACTCTCAGGGACAACGTGTTCCATGGTGAGGCCGCGGCGTGACGTCACTACCCTGCATCTGACGTCACTGGGTTGCCGTGACAACGTGACTTGCCTTGACCCAAGGCTAGAGGGGGCAGGGCCAGATGCCTTTGCCTAGTGCAAGGGTGAAGGCTGACTCCCCCACCCCCCACTGCAGTCCTCTGACCTAAATCTTCAGCAGCCACATGAGATGGGGGAGGGAGGCAATGCCAGCTGTCCCTGCTGATGCTCCTCCCCCCAAGGACAGGTGTTCAGAACTTTGCCCAGGCAGTGCCTTGGGCTCAGGACTTTCAGCAACTTTCTGCTTTCAAATTGGATGCTAAAGAGCAGACTTCCCTGAACCCCACTATACGTAGCCAGTAGGCTGAAGTTCCCAGCATCCCCAGACAGATGTGGGCCCTCAACTTCCAAACAGGCAACTTCTGCTGAGGAAAATGTGACTGTCCGCCCCCAGCCAGGGAATGTCCAGGGGACCCCCTCCCCCGTTGTTCAACCCGCAACTCCTGCCTACCCTGTTCTCCCTTTGGCATTTAAGATGATTTTAACAAGCACAGTATGATTGATGCTCGTTAAGTGAATGGGAGGCAAGTTAGCGCTAAGGCCTGAACTCATCGCCCCTGCCAGAGGCTAGCTTTGATGGCACAGGGCACCAGCTCTGTCTTCCCCTGTACCTGGGGAGGCCCGGAGACTCCCCTTCCCCCGCCAGCAGCATCCTGCTGCTGGCTCTGTGATTCTTCTAAGTCCCTTCCAGCAATTACTGCCAGTGTCAGATGTGGGTGAAACTGCTGTCATCACATTTCTAGGGAAAGGTTCGAAAACCATATCATTGCTCCAGTGGTCTGGGGCAGGAGGTGGTTCTGAGAAGCCAGGCCACAGTCTGTGCAGCGAGCTTTTTTGCTGTCTTCCTACCAGACTCTCTAGCTAGATTAACAGGTATAATAAATGTCAGTGGAGCTGCTTTGGGGGGCTTGGCAGGGAGATGGTATTTCCAGCTGAAATGGTGTTGTTAAACACAAGCTTCTGAGGACAGCGGAGCAACAGCAGATTGGGGGAGAACCTGGAGATGTGGACAGAAGGGCTGTTTGCACTGCTTCTCAACGCTTCCCAGTTTAGAAACAAACTCGGAGTGCGCGCCAGATCCACACACACAGGCGGTTGGAGGCCCTCCGTGGAGTATTTACACTTCCTCAGCCAAGGCGGAGGGAAGGGCTGTAAGAATTGGGCAATTCCTTCTGTTCCTTTCCCTTGGCTCCCTGGGCTTGGCAGTCAGTGCCAGACGCTGAGCAGGGGGGAGTGTCAGCTTACTCAGCGTCGCCTTGTGTGCCAGGCATTTTGCAGAATCCTAGTTACTCCTTGGAGTGGCTCATGTTCTGTCATCCATTTTATAGATAAGGAAATTGAGGCTCAAATCAAGGAAGTGATGCTCAGCCGGAAAGCTGCAGAGGTTTGGCCCTGCATTGCATTGGCTTCAGAATTCCCAGGGCCTTCCTATCCCTTCTATGGGCAGAGGGGAGGCACCCCGACTCATTGGACAGGAGTTCCTGCACCAGTCAGGCCCTGTCAGCTATGGAGTGCGGTCCCATCAGGATGCCTTGTCTGCGAAAAACCCCGGTTCCTGGTTCCCTTTGCTTACAGGACCCCATGGGCAGCCTGCTGCCCTTACCTACCCCAGGGACCCTCTGGGCAGGCACTCAGCTGGTGGCGGAGGCGGGAATGCAGTCGGGGTATTGGCACCTTTGGTAGATGTGGGCACAAGGGTTGGGAGGGGCCCTGCAGCAGGAAGGCTGCCTTGTGAATCTCAGAAGGGACAAATACAGATGTGCCAGACAGGCAACTGGGTGAAAAGGGAGTTCCAGGCAGTGGGAGTGGCCAGAGTGGGCCAGAGAAGCTTGTGGGCCCTTGTGCCTGCTGTGCTGAGTGGGGAAGGGGTGGCCCTGAGGTGACCAGGGAGAGGATCCAGTGAGGGCCTCTTCATGGGCACAGTGACCGTGGACATCCCTTCCTGTCAGCAGGAGAGACCTCCGTTGTCTGGCAGTCTCAAGCCCCCATTCTTCTCCCTTTTGTAATTAATTACATGTATGCTCCTCCGTCCTGTGTCCCTCTGAGCCTCACAGTTGCTCTGGCCTGGGGCTGGGTCGCTGAACTCTCTTGCTGAGATACTGGTAAAGTATGTACTTCCGATGTGAGACTGATAGAGCCAGCCTCAGCAGTGGGTTGGGCCTGAGTCTGACTCCCCAGCCTATCACTTGCTGACTGTGTGACCTTGAGTGAGCAGCTTTGCCTCTCTGAGCCTCAGTTTCCTAACTGTGACAAAAAGCTGCTAATAGCACCCACTTCCCAGGGTGGTGGGGAGGATTCAGTGAGGGCTTAGTGCAAGCTACAGTATACATTAAGCACTTGATAAATGCACAGTTTCATGGCTACTGTTAGCCTCATCCTCTCCCAGTCCCTTGCAACCGGAGGTGGAGGCCCCAGTTCCAGAGCAGGGGTCCCTACCTTTCTGGCCGTCTCTGCGGGAGACACCTACCCACGGGGCCCCCACGTGGTGAGCACACGTGGCTCCCATCTGAGTTCCTGGGGGGGGGCTGGGGCCTGGCCAGCGGTCCCTCCCAACCTCCCTCCTGCCCCTCTGTCTTCCCTTCCCTCCCCAGCCGGAGGAAGCGAGCTGCAGCTCATATTCATGAACCGTAATTCAATCAGGCGGTGATTCCTCTGGGCTCGGGCGGGGGTGAGAACGAGGAGGCGCGCACAAAAGGGCCGCTTTATTACCTCCCGCGGGCCGGGAATTGCTGCTCTCCCCCAGCAGCGGCCGGAGCCGCCTTTATTGTGTTAACCCATTTGCGTGTCAAGAGCTATTGTGCGCCTTCTCCGCCTGTGCGGTGCGGCCGCGGGAGGAGGGCTGCGCCGCTGCTGCCGGCCGGTCACCTCCGCGGGCGCCGCCCGCCGCCCTGATTGGTTGCTAAGTGATTTGCATCCAAGGTAATCACTTTTATCTCAGAAGGATGTCGACTATAATTATAAGCTACTGACATCTTTTGAAATCTGCCTAATGACTATTTTAGTCTGCCCGGGCTGGGGGTGGGGAGGCTGGGAAGCGGGATGGATTCCTTCCACCTGGACGGCTGATTCCTCAATTGAAACATCTGAGTGCCTACTGCGTGCCACAGACAAAAAGCTGGGGGGCTGGCGCCGAGCTTGTCTTCCTGTGGGTGGAGTGAGTGCCATTTCAGAGATGGGGAAATGGAGGCCACCTGCTCAGAACGACCCAGCCAATAAATGGTGGTATCCGGGTCTCTCTGACCGCTAACCCATGCCCTGGCCACTTAGGGAACAGACAGGAATGAGGATAGGGATCACTGAGTAGAGGTCGTTAGTCTAGAACTTTCCAGGGTTTATGTCATAACCCAAAGACCTATAGGTGCTTTCGTGTCCCCATTTTATTAGAGAGGAAACAGGATTGGGGCACAGCCAAGGAGTGACAGAAGAATGAGGGGGGGTGTGGTGGCACAGGGAGTGAGGAGAGGGGAAGGCAGGCCTGGGCTCCAATCCGAGGGCCCCCTTCTGCCCCTGGGGTTCCATTGGGTCAGCCTGGGGGAAGGGCACCCTGCTGCCGGCCACTTTGGGGTGGCGAAGCTCTAGGGAATCATGTGGCCCCCAGCCTCCCTGGGAAGTAAGAGGTGTCTCCAAATAACTTGAACTTTGGACATAGGGCCAGGTCTGGAGGTGAGACCCTACCAGTGTAAAACTGCAGCTGGGCCTGGAGGGCTTCCTGACAGAGTGGGGCTCTGAGGACTGAGTGGGTCTTCCAAGCAAGGGATGAGTGGAGACGTCGCTGATAGAAAGGAGTTGGTGAACCCAGGGACACGACCAGGAAAGGCAGAGGAAGTTACAAGAGGGCAGAGGTAAAAGGGAGATAAACAGAAGGATGTTGGGGGCCTTGAGTGCTGAGCTAAGGACCAGAGGAAGAGTGAAGCGAGTGCAGGTGTCTGGGGGGAGGGAGGTGTGATACAACCTGGGTGCTGTAGAGGTCCGAAGGGGCTTGGGCCTCTCAGAACCTGAGCTCCTATACCATCACTGCTGTGTGTCCTCAGACAGGTCACTTTACCCCTCTGGCCTCGGTTTCCTTATTTGGTGAAGAGTCATAGCCTCTTATGGGTGGGAAAGCTCTGCTACAGAGGCTCCTGGGCGCTCTGGGGACAGGCAGGAGGGAAGGGCTTGCCGAGCCTCTCAGCTGGGTGAGGTAGGCCCAGGCCAGTCACCCTGGCCCCATAGCAAGCCCTGGTGGCAGCCACAGCAGCTGTTTGGCGCCCTGGGAGCCCTGGCTGTTGTGCAGAGGGCACAGGGGACAAAGGCCTGGGAGGTCAGAAGTGAGGCGTGGCTGGCTGTGAACAGGCTCCCAGGGGATGGGGACTTAATGACATAGAACTTAATGACTCAGAGTCTGTGGGGAGGGGAGCCTCCTAGGAGGGGGAGGGGGAGGGAAGGAGGTCCGTCCCTCCGTCCCACCACCTGGTCTACTCCAGAATGGTGTGGCCCTGCCTCCCATAGCCCGGGCTGGGCACTGGAGGAGGCAGAGTTGGCAGCATCCCTATTCCAGGCCTGAGTTTGGGGCTGGGCCTCACACCTCAGCATCGGTGTGACCTCGGTCTCCCAGTCTGTCAGCAGGCTGTGGGTCCACCTGAGAGGCAGCTGCGTGGTTTGGCAGCAGCGAGAATGTGGAGTGAAGGAGCTGAGCTCTACACCGCCCCTCCTTTCATTAGAATGCTCCCTGCCAGGTGCTGGGGCCACACAGATGAACAAGCCCTCGCTGCCTTGAAAGGTGCTGAGTACCGGAGCAGAGGCCGCAGGCACACAGAGTACATTGGGTTACTCACCTTGGTAGAGGCCTTCACCATGTGCAGCCACTGGGCCAGGAGCAGAGGACACAGCAGTGACCGAGACAGACAAGGGCCTCTCAAAGCCTGCTAGGGAACCAGAGGTGGAAACTTAGAGTAGTACTTCCAGCTGGGGAGGGTCGCTGGAGGGGAGGCACTCGTAATTGCTGGCTTGGTGGACTTCCTTTTAAATATTTTTGCCTATTATGAAAATCACAGGATACTGTCCGTGTCCGCTGTGTGCTAGACCAAGTTTCCTGCTTGGGCGTTTTGTTCTTTCGTTTACTCATGTCACTCTGTGAAGGGTGTTTTTATCCCTGTTGTGTAATGAAGAAACTGAGGCTCAGGAAGGGGAAGTGTCATTAGGGCTGGGACCCCATGACAGATCAACAGAATCCCATTTATTATCCATAAGGGCTTTTGCCTTTCCTCCTCTGTAAGCGTCCTGGGCTGGGTGGGGTTGTCACAGGAGGGAGGATCCTTGGGCAAGCGCAGAGGGCAGCCTGTCCTCCTCCAGCTGTGTCCTTTCTGAGCTGCAAGACCTTGAACAAGTCACCTCCCACCCCAACCCAGACTCAGCTGTGTCCTTCATAAAATGTCAAGGATGGCAAATCTGTGGCACACTCAGCTTGCCTTACACTGCTGTGTCCTTGGCAGACTTTGCCAATCATTTGCTGCCCTCCTCCCCTGCTGAGCTCTTCCTCTAACCTTGGATTCTTTCCAGGGCTCTGGGCAGGCAGCACCAATCAATCAGCAGGGCCTGTGAGCTGAAACTAGTTGCCTGTCTGGCCTTGCTGAGCTCAGGGGTCCCTTTGGCATCTCCATGTGGTTCAGAGGACCACGGTACCACAGCAAGGGACTCTGGGGATCTTCTCTGAGGATATGGGTTATTCTTCAACCATGAGAGCTGTTAAGGTATGAGAGTCAGTTACCTCCTTCCAACTCCAACACCTACAGTCTGGGACTTATTTACAGTCAGCGTTTCTTGAGCTCATCCTGACAGCCAGATCATTCATGAGCACGCTCATTCATCCAGCCGCAGGGCACCTGCACATGCCTCTTGGCACCTCTAAGAAGACGTCTTGGCCCATTTTCAAGATAAGGAAACCGAGGCTCAGAGCAGTTAAGCAGAGTAGGTTCCTGCACTTGCTGCAGGGCTGAGCAGACATTCAAACCCAGGTCTCACATAGCATGGGAGTGGCAGGCAGGCGGAGCCGCCTCCCTCTACAAAATGTCATTTGTTCTGGGGCCTGATGGACTGGTGGGCTTCGACAGGCAGAGCTGGGAAGAGTGACCTTCTGGGTGAGGGAACAGCAGGAGAGGAAGTTCAAAGGGAGACAGGCAGAGTGTTTTGGTTGAGGGACAAGTGTGTAGCCAGCTGTGGCTGGAATGTGCAGAAAGCGGGGATTGTGGAAGGAGCCAGGGCTGGCTTTAGCATTTGGACTTTGCCTCCCTACAGTAGGGAGCTATGGCAGCTCTCTGAGCAGAGGAATGATGAGGACCCATCCAAGTGCACTTGTTCAGCCTCTCTGTGAACCCAGGGTGAGGGTGTTTGGGGCCGTCTACTTCCCATTGGCTGGATGTGTTAGCTTAGCACAGCGTCTGGCGTACAGTAAGTAGACATCCAAGAGGTGTTTGTTGAATGAATAAATGAATGAATGCTTGCTGGACTGAAATGCTCCTGACCCCATGGTGGAGGGCGCTGCCAAGAGGAGAAAGAATGGAATCTTTCTCTCTCCAGGAGAAGCTGGACACCAGGCCTGGTGGTGAGGGTAGGGGAGAGGCCAGGCAGGCACCTGGGACAGGAGCTTCACTCCCTGCCCCTGTTGCCTGTCCCTAAGACCTGGGCTTAGACACTCCTGCTGGGCTGTCCGCACCTCACAAGCCACGCCTGGCGGGCAGTGTGGGCTCAGTGCTTGGGGGGATGAAAGATGAAGGTTCATGACCATTTTTTAACTCAATAAAGGGAGAGACAAGCTGCAGGCTGCAGGCCGGAGATATAATTAGTTCACAGCAGTGGCGCTTTCTTGATTTAGCTTCTGAGAGAACAAGACAAGGATGTTATACCCAATTAGCAGTAACATCCAGTCGAGCCTCAATAGGTGAGATAACAAGCTATTTTTATGACTTTTCTTTCCTGCTTGGAGGGGGCGGGGGACGGGAGTATCAGGGCCTTATTTCTTTTCATCAGGGAACAATTATTAGGGATCTCAGGATTTCCCAAAGCCAAATGATGCATTTGTTAACCCAAACAAGCAGGCATTGCAGAGCAGCAGCTGGGGTGGCAGGCTGGTGTTTTGAGCCCAGGTGTCGTGAGAGGGACACAACACCCTCATCCCCTTTGTGGAAGCCCTTGGGAAAAGCTGCCAAATGCAGAGCTCATTGGTTTGGCAGGGAAGCTTAGATCCTTGAGAGTCTTAGTGCCTGCCTTGATTTCCCTACGTGCCTTCAAAGGGACATAAGGAGGCCAGCCAATTCCTTTGGGGGTGAGGAGGGAGCCAGCTCTGGCCCTCGGCAGTCCTCCCTGGCATCACCTTCCATCCCCTCTGCCAACTGGGCCAGAGGTTCTGGCTCCTTGTCCCTAAACCTGCTGATGCACTCTGCCGACTGGATCCCCGTTATGACCCCCACCACCTACCCACCCCCTGCCTGCCCTGGGTCCTGGCTCCAGCCTCTGGCAGGACCTGAGTGGTGATTAGCTCCACTGTCTCCACCCTCATTACCCCACAGCCGGGGTACCCAGGCTGGCCACGTCCTCCTGGGCAAGGAAGCCCAGCCCAGCCCCACCCCAGCTGCCTGGCTATTCCTCGGCTCCCAATGAAGGCTGGGGGATGCCCAGAGAGGGATCTGGCATGGCTGCTGCGACACCCTGCCACCCCTGGGCCCCAAGCCCAGAGCAGGTTCCTGGCTTCCACCCATCCCTGCCCTGTCCCACGTCTCATCTCTGTCTCCGTGTGGCACTTGTGGTTCAGACAACTGACAAATCCAGCCATGCAAAGTGGGAGTTTAATTGCAAACAGTTTTTATGGATCATGGGCCCATCTGTGCCACCATATGCAAAGGGAAAAAAAAAATACCCCCTCTTTTTTTCTCCCCAACCCACACCCAAACTAACTCCAAAAAACTATATATAATAATAATAATAAAATGCCAAGGTTCCTCTGGCTAGAGCCAAGCATAGAGCTGGGACCCATTCTAGGGGATCTCTGTGGAGCGGGCCCTGAATGCCAAAAGATGCCAGCCGTTTCCAAGCCCACTGAGTTCTTTCACATCTCCTGGCCTTTGCACATTGCCCTGCCTTGCTGGCCACCTGGCTGGTGCTGTCCGCCTGGCCTACAGTTGGCACTGAGCGGCACTGCACTGTGGTCATGGAAATGTGAATGAGCGGTGTTGGGACCCCAAGGCTAAGGGGCCTTCGCTCCTATTTCTACCTGGCCCAGGCAGTGGAGCCCCAGGAAGATGGGGCTCCCTCCCTCCTTCCCTGGTGCCAGCCTGGCTCTGCAGAGGAGCCCCACTAAAGACAGAAAGGCTACCCACTGGGGACTAGTGGTCAGCCCTCTTCCAGACCTTTGATGGGGCTTCTCCTTGGCCAGAGAGGGTGGGTCTTAGGGGTTCTGCAAGGACCCACCACTCAGGCCATCTGCCATATCCTAGCTGGGTGACTAGCTCTTTTGCCCCTCTGTAAATTGGGGATAAGAGGTTGAAGGAGTACTGCATACGCAAGAGCAGCATCTGTTGTCATCTCTCTTTGCCCTGGAGCTGTATGCAGCCTAAGGGGGTCTCTGCAGTGTTGTTCCCTGCTGAGTTCGAGTTCCTGATCAGGATGCTGTGTCTGGGGAATGCATGAGTGAGTGAATGAACACAAGAGTGAGAGGGAGGGAGTTGGGGGACTTTTGGGCAAGGAATGGGATGCAGGCTCTTTGCTTGTGAGCAATTGGGATTTTTAATCCCCTTCTCAGTGGAGTCCAGAAACTACCCTGCACCCTGGGGGCTTATGGACTCCATTCTATAGATGAGCAAAACTGAGGCTTGGAGAGAATAAGGGACTCTCCCAAGGTCATGCAGTGGAAGAGAGGCCAGAGTTAGGGCTGGAACCTGGTCAGAGTGACTCCATCTGACCAAGTCCTTGCCCCTCATGTTTCAGAAGAGAATGGTCAGGCCCAGAGCTGGAAAGGGATTTGGCCAAGATCACACAGCAAGAAAACAGCAGCCAGCATTGGTGGGGGTCCTTCTACCTGCTTTGTACAGATGGAGAAACTGAGGCCCACCAGCCTCAGCCAGGCCAGCACGGCCTGCTGCTGTCTCTTTCCCCTCCCTGTCCCCTGGGTCTATGCCTGTGGGTTTCCCTATCAGCTTTGTAAAGGGACAGCTCCATAGGTGCCTGCAGCCAGGTGCCTGAGCAGCTTCCGGTGCCCGGGGCCTGGCACTTGGCATAGCACTCCCGCAGCAGGTAGCAGGGAAAGGGGCACAGGTTCCATTCCCTGAGTCCTGGGTGAGCACAGGCCAGGCCCCAGGCAGCCTGTTCCCCTCCCGGTGGTGATCACCAGCTCCCGTTGTAATCATTAAAACTATTAAGAGGAAATGTTCGCTTGAAGCAAATGTCAGCCGCCGAGTTGTGCTTTGTAAACGCTCACAATTAATGCCAATCAGGCCCGGAAAAAAGCCGGCCTGGAATCCTGTCTGTTTCGTCTCATTTGTCATCTGGTGCCGCTCCATGTTGCACATTTTCATACAATTGCTATAAACATAAAAGGGAAACTCCACAGTGTGCCTGGGCGCCCGGATGGTGCACGCAGGCTTAATTACTTGGTATTGTGCTGTTCACTTGGCCGCCCCAAGCGGGTGGGAGGGAGAAAGAGGGACGCTGTGGCAGGACCACGGCTCCTAGGGGTCAGCCAGGAGGTGGATCAGGCTGGGAGCCTGGGCCTCCTGCCCCACCCTCTGCAGGCCACATGGACCCAGCACAGAGGACATCTGGGAAATAAGGGAAAACTGCTAAAAATTGTTTGCATGCTCTTGAAGTAGAAGAAAGGGGCTCAGAGTCCACCAGCCTTGGCCGGCTATCCCAAGTTCATCTCCTAGAATGATTCTGATGGTTTATTGCCACCTACCAAGAGCACTTCAGTCCCCCTACTTGGAGTTGGGGTAATAGCCCAGTGGGCAGGATGTCAAGCTTTCTGGGGCTGGGGTAATTGTCTCATGTGCTTGCTGCACGGATGCTTTGAGGGTGAGCTGCCCCCTCTTTATCTACAGGGAGTATGAGGCCCAGGGTCCTTCAGACAGGATTCGGGCCCAGGAGCCCAGAACCATTGTGCTATCCTGGCACAATCTGCCAGGGTAGCCATGGGGCTGGAAGGAGATGATGTAGCTACGAGTCCTGGCACACAGTAGGTGTTTAATAAACGATATCTGCTATCATCCCACTGCCTGGAGGTAGAAGGGGCCTCATGCCCTGGCCTCAGGATCAGCAGACACAGATCTTGCTGGATGGAGAATGGGAATGGGGTGGTCTAGGGACTGGGCCCACCAGGTTCCAGAACAGGACTAGGGAAGGAGAGGCTGAGAACGCGGCTTGTCAAGCCCCAGGAGGCTCCTGCTCACCATCCCTCCCCAGATTGCACACCAGGCCTCGGGATGGACTCTGTGAGTCCTCTGGCTGCCCAGAGGTTGGCTGCCATGGTCCCCATTGTACAGATGTAGAGAGCAAGCCAACTCAAGATTACACAGCTGAGAGGTGCAGAAACTGGAGGCAGATTCATACCTGAGTTATTATTGCTCTGAAGTCCTTCATGGCTTCCTGGCCCCTCCCCATTGTGACCTGGACATGAAGCTGAGCCACCCGCTATCCACCCTCCCCACGACCTTGCAGAGCTCTCTAGCTGTTGGGGGACAGGGTCTTCTGAGGCCAGGCTGGCTCAGCAGGGACACATCAGCTTTTGTGAAGGCTCAGGCCGGGTCAGGCCAAGCAGCCAGCAGAGTAGAGAGAGCGTGGTGCAGCCAGGCCACTGGGGACAAATGCTCGCGGTAGGAATAGAGGCCCCTTTGTGTGGCTCTTGGTGGGGGAGGGGGTGCTGCCAGCTGCCACCCCATGTGACCGGGGAGGCCTGAGCCCTCTGTAGAAGTTTATCCGCCACCCCCAGAGGATGGGCCAAGGGAGCCTGTCATGTCCTCCCCGCTGCCTCCTCCCGCTGTTGTATGGCTTCCTTCTGTCTCTGGGGCATCTGGCTGCTAGAGGAGCCTTGGCAGCCACTCAGCTGGTTTGCTGTGGGCCTACTGTGTGCCAGCACTGGCCCAGGCCTTCCCCTGACCCTGCTGGTGAGGAGCAGGAGTTGCACATTACAGATTAAGACCATGAGGGCTTTGTCTGTGTGGTACGCGGTGGGCCTTCAGTGAAATCCAAACTGAAGATGCAGAGCCAGCTTCAGAGATCTGCTCCCTCTTAGGAGAAACAGACAAAGGTCAGTGACAAGGCTGCCTGTCCAAGGATGGGTTTGGGGGCAGCACACTGCCGAGCAGGGAGCTCCCACCCCTGCTCTGACTCTTGCTGAGGCTCTGCTGTGCCCCTAAAAACCCAGCCTGTGCCGTGAGTCCTGATCAAGGCCTCAGGGTTATAGAAGAGAAAAGTGGCTCTGAAAACCAGGGACTGGCTGAAGTCCCACAGCTGATCGGGCTACCCCACCCCAAAGCCCAGGCCCTTCTCCAGGGCGGAAAGCTCAGGTGCCCACAGGGCCAGGAAGGCAGCAACAGGAACACAGCAGCTGCCCTTTGGCCTTGGAGAAACTGGTCTTAGTGGTTCCAGAGCTGCCAGGCTGGTTTATTTTTCCTAGTGATCAGGCAATGAGAATTTTAGGTGGAGTTTTAGTTTTATTGGGGTTTTTCTTTTTAACCTTGGCAGCCACTTCACAGTTTTTCTAAATGCAGCCAACAGCGCAAAGAAAAGATGTTTATGGGCAGGATTTGCACACCCCAGTGATGTGTTGCCTGGTTGACAGGGCATTTGGGGGGTCCCAGGATGTCTCATGGTCCCCACCCCCAGCCAGCAAGAGCCCTGGAATCCACCAGCATCTGCCAGAGCCCCTCCAAACACCCCCCAGCCACGCCTTTGCCGCCAGAGGCAGGAGGCAGGGCCCAGCCCCTCGAGGGCGCCACCCAAATAGCTATAATCAGCAGCCTCGCCAAGACTTCAAACTCACCCAATTATCCTGTGAGGGAAAAAAAACACAAAATGAAAACAAATTAACATGTTTGCATAGAAGCCGCTGCAGCAACACACACAGACGCGCGCGCGCACAGACGTGCATGCTGGCGCATGCCCCAGCAGGGCTGGGAGACATCACTGCCACCCCTTCCTTGGGCCTGGCACCCACCTGGTCTGAGGCGTGGGGGTGGACCCAGTGACCAAATTGTCCTGAAACCTGAGTGGACACCACCAGACACCCACTTTCAGTTTCTTTCTCCTTTGCTTTTTCTCTCCTCTTCTCTTCCTTCCTCTTCTCCTGCCTGCCTGCCTGCCTTCCTTCCTTCCTTTTTCCTTCCTTTCTTCCCCGCAGTGCTGGGGATGGAACCCAGGGCTTTGTGCATGCTAGGTAAGTCCTCTACCACTCAACTCAACTCCCAGCCCTTTTTTTTCTTTCAATTTAATAAACATATATTCATTGTGTGCCAGAATTCCTCCTCACTGATCCAGGTATATAATGAACCCCTTTCTATAGATGGGGAAACCCAAGCACAGAGAGGTTAGTGGACTGCCCGAGGCTGCACAGCTGATAAATGCAAGAGCTGGCTGGGGCTCAAACCCAGATTGGCCAGCACCCAAGTCTGCGCAGTAACCACTGCCCCTTCTGTGTGGCTCCCTCCTGTCCGTGGGGTGTGCCAAGACTTCAGCCTGCCCTTCAAGGCCTCTCTGGGCTTCTCCAGCCTGTATCTGTTCCTCCCCCTCACACAATTGAGAGGACCCATCTCTGCCCTGAAGGCAGCTCTTTTTGCAGTTGTGATCATGGACCAGTGAATGTGGGTTCAAATCCCCACTCTACCAGATGGCTTTGGGCAGTGGCTTCCCCTGTCTGGGCCTTGGTTTCCTCTTCCAGAACACTGGGATAATAACGGAGGATGCAGTGGGTAAGTGACTGGGAAGTACTGCCTCTGGCGTCTGCCCAAATGGTTCCAGTAGCTCCCTGTGGCCTGTCTTGTCAGACTCACCAGCCCCTTCTGGGCACCTTAGGACTCCATGCCAGGCACTGCCCTGGCCCTTAGTGCTCAGACAAGGGGCTCAGGTGCTCTGCTTTCCATGAGCTGCCTGTTCTGGGCACGGCCCCTCTCCTCTGGGCACCGTGATGCTGTTTCTGACCCAGGGTCGGGGTCAACGGGTGTGTGCTTTGTCATCCCATGTGTCTGATTCTCCTCAGTGTCCCCGCAACCTGAACTGCTGCAGGTACTCCAGCAAGCTTTGGCGAAGCTGCCCATTGGCGCCACCCCTTCCCCCCTTACCTGGGATATTTGGGGACTTGTACCTGGGAGCTAAGGGAGAAAGTGCCAGAGTGAGTTGGGGTTGAGGTGCTGGAGTTCAAGTGCCCCCAGCCTCCTCCCCCTGTTGCTGTGTGACCATGGACAGATCCCTTCACCTCTCTGAGCCCCTCTGTGTCATCTCTAGCCATAGTGAGAGCCAAGGGTAGGCAATGACATATCCTATGCTC
Organism: Erethizon dorsatum; assembly: GCA_028451465.1. Classification (NCBI taxonomy): domain Eukaryota; kingdom Metazoa; phylum Chordata; class Mammalia; order Rodentia; family Erethizontidae; genus Erethizon; species Erethizon dorsatum. Next base: position 108,730,957 of record CM051830.1, on the reverse strand, counting down.
AGTATCCATCCCATCCAGTTTAGTCCCCACTAAGGTAGATGTTTCTAACTCCATGCTATGGATGGAGAAACTGGGGCCCCGAGGAACTCGGTGACGACTTACTCGAGATAGCCCTGCTAGTGAGTAGCAGAGCTGGGACCTGAACTCAGCTTGGCTTTGTTCTTGCTAGAGGCCGCCTCTTGAGACTGAAGGGGCAGTGCCTTTTGGGTTGGAGAGTGAGACCAGTAGGACTCTGCGGTGGTGGTGGTCGTGGCCCCTTTGGTGCCAGCCTCTCAAGGCCATGGCAGTGGCCACAGGCGATCCAGTTCCCGCACCAGAAGGGGCCAGTCCTGTGGGCCATGGAGTGCCCACTTGGGATCCCAGCTCTCCCTCAGCATGGCCGTGGGCTTTAGTCTCCAGCAGACCAGACATGTCCAGCCCCCACCAGGACCAGTCCTTTTCCAGTCTGACCCTCTGCTTCTGCATGCCCAGCACAGAAAACCTGGGGTGGCCTAATACCCCTGCCCAGTCCTCCTGGGGAGGCTTTCCCCTCCTCCAGATGCTCCACAGCCTCTGAGCCTCCACGACCAGGCTGGGCAGGGCATGCACTGCCTCCTGGCCTGTGCTCCCTGACAGTAGGCCTAAGGGGGGACTCCTGCCCACTCACTGCCAGTGCCCACCTGCCTGCACTGCTGAGTGCTCACTCAGTTCTCTGGGGCCAGGTGTTCTAAGTGTGTGATAAAAGAAAGCAGGAGACCCACCGGGCGTGGTGGCACATGCCTGCGATTCCAGCTCTTGGGAGGCTGAGGCAGGAGGATTGCCATGAGTTTAAGGCCAGTCTGGGCTACATAGTGAGTTCAAAGCCAGCCTTGACTACATGGTGAGACCCTGTCTCAACCAAAAAAAAAAAAAAAAAAAGGTAGAGATTCCAAGGCCGGAGAGGACTGTGAGCTCTGGGTTAGCAAGGATTAGTAGGGAGTAAAGGCCCCTATCATCCCTCTGTTCAGCTGGGGTTCATTGAGCATTTACTGTGTGCTTGGCCTGAGGCTCAGCCTCCTCACTGCTGGGCTTCCCTGGGCTAGCTGCCCAGCCCCTCTGGGTCCAGCCTCCCCGCACAAGGCTTTGGCAAGGGTCACAGACATTCAGTACTGGGTGCCTGAGAGCCCTGGTCAGGGGTCACCCCATGCCTGGGATAGGGCGGGAGCTGTGTATGGCAGAGTGGCCCCTCCTTCCAGCCCTATGAGTTTCAGAAAGAGAGGCCAGGGACCAGGCAGGAGTGAGAACTAGGGAGAAGGTATTTTTCTCCCGCATTAGGGAAGTTATGTTCATCTTTTTGTATTTGGAGATGACAAGTCTGGTGAAGAAAATAAAAGGAGCCAAGCACTTGGTTTCCTGTGGGGGACATTCTGCCCAGGTGCTGGACATCTGGGGTGTGTCTGCTTGGCCTTGCAAGCCTGGGGCCTGGCCAGAGGAATGGCTCACTGCTCGCTGGGTCAGCGTGTCCTGGCCTGGGCTCCTGGGAGCCACCTGCCGCTGGCCTGCCCACCCAGCAGCCTGCCGTCTGGCCCATGGGGGTGCGGAGGAGTCGTTGTTCCACACACATCTGATCCCGTCTTTTCCACATCAGATCATTTGTAACCATCACCAGGCAATTGGCCCGTCGCTGATTCAATCTCCGCTTTGTGCTGTCACAGCCGTTTTTCTGCACTGGGCTGATTTTGAAAGGAGGCCCATCTTCCGGGCCGGGCCACTGTTCAGAAGTGGGGGAGGAACAAGGGTGCTGTGTGTGCGTGTATGTGTATGTGTGTGCACATACAGGGAGGATGTGTACACACACACACACACACTCACATACACATTCCCCTACTGCCTCATCACCCAGAGTGGAATTTGGAATGTAGGCAGACAAGGGCCAAGCCTGCTACCTCCAGTCCCTCCCCAACCTCCGTCCCCTGCCCACCTACAGCACCTACTGTGTGCCCTGCGTGCAAACGCAGTGGATTCTTGCCCTGCTGGAGGAGGCACTCAGCATTCATCAGGCAGATCATTTTAGGGTGCTCATGACAGTGGAGCAAGACAAGATGAGGGGGTGGGGTGATGGCAGGGCAGAAAGTACCAGTTTGACCTCAACCCAGGAGGGCCTCTGGGAGGAGGTGGTGTTCAAACTGAGGCATGATGAGACAGCCGACAGAAGAAGGCTGGCAGGCAGGTGGGGACATGCTGGGGCAGGGCAGCCATGCACCCTCCACAGGTGGACATGAACCTTCACAGAGAGGCGAGTATGAACTGAGATGACCCATCTATGTACAGTCCACCCCATTCATATTTTTATGTATGAAAACATAAAATATCTCATTGGTAATTCTTCAGTATGTATTCCATCCTGAGGTAACTATTTAAGATCTACTGGACTAAATAAGATACATTATTAAATTTAATTTCCTCTGTGACTAATAGAAAATTTGCACTTACACACAGAGCTTGTATCACCGCGTACTTCTGTTGGAGAGCGCTGACGTGAAATATCGAGGTAGAGTCAAAACCATGAATGCAAAGGCCAGACTGAAGTCGTCCTGTTGAAGGACCAGGAAGAAACCCAGGGTGACTGAGCAGTGTTAGCAAGGGGACAGGGACTGTGCAGATAGGGGGTGGGGGAAAGGTCCCCATGTGGCCTCCAGGTGTATTGCTAGAAATGCCATAGACGCCTATAGGGCAGTTTTGAGTGGGGAGGGAAGTGAATTTCACATGGAAAAGCTTGGCCTGGCTGTGCATCTGAAGAAGGGCTGGAGGCCAGGAAATGATGGGGTCCTGGGCAGAGCGGGGCTCAGTTGCAGATGTGTTGCTGCCAGGACCTGCTTATGGGTTGGCTAGGCTCGATCTGGCTCCCCAGAAAGCTCACCACTTCAAAGCTTCCAGGGCATTAGTACCCCTGCCTGCCCCCCCCACTTCCTGCTCCCAGCTGCTGTTCCCTGTCTAGTCCGGAAACTTACCCGAGCACCAGCCTTCCATCTCCAGGTGGTCAGGGGTTAAAATCCCTTTGAAACATTCTTTTTTTTTTTTTTTTTTTTTTGTGGGTACTGGGGGTCGACCTCAGGACCTCGCACGCCAGCAGGCACCCGTGCTGCTGAGCGATATCACCGGCCCTTTTCTCGTATGTGGGTTCTGGGAGTCGAACTCAGGACCTCGCGCTTGCCAGGCAGGTGCTTACACTGCTGAGCCATCTCACCAGCCCGAAACATTCTTAAGATAACAGAAACAGAAGTGATGCATGCTTATTGTAGAATTAGAAATGCAGAGGAGCACAAAGGAGAAAAATGAAACTCCCCAGAGATAAACACAGGCACACACTGGGCTGTGGTAGAGCAGGGCTTTGAACATAGCAGTCCAGCTCCTGCACCCAGTGCTTGCGGCTGGATGACATGGAGGGGCCTCGTCCCTGTAAGAGGGTCAGAGACGCCTCTCCCAGCTGGCGGCAGAAGTCGAAAGCTGGAGACCAGTCCACTCCCAAGTGATGTATGTTTGGCCCTCGGAGGTTTAAAAACCAAATTGTGAAAGCTCACCAGTCCAGGTATAGAATTGCTGAACCAAGTGTTAGTATTGTCATTGAGCCCAAGTGTCCTATTTCCTGACCCCTGCCCAAAAAGCTCCTCTCATTTCTGACCCAGCCCTAGAAACATCTGTTGACCTTGGCTTTAGGCTACAAGACCAGCCCTCACCGCCACTTTTATCTGCTTCCCTTCCCCCATCACAACTCTTCATCTTCCAAACATTTCTGGACCACTCCTGCCCTGGTCCAGTCTTCCTCCTCCTCTCAGTGTCTGAATCCTCAGGCCTTGTCTGGCTCAGCCCCACCTGGTCCTCAAGGCTTCTCTCCCCGCTCTGCCATCCAACCTACCCATGACGCTGGGCAGCCCCTCCAGCCTGCTTCCTCTTGAGTGTGACAGTGATGTCATTCCCCTCATTGTGGGGTGGGTTAAATGAGGTGATGTCTGTAAAGTGCTGAGCCCATGGGGAAGACTAAAAATAAAAACTAGCTCTATTATTGCTCTTACTATTAGATCTTCCCTGTTGCCTGGTTTAACCCTGAACTGTGGGTGTGGGGGCTCAGGGGATGGGTGGGAGGGTGGCTGGGGGCTCTGAGCCCCTTGCACTTCACTCTTTCCTTAACTTTGCATCTGCACAGTGTTCCTTCTCCAGGGGACCGCTTAAGCCTGGTGTCACCTGGTAACACCTCATTTTGACTTCCATTTACATGTTGCTTGTCCAGAAAGGCCCATGGTTCCTCCAGAAACACTGGGTGGGGAGGGGTGCCTTCTGCTGGGCTCCCTAGTGCCCACTCTGTCATCATGGTATTGATACTTGGTTTCTATTCCCAGCTTCCTCCCACCTTTGCTGGCAGATGATGGGCTGGAGACTTGATGGCAAGGCCAGAACTAGAAAAGGGGAGGCCCCCCCAGTGACTGTACAATGTCCCCTCCCCAAATTCCCCACCTTGAAATCTAACTCTTTGGGGAGGAGACTTTGGAAAGTGAGAGCAAAGGAGGGGTTTGTGATTCTGGATTCTGTCCCCCACCCCCTGCCAGGACCCACCAAAGGCTCATTAGAGGAGGATGGGCCCTGCCCACCCACTCCCTAGGAACAGTCTCTGGGGGAGGGCCAGCCAGGTCTGTTGCCAGTCTATTCCTCCATCCTGGGAAGGGGGCTTTTGAGCCTTCTTCAGTGCCCACCACCCCTGCTCCTCCCTGAGATGCCCCTTGCCCTTAAGCTGAGCTTGTCCACAGCAAAGCAGGTCTTCTTGCCTGGAAGCTGGGCCCCTGGCTGGCTTCTCCCGGAAGAGGTGCTGTCTGGTACTCGCCAGAGGTTTACCCTCTGCAGCCCAAGCTCTCCTATCTCCTCCGTACTCATTTCCAAGCCCCACACTTGCCTACTCAGTCTCAGCCCGGGGCCCCTCCACTTGACTATTTCCTGCTCACCTGTGGAGTGCGATCCTAAGTGATCATTGTGGCTCCCACTTAGGCAGCTGTCCCCATGACCCTGGCGCATTCATGGTAAGGAATTAACCCCTTTCTCAGATGAAGAAACTGAGGCTGAGAGAGATGGAGGGATGTGCCCAAAGCCAGATTTCAGGAATAAAGCTGGTAATTAGGGATATGGATCAGGCACCTATCTCCAAAGTCCAAATGGGATACTGTTGGTCTCTTTAGGAAACATGTGGAGTAGTGGTGGCGAATCTATGGCATGCGTGCTGCAGCTAGCTGTTTGTTATCATTGAAAGTTCTAAAAGGTTCTCCATCACTGATCTGACGTGACATCCCCAGGCCAGGTGGGCTGGCCCCGTCCTGGCTTCCCTTTGTCTTTGCCTTATTATACCTCTGGTGCCTCCCACACCCCCAGAGTCTGTGACTGCCTAGCACATAGCATAGGACACACAGTAGGTATTTGTCATGCGGTCCCCAAAGGTTGGAGTGCTGAGGAAGACAGGGCTAGTTCTCCTGGCCGCTGACATCACTAGGCTCTCCGATGGCCCTACCTCTCTCTTGAGCAGGCGTTAGGAGCTGGCCGTGGTGCTGAAGGGCACAGGGACAGCCGCCCACCCCAGACCCCAGTCCTGTGTCCCAGTAGGACGCTTCCTGAGCCCCACCTCTTGCCCACCCTTCCTTTGGGCGATGTTTGCTCGGGGGCCTCCTATGCACAGGCACTGGAGACGGCACTATGAACCCGTGGAGGAAGGTTGGGCAGAGCCACATCGGGAATCCACTCACTGGACTATTTTGCATGTGTTTGTTATGCATCTTATATATTTAGAGGCCATCCAGAATCCATGACTAACTTTTTTTTTTTTTTTTATGCTCTGGGAATCGAACTCATGCCCTCACGCTTGCCAGGCAGGCGCTGTGCCACTGAGCTGTATCCCCAGCCCTGTAACTTTGTTCTTTTGGTCTCCCCTTTGGTCCAGAACTTCCAACATCTCTGGCTCCAGCGCCCAGCCCTGAAGAACCTGGTACTCCACTGCAAGTCAGGTAGACTCTTAAGGCATGGAGACCCAGGAGAGGTGCGAGCAGAAAGGGTTGCATGAATATAAACCTGCAAGTGTACAGGTGAGAGAGAGTCTGGTGTGGAAGGAGGCCCACCTGAGGAATGTGGCTACCACTCAGAATTCATGATTATCACTTTCTCTTTTTGGTCTCCCCTTTGGCCCAGGGCTAACAGCATCTCTGGCTCTAGTGTCCAGCCCAGAAACACACCCAGATGAGGTAACAAAAACAGCAAGGGAGGAGAACTAAACAGAGGGATGCTGGGCCACAGGGAGCTTAAGTACGAGGCAGACAGTCTGCTCTGTGACCAGATTAGCATCACAGGGGGACCTCTGGCGGGGTGGGGGTGGGAGTGTGGATGCTGCAGTAATCCTGGCGAGAGATGAGGCCTCCTGTTGAAAGGGGTGTTGTTCCCCCCATTCCCAACTTTAAAAGAGAGTGAAAATCCCCTTCTGGTACCAGGAAAATAGTTTAAAAAAAAAAAAAATGCCCTTCTGGTGCTGCGGCCCAAATGGCAGTGGGAAATAATCACTTTTCACAGGTCCCTTATCCACAGCCAAGTCCTGTGCCTGTTTAATCAGCAGTGCCGTGTGACTTGAAGAGTCCCCGGCTGGAGAGATCAGGAGAGGGGTTAAAGAAAATTACCCTGGCCTCCTCCATGCTAATGTAATCTCTAACCAGATCTTCCTAGCTGCAGCTCAAATTGCTTTTTAGATTAACATTTAATTATTAACAGGGTCCCCTGGAAGGCCTCAGGCTCTGGAGCAGGGCTGGGGGGGGAGCAGCAAGAAGGGGGCTTCTGCCATGGCTGCCTTGCAGAGAGAGAGAGATTGGGGTACTGGGAGAGAGGAAGGGAAAAAGGAGAAGGGTCAGGTAGGGGAGAGAAAGACAGACAGCAGGAAAGGAGGAGAAAGGAGATGTGAGGACAAGGAGGCAGAAGAAGAAAGAGCCAGACAACGGATCCTCCTGTGGAGGGATCCCCAAAGGGAGTGGGGGAGGGACTGTGTGTCCCGATTCCCAGTGACTTTCTGAATAAGGATCCTTCGCACCCTTCCATCCTGGTCGAGGGCTGATGGTTCCTCCCCCCTCACTCCTAAGAGAGGACTCTACATCCGGAGGCTTTGGCTGGTTTGGTTTGCAGTGCTAGGGACTGACCAGAGAAGTGACCTTGCAAGGGCCGCACAGCCAGGCTTTGACCTCAGCACCCCCAATCTGGTGTTCATTCCCCTCTTCCATCCTGGGCCTCCCACTACCACTTCAGCCTCTTCCTGGGGTTGGGGCAGCAGTGTGGCCAGGACAGTGTGAAGAGAAGGGGGCTTCAGTGACAGCCACAGGGATAGAGTGAGAATGGGAAGGATGCAGGCCATGAGGCCCGAAGGAGTGACAGGCACCATCTCTTCTTCCACCTCCACCTCCTTTTAGGGGACTCAGCATCCTCGCTGTCTAGTCTGCTCTTTGCACGAACTACAGGGGTTTTCCAGCTTCCCATCTTGTCCCCACTCGATATTCTAAATCCCTCAGAGACAGGGATGGCACCTATAGTCCTTTTTGTACCAACAGGCCAAGGACCTGTACCTTGTGTACAGCTTATGTCTGGAAACCAAATCATACCATCCTCTCGTGGCCCTCAGCCAGCTGGCTCCCTCTCCTTTAAGCTTCAGCTAGGAAAATGGAGACTTAGGTGCAGTGACTTCCTCAAGGTCACTCAGCTGATCAGAACCCCAGTGTCTGGTCCCTGGCTGGCCAGTGCCACCCTGAGCCTGTGGGGCCAGCAAGACTTCTAGTCCTGTTGGCTCTGGGAAGGGCCTGGCATGACCTTCCTCTCCTGGCCACAGCCGGTCTTTGGCCTCGAGTGGAGCACAGAAGCCCAGAAGCCGGAGTGGGCAGCTCCAGGCGGGAAGGGGGAGGATGAGGGCTGAAGTGGTGCAGTCCATGGCCTTCACAGGGTCACAGCCTTGCCCTGCCATGAAGCCCACATGCGTCTTCACATTCTGCCTTGCTCCAGGGCCAGCCCAGCCTGGTGAGGGGTGCCCCACACTTGTGGGCAAGTCCCACCCACCTGCTGCTGTGGGCAAGGGCTGCTGGGGCCTGCGGGGAGAGGCTAGCAGAGTCTGGTTATAGCCAGGGCTGGTTTTAGCTGTGGGAGGTCAGTTCTGGTTGGCCGTTGCCCTGGTGCCTTCTGGGCAGGACATTCTTGCTGATTTCCATACTCTGAGTACTTTCCACAGCAGTGGCCCCCAGCAGGTGCTGGGCAAGTGTTTGCTACCAGAGTGAGCAAGGCCAGGGACGCTCATGTCAGGACTGTTCTGCCCAGTACTGAATGTTTATGGACTGAATGGGTAGCCTCCTGGGAGCCCCTGCCCTTCTTCCGCCTTCATCTCCCCCTCTGTGATTGCAGCCCTCTAGGTAAAATCAAAGTGGACTGGAGTCCTGGGGAGAAGTGGGGCCTGGCTGCTGTTCCTCCCTGCCCAGCTGACTGGAGCTGGAAGCTGATGGGCCCCCCCAACACTATAGAGTTGCCATACCACGGGGTGAGATTCAGAATCTGTTGACACCCAGGGTCTGCCACCTACAAGCTGTGTGACCTTGTGCCAGTTGCTTCCCCTCTCTGTGACCATTTCCTAATCTGTAAGGTAGAGCTAAACACAGAACCTGCTAGAGAGGATCAGTGAGGTGGAAGGGAGAGGATGTACACAGGGCCTGGCACGGGGGACAGTCAGTAAACGCTGGCCGCTATTACAGTGCTAAGGTCCACGTTGCTATTTCCAAGTTGTCCCCTCCCACCAGCCTCTGCAGCCAGCCAGACAGGGAGAGATGACAAAAGCCAGGCAAGGCCAAAGGCCCCAATTCTCTGTTCTTTTAATAAAAATAAAGACAGCCCTTAGACATCCTTCTCCCGTTCATTGTTCTGCCAGGGCAAGCAGCAGACTCAGTTCCTCCTCGGACTTGCAAAGTTCCTTCCTTTCTTTCCCCTCCCCTGTCACATTTCCTTTATCTAAATCCTCAGCTATGAAAGGGCATATCGACAGCCGGAGGCGTTATCTGGTGGAGGGGACCTTTTCCTTGGGTGTCTCTGAGATAAGGCGTCTTATCAACCCCCATGTCAGGGATGGTGCCAAAGCATTCTAATCATTGAGACTCGAGACATTTTTTTCCCTCCCTCTCCCCCTTTTTATTATTAAAGTCACAAAAGACCTTGAGCTTATAAACAGTCAGATTTTGCAGATAGGGTTTCAAAATGAGCAGTGCTCCCAGTGCTTCCAGGCCCCTGGTTTGGCCGGGGGAGTAACCAGTCTGTGTGGGGGTTCCAGGAGGCTGGCTTTCTGCAAATGAGACAGAAGCAAGGGGGCAGGGTGGAGTCACAGGCCCCAGTGCTATCCTAGGCTTGCTGTGTGACCTTGTGCAGAATGCTTCGCTTCTCTGGGCCTTGGTCATTTTATCTGACAATACCAACTCTTTGATGCAGCCATTCATTTGACACCTATTTATTAAATGATTACTCTTTACCAGGCACTGGAGAGAGAAATAAGACAAAGGCCCTTGCCCCTCAGAAACTCACAGTCCTGTGGAGAGAGACAGACATGAAAATAGGCACTTACAACTTGGTGTGATTAGGGCTGAGATGGTGGACACCCAGAGGAGGGGACAACTGAACCAGAGCTAAAACCAACAGGGATGATGCTGGTGGTGCCGCATGTCCCCGAGGTTGGGAGGTGCAAGGAGCTGTCTGGAGGGAGGGCCAGGCCAGAAGGTCGGGCTGCTTCTGAGGCCAAAGAGGTGTGAAGGCCCAGGAGGGCCACTGATTTTTCTTGTTTGTAGATGAGGGGATGATTCAGGAACTGGGGGTGGTGGGCCACTCCCCAATCCCAGACCTGCCCCAACAGCCCCAGCAGCAGGAAGCCACGTAAAGGGAGGAAACCCCTCCTGTTCAAGGGTGACAGTCTCTCCAGCAGGGCCTTCCCTGCTGGTCTTTCAGAGGCAAGAAAAGGAATGATGTAGCAGCTGCCCTGGAAAAGTTGAGCCTGAACTCAAACTGTCTCCTCCTGAAACTCCCCTCTGGCCCCCTGAGCTCAGTTGGTGGCCCTGCTTGGCTGCTAGAGCTGCCTGTGAAAGAGCTCCCAGTGAGGGGCAGCTGGCAGGGCCCAAAGGGCTGCACAGCAGGCAGCCTGCCCTTGCACCTCACAGCTGCAGCCCCAGCCTACCCTTTTCCACTGCAAGCTGCAGGGACTTGTGGCCCATGGAGTTGTGAGCCTGGTGAGGGCTGGGCTGCTGGTCCCTGGCACCTGGTGAAAGGATGAAGGAAGGGCTGGACATGGCCAAGACCCAGGAAGAAAATGACCGGGGTGGGGGCAGTGAGATAGCTCAGCGGCATAAGCGCCTGCCTGGCAAGTGCGAGGTCCTGAGTTCGACTCCTGGTACCCACATAAAGGAAAAAAAGGGCTGATGATATCGCTCAGTGGCACGAGCACCTGCTCACAAGCACGATGTCCTGAGTTCAACCCCCAGTACTCACAAAAAAAAAAAGAGAAAATGATCTGGGGGTCATGGAGTGACTTTCACAGTCCAAAGAGGGGCAGTTGCCCACCTGGGGTCACACAGCAAGAGTGGAAGAGTTTCCAGGCTTCAGACCAGGTTTCCTTTGTACTTCGGGTCCTTCGCCTCCTTCGCCTCCCTCCTTCCATCCTGCTCAGCCCAGCCTCTGGGCAGTAGCAGAGCTCAGTGGTGAGGGCCAGGCTCTCTGGCCGTTGCCTGCTGGGTGGCCCCAGGCAGAGGTTGCCTTCTTCTGGTCTGAATCCCATCTGTCAAGGGGGGGAGGGCATGGGCTGGCTTTTTCCAGCTCTCCTCTCTGACCCTCACCCCTGCATCAGGGTGGTAAGGCTGGCATGGAGCAGGAGGTGGAAAGGCCTGTCACTTTCCAGGTATGCCCCAGGGGACTGCCTGCACATGCGGGGAGCACGTCCCAAGGTGAACGGTGTATTTATGTGTTCCATGGGGAGCGTGTGTGGATACCCAGCCTGTCATGTCTGGGTGGGCAGAGCACACTCACATGCCTGGGTGTGTCCTCAAGGCTGGTGACTAGGGATGTGGAGGGGGCCCAAGCCAGGCCTGCTCCTGCCACCTGCTCACGTCCCAGGTCCCCAAGGAGCTGTGCTGTGTTCTGCAGTCAAGGACTTTCATCCCTGCAGTAAGCCCCACTTCACTCCCTTTTTAAACTGTATAATTTCTGCCTGATTGTAATGGCATATTTTAAAATTACCAGAAATCAAAGCCAGGAAGTGGATACTACAGCTCTTTATTGCTTCGCTGTGTTAGGCTGGCAATTGGGGGAGGGGGAGTAGAATCACCTCCCTCCCCCACAGCCATCCCCCCTTTTCTCTGTCTCTCTTTTTTTTTTTTTGAGACAGTAATAGGAGAAAATTGGTTTTGAAACTGAATAAAAGTCCCTTTCAGAGGAAATCATTTCTTTCAGGGTACCTTTGCTGAAAGTAAAATAGAGCATAATGAAAGGTGGTTACGTGATTGTCTTTCATTTACCAAGAGGCCAGGACAGAGAGGAGGCTGCCACCGTCTCGGGGAAATACAAGATTGGAATAATTGCGCCATAACAAGGAGCTTGTTGTGAAATTAGTATCTTAAGAAAGTAGTGAAAAAAGGCTTTTCCTCATGAATACTTCATTATTAGAAGAAAGCGGCAGAATTTAGGGCTCCAGACACCTGTTTAGTATTAAATAACTTCCCTTTAAACACACACTCCCTCTCCCTTTTCCTTCTCTTTTGAAACCATCACAGGGTGGAGGTGACCCACTTGGGACGGAGGCAGGGTGGGGCGGGATGGAGACAGGGTGCCAGGTTGTGTTGAGCTCACACCTGGGCCCACCTCCCTAGCAGAAAGGAAAGAAGGGATGAGGGAGAGAAGCCCCCACGCCGGGGCAGCCCCACGGCTCAGGCATTGCCTTTAGGCTCCTGAGGTGTCCTCGGGAGGACAGTGCACTCTGGCATCTGGCTCTGGGAGTGGGTGTAGCATGGAAGCTACATGTGAGCTGCCACCTAAGGGGGACAGAGCTCTCCCTGGAGAGGTAGAGCTGCTGCTGGTGACCCTACCCTTTCCACTTGGGGTGGAGGAGCTGTCAGACAGCGACGGAGATCCCGGGTCAGGGCAGCCTTGGTGGCCTGTGGAGACTGGGCTGCAGCGTGTGTCAAGGTTGCAGCTCCCCTCGATGGGCTGAGCACCCTGCTCACAGGGTGTCACAGGAGAGCTGGGATCTGCCACCAGCAGGAAGATGGCCTGCCTTGGCGCTCAGAGAGGATCTTACCTGGTTTGGGCATATCAGGGCAGCCCGCAGGAGGTGGTGACCCACACGCTGAGCAGGCCAGGGGCACGTAGGACTCGTCCGCTCCGGCCCTGTCATGGTAGAAATCCAGCACTCCAGAGACTTGGGTTCTTTCCCTTCCTGTAATGCCAAGGATGAGCCTCCAGATACCTCAGCGTCCCTTCGGTCAGGTGAGGGAGAAAGGGTGGCTGCTTTGAAAGTCTCCAGTGTTCGGCGGGATCCTGGAGAGGGCAGCGGGCGGTGGATGTGGAGCAACCCTGAGTGACCAGCGCCTCGTCTCCCTCCTCACAGGGACCCTGCCGCAGAGCGTGCCTCACTGGGGGCCCCTGGCTCAGCCATGCTGGCCTGTCTGCAGAGGACCCAAAACCCACCAGGCCAGCACCTGGCCTGCCCGAGCAAGAGCCTGGAGCTGCGCAAGTGTGAGTAGGAGCCCTCCCCAGCCTTCTGTCCCCTTGTCTTCCCGTGCCTGCTCTTGGCCGGCAGGGGCTGCTTTCTGTTCCTCAGGCCCCAGCCTAGCAATGCCACTCACCCCAGCAAGTCCTCCCACTGTGGTCCTGTCTTTGTATTTTTATTAGCATGTTTGTAATACATGATGGTTCATTCATTGTGGGGAGTTGGTACGTGCACACAACACATCTTAACTTTTGTTCTCATTCCCTTCCCCTGTCCTCCTTCCCCCTCCTTCATCTCTTGGTCCCTTTCCATGGTCCTGTCTTAGAGCCTTGTGTCCCTCTGACCACCCTCCCTAGGACCCCCTAGGTCTCTGCCTGTGCTCTGCTGCCTTCTGCATTCCTCCTCCACAGTGGCACCAACTCCCACTGGACATCACTCTTAACTCAGGCCTGACATCCTTCCCTGCAGTCTTCTCTGTCCCCGGCTGGCACCAGGGCTCACCCTCTCCTCTTCCATCTCACCACAAGCTATGTCCGTCTCACTCACCCTCATTTTCCTGCATTGGCACAAAATAGGATGGCATAGAAGCAAAAATAGTCCCGAATGGGGCCTCAGCCCGGAGCCTCATTCACTGTGTAATCTTAGGCGTGTCCTTCCCCTCTACCCTTGCTTTTCTTTCTTTTTTTTTTTTGTGAGTACCAGGGGTCAAACTCAGGACCTCACATGCCAGCAGGCGCCCATGCTGCTAAGCGATATCACCGGCCCTTTTTTTCGTACATGGGTACCAGGAGTCGAACTCAGTACCTCGCGCTTGCCAGGCAGGCACTTATGCCGCTGAGCTATCTCACCGGCCCTACCCTTGCTTTCTGTGTGTCATTTTAGGGAACTGAACTTGTGACCTCCACGGGTCAGTCCTCCTTGACCATGTAGCAGCAGGGTCCCAAACCTTCTGACAGTGTTTTCAGGCACCAAAAGGCTTTCTAAAAAACTTTAAAGAACCCAGTATAATTAAAAACAGAGAGACCGGCATAAAAACCTGGATTTCTAGTGTATCTTTAAAAAGGGCCGGTGAGATAGCTCAGCGGCATAAGTGCCTGCCTGGCAAGCGCGAGGTCCTGAGTTCGACTGCCGGTACCCACAAAAAAAAAATTAAAATTAAAAAAAAAAAAGTTCTATGGAGATATAATTTACATACCATTTATCCCTTTAAAGTAAACAATTTAGTAGTTTTAGTGTATTCATTGAATGATGCAAACGTCACCAGTTTTTTGTTTAACGGTACTGGGCATCAAATCCCAGGCCTTCACACTGTAACATCTTCAGTCTTTTTTTATTTTTATTTATTTATTTTTTATCTCGAGACAAAGTCTTACTAAGTTGCCCATGCTGGGCTTGAACTTGTAATCCTTCTGCCTGAGCGTTCCAGAGTGCTGGGGTTACAGTCATGCGCTGCCATGCCCAGTTTCCCTGAGTCAGTTTTAGAGCATTTTCATAACAAGAAATTCCATGTCCATCAGCAGCAACCCCCTTATCTCCCCTCCCATACGCATACCCCTTCTCTATATATAGATTTCCCAATTCTGGACTTGCCTGAGGGTAGATTCATACTGTATGTGATCTTTTGTGAATGGCTTCTTTCACTTAGCATACTGTTTTCAAGGTTTATCCATGTTGTATCATGTATATGTTTTAATATTTGGTAGACCTCGTTACTTCTTGGTTTTGTCCCACCTCCCACCACATTTCCCTGGTTGTTCCATGTATTTTACTCTCTGAACTAGGGAATCCACTTACCTACATAAAAACAAAAATCCTGCAGTTTTACTAGGATTGCATTACACTTACACATGAATCTAGGACGAAATGTCATTTTGATAATGGTATCTTACCCTCTAAGAACATGATATGCCTTACAGTTTGTTCAGAATTCCTTTTGTGTCCCTCAGGAATTTTTAAATATTTGCTTCATTTCTATCTTGTACATTTTTTCGCCATGCCTACCTCTGGATGGTTTGACTTGATTAGTCTTTTCTTCCATAAATGGAGGTTGTTTGTATGAAGGCTATTAACTTCTGCCACCTTACTGAATTCTTCTATTGGTTTTTTTTGTTTTGTTTTTGTTTGTTTGTTTGTTTTTTGCGGGTACCGGGGTCGACCTCAGGACCTCGCGTGCCAGTAGGTTCCCATGCTGCTGAGCGATATCACCGGCCCTTTTTCTGTATGTGGGTTCCGGGAGTCGAACTCAGGACCTCGTGGTTGCCAAGCAGGCGCTTACGCCACTGAGCCATCTCACCAGCCCTGGATTCTTTTATTGTTGATAATGTTTTTCAATTTAGTGTCTTAGGTTTTCTAGTTAAAACTACAAATGATAATTTTACTTCCTACTTTGTTTCATGCCTTGATTTCTTTGTTTTATTTAATAGAGTTGGCTACTATCCTTGGAACAATGAAAATAATAGTGGTGGTAACAGACATTCTTCCTTTGTAGCTTTAAGATTTCCCCATTAAGCAAATGCTGGCTTTGGGACAGGTATTTTATTAGGTTAAGTCAGTCTCCATCTATTCCAATTTTATTAAGGGGTTGGAAAAAAATCAAGAATGGACTTTGGAATTTTGCCAAATGACTTTTCAGTGTTTATGAAGATGAACATATGGCCTCTCTCCTGCAATCCATTAATATAAATAATGACATTAATAGATTTCTTCATATTGAACCATCCTTGCATTCTTGGTCGATCTCCACTTGCTCATGGGAAACATTTCTTTATAATAGACTTGCTGACCTGGGTTTATTTGACTTGGTATTTTTGTGTCAACTTCATCAGAAGGTTGTTTTGAGTTTTCTGTTTTTGGAATAATTTTGTGTTGTGTTTTGCTATCTGGAGCCTTCCCTTCTTTGCCTGTGCTCTTGAGCAGTTTGATAAGAAATGGAACTATCAGTTGTTTAAAGGCTGGCTGATTCCCTGTGAAACTGGGCTAGTGTGTTTATTGGAGTGGGCCAGTAGTTCTTTGATATTATTCTCTATTTTTTCTGTAATATTTAATTATTCTACTGCTTCTTGGATGAATTTTAATGTTTTGTTTCTCAAAAAACTGTCCATATCATCCAGGTTTTCAAATTTATTTGCATGAGGTTGAACAAAGTAATTTTTTTCAATTATTGTAAGTGATTATTTTAAACCTCGTTTATTTTATTCTTTATTTTGGCAGTGCTGGGGATCAAACTGAGGGTCTTATGCATGCTAGGCAAGTGCTCTACTACTTGGCTACATCTCTAACTCCTACCCTTCTTATAGTATGTATTTTGCATTCTTTCCCCATTTTTCTTGATTAGGTTTGTTAGCAAATGGTATTATCTATCTCCTTTTCCCAAAGATCCATTTTGGGTATTTATTAATAATAATAATTATTATTAATTATATTATTATATTATAATTATAGTATTATAATTATTATTATATATTAATAATTTCTAATTTATTAATTTATGACTTTTATTAAAACCTTTCTTTTGCTCAGTTTTTTTTTTAATTTCTTGAGTTAAAGAATTAAACCCAGGGACCGGTGAGATAGCTCAGTGGCATAAGCGCCTGCCCAGCAAGTGCGAGGTCCTGAGTTCGACTCCCGGAACCCACATACGAAAAAGGGAGCTGGTGATATCGCTCAGCGGCATGGGCGCCTGCTGGCGCACGAGGTCCTGAGGTCGACCCCCGGTACCCACAAAAAAAAAAAAAAATTAAACCTGTATACTGACAAACAAAACAAAAAAGGGAAAAATTAAGCTATGAAGTTTCTGAGCACGTTTTTTTAAAACAGTACTGGGGATGGAACCCAGGGCACTACATCCCCAACCCTTTTAAAAATTTTGTTTTGAGATAGGGTCTTGTTAAGTTGCCCAGGCTGACCTTGATCCTCTAGCCTCAGCCTCTCAAGTAGCTAAGATTACAAGCATGTGCCACCATGCCCAGCTTTTAAGCACTTCTTTAGCTATATTCTATAGGCTTTAATATGTAGTGTTTTCAACTTCATTATTTTCTGGATATTTTATAATTTTGATTATTTCATTAACCTAGGACTCATTTGATTCTCACCCATCAAGTAGTAGGTGCTTTATTTTGAGACGAGGTCTCACTATGTATTCCAGGCTGGCCTTGAACTTACTGTGTAGACCAGGCTGGCCACGATCTCCTGGCGACCTTCCTGCCTCAGCCTCACAAGTGCTGGGGATTACAGGTGTGCGCCACCACAGCTAGCTGATGCTTTGTATTTTTTTTGTGATTTCTAGCATTTTATTTTGCATTATGTTCAGGGAATCTTGTCTTTCTACTTTTTTGGAATTGAAGTTTTCTTTGTGATATAATAAATTGTAATTTTTGTGCATTGTGTGGATTTTTTTATGGGGACTTGAAAAGGTGTGGCTCTTATTTCAGGATTCAGAATTTGGTACATACCAATTGTGTCAGGTCTTATATATATTTACTTAGCTGTCCTAGATGGAAAAGAGAATTAGACATCTGCTAATGTGCGTTAGTATTTCTGTTTGTAGCACCCATAGCTTTCACTTCATGAGCGATGAAGCAATGGTATTTAATGCACTGATATCAATACCTTAAATCTTCATGTGAATTGCATCCTTTACCCTACTTAATACTTTCTAACCTGGATTCAGCATTACCAATTAAGATAGTACACTCGGGGGCCGGTGAGATGGCTCAGCGGCGTAAGCGCCTGCCTGGCAAGCGCGAGGGCCCGAGTTCGACTCCCGGAACCCACATACGAAAAAGGGGCCGGTGATATCGCTCAGCGGCACGGGCGCCTGCTGGCGCGCGAGGTCCTGAGGTCGACCCCCCGGTACCCACAAAAAAAAAAAAAAAAAAAAAAAAAAAAGATAGTACACTCGGGGCCAGGGATGTAGCTCAGCAGCACAGCATCTGCCTGGCAAGCACGAGGCCCTGAGTTTGATTCCCGGTACCAAAAAAAAAAATAAAGATAGTAAACTTTTTTTTTTTAATTTGATTTTTCTTGAAATCTCTGCCAATCCTTCTAATTTCAACATTTCTGAATGACTTTGTTTAGGTGTGACTCATCTATAAAGTTAGATCAGCTTTGAGATCCAGTATGAATACATCCTTTTTCTTTAAACAGAGTTCAGTCGTTTTGTGCTTTGTGTTTAAAAGTCTTTCACTGTGTGAACTGCGTTCTCCGTTTTGTGTACCTACTAGTCATAGGGTAGGTTGGTGTTTTGTTCTAGTGGAGTAACTTTACATGATTCTTTAGTTCTTTATTTCTTCAGAAGAGCATCTCTTACTTTCCCTGAGATGAACAAAATGATGAAATTAGTGTATTTCACTTTTCTCTCCACACATTTTCTTAAGAGTTGACTTTGTATTTTTAGACCTCTGTTACTGACATCAGCTTTAAATGATATCTTTTGGTCCCAACTATTAAAGATGAGGATAACAGTGTACTCTTCCATCCCCCTTTTCCCCTTTCCCTTCCAGCATTAGTGATACCACTACTGTATTCTCAGGCTTTCTAATGTTAGCATCTGGCCTCATCACTGCGATTCTTGCATTTGTTTTAATCTCAGTGCCCTGGATAACTAAGGTCAGTGCTCACCTCCAGTTCTTCTGCCTGAGCACCCACTCTCCAGTGTACTGGTTAGGAAGGCCTCGGGACCAGTGCTCACTGCTTCCACACATTCAGAATGGTCTGTGTTCCCTTTCTACTAAATAAGGATTCCATAGACCTTGTTCTAATACCACATGTTGCCATCAAGAAGTTGAGGCTGATTTTTCCTCCTTGAACTTTTCCGTATTTTTCACATCCAATTACTTTATTAGGATGTGTCTTGGGGTTGACCTGTTTGGAGTCCATTTTTCCCTGGAACACAGTGTTGTGCCTCTTGAGCATACAAATCCCAGGTTTGGATTTTTTCGGTTTCCTTCTTTGGAGACTTCAGCTAAATCCAGATTGGCTGTCTTTCACCTGCCTTTCCCCACATACTGTCTTCTGAGAAAACCTAACTCCCTACTTCCTTTTACTCACTCTTCCTGTGTTTATAGCACCTCCTTTTTTCCTTGTGCTTACTCTATTCTCCCTTTACTTTGACAACAATGTTTTTGCCTTCTACTCTTATATATCTGCTTTGTGTTTTTGCCTTAGCTTACTACATTTTCTTCCTTCATGGTAAAATATTTGGCTATAACTTTCATCTCTTCTATAGATGCAGTCTTCTGATGGAAGTATTTTTTGCTAACCACAACTTAACCTTGTGCTCTGCCTTGCTTTCATTTTCTAGTATCTTTTGTTTAGGTCCTGTGCTTCTCCACTATGGATTATTCACCTTGGAAAGAAGTGTTTTTCCAAGCCCAGATATTTGCAGGAGGTTTAGGTTGAAAATGGCCAGTGCCATGTCCTGGACCAGCTGGCAATTTTCCTAGAACCCAGAGTTTCATAGGTGTATTCATTCATCCTTTATTTCCCTCTAGTTGCCTCAGAGACAAATAGGTTCCTGCAAATATGGCTTGTTTGTGTGGTTTCTCATGTAACCCAACCTCTTCTACTCTTCTAAAGCAGCTGAGTCTGTCACCAGCTGATGCACCCCACTTTCACTACTCCAAATAAAGGGTTCAGGTTTTGTACCTCAGGTGTAACCCTCACCTTTGGGAAGTTCATGCTTCTGGCTCTGAAATCTGCAGCCACAACGCCTTTTCTCTGCTTCCTCTCTCAGCCTCACCCAACCCCTGCTGCTGTGGCGGCTGCTCTACCTCCTTTGTTGGTTCAGGGATTTAATAGCCTCACTGTGTTCCACTGCACGAGGAATAACGTATTTTACATCCCCTTGTTGATGGACACCTACGTTGTGTCTAGTCTGTCACTACTTGGAACATCTTTGTACAGAGTCATCTGTGCAGAAGAATTCTTGCACAGAACTGTGCAGGAGGTACTTGCTGTCTCGAGGGGTCTTGCATCTCAACCTCCGATTGCTACTGTTCAGCTGGTAGAGCTTCCTACCTCCCCTCTCTGCTACCAGCTGGCTGAAGCAGGGGTTTGACTTCCTAAATGGGGCTAGACCTTCCTTCTGCTCCCAGGCCAGAACTAGAGAATATAGAGGGCCTCCACAGATGTCCTCCTTGCCCTGCCCACTCAGATCCTCTCACATCACTGCACTTACTGGAAAAGACACCGTCTCTGCCTGTAATTGAAGAGCACAGGAAAGAGGGAGGCAGGAAAGGAGATAAGCAAATTGAATTGGGTGCCCTGCTGCCAGTCAGTGCTGGACACTGGGTCAAAGAGGTTCCTGCTCTTTCCTTCTGGGCATGACTCTTGGGTGATGGAGACCTCTTGTCCCTGTTGCCCTGGGCAGAGCCACGACAGGAAGGGCTGGCCCTGAGCTTTGGTCTGTGCTGTTTCTCACCAAGGAAGAAAGGTCTCAAGCAGGCCATGGGCAAAGTGACCTTGGACAAGTTGGTCTCCTCCTGGGACCTGTGTTCCTTCCCCTTCTGTAAAGTGAAGATCAAATGAGGTGGACCAAAGAAGCCATCCAGCTCAGACCATTTGTGATTAGAATGTCAAGAGCTCAGTTGCAGGGCACAGGGAACAGTCTGAGGTACCCTCCCAAATCTCCTTTTCCTGTAATATGGGGACCAGAGCTGTAACAAGGCCCCGCCACACGTGAGCCGAGAGTATGGCTGGTGACGCAGAAAAGGCAGTGCCGTGGTGCACATCTCTGGGCGCTGAGGTCAGGCCGGACGGGGAAGCCAGCTGCACAAGTCTGGGCCCTGGACTGCGGCGGCCCATCCCCAGTGACTTCAGAAAGGGACCTGGAGAAAAAGAAAATAAAGATTTTAAGGAAAGGGAAAGTCCATTCCCTTCCCCTACCTCAGGTCTGAAGCTCCTCCCAGCTGGCCAGAGTCCCAGGGTCTCAAACAGGACCTGCCCACCCTGGGACAGAAACCTGTTTATCTCAGCTGCTCAGGACCTTCCCCACTAATAAATATTTGACTTTCTCATCGTGGTGCTATATACAAACTTTGAGTCATACACTGCTAAAAATACAGGCTGCGCAGAGAGTCCCTGAGAGGCATCCTGGGGGCTGGTGTAGGGGCCAATTCAGGGGCTGAGCCTCTCCCGTGTCCAGAAGGCAGAAGAGCGCACCCCCCGTCCTCCTCCCTGGGAGCCCACAGGACATGATCTTGGGGATCTTGGGGAATGAGGTCTAGGGGTCAAACCCTGGTTCTGGCTGTGCCCCAAATGGGACACAGGTGTGACCTTGGACAAGTAGGTGACAGGGCCTCAGTTTCTTCCTCTGTGACATGGGAATAAGAATGAATGAAGAGAGCCCACCCCCCCCAGGTTTTGGGAGCCACCACTTTGCCCCCAGTCCCCAGTGTCCACGCTCATTAGAGGACAAGAGGTTCCCTGACCCATCTCGTCTCCACTGAGGAGAAACTTCTGAAGTTATGTAACCCAAGATGATCGGGGAGCAGCCCATCCCGGCCCCACCCCCACCCTGGCCCCACACCGAAGGCCCCCACGACCTCCCCGGGGCTGGAGCTACTGCCCAAGTGGAGCTTAGCCTGTGGGCATTCCTACAGGGGCTGCTGCTTCCAGCCACTAATAAAACACAGAAGAAAAAGGGCAGTTTAAAATTCCAATAAAATTAAAAACAAATCCTGGGCCACACAGCAGATTCAATTACATAGCTGTTGCTGAGTGTAGCCCGAGGGGTAGGAGGAAGGTCTGGTGCTGCCCCTTTGGGAACCAGCCTGGGAAAGGGCAGAGGCTCGGGGATGCAGGGCCAGGAGAGGGAGGATGGACTAAATAATCCACTCATGACGTAAAGAAAAATCAGCTCTGAGCTAACTGGGAGGGAAGGCGGCTTCCTTCATCTAGCACCGGGCATCTAGCCCCAGTCCACTGCCAAAACCCCGAGTGGACAGTATCAGTAGGAGCCCAGATCCAGATCCCCGCCTGTCCACACTGATGCAGTGAGACAGAAAAAGTCAATTAGAAGGATCAGGCCACGTGTGGTGCCGCAGGCCTGTAATCCCAGCACTCTGGGAGGCTGAGGCAGGAGGACCACAAGATCAAACCGAGAGTGGATGATTTAGTGAGGTCCTGTGTAAAAATAAAGGGCTGGGGACATAGCATAGTGCAAAGGCCTTGGGTTCAATCCCCACTACTGAAAAGAAAAAGGGTATAAGGGATAAGAAAAGGAATGAAACCATTTGCATAGAAATCCCAAGAGACTAAGCCTTCAACCAGATTGTGAATATGGGCTGGGGATTTAGCTCAGGGACACAGTGCCTGCCCAGCAAGTGTGAGGTCCTGAGTTCGATCCCTGGTACCCAAAAAAAAGATTGTGAATATAAGATCAACATATAAACACAATTATTTTGTACAATGGAGGCTGGCGTACTTGTTGTTCGGAGCAGATATCTGCAGCCTTGCAAGCCATACAGCCTCTATTATAATTTACCACCACTCATGCTCTAGCTGGCAAATAGCCAAATGCCTACATAAATCGATGAGTGTGGCTGTGTTCCAATAAAACTTTATCGACAAAGGTAGGCAGCAGGTGAAATTTGGCCCCATATGCAGCAGTTTGCTGGCCCTTGCTCTCCACCAATAACAGAGTTGGCAAATACATTTTATAAAGATGCTGTTATAATTTTTTGGAACACATACTGTACAATTCACCCATTTATAGTTTTTTAATATATTCACAGAATCATGCAGTCATTGCCACTATTAAGTTTAAGAACATTTTCATCATCTCCAAAAAGTACTCCCAAATTTATTAGTAGCCACTTCCCATTTCTCCCCAACCTCCTTGGCCTTAAGCAATCACTAAACTATTTTGTGTCTCTACAGAATTTGTTCTTCTGGACAACTCATACAAATGAACTCATGCAATATGTGACATTTTATGACCAGTTTCTTTAACATTTCCAGAGTTCATCCACATTGTAGGATATATCAGCATTTTTCCTTCTTATTGCTGAATACTGCATTATATGGATATATCATGTTTTATTTATCCATTTGTCAATTGATATACATGCATGGGGTGTTTTCACCCACTGATTTGGCTATTAAGTGTGTTTTGGTGTGGACTCGTGTTACCATTTCTCTTGTGTGTACACAGATAAGTGGAATTACTGGGTTATATGGTAACTGTTTAACTTGTGGAGGAAGTGCCACTGTTTCCCAGAAAGACTGTACCATATTACATTCCTACTAGTAGTGTATGAGGACTCCAATTTCTCCACGTCTTCACCAACATTTGCTGCTATTTATTGCAGCCATCTTGGTATGAAGTAGTATTTCAATGTGCTTCCATTTCCCTAATGACTAAGGATGTTGAAGATCTTTTTATGTGTTTATTGGCCTTTGTGTATCTTCTTTTAAGAAATGTCTACTCAGATCCTTTGCTTATTTAAGTCGTTGTTCTTTTTGAATCATAAAAGGTCAGGTTGGGTACAGTAAAGCATGCCTATAATCCCAGCACTCTTAGAGGCTGAGGCAGGAAGAATCCACGTTCGAGCCTAGCCCCAGCAACTTAAGTGATTTAGGGACACCTTATCTCAAAATTAAAAAAAAAAAAAAATTAAAAGAACTGGGAGGGGCCGGTGAGATGGCTCAGCGGCTTAAGCGCCTGCCCTGCAAGCGCGATGGGCCCGAGTTCGACTCCCGGAACCCACATACAAAAAAAAAAAAGGGGCCGGTGATATCGCTCAGCGTCACGAGCGCCTGCTGGCGCGCAAGGTCCTGAGGTCGACCCCCCGGTACCCACAAAAAAAAAAAAAAAAAAAAAGAACTGGGAATGTAGCTCAGTGCAAATGTCCTGGGTTCAATTCTAAGTACTGAAAAAAAATCTTATATTCTAGATAAAAGCCATGTGACATACACAGGATTTGCAAATATTTTCTCCCATTTTGGGGTTGCCTTCTTCACTTTCTTCATGAAAAGCTTTTGAAGCAAAAAGCTTTCAGTTTAGTGTCTTTTTTTTTTTTTTTTTTTTTTTGTGTGTGTGTGTGTGGGAACTGGGGGTCGAACTCAGGACCTCTTGCACCAGCAGGCGCCCATGCCACTGAGCGATATCACCAGCCCTTTTCTCGTATGTGGGTTCCGGGAGTGGAACTCAGGCCCTCACGCTTGCCAGGCAGGCGCTGTGCTACTGAGCTATATCCCCGGCCCCATAGTTTCTTGAATGTGGTTATTTTGAAAGGGTATAGATTGGGCAAATGTTTTTTCTGCAGCCACAGAGCTGAACAAGTGGTAGCTGCCCTTTATCAATATGGCATGTTAGGTTAATTGACGATTTCATGTTGAACCACCGTTGCATTCTTCGGGTAAGTCCCACTCGGTCAGGGTGTATAGTCCTTTCTGTACACTGCTGGGTTTGGTTTGCTCATATTTTGACTTTTCCATCTACATTCATAAAAGTTATCGGCCCACAGTTTGTGAGAGAGATCTTTAGTTGTGGTATCGGAGTAATGCTGCCCTTGCAGAATTTGCAAGTGTTCTTTTTTCTTTCAGAAGTTTGTAAAGAACTCGTATTCAATCTTCTTTAACTGCTTGGTGGAATTCTCCAGTGAAACCATCCTGACTGGCGCTTTTAATTGTGGGTAGTATTTTGATCAGTCAGTCTCTTGTTAAAGATCTCTCCAGATCTCCAACTTGTGAAGTCACTTTGGGTGGTTTATGTCCGACGCATCTAAGTCATGAAATGAGATGTAAAATTGTAATAAAATAGTCCTGAGTTTGATCTCAAGTATCTGATCTCAAGTATCACAAAATAAAATTAAAATAGACAAAAGATCCAAATAACCTTTACAGAGAAAAATTAAAACTTACTCAATTATTTCTTTTTTTCAATATTAGGGATGTAACCAGGGCTTTGGGCATGTCAGGCAAGTACGGTACTCTTCCACTGAGCTGCCTCTCTAGCTCTTTTTACTTGTTTTTAGATAGGGTCTCAGTTTCCCAGTCTGGTCTTGAACTTGAGATCCTCCTGCCTCAGCCTCCTGAGTAGATGGGATTATAGTTGTTTGCCATCATGCCCAGACAAATTAAAAGACCTAAACAAACTTAGAAATATATCAGGTGCAGGGGCAGCAATTCAATCTGGAAAAAAGTCCAATTCAATCCCTACATCATAGCCATTTGTGTGTAACTTGAAAAGCTGGCTTTGAAGTGGATAATGAAGAAACAGAACGGCCACGGCACTTCTGACAAAGAAATATGGGACAGGGTAAGGGGCTTGTACTGCCATGGCTTAAGGTTGGGACAGAGGGACAGGGAAGAGAGCAGAACACCTAGAAATGGATCCACATACATGTGAGCCCAGTCTAGGACACCGCGGTGCCTACAGATCAGTGGGGATTCATATGCAGTGCAGGGGCAACTAGTTATCCAGAGGGAGGAAGGGACTATGGAGCCCTGCCTCACACCATACGCATAAAGGAATCCCAGCATGTGGAAAGTATCTCATACCATTCATGGAAGAAAAGTGATAGTATCACCCCCAGGGTGGGAAGAATTTCCAAAATCAGAGAAAAGGCACAAATAAAGGAAAAGACAAGTTGGACCACATTAAAATTTAGTAAGTCAAGGTAAATGACAAATGGAGAGGTATCTGCAGTACTTATCATGGACCGATCTCCAGCATAGAGCCCCAGGTGTGACCACAGAATGCAGCAGGAGTGGACAGGGAGCCAGTACTGGGCAGGAGGGGCTGAGAGCAGAGAGGGGGGACTGGACTGGGCAAGGACAGGAGGACGAGTCAGGCTGAAGCAAATGTAGATGGAGACAGAAGTGGTATGTGACCGGGCCGGTGAGATGGCTCAGCGGCATAAGCGCCTGCCTGGCAAGCGCGAGGGCCCGAGTTCGACTCCCGGAACCCACATACGAAAAAGGGGCCGGTGATATCGCTCAGTGGCACGGGCGCCTGATGGCGCACGAGGTCCTGAGGTCGACCCCCCGGTACCCACAAAAAAAAAAAAAAAAAAAAAAAGAAGAAGTGGTATGTGACCAAGGGGAGGGAGGAGTTGTTCCAGAGCTGTGATGAAGGCAGAGGGGCAGGCAGCCCTGCAGCAGGCGGAGATGGGGACTACAAGGCCAGGGGCCTGGGCACAGGGAGAGTGAGGGATGGGTCCAAAGACAGCCCAAGGAAGGGAAGCTGAGGCACTGGTGGGGGCAGGAAAGTCAGGCTGGGGACGGATAAAAGTAACCCCCAGCTGCAGCTACAGGGATAGCTCCAGCTGGGACTCAGGGAATGAAGAAGGCCGGAGAACACCTGCCTTTTTTTTTTCCCCTGGTACTGGGGATAGAACCCAGGGTCTCATACATACTCAGCAAGCACTCTACCACTCATCTACACCCCCTGCCCTTTAAAAAAATTCTGAGGCAAGATCTCACTAAGTTGCCCAGGTTGACTTCAAACTTGAGATCCTCCTGCCTCTGTCTTCCAGGTAGCTGGGATTATAAATCCGTGCTACCATGCCCAGTACCTGTCTTTGTAGGCACAGAGTATCCCTGAATGTCTGGGCATGCATGGCTCCACACATGTGCCCGAGCATCTTAAAGTGTGTGTGCCTGCGTGTGTGTACACACATGGATAGAGAATGAGGGACAGGATCCCTGTGCCATGCTAATGAATCCACTATGTCCATTGCCTGTTCCAGCTCAAAAAGAGCTGAAAGAAGGTGGCCAGCCTTTTCTGAGCACCTACTATGTACTAAGCCACCTGGCAAGGATGCTTTATTTAATCGTCACTCCCTCCCCCAGAGGAAGGAGGCCGGACAGCTGCAGTCTATTTCCTGAGGCCCCCAGCTGGGAAATGGGGCACCTGGATTCACCCCAGGGTCGTGGAGCCAGGGCAAGCTGGGGTCCCTGGGACAGTCAGGAAGTGCAGTCACCACTGCCACTCCCCAGGGCCCTCCCAGTGGAGGCTGGAGAACAGTGGTGTCTGCCCTTCTGCCCTGGCCCAGCAGCCTTCCCAGCCCGGCAGCCTTCCCTACCCCCCTCCTGGGCGACCTCATTAGGGATTCTGCCTGTGCCACCAGCTAATTAGTGTCATGTTAATTGAGCGTTCAGGAGGCTGCCACCTCCAAGGGCAGAGTGTCACAATGAAGGGGAATGCAGATGTGGGACTGCTCCTCCCTGCGGGCTGGGGGGGGTCTGTCCTGAAGCCCTGGACGCTCCTTGCTCCTCACTGCAACCCAGATAATGCCCACTGGGACTTCCTGAGAAACGACTGCCAGGAGGAGGCCAGAGAAGCTGCAACGGCGGCATGAAATTGAAAAAATATACACCAGCACCTACTGTGTGCCTGGCACACCTGTCATTCTCCCCTTCTGTGGGAAAGCGATAGGTAGTTCCATTCACCCCAAAACCTGAGTTCTCCAAGGGAAAACCCCCCACTCCGAGTCACCCTAGGAGTCAGGAGGAGCATGTGGCTGCTCTGCCATCCAGGAGGTGGCTCTAGAGCCAGCAGGAGTATTAGGAACCAGCTTGCTCTCTTCAAGCCTCAGTCTACTTATCTGCCAAACAGAGCTGGACCCAGGAGGGACCCCACAGGGTGGAGAGGGCCGGATGAAGCGTGCCTCTCCCTGGCCACAGCCTGTCCCCAACCTTCCTTCCCCCTTGCATTCAGCAGGCTTGTGTCCCCCATAGATGCCAGGGTCCTTCAGGGAGTCCTGGAGTGCAGGACCAGGAACTCGGGGCCAGGGCCTGCCCCCTCCTCCCACTAGATGAGTAAGTGCTCCACACTGACTTCACCCCATGATGCAGCCACCCTTCATCCCCCGTGACAAACGAGACCTTGAGGCTCACACTAAGTGCCCTGCACAAGATCACCCACAGCGAGTGGCAGAGCTGCGCGTCAAACCCCTGCCACCTGACTGCAGCCAAGTCTCAGCTTCTCGCTGCCCTGCCATCCCCACAGTGCAGCCCCCATCCCTCCCTGCCCCCCTTCTGGAAAGCAGCAGCACAGCAGTGCGGCAGAGGATGACTTTCGTGTATCCCTGTGGCAACATTAAATCCCACTCAAAGAGCTGGTTTTAATTGGCTTAATATACTCGTTAATAACCGCGTCTATTTAACGCACCTGTAAAAGGCCCATAACATTAACTTAATGGCAGCAACGATGTACCCAGCACTTCCAGCCAGCCTTTTAAATTTCCCGACAAGCTTTTAATGGGGCCATGGTGGGCGGGGAAGGAGCAGAGAAGGGGTGTCCTAGTTCACAGAGGGGGCACCCTGGTTTCTGCACACCCCAGTCCTGCTTCTGTCTGGCAGCTGCAGCCTCCAGAAGGCCCAGAGCAGGCCCTTCTCTGGCCATGGAACCAGCATTCATGTGACCTTTTCCAAGTGCATTCAAATGTCAGGGTGGCGAGAAGAGCAAGGTCTGCCCGCAAAGGCCTCCGAATCTAGCCTAGGGAACAGGTGAGGAGACAGCTACAGCACAGGCCTCAACATTATAAGCAAAACCCACCACCCCTTCTCAGAGCAGACCCCTGTTGGCATTTGGGGCTGTTTTTCCTCCAAGTCTCAGTTCTGTCCTCTCTGAGAGGGAAGGAGGGGCACCAAGAGCACTTCCTGCCGCCCACCCCTGCGATCTTCTGCCATTCCCCACTCTGCTTCCCCAGACACCCTGGGCCTCTGCACTGCCGTCCTCTGTGCTCAGTTGTGCTTTTTCACCAGACCCCCATGGGGGCTCCTCTCTGACCCTCTGCCTGTCATATTCCAAGGCCACCTTCCCAGAGGAGCCTTCGTCACTGACCATGAGTGCAAGCTGGGCGCCCTTCCTCCCTGCATCAAAGCCGCCCCATGACCTGCATCCCGGTTCCTGTGCCAGCATATCAAATTACCCCAAAACTGGGGTCCGACAGCATTTATAACGCTCAGCAATACACAGGGCACAGTGCGGACAGCACTCTCCTCCCTGGTGTCCCTAGGGGTGGGGGTGACCGGGATCTTCTGAACTTGCTCACTCATCCGGATGTGTGCACGTGATGCTGGCGGTCGGCTGAAACCCACACACGTGGCTTCTCCACGTGGCTGGCCTCCAGGAGGGGTGTCCACAGCTCTCCAGGCGGAGCCACACTGCCTGTTAAACCTCACAGCCCTCATCGTGAAAGCCATCACTTCCCTGCACCCTGTTCAGTGGATAGAAGTTACTAAGCCAGTTCAGTGATTAAGTAAAGAAAATTAGGCTCTGCTGTTTGTGGGAGCCGTGTCAAAAAATTTGTGGACACGTTTTAAAACCATCTGGTCCCTGGGGCTTGCTGCTGCCTGCCTCCTATGCCACAGCGGCAGCTCTCCAAGGGCAGGGATCTTGTCTGTTTCGACCACTACCACATCTCCAAGGCCCAGGATGGTTGCAGAAAGGTGGCTGATTCTGGGGCTTCACTTCCAGCACCCTGACTCCTAGGCTGGACAGGTCCAGCTGACCACAGCCTCGCCACTCACTTAGTACAGCATTAGGGGATCACTCTGTGGCCTGTGGGCAACAGTGGTGCACAAGCCAGCTCCGGGAGCCCAAGTGTGGTGAGCGAGGAAGACAAGCCAACAGCAGTTAGTCTGTGGGAGATGGTGTGGTAATGCAGCCCAAGACCTGCCAGGGACCCCTGTGGGGACCCACAGGTCAGCTGGGGGAAGCAGGATCCTTCACTTGAACACCAGTTTCCCCACTGCTAAGGAGCCCACCCCGACAGCTGGCTCCCCAGTCCCTCTGTGGGGCCTTTTCCTGCACCCTCACATTTACCCAGTGGGACTGTGTGATGGCACTGAACGCTCTTGGCTGGGTCCCTTCTAGCCGTCCACCAGGCTAGAGTCAGGGTGGCCTCGGTCCCCATGTCACCTCCACTATACTCAGTAGGACAGGCTGCATTGAGGCACCCAGGGATAGCCCAGGAGAGAGTCCTCCAGGGAACAAGGCGGAGTGGGGCCGCCTTCCCAAAGGTGATCAGGGAAGATTTGAGTAGGGACTCTGGAGGCCTGGAGGCCCATGCCTATTTGAGGGTGCCCAAATGCCAAACACCGAGGAGCACAGAGAGCCCTGGCAGGCCCAGTTCAGGTGAGACTCAGCTCACGACCAGGCAGAGGCCCGGGCAGCCGTGATAGCAGCAAGCGGGTCGCCTCTGGCCACCTCAAGGCCCTGGGCTGACGATGGTCCCTCCTAAGGACAGCCTGCCTAATTCTGCCGAAGAATGAGCTTCAGGAGTCCCCTGGCCCCCAGAGGTCCTGTGTAGTGTGGGGTAACAAGGACATCAGACCACAGCGCCTTGCTGGCTGTGCACTCCTGGCAAGCTCAGCTCCCTTTCTTCATCTGCGAAACAGGGGCCTAAGTGCATCATCTCTTGCTGTATTGCAGGTGACTCCGAAACTCTGCAGCCTGAAACAGCAGAGATCATTTAGTCCCTGCTGGTCTGAATGGCCCAGGAGACTGCACACAGCGCAGCTCGGCTGGGTGGTTCAGATCCAGGTCTGGGGAGGTGTAGTGTCATCTGGAGGCCTGGCCGGGCTGGAGGCTCTACTTGCAGTGAGGTTCATGCAGCTGCTGGCTGCAGCCTCTGTCACCTGCAATGGGCCTCTTGCTCCACTGTTCCCACATGGCAGCAGCTTCCCCCCAAGCAAGAGAGCCACAAGGAAGCCACTGTGTTCATAAGACCAGGTCCCAAAAGCCATGCTCTTTAACTTCCCCAGAGTCTTACTGGCTGCACAGCTCAGCTGGGGTTGGTGTGGGTCCCGGGGATGGCACGTGGGCCATGAATACCAGGAAGGAAAAATCCTACGGGGTGACACGTATCAGGCTGGCTGCTAAATGCCACAGCCTGTTCCTCTTCTGTAACTTGGGGACTATCCCCCATTTCTCAGAGCTGAAAGACTCTCCAAACAAAAGCCATGGTGAAAAGTGTTGGGCAGAGAGTGTGGCACCTACTAGGTGATCCCCAAATGGCACCGATGTTCTGGCACCACCATCAACTCCCAGAAAAGCTGGAGGGATCACACCATCCTTGAGGAGCCCCACTGACCAGACGGGGGCAAGACGCCCCATCCTTCAATAAATGGGGACTGGGAACAGGCATGGCTCTGCCCCCCCTTAAGGTTTTAAACACCTAATTTATTCCATCCATTAGATAGATTTTGTAGATTTAATCATTTTCACAGTTGGTGGCTCATTGGATACTCAAGATAAACTCCAAATGAAAGTATAATGGTGAGGACAAATGAGTTTTCACACCACAATGGCAGAAACTTGCTTGGGAAGAGAGTTTTAAGAGGAACGAAAATACATACAGATATAATTTTTTTCCCCGGCAGCTGCTTTTGCTGACTCTAGTAGGTTACCACAGCTAATTTCACCAGTTTTGTTCATCTGTAAAATTGCATAAAAGTGACATTTTTGTGCTCATTATAGCAACTCCTGATTTATGGCTGGCAAATGAAGAGCTGGTCCCTTTTTTGCGGGACTCTCCGAGCGGCGCTAAGTGCCCATGAAATTGCTTGTATAATGTAGTTTAAATCCAATCTCGGAGAAAGATTCCCCTGTTGGCCAAAGTGACATTTCCATTCTCCACACCGAGTTTATTTTAGGCCACTTAGGAGGGGGCTGCCCTGGGCAGGGTCTGGATGGAGGCCCACGGTGGCCTCACCTGCCCATCCCACATGAGGCTGGAGGGACGTGAGAGGCCACCACCACCTTCCTGCCCTGCTGACATGCAGGGCTAGATGGTTCACCTGGGGCCGAGCTGTGCACTGTGACACGTTACAGATGCCACTAGCTCTTCCGCCCCCGGCTGGGACCAGCAA
This sequence comes from Erethizon dorsatum, assembly GCA_028451465.1. Taxonomy (NCBI): domain Eukaryota; kingdom Metazoa; phylum Chordata; class Mammalia; order Rodentia; family Erethizontidae; genus Erethizon; species Erethizon dorsatum. Next base: position 108,699,393 of record CM051830.1, on the reverse strand, counting down.
ACGCATCTCCACATGTTGCCAACACGTGCGATGCAGTGAGCCCCGCTGGCCGGCCACGAAGGGCCCAGCTGGCTGCTTCTGTCTGTCTCATCTCAGCCTGGGTGATTCCCTACACTCACAGGGACAACCCTCCTGGCCTTTTCCCCCACGGCCTCAGGACTTGACCAGGAGGCGGCACTTGACCAGGAAAGCATTAACACGCTCTGACAGCACTGGTGTCCACAGCTGCTGCCTGTGACTTGGCAAGCAACTCGCCCAGGATCTGTCCGTCTGCCCCAGGGGTGCTCTCTTCCCAACCCCTCAGCCCCAGGGAAAGTGCAGGCCGCACTGAGGAATGTCTCAGGACCAGGGTGGGGCTCCAAGGGACCGCCTCCGTGGCTGGGCAGAGGTGTATGCATTAACTGCCTGAGTCACACAGCCTGGATGACCCTCGCAGACAGGATTCTGTGACGGGGCAGCTGCAAGGCTGTACACAGTGTAGGACTCCATCTCACCACACACAACCAGGTACAGCCAGTCCCTATTGCTGGAAGTCGGGATAGCGGTGAACAGGGACGTGGTTGGGGACTCAAAGGGAACATGGGGACTCTCTAAGGGACTGGCTGTGCCCTGCTTCTCAACCTGGATGTCTCCTTTTGTGAAAATTCACCAGGCTTATGATGTATATAATTTCTTTATTTTACACTCTGATCCAAAGCTTAAAAATCTGGAAAGGCTGGGCATGACAGTGCACACCTATAATCCCAGCACTCTGGGAGGCTGAAGCAGGAAAATCTCAAGTTCTACCCCAGCCCGGATGACTTAATGACTTAGGAAGACCCTATCTCAAATAAATAAAGGCTGGGACAATGGCTCAGCACAGAGGCCCTGAGTTCAGTCAAACCTGGGAGGAACAAAGGAGGCATAGAGAGGGAAGGAGCTGGGCGGCTCCTTGAGCTTTCATGGGCAGCAGAGGATCAGGGCCTTGCCAAGTCCCTGGGTCAGTGCTCACCAGTGTCTCTGTCCCCGTAGGCGAGACGACAGCCAGCTCCATGCATTCCTCCCGCTACCCAAGCCCAGCCGAGCTGGACGCCTACGCCGAAAAGGTGGCCAACAGCCCACTGTCCATCAAGATCTTCCCTACCAATATCCGTGTGCCCCAGCACAAGCACCTCAGCCGCACTGTCAATGGCTATGACACCAGCGGCCAGCGCTACAGCCCTTACCCGCAGCACACCGCTGGCTACCAGGGGCTGCTGGCCATTGTCAAGGCCACCGTCTCCTCCTCCAGTGCAGCCGCCCCCGCCGGGCCCGCCAAAAGTGTGCTCAAGAGTGCCGAGGGCAAGCGGACCAAGCTGTCGCCGGCCACTGTGCAGGTGGGCATTGCGCCCTACCCAGCGCCCAGCACCCTGGGGCCCTTGGCCTACCCCAAGCCACCCGAGGCACCCGCCCCGCCACCCAGCCTGCCCGCAGCCGCCACTGCTGCCTCCGTTATCCCCCTGCCAGGCCGGGGCCTGCCCCTGCCACCCTCTAACCTGCCTTCCATCCACAGCATCCTCTACCAGCTCAACCAGCAGTGCCAGGCCCAAGGCACTGCACCCACCACCTGCCAGGCCGTGGCTGTTCCCCACCCCAGCCCGGCCAAGCATGGCCCTGTGCCCAGCTTCCCCAGCATGGCCTACTCAGCCACAGCTGGCCTGCCCGACTGCCGGAAAGGCACAGAGCTGGGTCCTGGAGCCACCCCAGCCCTGACACTAGCTGGGGCCACCAAGCCTACAGGATACGCAGAGGGTGGCCTGGATTACCTGCTGTGGCCGCAGAAGCCACCCCCACCACCGCCCCAGCCCCTGCGCACCTATAGCAGTGGCACAGTGGCCAGCAAGTCCCCAGAGGCCTGTGGCAGCCGGGCCTACGAGCGGGCCAGCGGGTCACCCCTCAACTGCAGTGTGGGGCTGCCAGCCAGCTTCACTGTGGGCCAGTACTTCGCTGCCCCCTGGAACAGTGTGCTGGTGACCCCCACCAGCGACTGCTACAACCCCGCTGCAGCAGCAGCAGTGGCAGTGACGGAGCTGGGGCCTGGAGCCACCCGGGAGCTCGCAGGGCCTCCCGTGGACACCCTGGCAGGCCTGCCCAGCAAGAGCATGTGCAACACGTCAGTGCTGAGCAGCAGCCTGCAGTCGCTGGAGTACCTCATCAACGACATCCGGCCGCCCTGCATCAAGGAGCAGATGCTGGGCAAGGGTTACGAGACGGTGGCTGTGCCACGGCTGCTTGACCACCAGCACGCCCACATCCGCCTGCCCGTCTACAGATAGGTCTACCCAGAGGATGCTCGGACAGATGGACAGGGCTCCAGACGGGGATGCAGGCCATGGAGCAGGGTGGGCAGTTCCCAGGATGCCCAGCCCTGCCCTGTGCCCATGGGATGCCCCCAGGGAAGCCAGGCTTCAGGCAGATGGAGGGGGGCAGGGCGATCTCACATACTGAAGCCCCTCCCCCATCACTGCCCCAGAACATGGTGAGGGCTGGGGACAACTACACCTTCCTCCATCCAGGCTGGCAAGGGCAGGGAGAGAGAAACCACTTACACACAGGGATGGTTCTTTCTGGGTCTCCACCAGGGCTCAGGCTGGGGCGGGTCATGCACTGTGTGTCCCCACCCCCACAAGCCCCAGAAAAAGGAGCAGATGGGCCCTATAAGAAGTCACTGGGCCCAGAACAGTCCCACACCAGCCAACCCAGGTGAAGATCACTCTGACCTTAGAATCCTAGAGGCCCTGGGACTACTGGTCCCTGTTCCTCCTCCCTCAGATTCTCTCCCCAACCCACTCCTTCCTAACACAGAATCATCTTCCAACTCCCACTCTACACCCTGGACCAACATCGTCCCCTTTCTCTCCAATACATCTTAACAGAGCTTCTGGGCACAGTTATGCAGGCTGTGCACTGCACAAAGGCACCTCATCTGAGGACATACCACTTGCATTCTAGACTTGTATATTTATTACAATTTTCTGCATCTTGAGGAAGGGGCACCATTTTCCTATTCGTACAAAGTCATCATAGGGGTTTAACAATGGGCCTGAAAACTTAAGACCCCCATTCAAAAGGACTCCCCACATTGTCTTCAGCAAGAGTAGAAGGTGGGGGGGTCCTGGGAGCCAGTGAGGGGGCAGACTATTGGTTTTGGAACCATCCAACTCCTGTCCTGCAAACCACCTCCAAGACCTAGGGGGAAGAGAGGCAGGGGTCCCCCCAAGGCCTGAAGCCCCCCCCATGTTCAGCCCCCTCCCCTGGCGCTCCAGAAGCGGTACTGTATCTCTCTCCAAGGCCTGTTCAAGCACTAAGTGCATTTACAAATCTCTGAGAATGTTTTTTTTTATACTAAAATTGACCATTATATTCTACTGTGAGAAGTGCAGTCTGCACTATATTGTTTTAAAAACGAAGAGAAAGAAAAGAGGAAAACACAGATGGTGTCTCAGCTGTCGGCTTGCTCTGTAGCTTTTTCCAGCCCCCTTGCTGCCTCACTTAGGGCGATGGGGCAGCCCGGCCTCAGGGAAACATCCCAGGACCCTCCGGGCACCTGCTGCAGGCTGGGTTCTGGGCCCTTCACTCAGTGCCCTGCCCTTTGGAGCCCAACACTGCCTTGCCTTGTTTGGTGTCATGCCAGGGCTCATGGCCTCTGGCGTGGCCGGGGATCAGTGCACAGAGTAGGGGTTGGAACACAGCTGAGCCACTGATTCATCACCTCTGTGGTGGTCTCGGGATATTCCTCTACCTGTGCTCCCTCCCAGGGCTGTTTCCAGGTTTGGGATGCTCGCAGCTCCAGTATTTGCACTGGCTGGGGACAGGCCATCTTCCTAGCCAGGCCAGACACCCCAGCCCATGCCCACGCGACCCTGGAGCCTGGAGATTTGCAACAGGCATCACCTGCCCCAAGGAGCTCAGCGTTCCTTGGGTGCTACATCTCCTCAGAGCCTCAGACACCCTCGTGAGACTGGAGGTGTTAGGAGAGCAAGACACTCAGGCTCAGAGACATGAAGGGACCTGCCTGAGGTCACACAGCAAGTTCATGGAAAGCCAAGATTTTTTTCTCACCTTCTACCCCTGCCCTTACTTCCTCCTGGCACTTCAAGCCTGGCCTACTAACCCAACACCTAGGCCAGAGGAAGCCGCACTCCTAGTCCAAGGCAGGTCTTCTGCCTTGCACACTGAACCCTGCCTGCTCAGCTGGCATGGTAAGATGCAGGGCAGAAGGGAGGGCATCCGCCTCCCTGAGACCAGGGTGTCCCCAAATCTAGCAGTACACACAGCCCATTCCCCAGGATGGCTCTGCTGCAGCGCCCCGCAGCCCCTCACAGGATCCCCCACAGCCCTGCATCTGGGTCAGTGAGCCAAGTGCAACACCCCAGCCCACCGGGCACAGGAGCCCAGGTCCTGCCGGGGGACAGGCTGGGAAAGCCAGGACTGGGTTAGGCCACTGGGAGCGATCTTAAATGATTTCTAAGCAGCATAAACAGCAGCTCACAAAGTGCTTCTCTGGCCTCACTTTTCCAGGTCTCACAACAACCCTATCAGGTGAGTAATAAGATTGTGCCCATTTTACAGAAGGATCCCCACAAAAATGGGTAAGGGAGCCAGGTGTCCTGGCATCCAGCCCTACACCCTCACATCACCAAAGCCCACCTGGGCATCTAGAGCAAGCAGACCAAGCTCCAAATCCTGTCGTGGCTCCTGTGAGCGCCTTGAGCCGACCCATCCCCAAGAACACCACACCACAGAGACAGAGCCAAGGGGACCGAAGCCCAGAGAGCCTCGGGCAGGGCAGGCAGAGCACAGGGAGGAGGCCACACCTCGGGCTGGACAGAGGCCTGTGGCTCAGCTTTTCTGGGAGCCACAATGAAGCCACCCAAGCACCAACCTGCTCCGGGGGTCACCCAGGTGCCCACATGTGGACACATGGGCAGAGGACCCACCACCCTCCTGGAAAGACCTGACGGTCCTGTGCACAGGGTTGGGGTGGGGGTCTGCCTTGGCTGGGTGCCATCTCCCTGGGCCTCAGTTTCCCCTCTTGGGAGCCGAGTGGTTGATCACAAAGGGCCCTCCAGCGTAGCCATTCTAGCGGGCCCTGGTCCTGCCCTATGTTCATTGTCTCCACTCGGAGCGCAGCGGGACAGGAAACAAAAACACCAAAGCTATGATTACCAGTAGTCCGCGGTACTGCAACGCGAGGGGACGCCAGGCCGCCGGACGCCCTTCTGCCCTCACCGGCCTCACATGATTCAGGTACGCATTCATTACAGCTGAGGCCGGTGAGGCCCGGCGACGGGCAGTCACCACCCAAAGTCACACAGCCTGGGCTGCAAAATGGAGAGCAGCTGGGAGAGAACGCAGCCCATCCCAGCCGCAGCCGGAGCTGGGAACCACTGCGCCGAGCGGAGAACGCAGACCCTCACCCTCCTGGCAGGTGGCGCCTTTGGCTCTGGAACCCGGGGAAGGGGGGCGGCTTCCAGCAGAGGGCATCCTGCCTGCTCCAAGCCTCTCTGAGCCCAGGCAGGATTCCCCCCACACACCTGCAGAACCCTCCTGGGCCTACACTCTTTCCGCACATCCGGTCCACGTGGTAGCGGGTATGGCCCACGTCACCTCCACGTTTACTGTTGTGGGTGCCCCAGCAGCCGCGAGGTCCCTGCCTCTCACAGCATACGACCTGCCGCCCCAGGCACAGTGGGTCCCCGCAGACCCGCAGGCGACACTCACCTTTCCAGGTGGCCTCATTTTTTCTCCACTCACATCCCTGTCTTAGACCATGCACTCCCCCAGGAAGTTGAGACAAGTTGACAAGTTTGAACTTCTGGATTTGATCACTTCCAACCAGCCCTGCCAGGCTCTCTAAGCAGCAGCCTCAACTCCAAGCCGATCCACAAGCTCTGATCCCCTCCCACTGTCCCACGCGAGTGCGCTGTACTGCGCCTTCGCAGCATGCAGGTGGTGCTTTTAAAGCCACCCCCCCACCCCTTGTTGGGTATACTACAGGCGATGCACACCTGTGATCCCCACACTGGGAGCCTGAGGCAAAAGAGCATCACAAGTTGGAGCTCAGCCTGGGCAACTTAGTGACTTAGTGAGACCTTGTCTCAAAAAATAAAAAAGATCTTAAGGATGTGGCTCAGTGGGGAAGGCCCTGGGTCCAATCCCCAGTTCTGAAAAAATAAAAATAAAAAAGATATATTTTCAACCAATGCATTTATCTGAATATAAGGTCATTTTAAATTAAGGAGCAGCCTTGCAGGGCGCGGTGGTGCACACCTGTAATCCCAGCACTCAGGAGGCTGAGGCAGGAGGATTGCTGCGAGTTTGAGGCCAGCCTGGGCTACAAAATGAGTTCGAGGCCTGAACTGCATAGTGAAACCCTGTCTCAAAAAGAAAAAAAAAAAAAAGCAGCCGTGTGTACCATGAAGGTTGAACTTGGGGGATGGGAATCCAGCTCCAAGGGGTGGCGCAAAGAGATGTTGGAGATGGCACACAATTAAATTAGGTGTACTCTTCCTGATGTCACCTTGTCCAGCTGATTTCCAAGTCACCCTGGAAAAGTGGGCTTCCCAAATAGGAGAAATAGGGCTGGGGATGTAGCTCAAAAATACAGGACTTGCCTGGCATGTGTGAAGCCCCGGATTCCAGTTCTAATAGTGCAAAATAATTTTTTGAATTAAAAGAAAAGAATTTGAGAAATAGATGTATATACCCTTTCTTGGAAATGCACAAATCACTTTAGTATATTAAAAGCTCTGCAAAGTCCTGCACACAAGCATTTCTCTAACTCTTCACCTAAATTTTTGTTTCTATTAACATCCCAAGGAAAAAGTAGGACTTCAGGAAATACTCTTGGATTGCAAATGGGAAAAGGGAGTGACTTCCTTCTCCTCTCTGGGTCTCAGTTTCCCCAGCTGCAACATGAGGAGTGGGGTTTGTAGCAAAATAAGGGCTGAGACCCAACCCTGACCTGGGCGTCTTGTCTGGGACAACCACATCCTAAATGGTCTCTGTCCACCATGTTAAACTAGGGAGGGACAAAGGGAGGGGCAGACCCTCCATGAGAGGGAGGACACTCACATTTGAGGTATGGCATGAGTACCCCTCTTGGAAAAGGAAAAAACAGATTCAGAGAGGGAAGGCAACTTGCCTGTGGACACACAGCAATTTGGATCCTAAATCCTCTGGAGGTGTCTGGGCCCCTTATCTCCTTGGGGACGGGAGTCCTTCCTGAGTCTCACAGACCCAGCCTGCTCATCCAGAGCTCACAGGAAGGCTTTTCTCAACCAGGTCCCCGGGCTCCACTTTCCCTCAGGTCGCTGCTGAGGCCGCCCCAGGTGTGGCCACAGCAGCCCCTGGTGGCCAGTCTCCAGGATCGCCGCAGCCCCACCCAGCATCGACCAAAAGCAGACCTGTGGGATCCAGAGGGTGCATCCCAAAAAGACGGGTGCCAAAAGCAAGGAGTTCTCCCTGGAATTGCTAAGGATCTGGACATGCTGAGAGGGTCCCAACCGCAGCCCCATCTAGATCCCTGATTCTCACCTGTCAGAAACCACGGCTGTGGTTTTTTTCCAGCTGCTGTGGAAAAAATGGAAAATGGTCGTGTTTGAAAAGGCTCAACACACACACACACACACACACATACACACACACTCTTACTGCCTCCTAGAAAGTTCATCCTAACATAGAGGGTTCATATTCTGGCTCCACCCAGATCCAGGCTGCATAACCTTAGGCAGGAGTGTTTCCTTGTGTCTCACTTTCTTCAACTCTAAAATGGGCACAATTATATAAATGTACTTGAATCTATACGATTTTGACTAGGTAACAGAAAATCCTGACTTAACTGGTTTAAATGAAAAAATGTACTACCTCAAATAATCATAAGGTAGGATGACCCCGGGGTTTGTTAATTCAGTAGCTCAATGGCAGCATGAAGGACCTATGTTCTTTTCATCCTGCTGGTCAGGCAATCCCCTTCCTGGTCACAAAATGGCTGCTGCAGCTCCACACATCACTTCGAGACCTGATAGTCCCCAGCAAAAAAGAAGACCAGTCCCTTCCTATATTTGTATTTCTCTTTCTTTCCCAGAAAACTTTCCCAGAATTCCCCCTTCCCCGGCAGACTTGTCTTCTTGCCTCATGGATCAGAACTGGATCATATGGCCATTCCTATACCAATACTTAGTAAGAGAAACAGAATCACAGTAGTTGGCTCAGAGAAGCCCAAAACTGTACAGAGCAGAGAGGAAAACTCTGAGCAAAACCAGATGCTGTGTATAAGGAATAGGAGGCACCAGCTCCCATTCAGAAACTCCCACGTGGTTCCCGAGACCTGAGCACCCACAGAACCTACCGCGTGGCAGGAGCCTCACCCGGGTTCACGTGCTTTGTCCTGTTGGAGGCCGCTCCAAGAATACAGCATTCCCAGCCTGGTCCCTCTGGATCCAGCCTTCAGCTCCTCAGGCTCTGGGGCCTGGGTCTCCACTGCCCCCCACCTCCCCGACCCTGTCCTCTGGCTCTGTCCTCATCCTCCCTTTCGTTCCTGTCTCAAAAGCTTGAGCTGATCAAAGCTCTTCCCATCGCCCCCAGTGACTTTGGATTCCTAAAATATAAAAGGTAGGAAGTGCTTGGTTCTCATGTAAATGCTTTTGCCAGGGAGCCAAAAATTAATAGCAGTATGAACAGAATCCTGGAGTATGAATTGGTCCATCCAAACAAACGAGACAATCCCAACACACCGTTATCTGGGCCAGCTGCGGAGACTACCAACTACAACACCATCGCATTCGGAAATGTCACAAGCATGCATTTGGAAGAGATGAACAGTGTGGCTGAATATGGCTTTTGATTAAATAAAATCCCCAGCATTCATCTAAAACAATAATAACTGCTAATAATAACAGGGCATGTAATAATGAACTATTCATAGGCATAAGAGGTAATTGTTCAATTAAGATCCAAGAGGTTCTAAGACTGTCTTTTCTGATGGGATCCCTTTGTTTTTGCCTCCAGTAGCACTAATTATTTCCCAGTAGTGCTTTAAACTTGGGAGGAGAAAAAGCCATCCTGTCAAATATGACATACAGTGCTTTATCATTATTAAATACACATACATGCGCATAATAGGAAACCCTTGCTGGAGTGAAGGTAGTGGTATGTTCAAAGGAAGAGGCCACTAAATGAGAGCTGGCAGGCTAGGGGACTCAATAAAAGTGGCGGGTGACAGCCAGGGTTTTCACCATAGAAGGACTTGGTCCAATCACCCTTCACCCATCACCTCTCTCGCATGGCCAAGTACCTGGGTTCAAATCCCACTCCATCACTTACCAGTCAGATGCCCCAGGAGCCTCTCTGAGCCTTGGTTTTCTCAGCTATAATACAGAAATCAAGCCAGATGTAGTGGCACATGCCTGTAATCCCAGCACCTTGGGAGGGAGGCTGAGGCAGGAGGTTCACAAATTCAACCTGGGCAATTTAATGACTGGGTGAGGCCAGATCTCAAAAAATGAAAAGGACTGGGGATGTAGCTCAGTTCGGCCGCCAGTACCACACACATGCGCACACACACACACATACACAAACTGAATACGGTAAACATTCCTGGTTTTAAGGGCTGTTGTGTTCTATTTACTTTTTTCTAGTATCTATATCATTACCTATTGCTGCTTGCACCACACACACACAGTCAGTGGTATGATATCCAAAACCATTCCTGTCTCACCCAGCAGCCAGGGTCTCCCGGCTCTGCTCCACTTGGCTCCCATCCTGTGGGGCGGGGCTGGCCCAGGCACCTCTACTCACAACCCATTGGCCAACACAAGTCACATGGACAGACCCAGGTGTGGGGAAATTAGGATTTGCTGGCTGTGAGAGGACGGCAGTTTTACAGCAAAGGGCATGGGTGAAAAGAGGAGTGGAAATCGGGTGCTGATACAATCTACCCTGGTATCAACACTCACCTTTCCTCCCATCAGGAGGTGCCACTATCCTAAGTGGAAACGGACTCTGTACACCTCACCTATGGAACACCACAGCTCAGCAGCACAGAGCGCGTAGATTCCCCACGTGATCAGGGGCGGGCTGGGAGCTGTGGCTCTCTCATTGCGGGCGCCTTGTGCCGACTACTACTGGCCCAGAAAAAGACCGAGTATGGTTCCTACTCAGTGTGGATCACTTTTGTACTATTGTAAAAGTCAGAAAAATCGAAGCAGAACCATCACACAGCAGAGACCGTCCTGCCTCAGGTTCAAACCCTCCCTCCCCCACTGACAAGCTGAGTGACAAGTCCTCCGCCATAGAGACACTGAAGCCTGGCAGGCACTGAATGCTGGGGTCAAGGTCACAGCAGGCACTCCACACGTGGTAGCTGTCGTGACTGCCTGAGGAACGGCTGGAGGAACCAAGAGGCTGTGGCTTGGAGAAGGGCAGACAAGGTGGGGGAGTGAGGAATCTCAAACTAGGACCTTAAACTAAAGATGTTGCTTTCCTAGGCCATCAGAGGCAGAGCCTCCCATCCCAGAGAGTATGCAAGTAGAGGAGGAGAGGTTTAATGGCAAAAGGGGAGCAAGCACGGATGTAAGGTTGGGAGAGATCACTGATTCCCAAATATCAGTCCATAACATGTCATCACTCTCCCCACGAATGTTTATTCAACTAACGTGGCTCCCTACATCATTGAAGTTTTTACTCATAAATGAATGTATTGTAAAATACCCCTGAGAGCACCACTTTATCTAGAAAATCAGTAACACTTGTCATAAATAGGTCTCATAACTCTAAAAAGAAAATAAAATTATATTTTGAATTTCTTTGTCACTACATCCTTCCAGAAGGTCTGAGCCACAGATTTTTCTCTATGGGAAACAGAGATTAAGCCAGGTGTGGTGGCAAAAACTATAATCCCAGCTACTTGGGTAGATGAGGCACGAGGATTGATCAAGTTTGAGGCCAGCTAGACCATATAGCAAGACGCTGTCTCAATTTTCTTTAAAAAATACATTAAAAACTTAAAAGGAGGGACTGAGAGTGTTGGTCAGTAGTCGAGTGTCCCCAATACCACAGAAGAGGCTGGGGTGCTGGGGTTGTGGCTCCGTGGTGTTCACCTAGTATGTGCCAGACCCTGGATTCAACCGCAGCACTGGAAAAAGAAATAGAAGCACCAAATTGTGGCCTGGACATCATCAAGAAGTACTGAGAATTGAAGAGAGAATATTTTAAAACTATGATTCAATCTCTAAATGTGTCAGCTAAAAATATTTTAGCACCAGCACATGTCCTGCACTTTGAAGAGTATGGAAAATGTCATCTTCAAGATCTTACTGGACCTAGTAGGTGTGTGGCCCTGGGTTCAATCCCCAGCACCAAAAAATAAAATAAAATTACTGGAACAAACAGAAAACCTCAAAGACTTGAAAACTTTTAAAGAGTTAACGCATGGCTAAAAATGTACTTAGAGGAGAAGTCATAGCCAGAATTACTTCATCATCATTTTAAAACTGTTTTAAATGAATTAAGTACTTACCTCCAGAAGTTACCAAGTCCTGTTGAGTGGAGAGCGTTTTGGTTTTGTGATTCCATGGGCCCCACAGTGAGCCGCAGCTGTTCTTGGAGACAGTGCTGAAGTTGGAGGGTGGACCTCTGAGAAAGGAGCACAGTACAGGCTACTGGTTGCCTAGGCAATGTGGATCTCCCCATTCTCTTTTCTCACAGAACCTAGATCTTGTTGGGGGTCACTTCCTTCCTCCATGTTACTATCTGCTTTTTAGGCCAATTCAATTGCTGCTTCCTGTCTGGTGATTGGCTGAAGCATGAGACACATGACAGGATGCTGGCCTACAAGAGGGGAAGCAACCTGAGGGACTTCAGGGAAAATTTTTTTCCTGCATAAAAAAAGAGACACAAGAAGAGTCATCTTCCTTCTTCCTCTGATTGTGACTGGATTTGGATGTGATGCCTGGATCTAGGATGCCATTTTGTGTCCTTGAGGGAAGCCAGTGTGAGCCATCATACCCAAGCGTTTGTTGCTTAGCACAGTACCTGACACTTTGTTGAAATCCAACACATAGATGCTGAAGGGATAAATGAGTGGCAGAACTGGGCCATTAATGAATCAGAGACCCCCACCAGCCTTGATGCCCTTCCTAATTTGTGATCTCCTGCTAAGACTATCAATATTCCTTTTCATTCAGCCAGTGGAAGTTTTCTGTTACTTGTTCCCTAAATCACAAACTGTATGAACACAACCACAATCCTCTCTTCTTCGGAGAGCCCAGCAAATCACTCCATCTTCACAAAGGCTCTGCCCATTTTATAGTTAAAGAAACTGAGGCAAGGGCTGGTGAGGTAGCTCAGCAGCATAAGCGCCTGCCTGGCAAGCGCAAGGTCCTGAGTTCGACTCCCGGTACCCACATATGAAAAATGGGCCGGTGATATCGCTCAGCAGCACAGGTGCCTGCTGGCACGCAAGGTCCTGGTTCAACCCCCAGTACCCACAAAAAAAAAGAAAGAAACTGAGGCAAGACTACACTCTAGCTCTTGACCCCAAATGCAGTGCTTTCTAGAACCATCCCTCATATGCCCATTTTCTCCTTCATTATCTCTGCCTGAAGGGCACTAAGGCAAAGAGGGCCTCCCCTTGTCACCAGTATGTGTCTGCAAGGAGTGACAGACCCAGCTGGCCATCTTGTCTTCTAGCCAACTCAGGGAGAGCCCAACTCAACAAGCAGAGGAGTGTTTTCACCTCAGCTAGAGTTAAAGAAAGAAAAGTGTGCCCCCTCTCTGTCCCAGACCTTCTGCTGGGGGTCAGCCAGTCAGTCTTGGTCCCTTCCGGAAGCCCAGGCTGAGGGAAGGACACCTGTCTGCCTCCACAGTTGCCCCCACAAATCCCCATTCTCATGGGGCAGCATTTACCCCTTATCCCTGATCAGAACAGCTCCACCCCCCCCAAGGGACGGGGACCTGCTTCAGGCACTGAGGAGGACATTGGGGATCCAGTGTGCCAGTGTCGGAGTCAGCTCGGGGAAGGTGGAGTGGCACCACTTCCTTCCTTCTGACATCAGTTCCTCCCTGTCATCCATCTTCATCCTTCTCACAGATGAGGATGGGGTCCCAGAAAGGTAAAGTATCTCAAGCCAAATCTCCCAAAACAGCACCCGTGGCCAATGTTGGGGCAGGGAGGTCCCTGGCTGTAGACCCCAACCTGTGCTCTTTCCACTGCAGCTGCCATAGCCAGGCCTCCTCACAGCCAGCTCTTCCCTGCAAGCTTCCGGGAAGGACAGAGACCAGAGCAGGACGGGGCAGGGGCTGCAGGGGCTGCAGGGGCTGCAGGAGATGGTATTACTGTCCCCTGAGAACGTTACTACTCCTCACCAGCAACACTCCTCCCCGTTCCCTCGGTCATTACCTTCCCTGTGGCCACTCAAGTCTCAGCCCTAGGTCACCACCACTACCACCGCCAGCCCTCGCCCACCAACACCTTGAAGGCCACCCATCAGTGCTGTGCCCTATTAGCACGTTCGCCCTTCACCACCAGCATTTCTAGCACTCCTGCCACCCCTAGGGTCCCCCCGTGTCTGCCACCATCACCCTCTCCCCCACCATCTCCACCATCAACGAGTGAATATTTATTGAGCACCAACGGATGGCAGACGCTGCAGCACACACAGAAAGTGCGGCCTAGCCCGAGGCCAGGCGCCCGGCGAAGCCAACCCGTCAGCGCAGGCCTGTGCAGCCCCGCAGCAAGGCACCAAGGGTGCTACCTGGCCCCAGGTGGGGTTGTTCACACCTTCCTGAGAGCGGAGCAATAAATAACGGAAAGGCAGGGCAGGGGTCGGGGCAGAGGCCTGCGAGGCTTAGGTGACTCCATGGGAGTGAGACAGGCGGCCGGGAACCATCCCCGGTGTGGAGCTGGCGCGAGAGCTTGGGGGCCAGAGGGTCCTGGGGGCTCCCCAGCATCTCTGTGGGCCCTCACCTCTGGGGGTTGCAGGCAGGTATGGGGGACACTGGGAGAAGCCTCTGGAGCAGCAGGTGGACTAGAAACGGGCAGGTGCAAGGGGCAGGGCCTTCTGCAGCCCTAGAGGGGGGCGTCATCAGTCTTCCACTTGGGGGGGTAACTCCGCTGGTGGCCGTCGCAGCTGGGGTTCCCCAGGTTGTCCAGAGGCACCACCACCTCCTCCGGGCTGGAGTTCTTGTTCAGCTCCACCACACGGGGCACCACTGAGGACCAGCGATCTAGACAGAGGACGGGGAGAGGATGAGGGCTGGCGAGGAGCAGGTGCGGACGGTGAGCGACTACAGCATCCAGTGCCAGGCCCTCCACGGAGGGGGCTTCATGCCCACTTTATAGACTTGGAAAGTGGGGCCCGGGAAGGCCAAGGTGCCCACCCAGGAGTACACTGAGGAACCAGGATGCAAGCCCTGATCAGGGAGCCCCGAGTGCCCTGTCCTCTCCCTCAAGGTTTAGCAGAAAGACAGAGGGACTTCTCCACCCCAGGGATGGCCTGGATCTGCCTCCTTGTCCTGCCTTCCCACACCAGCTGTGTCATGGCATCAGGAGGGCCAGCATGAAGCCACCAGGTAGTGGCCCAGGCATTCAAGCAGCAGCAGACAGTCATCAGTTGGACCACCCCGCTCCCCGTCCCACAACATGGACCCTGAGTCCCAGGATGGGGAAAGGACTGCTCAAAACAACTAAATGACAAGGACAGATGGGCCCTGCTCCCCCGCTGCCCGCTCACCCCTCCGGAGGCGGCCCACGGTGTGCGAAAAGCCATAGTACTGGTAGGTATCGCTCTTGCCCGGGTCCTCATTGATGATACCCAAGTTCTGGTTCCAGTGAGACCAGTTCACTTCATCCACCCTGTCAGGGCCAAGCAAGGGTCAGGGAAGCCTCACAGAGAAGGCTCATCCCCCTCCCGAGGTCACTTCTCTGCTCTAGCACCCTTTCCCCATGTTTCTATGATGTGAAATACACATAACACAATTTGTCATTTTGATCCTTTTGTGGGGGGGGTGGTTCTAGGGATTGAACCTAGGGCCTTCACATTGAGCCACATCCCCAGCTGTATGTATGTATGTATGTATGTAAGTATGTATATATTTTTGAGACAGGGTCTTGCAAAGTTGGCCAGGCTGGGCTCAAACTTGCAATCCTCCTGCCTCAGCCTCCCAAGTAGATGGGATTACAGGTACGCAGCACCATGCCTACTGGTGGCTGCTGTTACTGTCCCCATTTCACAGATAAGGAAACTGACTTTGCCAACTCCACATATCATGCCTATACTCTATGCTGGCAGTGTCTTTACAGAGAATGATTCCCCTTAAACAAAAAGACCCACCAAGGGGCTCCCCTGAGGAGGTGGCACTCTCCATGCATCTGGAACATGGAGCCACCCACACACAGACAGGCTAAGGTCCCAGCCCCAGAAGCTGCAGGTTCCTCTGTGTCCCCATGCCAGCCACAGCACCAAAGCCCAGCCCGTGGTTGGTGGGTGCAGCATGATGCGCTGGGATGAGCACTACCCCAGGTCTCTGCTGCCCCAAGTGAGGGCAGAGGCGCTACGGGAGTCCCAGTGGGCATCCAGCAGCAGCCAAGCACTTGTCACATGCTGACCCGCCCAGGTGCACAGCTGGGCACAGAGGTGGTGCTACAGCATGCCCATTTCACAGGTGAAGAAACGGAGGCTGGGGCAGGAAACGCTCTCCCAAGATCACCCACTGAGGCTGAATGACCGGGGCCTCAGTGCCTCCGGAAGTTACACTGGGTTGGAAGGGCAGGAAGAGCAGACTACAGAGCCCGGCTCACCTGAAGCACCACCGGCGGTCGGGGATGCCATCCGAGCTCTTGCCCACAGTCACCATCTCCCCAGAACGGAAGGCTTTCCTCAGGAACACGGGGAAGGAGCGCTCGATGTCCAGGATGGTGGTGGCCCACTGCGGGGAAGAAGACAGGGCGGGACGTTGGTGACCTCCCCAGAACAGGCTGACTGCCCTGATGACAGAAAGGAGCCAAGGGGCCGGAGTGGGCACAGCATCAAGCTTTCCAGCTCCTACTGCCCTAGAAATGTGCTTCATAAACTCCACCATCTACAGGCAGCGGGCAGCAAAGGGAAGAATGAAGCAGGGCCCAGACACAGAGAGGCCACAGTCCAGGCCCTGGGCCACATCCTCAGCAGTCACCACGTGGTGTGGGAGTTACTAGGGTGGGCTGAGGACTGGGGCGCGCCAGGAAGCAAATGCCCCACGTGAGCAGGGCTGCCGGGCAGGAGGGTAGGCCCCACATGGCCGGACATCCAACTTTTCACAAAAGGCCAGAAATCTGGCCTTGTATATGGAAACTAATTATTAAATTTTGCATTAAAATTTTGAAAATAGGGTGGGTCTTGGCAAACACTGAATCTTTGTTGGACGGATCCAGTCCACAGGCTGCCAGTTTGCATCTCATGAGTTATACACCCAGCGTGGAAGCTGAGACCCAGGGAAGCGAGCAGTATGGGTAAAGTTTACGAGCAGGCCCAAGCCATTTCCCTCATATTCAGGTCCAGGAAGGTTTTTCCCTCTGTGCCACTTTCTTGAAATGCACTGGGTCAAGGTCAGCGTGGGCACTGGGGTGCCAGGTCTGGTGGTGGCACTGTGTACAGTAAATGCCCAGGTTGAGAACTGTGCCTGGCCCTCTGAGATCCGAAGGCAGCAGCGCCCTGTGCCCAGGAAGCCAGCCTCAGCATGGCTGCTCCTCGATGCCTAAGCATGCTCTGGCACAGTAAGGAAGCTCCACCTGCACAGGTAAAAGCTCCCCATGGCAATGCCCATACGTCCCCAAGCTGGGTGCCCAACCACACCAGGCTCACTTCCTGAGTCACAGTAGGAATGGAAGTTGCCCCTAGGCTCAGCATGGATCCCTGGTTGAGACACTCATGTTCTCTGCTATGGCTTCAGTGTGTCCCCAAGAAGCTCATGTGTTGGAAACTTAATCCCTAAGTCATGGGTTAATGGTACTTGGAGGTGGAGCCTTTGGGAGCTGATTAGGGTTAGCTGAGGTCAGGGATGGGGTCTACAATGGGATTAGTGGCTTTCTAAGAGGGGGAAGAGAGACCTGAGCTAGCACGCTTGCTCTGTCCCACCATGGGACCCCCTCTGCCATGTTATGATGCAACAAGGAGGCCCTGGCCAGATATGGCACTGCTCTTGGGCTTCCAGCCTCTGGATCACGAGCCAGATAAACTTCTATTCTTTGTAAATTACCCAGTCTCAAGTATTTTGTTATAGGAACAGGAAGTGGATTTAGATACTCTCTAAGCATTTGTTGTGCCAGCAGAGGTCACTCAGTCATGCTGCATGGAGACAACTGGGTCCCATGAGCTGGGCCAGAAGCCCCTGTAAAATTTACCAGGCAGCCCTGGATGTAGGCAGCAGCCTTGGCTGCCCATTTCACAGACAAGGAAGTGGAGGCAGAATGAGGTGCTGCAGGACCCATATGGAAGGCTGGCTGAGGCATCTCCCCAGCTCCCCACCTTGGAAAGGGTTCAGGGTCCTGGCCTTACCTGCAGCTTCCAGATGTGCTTGCTCTCCTTGGAGACCTGGCCCACTGTCTCCCCCATGAGGGCGATGAGCATGTTGAGCAGGAGCACAAAGGTGAGGATGATGTAGGTGACGAGCAGGATGATGAAGACCACGGGGTACTTGGTGCTGCTCAGCATCTCCAGGTCGCCCATGCCGATGGTCAGTTTGAAGAGGTCCAGGAGGAAGGTGCTGAAGGTGTCGCTGTCGCGGCATGAGGGGTACGTGGGCACCGTGCAGTTGGTCTGATCCTCGTTACACACCTTCATGTTGGCACATGGGTTCAGGAGGGAGACCAGGGCTGAGGGAGGAACAGGATGGCTTCGCTGAGCGGGAGGACAGGAGCTGGGAGGTGGGGTGGGAGCATTCCCATTTGATGGAGAAGCTGAGGCCTAGGGAGGGGACAGCACCAGCCCCAGGTCACCCAGCAGGGAAGCCAAGCTGAGTTAAACTGTGTCCTCCTGATTCTGAAGCCAGGGAGAGTTTCAGAGACACAACTTGTTATTACAGCTGGGGAGGGTTGGTTCTGGCATCAAGAGGGTACAGGCCAGGCTGCTGCTCAGTACCCTACCGTGCACAGGGCGGCCCCCACCACAAGAATCATCTGGCCCCGAATGTCAATAGTATCGTCCCTAGATGAACCTGCCCAGATGTGAATGTGGCTGGTCCGGCCTGGGCTGGCCACTCCCCTTTGCACACGGGGCATGGACAGCAGACCGCCCACTTCTGGACTTGGTCAGTTTCCTCACCCCTGGCCACTCCCCCGTGGTCACACCCCTGAAGTCCCAGCATGCTGCGGGTTGGCAGTTTGGCATCACGGGAAGGCATACTGGAGGGAGCCAATGCTGGGCTTATATCCATGCCCCACCATTGTGGCTTTTTAGCATCTCCCATCAGCAAGTCAGTCCACTTCCCCGCCCTGCATCAGGCCTGGCCTTAGACTTCCTTTGGCTGACAGTGTGAGGCCGCAGTGACGCTGTGCTGGGCAATGGCCTCAAACACTTCTGCTCGCGTTCCAGGAACACTAAGACCACTGCATGAGCAAGCCCAGCCTCGCTGGCTGGAGGATGAGCAACCACAGGGAAAAGAGCCAAGTCCTCCGGCTGAGCCATCCTAACTAGACCAGTCAGAGGCAGCCAACCCTCCCACTGACCACTGGACACAGGAGCCATCGAGATCTGCCACACCCAGCCTGGGTCAATGTGTCAGGGGGGGGCGACACCTTCCCGACCATCCAGCTGACCCAGAGACTCATAAGCAAAAATGAGTGGAGGTCAGCTGGGCGCGGTGGCGCGTGCCTGTAATCCCAGCACTCTGAGAGGCTTAGGCAGGAGGACCATGAGTTTGAGACCAGCCTAGACTACATAGCAAAAAACCCAAAAAATGTTCGGCATACTAACACATGCCTATAATGCTATTCTAAGAGGCTGAGTCAGGAGGATCACAAATTTGAACACAGACTGGACAATTTAGCTATTTAGCAAGATCTTGTCTCAGAGTAAAAAATAAAAAAAAAGGCTGGGGATGTAGCTCAGTACAAAGGCCCTGGGTTCAATCCCCAGTGCTGCAAAAACAAACAATTTAATTAATTAATCAATCAATCAATGAGTCATTGTTTTAAGACACTAACTTTGGCATGACTTCCTTTGCAGAAATAGCTAATATGCCACTTTTACCGATGACCAGCTTTTGAAGTTGGGCAACTTATTGGACCTTGCTAAGCCTCTGTGTTCTCATTCTCTAATAGGTAATGATAAAGGCTTGCTAGGAGGACAGAACAAGGCAGGGATGGTAACATAATCAGCCCAGGGCCTGGCACAGGGAGATCTCAACCAGTGCCACCTGCCTTCCTCAATCCAGGTTGGCAGCTGTTCCAGGCCTTGCACCAACCCCACCCCTACTCCCACCCCAGGCCACCTGGACATGTGGGGCTCACCTGAAGCATAGCCGATCATGAAGAGCAAGTAGACGAGCAGGAAGCGGAAAAGGTCTTTGAAGAGGATCTAAAGCCCCCAGGGGGTGGGATCATGGAGGCAAAGAGGAGACACATGGTTTCTCACTTTCCCCACTCCTCCAGCCCAACCTTCTTGTCAGCTCCAGCTTTGTCCCTGCCCCTTGCTCAGACCATGCCTGCTGCCCACTGCACCCCATCCCCGGTAGGCACTTAAGATGCGGTGTGTGTGGCCCCCTCTAGGGACACCCAAGTCCGGAGGTTCCCCTGCCTATACCTTCTGGATCATGATGCTATAGGTCCCCGTTAGCTTCAGCCCTCGCGTGAAGTACAGGGCGTTCATCCAGCCCAGGACCAGGGCGAAGACCATCACGGCCAGGTAGGCCTCGATCCCAGCCAGGTAGAGGGCCGCAGAGATGATCACCAGCACAGAGTAGATGAAGCTACAGAGCAGCAGAAACCACAGGAGGGCCAGAGGGTACGGGGGACAATGAGAATCTGGAGAGGGAGACTTGGCCCAGGCCCTCCAGGGTACCAGGACGTCGCGATGCTTCCAGACTACCAGAAGAAAATCAAAGCAGACTAACTGTGCTCTTCAGCCTTCCATTAGTCAGAACACACAATTAATAAAAAAGCAATCCAGGTGTATTTATTGGCCCAAAGGCCTACAAGACCCCGAAGTGATGCCCCTTGGATTGCTTCATAAAGGTTCAGTGGAAACTTTGGGGCTACATGAATTTCAGTGTTTTGTAATTCTAAGAGGAATGAAAAAGATGTAGCACACATGCAAGAACTCCCACATCCGGTGTCCTAGGCAGACACTGTAAATCAACCACAGCTGTCTTTCCCACTAAACACAAACACAGGCTCCAAGTTTTCATACATGATCCCAGCACTCTAGTAGGCTGAGGCAGGAGGATCGAAAATTCAAGCCCAGCCTGGGCAACATGGATCCTGTCTCAAAAGAAAAAAAAAAAAAAAAAAAAAAGAGCTGGGAATGGAGCTCAGTGCAAAGGCCCTGGGTTCCATCCCCCAGTACTAAAAAATTAAAAAAAAAAAAAAAAAAAAAAACCTCAAACATGGCACTGCAGGCAGACATTAGCAATCAACTGCCAACACGCAAGATTAAAATTATTCCTACCTCTGGTGTCCATGCTAACTCCCTAGCAAACAGAGTACAGTATTTCTTCATCAGGTGTCGGCCCTGCCCTGACTTCGACTTGCCACTCCTCATGAAGTCGCTTCTCCCCCCAAAACTGGATGACCTGCCAGTCCAACCCAACCATGCTCTGTGACAGGCTGCCATCGAGGGACCTCCACTCACTAGAGCAGCTGGAAGGAGCCATCGATGAAGAGAGAGTTCACTCCGGGACATTTCTTCATGAACAAGTCTTTGATCTGGAAGAGGAGAGAAAGCTGGTGACAGGGGCAGAACCAGGAGGAGGACAGAGGAGGGAGAGAAAGAGGAAAGAACAGAAGAGAGGGAGGCAGAATAGGAGACAGAGACAATGGGCTCTTCGTTGCTGAGAAAAGCAGAAAGAGCAGAGAAGGAAAATAGGAGGTGGGAGAAGAAGAGGGAGAGAACATGCAGAGGAGGGAGAGGAGCGATGACATGGAGGCGGCGGGGTGGGCAGGGTAGGTGACATCAGGGCCACACACTCACATTGGTGAAGAAGAACAGCACGCCTGTGAAGAGCGTGATGACCTCGCCGGCCAGCCTCAGGTAGTCCACTGTGGTGTGGTAAGGGTAGGGTGGCTGCGGAGCAGGCACAAGGTCCTCATCTGCCCTTGGATCCAGATGTTCCCCAATGCCACAAACATCTGGATCCTGTGAAGCCTTCACCTTGTTAGCTTCCTCCTGGGTCTCCTCCCAGAACCACCCTGGACATTGGCGGACCCCCTCAACCTGTCCCTAGGCCTTCTCCATTCCTTCCCACTGGGGACCCAGGAGGACCTAGCTGTGTCTCAGGCCTGAGAGGCCCAGCCCAGTGCCAGCCCTGCTCTGCCCAGCTCCAAGCACTCACAGTGCCCTCCAGCGGCTGGTAGTAGGCAGTGAGAGTGAAGATGACCATGGCACACAGATAGGAGACCACGTTGATGTAGAAGGAGACAGCCCCGAACTTCCGCCACTTGTCTCGCAGCAGCTCATTGATGGGCTCCACCGCCAGCATCTCGTGGCGGTTCTGTGAGACAGGGGGGTCGGGGCCACCTTCCAGATGTTGAGGATCCAGACCGGCTGACTCTGATGTGCCTTCCCCAACCTCCACCCCCAGGGCACTCCCTTCTTTAATCCATTCTCCAGCCACACCCCAGGATTTGCAGGGGCATTCAGTACTCCAAACTCCTGGGCTCATCATTCAAGGCTCTGTCCAGTTCTGCCTCAACTTACCCCACCCACCCTATTCTAGGATAGAAGAACCAGAGCTGGAAAGCTCCTTAAAGAACATCTATCCTCATGGTTCCCAAATTCTAATCTATGAACAGTACTGAGCTGTTGGCTAAAAATATAAATGCCTGGGCACCATCCTCACAAATTCTGATCCAGGAAGCAAGACAGAAATTTAGCTCAAACGTGGTGTGGTAAATGATTAGCTCATCTCAATTCTCCAATTCTGAATCCAGGCCAGACATCAATAATTGAGCCCTGCACAACAGTGCTCTATACAGTTCCCTGGGTAGACTCTACCAATCAATCAGAGTTTGCACCAGAGATGCTAAACTAAATTTGCAAACCCTGATCTGAATCAAGTTGGTCACTCATTTCAAGGAAGAAGGAAGTGAGGTCTTTTGAGGAAAGTTGAGCTTACAGAGCCATAAGCCATGGTGCAGGACTGGGAGGGAGACCACCCATGCCCACTCCCCAGCATTTTCTGCCTCATTTGTGTGGCATCCAATATCTCTAATGACTTGAATTTCTTCATAACTGTGGATTTGTGTGACAGTGCAGCCATAAAGATGCTTGTGTAGCGTATTCCTCACAGTTTAAGGCAGAAACAGACCCAAATGACCCACAGCAGAGGAACGGGTCATTAGCACGTGGTGCATTTATTTACATGCAACGCTGGTATTAGGAAGAATATTTAATGGTGCAGAACGATGTTCACAAAACACTAAGTAAAAGAGAAGGGCTTCTGAAACTTCATGTAACGACGACTAATGATAATAGCTGACACATAGCATCTATACTGTGTTCTAAAATTAACTCATCTGGTCCTCCCAACAACCCTGTGGGATAGACATTATCCTTCTCCCCGGGTTACAAACGAGGATGCTGAGACTTGGAAAGGACAAGTTATCATCCCGAGTCACAGCATGTAAAGTGACAGAGCCAAGATCGCAATCGAGCCCACCCTGCACCCCAAGCCCACCCTCCCACAAGCCTTGCTTATTTCCTTAAGGACCAGCAGACACTTTCTGGGCACTTAGATGGCGCCTTCCCTTGCACTCAGCCCCCAGACCCAGGACTGCGGGCCACAGAGGTACGGATTCTCGAGTCCCACCAGCCTACTCTGGGCTCCCAGCTGCACCCCTCCTTCCCCATGCCCAGCCTGCCCTGATGCCCACCTCGATCTTGCTGTTGTACACCAGGATCTCGAGCACGGAGGCCTCTTCCCCGCACGTGTCCAAGGAGGAGAGGTCATAGAGCGAGGAATATACTGGTCCGTAGGCCCAGTCCTTGAACTTGCGGGACAGGTGCCGCGTGTCCTCATCAGTCACCTCCCGCCGGATGATGTGCTGAAAGATCTGCATGGGAGCCGGGAGGGTTAGAGGGCCCAGCCTGTCAAGTGCTATTCCCCAGAGTACAGGACGGACTGCAGGGAAACCACCGAGCACCACTGCTTGCCAGATCTTATTCCATCTCGTTTCATTCTTATTCTTACCATCTTGGTTTACAGATGAGGTAAAGAAGCCTCGGAGGCACGAAGGGTGTTCCCTGAGGCCACACGCCAGGGGGCCCAACCTGGGCAAGGCTTAACCATCCCAGTGATGAGGAGGACCTTCCCCATTAAACAGCAATGACTCAGTCTTACTAACACGTTAATCCTGACCATAACGACCCTAGCACCATCGCTGCTATCTTCATAGGACAAACTCAAAATTTAAACACAGGCCTTCCCTCCCACCTCAGGACTCTGGTATAACTGTGATTTTAGTAGCTTTTGCTAAACATATACATAACACACACACACACACTTTTTTTCCTTCAGACTAGTTCTTACCATGTTGCCCAGGCTGGCCTCAAACTCAAGATCCCTGTGCTTGGGCCTCCCCAATAGCCACCATGCCCGGCAATTTTTTTTAATATATATGTATGTGTGTATATATATGTATATATGTGTATATATATACATATATATAGATATATACACACACACACACACACACACATATATATATATATATATATATATATATATATATATACTTTTTTTTTTTTTTTGAGACAGGGTCTCACTAATTCACTAATTTGCCCAGGCTGGACTCGAACCTGTGATCCTTCTGCCTCAGCCTCGCAGAGTGCTGGGATTACAACCATGTGCCATCATACCCAGCAAATTTTTGCTACATTTTTTTGTTTGTTTGTGGGTACCGGGGGGTCGACCTCAGGACCTCGTGCACCAGCAGGCGCCCGTGCCGCTGAGTGATATCACCGGCCCTTTTTTCGTATGTGGGTTCCGGGAGTCGAACTCGGGCCCTCACGCTTGCCGGGCAGGCGCTTAAGCCGCTGAGCCATCTCACCGGCCCTACATTTTTTAATAGAGTCGTAGCCCTACCACTTACTGAGCACTTACTACCTGAGATCTTTTTAAGATCTCTAATTGTCACACTAACACTACACCAGAGGGTACTAGTATTAGTCCCATTTTATAGACAAGGAAACTCAGGCCCAGAGAAGGGAGGTCCAAGGCCTGACGCCACATGCAGGGAAGATGTAGAGCCAGGGCCAAACCAGCTGTGCTCCGGGCTTGGCTCCCAATGGGGGCAATGGCAATTTGGCAATGTCTGCAGACATTTTTGGCAGTAAGGAGTGTGAAAGGGGCAGCCTGTCTGTCAAGGCCAGGAGATGAAGCTAAACTTCCTGTAATGCACAGGGCAGCCCCGCAGCAAAAAACCATTCAGTCAAAAGGCAGTGATGAGGGCCGGTGAGACGGCTCAGCGGCTTAAGCGCCTGCCTTGCAAGCGCGAAGGCCCGTGTTCGACTCCCGGAACCCATATACGAAAAAGGGGCCGGTGATATCGCTCAGAGGCACAGGTGCCTGTTGGCGCGTGAGGTCCTGAGGTCGTCCCCCCGGTACCCACAAAAAAAAAAAAAAAAAAAAAAAAAAGGCAGTGATGACACTGAGAAGCCCTTCTAGGTCCCATGGTGTGAGGCCCAGAGAGGGGCAGCATTGTGCCGGGCTACTCCGAAGGTTGCGAGCTGGCAGGACAGAGCTGGGATCCTGGGCCTTTTATATCAGTGGCTAATGGAGCAGAGGGTGAGGGCCCAGTGAGAGGCTCCAAGATGAAGATGAGCAGCTTGGCAGGACACTAGGGAGCCATAGCAGATTCTTGAGTTAAACCACTTGCACACCGGGACTGGCAAACTGGAAGGTGGGTGCACGTATTAATAATGACTGCCAGCAGCTGCCTCGCGTGTGTGTGTGTGTGTGTGTGTGTGTGCACGCGCACAGGCCGGCCCCCACTCACTCCAATCTTGCCGGTCTTGGCGGCCATCATGAGCGGCGAGAGGCCGTCGTTGTTGAGCACGGCCTCCAGGTTGCTGTCGGGGAAGAGGCGGGCGCACTTGAGCAGCAGCAGGTCGTACATCTTGGTGACGAACTTGGTGTTCTCGCGGGTGTTGTCGGCGATGGCCACCAGCGCGTGCAGCACGGTGTTGCCGCGCGAGTCCTGCCGCCGCATGTCCGCCTTCTTGTGCGGGTTCTCAGTCAGGTAGTTGACGATGTGCGGCTGGTTGGTGCAGGCAGCCAGCGACAGCGGCAGCTCCCCTGTGGGCAGGGAGGGCGGAGGATGTTAGTGCGCAGCCCATGGCGGAAGGACAGACGCCTCGGCATCCGCATCTGACAAGCGCGTGGCACCTACAGCCACGTGAGCGCCTCCTTCTACCAAGACCACACCTTCTTGCCCCGGGGGAGGTGGGCGTGGCCACTCGGGTGGGGGGGATTCAGGGCCAGGAGTACTGGGGGGCGTGGTTGCTCATGGGCGTGGCGACCGGGGTGTGGCCAGTCCCAACGTGGCTATTACGACTGTGGCTAGTTTGGGGCACAATATTGGAGGCATGAATATTTGCGGATGTTTCTACTCATGGGTGCGGTTACTTAGGGCGTGGCTATTCCTGAATGTGACTATTCAGGGCGTGGGTAACTGGGGTGTATCTGGGCATGTTGCTACCCATAAGCGTGGCTATTCAGGATGTTGCCATTAGGGACGTGGCTATTCGGGATGTGGCTATTTGAGGGCATGGGTATTTGGGATGTATTTGAGGGCATGGCTGTTTGGGGGGGGGTATGGGTATTCGTGGGCGTGGTTACTGGAGCACGGCTATTTCCTGCTTAGCCATTCAGTAAGGCTGGGAGCCTGGACTATGAGGGATGACGGAATTCTTTGTCGGACTTTGTCTCTGAGCCTCACGTAACATGTACCCCTAAGCAGGGGTGACATTCAAAATATTTCATTAATCCAACAGTTACAATGTGATAGTGACGGGGGTTTGGGCCTGGGGATTTGTCTGTTGGTCCCAGCGTAAGTCGGATTAAAAGATATGAAAAATAGATGCCGATACCCCATCAGCACGCTCAGGGTTCTCAAAATCCTGTCTCTTCAGGTAGGGAAGCTGAGGCCCTGACCCCAAGCTCTCTCTAGTGCTCACCTCTTAGATGCAAGGCCTTAGTGGGCCAGTGGCCAGCACGGCTCTGAGTGTCTGAGGAGTGCCCAGGGTTGTGGACACCCACTGCACCCGGTATCTCCTACCCGACTCTCCCCTGGGCCCCCACCCCAGCAGGCCCCTCCTCACCAAAGTAGAAGTAGCCGCCCTCATCCTTGGGCTGGAAGAAGCGCCCGCGGGCCTGGGCATGCACATCAGCTCCCTGGGCCACCAGGAGCTCCACGTAGTGCTTGCAGCGGCGCTCAATGGCAATGTGCAGGGCGGTCTGGCCTGGGGGTAGGGTGACAGTCACACAGGAGCCCACCTTGACAGGGACCCCACCAGGCTTGCTTGTGGTAACAAGTGGATACAGAATATGAAAATCAGGATGGGGGCTGCAGGCCAGAGCCTTGGACAGCAACCTCAGAAGGTGGTACCCAGAGCTTCAAATGTTTCCCAGGATGTATAATTTGGGGTGCATGAGGCCCTAGGTCTGTGCATTGCAGAAATAGAATTTTAAGCTCAAAGGCTATCCAATTTGTGGGATTCCAGTGGCAGAACTTTCCAGACACCTGTGCTACTTTAATCCAAGAGGAAACAAAGGCAGCTCGCTGCACAGAAGTTTCAACTTGGCATATAAAATTCATGGACTTTGAATGTTAATATCAAGCAATCTGAAAGGCCAGATTTGATTCATAGACTCTCAGAACTGAGAACAAGAGAGCTTGGGCACCTGGTGCCTTTACCCCAGTGCTGCTGGCTCACAGTCATCTCCACAGAGCCTCCCTGTTCAATCCCATCACCTCTTAGGTCCAGAATTCCAGGCTCATGCACCATTAGGCTCACTGCATCTCCAAGTCTTGGAATCTCTGATTCCAAAACTCAGAATGTCAGAGTGGAAGGGGTGGTTATTGCTCATCCATCCATCCATACATCCACTTACGCAAGGACTTCTGAGTACGTTAGCACTTGAGGCCCAAACCAAAGCTCTCGGGGGTCAGATGAGCAAGGGTGTGACCTCCACCACCACCCCGAGCACCCTCTCCACCTGTGCAGGGCCCCACCTCGGTAGTAGATGTCTCAGCACCCTCTCCACCTGTGCAGGGCCCCACCTCGGTAGTAGATGTCTCGGAAGGGCGAGTTGATGAACTCTCGCATGTTGCCTGTGCGCTCAGCAATGTCCAGGAGCACAGGGATGGTGTCATTGCGGCCATTGCTCAGGTTCAGCAGGGCCTTGGGCAGGCAGGTCTTCCCTGTGGATGGCTCTGGGGGACAGACATACAAGAGAGGTGGGTTCATCCCTGGGCTGCTGGCCAGGGAGTCAAGAGGCCTTAGATCCAGGACTCTGTCACGCTGCCTCTCCAGGCTGTTCTCCCATTTGTCTGGTGCGGACACAGGGTCACTCTGTCTGCCTCTTGTGATGCTAAGGAGGTCACATAAACTCATGGGAGTAGAAATTCTTTGGAATGTGGGAGATCACAGCCTATATTTTAATCAATCATATTTGGGGGAATTTTTTAAAGGGCTTTGTAATCAAATAAATGTGAATGCAGAGTTAAAATCAACCAAGCTGAGGGTGCAGCTCAGTGGTAGAGCACTTGCCTGGCCTCCATGAGGCCCTGAATTCAATCCTCAGCCCCCCCAAAAATACAACAAAACACAAAGTCAAATCTATTCCTTTACTGCAGGACTTTTCAGAACCTTTAAGAGGGACTGTGGGCCTCTGAAAGCAAGACACCCTAGGCTGCGTCTGCCCACCTGCTGGAACACAGAATCCCTTTCCCCATCAAACAATTACACTGGTGCCCCTGGAAGGGAGGCGGGGTGCAGTGTTTCCCAAAGTGTGTACTGAATGCAGAGGATGCCAAATTACCATAGGAGGCGGGGAGCAAGTCTTGGGGCTCCCAAGGACACAGCAGAAACCTGAAGGCCTTATCCCCTGTCAAACTTTTCACGAGGTCAGTGTAGCCTTGGCAATCTGGGTCCTCACTGCCTCTCACTAAGGCTTGTCAATGTCCTTTGGAGATTTTCTTTCCCTTGTAATTATTTTTCTGGTCACAGAAGTTGATTTCTATCTCAGAAGAGTCAGTGAAGAGAATACTCCCATGTGAACTAGGCCTGGGGCAACATCACACTGAGGGCACAGGACTGGGCTCAGGGTAGGAGACCCACGTATGGGTCGAGGGCCAGCTCTGCAGCCACCTACCCTGGGTTTACAGCACTGGCTTTGCTCCTGGCTGCCTGCCACCCTTTCTCTTCTAGTTAAATCGAAGCTATGATGAGATTCTATGAGCTAATCAATAGTCACTGATTAGCCAATAGTCCCTGGCTTCTCTGGCCTTCCCCTACCCATTTTCCACCTAGCAGTGGCAATGGTCATCTCAGAGGTGCAACTCTGAGCTGAGCAGGGCCTTTGCACATGCTGTCCCTACACCCACTCCTCACTCTTCTCTTCACCAGCTTAATGCAGCTCATCCAGACCCAGCTCAAGTGTCACCTCCTCCAGGATGTTCTCCCAGATTCCCCGCATAGCTCAAATCCTCCAATTCAGCCTCTTGTTGACAGCCATCACTGTTTGTGACTGTGTGTTTACTTCTGTGGCCACTTGGTGAATGCGGTCTCACCTAGGAGCCTGTGAATGACTTGAAGGCAGGGTCACACCTGCTTCACTCATCAGCTCTTATTCACCCCCTGCCTGGCACAGTGCATGACACTTAGTAGTTGCCCGATAACCAATTGTGGAAGTGGGAGATGTGGGCACCCCAGGTTACGCCAAACCACAGGTAACCCAAAATGGAACTAGGCCCTGGATCTGGGCTTCCAGGACCCTCAGGCACAGACCTGGGCCCTGGGAAAAGACAGCTAGGAGGAGCAGAGACATGCAGAGATGGAGCAAGACATGCAGTTCCAAGGCCCGACCACCAGGTGGCAGAGTATCTTTGCCCTCAGGGGCTGCAGGAGCCAGGGGCCCTCAATTGCCAATTGCCAAATAGAACATTGTGAAACTTGGGGGAAGAGGGGGTCCTGGGCTCCCCTGAAAATCAGATGAGCTCATCGGCCTCTAGTCATAAGTAATGCAGGGGCGGATGCAGGTTTAGTGGAGCCTCAGGCTTGTATAATTTGAGGACCCTGATTATGAAATCAAACACACAGTTATGAAAGCAAAACTAGGCCCAGGATTTTGGAAGGAGCCTTAACAAGCCAGGGATCCTGCAGCTTAATTAGCATCGTGAGCCCCCTGTAGCTCCCCCCCCACACACACACTGACCTCTGGGACCTCTGGGACCAGCCCCCACCCATGCTCATGCACAGACACGCAGCTGTCTGGGGTTTCCAGCCTAGGCGAAGAGCCCCAGGTCAGTGTTAAACTCAGAAGGCAGAAGCCTCAGCAAGCCCCAGCTTTGCCAGACAAATGGGGTGTGCCAGGAGGGTCCCTGACCAGGGCTTAGATGCAGCTTATTTCCCAGTAAGATCATGCACACCACCACCAAGATATTCGGAGGTAGCAAGAGGTCCTTGACCTCCCCCAACTCCAAGCTTCTGCCCCCAAACGAGGCTGCCTTGCATGCCCTGGCACTATGAACGAATATTTTTTTCCTGGCACTGGGAATTAAACCCAGGGCCTTTGCACTAAGCTATATCCCCAGTGCTCCCTGCTTCTTCGTTTTGTTTGAAACAGTCTTGCTAAGTCACTAAGTTGCCCAGGCTGGGTTTGAACTTGGGATCCTCCTGCCTCAGCCTCCCAGAGTGTACCACCATTCCCAGCACAAATGAATATAAATCTAGTCATTCTCTACTGATGAACACAAAGACACTGCGCAGTATTGTTTTCCTGTTAAGAATCAGATTGATAAGTGTTTGTGTGGGAATTGACCCACAGACTCCATTCCTTGTTCTGGCATTTAGTTTACTTAAACTAAAGTCTCAAAAAATGGCCTGAAACTTCCTCAGACCCGAGCCGTACACCAACCAAGGCCAGCCCGAGACAGGCCCCTCTTGCTGCGGGTGCCACAACTTCGACTCGGCATACTGTGCTATGGGATGGGTCATCTGAGCAAGTGGTCACGGCTGCGGGTCCATAGCACATGATGGGCACTGACCTGGACAGGGCTGCAGCCACCCTGCCTGATTTACGGGCCTGGACTGGGCTGCAGGAAGTGAGCTGGGTTTCATTCCAAGCGAGGATACCCAGGATTGGGATGAGGTGGGGTCCCCAACAGTGGAGGCAGGAATCGCAGTCAGACGCCCTGCTCACCCCGCTGCCCCCCTCAGAGGACCCCAGCTGTTTTGTGCTTGGCATTTGACAGAGCCATCTCTCCTCAAGAGGCCAGGACCACGCTGCTGTTACTCTCCAGTGTACAGATGTGGATAATGAAGCGCCCCTTAAGTGGCGAACATGGGATTTGAACCCATGCAGGCAGACTCTGCTTACCTACTACACTGACCTTTTCAAAAGGGCAGAAGGAACCGGAGCTTGCCAAGGACCAGAGAAGTTAAGCAACGTGGCAAAGGACACACTGGACCAGACTCCCTATGCAGTATTCATCTGGAGTCCACCGACCCAAGGGGAGGTGCCGAGGGTCAATGGAACCCCAAGTGCCAGGCCCAGCTACGCCCGCCTGAGTGGCTCACCCCGGAACTCCTCGTCAGTCAGGCGCTTCTTGTGGGTCAGCAAGAAGGGGAGCAGCCCGTCCAGGTCGGCAGTGGAGCCCCGGGACACGATGTCAAAGAGGATGGGCCGGTTGAAGACTTTAAGGATGGGAGGCGGCTGGGGTGCAGGAGCTTTGGGGCTCTGCGGCTGCTTCCTGGAGGGAGTGGGGAAGAAGGGTGATGGGGGTGCCTGTCCCCTGCCTGCCCCACTGCCTCTTGACTTAGGGAGCCAGGAATGGGGCCAGGCACTGAAGCCACAGGGAAGGAGCAGACTAAGGGACTAAGGGGAAGGGACAGCTGGAAACACCAAGGAATGTTTTATCCAATAAACTATGGCTCGTCCCTACTGTGTGCTGGGTGAAAACAGAAAGAAATAAACACAAGCCTGACCATCTATCTTCCCATTCACCCACCCATCCACCCATGCACTCACCCACTCCCCACCCACCCATCCACTCACCCACTCCCCACCCACTCACCCACCCACCCACTCACCCACTCCCCACCCACCCACCCACCCACTCACCCACCCACCCACTCCCCACCCACCCACTCACCCACCCACCCACCCATCCACCCACCCACTCCCCACCCATCCACCCACCCACCCTCCCACTCCCCACCCACCCACTCACCCACTCCCCACCCACCCACTCACCCACCCACCCACGCACTCACCCACCCATCCACTCACCCACTCCCCACCCATCCACTCACCCACTCCCCACCCATCCACCCATCCGCCCACCTGTCTATCCACCCACCCATCTACCCATTGTCATGTATTGAATACATACTAAGGCAGACAAAGACAAGGAGACAGAGAAAACAAGGAACAGAAAACTGAAAGATAAAGTCTCTCATCCATTCATTCTATCACTCATTCATTCATTCACTCAACAAACATTTGGGACAAATGAAGCCATGCTTATAGGTACTTAGCCCAGGGCCCACAACACAGTAAATGTTAGTCATGATTACCATGGCTGCCGAGTGCCTACTGTGTGTCTGCCGTTCATCTGTGCAAGGGGGAGCTGCTGAGCCGCAGCGGCAGGTGGAGAAAGGACACCACCCAGAGAGGGCTCAGGGAGGAGAGAGAGAGAGAAAGTAAGCTGAAAAACAGATGTGGAGAGGAGGGCTTGGAGATACTCAGTTCAGTCATTCAACAAACATTAATTGGGCACCTATTGTGTGCTGGGCTCTGGGAGAAAAAGAGCCAATCTGGGGCTGGTGATATAGAGCCAATCTGGGGCTGGTGATATAGCTCAATGGCATAAGCGCCTGCCTGGCAAGAGAGAGGTCCTGAGTTTGGTTCCTGGTACCCACATAAAGAAAAAAAAAAAAAATCATGAAAAAAAAATAAAAGAGCCAATCTGGGGGCACCGTGAGGCAGGAACCCCTCATCTCTCCGTCATGTTCCCACCCAGCCAAGGGCAATCCGAGTCTGGTTAAGGCGTAAGAGGATGGAGAGGAGAAATGGAGGCAGAGAGTCTAGGAGGTAGAAGCAGGGGCAACAGAGCGCAAACCCTGAGAGCTGCAGCGGGGCCACTGTGGGTGGGGAGCACAGTGTGACAGACTGAGGCAGGGCAAGCTTAAGGGGCCAGCAAAGCTGGCATCTGCCTTCACCCGGCCACCAGGCCACTGGAGGGAGCAGCCACTTGCCCTGGTTCCGCTGCCCAGAGCCCAGATGGTGGTACCAGGAAAGGAGGGTCTTCCGCATCCCAGCTGGGGGAAGAGGTACTCCGCCACAGACAGGGAACACACTGGGACAGTTGAGCTGCCAGCCCCATCTCATGGCTCCTGAGCTTGGACCTTGAGTGCTGCCCCTGCCAGGCCTGAAGCTGCCATACCCCATTTCCCCCAGGGTCCCTCCAACACCCCCAGCTATGCCTACTGGGGTGAGGCCTTGGAGGGTCTAAGGGGGGGACAGGAGACACTGAGCCCTCAGCATCCAACAAGACCTTGGAGGGCCTGGGGACAGACAGAGGGGTAAGGACACTGGGGCACTCTGCTGCCCTGGACTCAGTTTCCCCTCCGAGCAGGGGTCCTACTACAGAGTATCCAGCAGCATGGCTGACTGGGAGGCCACGGTCCTTGGACATGTCTGCCTTGGCCCTCGCCTGTGCCTCCCCCACCTGGGACACCCTCCTGGATGTGGGGCTGCCCTGCCCATCCCTCAGCGTGGGCCTAGATGTCAGCTCCTCCGGGAAGCCCTCCTGGGCCACCCTTCCTGTACCCTCCCTGCATCCGCAGTGCCTCCTCTGCCTCCGGTTGTCTCTTCTACGCCCATTTTTCCTTGCTTCTGGTCTGACATACTGAAGGTGCCACCTGAGTTGGGACAGAATCTGGTCCCGCTCACTCCAGGGCAACTCCATAGCCTAGCACAGTAATGGCAAACTTTTTAGAGACCGAGTGTCCAAACTGCAACCCAAAACTCACTTATTTATCACAAAGTGCCAACAGTGCAATTAACCCTGAATACTACGGTTTTAGCTTAGAGAAAACAACTGTTATCCAATGCTTGGCTACTGGGGTGACTGGGCTTGCATGCCAAGGGAGAGGGCTCTGCATGCCCGCTGTGGCACGTATGCCATGGGTTTACCACCACTGGCCTAGCACATAGTAGGTGCCCAAGAAATACCCATAAATGAATCTGACTTGGTGAATAAATAAAGGGATGACTCCTGGCCAGGCACAGGCCGAGAGAGGGAATGGGGCCACCACAAAGGTAATCAAATCTGTGATCAGTGAGGGCCGGAGGAGAACTGGACATCTCCAGACTTTGGACACACAGAGGCCACCCAGAAAAGGGTCTGTTGTCCAAGTCTGGGTCAGTTTGGGGCACATTAGGGACAGTGGAGCAGGACCCAGAAAGGATCATGAACTGCACTTGCTCAGCAGGAGCCTGGAGAAGAGGCGACATGAGACTGTAGACTTGGGGAAGAAACTAGACTCCCCAAGGGACCAGGAAGGAGGGCTCAGCCTCATAGGGCAGAGATCCATGGGTGACAGACACCTGGGCTTGCCGAACGCCACACAAACCATGTGCGGATGCCAGGCAAAGGCCTGAGTGTGGGCAGCAAGGTGCAGCTCAGCCACGCCCCTTAGGGGAGGATGGGTCCAAATGGGGTGGGGTGTGGGTCCCAGGTCTGTCCCCAGCAAAGTCAGGCAGAGAATGCAGGATAAGGGGCATGCACGGTTCCCACGGGATTCTCCCCAACCTCCTCTACGCTCAGCAAGCCTTCGTGGAGGAGAAAGGGTTAATGGCTCCAAGCTTCCAACTCTCAGTGAGCCCCAGAAAGCCATGAGGTGCTCAGGAATAAGGGTGATACCTGGAGAGGGGAGGAGAAAGTGGACAGGTAGATGAGCAGATGGATGGACAGATGGGAAAATGGATGAAAATATGAAAGAATGAATGAATGAGTCAGTCACTAAGCAGATGAATGAGTGAATGAATAAATGGATAGAGAGCTGGATTAATTAATTGGTTAGGAGAGAAAGGAAAAGAGGAAGAGAAGAAAGGAAGGAAAGGGGGAGAAGGAAGAAGAAAGGGAGGAAGGGAGGGGAAAGAAAGAAAGGAGAGCATATAAGCATTAGAAATTTAATGAATGAATGATTTCTGAATAGTTTGATAGCTGAATGACGGGATGAACAGAAACAGTGGGCAGGTTGGAGGACAGGTGTACATTTGGGTAAGTAAATGGCGGATAAATGGAAGACAGGTTGTAGGGGTGGATGGCTGGATAGAGATGACAGAGGGACAGGTAAGGAGATAGATATGTGAATCAGTGGAAGGTGAAGGATGGACTGGGCAAGTGGAGAGACAGAGGAACAGATAAGTAGATGGTGGCTGTATAGACCAATAGATATAAAAATAAATGGATGATAATGCATAAAGGCAAAGCTGGTTGAATAGGTGGACAGACAAGTGGATAGATTGGTGGATGGTGGATGTATGATGAGGTGAATGAAAAAGCTGATGAATGAAGAGGTAGATGGGTAAATAGTTGTATAAAGGAATGCATGGATGAATGAACAGGTGGATAGATGATGGATGAATTAGCGGATGGATGGATGGAGGATAGATGGATTTGTGGATGTTCATCCACTAATCCCAACCATGGAGGATAGAGGGACAGATCCAGTTTACAGCAGGAGACCACTGACCGAGCAGCCACCAACACTCACTCTATGACCTTCCTTCTCCACCGCTTGTTGTCACTGGGATGGTGATGATAGGTGCCGTAGTCAAAGAGTGAGTCCATGGGTGCTTTCTTGGGCCCAGGCACCACCGAGGACTCATACAGGGTGGACTCAAGCAGGTCGATGGGGTTGGGCACCCCCTTGCGGAAGGCACCCTGGAACTTCATGCGTAGGTTGGGGCGCCCATCGCCCTGGCCAGCGGGGCGACCAGCATCAGGCGGTGAGGGTGAAGAGGAGCCCTCCTCCCCCTCAAACAGATTGGCCAGTGAGGAGAGAGGGAAGGCTTCCCCACCAACAGTGCCACTCTCATCCCCGGGGGGCTCCACCAGCTCCCCAGGCTCCACATGGGGGCTGTCACCAGGATCTGCCATGCTGGCCCTGAATCCGTCTGCACTGCTCAGCCTGCAGGGGAAGGAGGGGGAGTCAGGCAGAGCCGGGCCAATGGTGGGGGCTCCAGGAAGCCCCCTCCCATGTGGGCAAACAGCACTGCCACCAGCTGCTTCAAAGCCACCGTTGTAATGACAGGGGTTGCAGTGGCCGCTCCCAGATGTGGTCGGCAGCCAGCCCCAGGCGGGAACTGCAACAGGGGCCTCTTTTAGGAGTCTGAAGACATGGCTCTGCCTTGGGCCAGCTACCCTGGGCACCAGCTGGCGGAGGAGGAAGGGCCAGAGTCACACTGGGACCCCGAACCTTCCTACTGACCCACTGAGCAGCTCCAGAGCCAGGTTCAAAGCCAGGTTCCATACTTAGCCACTGTAGCACATTAAGCGAGTTGGCATTTCACCCCCTATGAAATGGGGGTGTCTAAGCCTTGTGGGTGAATTAGCAGAGATCAGGCAGGCCCAGGCCCAGTGCAGTGCTTGCTGCAGATGAGGGCTTGCTAAAGCATTGAGCCTCAGTGGGTGCTCAGAAAACCCACGTGAACCTACTATGTGCACCAGTGGCCCTTGATCTCCCCCATCATTGTAATCCCCATTTTACAGAACTGGAAATCGAGGCTCCCGGACTTAGGAGATTTCCCTGGTACACAGATCTTAGTTGACTTCCCAGCCCTGGCTCTTCCCTCCCTTCTGCCTGGGTGACTCCTGCCCACCTGGGCTCCTAGCTCAACTGTCTCCTCCCCTGGAAGCCCTCCCCGGCCCTCCCACCCTCGCTGTCAGCCTCCATCCCTGCTAACAGTTCATTCCCAGGCTGTGCGCAGCTGGGCCACAGGGAGCCATCTCTCTTGTTCACTCCTGGGACCCTGAGGGAACCAAGATCTCTAAGACAAAGGCGTCATTTGCTCCAGTTCTCAGAGGAGGAAACTGAGGCCTTCAGAGGGGCAGACACACAGCCTGAAGGGACAAGTCTGCCTGGCTCCAGTGCCCAATGCTCAGCCAGGAGCAAGGGCAGAGAAGGGGCAGGACAGCTGGCTGCCGGCCTCCTGCCCTTGGCAGCGCATGTGGGCCGGGTGGGGCTGGGCACTGAGGACCAATTTCCTGGAACTCTTTCCATCCCACTCAGGAGCCAGGGACATTCTGAAAAGCCCGCTCTTGTAGGGTCCCCGACCAACACATACATATAGGGACAAACAAGCTGGTTCCCACCTTGCTTGCTCTGTAGTTGCTATGGGAAGGCCTGAGCCAAAGAGTTGGGGTGTGGCTGGACACACAGGGTCAGAACGCCTGCCAGACACCAACAGGGAGGCGGCAACAGGGAGCCAGTGTGTCCTTGGGCCAGTCACTTGAGCTCCTGAGCCTCAGTTTCCACCTCTGTAAAATGGGCACAATGGTAGTAGCTTCTCCAAGAGCCACAGGCAGTGGTAATGAGATCAGCCATATCCAGTGGTGTGCCTGGGGTTAAACTGGGGGCTGTCAGGTATTATCACCAAAGGAGGAAGGAAGAGTCAGACAGACACGGGCAATGGCCCTGGTAATGAGCCACTGTGTGACCTTGAACAATTCACTTCCTCTCTCTGGGCCTCGGTTTGCCCACTGTAAAACCAGGGTGCCCGTGCCTCCTCCTAGGTCCCCAGGCATTCGAGGCACCCAGTCAGTGGCAACACCCCGGAGGTGTCAGCTCCTGTCCCTCTGCAGTGAGAGAGCCACATCAAGATCCTCAGGCCCTTGTGGCAGCTGTGTGACTCTAGTCCTTGCACTCCAGGAATGCGGGGGGCATGTTGAGGCAGGGAGGGGCATCTGTTGGGGCCCAGGCATGGAGCGGTTGGGTTAGAATCTCCCAGCCACAGCCCTCTCCGCCTGGCTGGGGACCCTGAGGCCAGGCCTGCGCCCTCTGCAGTTAACACTTTCCTAGTCCCCATATCTTCACCTGGCTCCCCATCTGGAGCCTAATGGAATCCCCAGGACCCATTAGAAAGCTCCCAAGGCCAGAGGCAGCTGGGAGGGTCCGCACCTGCACCCCACCCCCAAGGAGCCCCAGCCCGAACAGCATCCAGGAGTTCTGGAGTCAGCCAGCCTGGGGTTCAAATCCCTGCTCAATCTTACTTGCTGGTACGCGACCTTGGGCAGGTTACACGGCGACCGTGATTAGCATCTGAGTTATGATGAAATAATAATTACAAAATAAATCACGCTGTCCTTGTGACCATGTAGCTCTTACCTGCCTGAGGGCCTCACATGGCCAGCCTCATCCAATCCTCCTGCAACTCTAGACCAAGGACACTTGGCAATGTCTGCTGACATGTTTGGTGGTCACGGCTGTATGAGAGGGCCACTGGCATCTAGTGGGGCAAGGCCCAGGATGCCACAAAATACCCCACAATACACAGGAAGGCTCCATACTGTGAAAAGACCCACCCCTGAGCACCACTGGGGCTGAGGCGGAGAAACTCTGCCCCTACAGGTGGCTTCTGCAGTAATTCTCCTTCTACAGATGAAGTCACTGAGGCTCGGAGAGGCTAAAGTGGTGTGCCCAAGGCCACGCGGCAGGTCAGCAACACAGCCAGGATTAAAACGCAGGCAGCTGGCTGTAGAGCCCAGGGTACCCAACCCCTTAGTCTACTGGGCATGGCCTGGTGTCTGGTGCCACGCTGAGCCCTTCCTTCCCATATCTCACTCACAACTCACAACCACCCTGGGCGGGAAGGATTATTATGCTCAGCCCATTCCAATCTCTCTGAGCCTCAGTTTCTCTACCTATGAAACAGGTTGCAATAGCTCCTACTTAGTAGGGCTTTTGTGACATGAGGCAGGTCCAGTGTCCTGTGAGTGACTGTAAACACTTGACAGATGTTGCTTCTTGTCATCTTTTATCATCTCCGTTATGATTGGTCCTGATCTGTCGCCTTGCTCCCCTCCCCCACCCGACAAGTTGCAGTGCTACACCCTGGCGTTTCCCAAGCCACATTAAAATCCACCGGGCCCCTCCCAGCCTCTTCTTCATTGATCCCCCAGGAACCTGGTGAGCAAAGCTAGGGTACCGCTCCCATTTCACAGCCAAGGAAACCCAGGCTGAGACCACCGGGGAGCAAATGGCCTTGTAAAGTTCTCTGAACGCCTAACCCTGGGCTCCCTCCACCCACCCCAAACAGTATCTGTGTACTCACATGTACATACGTGTGTACACACACACGTGCACATGTGCCCTTGCGTGCAGCCAGCTCTGCCACTCTGTGGCAACTCCCTCCCCTAACGCTGCCCTGTTCTCTGTGGCTGGGGACAGAGTTCACTCCCTGTTCTAATTTGTGCTGAAGTCTGTGATTACACATTCCAAACTCAGGCCAGCCTAGTGGGGAGGGGAAGGGAGTGGAGGGGGCCCGGAGGAGCAGGAGGGCCGGGGGCTGGGTCACAGCATCTCCTGTGCTGTGGGTTTCCGTGTGTGTGTGTGTGTGTGTGTGTGTGTGTGTGTGTGTGCGCGCGCACACCCTCAGTGGGCAGCCTCACAGGGCCCACACCAGGCACGAGTGTGAATATCCCACATCCCAGCATCTTAGCAACTGTGCATTTACAGCAGCGGTTTTCAAATGCGCTATTTCTAGTGTCCAAACCCTGGTTTAAAATATACACACCAGACTAGAGTCTGCACACAGATGTCAACCAGGGCAGGGTGGGCAGGGGGAGGAACTGGATCCCAGGGCCTGAGGAGCAGTATTAGGAGCCCTTTATCTATTCATTTAGTCAATAAAAGTGTGTTGAGGACCCACTGTGTGCCAGGCACTGTGCCAGTTGAACAAAACTGGGAAAAGTCCTCCTGGAGCTGACCCTCTGACAGAGGGCAAAATAAACTGGACAAAGCAAGCCGCAGGCTTGGTGTTAAGAGCTGCGTGCACCAGAGGAGCACAGGAGTGGCCCAGCAAAGGGCTCGGGGGTCCCAAGCAGGGCAGCAAGGCCCAGCACCAAGGTCCCCGATCCTTCCTTTCTGCCCCAAACAGGGCCCTCTGGCCTTCTGGGAACCTGCCTCAAAGTCAGGACAGAGAAGGAGTGGGCATTCTGATGTCCCACAGATCAGGAGGTCGGGTCCCAGCCCCACTGCTCAGGAGCTGGGTGAGTTTGAGCCAGTTACTTGGCCTCACTGAGCCTCAATTTCCTCACCTTCCCTGGGGATCGTACCAGGGTCGTTGTGAGAAGTCTAGTGGAGCCAGTGTCTGGCACAAAGTGAGCCCTCAATAAACAGCAAATTGCAGAGTGGGTGGCAGTCTCTCCAAGAATACTGGATCCAGTGGGAGGCAGCGGGCTCCTGTTGCAGCCCCCAGCCCTGCCGGGAGGGTGGAAGGAGCCCCATCCTCATGGCTACCATGGCTTTGCCTGATCTCATGGAAACACGAGTGACTCTGCCAAATCCCAACCTCCTGATTATGACCAAGAAAAGCTGCTTAAATGCGGGGGCAAGTTTTGGCCTGCAGAGCTGCTGCACTCCAGGGGAGGGGATTCTGGGGAGCTGAATCCCTCCCTCTAGGATCAATTCCCCAACAGGCATCTGTCTATCAGGTACCACCTGTTCGCAAGGCACCGGAGGAGGCGCGTGAAAACTGCCAGCCTGGGCAGGAAGGCAGATGGCTTCTCCTTCCTCCAGCCTTTGCCTGGGCTGTTCCTGCACAGCCTGGCTCCCACTCCCTCGCAGTGCTCATTGTGCATGTGCGCGCGTGTGTGCGCACATGCGCACGCAGGGGGTGAGGAGATGGAACCCAGGGCCTCATGCATGCTAGGCAAGTGCTCTACCACTGAGCTACACCTCCAGCCCTTTCATAATAAAAGCTTTACTCTTACTTATATTCCTGTATTCATCTTCCTCTTCCCTTCTAGAGTTTCAGTTCCATGAAGTAAGGGCTATTTCGTATCCGCTGTATCCCCAGCATTTAGCATCACTGTGGGCCAGGATGGGGCAGCAATGAATATCTTTCTTAGACTACAAAGGCAGGAGGAGCCAGGCATGGTGACACACCTCTGTAATCCCAGCACTCTGGAAGTGTGAGGCAGGAGGGTCGCAAGTTCAAGCCCAGTCTGGGTGACTTTGCAAGACCCTGTCTCAAAACAAAAAGTGAAAAAAAAAAAAAAAAGGTCAAAGGCCAAAGATATAGCTCAGTATGAAGGGTCTGGATTCAGTCCCCAGTACTGAAGGAAATTAAAAAAAGCAGAAGGATGAAGACTAGGGGAATAGCATTAATCCTGATGGGGACATGGAAAGGTTTGAGGGGCAGGAACATTTGGGCTTGAGGCTTGACACTTAGAATGAGATAAAAGGGTGGAGGCCACATGGAGGACAAGGCAATGGGAAGTTGCTGGGCACACTGAGGCCGGGTACAGCCTGAGGTACCAGGAGAAGAAAGGCAGGAAGATGGGCAAGTGGGGGAGGGGAAGGCTTGGTGGGAGTGGGGGTGGGGCTGGTGCGCCAGCAGGAGCCAGACCTCAGCGAAAGGGGCTCAGACTCCCAGGCAAACCCAGTGTGCTCCCCCTGTGCCCCGTCCTGGGGCTCCTTGGCCAATCTATGTGACCCCACTTCCTGCACTGCCCTCAGATAAACATGATTATGAGCACCTGCCACTCCTCATCAGTCCCAGAGGGGCTAACGTGGGTGGAAAAGCACAGAGAGGATAGAGACCACGACGTTTGCTGGTGCTGGAGAGAAAGCACTAGCGGTGTGCCCTGCCCCTCCTACACCTGTCAGGGGAGGAAACTGAGGCTCGGAGAGAAGAAATCACTTGTCCGATGTGGCCTGGCTCCAGAGAAGGGAATCGGGACTAGAACCTATGAGACAGGCGACTCTGCAACAGGCACCTGACCTTTCTGGGTCCAGGTAGAATGGGGATCCATAGCACCGCCAAGGGCATGGTCATTCACAGGGGAGGTGTGGCAACACTGGGCCTGATGCCAGCTTGGAGCACATGTTCAGTGATGGACAGCACACAGTTATAAGTACTAGGGAGCAGATGGACAGACAGACTGAGGACCAAGGATGGCAAGACAGCCAGAGAAGGCAGAGCGGCTGGACACAGGGCCTGAGAGGAGGACACAGCAGCCACCCTGAAGTAGCGTCACTGGGAGCAGCCAGCTGGGCACTCAGCCCTTGGCCAGGCAAAACCTACAGCCTGCCAGGCTGCCCACGGCTCCCAGCCCCTGGCGGGTAGCAGTGGGGGGCATCACACCATGCTGGGTACCTTCCCCAGCCTGTATTTACCTAGTAGGTCTCAGCCCAGCCCACTTCCTGTTTGCTGCACACTGGCCGCCTGTCCAGGACAGACAGAGCCCCAGTGTCCTGCTGGGTCCCCTCCCCATCTGGGAGGGTGCCCCCCTCAATGCTCACACCACCCAGGTGGGGCAGGTCTGGGGTGACTCACAGGGCCCCGCAGAGCAAAGGGCCAGTGAGACCACAAC
The DNA here is from genome assembly GCA_028451465.1 of Erethizon dorsatum. Lineage (NCBI taxonomy): Eukaryota > Metazoa > Chordata > Mammalia > Rodentia > Erethizontidae > Erethizon > Erethizon dorsatum. The sequence goes on along the minus strand of CM051830.1, from coordinate 108,657,347 downwards.
AGTCACTCGGTTATTCTGCAAACCCAGGAGGGATGCAGGGCTCCAGCAGGGCACTCGAACAGCCCTCCGAGCTCTCACTGGGACCCTGGCAGTCCCAGGGGGTCCCTGTCCCCGGGATGGAAACGGAAACAGGGGACAGCCTCGCTTAATGGTGAAGAGCATGCCCCGTGAAGACACAAAAGCCACATGTTGTAGGGTGTCATTTATATTCGATGCCCCAGACAGGAAAGTCCATGGAGACAAAAGCAGAGTAGTGTTGCCAGGGGCTGGGAGGAGGGCACGGTGACTCCTCGTGGGTATGGGGCTCCTTTTTGGGGTGATGAAAATGATCTGGAGTTAGAGAGTAGTAATTTCCACACAAGTCCGAATACTTAAAAAAAAAAAAAAAAAACCTAATGAACCGTACACTTTAAAAGGCCAGTTGTGTGGTATGTGAATTATATCCAAATAGCCCCTCTCGACTTAGTGACCTTGGACAAGTCACTTGCCTTCTCAGGGCTCAGCTTCTTCGTGGCATCATGGGATGTATGAGGATTAAACACACACAAAGGTAAGCTCAGGAACCTGCACATAGTAGGGGCCCGAGGATATGAAGTTGCTGCCCCTGGAGGCCCTGGGTCCTCCTTCCGGTTTCCTCCCATCCGAGCCTGGTCCTGGGATTCCACCCTCTTGGATAGCCCTGCTCAGAGCGAGACAAGGCTCAGCTCCATTCCCAGAAAGGGAGGCCCGGAAACCTGAGGGCCCCTCTTCTCCCTGGCCCAACCCCTCTCCTGGAGGACAGTCCCAGTCCCTGGAGAGGATTCTGAAGCTCAAAACATGGCCCAGGGGCTGGAGATATAGCCTAGTATGCGTGTGCACACACACACGCACACACACACACACACACACACACACACACAGGCCTGGCTATGTTCTGCTCCCCACCTGCCACTTGCTGGATGTATGGCCTTGAGCAAGTCACTTCTCTCCTCTGGGCCTCAGTTTCTTCATCTGTAAAATGGGGGTAATAATTACTGCCACTCAGGAAGGGTTAACCCACTTTTGCTCCATAATTATTTAATGTACTATACATTCATGCTTTAATTAAAAAATACAATAACAGTTCTTAGCCCCAAGGGCTGTTATGAGGATTAAGTGCTATAACTCAAGCATTTAGCACAATGCCTGGCACACAGTAAGTGCCCAATAAATGGCAGCTGCTCTGTTATTGTTGCTAACCTTCCCGAATTTACAGCAGGGGAAGATGAGGCCCAGAGAGGACAGGCCAGAGCAGGTTTGGGAATCCAGGCTTCCCGGCCCCAAGGCCAGGGCTCGTGACTCCACAGAGACTTGGCCTCCTGAAAGGGTTTTCTCACCACCCTATTTCCAGCTCTCGCCATCTCTGGAAAGCTGTCAGGGAGACAAATGCCCATTCCCAGCTGGGAAACTGAGGCCCAGACAGCACAGGACAGCCACCCACCCATACCTGCATCCTGCTCCCCATTCCTGTGTGTGGAAGTGCCCAGGATGCCCAAGCAGAGGAAGGGGCAGCACTCGGGAAGAAGAGGGAGGGGAGGGCCGGGGAAGGGAGCCCAAGGCTGCAGAAACCCGGTTTAGGTCCTCGCCGCCCAGCTGGCCTAACCTCCAGCCCTGGCCAACTGTAGGCTTCGGTCTCTGCGGCTAACTGCTCGGAATCAGGCTAATGACCGAAACTTCACACGGCACCTTCCTTCTGTCTTAATCCAAATCACAGCTCCAGAAGTTAGATGCTACTGTCTCCATGCCCAGAGAAATAAACTGAGTCCCAGGAGAAAAAAAAAGGAAGGGGCTGACATTTATGCAGTACCCACCACATGCTGGGTGAGCGCTTTCACACGTGTCTCCCGTCTGAGGGAGGCATGACCGACACCCTCACTTCACAGATGAGCAAACCGAGGCCCAGAGAGGCCCAGACAACAGCTGAGGCCACACCTATCTGCTGTTGAATCCATCTGGGTTCCTCCCTGCGGGTCTGCGAGACTCCCCGAGGCCACCCTTCTCAATGCCATGCCCCTTGGGACCACGGGGCAGGCTGGCATTGGAGTAAGGAGCGGGGTGCTGCAGAGCCGGGCTCACAGTGTGAATCCGAGCTGCGCCCCCAGTAACTCTGTGACCCCAGGCGGATCACTTCACCCCTGGAGCCCCCATTTCCACATGTCTAGAAGGAAGCTGATCGCAGTACCCACGGTGCTGGGTTGCTTGGTCGCTGTGAGTGTCAGAGCCCCCTAAAGTGGCCTCCAAGCAGCAGGATGTCATGCAGATGAAAGCCCCAGGAGGGTGCGGGGCTCTCTTCTGTTCTGGTCACTGTTAAGTCCCTAAGGCCCCGAATGGGACCTGGCACTTCGTAGCTGCTCAAGACATCTGCTGAATGAATGAATGAATGGAAATGAAAGAAACCAAAAAAAAAGTTTAGTCGTACCCCTCCCTCCAGCAGAGAGTCCCTACCCAGAAACCTACAAGCTGACTTCCTCCTTCCCATCCTCAAGCAGATAGTTTATTGAGCACCTACCACATGCAGGACTCTTTGACCTGAGACCCAACATTCCCCATGAGGGCAGCTACCATGAGCCCATTTTGCTGATGAGGAAACTGAGGCTTGGTGAGCCCACTGGGCATCAGAGCCAGGGTCTGTATGTGAGAGGTGGTTTCTTCGGATGCCTCCAGCTTCCTGGCCTGTCCTTTCCTTCCCTCCTTCCCTCCCCCGCTGCTTTCCTTCCTTCCTTCCTTTTCCCTACATACAGCAGGTCCTGGGCCTCTATTCTGTGCCAAGGGAAAGCAAGAGTGAACCAGGCCGATGCCCCTGTCCCACCCTCACCTGCTGGGGTCTTCGCAGCCCCCTGCGCCCCACCCCCATCACACACACACACATGCACACGCGCGCACACACACACACACACAGAGTTGTCCCCGAAGGTGGTCAGCTTTCCTGGTCAATGGGGTGGAACTCAGGCCACCCCACCCACAGGGGGAAGCTGGCGCCCGGGAGACAGGGGCCCTTTGTGCAGGCAGGGGAGGTGGTGACTGAGCAGGAGGGTGCCGTTACTCACTACCCAAAGAAAAATAAGAGTATTCCCGTGGGTTAATGGCCCGCCTGTCTGCCCCCACGCCCCTGCCTCCTGCTGGGGCCTTTCCAACACCCTGAGCTCATCTGGAGCCAACTGCAAGGCTTCCTGTACGCCTGGTGTGGCCTACCGTGACTCTCCCTTACCAATGAGGAAACATGCTCAGAGAGGTGGGGTCACCTCCTTGGGGTAACACAGCCCGCAGCGGTCAAGGCTGGGGACAGAAAGGGGAAGCTGATGGTCAGGAAAGGGCTAAGAGGGAGGAAGGAAGTTGGAGTCACAGTAAAAGCCAGGGGCTGACTCCCTTCCTCATTCCTGCCTGGTCAGCTCAGGGACCCAAGGTCTCCCACAGCAGGGGGGTCCAGGCTAGGGCAGGAGTGGCAGTCAAAATAACCCAAATTGCCCCCAAGCTGGCAAAACTGACCTGCAGCAAATCCTGGGTGGCAACCCCAGAAACAGAGAGGCTAAGCCATTTCCTGAGATCACACAGCAGTGAGTGGGACAGCTGAGAGGTGAACCAAGGTGGGTCAGATTCCAAGAGACATGAGTCAAAGATGGCTTTCTAGACAGGAAGCTGAACCAGTCGGTGGCTTTCCTGGGACCCAAGGGGACCAGAGTCACTTGAATATGTCTTCCGGGTCCAGCCCTGCCATGACCCAGCTGGTAAATTATTTCCCTCTCTGAGCCTCAGTTTCCTCAGTTGTCAAGTGGGTCTTGGCATCATTGCCCCCTGCCACATGTCCATGGGGTGAGGCTGTGGTACCACTGAAGTAATGAGGTGACAGCTGTCAGTTATAAACTGAAGAATCTGTGTTGGGCTGGACACTGTCCACAGCCACCCAGCGAGGCAGAAGCCCTCACTTCCCCATTGTACAGACGAGGAAACTGAGGCCAAAAGAGGAAGGGAACTCACTGGGAGCCAGGATTTGAACTCAGGCAGCTGGGCTCCGGCCCTAACGGTGAAGCATTACACTGGCAAAGTCAGAAATGTTGACAGTTCTTGGCACACAGGCAACACCCATAAATACTTCGTGGCTGGAAAGGCATCACCCTCGGTCCCAGTGCAAGTCTAGCTTTGCCCTGCTGTTCCCTGGCATGAAGCGGCCCCCGGAGAATGCCAGGAAACTCACCCTGGAGTGGGCTGGGGGACAGGGAGCAGCACAGGGTGAGGAGGGCCTGCGCTTTGGAACTCAACTGTGTGCCTTGGACCATCCTTGCAAACTTGGGACTGAGAGCTCCTTGGGCAGATGAGGAAACTGAGGCTTGGACAGATCAGGTGACTTCCTCCGAGCTTTCTGGATTAGGGAATGTCCCTTAACATCAGGCTTTGGCCTGTCTGAACAATTTAGGGTATATGTTTTGTTTTGCATTGCTAGGGATGGAACACAGGGGCTTGTATATGTCAGGGAAGGGCTCTACCACTGAGCTACACTCCCAGCACTTGTGATCCTCCTGCCTCAGCCTTCTGAGTGATTCAAGTCCTCACCTCTGTGCTGCAGAGCATCTCTCCCCTGACTCTGAGCTCCCCGGGAGGACCCCAAAGAATGGAGACAGGTCACCTCTGAGGCTATGGGCATGGGTTTGGAATCAGACAAATGGGATTCAGATCCCAGCTCTGCCCCTTCCCAGCTGAGAGACCCTGGGTAATTGACTTCACCTCCCCAGACCTCAGGTCTTCACTCTGAAAAATGGGTACAATAATAGTTTTGTACCCTAATGTCCTGAGAATGCTCAGCTCTGTACCTGACACACAGTAAGTGCTCAATAAATTCTCGCTACCATGATAATACAGTAACTGCTAGCACAGCCTATGCCTGGCTAAAGCACAGAGGACCTTGTACCCAGAGTTAAAAGCAGCAGCCACAGGGCCCAGGACCACAACTATCTCAAGAGATCTGAATTAATCTTTAACAGAATTGAATTCCACTCCAAATCAGCAATGTGAAACATTCTAGAGGGCCCTGTGGCATGAAATAAGTGTTCTCTTGGCTCCCAAGACCCTATCAGTGATGGGAAAAGAGGGGATTAAAGTGTTTTCCCCCAAAGTTAAATAGGGGAAAGTGAGGCAGACAGCAACTCGGGGCCTGTGAGAGGCATTGGCATCCATGTCTTGTGGACCCCACTGTCCTAAGAATGCATGAAGAAGCTCGAAGGACCCAGATCCTCTCAAAAGCGTGTGTTCGGGGGTGGAGGTGGAGCTCAGCATACACAATGGTAGCATGGGAAAGGCTCTGGGTTCAATCCCCAGCACCACCAGCACCAAAAAAAAAGTATTTGTTCAGAAGATGAACCATGCAATTGATATTCCTGAGCACCTACCACGTCCCAAGACAGAGAGGCCAGGGCTTATGGCCTCCTACGTCACCTCCTGAGTTCCCCTCTGAACTCCCTGCCCTGGGATTTGGACAACTTCCCTAGCCTGGGGACCAATGGGCCTCCCTGTCCAATCTCCTCCAACCTTTCCCCCTCTACATCCAGAGGGAACTTTCCAGACCACACAACCATGGCTCCCAGCCTGGGTCTGACTTAGCCCCCACCTACCTGATCCCTGACCCCCGACTATCCACACCACACCCACTAGATAAAAGGGATGATTTCTTTGCTCTACAAACCCCAGCCTTTCCCACCTGGTGACAGGTAAAAGTCAAGTCTCAGCGAGTGCCAATGCCTTTCCCTGAACGCCCTTTCCTCTAACTCTGCATTGTTCTTCAGGGTGCGGCAATTGCCAGCTTGACCTAATGCTCCCCCATCCCTCCCGGGTCTGCCCACCCTCCCTATCGCGTTCTCTTCGGCCCGCTCATTCAACAGCACATGCCTACCCAGCATCCACCCCATGCGCACACCTTCCTAGGGGCCCACAGTTAGGTAGGGGTGCTGCCCACCTGGAGGTCACAGCTGTGAGAAGCGCAATTAGACCTCAGACAGGGGCAGCCCTCTTCCATTCCCATCCTTGGGCTACAGCAAGGCTGGATCCCAGGCACAAGACAGCTTTGAGGAGAGACTACTGGGGCCAGGGAAGTGGCTGAGGCCTGGCTCACACCAGCTGAGGCTGGAGGAGCCTCCATAGTCCCTTTCCCAGATGTAAGGTGTCTGGATTTCCTTGGGGAATTCCAGGCATCTTCACAGGGGCTCTCATGAAACACCCTCCCTGGGACCTCCCGTCCCCTTACCACTCATTCCTTGGTAAACCCCCTTCCAAAGTGACCAGCCCTGGCTGCAGGAGTGAACCAGACTGAACCATGACTGCTGCTGGACATCTGGGCTTGGGAGCCCCCACTTTCTGTGACTCACAAAAAAAAAAAATGGTAAGGAGGGGTCCCCAGCCTTTCAGGTTCCCACCATTCTTCAAACAGAATGAGCTACAAAAACGTCTTCTGCTAAGAACACATTTAGCGATCAACAAGCCCCAGGGCACTCACTGACCAAGCTCCTCAGGACAGCCCAGGGGTGTACCCCACATTACAGACAAGAGAACCCGGGCTCATACCCCTGGCCTGCCCCCAAGCCAAAAGATGGTAAAGTGTAATTTCTCCAGTGGTTCTTAACAAACCAGAACAAAGCTCTCAAAGGACATGTGCTTAGAATTTCAGAGGTTCACAGCACACCCCCCCCAACAGAGGCCCTTGTTTTAGCTGAGCCAAAACAGCCATAAGGCCACCTCCTGCCCATCACTTCCCGGCACTCCCTTCATGCACACCCGGGATACAGAACTGGCTCAGGGACAGGCCACCGGGCCTGGTGGGGAGAGCTCTGGAGCCAGACAGCCCCTGCTACACCCTCAGCTGAGCCTCAGTTTCCTCCTCTGCAAGATGGGGAGGAGAGACAGAGGGGAAGGCTGGGGCCGGCCCACACTGGGGTGGAGGACAGCCATCAGTGGCTGTGTGCTGGGGTTTCCAGGCACGGGGGAGTATGGGAGGTCTCTCTCCCTGTCCCCAGAGGCTACCTGAGTGGGAGCTGGGGTCAAGATTTTCCTGCCTCTCTGGGACTCCGTAACCAAGAAGTGGCCTTTGAAAGTTCCTTGCTTCCAGTTCCCTCCGACTCGCTCACAGGCCAAGGGCAAACCTCAGCGCCCTCCGACCCCCATCCCTCTTCCGAGTCCCCCAAGGTATAGAGCCTTCCCAGGCAGGTTTCGGGACGCGGGTCTCAGGGACCCAGATCTGCACCCCCAGGAGCCCATTGCACGGGTGATACAGCCCAGGCCCAGCGAGGTGGTGCCCGGCCCAAGGGCATCCAGCGCGCGGCGGCGGCCAGCTGGACCCGCGCCTCCCGCCCCTCACCTCCAGCGCGCCCCAGGCCGGGACTCCGGAGTCGCCGGACCCTCCAAGGCCCAGCGAGCCAGAGGGTCGTCCCAGGGAGCGAGGGGTCCTCGGCGGGGCCGTCCCTCCCGGCCCCGAGCCCACTCACCTCCGGGACGACTGAGCGCCGGCGGCGGGGAGCACAGCGCTTCCTGAATCCCGGCCGGCGCCCGGCCGCCCGCCCGCGTCCCTCCTCCTGGCTCGGGTTCTCGCGGCCGCGCCCCCGGCCGCCACCACGCCCATCGCCCGCCACCCAGAGCCGAGAGGCCCGCTTCTGCAGGGCTGGGACCAGGGTCTCGGCTTCCTCACCTGAAAAATGGGCCTCCTGATGCTGGGATAGAAGGGCAGGTGTTTGCTGGAGAGGGCTCTGGTTGGCGCGCTGCGTGCGACTTGGTTTTTCTTGCTTCACGATCTTGAGCCCTCCGGGACTGGTAATGGACGTCCTGGCCTGTTCCAACGTACAAGGTTCATTCATTCATCCATTCATTCAGCAGACGCCACTCAGAGATTGGTCTGCAGTAAGTCCCTGCTGTCAGGAGCTCCCGGCCTAACAGCGGTGGCACCTGTGTTTCGGGGACAGTCCCACAGTAAATACCTGAGAGCTTGTCTCTGTCACCTCTCTAGTTGCAGGGCTTAGTTTAGAGCCTGGCATGCACAGAGCGGGAGAGCAAAGCCTCTTTTACTATTGGGCGACAAAGGGAGTCCCAACATGCAGCCACATCTTCTACCCAGCCCTGGGTCTACTTGGCTACCTCCGCAGGATCGGCAGCTCGCTTCCACCAAAGCTAGCTGGAAACCCTAGTTGGAAAGGTCCTGAGCTCTGGAGCCAACCTCTGGACACAAATGTAGCTCTGTGACTCACCAGTCAACCTGCCCTAGGCAAGACCATTCAGCTTGGTGACTCAGTGTCCCCAGTTGCCAGTAGGGTATGAAAACCAGAGTGAAGATGTTGGGAGCACTAGGTCTGCACAGAGGTTGGGGGACACTAGTCATTTTTGTCATTATTACTTCATTAATTGGAGTTGACTCCAGTTCATAAGATGGGTCCTTCTTTTCTGGCTTGCAAATAGCAGTATCGCCCAAGGAGATTCATCTGCTGCAAAGGGAAGTTTTAGAATTGTTGGAAAGAAAGAGGGCAGTGGTGGAAAAAACAAAAACAAAAATCCCTGAACACAAATGATGTTCAAAGCCCCAATGCAAAACTTTTACAAAGAAACAAACCTTCAATTAACTCAGTGATATGCCTGGGCATAGTGACACAAGCCTGTAATGCCAGGTATTTGGGAGGCTGAGGCAGGACATAGTAAATTGAATGAAGACCATCCTGGGCAATTTAGTGAAACCCTGCCTCAAAAATAAAAAATAAAAATTTTTAAATTAAAAAAAATTTTTTTAAAGGTCTGGGGATGCAGCTCAATGGTAGAGTTCCCTTGGGTTCAACCCCCAGGATGGCAAACAAAACAAAACAAACGAAGGAACAAAAATACTGATCATGGCTGGAGGAAGGAGAGATTGCCCAACCAATCTTTGAGGTAGGGATTGCTGGCTTTGAGGTAGGGATTGCTGGGCCCACCCTACAGATGGGAAGGGAGGCTTGGAGAGGACAGTGGGCCCCAAGCTGCTGTCTCTGTGGGGGCTGGGGTGAGGAAGGGAAGGAGGGAGCTTTTCTCTGTGGGTGGCCCCAGCCTCCAGCAGAGCAAGCAACTCTCTGGCAGAGGTGAGGAATGTACACAGCCCCTTGCACCTCCCTGATGGAAAGCCTGTCTGCTGGGGACCTTCCCCCCCCCGCCCCCCCTACAGCTGGGCCTCAGCCAGGGGAGGGGGGTGCAGGTTGGAGCCAGGAGGATGGGGGAGGGCGATGGCGAGTTGCTATTCTCCAGGGTGGGGGGAGGGGACCAGCGTCACTGACCCAGTCCCCACTTCACATATGGAGACCCCCAGGCAGGGAAGATGCTTATTTTGGGTTAGGATGTTGACAATTGGCCTCTGCTCCAGACCACTGCCTTTTAACCCTCCCCTGCCACTGATTAAGTGGGACCTGCAGGCAAGAGCCTCGCTCAGTGCCTCAGTTTCCTCCTCTGAAAAGTGGGTATTCGTCTCTCTGAGGCAGCAGACCTTGCTGCCAGGTCTGTCTTGTTCCAGGCCACAGGACTAGCACATGGCACTTAGTAGGTGCTTTTGAAGACTGGTTGATAGAGCTGTGGGGAGGGGAGAATGGGGAGTTCTTGTTTATTGGGCACAGAATTTCAGTTTTGCAAGATGAAAAGAGTCCTGGAGATAGTGGTGACAGTCACACAACAGTATAAATGTTCTTAATGCCACTGAACTATATACTTAAAAACAGTTAAGATGGTCTGGGGACATGGCTCAGGGGTAGCGCACTTGCGAAGCATGCACAAGTCCCAGGGTTTGGTCCCCAGCACCATGTAAACAAAACAAAACAAAACAAAACCCTTAAGACGGTAAATTTTTCTTTCAGTACCCAGGAACTTCTCACCAAGTTACAGCTTTACCCCCTCACACACTTTTTTTCCCTAGCCCTTTTTATTTTTGTTCATTTTGAGGCAGGCTCCCTCTGAGTTGCTAAATTGCCCAGTCTGGGCTTGAACTTGCGATTCTCCTGCTTCAGCCTCCTGGAGTGCTGGGATTACAGGTGTGCCCACCAGGCCGAGCAGTAAACTTTTCTTTATATGTTACCACAATAACAAGATGGGGTGGGGGGCGCTGGGTTAACTGAAAGCAAGAAGATCTGCCCAGGTTGACAGCCCAAGTAGGAAAAGCAAGTGAGGCGTGGCGTTCAGGGCACCCAGCAAATACAAGTTGGTGTCACTCGGTATGAAGGGACCACTGATAGGACAGCTATTATTTTCCTGGTGAAAGTCCCCAGCCCTGGAAGGGTAAGTGACTCTTGACAGAGAGGAAGCACTTTCCTTTTAGGGAAGGAAGGACTTCAAGGTCCTTGGTGGCTGGGAGTCACGTGGAGCCACAAGTGGGGCCCAGCCATGAACCCCATGAAGCAACAGGACTTAGCCGGGTGGGCTTGGCCACTTCCCCCAAGGGAGGTTCTTGGGTAGCAGCAGAGGGCCTGCACTCACTGAGTGCCTCCTCTATGCAAGGCCCGGTGCCGGGTTCTGGGGAGAGATCAATGAGCCCGACAGGCCAGGGTCTCGGGGCGTCTGTACCTGGGACACCCAGTTATAAAAACACAGCATGCACACCTCACTTCACGGTTAGTGCAGCCCAGCCCTGAGTTGCTGCAGACCCAGGCCATCTGCTGACACCATTTTATGGAAAAGGACACTGAGAGGCCACCTGTCCGAGAGCCACCGCCAGGAGGATTTGAAGCTGAGCCCAGTTGGCCCTCCAGGGTAGCACAGACAGCAAGATGTGGTCTGAAAAAGCCAGAGTAAAGAGGGTGGGCGAGGCTGTGGAGAAGCCGGAAGCCTCATGCGTGCTGCCAGAACGTGAGGCGGAGCAGCTGCTGTGGAGAACGTCGGGCATTTCCTCAAGATGTCAAACACGGAGCGACCATGTGACCCAGCAACTCCATGCAGGGGAACAGAGCCAGGAGAACTATGAGCCCACATCCATACACAGGGAAACCTCCGTCATGCCAGGCGCGGGGGCACGTGCCTGTAACCCCAGCATTTAGGGAAGTTGAGGCCAGAGAGATTGCAAGTTCAAGTCCCATCTGGGCAACTTAGTGAGATCTTCTCCCAAAATGTAAAAATAAAAGGGCTAGGGATGTCCCTAGGTGGTATAATCTAGTGGGACCACAGTGGCATATGTGGTCTGGGTCCTTGACTGAAACATTGTTATGCAGCACAGATGTACTCTCAGGTTGCTTCCTCCCCAAGACTGACTTTGTATCCTCTCCCACCCAGACCTCCCAGGTTTACCCAACGTTGTCCCTTCCTTATGTAACTCAGCATCGTCCTTCCCGGCATTCCTGTGTGGTTGGCATTAATGCCCCCATTTTACAGATGAGAACTGCTGAGTCCAGAAGACGGCAAACATTGCTGTTAGAGCCCTGTCCTCCACGCTCCCCAGGCAGAAGTTCTTTCCTTTCCCTCCCCACATCCCCTGCTACCTCCCACCTGCCCTCTCTTCCAAGAGTTGGTGTCCACGTCTCTGGGGGCCGGGAGTGGTTCCTATTTCCTCCTCGCCACTGTTCTGAGGGGCTGGGGCTTCTCCTGTCCATTTTTCAGATGGACAAACTGAGGCTCCACAGTGAAAGCCCGTTGCCTGAGGAGGTAGCTGCCAGCAGCACAGTCAGGATTTGAACCCAGGATCACCTGAATTCCAGCTGCTATAGCAACCACCTGACACCCGGATGGGTCAGTGAGAGGGGGGCTGGGGACATGCGGTTGTAATTGCCTTGTCTGCTTTTTCCAATGAGTGTCACTGACAGGCTCCAGTCAGGAGAAGGAAAAACACAGCAGAGGGATTTGGGGAAAGAGGTGGGGGAAATCCTCGGCCTAGCATGTATGCATTTATGCTGCACTTGCTGTGTGCCAGGAGCTGTGTAGGCTCTGTCCTCAGAATCCCCCCCAGCTACAGGACAGTATGCAGGCTGAGCAGGGCCAGGGCACCACAGTCTTCCTCTGGGAGCCTGCCTGGTGAACAACAGGTTCCACGTGAAGTCGCATCCTCTGCCATGGGGACAGGACACAAGGAGGCCAGGGACAAGAGGCTGGTTTGTATAGCTTGGTCCTGCAAAGGGCTCGCCCTGTCCCAGGCACTGGAGCCCCACCCTGCCTAGGCTGGCTTTCAATGAGGCTTTTCTGGAATTCTCCCTGGGGCAGAAACCTGAAGCCAGGTGGGAGGAAGCCCTTCTCCTCAGATGACAGTTGCCATGGGCACAGCCACTTTCCCTGGCTTGGCTTGGAGACAGGTTGTGATTTCCTTCCTCCTGGCAGCTGGCCTGGTGGCCTGTGGGTGTGGCCAAGCATCTGCCGCCATGGTCACCTCAAAGACGACCTCCATGGGGGTGAGGGCACCTCGGTCCTGGTCCCAGCGCGTCAGAGGACTTCAGGGCTTCAGCTGGGCTTCTGGTGGGCTTCTGTGTGGAATTGTGAGGGGTGAATGAACCTTTTCTGGAGAGAGGACCATGACTTTCACAGAGCTGGGGATACCTCCCAGCCTGCCCCCCATCTGGCTAGGAAGAGGCACAGACTGGTTTGGAGCAGAAGCAGGCACAGCCTCTTTTCTGAGTCACCTAAGGGACCCCTGAGGTCCTGGCTGACAGCTTTTTAAACTGTCAATTAGCTCTGTCACCTTCTACTCACCAGGGCTAATCCCTTCTCTTGCCCTTAGGGCAGAAAGCAAACTGGCCTCTAAATTCTGCACTTGTGAATTTCAATCTCCCTGGCTCTGGGTTCTGGCCACCTTGGCCTCTCTGCCCTTCCATGCTACTTCCTCTCCTGCCTCAGGGCCTTTGCACTGGCTGTTGCCAGCCTCTCTCTCCCTATAACCTACTCTCTTTCCCTTTGGCTCTCAGCTCAGCTGTCACCTCCTCAGAGAGCTCCTCCCTGCCCACCATCACCACCCTCAATCTAAATCAGTGCTCCACCATTACTTCCCATCCCTTGGACCTCCTTGCTGTCCCTCGATAGCCATTTCGCTCTCTGGATTTATTGCACGTCTCCTGCGGTGAGCCTTGTGGGCTGGGGGCCTTGTGTGGCTTCTTGCAGGATCCTCTGAGCCTAGCTCAGGGCCTTGCACACAGCAGGTGCTCAGAACACAGGTGTTGGAGGACCCTGTCTTCCAGACGGTCCTCCCAGATCAAAGGCTGGTAAGGGAGCTATCAGCTTCCAGGGCCCCTCAGGTGCGAGCAAAGCGCTTTGCATGGGTACTCCCTTGTGAGGCCATAATAGATATTGACTTTCCTGGATTAGGAATACAAGCCAGGGCCGCCTGCCGTGGGAAGAAGTGTCCGTGACGGCTTGTCAGAGCGGCTGGAGGGAGCAAGCTAATTCTCAAATTTTAAAAATGAGGAAACCGAGGCCCAGGGGGGAGGAGTGACTTACCCAGAGTCACACAGCAGGTGTGAGCAGAGCGAGGAATAGCAGCCACATTGCATGGCGTTTCTGGGCTCTTCCTTGTTGATACACATTGACATGGGCGAATCTGTATAATTTTGAGAGGGCACTGGAGACTGAACTCAGGGCCTTTGCACTGAGCTACATCCCCAGCCCTTTTATTTTTTATTTTGAGATAGGGTCTCACCTAGTTGCTTATTACCCCAGCAGGGCCTTGAACTTGCAATCCTCCTGCTTCAGCCTCCAAGTGCTGGGATTACAGGCATGCATCACCACACCCAGAACAAGTAATGGCCAGGCAAGGTGATGCCTGCTTATAACCCCAGCTATTCTAGAGGCTGAGACAGGAGGATTACAAGTTTGAGGCCAGCCTGGGCAACTTAACAAGACCCTATTTAAAAAAAATTTTTTTTAATTTTTTTGGTACCAAACTCAGGGCCTTGTGCTTACCAGGCAGGTGCTGTGCTGCTGAGCTACATCCCTGGCCCTCAAAATTTAAAAAATAAAAATAAAAAGGGGTTGTGGCTCTTGCTTGGCATGCAGGAGGCCCTAGGTTCAACCTCCAGTCACACACACACAGACCAAGTGAGTTTAAGGGAGCATGCTGTGGTTTAACTATTGGAATTGCACTGGGAGCAAGGTTATCCTTTCAGAGTTCCCTGGCAGGTGGTAGCATCAAATAAATAAAATACTGATAAGGATGAGCTACTGAATGTCTTCCACGTGCCAGGCATTTGACACACATTATATTTTATGCAATACTGAAAGGTGGAAGTGTTCCTGTTCCATTTTACAGATTCAGAAACTGAGACTCAGAGAGGTGAATTGATTTGCTTTGGATCACATAGCTACAAAGTTAGTGAACCTGGGCTTGAATCCCAAAATCATTAGGTGGTGGTGCTGGTAAAGTGGCAATAGTCGCTTCAGTGACAGGGCAAAGATGACTGCCACTTAGAGGCTGGCCTGAAATCAGGAACCCAAGTACCTTTGGAGGGACTTACACCTTTCCGGGGCACGCTGGAAGTGGGAGCCCGCAGCCCTGCCCTTCCTCTTCTGGCGCGGGCTGCAGGCTCCGGGTCCGGGAGGTGCCGGCTGGCGGCGCTGGAAGCGCTGCAGTGCCGACAGCGCCATCTACCGGGCCTCGAGAGAGTTGGCGGCGCTAAGTGCGCAGGCGCAGGAGCGGTGGGTCATGCCAAGAGCAGAGCAAGGGGGCAAGAAGGAAACCCATCCACCAACCAGCGAAACCGAAGGGACCTATCCCTCCTCCGCCCCTCTGTAACCTGCAAACCGTGGTAACGGGGTCACTGACCGATTACGCAGCTCAGCGCCTGCCTGGGCAGTTTCATTGGCACGGTGAGCTGGGATCTGTTGTATTTCCCCCTCCCCCCAGCATGGAAGAGGAAACTGAGGCTCAGAGAGGCGAAGTGATTTGTCCAAGATGATTTCGCTAATGCATAGCAGAGTCCGGACTCCAATACGCCACATCTCCGCACCCCCTCCCGCACCATATCCACGCTTGTTGTTTTATTAACACAGCACTGCTCTGCTTTACAAACGCTAATGTTTAAGCCTCAAGGCAACCCTGTGAGGTGGACACCAGCAAGACCTCCATGTTACAGATAGGGAAACTGAGGCTCTGAGGGGTAAATTGAGCCTAGGTTGCTCTGCTATAATAGAGATACATTATAATGGGTTCGAGATAGTGTCCTACGGGCTGAGTTTTCACTGAAGGAAACAAGAGAATCAGTCCTGGCCAACTTTGGGGCTAATTTGGGCGTTTGCGCAGTTAGCAGTTAACCTGGGAACATGCGGGCAGGAAGTGTGACTCATTTTCAGCTGGCCCAGCAGCCCGCAGAGCTGAGGGAAGAGTTGAAGTCAGATACGAAGTCCCAATGACCCTGCATCTGGCTGGGTCACCCTGGTCGAGTCCCTTCCCCCAGGCGATGCCACAGCCCTGGGGCATCGTTTCCTCATTTGATAACTGGGCCTCGGATGCCCGCATCTTAGGTGGTGGTAAAATGAAGTGTTAAAGCACCTTTGTTTGCATGGCCTGGTATACAGCGGGTGCTCAATGCGTGTTCTTTCTTCCGTGCTGCAGCAGCACTCAGTCCCACTTCCACAAGGAGGAAACGGAAAGGCATGGATGCGGATGGGCTGCTGGCCTTGTCTCTGGGACCAAACCCCTAGAGATCCCGGGCCCCAGCAGGGGGCAGCAGTGAGGGAGGCTGCCCTAGGAAAAATTCCCCCCTCCCATGAAGAAAATGCCCTCCTGGCCTCATTGTACTGTGTTAGAGATATGAAGAAAAGAAAGAGACAGTTATTTTAATTGCCAGTGGAATGTTGTATTTCTAGGAAACCCAAAGGGAAAACCTCTAGAAAGCAATTAGAGCTTAGGAAGAACAATAGCATCCACACTATCAGCAATATTAGAAAATATAATGAAATCCGAGACACGTACAAAATGCAGCGCAGGCTTCCATCCCCTGGCCATGCCAGAGGGAGCCTTCCAAACTGGGCATCTGATTAGAGAGTGCACAAGACCCTTAAAGGTGTTCCCTAATTCTCAACATCAAGCTCTAATCCTGCGCCAGCACCATGTCACGCACATGTGCACACACGCACACAAAGCCTGCTCTTGGTCAAGACACCAGATCTTTGTCTAAGGCTTGGAGTGTCCTCTCCCCATGTCCTGACCTCCAAGACACAGGGCAAGCTCTGACTCCTAAAATGCATCCCACAGTGTGGCTTCCCATCTGTGGCCCGGGGGGGTCTCTCAGGGCCCTGACCACTCTATATCATTATTCTGGTCCATCTTGCCTACTAGGCCATCAGCTCTGTAGGAACAGGAATGAAGACAAAGTCATGTTCCTCTTTCTATTTAACCCCAGTATCAGAAAAAGCATCAACCCATGATAAAGTGCAAATCAGAATTGGCCACAGGGCTGGGAAGGCAACAGGGATGGGTGGAGACTGAGGCAAATTGAAAACTGCCCTTACCCTATCTAAACAAGGGGCAATTATCTCTGTTTCTTCCAGGCAGCTTGGTTTTTCAAAAGAAGCTAGAAACCCAAGATTTTTATGTGGAATTCCACAGTTTCTCCATGTGGCAACCAGTTCTATTTTTTAAAACCATAAAGGCCAGAAAATAGGTCGTGGGCAGCATTTCTGTAAGAGTCCCCAACTGTAACCTCAGATACAGAATATAAATGAAAGAACCAAGAACCAAAACAGCACACAGATGTGATTCCAAAATAGAGATTTATTTATTAAGGATCATTTAGTTTCTGCATAAAAATCATCAATTGTTCCTCATTGGGTTTTTTATTAAACACACATCAAATCTTTTGGGGTTGCTTGGTTTGCCCCAATACTTTAAAAAACATAAGCTCTTTTTAGCGCCAGGAAGGACCATTAAGGCAGTGAGGTGGCTTCATGAGTCTCTGCAGCTAGAAGGCACATTTCTCCCTCTCCAGAAATCCACTTGTTTCTTAGGTTGGAAGAGCTGTCCCTGAAGAAAATATTTATGCAGAAAAATGCAGATACAGTCATCAATGGTCAATTGTTTGTGCCCAATAGCTTGCAAAGAAATGGCCCCTTGGTCATCAAAGGCTTGCTGGTTGGTTTCAGCTATTAAGAAAACAAAAAACAAAGACTGTCTGGCCAAAGGCAGATGGTCTCTAATGACAGCACTGTGAGGTTGGGCTGTACAAATCACACTAGAACACACACCAGTTTGCTTTTGCTTTAAAGAATGCCACAATAAGAATCCTGCAAAATTTCGAATCAAATTTTTCATGGTCCCTAAGATACCCAAAGCATCGTTCAGTCAGCTCCTCAGAGGAACCAGCGCTTCCCTATGACGTGAGGTGTGTGCTGCTCCCCCAGGGCAGTGCTCCTTGGGGGGGGGGGCAAAACCCTAGGACTTGATGTATTAGAAATGTTAATTTTATTTATTTGCATTTATATTTTTGTGGTGCCAGGGATTGAACCCAGGGCCTCACGCATGCTAGCCAAGTGCTGTACCACTGAGCTATACCCCAAACTTCAAAATTTTTATTTTGAGATAGGATCTCGCTGATTTCCCCAAGCTGGGCTCAAACTTAGGATCCTCCTGTCTCAGCCTCCTGAGTAGCTAGGATTACAGGCATGTGCCACCAAGCCAGGCTGGTTAATTGATTTTATCACACTGAAACGAAGGTATACAGTCAGTCTGTGCTGTTATGAAAGTCAAAAGACTTGGAAGAGGATCATTACTTATTGCTCCATTAGAATAAACTAAAAAAAAAAAAAAAAAAAAACGACTTAAAAAACCAGGGCTGTCCCCTGCAGCCCAGGCTGGCCCGCTGGCTTGGTTCACAGTGATCAGGTTTGCTCGTTTCTGTGCGCAGCCCCGCGCGGGCGCCGCCTACACCTTGTAGTTGAGCTCCGCGTTCATCTTGGTGTACATCTCGTAGATGACGTCGATGGTGGCCGTGTAGTTGACCAGGAAGAGGCGGATCTTCTCCAGACACTCCTCCTCCGTCACGTTCTGCCCCTTGGAAAGCGCTTTCAGGAAGTCGGATTTGTAGGGGGCCGCGTAGAGCGCTGCCTTGAGGTGGGCGAGAGGGGATGGGGCGGGACGTTAGCTGGGAGCCGCTGGCGGCCCGCGGGGACGGGGGCTTCCCCAGGGTCTGTGTGGACGCGGCTGTGCCGTCCGTGGTGTGGGAAGGGAAAGGAAAAGGAAAGGAAGGCGTTATCCCTTCCACCCCAGGGGGCCCGCGGGAAGGACACCCGCCTGGAGACGGAGGACAGGGCTGGCTGCCAGCTCCAGCTTGGATCTCTTCTCGGGAAGCCGACTTTCTGAGTTGGGAGAAGGCTGCTAATCCCTGCTGTGGCCTCTTTCTTGTGTTTAGAGGGTGACACTTCCCTACATTTCAGGGCTTCCCTGACAGCTGAAAAAGGTACAGAGGCTCAGATTCACAGAACTGTAAAGCCAGGCTACAGCTTTGACAGCGCGGGGAGAATATAAACAGCGTTATCATTAATAATGATAGTAGTAGCTTTGTTTTACTGAATGTAAACTATGTGCCGAGCACTTGATACAGAGCAACTCATTTAATCTTCACAGTGATCCTTGTAGGGTCATTCCATGTTTTAAACCTATTTGAAAGCTGAGAAGACTAACGCTCAGGAAAGTACGTTCCCAGCCCCCACCTCCTGACCCTTTTTTTTTTTTTTTTTTTTGTTTGTTTGTTTGTTTGTTTGTTTGAGACAAGGTCCTACTATGTGAGTATGTTGCCCAGCCTGGCCTCAAACTCCTGGGCTTCAATGCTCCTCCTGCTTCAGCCTCCTGAGTAGCTGGGGCTAGGCGCGCACACGACTGTGCTCAGCCAGGCCTCCCCCTTTCGCACTGTGGGACATTGACTTTGCCCGTCTGGGCAGCACAGTCTGTGCAGCGGGGTGGGAACAGCGCCACCTCGTGGAGCGCTGCTGGAGATCACAGCTCCCGGGTAGCTGCCCTGGGCCGGGCCGCAGCACGCTGTCACTACTGAGAGTGGCTGCTGGGCCTTCACGGGGTAATGCGCGGCAGGAAGGCCGGGGTCTTGAGGAGCTCCCCAGGTAGGCCATGCCAGGGCAGATGGCCCATAGATGGCTGTGTTTCTACCCCGTGTCCTGTGTTTCTACCTTCCTGCCTGGACCCAGCCTGGCTCCCGACTGGGCCTCCTGGGTAAGAGGGGCTACGAGCGCCTGGTTCTCACGGCAGTGAGGACTCCCAGGCACTGTGGGCTGCAGCAGAAGGGCTGGCACAGCAGGCGGGGCACACCCACACCGAGTGAGATGGGACAGTAGGAGACAGGTGCCAGCAGCAGCACGCAGGGCACCCTGAAGGTCCTTGCACATCTCTCCAGCAGGCTTCTCAGCCTGGTGACCTAGGGACCCTCGACTAACCAAGCTGAAGCCCTGTGTCCAGGAACTCTGGCCAAGTCACCCTAACCCGGGCCACAAGAGCCTGCAGGCCACTGTTCTTTCAGCACACGCCTCCATGGGAACAAAGCCCTTCCTCTCCTCTCTGCCTGGTGTGAGAATCCAGGCGGCTTCCAAGGGGCCAAGCAGGCCAGCCCATCACCCATTTGTGGGCCCAAGGGGCCTTGCCCCAGATATTTTCTTTCCCTCTCTCTCTCCTTTGCAGTACTGGAAATTGAACCCAGGGCCTTTGCACTGAGCTACATCCATAGCTTTTTTTTTTTTTCCCTTTTTGAGAGAGGGTCTAAGTCACAAAGTTTCCCAGACTGGGCTTGAACTCATGACCCTCCTGCCTTGATCTTCAGCTGCTGGTCAGGCCTCCCAGGCTGAGGCACCCAGAGAGGCCCCAGGGAGCATCTGCAGTAATGGCCACCGTGTCATGCCCCAGGGCTGGCCACAAGCACACGAGGGCCCTCAGCACACCAGTACCAGCCTTACCCTCAAAGGACAGGGGGCCATTCCCAAACTCAGGGGCAAATACAGGCCCCAAAGATACAGCTAAAGACATGGGAGAGCCAAGCAGCCAGGTATAGTGGTGCACACCTGTAATCCCAGCACTCGGGAGGCTGAGGCGGGAGGACTGCTGTGAGTTCAAAGCCAGCCTGGGCTATAAGGTGAGTTCAAGGCTGGTCAGAACTAAATAGTGAGACCCTTTCTCAAAAACACAAAACCAAAACCAAACAAACAAACAAACAAACCCCAAAGCCAAAAAAAAAAAAAAAGGAAGTGGGAGAGCCAGGCATGGGGGTACATGCTTGTAATACCAGCACTTAGGAGGCTGAGGCAGGAGACTCCCCTCGAGTTTGAGGCCTATTCCTTGTAGTTGACCTCTGCATTCATCCTGGTGTACCACACAGTTGGCTACATAGTGAGACTCTGTCTCAGAAAACCAAAGCGGGCAAAAAACCTGGCAGAGCAGGAAATGGAATCTGCAAGCCTGTGGTCCTAGCCTGGGGACAGAATGGGGTTCCCTGGTCCCCTGGGGGTGGCTCACATGGAAGATCTTCTGCACAAGCCAGCCATGGTACTTCTTAAGGGCCATCTCGTAGGCCTTGGTGGCGTTGACGCGGATAAGGTTGGGGTGGTTCTCGTCCCGCTCGCCATCACAGATGCTCTGGAGGAAGATCTGGATGAAGCGGAGGCCTCTGCAGACAAAAGTGGAGAGCAGGTATTCAGGCCCCTCGTCTGCAAGCTGGTGCACCACCACCCCATCATGGCGGCCCTGCCAGCTGTGAGCCGGAAGTACATTCACACAAAAGGGAGTGGCTCTCCCTCATCTGCTATCTTGTACTCCTGCTTATAAGGAATAGGACCGCTGGCTCAACTCAACAACCCCCAAGTCCCTTCTTCCCACCAGAGCCGGTGCTGGCCCCTGACGATGGTCCCCGCCAGGCTTCAAGACCCACAAGGGCAGGGTCTGGGCCTGCCTTGCCTATTTCTGCGGCCACGTGGCCTCTCACAGGCTGACGTGTGGCAGGTGGCCATGGGGGCGGGGGCGGTGAAGCCACAGTGCTGGCCCACGAAGGGCTCATGGACCAGGGACACATTGGCACACTGATCAGCCTGGCCCTGGGCCCACCCAGGCTCCTCATGGCCACCCTGCTGCCTACCCCAAGCCGTGGTCTGTAATTCCAGTGGCCACTCCAAGAGCCAGGAGGAGGAGGTGGGGATGGCAGGGTGCCCAAATCAAAAATCCAATGAGTGCCAGCCCTGGGATTATCTGAGTAGGCTCAGAGCAGTGTCCCCAGCCCATAGGATGCATTTGTGCAAATTACACAGAACTCTTCCTCAAGATGCTGTATTTCTAGCCAGGCATGGTGGTGCACACCTGTAACCCCAGCACTCAGGAGGCTCAGGCAGGGGAATCACTAAAAATTTGAGGCTAGCCTGGGCTGCACAGTGAGACCCTGTCTCAAAAAACAAACAAAAAAATTCTGTTTTTCTGTCAAGAAACTGTCAAAATATACAAATCTGCCTTGTACATATATGACCAGCCCCAGACAGGGTACCTCTGTGCAGTACACAGCCTACACAGCTGTGCTTATGAGACCGGGCCCTCAGTAGACTTTTCCCAGCCATTGATTAGCATTGCACCAGAAGGGCATCTGAACCCATGCTGGCAGTGGCAAGGATTGCTTCCCTCCTCCACAGCATGGGGACACTTCTGGGCCCTACCCCCAAGCACATCACCTTTTCAGCCACATCAGCGCCAGTGTGGCCCCCACTTTGGGCCAATCTGTTCCATACATTTCTTTCTCCACCTCCAGGATGTTCTGCAGGGTCCGGAACTTGGCTGGGTTGGTGTCGTACACGGCTTTGATTTTCTGAAATGCAGCACATGCGGTTTTCCCCTTGGAGAGGCTGCCCCCACAGACAGCGCCCCCCCATACCAGGGGGAGGAGCAACCACAGGCACCTCCTCCGCTTTCCCACCCGCTGGGAGCAGCAGGGACAGGACCTGTCCTGTCCTAACAGGAAATGCCCCATCTTTGTGTTTGCTGAGTGCGTCCCCTGAGCCAGAGCACACCAAGTGCTTTGTGAGTGCTGCCTTATTGGATGCTTATGGCTACCCAAGTGTTGCTCTGCCAGTACCCAATTTACAGATCAGGACACTGAGGCTCAGAGAGGGACAGTGACGTGGTGCAAGTGGAAGTGGGTGCAGGTGGGAGTAGGTCCCACCTCGGCTGGCTTGAGAGTCCATGTCCTCCAACCACTGGCAACATTGCCTTGGGCAGCGGGCCCCTGAGGTTTTGCTTTTAGGGGATGAGTGAAATCTTGGATTCAAACACTCGAGGATCATCTTAGGATTCAAGGATGTCCAGACTCAAAGGCTTCTAAAGAATCCAGGTGGTCCTGGGTGTGAATCCCAGCTCAGCCACTTTCTTGCTGTGACCCTGAGTGAGCCCCTCAACCCCTCTGAGCGGAGGGGATTTCCTGAAATGAAGCACATGGGGACAACAGAACCAGCCTCCTGGGGCTGCTGGGATGTAGAAATGAGACCGTATGGTGGGTCCCAAGGCACGGGTAGGCCCTAAGGAGATCCTCACAGGAGGGCAGATGGCATAGGGAATCCCCAGAACTGAGGAGCAAGCGAGTCAGGCCACAGCCACTCACGGACTTTGGAGGGTTTTTGTATTTTGTTTTGCGGTACTGGCAACCAAACCCAGGACCTTCCACTGAGCTACGTCCCCAGCTCTATTTTTATTTTGAAACAGGGTCTCACTATGTCTGAGCTCAGCTCAAACGTGCAATCCTCCTGCCTCAGCCTCCTGGAGTGCTGGAATTATAGGTGTGTAGCTGCAGTTTACTTCTCTTTGGGCGGAGGTAAACAAAAGACAGCAGCAGGCCCCTTCTCAGGGTCAGCGCTTAAGACTCTGGTCCCACCCAGGCTGCACCTAGATGGCTTGACCCGAGGAGGAGCGGAGCCCTGGGCCCAGCCTATTTCCTGAGCCTCCTTCTTCTTCCCAGGCTGGGAGTTTGTGGCTGCCACACCAAGTACTAACCGTGATGTTGCCGCTTATGTCTGCCTTGATGGGCATGAACACGGGGGACCCGAGGCAATCTGGGGACAAAATGACAAGAGAGAGTTAGATTCCCCACAAGGGTAATAGGACAACCATGAGCCACCGAGGACTGGGGACTTCAGGGGAGGAAAACTGGTGTGTTTAGGGGCAGGCAGAGTGTTACAGGTGTTAGGAAGGCTCTGTGGGCCAGCAAATTTGGGGAGTGCTGGGCTCCAGGTGGAACTGGGTTATACTGCAGGACTTGCCAGAGCCTGTAAATCTAAATGGAATATCAAGGAGACAAACCCTTTGTCCACACCTCTCTTTCCCTAGAACAGAACTGAACTTTCTATAGTGACGGAAACGTTCTGTCTTTGCGCTGTCCAGTATGGCACCCACATGATACCCAGCACTTGCAGGCTGGGTGCCTGCCTTCAGCTGAGTCTCACATTCCCAGCTAGCAAATGGGACAACAGAACGCATCATGGAGATGTGGCGAGGACTACTTAAAAGCGTCCAGTTCCAAGACGCAGTCCGTTCATCTCCAGAATCTCAATGTTCTTCAACAGAAGCCATCTGTGTTTTCTTGACAGGATGGAACATGGGACCCCAGATAACAACTTCCGGTAGGTGAAAGGCAGATCCAGGCGTGGCCTGGCTGTGCTTGGAACTCTGTGCTCCACGTAAAACCTCTCACTATCCCCTTCTTTGTCTCCCTTGGCAGGTCGCTATGAGGACCAAGGACATGGCACCAGGCGAAGCTCCCGCAGAGGGCTGGGGATAGTGGAGGATACACTCATGCACTTCTCAGGTGGCCCTCACCCTGGAGCCTGCAGAGGACAGCTACACTCCCCCACCCAGCAACCTTGCTGGATCCAGAGAAGAGGATTCATTAAGCTGGACACAGAGCCCAGGGGACGAGGACCCCAAGATGGGCCAGAGGCGGACGCGAACCCACAGGAGGGACACGCCACTGCCCGGGAGGCCGGAGCAGTCTCTGGGTATGCGGGGAATTCTGCAGGCCAGATTCCGGCCATGGGCAGCGGGCGCAGCTGGCCGGCCATCTGGAACATGCTAACCGCAGCTGTGAAATGAGGTGCATGGAGTCAGCATGAGATGCTTAAACCAAACACCCATTGCATGGTGGAAAGTAGGTGGGCTAGGGATGCAGACAGTTCTGAACTGTGGCCTGGCCACTGCTCAGCGGGGCGGCTCGCCTCACCTCTGTGTGTCTTGGTTTCGTCATGTGTCCAATTGAGCAGCAATGGGACTTACTTCATAAGGATGTCATAGGAATTAAAAATAATGTACCAGGGGCCAGTGAGATAGCTCAGCAGCATAAGCGCCTACCTGGCAAGAACAAGGGCCCGAGTTCGACTCCCGGAACCCACATACGGAAAAAGGGCCGGTGATATCGCTCACCGGCACGGGCGCCTGCTGGCGCACGAGGTCCTGAGGTCAACCCCCAGTACCCACACACACAAAAAAATAATGACAATAATGTACCAGATTGAGGGTGTAACTCAGTGGTTGAACATGTGCTCAGTATGTACTAGGCCCTGGCTTTAATTCTCAACACCAAAAATAAGAAAGAAAAATAACGCATCAGACCCACTTGGCAGAATACCTGTGCACGATGAACACTCAATAATTGGACCTCAATCATTCGTTTGACTTCGTATCATTTCCTGGGTCAGGATCCACTGTCCAGCCAATGTCCCATGAGCCTCTGCTGCATGGGAATCACCCTCGACCTGTGGCCCCAGCCACTCCACTCCCACATCCCTCCTCTCCAACTGCGGGCCATCTGACACAGTCCTCCGGCTGAGCCACAGGCCACTCCTCTCAGCCAGTGAGCCTCCTTGCAAAGCCTGTGGGGCGAGTCTCCCCCAAGGGCCAGGCCTGAACCTTCTCTCCCAGGACCGCTTCAGAAGTGGTTCTGAGGTGCTAGGTAGGGGTGCAGGATGCCTGGTCTACCTAACCCTGGGTGCTCTGGCTCCCAGCCAGGCCTGCAGAGGTCATCAATGCAGTCACTGTCCCATCCGCCTTTAGCCTTGTGTAATGTATGTTGGACATCCTGGCCGGTCATTCCTGTCATCTGTTAGCCCCCTGCAGAGCCACTCAGAGTGAGCCCTGATTGTCCTTAGTGCTTTGGGCTGATCTTCAACCACACCCTCCAAACAAGGAAGGCGGGGGCCAAGGCTTGGTGACAGATCATTGGCAACCATGGGAGTGCTACTAGCTATTCTCAAAGACTCAAGTCCTTCAGGTTTGTTTGTTTTTTTTCCTCCCAGTATTGTGGATTTAACCCAGGGGTGCTCTAGCACTGAGCTACCCCCCAACCCTTTTTATTTTTTGAGACAGGATCTGGCTAAGTTGCCCAGGTTGGCCTTGCAATCCTCCTGTCTCAGCTTGCCGAGTAGCTGGGATTAGAGGCTTGTGCCAGCAGGCCTGGCTTTGATGTGTATTTTAGAGATGCAGACAAAAATGTTACTGGGCTTCCTTGGCTCTGACCACGGTTCTGGTGGCAGGGAGAAAGGCTTTTTGTTTCGGGTTCTCCTGACAGTGTGCTCCGAAGGTCACGAGGCTGCCATGGTCAGCAGTCACCAGGCCCCAACAGCAGCATTTATTGTGCGCTGTGGCCATTATACAGGGTAGCGGCATCTGCTCAACTGCAGGGGAAGAATGTGCTGGCTGAAGGGCACCACTGAGGCTGGGGACCTGCAAAAGCGGAGTGCGGGTACAGGCCCTAGAATCCGCTTTCCTGTTACACCTGGAGGGTGTGGGCCAGGAGCTTCCGGAGGGTGTGGGCCAAGGGCAGTGGGCCAGGAGCTTCCAGAGGGGGCTGCCTGTGATTGCTGGAGAGGTGGCCTAGTGCTCTAGAGCAAGCTGGTCCTGGGTTCAAATCCTGACTTTGGTGTGACTTTGGCCAAGTGATTCAATGACTTGGGGTCAGGTCCTTCACTTCCTATAGCCCAGAGATGCTATGCAAATGGAAGTGCTCCAGGCGCAGGTGGGCCAAAGC
This sequence comes from Erethizon dorsatum, assembly GCA_028451465.1. Lineage (NCBI taxonomy): Eukaryota > Metazoa > Chordata > Mammalia > Rodentia > Erethizontidae > Erethizon > Erethizon dorsatum. Next base: position 108,631,401 of record CM051830.1, on the reverse strand, counting down.
CTGCTTCAGTATCACCCACCAGCTGAAGGCTCTGGGCCCATTTGTTCATGGTGCGGTTGGAGGATACCAAGTCCAGGGAAGACAACTGACTTACCCAAGACCAAAATGAGAGCCAGTAACTGGGAACCGACACAGAGCTAAGGCTGGTTCTAGTACGCCCTGGACTTTCCTTCTAGAATGTTCCTATGTGTTCATGTGAACTCAAGGAAAATGAGGGAACTCTGACAGGGAAACCAGGGGATGATTTTAATTCCCAAGCATACGGTGGCCTTTCTAACACTTTAAATTTAAACTTGTCCTGTTCCCAGACAGAATGTGACAAGTTTTTAGCAGGTTTCCAGCCTTACCTTTCCTTCAGATTGCAGCCTGCCCCAAAATTGCCTGTCTTGTTTTACCAGTTTGCAGTTACCCCAAACTTGTTTTGTCTTAATTGTTGTCAGCAAACAGGATACTTAATATGCCAGCCAGAACCTGTCTGCCTAGAGGGAGGGAGGGGGCTTGGATGGCTTTCTAGTTCATCCAAGAACTAGAAAGGAAGCTGTGTTGAGAAAAAGAAAAAAATCAGATAAAATCCCACCTCTTCATAAGCCTTGGGCATGGGTTCTAAATACAGTAAAGCCTTGGTTATCTAAGATACCTGACAAATTTCCCCTTTGTTTAGCAGAGAAAATTTGTTTCTAAGCATATTATTTGACTCAGAAGACATGAGGAAAAGACCAACAAATCTTGATTATAAAAACCAGAAACTTCCTACACAGAAGTGGGAGAAAATCCTACTCTCAAAGCCAAACAACAAATTGAGGTGAGAGGGTGTTATCTGTGTAAAAAATATAATAGATAAAATGCTATTATCCCTAATATGTAAAGATTTCTTACGAAATCAAGAAAAAAAACCCAGCCCTATAAGGCAAAGGACAAGTCACAGAAGAAATGAAAAGATGCTTAATCTCCACAACAGAAAGAAAATAAAATTAAAACAGTAAAATATTTTCCATCTACCAAATAATTTTATGAATGTACCAACTTTCTCTAGTTCAACCATTTAAGATGGAATTCACCAAAATGTAACACAAATGTTCCTACTTTCACACAACAAGCCACTTGTAACTTTCTAAACAGGGCCATCAGCAAAAATATGAATTACGGTGCCATGTGTAGTGGCATGCACCTGTAGTTTCGGTTACTTGGGAGGCTGAGGTAGGAGGAGCAAAAGTTCAAGGCCAGCCTGGGCAACTTAGTGAGTTCCCAGATCAAAAAGAAAAAGGAAAAGAACATTCCTCCTGCTGCTGCTGGCTACTCCTTCCTGCTCTGTCTGCAGTGCTTCGCTGGATATTTAACAAGCTAACAGCCAACCGTTCCAGAGCCACCTACAAACCAAAGGAGACAAGTACCAAGCCAGGGATTCTTGCATGACTTCTGTGACAACTCTGGATGGACAGGGGCCACATCAGGCTTCCTGGTTGGGTCTCATGCTTCAGCTCAGATGGGTGACACTGCCCAGGAGGGAGCCCATAAGCCATAGGAGCAGTTCCCATCAGCTACCCAGAAATAGACTCATTTCCTCTTTTTCAGGCCTCAACACAGTTGGAGAGCACTCATTGGCCCAATGCCCTGAGCAAGAACACAGCACAGCTGGGACGCAGCTTAATGGTACAGCACTTGCTTAGCACACGCAGGCCACAGATCCAACCCCCAGCACCACAAAAGAAGACCACAACACACATCTGGAAATTTCCAGGCTGCCCCACAATGCTTTCATCCCTTTTCAGCAGTGAGGTACCTGAATTGCCCCGGCTGGGCCACCCTCTCATTTCATCTCAGGCACACTTTCATTCAAGAACAACACGTGCACTGTTTTTGAGATGCGCAGTTCACTTTCAACCTCAATGACTCAGGAAGGGCACACAACCCAACCCAATCCAGAAGTATTTATTTCCAAAAAGGAGGAGCAAGAGACCGCATTGCAATGCTAGCAGCCCGAGGTGGGAGGTTCTAATTCGCATTCAACTCTTTATCATAGCTGGATAATAAAGTTCAGTTGTTAAACACAGAGGGCAGATTAACTTTACAGGGTTACAAAGATCATAATGGGAGGCTCTCAAATTACACTGATGGAGATGAATCATTTATTCACAGGATGGGGGTGTCACCGCTCAGGTCACAGTGAAGGCCATTTTGAAGGACATGAACCCAGAGGATGCCCCCATTCCTAAAACTGGTTCCTGCTCTGCATTTTCCTATCTAAAAAGGAAAGAATGTTTATAAACAATTCAAAATATTGTTTTAAAAAGTCACCCAGGGCCAGGGATATAGCTCAGTGGCACAGTGCCTGCCTGGCAAGTGCAAGGTTCTGAGTTCGATTCCCAGTACCAAAAAAAAAAGTCACCCATAGCATGCCAACCCTTTGTCCACAATTGCCTTCTTTGGCAAAGAAACAGCCTTGAACTGGAAATGCAGTTGGGGAAATTACTTCTCTGACTATGTGGCCTGAGAGAAATCTGCTCACTTTCTAAGCCACAAGTTCCTCATTTTTTTTTCTTTTTCTTTTTTTTTTTTTGTGGTACTGGGTATCGAACTCAGGACCTTACGCTTGCCAGGCAGGCGCTGCACTGCTGAGCTATATCCCTGGCCCCTAAGTTCCTCATTGGTAAAATGAGGCTAATAATGACCCACTTCACAGGGTTGTTGGGAGGTTTAAATGAGACTGTATAAAAAGATTCAGGCTAGGTGTGGTAGTGCACATCTGTAGTTCCAGTACTCTGGGAGGCTGAGGCAGGAGGATCACAAGTTCAAGCCCAGCCTAGGCAACTCAGTGACTTAGAGAGACTCTGTCTCAAAATAAAAAATGGGCTGGGGTTCAGTGTGAAGGGCCTTCAGTTCAATCCCCAGTACCAAAGTGGGGGAAGGGAGATGTTAATAGTTTCTGGCACCTAGTAGGTAAGTGCTCAGTTATGCCTATTATTGTACATTAAATCACCATCTTTATATTTGGCAACAGGCAAAGCTTTCCTTTAGAGAAGAAATCCAGAAAATAATGATTCTGATTAAGAAAGGAGATACAGGAGCTGGGCATGGCGGCATACACCTGTAACCCCAGCACTCAGGAGGCTGAGGCAGGAGGATCCCTGCAAGTTTGAGGCCAGCCTGGGCTACATAGTGAGTACGAGGCCAGCCTAGGATACACAGTGAGACCCTGTCTCAAAACAAACAAACAAACAATAAAGGAGAGAGAGATATGGCTTAGTGGTAGAGCACTTGCCCAGCCTGTATAAGGCTCTGGCTTTGATCCCTAGAATGTTGAAAGAGAAAGAGGGCTGGGGATGTGGCTCTGTGGTAGAGTACAGTACTTGCCTAGCAGTGCTGGGTTCCTGCCCCAGCAAAAATAAATAGATAAGAAGGAAGGAGAAAGAGAGACTGATGATTGAAATAGGAAATATTAGCAGAACTCCCCTAGTCATAAAATAACGACTTCAAGTGATTCCAGACCATTAAAACGGGGCCTCAGAAGGGGGTGAATCAAGGCCCTCGAGCTACAGCAGCACAGAGAAGGAACCATTCTAGAGCCCGGGGAGGTGCAGGCCGCTGCTGCCTGCCTGCCTGGCTGCCAAGGTGGAAAGCTGAGGTTTTACAGCAACCTGGAGAGGGCTGAGCCATAGTAATGACTTTGAAAAGCTAGGATATAGTTAACATCATGACAATAAAAAAGGAAGAATAAAGAGAGACCATGATACCAGTACCACTATAAGAGTAAAACAAAAGGATTAGCCTTCGTCCACCCAGCCAGGTTTTAAGCTGAAACAATGAAACCTAAGACTAGAACCCATCATTTCCGTCCTAACAAGCTTAGTGAAATCAGCACACTGTCCCGCTGCATGCGCAGAGCTTCCCATCGCTTCCCCTCCACCACAGACACGGGGGAAGGGGACAGGGGACAGGGCTGCTTCTGCCCCCAGAGGACTGCCCATCAGCAGCACTGGTCTACCTTTGTCACTTTGTCATATCCCTTCACCTCTCTGAACCTCAGTTTCCTCTTCTATAAAATGGTGCCAATTCTTCTTCTTTCTGAAGATTCTCATGAGGATTAGAAATAAGTGACAGCTCCTTGAGGCCATCCTCTTAAGTGAAAAGAACTGGACACATGTGAATATCGCACTGTTTCTCTGGTGTGAGAAACCGAAAGTGTACATAAGGGACAAAATATATAATAGATATTGTGAAACAGGAAGAAAACGTTCAAATGGGAAGGGGAACTAGGGGAGGGGAGGAGGAAAGAAAGGAAGGGGAAAAAATGATGAAAAAAGAGGGAAAAAATGGAAACAAAGCTTTTGTAAATAAGGAGGGGGAAGAGGGGTTGAAGGGAGGATAGGGGAATGGGGGAAAAAGAGAATCAAGATATATCATGTACAGTTAGGAATTCCCTATGATGTGATCATTACGTATACCTAAAATGTACCAGTAAACTTAATTAAAAAAAAAAAAGAAAAGAAAAGAAAAGAAAGAAATGACATCTGGTTCAGGATTGGCCCCGGCAGCCACTCAAAGTGTGGGTTACCTAGCCAGGATCCGGCCACGCGCTTGCATTTCACAGAGCCCTTTGTTGTACATCTTCCCATTCCATTTCAGCTCTACACTGGCTGGCCACCCACCCTCTGCCAGGCATGTCACTGGGCACCAGGAGGGCCCAAGCTCTGTGCCCAAGGGAGTCACAGTGCAGCAGCCACTCCACAGAGCAGGAGAGGAGAGGAGGAGAGGAGGGTGCCAACGTTGAGCCAGCGAGTCCCCACGCACACTGGGCGTTTCTGTCGGGCGGCTCCCTTCTGTTCTCCTCAGCGGCAGAGGCCAGACCTCAGGGCCTGACTTCTCTGAGCACAAGGGACAATGTCCCCTCAGTCATCAGGGCAGGGCAAGCGGGCACCAAGAGCCTGTACTCTGTGCTGGGATGAGTCTCAGACTGAAGCACCCCATGGCTGATCTGGCACCTGACAATTGGTCACCCAGGCTCTGGAGGTGGCAGATCCCTGCTACATCCCAAGCGCTGTGTGGCTTGTCCTGCCTGTGCAAAGACGGGGTGACTCTAGGCATGGAGGGTCAATACTATCATGTGAGATCACCTCCATTGACCCTCTTGGGGGGCTGTTTCCTGTTTCATAGTTGGGGCTGCAGACTCAGAGAGGAAAGGACTTGCTCACAGACACACAGCTCGGTCCCCTACCCTTATCCCCTGCCCACAGAACTCAAGTTCCGGCTGGCTCAGTGTGATCTGAATGGCCGTGTTTCTTTCCACTCATCTGTCCAGGGTGTACAGGGCATGGATGTCAGAGGGAAAGAGTCAGATTCAAAGTGACTTCTGCCGGGCGTGGTTGTGCACACCCGTAATCCCAACACTCGGGAGGCTGAGGCAGGAGGATCACAGTGAGTTTGAGGCCAGCCTGGACTACATAGTGAGACCCTGCCTCAAAAAAAAAAAAAAAAAAAAAGTGACTTCATCTTTGAGCCTCAAAAACAGCCAGCTTGACAGGAAACACACTGGGGCTGGTGGCAGCCTCTGCCGCTTCCTCAAATTATACTTGGGCCTGGTGACATCTCAAGTGGGCATCACCCAGGAGGTGCTCCCAAAGGCTCACGAAGCCTCACTATGTTACATCCTTGCAAATGTACCTCCAACTGCAAACAGCTTCAAGATGGTACAAACTACGGCAGAAACTGTCCTTTTGGCTCTGTCTCCCCACAAGACATACTTTCTTCTTTCAAGTGTCCCTCTCAGGTACACAGTCTAGGTCCCCTTCCTCTAGAATCCTGCTCTCAACAGACAACCAAAATGAGAACTAAACTGCTACACTGGGAGGGTGAACAGAGTTTCTCATTTGTCTTTCTTGGGATTGTCTATATGAAGACAAAACTCAACTTGTATTTGTATTCCACTTCAAACAAACAAACGCAGCAAGGATGTGGCAGGTGCCCCAAATCCCAGAAAACATTTGCTGCTCAGAGCTTCCTTACAGACCAAGGAGGGTTGGGGCATTGTTAGCCCAGGTCCTAATTAAAGGAAAGCTGGACTATTTGGGCTCCCTCCGACCAGGGTGACTTCCACACCTAGCCATTCTAATTTGCATACAAATAAGAGGGAGTTACCCAGCTTGGGAGTTTCCCTCAAAGGAAACAGGCAGATCAGGTTGGCTCCCAGGCCAGTTATAATGTGGCAAAGTCACCACAGTGCCAGCGGAGCTGCTGGACTTCCTCAGTGGTCAATCAGGCTGGTTCCCAGAGGGCTGAGGAAGAGGAAGCCAGGGCAGCAGGCAGGCACAGCACAAGAGCACCGCGTGAGGAGTCCAGAGGTCTGAGTTCTAGCCTGCCTATTCTGGCTGCTCCCCGGCTGTGTGACTCTCACAAGTCACCTAACCTCTCTGCCCTCAGTTTTTTGGGTTTTTTTTGGGGGGGTGCGTAAAACAAGAAGATAAACTCGTGCTTCTAGACTACCAAAGTGGAGCAAGCAATGAATCAAAAGTGATGGGAGGGCCGGGGATATAGTTCAACGGCACAGTGCTCACCTGGCAAGCATGAGGTCGTGAGTTTGATCCTTGGTACCACAAAAAAAAAAAGAAAAGGTGATGGGAAAACTCTCTTTCTGGGCTCACTCTAGGCCTGTGTAATGAGTACCAGGCACCTGTGAGGCCAGATTCTACTGACATCCATTTAACGGTGCTAAGAGGCACTGATGAAGAAAGGTCAGCCCCAGAATGTGGATCTCAAGAAATCATTACCTTTAGCTCCTCCATCTCTGGTTTCTTTCTAAAGAGTAATGGCAAATAAATGCCATCTCAAGTACCAACTCTAATTGACCTGGAATGGTTGGGTTAAGAAAGATGTCAAAGGGCCAGTGAGATGGCTCGGCGGCGTAAGCGCCTGCCTGGCAAGTGCGAGGGCCCGAGTTCAACTCCCGGAACCCACATACGAAAAAAGGGCCAGTGATACCGCTCAGCGGCACAGGCACCTGCCGGCACGCGAGGTCCTGAGGTCGACCCCCGGTACCCACCAAAAAAAAAAAAAAAGAAAGATGTCGAGGCTGCCAGGCATGGTGGTGCACGTCTGTAATCCCAGCACTCTGGGAGGCTGAGGCAGGAAGATCGCAAGTTTTTGTTTTTGCAATAGGGTCTTGCTATGTAGTTCAGGCAGGCCTTAAAATCACTATGTAGACCAGGCTGGCCTTGAACCCACGGTTATCCTACTGCCTCAGCCTCCCAAGTGCTAGGATTATAGGCATGTGCCACCACGCCCACCTAGGACTGCAAATTTGAGCCCAGCCTGGGCAACTTAACAAGACCCTATCTGAAAATAAAAAATAAAAGAGGGCTGGAGATGTAGCTCAGTGCAGTAGCCCTGTGGGCTGTCTGTCTTTCCTGTGCAAAGATGGGGTGACTCTGGGCACGGAGATCCAGTATCGCAATTCTTCTGTTCAATCCCTACTACCACAAAAGAAAGAAAAGATACAAAGAAAGACAAAAGGAAAAAGAGACAGAAAAAAAGATGAAAAGACTCCAAGGCTGCCTGTAGGCTCAAAAGGGAAAAGAGTATCGTGATTGATTAATAATGTCTGCTGAGTACAGGATATGAAAGGTGTTATATATTTCAATTTAGTCATGTACTTTAATTAAATCATCTATTTTAATTTGGAAAGAGAGAAAGGCAAAGCATTTTCAGCAAGAACCCAGAAGAACAGGAAGGAACTAAAAGCGTTCAGCAAGTATTCTAGCTCACCAAGTGCTAGGCACTGAAATAACTCAAAGTCACAGAACGTGACAGGTTCTGAGTCTAAGGGAGTCGGAAAAGACTTTCTGGGTGAGGTGACTGATAAGCTAATTCCTTAAGGATGTGTGGAACCCAGCCAGACAAAAGGAAGGGGTGGGCTGGAGAGCAGAGTGATTCACCAGGCAAAAAGACTGTGGCACAGTGCCATTTGTGGAGCTGCAAGCCATTCCGAAAGCCAATAGCACAGACTTCAGGATGAGGTGATAGGGAGCCACTGAGGATTCTAGGCAGGGAGTGGCAAGACTAAAGGACATCTAAGTCTCCCTGTCTCTGCTCACCAACTGTTAATGCCCCAGGCCTGCTGCATAATTGACCTAAAAAAAAATGAGAAAGCAGACTTCACATAAGTCAGTCTTGCAAACTGATCAGTCAGGTAAGATCCGATTACCAGGTCAGAGTAGAGAAAAAAGATGGATAAAAGGCTGGCCTCTAAGTGGATGTAGTAAAACCTGTACAACTTGAGAGATTCAGGCTAGAGATACGGAGAAAGGGCAAGCCTGAGATGAAGACGCCTAAACCAGATGAGCAGGAGGCTTATTCGCAGCCCACACCCAGTGAAGCATACAGAATCAGCACTTAAGCCCGACCAATCCTGTCACAAACCACACCCCACAAAGGCTAAAGAAATGTGGCTGCCCCAATAGGTTAAAAGCCTTCACACCCTGGGACCCTGTCATCTCACTTCTAAAAATGAGAAATATAGAAAGAACTGTGCAAAGAAACATGCACGAAGATGTTTGGTATAGCACTGTTTACCAGAGTGAAAAATAAGAAGCAACCTGAGTGTCCCAAAGTAGGGGATGGTTTAGATAAATTATGACCACATTCAAGCAACGCACTCTTAAGCAGCTATGAAAAATGATGACTGACATGGAAAGACAGTCATGCTATATTGCTAGATAAAATAGGTCATGTATTTTTTCAAAGGTAGATATACATGGGTGTACAAGGATAATACTCTGAAATCCAGCAGTCTTTCCTTAAAAACCTTACTTCAAAAGGATGTGGGAGGATTAATGAACTCATTACAGACAGTAGCACATAGTAAATGCTCAATAAATAGCAGGCATTATTAGCTTTTGCTCAATTTTCCTTCAATGAATAGATCTCTCTGGTAGAATTAAATACCTCTTTTAAAACGCAGCTTGGGCTGGTGAGAGCTCAGCAGCATAAGCACCTACCTGGCAAGCGTGAGGTCCTGAGTTCGACTCCTGGTACCCACATGCGAAAAAAGGGCCGGTGATATTGCTCAGCAGCATGGGTGCCAGCTGGCGCGTAAGGTCCTGAGGTTGACCCCCGGTACCCACAAACAAACAAGCAAACAAACAAACAAAAAAACACACAGCTTTCAGTCTTCTACTGTACCTATATTTCTAAAGCAATAGCTCTCAATGAAGCGTGATTTTGCCTCCCTGGAGATAGTTTTCGTTGTCACAACTTCAGGACAGGGGATGCTACCTAGTAGGCAGAGGCCTGGGATGCTACTCAGCACCTTACAAAGCACAGGACAGCCCCTCAAGAATGACCTGGCCCCCAATGTTGCCAGTATCACTATGGAAAAACCCTGATTTGGAAGAAACTATCACTGCAATGCCTCTCCGACTCCTTGAGACAGTCGCTCCCGACCAGCTCCACTGGAGAGACACACGCATCACCCAGATCATCCAGGCAACCAGACAGATACTCCCTAAATCTATACAACGCCCCTGCTACGGAGCTCACAGAAGATACCAACCCACCACAGAGCCCCTGAGAAAAGCCAGGGTACAAGCGTCTTCCTCAAACTCAGGAGTCTTAAACTCTCAGGAATAAGTTTCTTCCTGGAAGCGCTGACCGGTTCAAAGTGGATTATCACTTTCAGTTTATTTGTTTGTTTGTTTGTCTTGTTTTGTTTTGCTTTGTTTTATCACTTTCTATCACTTTCGTTTCTTCTTAAGGGTGCTAAGAATTCCCCTCTTCTGGGGAACAGTAAACAGCCCTGGTGGGCAGAGCTGCCTGGAGTGGTTAACCCTTTGTGAGCCAACCCCACTGAGGCTTCTGTCTCAATGGTACTTCTGTCCACAGCTGTGACACCCACAGCACAGGACCAGAGCAGAAACAAAGGTCCTTAGATACCAGGAAAAGGGAGGCGGGGACGCTCTTCTTCCCAGGCTCCAGCTGTCACCTCTCCCTGTCTTCCCAAACCACCCAGACCATTGCATCCAACCATGGTGCCTCCCAGCACAGAACTGGCATGTACCTCTGTTGAAGATAAGGGAAAAAGGCCACAGAGCCTAACCTGGGATCCTCCACCTCAGCACTGCTGACATTTGTGACCGGGTCATTCTTTGTGGTGGGGACACTGTGCTGTGTACTGTAAGATACTTAACAACACCCCTGTAGCACCCTGGAACATCCAATAGCCCCCACTGTGTTGACAAACAAAAGTGTCTCCAAACATTGTCAGATGTCCCCTAAGGGACAAAATTGCCCTCAGTTGAGACCCACTGGCTTAGACAGATTCTGGATCCCTGTGCAGGACAAGCTGGCTCTGACTTGCAAATACTCATAATACCAAAGAGGAAACAAACAAACAAATAATACAACCTGGTTACAAAATGCTGCAATGCTAAAGCAAGTTAGCTCATAAGCCCCTACCTGGAGATGCAATATTACTTCAAGCTGAGATACTAAGCAAGTTTTGTACATTGGACAGTATTGACGAGCACCTGCTATGCGCTGGACACCACTCCAGGCACTGGGGACATAGAAGTGGATGTAAATGACAGAGACTTGCTCTCAGGTTGCTGACCCAGGTCTGAGATGTGCAAATCAGGCAAGTGCAATTACCCAGCACTGATTAATCATTTACTGTGGGAAGGAACCAAAACTACCTCCAGGAACTTACAGATATAAAACCCATCCCCAAGGCCCAGCTAAGGAAGAGTTGGCACTTACGGGCTCCAGTGCTTTACAAACACACTCTCCTTTACTCCTCCTGGCTAATGAGATCAGCATCCTCATTTCATGGATGGGGACCCTGAGATCCAAGAGGTGGAGAAGGAAAACTAGGATATGACTCGGCCTGGCCACAACCACACCTGTGGGAACTGCTGCCCTCAACAAGCCCTGGTCACCCACTAGGGCCAGAGTGAGACTGCCCTGGATACCAAATCTCTGCAATCCAAGCCAGTCTTAGGTTCAGCCTGTTTGTGGGCTTCAGCTGGATTCTGCCCCAGAGGCTGGTATCTTCCTGCAGGGCCACCAAGTGAACGGGCAGAGCAGAGCACTGAGAGAGTCCCATAGGCAAGAAGAAAGCAGAGGCTCAGGTTGCACCCTTTACCATAGGGAAAGGCAAAGAGGGCAGGGGCAGATGGCATTGGCTTCTGTTTCCCATTTTCCATCCAGGGCCTGGCCTGGGCTGGGGGAGGGGAGGGGAGGGCAGAAAGTCTGAAACTGGCTTAGGGTCCACCTTTCCAGTGTTCCCATGACCTCTTCAACATGAGCCCAAAGGCCCAAAACAAGGAAGGGATTCATGCCACGCACTTTGAGTATAACATCACCCCACAGAACAGCTCCCCTCACCCTGACCCCTGTCCTACACGGTGGAAAAATTTTAGGTGACTTCCCCTAGAAAAGGGCCCTAGACTTTTGCAACTCCATCTTCAAAATCCCCCTCCCTACTCCCGGAGGTGGTGGTGAGGGTCTTTGCTCCAGAATGTGGAAATGGTGAGAAAAGGTTCACAAGTCCCATGAGGGAGAAGCTGGAAGAGGGAAGAGAGAATTCATTCATTTTAAAGGCCCTTCCCTTGAGGAGATGAGAACCATTCAGAAAGAGAGGAAAGATGAGGTGAGCCATGAAGAATTTGAGAAGAGAAGGGGTAGGATGTTTAGGAGGAAGGGTAGAGGATTGGAGCATGCCTGGGGGAGATGAGAAAGTAAGTATGTTTGAGGGAGACTGGAAACTGAGGGTGCATGAAGGAGTGGAGGATTGGGGCGCATCTGAGGGACAGGGAGGAATCTGAGGGAGATGGAGGACTTGGTGGTGTCTGGGAAGAGATGGAAGATATGACATGTTTGAGGAGAGAGAACGTGGGACTGGTCTGAGGGAGGGAGAATTTGTTATGTTCCATCCCATAACGTGGAAGGAAAGGAGATCCGGGACATAGGAAATAGGACTCGGAGGGTCTAGGGGAGGGGTGTTTGGGGGATGATCAGCGAACAAGCCAGCTCCCACCCCCACCCCGGCTCACCGAAGAAGGGCGGCAGGTGGGACACCGCCTCCAAGAAGGGCCCGGTCTCGATCTGCTTGTCCGCGGGCAGCGGCTTCAGCAGGTGCTCCGCGAGCAGCGCCATTTCGGGGTCGAGGCCCGCGGTGATGCCCCAGCCCGCGCCGTGGGCGTCCACGCCACCCCCAGGGTCGCGACCGTCAGCGCCCGGCCCGTCACTGCCGCCCTCCGTAGGCTCCGGGGACGCCAGCGTCGCCACTTCCGCCAGCGCCTGGCCCTCGTAGCCGAGGGCTCAGCGCCGCCCGCAGGCAGAGTGCTTAAGCTGTCTGGCGCGCAGCCCCGCCCCACTCTCGTGCACCCAATCCGCGCCCGCCGCCTCACCAGCCTGTCCAATCTACGCCTGCCTCCGGCGGCCTCCGCGCTGCCATTGGCCTGGGGGCGGGGCTATATGGAAGCCCGCGGCTCTTGGGTCCAGGTCCGCCCAAGTGAGCCGCTCCTGTGTAAACTTTTCTCGGGCGTGATTCCCACCGCCCCCAGGTTGGCCCCGAACCCAGGCGGGCCGGCTCCTGCCGAGTCCTTGCTCACAGCCTACACAGCATCCACGTTATGTTCCATCCCAGCCAGCGCTCCTCGGGACGCCCTGCTTCGCCCCAAACAGGGCCTGTCCTCCCACGACCCATAGTGACCTTGTTGGCCAGGGTTGGGGTTATGGTTCTCCGTAGCTGCAATCAGAGCAGACGCTCGAGTGCTTGATTGTTCACCTTCAGTAACCTCATACCTGTTGGACACTGCTCAGGTCCCAAGCTATCTCAGCCGCTGCCCAACTGGATTCCTGTTTCACCAAATCTGGGGTCCAATCTGACCTCAACCGTCTGACATTACCTGGTGGACCAAGCCCAGTCGATAATCCAACTCAACCACCTGCCTAACGGGCTCGTTTCCCAACTCTAACATCAGGCCAGCAGCCAGGGAACATGCTTCTCGCAACCTGGTCACATTCATCTGTCCACAACCCCTCTAGATGCTTATGTCCTAAAACAAATACCCAGTTTATCTAAAAGTCCAGCACACCGTTGTAGAGAGCCTCTTCTTATTCATTCAGAATAAATATTCACTACACCCCTACTATGCACCATGTGCTGTGATAACCGTAAATCGGTAAGCAATATTGCAAAATCCCTGCCTTTAAGGAGCTGACATTCTAGTGTGGGGCACAATACAATGAAATATGTAAATAAGACCGGTTCAGGCACTACTGAGTATCAATGAAGAAAGCAAAACAGTGGAATGATAGTGAAATGTAGCTATGGAGAATGATAAAGGGTGACTGAAGGCCATTGGCTGAGATAGGATTTAGGGGGTTAGGGGCAGTACCTCTGAAGAAGTGACCCTTGAGCTGAGCTCTGAAGTAGAAAATACCCAGGTCAAAGATTTAGGGTGGGAGTTGCACAGGCAAGGCCTTAATGTGGCAAAGGCCTTGGTGTGTACAGGGAAGGAAAGGGACCAGGGGAGGGGATGGCAGAGGAGTAAGCAAGGGCTACAGATGAGTGGAGAGGTAGGAACCAGGCCAGAAAGGTGAGCAGGGGTAGGGAGTGGTAGAGTTTGCATTTTATGATAAAAACAATAAGAAATCGCCAGTGCCAGAAAAAATATCTGGCCATACTTTATATTTTTAATTTAATATAAATATAAATACTTTATATTTTTAATTTAATGTTTCAGGGTTCAGATAAGAGAAGAGATTGTTTCAAACCAAGGGCATAACTGAGATGGAATCAGGAATTGACAGTGCCTGGGAGAGACAAAACATCTTGCGCATAACCCAGACCACAACATGCCCCATCAAGCCAGATCTCCCACTGATGGGATCCCAAGCCACAAACTTTACCTTGTTCTCACCCCACCCAGCCTCACCACCTGGGGCCTCCTAGATACTGTCTCCTCCTCAGAGCCTCACTAGCCTGCCTAGCACCTCAACTCCAGGCCAGAACCCCACCCACCATTCAGAGGCCTCCACCAACTCCACAGAGATATCACAGCTCACACGTGGACCACTGGTATCAGATGACATCCTCATTCTCAACTCGTTCCATCAAGCCATGCCATTCAGAAACCACAGCTGATACAAGAAGAATCTTGACATAAAACATGGGCTTGATGTGTTGAGATTACGTCCTTGCTCCAGGTTGGTGGTGTATTTTGAAAGTTCATCCATCCATCCACCTACCCATTCATCCACCCACCCATTCATCCACCCAGCCCTGTTTGAAGTGCCTGCTCTGGAGTGGTTTCTCATCTTCCCACAGCGATGACAGGCATGAGCTGGTACCAGGTGCCAGGCTGGTAGCGTAAATCAATGCTGTGGGTTGGGTGTGACATACTAAGGAGCAAGGAGACTTTGGAGAAGTGACAGCCACACTCATCTGAAAGATGCTATGGGGCCGTTCACCCCGGGCCATTCATCCTGCCAACCCATTGCCCTGGGTTGTTAGCTTCTCACATTGCTCAAGAAAAATCTGAAACCTAGATTCATACGTTTACAAAAAAAAAAAAAAAAAAAAAAAAAAAACAACTCTCTATTTTTATTTTTATTTATTTATTTATTTTTTTTTTTGTGGGTACCCGGGGGGTCGACCTCAGGACCTCGCGCGCCAACAGGCGCCCGTGCCGCTGAGCGATATCACCGGCCCCTTTTCCGTATGTGGGATCCGGGAGTCGAACTCGGGCCCTCGCGCTTGCAAGGCAGGCGCTTACGCCACTGAGCCATCTCACCGGCCCTCTATTTTTAAATGATGGAAACTAAAAAAAAATTTTTTTTGAAGACTATGTAAGCCACATAAAATATTTATTTTGTATTCCTTTTTCTTTTGACACAATCTAAAGCTTACAGAAAAATTACAAGTGTCATAGGAATAACTTTTTTTATCTGGAGCCATTGGAGCAGAAGTTCCTGACGCAGTACATCATCCTCGTGAGAACAGTAACGTGTATTTCCTCCAAACAAGGCGTCCTACAGAGCCAGTTCATCCACCAGTGCAGGAAACGCGCACTGATACCCTCCTGCCTGCTATCCTCAGACCTTACCCAAGGCTTGCTGTTTGCACCAGTAGTATTCTTTGTAGGATAAAGGCCCAGTTCAAGATCATGTGTTGTATGCAGTTATCCCACCTCTTGAGTATTCTTTAAGTCTGGAATATTCCTCACTCTCCTAGACTCCAATGACCTTGACACATTTTGTTGTTGTTTGTTTGTTTCTGGCACTGGGGATTAAACCCAGGGCCTTCACACTGAGCTACATTCCTAGCCCTTCATTTTTATTTTGGGACACAGTCTCACTAAAGTAACTAAGGTGCCCAAGCTGGGCTTGAACCTGTGATTCTTCTGCCTCAGCCTCCCAAGTGCTGGGATTACAGGTATGCACCACCATGCCCACTCAGTGTATGGTTCTATATATACATTTGTGTCTGTATTTCTAGGGTCATCTATCTATATTGAAAACCACAGTTTTTCAGTGTGACAGATCCAACTCCGGTCTAATTCCACAGGGTTAATTCTTGTTTTAGAAAAATTTTTGAGCCTTTTTTTTATAATTAAATTTATTGGTACATTTTAGATATATATAATGATCACATTCATCATAGGGAATTTCTACCTGTACATGATATAACTTGATTCTTTTGTTTTTCCCATTTCCCAATCTGCCCTTCAACCCCTCTTCCCCTCCTTATTTACAGAAGCTTTGTTTCCATTTTTTCTTCTTTTTACATGTTTTCTTTTCCCTTCCTTTCTTTCCCCCTCCACCCTCCGTAGTTCTCCTTCCCACTTGAACATTTTCTTTCTATTTCACAATATCTATTATACGTTTTGGTCCTTATTTACACTTTCAGTTTCTCACATCAGAGAAACAATATGGTATTTACACACATGTGTCCAATTTATTTCACTTAAGAGTATGGTCTCAACATGCATCCACTTAGCTAGAAATGTCTCAAGCTTATATTTCTCCGTGGCACAGTAGTACTCCATTGTATTAAAAAAAAAAAATCCACATCTTCTTTAGGCATTCATCAGTTGATGGGCATTTGGGCTGTTTCCAAGATTTGGCTATTACAAACTGTGCCGCTATAAACATGGATGTACATATATCTCTGTGGTATGATGCTTTTAATTCTTTCAGGAAGATACCAAGAAGGGGAGTAGCTGGGTCAAACGGAACCTCTAGTCCTAGTTTTTTGAGGAATCTTCACACTGATTTCCACAGTGGTTGCACCAGTCTACACTCCCACCAACAGTGGAGGTGTTCCCTTTTCCACACAGCCCCGCCAGCATTTGTTGTTGGTTGATTTCTTGATGACAGCCACTCTTTCTGGGGTGAGATGGATGGTTTTATACATACATTTATGTCTGTATTTCTAGGGTCATCTATCTACATTGAAAACCAGTTTTTCAACGTGACAGACCTAACTCCAGTCTATTCCACAGGGTTAATTCTAGTTTTAGAACTATTTGTCGCAAAGTCAGCCATGGTGGTGCACACCTGTAATCTCAGCACTTGGGAGGCTGAGGCAGGAGATCACTGAGTTTGAGGCCAGCCTAGGCTACATAGTGAGTTTAAGGTCAGCCTGAACTACATAGAGAGACCCTGTCTCAAAAAGAAAGAAAGAAAGAAAGAAAGAAAGAAAGAAAGAAAGAAAGAAAGAAAGAAAGAAAGAAAGAAAGAAGGAAGGAAAAAAATATTTGTGGCAAAAACAAGGAATTGGCAAGCTAGGCATGGTGGGATACACCCATAATCCCAGCATTCTGGGAGGCTGAGGCGGGAGAATCACAAGTTCAAACCCAGCCTGAGCAACTTATTGAGACTCCATCTCAAAATAAAAAGTAAAAAGAGATGGGCATGTAGCTCTGTGCAAAATCCTTGGGTTCAATCCTTGGTACTGAAAACAAAACAAAACAAAAACACAATGGAAGAAAGGGAAGGGAAGAGGAGAGAAAGGAAAAGAAAGCCACATGGACTTTGAGCAAGCTGGCTTTAACAATAGGCCATCGGTCCTTATCTCCAGCTTTCTGTAGAAGGGCAGACATTCACACACTCAAATATTTCTTGAATATTTACTCTGAACCAAAGAAGATGGAAGATTAATGTAAAAAAAAAATGTCGTGAGTGAAATACTATGAGACAGAGGAACCCCTTCCTCTTTTGGACTATTGGCAACATAGTTCCTCTTTTGGGCTATTGGGTCACCATAGTTCTGCCTGAGTTGCAAATTCCCTTGAAAGTTGATTGACGGGACCAGTTGGACAAGTGGCATCATTTCCAAGCCTTGGAATTGACTCAGTGGGGGTGAGGTGTTCACTTTGCAAAATTGCATCATTTTCCTGAACCAGCTCCACCTATGGTTAACAACCTTTCCAAACTGAATCACCAAATCCTGTCTCTCCTCAACAGCAGTTGTTGAGATAGACGAAGGAGGCTAGATGAAGTTCATGCTCTTTTTCACATTGCATCCCAG
The DNA here is from genome assembly GCA_028451465.1 of Erethizon dorsatum. Lineage (NCBI taxonomy): Eukaryota > Metazoa > Chordata > Mammalia > Rodentia > Erethizontidae > Erethizon > Erethizon dorsatum. The sequence continues at coordinate 108,613,877 of CM051830.1, read as the reverse complement.
AAACTCAGCCTCTGTTTGCAGTATAGTCATCATCATCATCACAACTGACATTTATTGAACACTTGCTACACTTAAAGCCCAACACTTCTACTTCCTAGGAGTTTGACCTTGGCCAAGTCATTTCCTATACATTTCCTATGGCTTCTGTAACAGATGAATGCCTACTTAGTAGTTTAAAATAATTGAAATTTATTATCTCACAGCTCTGGAGGACAGAAGTCCAAAATCAGTATCACTGGGACAAAATCAAGATGTGCTAGACCATACTCTCTCAGAAGGCTCTGGAGGAGAATCCACTCATTGTCTCTTCCAGTTCCTGATGGCTCCAGGTGTCCCTTGGCTCATGGCAGCATCACTCCAACCTCTCCTCCATCTCCACAAGGCCTTTCCTGTGCGCATGTGAAGTCTCCTTCTCCTGTCTTTTATAAGGACACTTGTGATGGAATGTTACTCAGCTTCCTGTCACTATACTAAATACTTAAGATAGCCACCTTACAAAGAGAAAGTTTTCTTCTGCTCACAGCTTTAGTGGTTTTAGTCCGGGATCTGCTGGTCCCATTGCTTTGGGCCTGTGGTGGCACCTCGTGGGTGGTTGGGGTCCCTGGAAGAGCCACCTGCTTACTTCATGGACAGGAAATGAAAGAGAGGGGAAAAGAGGGACCAGGGCTCCACAGTCTCCTTCAGGGCCATGCCCCCAATGGCCTAAAGTCCTCCCACTCAGCCCCACCTCTTAAAATCTTTACCACCTCCCTTTTATACAATGGAGTACTACTCTGCCATAAAGAAGGATACTCTGGAGACATTTCTAGGAAAATAGATGCACCTTGAGTCCATACACTTAAGTGAAATAAATCAGACACACACATGTAAGTACTGCTTTGTTTCTCTGGTGTGAGAAACTGAAAGTGTAAATAAGGACCAAAATGTATAATAGGTATTGTGAAATAGGAAGAAAATGTTCAAATGGGGAGGGGAACAAAGCAGGGGGTAGGGGGAAAGGAAAGAAGGGAAAAATTTTAAAAACAAGAAAAGAAGGAAAACATGGAAACAAAGCTTTTGTAAATGGGGAGCAGGGGAGGGGTTGAAGGGAGGGTAGGGGAATGGAAAATAAACACGTTACATCATGTACAGGTACAAATTCTTATGATGAATGTAATCATTATGTATACCTAAAATATACCAAGAAAATCTGATTGAAAAAAAAAATTTTATCACCTCCCCATAGCAAGCAGCACAGGCTGGGAACCAAGGCTTTGGTCTTTGGGGGACATTCTAGATCCAAATGATAGCAGATGGCATTTAGGGCCCACCAGATAATCCAGGATAATCTATCCCTATCTGAAGATCCATAACTTAATCACATCTGTAAAGACCTCTTTTCCAAATATGGTGACAAGTGAAGGTCCCAGGGGTTAGGTCCAGATTCCTTTGGGAGCCACTACTCAGCCCACCACCCTTCCCTTCTGAGCCTTGGTGGTCCCATCTGCGCACCGAGGACGCTCAGAACAGCAGAGTCTCCAGCCTGAAGGGAGCTCTCAATGGGTTAACGCAAATCCAGCAACTGGCACACGGGCAGGCAGGCAGCCTGCCAAGAGTGTGCGATTATTATGAATCGATTTCTTGAGTTATTTCTACCCAGGACTGGCAATTGTGGGGTAATTGATTCCAGTGATATCACCTCTCCCACTGCCAGGTTTTCAGCAGGATTAAATGTGCCAAATGGGCTGTGTCGAGCCAACTCCTCTGGGCGTTAAGAGCCTCCATGCCAACCCGCCTTGCTATTCCACAGGGCCCGTCTGCCACCTCTCCCGAATCAGCGCCAAGGCGACACCAGCCAACAGCCCCACTTGCTGCCACCCTGGGAAACAGTGCAGCACATGACAGCCAAATATTGGAACATTTTTTCAGTTACTGGATGAAAACAGTATTTTGGTCATTTAAACAGCACAGGAAAAAAAAAACAAACCAGCACGGGGTAGGGCTGGGAGTGTGGCTCAGTGGTCACACTTGCCTAGCATGTGTGAGGCCCTGGGCTCCATTCTCAGCTTTGCAAAAATAAGTAAGTAAATAAATAAATACAATAAACAGCACAGAGTAGGGAAGAGGCAAAATGTCACCTCATCCTTTTACCCGCGTCGGTAATCTTAAGTGAACTATGGTCCCCCTTTCATGGGATGCTGCTTTATCCTGGTGGATGGCTAAATGCTTAAGTGTCCAATCTGGAACCAGGTGTCCAATGGGGAACTCACTTATACTGGCATTTGCCCTTGTGGCTCTTATCCGGCTGTGTCCAGTTTATTCCCACTTTCTTTTTTCCTTTTTTTTTTGGACTAGGGATTGAACCCAGGACCTTTATACTGAGCTACATTCCCAGCCCATTTTATTTTTTGAGACAGGGTATTGCTAACCCGCTAAATTGCCAAGACTAGGCTTTCATTTGTGATCTTCCTGCCTCAGCCTCCCAGAATGCTGGGATTACCACTACACTCAAGTGCCTTGACCAGGAGGAGAGCTAGATCCCGTTGCCTTGATCAGGTGGGACACAGCAAAGGCAGCACCACAAAACACAAAAAACAGAAACAGTTGTTGTTAAAGATCCACAAGAGAAGAGAGTCACGTAACTTGTAGGGTCAGTGCGAGCCTCAACCTGTGGGTGGACAGAGAGGGAGAAACAGACAGAGAAACAGAGACAGCGAGAGACAGAGGCAGTTGCCACCTCTTCAGGGACCCAGAGTGCCTGGCAATCGGGTTGCTGGAGCGGTGTTCTAATTGGTGGAGTTAGAGCAACCAGGCCCGAGTTCTGGGAGGTCACAGGGAGCCTATCTGTGCAGTCCACGCAGGGCGTGGGGGACTATGGGGCAAGTCCAGCAGGTTGTATCTAGCTGCCCCATAGGGAGGTGGTCACCTGGAGGCAGCTGAAGAATGCAAATACCTGGACTGGCCGTGCTGAGGAGCTGGGAGGAGGTGGAGGGTGGCTGAGCCCTGGTTCCATCCCGCTTCATTTAAATGGAGGTGGAAGCAACAAAAACAAGTATTCGCTACAGCTCCCCAGCTCACGTAATGGTGTCATTCAAGAATTTCACTTTGGACCGGTGATATTGCTCAGTGGCACAAGCGCCTGCTGGCAAGCGTGAGGTCCTGAGTTTGACCCCCAGTACCCACATTAAAAAAAAAAAAAAAAAAAAGAATTTCACTTTGAGATGGTCTCAGAACATTATGAATGGACCTAATGCCACTGGATTGCACACTTAAAATGGTGAATTTTTGTATTATGTGTATTTTACCCACCCTACATGAAAAAAAGACAATATGCTTCTTTAATTAAAAAAGTTTTTTTGGTATTGCTACATCCTTGGCACATTTTAAATCTTTTAATTTTTGAGACAGGGTCTCACTAAGTCACTAAGTTGCCCAGGCTGGGCTTGAATTTGCAATCTTCCTGCCTCAGCCTCCCTGAGATGACAGGCACTTGGCACAATACCCAGCTAAAATGACACTTTTAACAGTGCTGTTCCGGAAAAGTCTATCAAGGAGAAGTCTCCCTAGCGACTGAAAAATGATTTAAGCAATGCAATCCTTTATTTTGTCTTATTTTAAAATGGGACCTCATGCTATGGAGGGGGACTCTGAGGTGAGCTAACTCTATTTGATTTCATCTCCAAGAACAGGAGTTTTTTCCTCATTCTGCTCTGCCAAGTGGCTTTCTGTAGACAGCTGTTAGTAAATGAGTACTATTATCCCCATTTTACAGACAAGAAAACTGAAGCTTCACACAAGGAAATAACTAGGAGCCAGTCAGACATTCCTTCCTTCCCACCAAACTGGCCTCAGAAAATAATATGAAGACCAAAACTTTAGTGCTATTGTATCAGCTTAATGTACTCCAGCAGACAGAAGCGGGTTGAGCTACCTGAAGTCTCTGAATAGAAGGTTCCGGAATGGAATTCTGTTTCTAGCCTCCTCCTCTGCTCCCAGAGGGCCCTCTCTGCCCCTTGTCACTCTGGATGGCAAGAGGAGCATGTGCCAGGCCCCGGCCTGGGTGAGAACATGCCTCCCCTGCCTACAGCTGGAGGACCTGGGAGGGGTCACCATGGCACAGCATCTAGGTGAAAACTCCGACGCAACCAAGGGACAATAACTAAAAGTGAAGCAAGCGAAGGTAGAATAGTGACCTCCAAAAGTGTCCCATCCTAATCCCCAGAACCTATGCCTATGTTACCATCCACGGCCAAGGGACTTTGCAGGTGTAATTAAGGTTAGAAACCTTGAGATGGGGAAGGTGGCCTGAATTATCCTGGCGGGTACATGCATCCTTAAAAGCAAGGAACTGGCAGGGGGTACTTCCCTTCCAGCCTTTGAAGATAAAGTGGCCACACTCTAAGCCTTGAGGGATCCTGGAAAAGCAATGACCATCTCTGTGCTGAGCATGAAGGCACATGCAGGCCGAGGCAGGAGGATTGCAAGTTCAAGGCCAGCCTGGGAAACTTAGCAAGACCGTGCCTCAAAATTAAATACAAAAAAATGGTTGGGGATGTAGCCCAGTGGTACAGCATGCCACTCAGTTCAAGGTTCAATGCCCAGTATTGGGGTAGGGGGAGCTCTCCCCTGTAGACCCTCTTTATTTATTTATTTATTTTGTCTTTTTTTTTTTTTAATGCGGGTACCGGGAGTCAACTCAGGACCTCGCACTTGCCAGGCAGGCACTTATGCTGCTGAGCTATATCACTGGCCCTTTTTTGACCTTTTTTTTTTTTTTTTTTGTGGGTACCAGGGGTCGACCTCAGGACCTCGTGCACCAGCAGGCGCCCGTGCCGTTGAGCAATATCACCGGCCCTTTTTTCGTATGTGGGTTCCGGGAGTCGAACTCGGGCCCTCGCACTTGCCAGGCAGGCACTTACACTGCTGAGCCATCTCGCTGGCCCCTTTTTTTTGTCTTTTTGAGACAGGGTTTTGCTATGCAGTTCAGGCTGGCCTTGAACTCACTTTGTTGCCCAGGCTGGGGCGATCCTCACAGCAATCCTCCTGCCTCAGCCTCCCAAGTGCTGGAATTACAGGCTTGTGCCACCACGCCTGGCTCCCCTGGCGACTCCTTGATCTTAATTCCCTATGGTCCCTGTTAGACTTCTGTTCTGCAGAAGTGCATAAGACACACGACATGTCAGTAGCAGGGGACACTGACTGTGGAGGGTATGAGAACTCTCTGAACCATCTTTGCGACTTCTCTGTAAACCTGAAGCTATTCTAAAATAAGAAGTTTACTTAAAAAAAAAAAAAAAAAAAAAAAAACAGACACACACACCCCATCCCCAACCAATGAAATAAATCAGTACTTCTCCTATTTCGGGGATGAAGCATGAGGATTTGAAGAGTTCCCCAGGTGATTCTACCCCATGGCACTCATGCATAGAGAGCATCTCTTAAAGTACCCAGCGTGACAGGGATGCAGGTTGTTATGACTAGACAGCCAATGTTTTATTTTATTTATTTTATTTTTTATTTTTCGGTACTGGGAATCGAACTCAGGGCCTCGCGCTTGCCAGGCAGACACTGTGCCGCTGAGCTATATCCCCGGCCCCATTGTTTTATTTTATTTTTTTTAATTACACAAGTAACAGTGACCATTGTAAGACTAAAAACCCAGAGAAAAATAAAAATGATAATCATTCCCAGTTCTGACCTCTGTGGATGCACACTATTTTCATTTATCTATTATTTGGGCTGTTGTTAATTTATTTATTAACACGCAGTGCTGGGGCTCTCAGAGGCAGTGCTGGGGCTCTCAGAGGCAGCCCTGTCACTGGGGTCTCTGATCCCGAGCACAGATGTTTTTGCATCCTTGCTTCAGGAAGGGTGGAGGTCAGCGCAGCTGTGAAGAGAGAAGTCAGACTGGCTGATGCTGAAATGCCAAGCGTAGTGTAGATAAAGATGTCTCAGTGATGCCACCTGCGAGTTAAGGGGCAGTTGTCCCATTTCAGCCAAGGGCAAGCTGCTTCCATGTCCTCTCTCCCCCTCCCCATTCCTGTTTTCCTCTTCCTGTGCTAGTGTGCTCAAAGACAAGCCCAAGAGCAGCTTCCAGCCTGATGAGTCCCTGCCAGGGCTCCCCTCTTCAGCCCTCAGTGGGCCATGGTCACTGGCCTGTCACTAAATGCTTTATTTAACGTTACTGACCTCCTTATATGGCCACAGCTGGCTCACATTTGTAGGGGTACTGGGGACTGAACTCAGGGTTCCCACTGAACTATATCCCTAGCCCTTTTAATTTTGTTTGTTTTGAGACAGGGTCTTGCTAGGTTGCTAAATTGCCCAGGCTGGGCTCAAAAATCTCAGTGCTCCTGCTTCAGCCTTCCAGAGTGCTGGGATTGCAGGAGTGTGCCACCACACCTGGCTGTAGGCTTCAAACTCCAGAAAAATGAACTGAAGAAGGGTTCGTAAACTCTGGGACTGGGTGTAAATCTTGGATCTCAGCGCCCTTGCCGTGTGACCTCAAGAAAGTTGCTTCACCTCTCCAAGCCTTAGTGTCTTCATCTGCAAAATGGGAGTGGGAACACCTACTACCCAGGGTGGGGGAAGCTTGAATGAGGTGCTATATCTGAAAGTATCTGGAATCCGGTAGGTAGTCAATATGTGTTAGTTCCTTCTTCCTTTTTTGCTCACTTTTAACACCACATTTTATTTTTTGTTTGGACTCATACATGGGGATCTCATCGTTTTCATTCTTAAATATTATTGAGTGCCCGCCATGGACCAGGCATTGGGACTACAGCAGAGAGCATCCTGACAGAGAGGACCCAGGCTCGGCAACAGATGGAGCTGGATTCAAATCCTGGCTCAGCCACCTATCAGCAGTGGTATTTCAGGCAAGTGCTGGCACCTCTCTGAGGCTCAGGTGAGGCTAAAATGGATACAGTAAGCTTGGCATGGTGGTACACACCTGTAATCCCAGAACTGTGGGAGGCTGAGGTAGGAGGATGCAAATTGGAGCCCAATTTGGGCAACTTAGCTATTTAGCACGACCCTATCTAAAAAAAAAAAAAAAAAAAAAAAAAGACTGGAGATGTAGTTCAGTGTGCAGGCCCTAGGTTCAATCTCCAGTACCCCCCAAAATAAGATATGATAAAATATCTCACAGGATGCCTGGGGGCAACAAAGGAAAAGATATGTGTAAAGATGCGTATGAGCTACCTCAGCAGCTGTGTAATCAGGTTAAAAGTTGAACTGTGGGGAGGGGCCAGGGAAAATGCTTAGGCAGCAGGAGAGGCCAGTTTGGGGCCTCCAGGACTGGGCTGCTTGGGAATGGCTCCCTGTGGCAGGCCAGTTGAGCCCTAAACCCTTAATCCCACTAGTGGAATTTATCCAGTCCTTTAGACAATTGTACTGATGAGGAAAATGAGGCCCAGCGAGGGGAGGATCCTTTCCCAAGAGGCACAAAATCAAAACCTGAGGCCAGGTCTCCCAGATCCAATTTGTGCATTTCTGGAGTTCCCACCATACTCAGTGAGTCCTGTCAACAGATGCATATTGGGCTTGTTGGGTGGGTAGCTGTTGCTGGGCTGATAACAGTGGGGTGCTGCCTCCCCTGTCCACTGAGGGTGCAGCATGGGACAGTGGCCCTGAGCTTGGCCAAGGGGGCAGAGCAACCTTGGGAATTTTTGTGCATGGAGTCAGGCAACCAGAAAGGAAACCTCTGCCAAGCAAAGGGAGGTGTGAAAGAAAGCTCTTGATTTTGCTTTTGTGGGATGCTCTCAGAGTTCTGGTCCTGGGAGCACTCCATTTTTCATTTATTCTCATGCGGGCAGTCCTGGAAGAGGCATGGCTGTTACTGTCATTTCCTAGACAAGGAAGCTGAGGGCAGAGAGACGAAATGACCTGCTCAAGGCTACATATACATCTGGCATGGTATGGGTTGGAACCTGGGCTTTCTGACTCAGAGGACATCTTGTTAAAAAGGATATTATACCGTTTCCAAGAGAAACAAATAAAGAAGTGGAGGAATGAGGGATGAAGAAACGAAGAATGGGAGAGTGAGAGAAGAGAGAATGAATGAATGAATGCTGGAGATTGAACTGAGGGCCTCAGCATGCTAAGCATACACTTTACTACTGAGCTACACCTCCAGTCCCATTTTATTTCTTTTTAATGAAATAGTTGGTACATAAATAATACATATAGCCCATATGAGTTATAAAACATGAATAGAGGGAAAAACTTGAACCCATCACCAATCTAAAACTACAATAGAAAGTTACCAACAGCGATGACTACGTGGGTCAGTGGTTCTCCTGCCCTGGCTGCGCATTGAACACACCTAGAGAATTCTGATGGGATTTGTTTGGGGTTTGGTCTGGGCATCCCAATTTTTAGATGCTGCTTAGATGATTCTTATGTGCTGTCATGTTTGAGAACCACTGGCTTCTCTATTTTATCCTCATTTCCGCCTCTTCCCCTTCTCCTTCATCTCCCCAAGTAACCACCGCCCTGAATTTTGTTGTAGGAACTAATTTTCTCCCCCATCTTTCTCTACTTCAAGGATTAAAGCGTATGCTATTAATCTCACAACGACCTGTAGGGGGCGCCAGGAAAAAACCACTATCTTTTTCTTCTCTGTGCAGCCAGTATCGCGCTGGAGGAGTCTTGGCCCTCGCGGTGCACCGTCATCAGGCCGGTTGCCGTGGCAACAAGTCGGGGGACTGTTGGCGTTGCTGTAGGGCTACCTGGGAGGTACGCGGGACGGATCCGGCTGCGTTGGTGCATATAGAGCTCGGTTCGAGAGATTCTTCGAAAACTCCAGGGTGCAGAGAAACGTGAGTTGAGAGGTTGCTCTGCCAGGGGAGTCCACATCAGGGCAGGTACGCGCAGGGCCTTGCCATAGGCGGCCGCGCGCTGGCGGGAACCGGAAGGCGCGAGCCCTAGGGGCCTGTTCTCAGTTCCTGCGCTCCCTGGGCCCAGCACTGTCCTTTGAAACCCTTTTTGTTACAGTTGGGTGTTGGAATCTGAGAGAAGGATTCGATCGGTTCAGGGTAGCAGCCCCGCTTGGTGGCTGACCCAGGACTGCAGTCTTAAACCTTTTGACTCCTGGTGCAAAGATTTATCCACTGGCGGCTTTTCGGGGCAAGGAAAAAGGTTAATCCTGCTACAATCTTAAAACACAGATCACACATTTGGGCCTAGGACCTTGAGTACTGTAAGTGTGAGATTCTTGACGTTAGCACAGCCCTATCACACATTCCCCAGACTCCGGTCCAAGTGATATAGGACCTCCAAATGGTAAAAGGGGGAAGTATTATAACTCTTAACCTGCTAGATGTGAGATATAGCTAGATGTCAGTTCGTGTTCCCCAGAATCCGAGAATGAATTCTAAGGAACAACGGAGGTTAAGAGTAGGAAAACTTTATTGGGAGAGACAGCTCCTGAGAGACAAGAAGGGTCCCGAGTGGGCTACCAACGAGCCCGCTTCTCAGAGGAAATTTTATAGAGCAAAATCATGAGGTGGGTACAACGTGGGACAAAACTATGATTGACCAATAAGATGACAAGTATAGTCGCTTAGGTATTGTTGATCTAATGGGGAAACAAGTCATGAAACAAGTGTACATGGAAAGAACAAGGACCTTTTTTGGAAGAGATGAGTCAGGAGGTCCTGGTCACCCACTTGGGTGACTGATGTCTATCGGCACTGTATTGGATCAGGTGATACCAATTATAGTTATATTGCTTATCCCTTGGGGAGGCATGTAGGCCTGGTCATTCCGTCTTTATCTTTTTTTTTTTTTTTTTGTGGGTACCGGGGGGTCGACCTCAGGACCTCGCGCGCCAGCAGGCGCCCGTGCCGCTGAGCGATATCACCGGCCCCTTTTTCGTATGTGGGTTCCGGGAGTCGAACTCGGGCCCTCGCGCTTGCCAGGCAGGCGCTTAAGCCGCTGAGCCATCTCACCGGCCCATTCCGTCTTTATCTTGAGGCCTGACCTTCAACGGATGTGCCTCCAGCCCCGGACTCCCTTGAGGGCTTAGCCGTGTCTGACTGCCTATAATATTTCTACCTCACTTAGCTGTCTGTAATACAAGCACTGGGTATACTCTGAACATGAGGGCAGCTTTGAGGTTGGGAAGTGGTGTCTGGAGTTGAGACTGCTCTCTGTTCTCAAGGATCTGGGAGAGTCCCCAGGCAACCTGGTTCCTCTCTCTGGTGTTTCTTTATCTGCCCCCAGGGTAGGCCAGAACACTGTCAGGTGTGACATCCAGGCCAGGCCTTTGCCTGGGGGCTTCCAGAGGCAGGGCATTTTGGTCCCAACAAGCAGGCCTTTGCTGTGTACAGTCTGGGCTCCCATCTCAGACTGATCTGAGTTCCCAGATCGTTTGTTTCCTCTGCTTCCTGGCTTTATGATCCTGGGCAAATCGCTTCACCTCTTTGAACTTGAATTTCTTCACTTAACAAATAATGGGGTGATTTTAAGAATGAGAAAAGTGATGTATGTTAAGTGCTTGGCACATACTAATGTCCCCGTTATTTAATGCCAGCATAAAAGTCCCCAAAATGCATAGTCTTGCATTGCTATGCCAATCCCTGTCTCTGTTTGTAGCATCCCTGATAATGCCTGGCCCACTGCTGGGCACAGTCTCGGTTTATTTAAATTGATGATTTGCCACCTTGATGGCAAATTATTTAAGAATGTTGATGCTTGGGCTGGTGAGATGGCTCAGCGGCAAAAGCACCTGCCTGGCAAGTGCGAGGTCCTGAGTTCAACTCCCGGTACTCACATATGAAGAAAGGGCCGGTGATATCGCTCAGTGGCATGGGCGCCTGCTGGTGCGTGAGGTCCTGAGGTCGACCCCTGGTACCCATACAAAAAAAAAAATGTTGATGCTTCTGCCCCAATCTAAGGTTTTTATGATTCATTTCATTTGGAGTGGAGCCCAGTTGTGGGTATTAGAGCTCCAGCACGTGGTTCCATTGTGCAGCTAATGGGCAAGCACCATCCTTAAAGAGATGAGGCCACCTGGTGCAGGTTCCTGGGTTTGCAGTCATTCATTTCCTAACCACCCTGCTCCCCTCAGATGGCACTCCCCACACTGCCCTCCTACTGGTGCAGCCGGAGGCTCCTAGATCAACAGGCAGCACGACAGCGACAGCGAGAGCAGCACCTGCGGCAGCAGTGGGAGCAGAACAGCCATTACTTCAGGATGTCTGACATCTGCAGCTCCAAGCAGGCAGAATGGAGCTCCAAGAACTCCTACCAGCGGAGGTAATTACTCTGTGACGGCCAAGTGAGTGGAGGTGGGGAGCTACTTAATGATCAGGGACTGTGGCTCAACAGTATGTTCTCTCAAGGGATTCACCAGATAGCATGGAGAACCCGCACAAAACCCTAGCCTGTCAGTGTCACGTACATAGTGTTATTCCTGGGTCATTTCCCAGCTGGAAGTTGGAAAAAAAGAACATCAGTGAAGTAATGCATTCCCATTGAAAAATATATGATGAACCCAGGCATGGTGGTACACATCTGTAATTCCAGCACTCTGGGAGGCTGAAGCTGGAGAATCGCAAGCTTGAGCCCAGCCCGGGCAACTTAGTGACTTAGAAAGGCCCTGTCTCAAAATAAATAAATTTAAAAGGGGCTAGGGATGTGAAGGGCTTTGATTCAGTCTCCAGTAACACCACACACACACGCGCGCGCACACACAACACATAACGTGTGTGCACACGTGCAGTGGTACAGAAGTTTATGTGATAGAATCCTTATAACCCCACATCTCCAAAGAGAACCATAGTCTGGCACATATACTTCCTTACTTTTTTTCCCTATTTGTGTTTGTTTAAATATACACAAAACTTTTTTTTTTTTTTTTTAATGTGGGTACCAGGAGTTGACCTCAGGACCTCGCGCTTGCCAGGCAGGTGCTTATGCCGCTGAGCTATCTCACCGGCCCTACACAAAACTTTTTGTAGCAAATCATGTAAAAACATGGAGGTGAAAAGATGGAAATCCTGGCTACTGGTTATATCACTTTCTTCATGAATGAGCCTCAGTTTCCTAAGCAGTAAAGTGAAGCTTAACTTTCAAGGTTAAGTAGTAATATAAAAACTACCCATATATAGTACATGGCACATAGTAATTGCTCAAAAAATTAGCTAGTTACATGTATATATAAGCCGCTTACGTTTTCTTTTTGAAAAAACAAGATCTTCTAGTATGTGTACTGTTCTGTGACCTGCTCTCTTCACTTTGGCAGGGGTGGGGAGAATTTTCCTGTGTCACTGTCAGGATTGCCTCCGCCTCTTACCCATACAGCCGAGGAGGGTCGCTGCTTGTGGCTGTAGCATGAGTGACATGTCATGTGCACTTTCTTCCTAGCATGCATGCCTACCAGCGAGAGAAGATGAAGGAGGAGAAGAGAAAGAGTCTGGAGGCCCGACGCGAGAGGCTTAGGCAGCTTATGCTGGAGGAGCAGGACCTGCTTGTCAGGGAGCTGGAGGAGCTGAGGCTGAGCATGAGCTTGAGGGAAAGAAGAATCCGGGAGCGACATGGGAATCTGAAATCAGCCCGAGAGGAGCAAAGGAAGCTGGTAACTGTCAGAGATCTAAGGACACTGTGAAGTAGGAGCAGCCCTGGCCTGTAGGGGTCATTTCCTGGGCACTCTGGTCTGATGAGACACCGGCTAACTCCAGAGCCAACCGGAGAAGTGCTTACAAGTCCTGTGTAGGGAGTGTCTCTTGTCGGAGTCAGCTGTCTTTGCTTTAGTCCCTAAATCATCACAGCTGATTCCTTTTCCTGTTCCAGTTCTGTGGTCCCACAAAAGTCTGGGACAGGGATATTTTCCTCCCAAAGTAGTTGTGTGGAACAGTGAGCCCAGCCTGTGCTTTTTAGCTTGCTTTGTATTTGGGGACCCCCTAGAAAGGACCCATCTGTAGCATCAGATTTTGGTTCCTTTCAGCACCACTGCAAGAGTCATTTGTCAGCACTGTCCGTCCTTCTAAGATGCCTGCCTGGCTTGTAGAGCTGTGGGTACAAGGTAGGCAGATTGGAAGAGCGGTGCAGGGACAGCATGCGAGCAGAGGAGCTCTTGGCCTGAGCTGACTTCCACTGTGGATTGTTCAAACTGTGAATGAATTTGAAAAGCAACATTAGGCTTTCCTTTTTTTTTTTTTTTTTTTCTGGTAGATTGCTGAACGGCTTCTGTACGAGCACTGGAAACAGAACAACCCAAAGCTTCGAGAGGTGAAAATCAAGAATCTTCACTGATTTTCCTGTGTAGATGAAATCATGTTTCCAAGTTTTTGTTTTTTTTAAACATGAATCTTTTGCTGTGTTGAAACATGAGGAAATTTCCAGCCACCTGAAAAGAGCACCAGGCCGAAGACCTGATGCAGACAAGACTGAGCGGTTCATTCAGTTATTTAACAGATGATAATTTAACACTGCTGCACCTGCACGTGAGGTGTAGTCCTGGTTCTTAAGGAGCTCACCGTCCAGGCAGGGAGCCAGAGGGCAACTATTCCAGTGCAGACTGCAGGGTACTACTAGCAGGTGAGCCTGGGGCAGTGCCCCCAACTCAGGTCAGGGAGGAGTTTGAAAGGATGAAGAGGTGAGGAAAGGACCTTCTTGATGGAGCTGACTGCAAGATTCAGGCCTGAGTCATGAGGATAGAGTTAGGGAGTGACAAGTGGCTGTGCGAGGGGGAACGTCACAAAGGGAGGGGGAGCTCTAAGAGCTAAGGGCACAGTAGCTGGGCATGGTGGCACACACCTGTAATCCCAGCACTTGGGAGGTTGAGGCAGGAGGATCGCCACGAGTTCCAGGCCAGCCTGGCCTACATAGTGAGTTCAAGGCCAACCTGAGCTACATAGTAAGACCCTGTCTTAACAAAAACAAAACAAAAGGGCCGGTGAGATGGCTCAGCGGCATAAGCGCCTGCCTTGCAAGCGCGAGGGCCCGAGTTCGACTCCCGGATCCCACATACGAAAAAGGGGCCGGTGATATCGCTCAGCGGCACGGGCGCCTGTTGGTGCGCGAGGTCCTGAGGTCGACCCCCCGGTACCCACAAAAAAAAAAAAAATAAAAAAAAATAAAAGCGCTAAGGGCACAGGCGACCCCTCTGGCAGGAACACTGCAGTGTCAGAGAAGATGCTGCAGCAGCCCGGCTGGGAGATGGAGAAGGCCTGAACTCGGGTGGCAGGAGACAGGAAGGCAAATCTGCAGGGACAGGAAGAGAGGTGTCTTGCCTTGGTGGCATCATTCAGCAGAGATGGGCTGGAGGGAGTTAATGGCATGACTGATATCATCTGTTTCAGCTTAACAGTTTTTGTGCAAGTTTGGTACATTACGTTATCTGTAGTTAGATGTAGAAACTGCTGGTTGCTGAGTAATGGAGCATTTAGGTCAGTGATGAGTTCCTTTTAGAGATGAGTTCCCAAACTGCAACCCAAAACCCATTTTTTTTATCACAAAGTGCCAACACTACAATTAAACCTGAATATGGAGGTTTTAGTTTCAAAAAAACAACTCATACGTTAACATTTTTTGTCTTGAGAGAAAAACAAATAACATGCGTGCCATAGGTTCGCCACCCCTGATATAGGTGCTCTTGAGCACTGTGTGGTTAGCGTTAACCTGAGAGAGGACTTCTCTTCCTGGCCATCTGCTGCCTTAGGTGGGTCCTCTGAAGTCATTTACTCAGAAAAGTATTCAGAACATTCAAGTTAGTTACAAATATTCACATTTTTAGTTAGGCAACAAATTTTAAACTTATAAAATTTTCAAAAGAAAAGCTTTGGATTGAGGTTCCAATTCACTTTCTGATCCCAAAGATTCTCGAAGCTTACACCTCTTCCTAGTAGTTCCTAGTCTAGTAACATCAAACTTGTTGCGACATCTGGCACAGGGAGTGCGTGCAATCACAGCTGCTGCTTTGCAGGGGGAGTGTTGAGGAGCCCAGCTCAGGGCTGAGCTGTCCTTTACCGAGCTGTCTCCCAGGGTCCTGGCGTGTTAGACCAAGCAGAGGTGGCCTTTTGAAATTGCATTTCCATTTTGGTGTCTGCTGACATACTTCCTGCCGAATCCCAGGGCCACTGGGACGAGTTTCTGTTATTTTGTTCCAACCCGTGAGCTTCCAGTCCTTTGCTTTCTGATTGACTTGGGTTCAGACTGTGTGTGGCAGGGTCACCCTGCACTCCCTTATTGGACACCTGGGCCACTGAGTCCTCAGAAGGGGAGATCAAGACATGTTCTAGTGGGAGGCACAGAAGGCAGTGCCCTGTCCCCCGCAAGCGAGTGTGTTTCACGTGAACCCAGGAGGAGGTCAATAGTCTTCTCTTTCTCATCCTCAGATTGAGATGGACCTTCACCGGAAACATGTGGTAAACGCTTGGGAAACACAGAAAGAAGAAAAAAAGCAGGTGTGATACGTGACTCTGGAAATAGCCCCACATGCAGAGGCTGGGACTGTCTCTGTGTTTCTGAGTTTGTCTCCTGTCCTCAGTGTTTCTGACCCAGTTGAGGAGCGGGCTCTTTTTCAGTTACTTGCCATGTGTTAAAAGTGAATGTCTGATCTTATGCATTTTAGGATCCTAGGTGATCATCCCCTGGGCAGAGTAAGACCAGGTGATCCGGGCTGATAGGTGATAGGTGGAACACATGTCTTCAAGGACATTTGTTTTTTTGGTCTTTTTGAGACAGGGTTTCACTGTGCAGTTCAGGCTGGCCTTGAACTCACTTTGTAGCCCAGGCTGGCCTCGAACTCGCAGCAATCTTCTTGCCTCAGCCTCCCAAGTGCAGGGATTACAGGCATGCACCACCATGCCCGACAAGGGCATTTTGTATCACTGGAGTCTTGAAATTAGCACCATAGGCTGTGAACTCTGGCTTAGCAGCAGCCCACGCCATGCACCTGTTGTTTGCCTCCAGATTCATTCTGCAAAGTGTTTTTGCTGACTGGTGGGAGAGGGAGGAAGGCCGACGTTCTGGAGCCCCTCCTCTGTGCACCCTTGCCCGGGCTCACAGCACTGAAGAGGCCTCACTGTGGAGCCTGCCTAGGCCCCGCGGCCTGATGAATGGAGACAGAGAGCTGGGTCTTTGGGGGCTGCACGTTACAGGTAGTGACCTCCCAGGTTCATGTGGCCTCTCATAGCAAGAAGCCACTGAAGAGCAAGAGAACAAGCGGTATGAAAACAAGTATGAAACGGCCCGAAGGGAAGCAATGGAACGGATGAGAGCAGAAGAGGAGAGGAGGCAGCTGGAGGAAAAGCTGCAGGCCAAGGCGCTGCTGCAGCAGATGGAAGAGCTGAGGCTGAAGGAGATGGAGGTAAGCACGAGCCCTCTCTGAGCTGCTTGTGAGTGTGAGATGGAGATTTAAGCTGCTGTCAAGGAAAATTGGGGTGGTGATTCTAAGAGCTGCACCAACAGCGGGGCTCTCACATGTACTCCTGTCGGTGCTTCTCCCGTGCTCCTTGGTTGTACGCCAGGTTCTGGAACACTGAAATCCGGACATAGTGCCTGTCCCATTAGGTGTGTTTAGACACCTTTGACGGTCTTAGAATGTGGGTTTCCAGGGCACTAAGCAGGCATGACTTAGTTGAATGATCTAGCACACAGCTCTCCACTGGTAGCAGATTTTGGTCCAGTGTTTTGAAAACACTGTGCTCAGTTTCCCCGACAAGCTTGGTTTAGAAGCACCCTCCCATTCAGGTGAGGGGAGGCCCCATCCGTGGACCTCCCATCCCCTTTGGCCTGAATGTTTTAATAACTATATACTTGGTGCCTCCCACTTATTCTGGGTGCTAGAGATAGAACCTGAGCAAGTCTTACTTCTGGCTCACCGTGGTTGCTGTGTCAGGTGGAGGAGACAGATGTCGAGTACGGTGTGGACCATCACAGGAAGTCCATGGGGCCAGGAAAGGATCTTGCAGGAAGTACTCAGCTGAGATGGGACAAACAAGGAGCTGAGAGCCCCAGAGATGGAGGGGATCATGAGCAACACGGTGGCCAGGACACCCTTGTGTAGTGCCTGCCGAAAATGGAGATGAAGAACAGAAGATCTGATTGTCACCATCTCAGTCTGGTTTACCATTGTAACCACAGGCAACCAAACTGAAAAAGGAGCAGGAGAATCTGCTGAGGCAGCAGTGGGAGCTGGAGAGGCTGGAGGAAGAGAGGAAGCAGATGGCGGCCCTCCGGCAAAAGGCGGAGCTGGGGTGCGTATCCCAGGCGGGCGGGCCTCTCGCCTTCCCCGACTTGTCCTGGGGTCCCCTGGAACTACAGAGCATACAGCCTGGAGTGAGCAGCTGTCTCGCTGCCACGTAATTCCTTGCAGGGCACTGAGGGCAGCCCATGATTTACTCATTTTTAGGCGCTTTTTGAGACGTCAATATAATGCGCAACTCAACAGACGCACACAGCAGATCAAAGAGGAACTGGTGAGTCTGAATGGACCTCTTGGCATTTTTTCACCCTCTTTTGAGAAAAAGCATTTTCCATTGCTCTGTATGTAGTACATTCTCATCAGAGTTAAAACACAGTGAAGGGTAGAGGAGTGGGGAGATGCTGGTCAAAAGATGCAGACTTCCAGTTATGAGTAATCTAGAGATCTGATGTATAGTTAATAATGCTGTATTGTGTACTTGCAGGGCGAAGGTGTGGCTCAGTGGTAGAGCCATGCTTAACAGGTGCAGGGCCCTAGCTTCAGTCTCCAGCACTGCTTAAAAAAATACATCTGCTAAGAAAGGAGACTTTAACTGTTCTTGCCACAAAGAAAGGTCTTTGACTTGATGCATATGTTCATTAGCTTTACTGCAGCAATCATTTCACAGTATATATGTGTATCAAAACGTTAAATTAGCTGGGCATGGTGGCACATGTCTATAATCCCAGCTATGTGGAAGGCTGAGGCAGGAGGATCACAAGTTCCAGTTTAGCCTGGGCAACTTAGTAAGACTCTCAAAATAAATAATAATATTAATAATAATAATAATGGGGGCTGGGAGAGTAGTTCAGTGCTAAAGCCCCCTGGGTTGATCCATAGTACCACACACACATAAAACATATTTCAATAAAGCTGTTATTTAAAAAAAAAAAAACAAAGAGATTCCTCATGCATTCTCCACCCTGTCAGATGCACATTTAGCGCATCATCTGCTAGATATATTTACCTATGTGCACCTATAGCAAAGGGGTCCTCCCCCTTTGGGGTTTTTGGGATTTTTTGAGACAGGGTCTCACTGTGTAGTTCAGGCTGGCCTAGAACTCAGCCATCCTCCCGCCTCCCAGAGTGCTGGGATTACAGGCATGTGCTTTCACGCAAAGCTAAGATCAGTATATTTAAATAGAATTTTTAAAGTATCCATTCAGCATTCCTGTTATCTGTTTTAATGAGCAACCTCATGACTTGCAAACCTATTCTTTTTTTTTTTTTGTACCAGGAATTGAACTCACAACCTCATGCTTGCCAGGCAGGCGCTGTGCCGCTGAGCTATATTCCCACCCCTAACCCGTTATTTTTCTAACTGTCCCTGCCTGCTCTGGTCAGAGCAGACCACCAGGTGGCAGCGTCACTGTTGTTCCTGATCTACAATCCCCCACCCCAGCACGTCTTTTCGTCACTGTTATGCACTGTTCTGTTGTGTAGCTGCACATAGGTCGGTCTGTACTGACCAGTCTGGATGGACATCTTGGCGTTTGGGTTGTTTCTGGTTTTTCCCTCTTACATGAAAGCTGCGGGGAGCAGTTTGTGCACCTACCTCTGTGCACCTGTGTCACTGTAGTGTGTGTCTTTAGATACGGAAATGCTGCAAGGTGTGTTCTAAAAAGCTGTGCTACCAGACGTGTCCCAGGGTATGGGGGACACAGGGTGGTGGAGAGGGGCTCTGCCTTTAGTTGGAGAAAAGCTCCTAAGCCCGCGCAGTGTCTGAACCACCCCTGCGTGAGTCTGTTCTGGAGAGAGTCGGAACCTTCTTTCCCTGTCTTGAGAGCATGGAGGCCCCAAGTGTCTGCTTCCTGGCGTGTGCAGGAGGCGGCTCCTCTGGAGAAGCGGGCTCGCATGTCCACACCATCTCCCCTAGGAGGCAGACAAGCGGATCCTGCAGGCTCTTCTGGAGGAGGAGGATGAGGAGCATCGTGTCCACGTGGCCAGGCGGGAGCAGGCTGTGGCTGACGTGGCCCACATGAAGCAGGTCATCGAGGAGCAGCTGCAGCTGGAGAGGGCACGCGAGGCAGAGCTGCAGGTGCTGTTGAGGTAAGAGGTGGCCACTGCCTGCTCACAGGCTCCTGGCCTTTGTTTTGGTTCCCTGAAATGCCCCTCAGGTCACCAAGAGGGCCACCTCTGTTAATGAAACATCATCCTTGTTAATTAGCCCATAATTCCTGAGGAGCATGTCTTTGCTAATGGATGCGGCTTGTGGGTGTGTTTCCTTTAAATTTGAGATGGAAATCATTCCGATTTAGCCTACTCATCTGTTCATCAAAAGTCCTAGAAATGTGAAAGGAAATTTTTCCAAGTTATGGAGATGTAAAAATGGGTCTGGTGCTTTTAAAAAATTTCATTTTTGAGACAGGTCTTGCTGTGTTGCCCAGGCTGGTCTTGAATTCCTGGGCTCAAGTGATCCTCATGCCTCAGTCTCCCAAGTAGTTGGGACTGGAGGTGTACACTGCTGCTGCTGCAGCACTCAGCTTGGGGCCCAAGAGTTAAACGAGGAGACTGAAGTAGTCCTGTCCCGGGCAGCATACATTGAGTCTTTCTGAGCCAGATGCTGTGCTGAGTGCTGGACAGTCGTTATTGGGTCCAACCAAATGGTAGGTGTGTGGGACAAGGAGACTCGAGGAGGTCACTTGGCTGCATGAGAATGAGCTAGCAGGGATTCCAGGTGTGGTGACCGGGTGCAGGCACGGTGCTGTCCCCTCTCCAGGTATCATCCTCTCAGTGTTAAACGGCTGCAGTGCCAGTTGGCACATGGGCTTTTTGTAAGGGGATGAGGTATGAAAAGGTGACTGAGATACTTTGGATAACAACACCTGTGAGTGCTGTCCTTACCTATATCTTTAAAAAGTTAGTGCGGGTGTGTTTACTTCCAGGTTGGCCCACAGGAGACTTGCACTTTGCCACCATGTGTTCTCTGGTTCCCTCCCTGCCATCAGTGGTGGTAAGGAGCCTGTCATCTGTTTGTGTTTGCCCAGGGAAGAGGCCAAGGAGATGTGGGAAAAGCGAGAGGCTGAGTGGGCCCGGGAGCAGAGCGCACGGGACAGACTGATGTGCGAGGTAATCCCAGCTGCGCGGGGCTCGGATGGATGTTGGAGTCAGTGGTCACATACTGATCCCGCCACATGTTCTGGGAACAGTCTTCTCTGGTTATTTTAAATGAGGTTTAACAATCACTGTAGAAGGAATATAAGCTTATTAGGAAGGGATTCTGAAATAGAGAAAGTAAAAATGGTAGAGCGCTTGCCTAGCATGCACAAGGTGCTGGGTTTGATCCCCAGTATTACCAAAGAAAAAAGGGAAGGAGTGAGGGAGGGGAGGGAGAAGCAGAGAGAAAGTAAAAGTCATCCAGAGCCCTGTCCTCCACAGCCACTGTTAATTCTACTCTTCTGTTCTCTGCGTGGCATCTTTCTGACATACAGTGTTTCTCATACTGTGCTGTTTGGAAAGAGTTCACACATCTTAACGTACTAGCGCATCTTTGAAGAACCACATCGACGGCATTGTCACAAGGATGCACCATGGTTTGCTTTTCCAGTCCTTTTTGTGGAATTTGGGTTTTTTTTTATTTTGAGCCATTATGAGAAACACTCCAGGGAGCATCTAGTGTGTTGGGTTCTCCCTTCTGAGGACATTCTCCTTGGGTGAGCAGAATGAGCCAGAGAGCATGTGTGGAAGACGCCCCACGGCAGGGCGATCTGCAGGGAGAGTCTGTTACCCCTGCAGTGGAAGCCGCGGTCAGAGTGGCTCAGAAGGGGACAACTTGGTGCGCCTGCCAGTGTGCTGCATTTTGAAACCCACAGGAAATTGGGTCCCAATTGGTGATTTTTTACTTTTTTGTTTTTGTTTTGAGATAGGGTCTTGACACGTAATTCAGGCTGGCTGTGAATGCATTATGCAGTCCAGGCTGGCCTTGAACTGGAAGTGATCCTCCTGCCTCAGCCTCTTGAGTGCTTGGATTACAGGCGTGTGTCACCACACCTAGCTGATTTTTACTTTTGTCTTTCCCCATAGCTTTTGATTTTCCGCATTTAAATCCCACACCCCCAGACATGGCCACCTTATGGGTCCATGGCTGAGAGCATAGCTGTTGGCCTCCTGGTTCCCAGGTCCTGGCTGTGGTCTGGGCTGGTGGTGGGACATCACCCCAAACACAGCATGTTTCTGCCACTTGGAACAGTAGACTTAAATCCAGAAGGTCAGGAGGATGACCAGACTCTACCTCTCGTCATCCGTGAGGCTTGTGGTTTTTTCCCCTTTTTTCGGAACCCACTGATGGGTGAGCCCCACTTTGTTCTTGTAAGGTTCTCTGTTCCTGCCTGGAGGATTCCAGCTTGAGTCCTTTGCCACTGTTGGCACTTAGCTGTCTCCCCATGATACCCAGCCTGCCTTTAGTGTATGTTGGGGGGAGCGCCTCTTGTACACGTGCAAACATGGCCAACATCCACTGGCCGCATCCAGTAGTCCAGGTTGGCCTGTGGGTGATGGCTTGAGGCTGAGCATTGGGCTGGGTCTTGGCATAGTTGCAGCCCATCTCAGGCTGTGTGATTCAAATGGAAAATTTCCTTTTCCTGTCTGCTGAGGACAGGTTCTGACAGGAAGGCAACAACAAATACAGGAAAAGATTGAACAGAACCGACGGGCACAAGAGGAATCCCTAAAACACAGGGAGCAGCTCATTCAAAATCTTGAGGAGGCAAGAGAGTCAGCGCAGCGGGTGAAAGAGGAGTGTGAAGAACTGAAGTCGGCCAGGAAGCAGGAGCTGGAAGCCCAGGTGGGGCTGAGCCTGAGGGCAGAGGCAGCATCATCACAGGACAGGGTCAGAGGCCCTTGACCGGTGCTGTCATGTGCCTGGGCCCTCTTCACTGTGGGTCATACGTCACTCCAGGTCTCTTACCTCTGGTGGGTGCCAGGCCAGCATTGCTGTTTGCTCTTTATGCTGTCTGCATCTGTAAGCAGTGGTTCGCTGGGCCACAGTGGGTAACCAGAACATTCTCCCAGACACATACCACCTTCCAGGACCACCACATGGCCTTTCCTAGTCCTGAGTTCCCTTTCCATTTCCAGTACCTGCCATCACTCTCCCTTAGCTCTCTTCCTCCAGCACAGCGAGGACCACAGGCATCTTTTCTGCTCAGAGGCAGGGCTCTGGCCCAGGGCCTTGTCTTAAGTAACTTTGTCCTTGGTGCCCAGGTTGCAGAGCGCCAGCTGCAGGCGTGGGAAGAAGACCAGCAGGCGGAGGAGGAGGAGGAGGAGGCCAGGCAGGCAGAGCAGCTCTCCAACGCTCTGCTGCAGAAGGAAGCCAAGATCATGGCTGAGCAGGGCTACCAGCCCAAGGTAGGTGCTGGCCAGGCAACGGGCCACCACAGCCCTGTGCTTGGCTCTGCTGTCCGTCCTGGTCCTTCCGTGCCCCTCTGCACTTGTATTTCTCTCAATGAACCTGGTAGGCAGCCTCAGCACAGGGTCTGGTTCAGTCCTGGCTGAGCTTTAAGTCAGTCCTCGTGATGCTCTTGTTCTGGCTGCGGCTGCTGCAGCTCAAAGACCAAATCCTGACTGGTGAGCTGTGTGCCCATCCACCCTGCTTGAGGACAAAGAGCAGCACTCTAAGAAGAGTTGTGGCCATAGCTAGTTAGAGGTGACAGTAGGCCAGGTCCCAGCTGCTGATCAGTGAAGCCAGGAGACCTACTTGTCTGCCTCTTGATCAGTCCCCTCTGGCTGATCCTTTCCTCCCTTCCTGTACCTTGAGGTACTTGAGTGACCTCTGCAGAAGGCACCTGGGGAGCTAGAGAGGCAAAAGTTATCACCCCTCCTCTGAGGGTGCTGGTGGCGGGGGCCTCTGCCCACCTTTAGCCAGGGCCCCTGGGACTCTAGGGTGCATCTTCCAGGAAAATATGCTGCAGAGAAAGGGCTGGCTGCTTCATGGTCAGGTAACTAGAGGACAGAGTGAAAGAGCAGGTGCTATGTTTGCTGTAGAATGTTAACGCCCTGCTACACAGAGGGCTCAGAGGCGCAGGGAATAGCATTTCTAACCTCACTTAAGCATGGCGCAGTGAGTGTCTCGGGATCAGGGTTTCACAGAGCACGTAGGAAGATGTTTCTTAGGGCAAGTTATAAAGAGTCTCATTTATGGCTCAGGATGAAAGCTTTTTCAGCTGTACATGAAAGTCATCATTTATACCATGTGTTAGGCTCTTAATTAAAATGAGGCTAATTCCCTATGCTTCAGAGGCTGCTGATCTGATCAGTCTTTGTTTCTTTCTTTTCTCAGCCGTATGGACATCCCAAAATCGCTTGGGACTGACTTCTTTGGGACCCTAAGCACAGAGAGAGATGCTGAGTCCTTTGACACAAAACCACCAGACAGTCGTGCAGTGTTTGCTCATGATCAGGCACTGTTCAGCCGTGCCTGTCGGGTGTATGATCAAATGCACCGATGGCCTGGCCGGACGACAAGGTGCTGTCGTGTAGCACCGGGAGTGGCCCTTTCCTGCCTTTCTCATCCAAGACAAGTCCCTTATAGCCTCATGTTTACAGTGCTGTCAAACAGTCCTGTATTTATAAACAATGCAGGGTTCTAGATGGATACTAAAAGGTACAAGTTGTATTCCACAATAGATATGTGGTTTCCTGATGTCTCACCCGTAATTGTCAACCTCTTAATGAAGACTCTGGCTAGAGATGGATGGGAGGTTTTGTTAGCTTTTTTTTTCTCTCAGTGCTGTGGATTGAACCCACAGCTTTGTGCCTGTTAGGTAAATCTTCTACCACTGAGCTACATCCCTTGCCCAATTTTTCAGTTTTTAAAATTGCCATTTAAATTAAACTATTCTGGGGCCGGGGGATATAGCTCAGCAGCACAGCACCTGCCTGGCAAGGGTGAGGTCGTGAGTTCGATCCCCAGTACCAAAAAAAAAAACAAAAACAAAATGAACTATTCTGGGGCAACCCATTCAGGACCCCTCCTGTCTCTTAGGAGCTATTCCTGTTCCCCATTCTTTTTCTCCAATAAATTTTCCTACTCTTTAAATAAATAAATAAATAAACTCTTCTGTTGAAAACAGACTTGTAGGTCTTGCAGTTTATTTCAAGTTTACTTATTTAGTCATCCCAAAGGATCATCCTATCTTTTGTGTTCTGGAAGGAAATAATTGAATACATTAGAACCTCAGTCTGATGGGTGGTCGTAGATGCGTTCTGGAAGAAAGGTGGTGAGAAATGAATCTTCTCCCTCAGGAAGAATTTTGTTAGACTTCCCGTAGAGCACTGAACGTAGAGGAGTGATGCCAACACATGGCTACTGAGCCTCAAAAGGTCACCTGGTTGGCAAGCCTTTTAGGAGCAGGGATGTCTGCCTGGCAAGCACGAGGTCCTGAGTTCGATTCCTGGTACCAAAAGAAAATTTAAAAGCAGGGATGTGACAGTAGGGATCCCTGGTATCTTGGGAAGTCTCAAGCTACACATAGCCTCCTGGGATTTGTGTGCCCAAAGGAAGGAGCTAAACCTGAAGAAATGAATGCGACTCAGAACCATGTAGCAGCCGCAAGTTTCTCCCATGGTTGTATTAACATGACATATTCCAGATTCATCTCTACAGACAGCTACCATTCCCACAGCAATAATCATATTCTTAGTAGTCGTATTTTTTCTGAGGTTCCAGTTTTCATTATATCGTATTTAAGACTCCTATCTCAATAAATTACAGCTAACTACAGGGCATTTTTCTGTGGTTATTAAAAATCAGAGTTTATTAAAAAATCCCAGGTCTAAGGGCTGTTTTACCTTTCCCTTCCATTATGCTGTAAAAACGGATTGAGCTGCAAACTGTGTTCTAACGTGGTTTTCATTTTCCTGTCTTGAGTTCCTCGGATGTGATTCCGAGCCCCACTTTCATAATGTGTGCTCATTTTTATTTCCCATTTCACGTGTTCATTAATTGTGAAATAAGGTCCTGGTTTAATGGCATCATTTTAAGTTTGTTACTATTGTTCTTTTTTTGTGTGTGGGTACCAGGGGTGACCTCAGGACCTCGCGCGCCAGCAGGCGCCTGTGCCGCTGAGCGATATCACCGGCCCTTTTTTTGTATGTGGGTTCCAGGAGTCAAACTCAGGCCCTCGCGCTTGCCAGGCAGGCGCTTATGCCGCTGAGCCATCTCACCGGCCCTGTTACTATTGTTCTTACTGCTGCAGAGTAGGTTGCTGGTCATAGATTTGTATGATTTAATGCACATCTCCTGTAAGGTTGTACTTACATGACTAGATTTTGTTTTATTTCCACCTCCCCATACACACACCCAGTACTGGGGATTGAACCCCCAGCCTTTGAAATAAGCTATGTCCCCAGCTCTTTTTAAATTTTTTATTTTGGATCAGGATCTCGCAAAACTGCTCAGGCTGGGCTCTAACTTGTGATCCTCTGGCT
The DNA here is from genome assembly GCA_028451465.1 of Erethizon dorsatum. Classification (NCBI taxonomy): domain Eukaryota; kingdom Metazoa; phylum Chordata; class Mammalia; order Rodentia; family Erethizontidae; genus Erethizon; species Erethizon dorsatum. Next base: position 108,588,277 of record CM051830.1, on the reverse strand, counting down.
TAAGCCTCCCAGAGTGCTGGGATTATAGGTGTGTGAGCCCCCAAGTGGTTTGACTAGTCATGTTTTGTAGGTTTTATTCATTTTTTTGCTTGTTAAAGTGGTGCTTTCTCCTTATTTCCATGGAAACCACAGAAAATTATTAGCAATCTTACACTGAGTTGCAGTATAGAATCAATGTGGACGGAACGCCCAGCAAATAGGCATTCATATATTTACTAAATAAATATTTAATTTTTGAAGCCTGGCAGTAATCTTCCTTATTAGCATTAAAATTAGATTATACTGGTTCTGTAATATACTTAGATATTTTTTCTCTAATCTGGGCCAAAATACTTATCTTTGAGATTTAGAACTTCTGCCTCTTACTGTTCCTATCACAGCCCATACAGACCTCTTGGCACATATGTGTTTTGATTGTGTTGTGGTTAGAGGTGTGTACAGTCACGCACTGCCTAACCACAGGGATTTCTTGTGAAAAATATGTCATGGGATGTCATCATTGTGGAAACAGTATTTACATGAAGATGGAGCAGCTTACTGTACACCTAGGCTATAATGGTGTACACCTTTGAGTAGGTGGTCAGTCCCTGACTGATACCTCGTTATGTGGTGTGTTACTGCGTGTTAGTTTTCTTGTTTCTAAGTACCTTTTTCTACTTAATCTCTAGATTGTTCTTCAGCAGATTCTTCCAAAGGTCAATTCCTTTTGTACCAGCTGGTGTTGAAGGCACTGGCAACATGAAATAATTCTTGCAGTACTGTAAACCTTTTCTCTCTGCTCAGCGTTCAGCACATGTCCTCTCTAGGGAGGCCGAATGCAGGCTGGGGCGAGTTCCAAAACTGAACGGGATGCTGACAGGAGTCAGACTCTGCAGTCTGCTGCAGCTGAGCAGATGTCATTGCAGGCCCAGAGCCAGTTGTCACGTATGGCGCTGAGGAGACTTCTTGTGCAATAAATATAGTCAGTGTGACCATATTTCTTTATGGATAGAATGAATATTTTTTTCACCCTCTGGGTTTTCAGGTTGTTTTTAGTGTTCATAAAATACAAAGCATCATTTTAAAGACCACTATAATGCCTTTAAAAACACAGGCATTAGTAGTTCTTGATGACTGTGACTAAATTCAGGCACGAGGAGTCTGATTTCAGGGAATCTGACACTGAAATGTCTTCATTCAGAGGGGCATTTTCTTTATGACCTAATGTGATGGTCACCCAAAAAGTGTCTACTTCATGTGATTTTTCTAAACGTAACTGCAGCTTCTGTATTTTCATTCCTATACACAGTTGATATTTGGCGTCTAGTTTCTTCTGCTAACCATTGTGTTTCTCTAAACCTCCCTGCATATAATTTCTAGTTCACACATGTCAGATGACCTTGAGTAAGAGAGCTGGAAGTGGACCTCTTGTGACATTACAGCAGTCCTGAGAATGACGGGAGCGTCGGGCTTAGGGTTTAAGATGCCTTTATGCTGCGTCAGCACTTTTTCCTCATCTTCTTTTGATTACCTAAACCAAATGACGGCAGCTCCCCTTTGTTCATTTTCCCCTGAACACCCCGTACAGAAACGTTCATGGTGGAAGAAGTTGGCGGGAGAGCCTCCCCCGTGGGAGGTGCCAGAGCCAGGCAGTCCTGTAGTTCATGTCCCTGACTTGTGGCTCCTGAGGCAAACTGAGCATCTGGACCCAAGTGGCCACACCACTGACTAGCTCCATCCAGTTCACAGACATTTCTTGATCCTTCTTGGTGGGTGATACAAGTGAGGTTCTCTGGGTCTTTTGGCAGGTACTTTAGGTACTTTGTCCTCTCCTGTAAGGAGTGCCAGCCTTCAGGCCCAGGCCTCTTTACCTCATAGGCCTCCCAGGTGAGGCAGGCCTCTGGCTTCCAGTACCATCTCCATGTCAGTATCTCCTGGGACTGCAGCTGTAGTCTTGACTCCTACATCCCCACCACTATGCTGCCCGGCCCCAGAGGTACCTCTAGTCCCACAGATGCCCATCCTGAGAAACTGAAAGTCCAGCTGGCTCTGAGACAATCACCAGAGCCATCATGGATCATGGTGGAACAAAAAGCTGGAATGACAAAATAAGCCCCTGGGTGCAGTAAACACTACCGTTTTTGGTGGGGTGTGTTGCTTTTCTATCCTCATGCCCTTTTCAACAGACCTATCACAAGCACAGATAACACCATGGGAGCAGAATGTTTGCATGAAATGAGAAATCGTTAACAAGGAAAATATCTAAATCAGTGCTCTAGCTTTACTTGCTCTTAGTCAATTTAAAAGTCACTAATTTTGAGCCGGGCGTGGTAGCACACACCTGTAAATCCCAGCACTTGGGAGGCTGAGGCAGAAGGATTGCTGCGAGTTCAAGGCCAGCCTGGGCTACAAAGTGAGTTCAAGGCCAGTGTGAACTGCATAGTGAAACCTTGTCTCTAAAAGACCAAAAAAAAAAAAAAAAAAAAAATTCACTAACTTTGGAGGTCATGCAGCTGTGCAATACATTATAGTTTCCCACTGGCTTTGCTGTAGAGAACACCTCTGACATGAGGGTTATGGTAACAGTTGTTGGCTTACTTTGCAGGAGCTTGAAGGCTGTTTTGCAGTTTGTGAAAACAGTAATTCTTTACCTAAGCCTACAGAGATGTGCTGGGTGACTAAAATGGGAATAAAGGCTTGGTGTTTGTGCCTTCATATGTGCCTGTCCTGTTTGCTGTCTTAACCCTTGGGTCACATTCTGCTCGGCTCTTTTTTTTAATAGCTGTGAGAATACCACCAAGCTGATAATCTTTATTTCATGAAGATACACAGATACAATTAATACCAGAATCCATACGTTCTGTGGTTTCTAAACGTTTTCCCACTAACGGTTTTTGTGAGAGGCTGTTTGCCCCTCATGGTTCAGAGAAAGTTTGGATGGCTGATTTTTTTTTTTTTTTTTTTTTTTTTGTGGGTACTGGGGGTCAACCTCAGGACCTCGCGCGCCAGCAGGCGCCCGTGCTGCTGAGCGATATCACCGGCCCTTTTTTCGTATGTGGGTTCAGGGAGTCGAACTCAGGACCTCGCGCTTGCCAGGCAGGTGCTTATGCCGCTGAGCCATCTCACTGGCCCATGGATGGCTGATGTTTGTGAGAACCCAACTTTTCTTCCCTTCTACCCAGCAAGTTTTTTCAGAAGTCTTGCCAGATGATTTCTTTGCCTCTCCCCGTTGCTGCTTAACTTCATAGATTTCATTTTCGAGATGCCCATCCTGCCCACAGGATTCTTGTGATAGGTCTGTTGAAAAGGGCATGAGGATAGAAAAGCAACACACCCCACCAAAAATGGTAGTGTTTACTGCACCCAGGGGCTTATTTTGTCATTCCAGCTTTTTGTTCCACCATGATCCATGATGGCTCTGGTGATTGTCTCAGAGCCAGCTGGACTTTCAGTTTCTCAGGATGGGCATCTGTGGGCAGATAGGCACCTCATAATTCTTACTGACCGAGGAGACCCAATTTGACTCCATTTCTCTCAATTTAAATCCAGCTGTAAATTGTATGTTCTTTCGCTATCAGTTTAAATCTTGAATATGTTTCCTTAACTTCCAAAGTTCTTTCTGCACATGTTCAATCATAGGAATTAGATTTTCATTATATACTTTCCAGGCATTACATCCATGCTGTGACATTAGTTCTAGATTCTTAATTCAAGCTGCTTGATGCTCTAATTGGGCCATAGACTTGTTTACACATTCTTGCCATGCAGTAATGTCATTTTTCTGTCCTGAGGAAGGGCCTGGATGTTCCTATCGTTTCATACTGAGCAGTTCAATTGGTGGTTGAGCAGCCAGTCTTTCAAATTCATTTCTCATTATGTTAGTTTCAAAAGCAGAGTAATTGGGACCGGGATATAGCTCAGCGGCATGGCGCCTGCCTGGCAAGCACGAGGTCCTAAGTTCAATTCCTGGTTCCCCCCGCAAAAAAATAGCAGAATTCAGGGCTGTTAAATACCTCAGGTAGTTCTTAGTAGGTTGGTATCTGCAAGTTTCCTCCTCTACCAGCACTGCAGCTGCTTCCCAAATACCTGGAACGTCATAGCCTTGATCAAAATACAGCAGCGCATACACTACAACCTCTCCAGCCACCAACCTCGTGCCTGCCATTGCATTACCTGCATTTTCTGAGTCTTGATGGAATTTTCATAGCAGGCTTACTCATAAGAGCTGATACCCATCATTAAAATATGAGTTAAACTGTAGTGTATTCATTCAACAAATACCACATAATGCTAAAATTGAACGAGAGTGAACTCACTGAGGAAAAAAGGGAGTTTGGTTCCTTTTATGTGTTCAAAAACAGGCAAAATTAAGTTGTTCCTTACAGATGCCCATAAAGGTTTCTGTATTAATTACTTGTCCATCACTGGGACAAAATACTGGATACCTGCAATTTAAAGGAGGAGAGGTTTATTTTGGCCTCACAGTTGCAGTGGGTTCAGTCCACAGCCTGCTGGCTCCAAGGCAGAAACCACATGGCAGACCAGCATTGTGGAGGAAAGCTGTTCACCACATGGTGACCAGGAAGCATAGGGGAGAGGGAGGTCACACCCCCAGTGGGCAGGCAGGAAGCACAGCAGGACCACAAAGACACTCATAGAGCCTGTTTATTGCATAACTAGCAGGCACAAATTCCAAAACGAGTTTACAACACGTGAAGGGTCCAATAATTACAGGAACAGGATGTACAATAAAAATGAAAAATAAGTACAGAATAATGAGTGACGCGCATAAAACACATTTGAATACAAGGCATCTCATTTTTCCTATGCAGCATTTTCTTTTGTAAGAACAAGGGTTACCTTCAACTAGGACAAGGAAGGAAAGAAAGTGGGCTGTTGGGAAGCTCACAGGGACCACTATGAATAAAAACGTGCAGATTCACTCTCGATTCTACGACTCTCGTCGCCTGAGGACTGGGAAGCAGCTCCCGAGTTGTGCGTTTCTAATTCCAATTTCATGAAATGCTGTCCTTGATCTTTGGGCCCAACGCATTGTTCTTTGGCAAGTAAGAACTACCTGCATTCCAAGTGGAAGATGAGTTCAGTGCCAAGGAGCTCAGGGGTAGAGCTGCTTCCTTCTGTTTAGCCAAGTGCCAGCTCATAAAGTGCACCTCTGTCCCATCAGTTTCAGGGAAGAAAGGGTGAAAAAACACATGCCAGGCTGCAGATGTGGCTTGTGCAAGACAATGGGATCCATGTGCAAAATGGACTGGAACAACCACGCAGACAAGGCGCGACCTGCCAGTAGGAGCAGAGAACTCTGACACCAGGTCTCAACCGAGGCTATGGAAATGTGCAGACATGTGGCCCTCCCACTGCCTGTTGCTCTCCCTGGGAAATCCTGAGTTTGGCACTGCAGGTTCACTGGGCAAACTCTTCTGTGGTGTTCTCACAGCTAGAAATACTTCGTTGGTCCCTACATTCCTTGACTTTGTCTAGGGGCATAAAGACAATGTCCTCTGCTGCAGGCACTTGGGTGTACTGCTGACAACTCCCTTCCCAGAGCCTCTGTGGAGGCCTGTTCTCTCTGGGAGGCCAGGGGCACTGGCTCAGGATTGCCACTGGGCCTTTCCCAAGGACCTTGGGGAGCCTGACAGAGGGGTAGGCGTTTGCAAGGAAGAGGAGGGACAGGTGAGTCCACGAAGTATGCAAAGGTGTCAGGCAGTGCTTGAGCTTAAGGTAGGAGGCCCCGTCTAGAAGGCATCTCCTGAGCATCCGACGGGGATGCGGCACTTAGGGCTGTGCAGACATGTCAGTGGCTGAGTCTGCTGGAGATGTGGACCCTTGTCCCATGCTCCTTACAGTGTAGCAAGCCCACAGTAGGCACACACCGTGACCTAGTACGCCCAACACCATGGGGGTGCTATGTTCAATGACAGTGTATGATCAGCCTGTAAAGGTGTTCACCCGTCAAGTCAGTGAAGACAGAGGCTTGGTCAGCACATGGGGAGGTGACCTGTACTTTGAACATTTTGACTTCTTCACAAATGACTCTGTGGGACAGAATATATGGGTAAAAAGAGGGCTGTTGGCAACTAACAGAGGGTAGATGGCAGTCTGCCAGGTCTCGCTCAGGGTGAACGCAATATAGCTGGGCAAGTGAGGCCCTCATGCTGCGCAGCTTATAGGCCCTGGGTGGGAGCTGTGAGTGGCAGCTTGGAGGTCACAGCTCACACATGCGGTTTCTGTGAACATGCCAACATTTATAATTAGAGAGATAGCACCAAAAAATCCAGATTTCTGGTGTCTCTTGGAAAAAAAAAAAAAAAATCAAAGCTTTGGCAACCCCAGTCCTACTTTCCACTGGCAACATGAGTGGAGTGAGGAAACGGTTGTCCTTGATGGGTGGCCAGGGCTCCCCAGCTGGCCCCACTTGCGTCCCCTGCTGTGCATCAGGCTCACTTCCTAGCGCATCGCCGGCTCCATCAGGTCAGGAACTGAGCTGCCTCACACAAGACCCCTGCAACAAGCAGGACAGGAATGTGCTCTAGCAGCACAAGAAAGGGCTTCTGAGTAATTTCAGACACAGCCTCAGCATGTTCTAGATTTTGACCTCTACTCTTTCAGAGCTTTGGGAGAGATACGGTCAGGTAGGCACATTCTCCGTGGAGTTCTTGAAAGAACTCTCATGTCTAATTGCTAAGTACCAGCAAGGTAACGGGGAGAAACTAAGTCAGATGACTGTTTACATCTTACCTTAGAAGTCTTTACAGATGACAGGACACGTGAGGCAGCTCACGTGAGGAAGCTGTCAGTGGTTAAAGGAGTAACTAAGTTTCAGAGGAGAGGGACAATGCATTTCAGTTTGTGACAGTGGTACCTGAAGGGGTGGTACAGAATCAGTTATGGCTTGTTAGACTGATGCTTCTTTTTGCCGTGTGTTCTAAATGAACTGTCTGGCTTAGCGGGTAAGGCAGAGTGCTTGACAACGGGCGATGATGATGGCTGAACCATGGTAAATGGGATACGACATGAAGGGAGACTCTTTATCTGACTCTATGGAGACATCAAGATGACGGTAAAATAGAAACAGAAAGTCAAGATAAAAAAACAGAACATTGAACATGATAGAACAATTACAAATGGAGCAATTCATTATTTCCTCCAAGAGAGGTTGTTACAGTATTTTTTAGAAAATGGCAAAGTCCTTTCTCTGCATACATGCTTGGAGATACCCCAAACTTAAAGAGATTTTGCAGGTTGAAAAATTTACTTATTGCACAATGCTTCGCAGGGAACAGGTAATGTTGATTTTTTTAAAAATCCAACTCTCTCAAGAAAATGTTTTACTAAAATATCTCATTTATACTTTAACCCATAGGCAGGAAGTTTTAAGGGATGGAAAAGTTTTAACAGACTTCGAGCAATGGAACTTCTTCTGGGTGTATATGATCATGACCTCAACAGTCGCAGACAAAACAACAGGACATCAGAAACTAAACTGGTAAACGGGTACAAAATAAGGCAAGTGGGTTAAATTAATAGTCAAAAATTTGTTAGAAAACATGCAAAAATAATACTGAGTTTTCTTTTAAAAAGTTCTGAATTGTCATTAAATGTTTTTGTAAAAATCTGAAGAGTTCCATGTCCAAATTTGAAATTGGACTTTAAAAGCCTAGAAAATGGACGGACCATGCTCCGCTGCTCAGTTGTTGTTCTCTTTGGTGGTGATGGTGACCAGCTGTTTGGCAGCCTTGGCGATATCATACGCACACTGGATGACCTGCTGTGTGACCAGCTGGACGTCGGTGGGTGAGCCAGAGTCCCCTGGGAGGGCCTTCTTACACTCTGACTGCAGCCGGTAGGCACTGGATGTCAGTAAACGAAGGGAAGTCCTCACCGTGTCAGACTTGGGTTTCTAAACACAAAGACACAGCAATTCGTCATGGGCTGCAAGGCAGACACCCACCAGCAAGGGCCAAGCATGCTTCTGAAAACAATTCAAGTTGTTCTGTATGGCCAGAGGCACTCTGTTTCACGTGTTTTCAACAGCGGTGCTTTAACCATAGAGTGCTCTGCAGCCCACGGTGTGAGAGATGTGGAAATGCTCTGACTTGGAGGGTGAAGTACATGCAGGTTAATTCAGTACTATGTGCTACTTATTCTGGGGTAGTTTTCAAAAATACTAACCCGCGTAGGTTACATATTTCAGATAAAATTATATTCTATTAATGTTTTGCCTTTTAGTATTTGACTTGTATATCCCTGTCTTATTATAATTATTTTCTAGGTTTGAGACAGGGTCTCACTATGTAGACCAGACATGTGAGCCACCTCTCCTGGCCTTCCTTTTCTCATTAAAGTCAATATTCATGTAGAACAGAAATATTTCCATGCCCTATATGATTGCACATTTATTTATTTATTTAGATACCAGGAATCAAACTCAGGACCTTGCTCTTGCAAGGCAGGTGCTGGCGCTGAGCTATATCCCTGGCCCCTGCATATTTAAAACTATGTGCTATAAAACAGTTAATATAAAGGTCATAAAGAAATTTCTTGTTCATTTAAAAGGATCTAAGAAAGTGAGTTGGAGGTGACTTACTTTGGGGAATAATGCTGCCATTTCTGTAACAGCTACATGTATCCTCTCTGAGCAGGGAATGTAACTGCAAAATATTGAAGAGGTTATTCAAAGACAGTCAGAATGATGGCAAGGCATTCTTTCAATGAAGGGGCAGAAGCTGCAGTCTGCCCACCATGTATCACACACCAATAGAAAGCACACGGTTATAAAGCAGGGTCCCCATTCTTTCCTGAAAATTCAACTAGGTAAAAACGATCTCCATATATGAAATGTGCCAACACTTACTATTAACTGGGTGAGGCCACAAAAAAGTATACAGACATTCACACCTCCTCAAGTTGGTCACTCATGTCTCACATATTTCATCTCCCTAATTTCCAGAAAGAAAAACAAGGATTTCTGTGCCAAAGTCCACGAAAGTGAAAAATGAAGGACTGAAAAAATTCCTTGAAATTATGATCGGAATCTACACTTTTTATACCTGTGTGTCATTTCACCAATGGACACTTCTAAATTCCTTTCATTCAATTCATGTGAAATGTTGGGGAATTAAAATCTTTACTTGTATAAACAGAGAACACTGAGGTCTGCTTCCCATATTCATTCAGACACTTAGGTCCTTTGTCACAAAGCCACCATATGCTTGCTTGTGAGAAGATGCCTAAATGCTGTCAGCACTTTCTTTCATGTTGATCAGCTCTAAGAAAACAAGCCCATTAAATCCTTCCTTCCAGGCCACTTGGACTCCCGGGGCCCCACATGTGACACCACCTTTACAGAGACTCACTTAACATCTCTGTGGCTCTGTGAGGCTGGACTATTATCACACCCATTTTTCAAATAAGAAAACTGACCCGGAGAAGACATGCCCAGGTCTCAAAAATGTAAGAGGATGGCTGAGCTTAAACGCAGTGGCCACAGATGTACATCTCTCTTTATAGCAAGCTTCTTTCCACTCAAGAGTGGTCATCTGGCTTCTTGTGATGACAAAGGGCAGAACTGAGATTGGTTTTATCCAGGATTCTTTGTTTTTGTTTTTTGGGCCTTGCACTTGCCAGGCAGGCGCTGTGCCGCTGAGCTATACCCCCAGCCCTATCCAGTATTCTTACTTTTAGTACTCTGACAAACAATGGATGAGCAAGTTTCCTCTTCCTTAAAAATGTTAGCTTTTCATCCTGAGGAGTATGCAGGGCACAGACAGACAAAAACAGCTGGGGAGGTGATGTGGCTCCGTAGTAGAGCACGTGCTCAGCATGAGTAAGGCATTCAATCCCCAGCACCATAAAAAACCACCATCAGATGGTGGTAGCAAGTGACAGTTCTTAGATAAAACATTGCTGCCAAGCCTGGGCTTTGTATTCAGGACTAACCCACGGTCCAGGACGTGGGAAAGCAGGAAAAGCACTCTTGCGGACATTTGTAGCATGTTAGGAAATACTGCTGTGAACACTGTAGGTTTGCCCTGATGCAAGAACCCATGTGGCTGTGTTTTAAATTTTTCCTTCTAAGATACTGAACCAAATGCCACTCAGCATCCATTATAGACTTAAAGCCCTCAAGGAACATTTTTTTTTTTTTTTTCAAAAAAATTTTTTTTCAAAGAGAAGAAAAAAAAACAAAATTTCAAAACAACATAATAGGAGGGTAATAATGGTTAATACATTACGTATTGTTATCTTTAAATTAGTTACTCAGGGTACAAGATATCATTCAATTGTGCAAACATTACTGGCACAAACCTTTCTCTTCAATGAACTAAGCAAAATTAGTAGTGTATCTATCTTAACTATCTTATATATATATACAATTTTTTTCTTTTCCCTTCTTTCTGTTCCCCATTCCCCCATCCCAGTTTCTCTTTCTCAAGGAACATTTTTATCCCATTTTTTAAACCATGAAGTTGGATTCTGAATAAAGATTACCATAAGCAATCGCTGTACTTCATCTTTGTATGAGTTCAGTATCAAAACTATTCTACTACTGCCTACATTTTAATTAAGCCATTACATTTCAAGAAAATGGTTTATAATTATCTAAGAATGCCTTCAAATGGGCAATCCCAACTTTTACTTTTGTGAGCAATTAGATCCCTATATGACACACTAACACTAAAATGTCAATGCACGAGAAGCAACTTGCAGATGTGAAGGGATAGAAGGCCACCGAGTCACACAGACTCTCAGAAAGAGGAAGGGACCATGTTCAGGGCAATCACTGCTCCTATTAATATCACATCAGCTGGGAGCCACGCCCAGGAGTCTCATACTGTATTTTGTTTTGCTGGTTATGGTTTCATTTTGAGAAATACAACTCACCCTTTCTCCACTAGATAGAGAAGGAATTTTTCCTAAGGCCATCTCTCGAAAGTTTACTCCTTACAAACTATTTTGGGAAGTCCTGGATAAGCAAAAAAGAAAGCATGTGCAGATGAGTGAGGAAGTCTCCTCCTCTGTCAGAGGGAGTTTGCATCCACAACTTCAAATTGGCACCCTTCATCAAATAAAGCTTTTGTGCCTAATATGTTGTAATCCCTGAAGCAAGAAGGGGTGAGGCAGGTGAGGAGGAGGGGCTGCAGGAAGGTCAGGGGCTGAGGGGAGCTCTCTGGGCTCAGGGAACAGGGACCAAGCCTTGAAGTGCCTGCATGGACTACAGTTCTACCTAGGATGAACCTGAGCAACAGATCAACAAAAATAGAAAACAAGAAAAACAGGCAAGGCTTTCATTAGTACAATGCAAGGTTACAAATGAAAGCAACTTGGATGTATAAGTAATCGGAGATTCTAACAGAACTTGAACAGTTTATAAAATATAAATTCCCTAGGCCAATTCTGGTTTTATTTTTTATTTATTTATTTTTTTTGTGGGTAGCGGGGGTCGACCTCAGGACCTTGCGCTTGCCAGGCAGGCGCTTATGCCGCTGAGCCATCTCACCGGCCCTCAATTCTGGTTTTAAACCAAAAGCATAAGCTAGTGATTAAAATCTCTGCATCATTCCCCTCATGGTCTTAAAGAAATAAATCAGATCATGAAATGTGTTAAGTGGATTTTTACATCTTGAAAAGAAAAGACTCTTCCCAAGTTGAACCACACACCATACTGCAATCTTTCAAGCCACAAATAGCCTCAGGATAGATATTTATACTTTTTGACAACTATCAAGGAAAGCAATACAGTGTAAGCACATTTTTAGTTTGAAATACCAGCACAGCACTTCTGAACTGGCAAATTCAGAAAGGAAAATTTGAGCACACTGATAAATGGGGTGGGGAGTATACAGGAAGGAATTATCCTCACATCAAGATTACTCAAAACGGGGCCGGTGAGATGGCTCAGCGGCTTAAGCGCCTGCCCGGCAAGCGCAAGGGCCCGAGTTCGAGTCCCGGAACCCACATACGAAAAAAGGGGCCGGTGATATCGCTCAGCGGCACGGGCGCCTGCTGGCGCGCGAGGTCCTGAGGTCGACCCCCCCGGTACCCACAAAAAAAAAAAAAAAAAAAAAAGATTACTCAAAACGCTGTCAAAACTCTACTGTGGAAAGCTGCGGGACACTTCGCTCTGTACAGTAAGAGCCACCTGGCCAAAGGTACTAGATGCTTACAAGACAGGTGTGAGAGGCTTGGCAGAAAGAGAATGCCTAGGAAATGAAGAAGGGAAATAGCTACAAACTTTCTGCAAAAGGAGGCTGTGGAACTGTGCAGGTTCTTCTTTTCCTTGAGGAGCTTTCAGCTGTCCATCCATGAAGACTTTTATCTTTCAAGGAGTACACAGTATTCCTTGCCTCTATGGCAAATTATGGGAAATTATACTGGGACAAATCAAAGCGGTAAAAATAAGAGAAAAGGTACAGATGGAAGGATGGCACAGCAGCATCAGGAATACAGAGAACTCCAGGCATGCACACATCTTTTTTCCCCTTGTGAAACTGCAGATTGAAGCCAGGGCCTCATACATGCTAGGCAAACTTTCTACCACTAAGCTGCATCCCCAGCCCTTTCCATCTTGAGGCAAGGTCTCAAAAAGCTGCTAACTTGCCCAGGCTGGGCTTGAACTTATGATCCTCCTGCTTCAGTATTCTGAATAGCTGGGATTTCAAGCATGTGCCACAATAGTGGACACAGCTGCATCTTTATGAAGCGGTGTGGAGTCAAGAGAAGATGCAGTACTGTGTTCCTAGAAGGCCTTCTGTCTGTGCAAAGGGTGCAGGCTCCTCCCTGAGGTCCTCAGCTTTGCTGACCTAATATGCAGCACTATTCTTGGCAATGAACAACTGCTGCTTTCTCAAACCCAAAGGGGTGATGGTAAACAATGTTTTGTGAGTGTGTCTAGGTCTGGCCCACCGTGGGACATCAGGACATCCTGCAGAACATTTCACAACTTACCAGAATTCTCAGAGAACAAAGGGTCAGTAGAGCAAGATCCAGTCCCTTCCTTCCAGTGAGAAATCACTGTGGGCTATGCTTCTGCTCCAAGGATGCAGAATCTCCCTTCACAACTGAGAATCTTAGAAGTTTATACACGCATGCTTGCATGCACACACAAGGAAGACAGCTAAGAAATAAGAAATCAGGTTCCTCTCAGGATGTCTTCTTCCTTGGCAACCGTATCCCTAGCAGAGGGCAACCCTGGCAGTAGCAGTGGTCAGAAGAATCACCCACAAGTTGTGAGGAAACTTCTTTCCCTCTTTGCTGAAAACTAGGATTGTCACTGCCCCAAATACACTGCAGTTTTATTCCCAGGCACATTCATTTCAGAAGCTTCCTAACACAATAGAGAAAAATATACTATGTAAAAACCCCAAACAAAGAAAACCAAACTTGTATGTTTGTTGTTGAGTTTTCATCTACCTAACTAAAAGCCAGCACATTAGAAACAAGTCCCATTCAGAACTTGAGTAGTGTCCCTGTTGGAGCACGAATCCATGTTCCGCCAGCATAGGACCACAGCCCCTTACCTGTCATGTTTATTTTCCTGGGCTGCTCTTAAGAGCTCCTGTATGTTTTTAGTGATTTGTTCCGTCTTCCGGATGACATCCTCGGTGCTGGGGAGTGTGGGGCTCGGTGATGCGTGGGGTTCTGCCGCATCCGACACTAAGCTATCGGCTGGCCACACCATACTCCTCTGCCTGCCCTTTCGGCCTGACCTGTGAACAGTAAAGAAATGGCTGAATATGACAGGTGCCTGGCAGCTGCTTTGGTTTTCAGGAGCCACATCTTCTGCACTGGCTGAACACACAAGCAGGAAACCCATGGCAAGGCCCTGCTTCATCAACTAGCAGCTACAGCATACCCAGAGGCGCTCTCATTCTACCGTGGCGCTGGAAGGTAGGACTCTTGTAGAAAGGGTGAAGAGAGGAAAGGGAGTACCTGCAGTGTGAAGGGTGTGGCATTATAAAGCCACCTCAAACGGAGGTAATTCCTTGGGGGTCCAAATGGAGAATGTAACCTAATGTCAACCTCACTGTGAAGTAAAATACTGATGTTAAGTGCAGTGCCAATGCTGAGAAACATGTCTAACACACTGGTGAAAGGACAAAAAGCCCTGTGGCAATAATGTGAGTTGACAAGGCATGCGAACTATAGACATATGCTTGAATATTTTAAGACCTTATAGATCTGAAAATAGGGTCAAGGGCTGTAGCTGGTTGGGGCCTGCCAGGTCCCCCCACCCCCACCCCGGCACACTCTTCCCACAGATGTACCCCACGTCATCTGGCTCCGTGTCATTGGGAGTGTTGTCATAGTCACTTTCAGGGGTGCTGTTCTGTTTCTCTAGCCTGGAAGCCTACAAGCAAGAGAAGGGGGCCACATTAGTTTAGAACATGAGACGCTTCTTCAGGGTCCTCACGGGGAAGCATTACCTGCGAGGCACCCAGATCTCATCTGGGATAGGAGCAACTCTTTACTGAAAATTTAGTAAAAGACGAACAGTGGACACAGACAATAGTTTCTTTCTTTCTGCACTGTTTCCTTTTGAGCTTAGTGGCCATAAACTGATCCTTGGTACAAATTAAGAAACCAACAAGACATGCAAGACTGTCTAATTTAGTTCTCAAAAGAATATGGAGTTGGGCAAGGTGGTGCATGCCTGTGATCCCAGCCTTTCAGTAGGCTGAAGCAGGAGGATCACAAATTCAAGGCCAGCCTAGGCAACAGCAAAACCCTGTCACAGAATAAAATTTTTTTTTTTTTTTTGTGGGTACCGGGGGGTCGACCTCAGGACCTCGAGCACCAGGAGGTGCCCGTGCCGCTGAGCGATATCACCGGCCCCTTTTTCGTATGTGGGTTCCGGGAGTCGAACTCGGGCCCTCGCGCTTGCCGGGCAGGCGCTTAAGCCGCTGAGCCATCTCACCGGCCCTAAAATTTTTTTTAAAAAAGGGGCTGGGAATGTAGCTCAGTGGCAGAGAGCTTGCCTAGCACATGCAAGGCTGAGTTCAACCCCCGGTATGGGGGAGGGGACATTGAGCAGACGCCCCAGCACTTATATGACCACCGACATTCAGTGCTGAAAGCTACCTGCAGATTATCTGGATTAACACTAGATGAGAAAATGAAGGGCCAAAAAAGCTAGGCATTCACTTAAGGACACATCTGTAGAAAAACAGACCAAGAACCCAGGCCCCCTCTCTCCTCTACAAGTATCTCCAGTATTCCATAGCTGGCTGGGCCTGGATGATCACTGCCATTCAAGGCACCTTAGCTTTCTGAGAACTGCTTCAGAGATGGCTCTTAGGAAACACCGGGGAAAACTTACAATATTAGTTTATAGCCATATGTTGTTGGGAACCAAAATGGATTAACCTGGATTGATAGTTTGAAACCACTTGTATCTGCTTCCAAAAATATCTACCTCTTATAAAATAGGGATCTGGTACAACTGTGGAGATTTTAAAAATGGGGTACAGACATAAATGATGAGTCCTAAAAATATTTTGAGCAAATGGCAGTGCTAAACACAGGGCCTCCCAGGGTAACAAAATGTGAAGGGGACCACATTCCTTTGAAGGGGTCTCTGTTAGGCTGGGTGTGGTGGCACACGCCTGTAATCCCAGCACTTGGGAGGCTGAGGGAGGAGAATTGCCATGAGTTTGAGGCTAGCCTGGGCTACATAGAGAGTTCAAGGCCTCCTTGAACTACATGGTGAAACCCTGTCTCAAAAAACTAAAAAAAAAAAAAAAAAGCATGAAGGGGACTATGTTAGCTCTGGAATGTTTAGTGAAAACTATTTCCTCTCAGTATCTATTTTATACCCAATGTTTCGAGAATTTCTTCATTTAAAACAAAAATTGGTGTAAGTGGATTCAAAACCTAAACTACCTTATAAAATACAAGAGCTATTTCTAGCTCTATACCTTGAATTTAATCCAACCTAATTAAAACATGTAACTGATGCTGTAATACAATGCGGCTAAGCATGTAACTGTAAGTTTAGAGCTTTGTTTAAAAACATGGAGACATTCTAGTTTTACCCAGAAGAATGGCTACTTCAGAGTAAGTCAGTTGAAGAACGACTACATAAAGTCTAATTATTTGCTTACTATTGATAATACTGGCCAGCCCCGGGGGGGGGGGACGCCTCCTCAGTCACACCACATTTTGCTTCCCGTCCCCACAGCCTCACTCTCTTCCTCTCCTAGGGTAAATACTGTCTGCTAAGGCCCTTCCCATTTGCTACTTAGATGTGTTACTTAGTTCCTACTCACCCTATTAGAAGATTCTTGCTCTGGGATCCTAAAACTCAATATGAACCCTTACTTTATCCACTCAAATTCATCTCACAAATGATTAAAAGCATTGGGTGCGAGCCATCTGGGGAATTTGTAAAGCTAAGTTCTATAAAATGTTTTTTTCTTCCTCCAGTGCTGAGGATCAAACCCATGGCCTGTGTACACTAGGCAAGTGCTCTACCAAGAAACTACATCCCAGCCCAGCTACAATTTTAAGATCCCTTTATTTGTATCTCCTGCCTGTAAGTAGTTCTGCTTTGCTTGCTGCCCAATTTTGATCTGGCTTGATGACTGAATGGGTGGGTTACTGGCTAGTAAAAGACTGCGTGGAAGACCAAAGGTGGATACCGTATCCAGTGCCACGAAATCAGGATCATCCAGATATGATTTCAGAAAACCAAAACACCCCCCTCTCCAACCCTTCTTACCTTTCACAGGGAATGTTTGACTAACCTTTACGTTTATGTTCTTTGTGTATACATACACACATATAAATAGTAAAAGAATTGCACTTAAATAATTATACTGGAAAGTTCATCCAGAGTTGCTCCACAGGGGGAAAAATCTAGAAAACAGATTTAAACCTAGAAAATTCCACATTTTTATAATGAATCTTTTCTCCTTCTCTGATATAAATTTGGTAATCACAAGTCAAATATATTACTCACAATGATAAAAAAAATACCAAGTTTCATTTAAACATTTTAGAAGAGTAATAACTCAAATACCCACTACAAGTGCTCAGGAAATGTTCCTCAAGTACAGCCACCACCACCCAGAAAATCAGCTACTTACACGTTAAGTTCTTCATTGATGTCAACAAAAGCATACGCAATTTCAATGGAGCCAGTGTTTAATTTTATGAAAATTACTGTGAACATGCAGAGCCAAGAGCCACTGGTTAAAAGTGCTGCTCTCGAAGCTGTTAATAGAAAAGTTATTGTATAGCTGGTGCTGGTTCATTCAGTTTGATAGTTTTGCTGTTTTCTCTGAATACAGACATGCCAATAAAAAATTTAAAACCATGATGAAGCTGTCAGGAATGGCTACGATGATCAGTTTAAATGACTCTACTGTCAATTTTGTATAAAACTATCTCAGCAAGCAGTCCTTGCAATGATTTCTGAAGCTATTTAAAAATTTTTTTTAAAAAACAAAAACGCGGGCCGGTGAGACAGCTCAGCGGCATAAGCGCCTGCCTGGTGAGTGCGAGGTCCTGAGTTCGGCTCCCAGAACCCACATAAAGGAAAAAAAGGGGCTGGTGATTATCGCTCAAAGGCACAAGTGCTTGCTGGCAAGCGCGAGGTCCTGAGGTCGACTCCCGGTACCCACATAAACAAACAAACAAACAAACAAACAAAAACGCATAGGGGACAAAAGAGTTTTATTTGATTCTTAGTAACAAAATTTGAATGCGATATTTTATTACTATTTTGCTGTCCTTAGTTTTACTGGAATGAAAATATTATAGATCAATGTCAGTTTTTTGTTTGTTTGGTTTTGGTGCTGGGGAGTAAACCCAGGACCAAGGGCAAATGCTCTACCACTAAGCTACATCCTCAGCCCAAATTTCAGGAAACTTTAAGTATTATATATCAAGAACTGTGTTTAATAGACTACTTCAAAATGCAGTAAAAAATCCAAAGGCCTTAGCAACTCATATGCCCCTGGCAATGGACACACAGATTCTCTATCATTCCTAGGTGTGGAGGGAATGGACAACAGCCCAGTGCAGAGTCTACCTTGTTTGGGAAGGCGGTCCCTCACACACGGCACCTTCTCTCCTCTCACCTTTGTTACACTACCCTTCATTAAAAAAAAAAAAATTGAGGCAGAACTGGGCTGTTTGTATCACTGAAAGCTCTAAAAGTTTCGCCATCACTGTCTCAGGGCATGGAAGTATTTATTCATTTATTGATGGTGTCTTCTGGAGGAGGGACTCTACTGTCCCTTAAACCCTTAGGACCCTTTAACTGACTTACCAAAAAACTGGGCATGAGGTGCTTAATAAATATGAGTTGCCCGACTACTCCCAAGGAGCTACACAGGTCCTGGGCTGTTCTTGAGAGGGTGAATTACACACCACCAAGTGGGGTTTGACCAACCAAGTGAAAAGCTTTATGCTCACAGCTGCCTGTACCCCTCCACTGCTGCTAAGCATTACAATTCTTATTCAGGATGCCAGGTCTCTAAAACCTTGGCTTGGCAAGTATGGTGCCAACATAAATATGTCATTTTTTTTTTGAAAGGCATAAAGTTTTTATGCTAGTCCAAATACAAGTTTTAATATGATAGTAGCTCTGAACAAACTGGACAGATTTGCCCTATACCAATATGTAACCAGCAGCCAGCTAATTTTATGATTATTTAAAAAGACAGTGTAGTATGCTCAGAATGTTATAGGAGGATCTGTGATCTTTGTTAAATATAATATGAAAATGAGTAATGTGGAGTTAGACAAAAGGGAGATCGCCTCTGCAGGTACACGAGCGTGTGCACACCAAGTGTGCACATCTGCTGTGCTGTGAGAAACCAGGAGGGAAGCGCTGCCTCATGCAGGATGGAGGGCAGTTAGCAAGGACGGGGACAGGAGGGCCAGCACAAAGCCCCAGGAGCACTGCCCCTCCTCCAGAGCAGACCATTCGGAGTGTACTTAACCCTTCGGGTGGTTTCTTCCCTCGACCAGCAAAGTGTGGAGGGGAAGGAAGGCAGAGATGAAGAGGAGGTCACAAGCGCACTCCTCCCGATCTGGAAGGGGAAAGAGAAACATACTCGGGAAAACACAAAACAAACAAAACCCTGACCACTTGCCCTCGCTTCAGGGAAAGAATCCTAGAGAATACACTATGTGAGGTGAGTCCTAAAATCTCAGTGACAGCTGGAAGCAGGTGTCATTTATCCCTTGTGACATTTATCCCTTGGTGAAACACCTGGAAATTACTCTGAATTTAGTGAAGGTTACTTTTCCATATGGGAAAAGACAACACATAGGCTCTGTGTCAAGTTTGCCAATAGTTATTTTTAATGGGTAGCCTAAAATGAATACTTATTTTTCAATCAGGACTGATAATATGAAATGAGAAACTATACACATGATTATTGGTTGGTATACCCAGGACTCTAATCTTTAGTACTATAATTACAGAACTTTTGTAATATGACATCCTTACATTCTTAACTTTTCTAAAATAAAAAAGTACACTGTGAAAAGGTGCTTCTTCTGAATTTTGTTTTCAGCTATACAAAAATAAGATTCTTTACTTACTTCAACAACATTTCCATTACATCAAATGCATCAAATCAATTACCTTAAGATTGTTAACCCTAAACAATTTAAAGAAAAGTTGAAATAGGCATATAATAATATTGCAATTTTACCACTCTTAAATTTGACAGAATTAATCTAGTGTTTAATTTAATAGACCATATCTTTTACTTTGCATTTTGAAACTCCTGTACAACTTAACTGAATAACTTTTTGACATTCAAAATGAAAAATAGTACTCTCTGAACAAAGCATCACATAAAGAAGTTTAAAATTTAATAACATTTTGTCAAAACAGATTTTATAATAAATTAATCCAAAAGACATACAATATTTGAAAACCTCATATAACATAATCCTTATATCATTGTAAAATAAGATTGTTAGAACCCTATTACAGAACACAGTCTTTGGAATTTAACCCTTGAAAGGTGGATGTAGCATTCTTCCTCTTCATTTTTGGGAGATGACAAAGCCAAGCCTCCACTAGGGAGGAGGGGTAGAGGATGCAGAGGCCAAGCCTGGCAGGCACACTGAGCACAGTGGACAGAGCCTTCTGGACTTGCCTAAGTACCGGGCCACAGATGCTGCCTGCCCACATTCGAGCGACAAAGAGGCACCCTGATTATAAGGGTTTCAGTTCGTAAAGGCCACAGCCCTGTCTATTTTGAAAATGACACTTCTGCTAGTCACATTTACAATTTGCTTTTGTTTTTGAAAATGGGGATAAATGGGAACTTTGCACAAATGGCCCAACAGGGACTGGCTGGGAAATATCACATGGAAATGGGAAAGGGAGTCAATGGGGGAAAGAAAGGGTGAGTAGAAGTTAAGTAAGAGCCAGAATCTCCCATTGGGCTGGAAGATGTTCCAACCATGGCCCCGTGTGCTTGTGAGCACATGGCAAGCATCTGTGGACACGTTAACAGAGCAAACACACGGCAGCGCCCAGAGCCCAGTTTGGCAAAGCAGAGGCACAGTAGTGTGCGGATTCCGAAGAGGGAACGGAGTGATCAGGCTGCACAGAGTGAGCAGCAGAAGCACCAGTGGTGTTACTTACATGCGCAGGGAAGGGCTGCAGTCTCGTCCTGCTCTCCTCCGGGTGGTTCACTTCTCCCATTGGGAGATATGGTTTCTGACCTGATCCCGTCTCGTACATGGACATGGGCCTACTGCCCCGGGCAGACGGACGTCGCTTTAAGGAAGAGTGGTTGGAAGTTTCTGGGTACTCAGAACCAGTTTGCACCTGATATACATTGGTTGTGGCCTGTTTCCTGAGGCTGGAATTCTCACTCTGGAGTGTCTGAAGCTGAAAGAAATGTTTGGCAGTGGGACTGTGTTTTTCCATAGCAAGCAGACAAGGCAAACACCAAGAAAACAAATACAACTACCAGCTTTAAACAATAAGAATGATAGCAGCTAGCTGTGTTAATAGTAAAGCACCTAAAAAAAAAAAAAGTCTCCCTTCTGAAATGAGTGAAACACAACTCACTTTATCATAAAGGGTAATTCAATAATTTAATTTCTGCATGTGGGAAAGTTGCAGTCTTGACTTTTTAAAAACTAAATGTCCACTTAAGTTCTGTCATGGTGGGGCAGGGAAATGTCTGCAGACAAGCTGTACTCAGGATTATTCTAAGACAGTTTCAAGCAAAAGCTTGAGACCATTAAAACATCACTGAGTAACTTGATTTTCAAATGAGCTCTGAGCAATTTGCAAATGCCAAAAGTGACAGCAGACACCATGGAAGCAGCACAAAGATAACTAGAGTTGCTTTGCAAAGCAAGAAAAACAGTGAGATTCAGCTTATCAAATATCAGATCAGCTGTTGATTTCCAAAAAGGCAACAAAAAATTATGATCAATAAGGTTTTATTACATAATACTTCTGATATTCCAAACAGTTCAGCAGTTTTGAAAAAAAATATGAGGGAACTAAATTATAGTAAATTTCCTATATTGACATATCACAAAGAAAACTGGAAAGCTATTCAACTATGCTAACATCTTCATATGAAGGAATGTTCCACGTAGCACACTTGCTTCCCTCTGATGATCTTTCGGTCAGGGCTGGAGTATTTGGCCTTTCTCTCCTTTGGCTTTGTCACCCAGAAAACATGAACACAGTGGTATCGGCTCTGAACTCGCTAATCTGCCTGCTCTACCCATTTTGGCTAGACACTGCCACTGGAGACCCTGAACGCTCTTTCCATTCCTCACATGCAGGCTCCTTCATGGTTAAAAGATCAAAAAGGAATCGTGGGGCTCTTTAATCATCTGGCAGTTTAAACCCAAGTAACTGCGTCCATTCTGCACAGGTCCTTCCCTCTGGTGCACCGTCATCTTCCGTGACAGCTTTACAAGCTGGGTGTGGTGTGAGTTCAGCTGTCTACTCTTTGACAGAGACTGTGAACTCTGACCAGATTCCCCTCCAGTGCCAGGGTTCAAGTCCACAAGCAACCATGTCTGCACCAGGAGCTCCTTACTTTTCCAATAGCAAACCCATGCAGTGTTAGGAGTTATTTTCAATTTTTATTTAGAAAGCACCAATCTGTG
Organism: Erethizon dorsatum; assembly: GCA_028451465.1. Lineage (NCBI taxonomy): Eukaryota > Metazoa > Chordata > Mammalia > Rodentia > Erethizontidae > Erethizon > Erethizon dorsatum. The sequence continues at coordinate 108,566,167 of CM051830.1, read as the reverse complement.
AAAAATACACCAATAGTAGCTGTTCCTCTTCATTAATTAGCATCCTTTTCAAGCAACTGTTAAATGTGAAAGATCAGATATAAATCATGCTACTTAGTCAACTTTACAAAGAAAAAAAACTTTAACCAGCTTTGAAATAAAATCAATACATCTTTGCTACATAAACAAATCTACCTCTTCGTATTACTAGTGCCAAACCTCTGTGAAAGTGTGGCTTCCTGCCTCTTCCACAGGAAGACCACGCCTCATCTCCTCAAAGGGCGAGTCATGAAGAGCGACAGGCTGCTTCTATACCACAAAGGCTTTCAGGATACAGCTTAAATCTGTAACGCCCTTTCCAAAGACAGCTGTGCTGCAACGTGACAAGCAGCCAGGGGGAATCCCTACATTCCATGATAAAACAAGTGTGAGGGCTTGCCACAATACTTATCAGGAACCCGTGGCCTAAGTGAAATGATCAGGTCCAAAGAATGCAGAGCTAAGTGACTCAAGAATCTCACTGGAGGGCTCCATTTGTCTTCCTACCTATGTAAAAGGTCTCTGTTAGCAGGTTTTTAGATCAGACCACAAAATTGGAAACTTATGTCAACACTGTTCATGCCTCTGAAACATCTAGCCCAGACTGTGTTGGAATGTGTTCTGAGATGAGCACGAGTTCCTGGTTCAAAGCTTTAAAAAATTTTAGTACCATGTATGTATGTATGTATGAATTGGTTGAGACAGGGTCTTGCTATGCAGCCCAAGTTGGCCTTGAACTTGCTATGATCCTCCTGGCTCAGCCTACTGAGTGCTGGGATTATAGGCATGTGCCACCATGCCCAGCTAGTACTCTGTATTTAGAGAGATCTTTGGATAAATTTTAATGATGCTTATCTTAATAAGAACCAGGCTACACATTTTTTTTGTATGGCAGGAAATAAAAAGTTACAGACAATACAATAGTTTTGGAAATCAAAAGCATTTCTAAGTATTGGAGAGTTAATCAATGAACAATGGCAAACAGTTTGGCCCGTGTTTCTTCAGAAGCTTAAGACATTTGCTTCCAGACCTATGGAAGTTATCTCTGACAATTTCTAGAAACACTAAAGGAACATTAAAGAATTAAAAAGGTGATGCTCAGCATATTGATTTAAAATGGGCAACATCAGTGTGTTTCAGAAAGTCACCTCAAGAAAATGATGAGTCTGATTAATGGGATAAACTATCATATATTAAACATAATCTGTTTCGGAAAAGGCAGAAGAAGTGCAAGTCCTATGGCAAAGGAGCTCTTGCTCTGCCTTGGTCAGGGCTGCACACAGCAACAGGTTGAGCTGGGAGGCTCAGAACCAACCTGCAGGCATGCTCATCTCGTGCAGTATCAGCATCAGAGCCACTGGTTTCAAAAGTACTTAAAAAAAAAAAAAAAAAAAAAAAGACCCTGCACTCAACACAAAAATCCTAGTGAAGCCCAGATGAAGGTACACGCAGCGTACTTCCCAGGTAAGCACAGGAGTTTAGCTCTGTAGCCTTCCTTTTGGAAGCGGCACTAAAAAGGACCCAGGCATAAATGAAATGTACCTCTTGCCCAGGTCTTAGAAATAAGTCTGAAACAATATTCCTCAATGACAGTATAAAGACACAGATTATAAACTCTGTTTGGTTTCTGTTTAAGGGAAGCATAAAGATCTCATTTTTGAAGGAGACTAAATGATGGGAGCAATACCCACAAAATCTTAGGCAATACCCACAAAAGTAGGCAACATGGGGAATTTTTCAACTTTCTTTTCTTAGCTTTTTCATAAAGAACTACACATGCAATCCCTCTAAGTGTATGCTTTGTTACTAATGGCCACACTCCTTTTAGGGGTTAATGCATTCATGCAGCTGTCATTCTCTTAAAGGGTAATGAATGGGGAAATGCTAAATGATGGGATTGTCTCTTACAGCATGCAGTTCTTGCTAGTACAAATGGAATGTATTCTCTTTTTCACTGAGAACTTAGTCTGTGGCAGGCTCTGCTCCAGGCTCTGAGGACACCACAAATTTAAGTGGTAAGTACTAGTGACTAGGGATGTGGGGAAGGGTGCCAGGTGGAGGGTGGGTAAGAACTCAGAATTAGCACAAACAGGGAAAGCACTCCTTGCAGGTGTGGGCTAGGGCTTCCACACAGATAAAATGCATACACCTGCCCAGGACTTTCACCTGCTCTGTCTTTATGGTGTGATTATTCTTTAGAACCAGCAGTAGAAGGAATCACATCCATGCACTGCCATCCAGGTTCCCAGAATAATGCAAAGATTACTCTATCTGGGTAATTTATTCTGGATTTATTTAGAGCCAGAGCTACTTCACTTCAAATATCCACACACATCCTGCTTGCAAAAAGACAGTGTGGCCCCAAGATTTCTAGGTCTGTTATAATAACTGCTTTTCTTCCCTCTAACCACAGCATGATGCCTGAGATTCTTCCTTATACTATGGGATTAAAGAGTCAATCATCCTGGCATTTATTAACATGTTACCTTTTTCTGCATAATTCTCAGCTCGTCACTCAAGTTGTTATTCACCTTCATTAGCTGCTGTATCTTGGCCTCAGAAGCCACTAGAGCGTTTTTGACCTCCATAAATTCCTGTACAGTGACTGGTCCATCTGATAAATCTGAATCTAGGCTCTAAAAATAAATTGGGGAAAATGTTCACAATCTGAGATGATAACATTAAAGACTAACAGCTAAAGAATTTCAAATTCTGGCCATGCCAGCTGAATTGCAAAGTTAAACCAAATCAGGGCTTCTGAGAATATGTGAAACTGAAACATAAAAGTAGGGTCACTATATTATATAAAAAAAATTTTTTTTTCTGAGACAGAGTCTTGCTATGTAGTTCAGACTGGCCTTAAACTCACTATGTAGTCCAGGCTGGCCTTGAACTTGTGGTGATTCTCCTGCCTCAGCCTCCTGAGTGCTGGGATTATAGGTGTGCACCACCATGCCCAGCTATTTAAAAAAAATTTTTTTTTTTTTTTGTGGGTACCGGGGGGTCGACCTCAGGACCTCGCGCGCCAGGAGGCGCCCGTGCCGCTGAGCGATATCACCGGCCCCTTTTTCATATGTGGGATCCGGGAGTTGAACTCGGGCCCTCGCGCTTGCAAGGCAGGCGCTTACGCCGCTGAGCCATCTCACCGGCCCAAAAATTTTTAAAGTCAATATTTTCTAATGGGATCGTGGGGCTACTAATCTATGCTGATGACTGTCAAAAGAGGTTTGTCCTGTCTTACATGCCTGTCTCTTGCTCATTTTCCCTTTTCATTTATTCTTTCATTAATTCATTCATCCAACGTTTTTATTGAGCATTAAATGATTTCTAGGTGCTTGGGATGTATCAGAAAAGAAAAAGATTCCTACTTCCATGGTGTTTACATCCCAGGAGCATGAGAGAGAGAAAAATAAAAAACAAGTAAATATACAGTATGATTGAAGGTGATTAGTGCTGTGGAAACAGATAAAATGGAGCAGGGGTGGGGGTGCAGGAGCTGAAGTAGGGGTGTAGGTGGGCTGCACGTTAGGAGAAGCCTTTAAGTAGAGCCGAGGAGGCAAGGGAACCCGCCATAAGGCGTCTGGGAGAATGTTCCAGGCGGCAGCAGAACTCAGCTGGAGGGAGCCAGCAGCCTATGGGAAGTCCCGACAGAAATATCCCAGTCACTGCCATAGGCATCATCATTCTCAGTCATGTGAAGTGGAAAACTCCACACATATCTTCTGTAAGTCCATTTCTCCACTTCAAAGTCCTAGACTTTCCTAGTCTGCCTCCTGTTCACCCTTTCTCCATGTCTGCAGAGCACCTCAGTGGGTCAGTTCCAGGGATTCAGCAGCAGGTGGGTGGATCACCCAGGACCCTGTGACCCTCTCTCCTGATCGCACTCTGGTACCTCACTCTCTTCCTGCTGGTCTAGGCCTGAGGTGGCTCATGTCAGCCTATTTGGACCTCTTTAGGAACGTGCTGACTGGGCTTCCTCTCTCTACTCTCTGAGGTGCCCTCAAGATTTCAGCTCTTCAGTCTTGTGTCACTTTGCTCCTGTAGTAGCCTTGAGTCTCACTTGGTTTCTTTTTTTTTTTTTTTTTTTTTGTGGTACTGGGGATTGAACTTAGGGCCTTTGTACTGAGCTACATCCCCAACCCTTTCACTTTTTTTTTTTTTTTTTTCGAGACAGGGTCTTGTTAAATCACTAAGTTGCCCAGGCAGGCCTTGAACTTGTGATCCTCCTGCCTCAGCCTCCCAGAGTCCTGGGATTATAGGTGTGTGCCACCACGTCCAGCAGAGTCTCACTCTTTTCAGTTGACCTACTCATGCTAGTGTCCCCTCCAGAGGCCATGGCTTCATTTTCTCTCTGCCCAGACTTTCCTGCCCTGACTCCTTCACAGGCCCAATGCCCATGTCAATTTAAGGCACATCCTAAGAGGCATCCCATTTACAAGGCCTCGTGGGTGCTCATCAGCACTGAGTTCTCTCTTCTCACTTCCTTGGCTTCTGCCCATGCTCTGTATGACACACGACTTTGTGCTTCTTATTGTAGTTATCCCTCCTCCCAGGCAGGGAAGGAAGTAGGCCTTGTTCAGGAGAATATCATCCAGAGAAGTCACTGTAACAGCAGGGCTGTGTCTCAGCACTTGACTCAGGGAAGAAGAACGCTGATTTTAAAACTATTTGCTTTGTTTCACTCTGCTTGGCTCGAGCTAGCAATGAACCCAACTTTACCTCCACAGCACCTTTCCCAGGAGAGCCCTCGAGGCAACTCTGCAGGAGAAAGATTTTTAGAAGAGGCATATGCACCCTTTATCCTCTCACCTTCTGCCGGTTTGCCTTGCTTGCTATGGTTTCCAAGTCTGTGTCTTCATCTGATGCCACACTGTCATAGTCTGGCTGGTCGTTGTCCTGACTCTCAGTACTGTGCTGGCTATTGATTGTTTTCAGGATAAGCTCCACATTGTCTATCAACAGAAGCAAATAACTTTACTTAGGTTTAAACTTTTTTTTTTTTTTTTTACTTCCAAAAAACTACTGGGATGACTTTTTGGTTTAGCCATTTAAAGGCCTGAAAGAAAATGACAGAAATAGCCATATTATATTCACACCAAGAGAGGGCTAGCAGAAAAAGTCCAACCCAATGGAAAGCTGTATAAAGACCCAAGCATTCTTCTGCTCTACTGGGCAAACTAGGGGGAGGGCTTAGGAATGAGCTGCTCAGATTGAGGAGGCAGGTTCCTACGTTTTTATACTACAGCATGGCTGCAGATCATAAAGAGCTGAGAGGATGTAGTATAAAGGTAATGTAAACACATTTGATTATACTTGTAACATGCTTACAAGAGGACGTTATACTTGTAACATGCTTACAGAATGACGTCAAGTCAGAATAGAAAGCAAATTGTTAAACTGCAGCTTAGAAACTAGGTGCTTAAAGAATAAGAACACTGGCATTTAGTCACCTGAATCAAAGAGGGTGAGAGCAAGAGCAAGAGTGAGAGACACACACAGACACGCACAGACAGGGAAAAATGGATCCAGTGGACACACACGTGTTTACTACTAGGAGTGTCTATCCCACGGGGCGGGACAGAGATGATTCTATAGGCTCTTACACAATTTGAATAAAAGATTTCACAAACTACCCGATTCTGTCCAATTTATTTCTAGTAACTCAGTAGCCTCTGACTTCTGATGTCTAATGTGGTCCCTTTCCCCAGGTTTTTTTTTTTTTTTTTTCCTGCAGTACTGAGGATGGAACCCAACCACTCTATCATGAAGCTACATGCTAGGCAAGAACTCTACCATGGAGCTACATCCCCAGCCCCTTTTCCAGATATCTTGATGACTGACATTTAAGTGACAAATTATGGTTTAAGAGAACTAGGTCCTATTTTAATTCTTAAAATTAATATTTAAAAACATGTAAATATGTGATTGCAGCAAGTAATAAGGATTCAATAGAGAGATATTGGAAGCTAAGGACCAAGGAAGACAGAAATCACTTACAGTCATTGCTATATGTTGACCTATTTTTTCTAGTCTTTTTTTCCAAACATATATTACACACATAGTCAATTCTTGTCATTGTTGGTAGTTATATTCTAAAAAGTTGATGTGAAGACTGCATGAGCCAGTACCAAACTACTGCTCCTAGGGGAAATACAGGATTGGGTTCCTGACAGCGTTAGGTCATGACATTTTCATCAACCCACCAATGCATAGCCTTGTTTTATGTGTGTTCTGTTTAAAGACACCTTATTTAATATACATTGTTGATTCATTAACATTAAACTCATGGCTAACAGCACTAAAAGTCATGCTGGAACAATGTTCATCCAGTACACATTTTTCTGTAAGCCTTCTTGCTCTTATGAACACTAGACAGGATGTTCAGCACTATGCTTAGGGCAAAATCGCCAACAAAAATGGCGCAAGTGGGGGCCGGTGAGATGGCTCAGCGGCTTAAGCGCCTGCCTGGCAAGCGCGAGGGCCTGAGTTCGACTCCTGGAACCCACATACGAAAAAGGGGCCGGTGATATCGCTCAGCGGCACGGGCGCCTGCTGGCACGCGAGGTCCTGAGGTCGACCCCCGGTACCCACAAAAAAAAAAAGGCACAAGTGGGACCGGAATGTAAAAAAAAAAAAAAAAAAAAACACAAAAATGTGAAAAGCATGACACTAAATAGACCATAAAAGGGATGCTTATGAATAATAATGAGATCTACAAGGAGGCAAGGAGTTGCCTTGTTCAACCTCAACCAGGAATGTGCTTTGGGTGACTCAAATTTTTTGCCACTATGCCTATGTCTGAGAATAACCTCAAGAGTGATTTGAGTATTGGTTTTGGGGTTACAATAAATAGCAGCAAGCAGATAAATTTGCAAATATGGAATCAGCAGGTGAGGATCAACTGTATGTGTATAACTACATGTGGTATCCTCTCGTGTGTGTTTGTAAATGTTTTCTTTACAAAATTTGGATTATACTAAAAATCCAAAAGTTTCATTAATTTATTCCATATCATTACATATTCTCTGGAATGATGTCTGTGTGTCATCCAAATATTAGTTATTTCTAATGTTTTTGCTATTTTACATAACATACTTATAACACCTCTGATTATTCCCCTGCGATTAAGAGTAGACATATTTCGAGATTTCACATTTATGCACAGATTCTTGGCACTGCACTTTCCCCAAAGTTTATTCATATTTTCAGAACTTCTTTATTCCGGGTTGGTTGAAATTATTATTATTATTATTTAATGTGGGTACCAGGAGTCAAACTCAGGACCTCATGCTTGCCAGCAGGTGCTTGTGCTGCTGAGCGATATCACCGGCCCTTTTTTTCCTTTATGTGGGTACTGGGAGTCAAACTCAGGACCTCGCGCTTGCCAGGCAGGCGCTTATGCCACTGAGCCATCTCACCGGCCCTGGCTGAAATTATTAAATCAATTTGTGAATAGGAAAAGGAAAGAACAAATTGTCAGAATGATTCCTGTCTTTGGGGAATGTGATACTGACTGTGGACTAATTCTGATGGTACATATTTCTTCTGTTTAAATGCCTTACAATAAAAAAGTATAATGGGGCCGGTGAGATGGCTCAGCGGCTTAAGCACCTGCCTGCCAAGAGCGAGGTCCTGAGTTCGACTCCCGGAACCCACATACGAAAAAAGGGCCGGTGATATTACTCAGCGGCACAGGCGACTGCTGGCGTGCGAGGTCCTGAGGTCGACCCCCCGGTACCCACAAAAAAAAAAAAAAAGTATAATGACTAGAGGGAAAAAAACAACAGGTACACAGCACTGGGCTGCAGAGGAAGTATTTCCTCAACGTGGAGGAGACAGGACCACAAGATACTGAACGAGACTCCACAGGCCACTCTGAAGTAGATGCTCAAGACTGTAATTCTGACTCCTAATACTTCTTGCTGTAGACATTTACAGTTTACAGCAACAAATTTTAATTATTTAGAACTCAGTTTTGGAGGTTAGCAACAGCAGGTTGAGATGTGATTTCAATCAAGAGAGTTTATTTTCTTACGTCTTTAGTAAGATTTAAATTGAATATCTGGGTTAATTTCAGGGTGCAATTTTATAGGCAAAGTCACCCCAAAGGGGGGAAAAAAAACATACCTAAGATAAGTTTGAATAATAGTCATTAATTGTGAGACACTATTAACCAGAGCTCAAAGAGGTAAGCTTTTCATCACAACAGATTAATAATAAAATTCACAGGACTATAGGCTATCATGTCAATGACTGTTGTAATTAATTTACAACTTTAAATTTAATGTTTATGTCTTAGAAGGTCCAAAAAGTTGACATTTAGCTGTTGGAAACTTACCTTTTGAACTAGAGAGGGGACTTCCCTGCTGTCTCCTTTTGGCATCACCGAGAATGTCAATAACTAGTGTGGCAAACTCATGGGCATTAAACCGAGCTAGTTTCTGTCTGCCCTAAGGGGGAGAAAATAATTGAAAACATTCCCCAATGTAAAAATATAGACATAAACGGTCACACCAAACCAGTCAGACTATTGATAAGACTCTTGCAAAGCTCCTCTAGCACTATCACAGTGTAATCAATCAACCATAATCAAAACAGTAATGTCTTCCATGAAAACAGGTCCAAGCCATTTAAGTAAGAGAACTTCTTAATGATTAAATTTTTAGAAAGCATGTTTATTTTTGTGAGCAAAAATAAAATGGCTCTGGCCAGGGGAGAAAACTCAGTGGTGGAGTACTTCCCTAGTATCCACAAGGCCCTGCACTATCTAAATAAAATAAAATGGCTCTACTTCATGCTTTTCTTCTATTAATGATTTAGTTTTTTTTTTTTTTTTTTTTTTTTTGTGGGTACCGGGGGTCGACCTCAGGACCTCGCGCGCCAGCAGGCGCCCGTGCAGCTGAGCGATATCACCGGCCCCTTTTTCGTATGTGGGTTCCGGGAGTTGAACTCGGGTCCTCGCGCTTGCAAGGCAGGCGCTTAAGCCGCTGAGCCATCTCACCGGCCCCCTAATGATTTAGTTTTGAAGTAGACCCAGTAGTGAGAAATTAACATGGAGGGAAATTTCTAAATTTCAAGATAAACACAATTACAGTCCAGATGTGGGGACTCTATCCTTATATACAACTATTAAAAATTAAAATGAAAATACTTTCCTCATTTACTTACTATTTCTCCTCTTGGTGGATACTGCAGCTGTTTTTAATACTCTATTATATAATACAATGCTTTAATGAAACTCACTGTGTAAAGCTATTTTATTAGAGCATTATTCCAAAATGAGGAATTTCAATATAAAAGGATATTTTTTTTTTTTTGAGGCTTCTGAAACTGGTAAACAATTTGCTTTTCTGAAGTCTATAGCCATTTAAAATCCTATCTGTATGAGAAAGTCTATCACGCCACACTGCCAGCCTTATTATATATTTTGTTGTCTTTAGGTTGCTTTGATTACTAAGTTTAAACTTTTTTTTTTTAATATGCGGGTACCGGGAGTTGAACTCAGGACCTTGTGCTTGTCAGGCAGGCGCTTATGCCACTGAGCTATATCACCGGCCCAGTTTAAACAATTTTTCACAGGGCATTTATATTTTTTCTGTGAATTGTTTATTCTTTCCCAGTCATCTATTTACATCTATTGCTTTTCTTATCATTCTGTGAGTTGTGTATATATGTGTATAAAGGATATTAGATTTTAATCAAATTACTTAAAATACTTATCCTGGGAAAATGACATACCATGACATCAGCCATTCCCCAAATACTACCAGTAACTTTTCAAACTGAGCCACTTGCCTGGTTTCGTGTTGATGAGTATTCAGGATTGACCGGAAGAAAGGGGACGACGGTTGTCTCGGTTACCAGGGTGCTGTGGTTTTGCGTGGCAAGCCAGACTAGCCAGAGGAAAGAGCCAGAGACAATCTCATCACACCTGGGTGCCACCGCTGCGCTGGGAGGCGCGGCTCACGCGTTACTAGGGAGACTTGGGAAGCACACTCTGCAGCCAACGCACGCACAGGCACACGTCGACACACACACTATCAGGACAGTAGAAATCTGGCAAGTAAAGCACTGAGGCTGGCAGCTCGTTACTCCCCACTGATAACAGAAGCTCAGTAGATAAAGCCACATGTTAAGTCACCTGCATCAGTCTCTCGCCTGTCAACTTCATCGTACACATCCATGGCAAGTTCTTCAAACAAATGATTACTTAGCTGAAAGTAAAAAATATCAGGAACATAAGGGACAACAATTAACACCAGGAGGACCAGAGGGGACTGTGACTTATTCACCCTTTTATTTCCAATGTCCTATTCAAAGTCAGGACCTAGTAAATACCCACTGTTACACACCTAAGAACTTCTCTGAAACTGTACAGATCCTCTAGAAGTATCTGCTGCCCACAGTGGCTTCACTGCTCTGTCACAACACAGATAGGGTCGCTGCTATTGAGAAGTCAAGAGGGGCTAACACGTTATTATCTCAAACGCAGTTCCAGCTCTGCTTATCATGGCACCCTGGAAGTCTCATCTGTTCTTGAGAGCATTTGTCAGTTCCCCAAAACGTAAGGGCTCCTAAACCCCTGGTAGGATAAAGTGAAAACAGGCCCTTTGTGAAGATAAAATGTGCTGTGCACAAAGACAAGATGCACACTGTGGTCAGGCGTCCGCCATCCTCCTCAGTGGCAGTCCTTACCCCACAGAGCTGAGTCCCTAACAAAGCAAACCCTGACTCATCAGCACCCTGCGGGTGTCCGCTCATGACACACATACCACACAGGCTGAGGGGCCTAATCAGCAGCAGCTGGGGACAGGGGCACGGAGGACAATCAAGCTCTTGGGAACTCAGAGGAGGTTAAGATGCTGCCAGGGCAGCCTGGGCTCTCTCTGTATTTTTTGCTTCATGAAATTCACCTGGAGATGTGGCCGATGTGACTTTTTTTGTATTGGGGAATCGAACCCCAGGGCTTTACACTGAGCTAGATCCCGAGCCCCTCCCCCACTTTTGTTTTCATTTTGAGAGACAGTCTTGCTAAGTCACTAAGTTGCCCAGGCTGGGCTCAAACCTGAGGTCCTCCTGCCTCACAGCCTTTCAGAGTGCTGGGATTACAGGCGTGCACCACCACGCCAGGTCAGTTGTGACTTTTTAACTGACTGCTTCCCTGCTCTGTCAGAGCAGGTACTCAATGTATTTTCTGCCAACTCTGTTCCTCACGTCCACAAAAAGTACCAGGCACTTGGAGGCCTCAGGAAACAGCTACTCGCACACTAACCTACAGGTATTTTACAAAGCAATTTAAAAATGCTGGCTACACATAGGAACACATACGATATATTGCTGGGTAAAAAGCAGGATATAAACGCTACAATTATGATTTCCAGTTTAAAAAAAAGGTACATATGAAATATGAACTGAAAGAAATATACCAAAGTACTGAGCCCTGATCCATTAGGAGTATAATGACTGAGGATGATTCCAACTTCTTTATTTTCAATTTCTCTAACGTGGTCAGATTACATTTATAATTAAAAATAAACCCGGAGAGCCAGCTGTGGTGGCACATGCCTATAATCCTGGATACTCAGGAGGCTGAGTCAGGAGGATCATAAATTGAAGGCCAGTCTAGGCAACTCAGCCAGACTCTAACTCAAAAATAAAAAGTGCTGGGAATGTAGCTCAGTGGCAGAGTGCTTGCCTAGCATGTCAAGGCCCTGGGCTCAATCTCTAGTACCACAAGAGAAAAACAAAAACAAAAAGCCCCGAGAGCCTGTTGTTAAATGTGATAATGGATTGGGAACTTTAACTTGCTTTATAAATACCAGATTTCCCACCTGGGAGTGGTGGTGCATGACTCTAACCCTTAGACTCTGGGAGGCTGAGGCAGGAGGATCCCAAGTTTGAGCTCAGCTTGGGCAATTTAGCAAGACCCTATCTCAAAATATAAATTAAATAGCTGAGGATGTAGCTTAGTGTGAAGAACCTGGGTTCAATCCCTACTATCTGCCCCCCGAGGGAAAAAAATCCAGTTTCCCCCTCTAAGGGACTATAAACTGGTGTAATTATTACTAACAACAATAACACCAGCCAGCACTGGTCTAGCACTTACATCCCAGACACTGTGGTAACAGCACCCTATTTAATACTTTTACTATTGTCCCATTTTACAGACAAAGGAAATCAAGGCATATGAATTAATGGCTTGCCTAAAGTCACAAAGCTAGTAAATGATGGACCTGAGATTCAGTTTTAAGTGTCCCAAGTGTTAACATTTACTAATTCAAGGAATACAAGGACCTTCACTGTATTTCTCTTAACTTTTCATTAGGGAGGGAAGAGGGGAGGAAGAGAAGGAGGCAGGAAGAAAGAGACGGAAATAGGGAGGAAAAGGAAAAAAGGAAGGAAACAGAAGGAAAGAAAGGAGGGAGGAAGGAAGGGAGAAGAGGAAGATGTGAGGAGATGAATGCCGACCTGGCATTGATAAGAGCAGCCACCTGCAAAGAGACCACAGGCTGGGAGGGCCAACAGGTGATAAAGGCAGGTCCCCTGGCTGAGTTGTTCTGGCTGCAGCCCTGCGGCACCATGCCCTCCTTTCCTGGGGCTAGACACCAAGGCACAGGAAGACCAAGGTGCTTGGCAGGCTCAAGAGGTAAAGCTGACTAGTCTGACCCATAGCCCAAGATCTTAAAAGCTCTACTGAACTCCATCCAAGGTATGTATTTAAGTTACATGCTAAATACTACACATCACCTCAGCCTTCATGCAGCTTTCAGACTAACAGTGTAGCACAGTCAAAGGGAATCTGGGTTTTTTTAGGTTTAATTCATTTATAATAAAAATTCACTTACATATTATGAGTAATTAAAAGGAAACCACACAATATTTTGTGCTAACTCCAAAGCTTATCATCTTTATCATCTTACCATACAGTAGTTAATTTAAGAAAGGCAATAAAACACAGACACACAAAACCATAGATATAGAACACAGAGACACCAAACAAATTGCATAAAACACATTTATTTCATAATACAGTTAATACTAGTAAGGATAAATTCATTTTATGTAATAATTAATATTAGATGAAATTCTAGAAAAGGATCTTCTGGGAAAGGGGGAATAGGGAGAAAGTCATGATGTAGGGAAGCAGCAGTTTCAGAGTTGGGCTGTGGGAAAGCTGCTACCTACACTGTGAATATGGTCAGATCTCAGCTCCTTGAATGAGGAAAGTCACAGAAGCTGGGCAGGGCAAACACTCAGGCAAGACAGGACTCTGGAGAGGACTGAAGGCATCAGCTCTTGGCCTCAGAGAGTGTTTATCCATAAAGAAACACCTGAACACACGTGTACATGTACACACACACACACACATACACACACACACACACACAACGGGAACCAGAAGACTAGCTCTGAAAGGTAAGCTGGATGATGCCCTCAAAGGTTATGAAAACAAGCTAAGGATCTTGGTTCTGATCCAGAGAATAAGAAGAGTTAAGGACAGTAAGTAATCTGGCGGCTAACACGGCTGGGAAACACCGTGGTGAGGTATCATTTGCTGGAACTGGAAAAAGGAAAATGGTTCCCAGAGAAGCCTGCTTCCCAGGGTGCTGACTAAGGCTGCAAAGACACGGATTACACTAAGGAGGTAACCTGTAGGACTGGGAAGGTTCTCAGCACATGCATGAGTCTGGACCGACAGCTTTTAAAAGCATCATTTTGAAAAGCTCCGAGGAATGGCATACATGGGTGAGAGAGTTAGAACTGTGGCACGGAGTCAATCTGCAGACTCACCACCATGCCAGCATCAGCTTTGATCGCTCCCTAGCATCCTATGTGGCCACAGAAAGTAATCCCAAGGAAGCGCACCCCACTTCCTCAGTCACACTGAGAGACACTAAGGGACTGTCACGAGGAGAAATCATTTCCTACTGTCATAGACACAGTCTTCACCATTAACATGACAGAGAAAAATGGGATTATTTGAAGCAGAGCCAGCGAATTGGACATATTAAACTTTATAGTGGTTTCATTCTTCACTGCTACATAATCAATGGTCTGCTTCTACTTTAACATCTCAAAGTATGAAATAAAATCATCTGATACAGTAGTAACTAGGACTGAGAAAGGTACCAGCAGGATATATTGATTCCTGTAAAGTAAGACGGTAAAGAGAGATACTCACAGACTGGAGTTTCTTCTTAGCAGCTTTTGCCAATTCAGACAAATCCAGGCTGCTAAGAAAATGTACAAAATGCATAAGCAAATCAATAGAACATGTTCATGAGCTCTGCAGATAATTAAGACACCCAAGGGATGAAAATATTAGTTACAATCTAGGGACACTATAAGTCAAGCATTCCAAACTCAGACAGACTCAGTGAGGAAACTGACACAATTTGGCCAAAGTGACTCCTAGAAATACAACAATCACATAAAAGAAAAAACATCACCCAACTAAAATGACAAAAATTATTGCCAGGTGAACATCTGGGCCCTTATGTGAGGAGTCACAATTTTTTAAGTAAATAAAAAAATAATCAAGGGGCCCGGGATGTTGCACCGTGGTAGAGTGCTTGCCTAACATGCATGAGACCCTGGACTCCACCCCAGCAACGAGGGAAGGGGAGCAAGCTAGGAGAAAATATGATACAGGGAAAGTGTGAAAAACCAGAATGGCAAGATTGCACCTGGAGCAGCAGTTAATCATTTCATAAATTTTTGACAGCATTTGTGCAAAGGTAACTCGCTAAATAGGGTTTCAGGTTCACTCTTGTAGCAATGAACTCATCCATCTTATAAACTGGGGTCGGCAAATTATGGCCTTATTTTTATTCAGCCAATGAGCTAAGAATGGTGTCTGTATTTTCAAATGGTGAGGGGGGGATAGTACTTCAAGGAGAGGAAAATAATATTTCATTAGGAGTGAAAATTCTATAAAATTCAAATTTCAGTGTCCAGAAATAAAATTTTATTGGAACAAATATGCCCATTCATTTATATAATGCCCATCTATAATGGGAGAGGTGAGTAGTTGTGACAGAGGCTATATGGCCCACAAAGCCTAAAACATTTATGGTCTGGCCCCTGACAACAGTTTGGCGACCCCTGTTATAGACAAAGAATATCTCTTATGACACAGAAATATTTTGAGAATTAACCTATGCTACAATATTACAATCACAACTGGCTAAAACAGTGACCATATTACTGATTCCAATTTCCTTATTAATTAACTGATTACTTGTGCTCTTTCAAACTTAAGTTTTATATGGTTTACTTACAGCAGTCTTATTCCAAATTGTACAGCCATAAAAGAGAAAAATGTATGGGCTTTGTTAAACAAACTGTAATACACTTAAATACTATACAACCATGGAAATACTGAGAACAGGTAAAATTGAATGGTATCTCCATGGCCTTACCTGTCTGCCATTTGAGGTATTATAAAGTGCTGCCCATTTTTGTGATCTGAAACAGAAACCAATATATAAATATTGATAAGATCTGTTGAGGACCACCATTATATTTTCTCAATTTAAGATCTACGATTTCTATTTTCCATAATTATGAATCACATCGGGGAACAGAGGTTGTTGGGCGGGCTACAAATTCCCGAAGACCTGAGCAAGGTGTATCCAGGATCACATCCTCATTTCCTTCTGGCACAAAGATCCAGCCATCATTCAGCGAAAGATCTTTGCTTACCCTACACCCTATGGTTAGTTCACCCCGGGATAGCAGATTATCTTCAGCCATGGAAGAACGCTGAGGGAGCTGAATTAGCTCAGAGCTGGCTTCCCTCTGTGGGATGGCAGAGCTTCAGCGAGGTCTGGTGGCTTCTTTAATCAACTAGCAGAAAACAGTCAAGGCTGGACAGGTGGTCTTTGCAGATGGAGAGAGGGACTCCACCTCCCAGGATGGTTACTGACTTGGCCCTAATTGATCTTCTAGAGGACAGTGATCCACATTCTAATGAATAAAACCATTACAAACATCTATGTAGCCTTTGGGTAAATATAAGCCTATTATTTCTCTTGGGTAAATACCTAGAAGTGCGACTGCTGGGTTATGTGGTAAATGTTCAACTTGGTACATGTGCATGTAAAAAAACTGCTAGATCTTTTTCCAGAGTAGCTATATCATTTTCTATTCTAAACTCTAATGTATGAAAGTTATATTTGCTTCATGTCTTTCCCAGCACTTATATTGTCCGTCTTTGGTTTGTTTTAAAATTTTAGCCATTCTAATAGGTATGCTGTAGTACCTCATTGCGTGTGTTTTTTTGTTTTGTTTTTCTAGTACTGGGGATTGAATGCAGGGCCTTGCACATGGTGGGTAAGCGCTCTACCACTGAACTACACTCCCAGCCCTTCAGTGTGGTTTTAATTTGCATTTCTGTAATGGATAATGATGCTGAGCTTGCTATCATGTGCTTAATTTTTGCCATCTAAACATTGTCTTTGTTCAATGTTTTCTTTTTATTGTCTTTCTTTTCCTTTCCTCCATCCTTCCCTCCCTCACTCTCTCTCTCCTTATTTCAAGATTAGTCTTGAATTCTTGGGCTCAAGCAATGGTCCTGGCCTTCAGCCTCCCAAGTGCCGGGGCTATAGCTGTGTTCTACTATCCCTGGCTCTGCCCAAGTTTTTACTGGGCTCTTTGTTTTATTACTGTTCTAAAAGTTCTCTGAATATCCTAGATACAAGTTCTTCATTGAATACATGATTTCTAAATATTTTCTCCTAGACTGTGGCTTGTCTTTTTCTTTTTGGTACCAGGAATTGAACTCACGACCTTGCACTTGCCAGACAGGCACTGTGCCGCTGAGTTATATCCCCAGCCCTGTGGCTTGTCTTTTTATCTTTATTTTACAGGTTTTTTTTTTTTTAAATGAGATGTTTGCAGTACATGATTACATTCATCAAGGGGAGTTGGTACATGTATATAACACAACTTAATTTTTTTATCCTCTTCCCTTCTCTTCCCCCTTTTCATCCTTTTAATCATAGTTTTCTCAGGGTACAAGCTTCACTTTTTTTTTTTTGAGACAGGGTCTTGCTACATAGTCCAGGCTGGCCTCGAACTCACGGCGATCCTCCTGCCTCAGACTCCCGAGTGCTGGGATTATAGGCGTGTGCCACCACACCCGGCAAAGTTTCACTTTTGAGGAAGTATAATTTATCAGTATTTTCTTTTATGGGTTGTGCTTTTGATATTATATATAAGAACTTTAATCCAAAATCATAAATATTTTCTCCCATGTATTCTAGAAGCTTGAGAGTTTTAGATTTTATATTGAGATCTATGACCCAGTTTGAATTAATCTTTATGTAAGATGTTAAGTTTGGGCCAAAGTTCATTTTCCTGCACATGGATGACCAGTTGTTCCAACTGTTTTCCCAATACCACATACTCTTCCTCCCTTGGATCACTTTTGTACCTTTGTCAAAAATCAACTGAGGGCCGGGGATGTAGCTCAGTGGCACAGCGCCCGCCTGGCAAGTGTGGGGCCCCAAGTTCGATTCCCGGTACCAAAAAAAAAAAAAAAAAAAAAAAATCAACTGAACATATTCATGGAAGTCTATTTCCAGATTCTCTATATTGTTTCATTAACCCAAGTGTTTATCTCTTCATTAATACCAGTCTCAAATACTACAGAACTTTTAGCAAATCTTAAAATTGGATGGTATGCTTCCTCCTACATTATTCTTTTGCAAAACTGTCTTAGCTGTCTACTGCTGTGTCTTCCCATTTAAATTTTAGAATCAGTATGCTTATGTCTACCAAAATATCCCTGAGTTAATTAAGTTAATTAATGTTAATTAGTCAATTAATTTTTAATGTATGAATTCAAATATTTAAATGTATTAAGTATACATTTAAATATATTAAATATTAGTTTACATGATAACTTATGGAAAATTGACATGTTAACTATATTGAGTCTTCCAATCTATAAAAATAGTATGTGATTGTACTTATCCAGGGTTTCTGTGATTTCTTTTATCCGCATTTTGTAGTTTTTAGCAAATAGATCCTATAGATAGATAGTAAGATTTATACCTAAGTATTTAATTTGGAGCTATTGTAGATGGTATTGTTTTTCTAGTTTCAGTTTCCAATTTCTCACTGCTAGTCTAAAAAAAAATGATTGCTGGGTACTGACTTTGTATTCTGTATCCTTGCTGAACTCATCTACTAGTGTAGGAATTTTCTTGTAGGTTCTTCGGCATTTTCCACCTAGAAATGATCTCATTTGAGTGCGGATAGTTTTATTTTCTTTTCAATCTTTATACTTTTTTCTCCCCTTGCCTTTACAGCTGTTAGGATTTTCAGTGCGATGTTGAATAGGAGGGATAAGAGTGGACATCCTAGCCTTGCTCCCTATCTGCAGGCCAAAATAGACTTTCGCCATTAAAAATGATGTTAGCGGGCCGGTGAGATGGCTCAGCGGCGTAAGCGCCTGCCTTGCAAGCGCGAGGGCCCGAGTTCGACTCCCGGATCCCACATACGAAAAAGGGGCCGGTGATATCGCTCAGCGGCACGGGTGCCTGTTGGCGCGCGAGGTCCTGAGGTCGTCCCCCCGGTACCCACAAAAAAAAAAAAAAAAAAAAAAAAAAAAAAAAAAAAAAAATGATGTTAGCTACTGGTTTTCTAGAGATCTTTCCTCAGGTTAAGCAAGTCTTGCCTGTTCCTAGTTTGCTAAGTTTTTTTTTAATCATTCATGGATGTTGAATTTGGCAGAACTTCTTTTTCTGTATCAAATGATATGATTGTAAGATTTTTCTTTCTTTGTAAGTTAATGGGATGGATCACATTAACTGGTTTTCAAATACTGAATAAAGAAACCCCTATTGGTTATGTTGTATTTTTCTTTTTAGAGATTGTTAGATTCAACCTGCTAACATCTGATGAAGATTTTTCTTCATGTTTATGAGGGCTGCTTTCTGTACTCTTTGCTGGGTTTGGTATCAGTAATGCTAGACCCATAAAACGAGTTGGGAAGTATTTACTATTGTGGAGGGCTGGGGTTTCCTTAATAGAATTTTTTAAATGTATGAATTCAAATATTTAAAAATACTGTATAGGATTATAAGACAGGGATGTAGCTCAGTGGGAGAGCATTTACCTAGCATGCATGAGGCCCTGGGGTCAATTCCCAACACCACATTAGGGAAAAAGACAAATAGATAAGTAAATAAATAAATGAATGATTACATATTTATAATATCCTCCCCTACTTTTTTTGTTTTTAGATACAGGGTAACACTATGTAGTTCAGGCTGTCCTTGAACTCACTATGTATCCCATGGTGGCTTTGAACTCGCAGTGATCCTCCTGCCTCAACCTCCTAAGTGCTGCGATTACAGGCATGTACTACCATGCCAAGCTCTTTCCTTTTCTTCTTGGGTGGGTTTTGGTAGTCTATGGCTTTCAAGGAATTACTCTATTTTATCTAAGCTGTCCAATTTATGTGTATAGTTATTATATATTTTCTTTTTTATAGTGCTGGGGATCAAACCCAGGACCTTGTGAATGCCAGGCAAGCACTGTATCACTAACCTATTTCCTCAGCCCCTATTTTTCTTTTCTCTCTTTTTTATTTTAAAGAAAAAACAAAAACAAAAACAAAAACTTCAAAACAAGATGATAGGAGGGTTAATACATTGGTTAATACATTGCATATTGTTAACTTTAAATTAGTTACTCAGAGTACAAGATATCGGCATTTAACTGTCCAAATAATATTAGCACAAACCTTTCTTTTCAACGAACTAAGAGAAATTAGTAGTATAACTATTTTAACTTTTATATATATTTTATTTTATTTTATTTTATTTTTTTTAATTTTATTTTTTGTGGGTACCGGGGGTCGACCTCAGGACCTCGCGCGCCAGCAGGCGCCCGTGCCGCTGAGCGATATTACCGGCCCCTTTTTCGTATGTGGGTTCCGGGAGTCGAACTCAGGCCCTCGCGCTTGCCGGGCAGGCGCTTAAGCCGCTGAGCCATCTCACCGGCCCAACTTTTATATATATATATATATATATATATATAAAGTGTGTATTCATCTCAGATGCCCATTTTTGGATTGGGTCTTTAAATTTGGGAGGTCTGGGGCCAGTGAGATGGCTCAGCGACATAAGCGCCTGCCTGGCAAGCGCGAGGGCCCGAGTTCGACTTCCGGAACCCACATATGAGAAAAGGGCCGGTGATATCGCTCAGCGGCATGGGCGCCTGCTGGCCCGTGAGGTCCTGAGGTCGACCCCCGGTACCCACAAAATAAATAAATAAATAAATAAATAAATAAATAAATAAATAAATAATTTGGGAGGTCTGATTTTTTTGAGTTCTTTACATGTTCTCAATAGTAATCCTTTGTCTAAGGAACAGCTGGCAAACAATTTTTCCCACATTGTGTGTTGTCTCTTCACTCTGTTGGTGATTTCTCTTGCTGTGCAAAAGCTTTTTAATAAGATGAGATCCCAGTTGTTGATTCTTTGTGATAGTTCCTGTGCGACTGGAGTTTTATTCATAAAGTCTTTGCCTACACCAATGTCTTCAAGAATTTTATGTATTCTATATTCCAGCAGATTTAATGTTTCTGTTTTAATATTTAGATCTTTGATCCATTTCAAATTTAGTTTAGTTCATAGTGAAAGATATGGGTCCAATTTTAATCTTCGGCATGTGCAGAGCCAGTCTTTCCAGCACCATTTATTAAAGATCAGCCCCTATTTTTAATTATCCTTTAAGGTCTTGGGGGTGGGGGTTTAGTAATATCTCTGTTTTTCTATTCTTTCCTTTTTTAATTAGTGTAGCTAGACATCAATTTTATGATTTTTTTTTTTTTTAAAGAATCAACCTTTGGTCTCAATTTTTTTCTACTGTTTTCCTTTTTCAATTTCACTTATTTCTGCTTTATCATTTCCAGTTTTCTACTTGATTTGCTCATCTTTTTCTAGTTTCTTCAAGGGGAAGTTTGATGAAGATTGTTTTTTTTTTTTTTTTTTTTTTTTTGGGTACCGGGGGGTCGACCTCAGGACCTCACGCACCAGTAGGTGCCCGTGCCGCTGAGCGATATCACCGGCCCCTTTTTCGTATGTGGGTTCCGGGAGTCGAACTCGGGCCCTCACGCTTGTCGGGCAGGCACTTAAGCCGCTGAGCCATCTCACCGGCCCGAAATATGGTTTGTTTTTTTTTTTTTTTTTTTGGTGCTTTTTTTTTTTTATGTGTGTACTGGGAGTCGAACTCAGGACCTTGTGCTTGCCAGCAGGTGCTTGTGCCGCTGAGCAATATCACCGGCCCTTTTTTTCCTTTATGTGGGTACCAGGAGTCAAACTCAGGACCTCGCTCGCGCTTGCCGAGCAGGTGCTTATGCCGCTGAGCCATCTCATCGGCCCAAGTTTGTTCTTTTTAATGCAAGAATTTAATGCTTCAAATTTTCTCTAAGCATCGCTTTAGCTATATCCCACAAATTCTGATGTATTGCACTTTCATTTTTATTCAGTTGAAAATATTTTCTAATTTCCCTTGAGACTACTCTTTAGAACCATGGATTATTTGGAAGTGTGTTGTTAAATTTCCAAGTACTTAAGTATTATCTGTTTCTAGTTTAATTCCCTTACAGTCACAAAATATATTTTGCAGGACTTTAATTCTTTTGATTTGCTAATCAAAATTTGCTAATTCTTTTGGTTTGTTTTTTTGCTAAGGTAAACCAGTGAATGTTCAAGATGTATTTCAAAGGCAGACGTGTTCTGATGTTGGGTAGAGTATTCTATAAATAACTAGATCTAGTTCATTTTTGGTTTGGTTTAGCTCCATGGGCTGACTGATTTTCTACCTAGTAGTTCTATTTATTGCTAAGAGATGTGTTGAGTGGCCAACAATAATTGTGTTTGTTCTCTCTTTTTTTTCCAACAATAATTGTAGATTTGACCTTTTGTTCTTTCAGTTCTATTGAAGTTTGTTTCATGTATGAGGTGTGACTGAAAAATATGGCGAACGTCTAAATTTTAAAAACTTATTACAGGGCCGGTGAGATGGCTCAGCGGCGTAAGCGCCTGCCTTGCAAGCGCGAGGGCCCGAGTTCGACTCCCGGATCCCACATACGAAAAAGGGGCCAGTGATATCGCTCAGCGGCACGGGCGCCTGTTGGCGCGCGAGGTCCTGAGGTCGACCCCCTGGTACCCCAAAACAAACAAACAAACAAAAAAACTTATTACAAAAGACACGTTACCATTAATTCCCCTCAAAATACTCTCCCTCACTTCAAAGACCCTTATCCCATCATTCTTGCCACTTTCTGAAGCCGTTCTGGAAATCCTCTTACATATCTTTAGTTGCACTTTGG
Source organism: Erethizon dorsatum (assembly GCA_028451465.1). NCBI lineage: Eukaryota > Metazoa > Chordata > Mammalia > Rodentia > Erethizontidae > Erethizon > Erethizon dorsatum. The sequence continues at coordinate 108,543,798 of CM051830.1, read as the reverse complement.
TGGCGGTCTCAATGTTCTGAATTGATTAAAAATGTTTATTTTTCATGGTCATTTTGATTTTGGGGAAGAACAAAATATCGCAGGTGCCAGATCCTGCCATATCTGATGAATAAGGGAGATAAGGACTTGTTTTTATGAGCCTGCCTTTCTGTTGAACAGCACTCGGCAGCAGTATTCTCTGTATTTTTTATCATACCTTATAAAGACACAAAAGAACACTTCTAGAACTGCTTCAGAAAGTAGCAGGAGGGCCGGTGATATAGCTCAGCGGCCTAAGCGCCTGCCTGGCAAGCACTAGGTCCTGAGTTCGACTCCCGGTACCCGCATAAAGAAAAAAGAAAGGGAAGTAGCAGGAATGATGGGATAAGCATGTTTGAAACCAGGGGGAGTATTTTGAGGGGAATTACAGACTTTTAGTATACTAAAAATTTTAAATTTAAATATTCACCATATACTTTGACCATCCCTTATAATTTGAAGCTCTGTTGCTTATTATGTACACATTTAGTCTTGTTGTGTCTTTGTGGTGAATGGTCCCTTTTGCCATCATTTTGTGTCTCTCCTCTAATTTTCCTTGTTCTGAGGTTTACTTCATTTTAATATAGCCATTCTTGTTCTCTTTTACTTAGTGTCTGCATGAAGTATATTTTTACACCTTTTGGCATTTAACTTCCCTATATCATTATATTTAAAGTGAGATTTTTTTTTCCTTTGCCATACTGGAGATTGAACCCAGTACCTTTCCACTGAACTACATCCCCAGACCTTTTTTGTTTTTTCTTAATTTTGAGATAGTATCTCACTATGTCACTAAGTTATGCAGGCTGAGCTTGAACTTTCAATTCTTCTGCCTCAGATTCTCAGAGAGTTGGGATGTGCACTACCATGCCTGGCTAAAGTGAGTTTCTTGTACTTAGTATATAGTATATAGTTTGGTCTTTTTTTTAAACCATTCTAACATCTTTTTTTAAATGTGTACATTTAGATCGTTAATTTTTTTTTTTTTTTTTTTGACTCAGGTTCTTGCTGTGCTGTCCAGTCTGGTCTCAAGCTCCTGGACTCATGTAATCCTTCTGCTTCAACCTCCTGAAGTCCTAGAACTCCAGGGCCTTGCCACCAGGCATGGTTGCATCATTCACATTTCATGTAATTACTGACATGTCTGGATTTAAGTCTATCATTTTATTATTTACTTTCTGTTTGATCCTTAGTTTTTCATTTCCTCTTTCCTCTCTCTTGAAAATTTTCAATCAAAATATCTTAATTTCTAAAATTCCATTGTATTTTTATCTAGAGTTTTTGACCAATTATCTTTGAATATCTTTTTTTTTAGTGGTTATGCTAGAGATTACAATGTACATAATTTTCAGTCTACTCAGAATATTCTACAATTTCAAGTAGAATGTAGAAATATTACCTTCTTTTGCTGTTTCCCTTTTTCTGTTGTAGCTGTCATGTGTGTTATATTGAATATGCTGTAAACCCACCTAATGTTTTAACTTTTGCTTTCAACTGTCATACATATCCTCAAGAATGTAAGAGGAAACCATTATCTATATTGCTTCCATTGCTCTTCTTACATTCCTGAAGTTACAAAATGTTCTCAGATGTCATTTTTCCGCACAGAACTTGCCCTAGAATTTCTGTTAGAGCAGTGAATTCTCTTATTTTTCTTCATCCTACAATGTCTTTACTTTGCTTTCATTCCCAAGGTTATTTTCACTGGATAGAGAGTTCTGGACTCAGAGTTCTTATCTTTCAGTACATTAAAAGTATTGAAGGACTCAGTGGCTTAAGCGCCTGCCTTGCAAGCGCGAGGGCCCGAGTTCGACTCCCGGAACCCACATATGAAAAAGGGGCCGGTGATATTGCTCAGCGGCACGGGCGCCTGCTGGCGCGCGAGGTCCTGAGGTCGACCCCCCGGTACCCACAAAAAAAAAAAAAAAAAAAAAAAAAAAGTATTGAAGGAAATGAAATCCTCATCTGTATGACTTCTGATAAGAACCAGGGAACAACTAGGATGCTCAAAAAGTTTGGGATTTCAGAGTATTTTTGTTTTTGTTTTTGTGGGTACCGGGGGTCGACCTCAGGACCTCGTGCGCCAGCAGGCGCCCGTGCCGCTGAGCGATATCACCGGCCCTTTTTTCGTATGTGGGTTCCGGGAGTCGAACTCGGGCCCTCGCGCTTGCCAGGCAGGCGCTTACGCTGCTGAGCCATCTCACCGGCCCCAGAGTATTTTGGATTACGGATGCTTAATAGGCAAAGCCATACAAATATTCCAAAATCCCCAGATCTCCAAGATCTGAAATACTTCTGGTCCCAGGCATTTTGTATAAGGGATGTTCAACATTTATTGTGTCACATTTTTTCCTGGTTGCTTTTAAGATGTTTCCTTTAACTTTAGTTTTCAGCCACGTGATGAGTCTCAAATGTAAATTTCTTTGAGTTCATCCTCTATGGTGTTTGCTAAGCTTCTTGAAACTTTATATCTTTTGAAAAAAATCTAGAATTTTTTGGCCAATGTTTCTTCAAATATTTATCTGCACACCACACTCTTTCTCATCTTTTTCTTGGAGTCCAGCAATACCAATGGCAGACCTTCTGGTATTTCTCCATAGTTTCTTGAGGCTCTGTTGAGTTTTCTCCCTCCCACTCTTTCCTGTTGCTCAAGCTGGATGATTTCTAGTGATGTATTTTCAATTCACTGACTTCTGTTATTTTTAACCTGTTATTAACCCTATCCAATGAATTTTAAATTTTTATTTACTGCATTTTTCAGTTCCAATGATCCTATTAAAAAATCTTCTATTTTTCTGCTGAGATTTTTCTATGCTACTTGTTTCAAGAATGTTCACTTTTAGCTCGTGGTAGCACATATCTGTAATCTCAGCCCCAGGGGAGGCTGAGGCAGAAGGATTTCAAGTTTGAGGCCAGCCTGGGCAACTTGGCAAGTCCATATCTCAAAATTAAAAATAAGGCTGGGCGTGGTGGCACATGCCTGTAATCCCAGCACTCAGGAGGCTGAGGCAGGAGGATTGCTGTGAGTTCAAGGCCAGCCTGAACTGCATAGTGCCTCAAAAAATAAATAAATAAAAAAATAAAAATTAAAAGTCCTGGGGGTGTAGCTCAGTGCAAGGCTCTGGGTTCAATCCTCAGTGCAACCAAAGGAAAAAAAAGGTTCACTCTTATTTGTAGGAGCATGGTTTTATTACCTATTTTAAAATATTTGTCTGATAATTCCAACATCCATGTCACCTTGGGGTTGGCACCTGTTGACTGCTTTCCTCTTGCAAGCCATGAGATTTTCCTGGTTGTTCGTATGTTGAGACACTATGGATGGTACCAATAATATTCTGAATATATGTGGTAAGACTCGGTCTTCTTTAAACTCTGGAGAATGCTAACATTTTTGTTTTGCAGGTTGGGTTTTGCCTGCTGGGCAGGAGGCAACAGAATAGGCAATAAAAGAAAAGCAATCCAAATTCCCTCATGCCCATGGTCAGACATTTAGACACCTATGTTGCCACTGCTGTTGCCGTTACTACAGCCACAGGCTGGCCTCGTGTCTAGGATGAGAGTGAGCAGATAAAGGAAGAAGGAAAAAGCCCCAGGGGAACTACCCTATTCTCTATCTTGAGGAGTCTCATTTCCTGCTCCTCAAACTAAAAAGAGAAGGCTTCTTTAATTTGTGATGTAGTTCCAGATCTCAGACTCCCACTGAATCCATACCAGAAATAAAATTAACAGGAGATTCACCACCAGCTTGGTGGTCTTCAATTTCCTAATTCATGAGGTAGGATTTACTCTCCAAAGTCCTTAGAGAGCTACCAAGAACACTTGGTACAGGGTTTTTAGCTCCATTCGGCGGGAGGGACAGGTTGGGTGTGCTTACTCCATCTTACCCAGACTGGAACAGCAGGGGCTCATAACTCTATTGTACAACCGGGGTAGAGAACGACTGTGTACATGTATGTGGACATTATTCAGCAAGGACTGGCAAACAAATTTATTCTGTATAGGGCTGATCAGTAAACATTTTAGGCTTTGTGAGTGTTCATGGCAACTACTCAATCTATTCAACTCTGCCATTGTTGTGTGAAAGCAGCCACACACAAGACATATATGAGTAGGCATGGCTAGCTTACAATAAAACTTTATTTAATAAAACAGCTGTCAGGCTGTATTTGGCTTACAGACCATGGTTTTGAGACATCTGTACCATATCACAAATAATAAGGCTGGTTAAAGGCACAGTTTACTTTTGGGCTTTTTTTCCATCAATAGATAGCAAAATTCTTCAAATAACTGGAAAACTTATTGCTTTTTTCTTCCACTGCTAGTCCCATGATAGTCAAGAACTATACCATACGTTCAACTTTGGTTCAGTTATGTTCTTTGATTCATGAAACATCCACCAGCTAAAATAAAAACTTAAAAACTGAAATTTCAAGATTTGATCGGGCTGGTGAGATGGCTCAGCGGCTTAAGCGCCTGCCCGGCAAGCGCGAGGGCCCGAGTTCGACTCCCGGAACCCACATACGAAAAAAGGGCCGGTGATATCGCTCAGCAGCACGGGCGCCTGCTGGCGCACAAGGTCCTGAGGTCAACCCCCCGGTACCCACAAAAAAAAAAAAAAAAAAGATTTGGTCAAGTGCCTGCCTGGCAAGTGTAAGGTCCTGAATTTGATTCCCAGTACCAAAAAAAAAAAAAAAAAGATTTGATCAACTTTATATTTAGATACAATTAAAAGTTCTCTGGTTAACCTTTCAAATAAAAATCCTTAGTCACAATTTTCTTTTTGAGACAGGGTTTCACTATGTAGTTCAGGCTGGCCTTGAACTCACTTTGTAGCCCAGGCTGGCCTCGACTCACAACAATCCTCCTGCCTCACCACGCCCGGAGCTCACAATTTTCTTGAGGCTATGTTAAAGCAGAGGAGGTCATTTTTTAAAAAAGAAGTGTCCCAACTTGTTTTTCCAGAACCTTCCAAACTGGAGGTGTGGCCAGGTCATTATCCTTTCACTCACCTGGTTTCCTGCCACAGAGATAGAAGGCCAGTCTGTCAGTTAGCTCATACTGTATTTCTACAAGGCGTTCTGCCAGCTCATGGTGCCCTCCTTGCCTACCAAGAGAACAAAGTACCATTGATACTACTCACTATTCACAGGCTTTAGAGTAGAAAAGTACAAAGACATCCCCTGAGACACCTGAGCAGTATATCAAACATGGTTTTCTGGAATAATCGACCTTTCTGTGTGAGGCAGATCATCAACATCTACCTTGAGTCGCACTTTCATAAACTGCTTTCACCATCTGAATTATCCCCTTTCCTTATAAACATATAGAATAAAACCACTTAATAATTTCAGAAGATATTCAAAAACTTATTTAATGAGGTAAGAAAATAAAATGAAGGTAGAGGATCACAGTGGTTAACGAGGATGTTTTCAGAAATATACAACTTGCAGGCCTCAATCAATAAGGATGGGGTGGGCCCAGGCACCAGTATTCTGAAGAAGGCCCTTCCCCTAGATGATTCTGGTGAAGTCAGGCTGCCCCTGGGTAAGTTTAGAAACTACAGAACTTCAAGAGTCTCAATTCAGAGACATACCAACCTAATACAGAGCTCACACATGCAGATGTTTTCTCTTCTTTTTTCGGGGGGAGGTGTTTTTTTGTTTTTTGGAGACAGTGTCTCGCCATGTAGCCCAGGTGGGCCTTGAACTCACTATGTAGCCTAGGCTGGCCTCACTCACAGCAATACTCCTGCCTCAGCCTCCCCAGTGCTGGGATTACAGCCATGTGCAACCACACCCCGCTTCCCCTCTTTATCTTCAATTTCTACAGCAGAAATATAAAGTTTGCCTTTCTTCATTTATGAAATAAATATTTAAGCTATTTGGAATCCTTCTAAGTAACAAGGCATTTAAAGAAATGATTATGTGGAGAGACTATTATATGTAAAGTACATATGAGGAAATTCCGAAGTAAATGATAAAGTGTTTACTGTGGGCTCTTCTCCTCTTCAAAGGTCAAATCTAGTTTCGGCCAGCTTCTCTCCCCACCATTCAAGGCACTACAAATTACCTGCCAACCACCACAGGTCTTTGATTTTTAACATGCACATCTTTTTAAAACATCTGTGAAATCATAATTGATGGTACATCATAATTTAACTGACAGAGCTTTTCTAAAGCTGTAGGAAGTAATGGTGCACCGTACAATCAATGCAGACTCAGATCTGATAGAACACGGGATTCCTGTTATCCTTCTCAGGCATGCTCAGCTCTGTCCAATCTGATCTCCTGCTGTGCTGAGCATGTGTGTCCATACCGACCTCCTGACCTTGACTGCCTTTCCTCTCACCTGGAATACTTTAGTTCCTCCTTCACATGTCCACATCTAACCTATTCTTCAAAGAACTAAAGAAATTTCCCAATGATTTAGGTCACAACAAAGAAACTTCACACGTTTAAGACCAACTATCTGTTTTGAATCACATTATCTTGCCCCACTTAACCTTTTCAGGCATACATGAGTCATTTCTTCTAAGAGATAAATTCTGGGAGGACAGTTTTGTCATTTCACCCATTTTATCCTGTGTGCAGCAAAGCACGGGGTTCTGCAGTAAGTAAAGAGATTTGGGGAAGAAAGGGAAAGATCACTGGTCTTTTGTCATTTAGTGATATTCAAAACTAACCTATGGGTTTACTTTTTTTCCAGTATTTTTTATAGTTAGAACTTTCAAGTAAAGAAAAATTTAGCTGGGCATTGTGGCTCATGCCAGTAACCTCAGCTTCTCAGAGGCTGAGGCAGGAAGACTGCTTCAGCCAAGGACATGGAGACTAGCTGCGGCAACACAGTAAGCCCTCATCTCAAAAAATAAACTAGGGCCAGTGAGATGGCTCAGCGGCGTAAGCGCCTGCCTGGCAAGCGCGAGGGCCCGAGTTCAACTCCCAGAACCCACATATGAAAAAAGGGCCAGTGACATTGCTCAGTGGCACGGGCGCCTGCTGGCATGCGAGGTCCTGAGGTCGAACCCCGGTACCCACAAAAAAAAAAAATAATAATAATAAACTACCAAACATATACAAAAGGAGAAATTTTTTAAATTGTACAAAAAGCATCCAGATGTCCACTATCTAAAACTTACAATTAACACTTTACTACACTTGTTTAATCATATCTATTTATAGATTTGCTTTTATGTACAAGCAATAACTAAGAGTATTATAAAACTCCAGTGGGTTCTATAATTCTTAATACTTGATTTGTATTGTGACTATGTCTCAAATACCTGTGTTATAAAGGACCAAGTAAAAGATCCTTTGGAAGCTAAAAACACTAGTTTATAATTCTACCTTTCTCTAATTTTGCCAGGATGAGCTTATATGCATTTGAAATGTATTCATCTGCAAAATAACAGAATGTAAATCTTAAAAAGGGTTAAGCACTAATCATACACAATTTAGCTGCCTAACAACAACTCATACCCAATACACAGAGAGCAGAGGCAAGTGTCGCAGTCTCTTACCTTGCATAATCAACAGGAGTTTTCCCACTAGAATCTTGTGTGCCCGGGTCTGCTCCATATACTGCCAATAATTCAGCCTGTAAAATCTGCCCTGCTTTGGAGGCGACATGGAGTGGTGTGTTTCCTTTTTCCTAAGAATCATTAATAAAAAGTAAACAAAAAAGCAAATTAAATAAACTAAAGGCTACGTGAACACAGCTCAGTGTCAACTTAATATCTGAATCAATTCACGTTTTCTTACTGGATGAAAGAAGTTGGCTTGAGCTCCTAAAGATAACAGTCTTAGACAGGTTTCAAGATTTCCTGTTCTCACACTTGAATGGAGTTGCTGAAAAAGACACAAACAAACAAACAAAAAAGAACATTTGTTGAAACTGTCAGGAATAATGTACTACAGCAGATGATAGCCTATTTTAATATATGTTCCATTAGTAACACACAATCTTTATTTGGTTCTGTTGGGTAGACAGAGAAGTCGCATAGCTTCACAGGGTGGGCCAGGCCCATTTTGCTGATAAGGAAACCGGGGCTGTGAAGAGTGACCTGAATGCAGGACTCCTCCGAGTGAGTGGCACAACCAGAACCTGAGAGGTAGTACAAGGTGGCTGCCCATGACTCTGAAATCTGATGGACCTGAATTTCAAGCCCTACCTTTTCCCTCCAAGCTGTGTGACTTTGCGACAGTTCTTTAAGTAACCTGAACCTCAGTTTCTTCATCTCTAAAATAGTGATAATAATGCTACCTATTGACAAGGTTATTGTCAGGATTCAAGGATATAATTAAGTACCTGGCACTGAACCTGGTATACAGGAAGTGCTCGGATAATTCAGATGCTGTTATAGTAATTATTATTACTTATGGTCATTGTTATTGAATCTCCGGCTTCAAATCCTACACTGTGTAAGATATAGGACTCTGCCCTATACCTTCTTCTCTCCACAACACTATTCCTAGCCTGTCCACAATGACTTCCTGAGGTCTCCCAGGGTGGGAAACAGACGTGTGGGAAACCAAATTCTGTACCACTGCAGAAAAGCTCAAACATTCAAATGATGAGCTGCCTTCCTTCCAGTCTAACCTAGACTTGTCTAAGATGCAATATTACAGCAATGGAGAAATCTATTCTATCATCTACGTTCAAATCTTTTTTTTTTTGGTGCTGGGAGTCGAACTCAGGACCTTGCGGTTGCCAGGCAGGCGCTTGTGTTGCTGAGCTAAATCCCTGCCTCTCAAATCTTATTTTTTAAAAACTTCATTTAAAAAAACGAAAACTACGTAAGTCTCATTTATTAGTGAAACAATTATATACATTTCTATGCAAAGTTTAATATTCTGGGGCCGGTGATATCGCTCAGCGGCACGGGCGCCTGCTGGCGCGCGAGGTCCTGAGGTCGACCCCCCGGTACCCACAAAAAAAAAAAAAAAGTTTAATATTCTGAATTGTAAGGGCCAGCCTCTATGTGAGAATTTGTCAAAATGAGTACTTTGAAAATATGCGCATTTCTTGTAGCACCTCAAGAACATGATAAGACCCACGTAAATCTATTCATTTTACACGTATAATAAAACTGTGTACTACAATGCTCAGTCACTCCCTACTTTCTGAAGATCCTTCTTACTATGCAACTTGGGAAGCTGTCCTTATTAGAAACAATTGTCCCACAAACTTTCTAGTCCTTTCTAGGAACATATTCTGAGATGGCACTTATTTCAAAGTTAAACAAACAAAAACACTTACTGAAATATAATTTAAAAAACACTGAAAAAATAAAAACAGTTTTCTAGCTACTTATTTTTTCTCTCTGTCCTTGTACCTCACTAGGATAAATGGCTGCCATATGAATTACGATTAAAGATGAAACTGATTGCAAAAGAAGGTGTTATTTATAATTTAATGAATGAAAATGAGTTTTTTCTTCTTCTTTTTTGTCTTGTTTTTGCAGCGCTAAAGATCAAACCCCAGGCCTCACCCATGCTAGGCAATCGGTCTACCACTCAGCCAAATTGCCAGCTTAGGTTCTTCTTCTTTAAAAAAATGTTTGTACATAAAATAATACACTGTCTCAGCCAACCCTTAGGGATTTTAAAAGGTGTGACCCACCTTACTAAGATCTTTGGCAGTGACACTATCGTCATCCCGGCAGGGCAAGCGATGGACAAATGCTAACATCTGATACTTGGCTCTGATGAATTCTGCTTTAGTGGGACTGGTCGAAAACAAAAAAGGAAACAGTTCACTTGCAGTTCAGACTCGGCACTCCCCATTCTTTGAACTGTAAAAAGAAGAGGAAGTGACCCACATCCCCCACTTGAGAATAAAACAAACAATGCTGAAATAAGTTTTAGCAGTGCTCAAGACCTGAAGTCTGAAAACATACATTAGTCATTATAAATGGCAGGGACTGCAAAAATCTGCTTTTTATAGCATCTTTCTTCTCTGTGTAATTTTCTTAATTGACTGCAATGTTGGGAGGAGGCAGCATTTAGTCCCATCTTATAGGTGAGGCATCAGGCAGACTGGTGTCTAGAACCTAGATTTCTGGTCTGACAGCCTCTTGTTTGAGTGCCTGAGTTTAAATCTGATTACATCTACAGCCTCCAAGCCTCAGTCTCCAACTGGAGAAATCATTAACTCCTGTCTGGAGACCATGCAAAAGAAATGATCCCGCCTGCCTCATGCTGCATTTCTACTAGCAAAGAGCACAATGCACAACTGGGGTAGCCACCGCCTGTACCGCCCTTGTGGAGGCTGAGCAAAAATAGCTGCACTCCTCTTAGTGGAATCCCATTTGTTACAAAGAAATAGAAGTATTTATAAACGTTCCACTCACTGTACTTTATCCTGTGGATTAGCTTTCCGTCTTCCACTCATAATAGAAGTAGGGTCCAGCAAAGAATGCTCCCATATAGAATTAGCACCATTGTTATACAAGGTCTCAACCATCTAAAACCAAGCATGATGAAATCACATTTTAATTTCTTTCCGTGAATAGTGACAGAATTAGGAAAACAAAGCCCCATTACAAATACCAACGTGTTTGGGATTTCACTCGTTGTTTTCTGATTTTAGAATAAGAAAGATGAGCCTGTATGCAAAATTCAGCTTTGGTGGGAAGGACAGCTAAATCCCCAAGTGGGTTTGATTGTTACATACTTACATATTTGAAGAATAACTTTGACATTGGTTTGATTGTTACATAGTTACATATTGAAGGAAGACTAATTTTGATGCTTTAGCACAATGCTTCCCAACACCTAACAGATACTATTTTACTCACCTATTATGTTATTTGCTTAACATTTTCCTTTAAATCTACCCATTTTAAAAAACTTTCATTAGCAATTACCATCTTGGGCCAGGGATATAGCTCACCAGCACAGCGCCTGCATGGCAAGCGCAAGGTCATGTGTTCGATTCCCGGTACCAAAAAAAAAAAAAAAAAAAAGGTCTCGTATGCTAGTTATAGTTTTCTTAACATATAAAAATAACATGACCATTAAAATAATTACTTGAGTATTTCCTACATATGTCTTAAGTACCACTGGTGGCTTACGGTCCATACTTTGGGAATTGTTTCTTTAGGGCCAACCCTGGCATTGTAAACCACTCATCTCCAGACTTAATTCATATTCTATAATATAGTCTGGCTTCGTAAACACAGACAGACCTCACAGCAATACCTACCCTCTTTCACATGAGAATGAGCTATTGGAAACGTCTAAGCAAATAATTTCAATGAGACACACCTCCCAATTTCATTTTAAATCTGAACTCCTAGGTGGGCATGGTGGCTCATGTTTATAACTCTAGCACTCTGGAAGGCTGAGGCAGGAAGACTGCAAGTCTGAGCCCAGCCCGGGCAACTCAATAACTTAGTGAGACCCTGGTCTCAAAAAAATAAAAAGGGTTGGGGATGTATCTCAGTGCAAAGGCTCTGGCTTCAATGTCCAGTACGACACACAGCACACACACACACACACAGCAGGACTCCTAAAATGGCCCCATCTGCTTTTGATAATCTCAGAGATATTTTCATATCAGAAACCCAAACCCACTTGTTTTTGGCCCCTTGGTTCATTCAGACAAGTTTAAGGGACATGCTATCCAGCTGCCACAGATTTAGTGAAGTGTGTACTCAAGACAAATGAAGGAAGGTAAAACATTGAGTTCCAAGAGAACTTGAAGAATGTGTACCCCAAACAGAAGTACAAGCAACATGACATCGAACCCCAAATAAGACAAAGAGCCCATTTAACACTTAACACAGTGTTAGGCATGCAATCAAACATAGTAACTTACTCTGATTTCTGATTAATAAAGAAAGGTTTCTATTGTTGTTGTTCTGTAGTACTGGGGACTGAACCCATGGAATCATGCATGCACTGCAAACACTCCATCACTGAGCTACATCCTTGGCCCTTTTTATTTTGAGATAAGGTCCCACCACATTGCCCAGGCTGGGGCTGAACTTGCGATACTCCTGCATCGGCCTTCTGAATAAAGTGGAATTACTTGTGTGTATCATCACACCCAGTTTAACTAGGTGTTTCAGAAATGCCTGAGGAATTCCAGGCTATGCTTCTAGTAAAGTGGAAAAAAAATGTTCTTAAAATATTAGCAGGTACTCAGGAATAAGTACATCAATGAAAAGTTTCTTAGGCGTTAACTGTTGGAAACATACGTCACAGTATGTGGAAAGGATGAACTACTTAAAAGCAATTTTTAGTGTTAATCTAGAAAGTCAGCAGTGAAACAATTTTAACAAATTTTAAATATAATTGAACTTGTAAGACAACATTTATGTTAGAAGAGAAAAAAAAAATTTCTTTTGAGACAGGGTCTCACTGTGTAGTTCTGGCTGGCTCTGAACTCACTATGGAGCCCAGGCTGGCCTCGAACTCAAAGCAATCCTCCTGCCTCAGGCTCCCAAGTGCTGGGATTACAGGTGCGCACCACCGCACCTAGGTTTCTTTGGTTTTTTGAGACAGGCTGTTGCTGTGTAGTTCAGGGTGGCCTTGAACTCGCTATGTAGCCCAGGGAGGCCTTGAACTCACAGTGATCCTCCTGCCCCAGCCTCCCAGTGCTGGAATTACAGGAGTGCACCACCATGCCCAGTGAGAAAAAAATCTTAAATGATGAATTCAATACAGGATAATACATGCACTTATACATAGAAATGATGGGCATAGCATCTCTATTCAATTATCACCCTTTTTATAAGATTTAATAAGTATACTAGGAAAAATTGTATTGGCTAAAACAATGAGCTGTAAAGCATAAATTATAAACTGTGAGAATTCTTCTTATTCTTTACCTGAAGAAGTGTTGGAGGCCATGGTGTATGTTTAAGATGCCTTACTTGGGAGATATGACGCCCTAGACTCCGGTGGACACTGCAACACTCGTCACATATAAAAGTTCCCCTATTTATTGATGCCCAAGAAGGATCTGGAAAGAGAATGAAATCTCAGTGGTAAGGACAGCAGCTGGTTGCTCCACCATAGGATAGAAAAAGATGACTGGGTTTGGTTTTTCAGAAACACAGGACATTTTTGTTGTTTACTAAAACAATATACTACTGCTTATCAATGTATTACACTGGTAATGGTCTATGATGACACTACTACCTTGGCTGAAGAAGTACATTGTTAACTGAGGTGAACAACCCTAAATAAGCAGTTAGCATTTCTCTAGCTCTGTAGCCTTAATGTGGATCCACCACCTCAGATGCTCTTTCATTCAATGTAAAAGAAGCAAATTGAGAGAAGAAATGAATGATTTCAAATCCATCTCCACAAACAGCAAAATAACCTAATTTTTTTTTTTTTTTTTTTTTTTTTTGTGGGTACCGGGGGGACGACCTCAGGACCTCGCGCGCCAGCAGGCGCCCGTGCCACTGAGCGATATCACCGGCCCCTTTTTCGTATGTGGGTTCCGGGAGTCGAACTCGGGCCTTCGCGCTTGCAAGGCAGGCGCTTAAGCCGCTGAGCCGTCTCACCGGCCCATAAAATAACCTAATTTTGATAGTGAATTATTCACACAGCAGTATCTGAAGTAAATAAAATTATTGCTGTCCTAATTGCCACAAATCAAAATGTCTGTATGTGTTATGCTTTAAATATGAAGTGTCCCCTAAAGAGATGGGGCCTAGTAAAGGGACTGGACATAAGGACTTTAACTTCATTAGTGCACTAATCCACTAATGAGGTCGTAACTTGATGACATTATTTTGAGGTGATAGAAACAGGAAGTCAGGCCTTGTTGAAGGGAGTGGATCATGGCAGGGCATGACTTTGGGGACTGGATCTGGTTCCCAGCTTCTGCTCTGGCTCTTCCCTGTCTGCTTCCTGGCTGCCACGAGGTGAGCTTTCCACCATCACACCTTTCTGTTTACCCATGGAGGTGACTGACCATGGACTGAAACCTCTGAAAACAGGGCCAAGATAAACTGTTTCTCCTTCAAATTCTTTTTTTTTTTTTTTTTTTTTTTTTTAATGTGGGTACCAGGAGTCGACCTCAGGACCTCACGCTTGCCAGCAAGTGCTTGTGCCACTGAGCGATATCACCGGCCCTTTTTTTGCTTTACTTGGGTACCGGGAGTTGAACTCAGGACCTCACGCTTGCCAGGCAGGCGTTTATGCCGCTGAGCTATCTCACCGACCCTCCACCTTCAAATTCTTTATCTCAGGTATTTTGTCACAGCAACAGAAATCTGCCTAACATAATATTCTAACAGAAAGCTGTGAGAGACAGAACTATAAAATTGTTCAGCAGCTATAGTTACAAGGGCAGAAAAATCTGGCTTCCTCCACTAGGAAGTGTTCTATGATATCCACTAGTTTTAAACAAACTACAGTAGAGTTTAACTTTGCAAATGATGTGAAACAAAAGCTGCTTCACAGAGGCAAACATGTAAAATAGAAATGAGCAATATTTTTGGTGTATAACTCTTTTCCTCTGAAATCCTACAGAGCTTCATTAGACAGTCATTCAAACAAGGAATAATTCACACTTGGTAAGCAAGACAGATCTGGGTAAGTAAACTGAGCACTGAGAAACCCCCAACAAAGACAGATCTTCTCTATTTCATCAGCCTCACAGTGAGTTGATAATAGGTGTCACTCAAGCTGCCTGGTCTAAGGACTGTATTTTTAAAGTCTTCAATGTCCACAAAAATCTCTAAAATGCATGTACATCATCTTTATCATTTTAACAGTTTATCAAATCTTTCAAGCCATATAATGAAAAGTTACGGGATTTCAATCAAAGACAAATCTTAGGAGCCAGAGCATGTGGTGGTTATGAAAACTGGCTCTAGAGACAAGCAATCCATGGTTTGAACCCCAACTCTGCCACTTCTTAAACAAGGATCTCAGGCAAGTTCCTTTGAGTATCCTCACCATGGTCCAAAGGGGAACAATACTACCTCTGAGGAGAGTGAGGATGCAGAGTAAGCAAAATACCCCTCATGTAGTAAGTATTCAATAATGCTAGCTGTTACATCTTTTCTAAATATCATTCTGTTATTTTCAAGAGCCCACTAAAATTCGTCATCACTCAAAAGTTTTTCATTGGAAATATAGTACTTAAAACAGTGAACATTTCACATGAATACTATATTACTGTATTAGTATCTCACTGGAGTTTTCAGATAATTGAACTTAAGAGTACAGTGTATTTAAAATGAACTAGAACAAGTAAAATGAACATGTAAAATATTTAACACAGGATCAAAGTTAAATATTTGCCATGAAGTAAAACAGAAACAAAGTATAACAGAAACAGTGAAGTATAACTTTGCCAGTGTTACTATGCCATTCTAAGGAGCAAAGATGGGAAATATCAAGATGAAGGATACTAACAAGGGTGCATAACAATACTGGTTTCTGCTTTTACTACTATTAATGACCAAAAATAAATAGACAAATAAAACAACCTGTTTGGAAACACAGCTTTGGTTTTGGTTTTTAACATACCATGAAAAGGATTCAGAGTATTGGAGGAAATTAAACAGGAACAAGACAAGCAAGAGTTTAATACACATTAAGTGAGGTTCTCAATCACTTAAACATCATGTATTAGAATCCCATAGAAAGAATATTAACAACATAGAAAAATCAAAATTAAGTTTGAATAAGATTGGGTAAAACCCTTCCAGTTTAACTGGCTGCTTTATGCCAGGGTTTCTTAGATTCTACGGACACCACAAATGGACTTCAAAAATCTCTACCCTTCCCCACTCTACTTAACACAAATTTTGTGTGAAAGAGTAAGTATGTATGCATTTTCTGGGGAGAAGGTCTTAGCATTCATCAGAATCTCAAAGCGGTCCCTAACTGTATAGTAACACTTTCATGAGGACTTTGTAGAAAAGGCCACACAAATTCCTAGCTGCTCAAATTCACAGAACGTGTTAAGGTAGCCTCATTATATTTAAAACAGGAAGGAAGTGACTCAAGTCTCTGTAGATGAGGCATTCAAGACAACTAAAATGAGACACTGGAAGAAAAAAATTTCTGAAATGCACAAAACACTGCAAAAGTGCAAGATAGCTGGGCGTGGTGGTGTACCCCTGTTATCCCAGCACTAGAGAGGCTGAGGCAGGAGAATCGCCATGAGTTCTAGCCAGCCTGGGCTACACAGTGAGCTCAAGGCCAGCCTGGACTACATAGCAAGACCCTGTCTCAGAAAAAAAAGAAAGTCCAAGATAATATTTAGGATGGCAAAAAAAAAAAAAAAAATTTAAGATGGCAAAGGAGAAGCAATCTGCCTTTGCTCCATATAATCCATCAACAAGTAAAGTACATGTATCCTAAGAGGAAGTATGAAGGGAGATGCATATGAATCAAACATATCACAGACAAGTTCAACTGAAAACAAGAAAAAAAAGAAGTGGAGCAAGTAACATTTGCAGAGAAAACAACTGAGTCTGTATAATATTGGTTTATAAAACACTTCTTCTTAAACTCCTCTTTTCCCTTCCCTATTGTCAAAGGAGACTAATAATACTACTTGCATTATCCTGGCCATGAAATAACCACATAAGGGTTATCACAGTCTCTGCTTCCAAATGACAAGATGAAGATCTGAACAGTTGCAAAGCCACTGGTGTTCAATGATTCAGGTAAGATCGTTTATTGGACGCTGCTGTCGCAAGAAAGCCATCTGACATTTGAACTAGTTTAAATTCAAAGCTGTTAAGTCCAAGGATAGAACACAGTATATAATAATCTATGCTGAGACCTGTCCGATTGCTAAAATTCAGTTCCGATTGCTAAAATAGATCTGATGTTTAAGTCTGAACATTATGCACAGTTAAGAATGGCTTTGGCCTTTCAATGTCCC
Source organism: Erethizon dorsatum (assembly GCA_028451465.1). NCBI lineage: Eukaryota > Metazoa > Chordata > Mammalia > Rodentia > Erethizontidae > Erethizon > Erethizon dorsatum. The sequence goes on along the minus strand of CM051830.1, from coordinate 108,526,917 downwards.
TGTGTGCTTACACTGCCACTAACTTAATGTGTATTTGTTTGCTAAAACTGTAATTTAGAAACTCTAGCTTTTAAGGGAATATCGGTGTTTGGAACTGATTAACGTAATTTAAAAAAGAAAAAAACTTAGAAGAGATGATCCTAGTAATATCCATTTAATTTTCCTAATCACCGAAAATGGAACTCCCGATTATCCTTACTGAAAAAAAATGAGGAAATCAAAGCTTGACAAAGTGAAGTCACCAGCCCAAGGTCATTGAGAGACAAAATCTAGTGTGAACCTAGGCCCTCTAGATCCCCAAACTTGAGACATGCACTGATTCCTAAGCGCTGGTTCTGTCTACGACACCCCAACACGGAGATCCACCCCCCACGAAGTGGCTGCCGGGATGTCAGGAGTGGGAAAGTCATTCACCGGCACCTTCTGGCAATTAATTCTCCAGGAAGAAAGCCGGGAGTGTAGCCCACCCAGGAAGGGTACCCTCTTGTGGACAGGGGTCAGGTGAAGGCTGACACCTGCAGCCTCTGGCAGCCGCAGCTGGGAAGACGCTAGCGCTTTACTTCTGTAATTGGCCTTCCTGTGGGTTACCCAAGCCCCTTCCTGTCTGGGGAGCGGCTCGGGCCCCCGCCACCTCCCTGACTAGCCTGAGACTTAGTGAAGAGGGAACGAAATGGATGAGAGGGCGGCGGCCCCCTCCCCTTCTGGCTGCCAGGCCCGGGACGGGTGTCGCCTCAGTGCCGTCCTAGGGCCCCCCTTGCTAGAACCCGTTGGCGAGGTGCGCGGCTCGGTCGCGAGAACCCGCCTGTCCCAAGGGGGCGGGCCCGGGGCAGGGGTCCCGTCCAGGAGCGGAGGGGAGCGGGCCCGGCCGGTGCAACTCACCCGGCCCGCAGCAGTCAGCACACACATCGCTGCTCCGGAGCCGCTTCGACATGGCTCGCGCCTTCACCTGCCGGGAACCAGGAGCCCCGGGAAAGCGAAGGCGGCGGCGGCGCTTCCGCTCTAACGGGTCCCCGAGGCAGAGCTGGCAGAAGAGCCTCTCCCCTCAGCGCCTCGCAGCCGCTGCGCAGCGCGCACGCGCAGGGAGGTGCCCTTCTGCGACTGGCAGATCATGTGACCGGAAAGGGCAAGCTTCCCTGTCGCCATCTTAAGTAAGGGCAGATGTCAGCTCTAGCTTCGTGTCCTATCTCTAAATCTTCTTGTTTTTAGATCTCCGTTTCTGGAAGAGACCTGCCTCATCCTAGCACTGATTAATACCAGGAGAAGCGGCAAAATCTTGCACTCACCACCTCCCTGAGGCGAACAATGATTAAATGAAGTTCATTCATTCCTCTGCCCAAAAAACAGTTATTGAGCCTCTACTGTGTTCCACACACTGTTCCAGGCTCTGAAGAAACTGCAGTGAGCAAAGAAGGCATTTCCGGTTTTTATGGAACTTATAGTCAAGTTGGGGTCGATCTATAATAAAATAAGTAAGGAGAGACTATAGGAGGTGATTATTTCTTTAAGATGCAGTTTCAACCTTACCTTCAAAATGGAGATAATGTATTGTCTATTAAGTCTGGTTTGTTTTTGTATGGCCTTTTACTTAACGACTATTACTTAAGAAAAAAAAAAGACGAGGGAGAGGGAAAGAAAAAAAATGGAATAAGAATATGCAACAAAAATTTGTATGTATCCAGCAAGATTAAATATTTACTGCCTAGCTAAGAAGATAAAGTATGGAACAGTGTGGTATGACTGTACCATGGAAAGTCTTCAATAAACAGTAGTTCCTATTATTATTATTAGTAGTAGTAGTAGTACCAGGAATTGAACTCAGGAACTTGTGCTTGCCAGGCAGGTGCTTATGCCGCTGAGCTGTATCCCTGGCCCCCTATTATTCTTTTTTTTTTTTTTTTTTTTTTTTTTGTGGGTACCGGGGGTCGACCTCAGGACCTCGCGCGCCAGCAGGCGCCCGTGCCGCTGAGCGATATCACCGGCCCCTTTTTTGTATGTGGGTTCCGGGAGTCGAACTCGGGCCCTCCACGCTTGCCGGGCAGGCGCTTAAGCCGCTGAGCCATCTCACCGGCCCCCCCCTATTATTCTTGACATCACTATTATTTTATTTTTTTTAAAGTCCATTATCTTTGTTTCTTTTTGGTTTTTTGAGACAGGGTCTTTCTATGTAGTTCAGACTGGCCTTATACTCAGTATGTAGCCTAGGTTGGCCTCAAACTCACAGCGATCCTCCTGCCTCAGCCTCCCAAGTGCTGGGATTACAGGCCTGTGCCATCATGCCTGGCCACCTTACTATTATTTTCTAAATACTTCTTTTCTTCATATATTTGGAATTTGAGATAAGAGTAGCTAAGCTAGGGCCGGTGAGATGGCTCAGCGGCATAAGCGCCTGCCTGGCAAGCGCGAGGGCCCGAGTTCGACTCCCGGAACCCACATACGAAAAAAAGGGCTGGTGATATCGCTCAGCGGCACGGGCGCCAGCTGGCGCGCGAGGTCCTGAGGTCGACCCCCAGTACCCACAAAAAAAAAAAAAAAAAAGAGTAGCTAAGCTAGAGTAATTTACAGGATGGTGTGAAATAAACAATGAAATGAGCTTAACCAGCATGAAGGAGAGAAAGATATGAGCCAAATATGAACGAGTATTTATTGTATGTATAACATGTAAACACAACTATCATCTCCACCTGGAAAATAATGGCTACTTATTGTGGGCCAGGTACTATTTTGGTTTTAGGTATTCAAGTGAACAACACATAAAAGGTTGCTGACATTGTAGAGTTTTCAAATAATGAGATACAAGAAGAAAAAAGATTAAGTTTAACAAGGCTTCTGAAAGAATGAGAAGTCCCAGAAGAGGCCTCACTGGTGTCTGGTCCATCTATCCAGTGTGATAAATGTGCAATGTGGGAATAAACACCTAATTTCCACACATTCCATAGTTAGAGCCTCTGTGTGCCATCCTGGTGGTTCTGCATCCTGTTTTCGGTCAACTCACAAATCTTCCGGGCTCCACTTCCACACGTGTGGAGAATGGAGTAGACCAGAATTCTTGAACAGTTGTTACAAGGCATCTGAAAAGCTGGCTATGTGTGAGCAGAGAAGGCAGGGAGAATGTTTTCAGGATGCATTGAATAACTTTGCCCATCTATGTTGTCTAGCTGGCAGACCGCTGAAGAGAAGCGGTCAAGGAGGCATTCACAATGCCTGAGATTCAAACCCAAAGGATGAGCTTTATTTTTGTAGACTGTGCTCAAATCCAAGTATATTAGTCCTCTTAGGCATAAATACAAATCCAAATGGCTAGCTTAAAGATGATATTCAAATTGAATAAACCACCACCGTGGATAGCTCTGAATCTTACCCAGTTAGGAATTCAGATAGAGCTGTGGTTTTCAACTGGAGGACATTTTTCTCTCTTGGGACATCTGGCACTGTCTGGAGACGGAATGGTACTGGTATTGAGTGGGTACTGAGGCCAGGGATAAGGATGCTACTCAGCATCCTACAAAGTATCGGACATCCCCCACACAAAGAATTACCCAGTTTCAGATGTTTCAAGGTTGAGAAGTCCCGACATAGAACTGTTTCCCTTGTTATGCAAATATCTGTAGCCACTTCTCCAGGGTTCAAAGTTCCCCGTCGAAAATTATTGGCCTTGTCCACTTCCAATCGTGTGGAGAATGGATTAGACCAGGATTCTTTTTTTTTTTTTTTTTTGTGGGTACCGGGGGGTCGACCTCAGGACCTCGCGCGCCAACAGGCACCCGTGCCGCTGAGCGATATCACCGGCCCCTTTTTCGTATGTGGGTTCCGGGAGTCGAACTCGGGCCCTCGCGCTTGCAAGGCAGGCGCTCACGCCCCTGAGCCATCTCACCGGCCCTAGACCAGGATTCTTGATCAACGGTCTGCAGCTAGACAACATAGCTGACTAATCGTGGCAGGATCTGCCCCGGTCCAAAAACGCTGCTAGGGAGTCAGTAGCCGGAATGGTTTGTTCCAGATCCTGTCGTCACCCTCCACCCTTACTGCAGAGCCAATGGTAGAGGCTCGGTTGTGGCCTGAACCATTTGAGGTAGCTGGAGCAGGGAGAGTTAGATTGGTGATGGGTAAATCGAGCTTTTCAAGTTGAGGTACGGGGCCAAAGTACAGAACCACCGCTCTATTTTATAGGCTTCGCTATGTTTTCCGTTGTGGTGTTAGACGCGGATGGCACTGGGCGGACTTTTGACCCACTCATTGCTTGGCCTCGTCCTCCTCTCCGGCGGCGCGGAGTGGTTCGCTCCCCACACTTCCCTGTTTGGGGCAGTTGGGCCCGCAGAAGTCGGTTGGGGAGCTGTCAGCGCGGGCGCGAGCGCGAGCGCGTCGGGGCGCGGGGTGGGCGCGGCCGACCCGGTCCCCGACCGGCTCGCGACCCCACACCTCGCGCGCCCACACGCTGCCCCCTCAGCTGCCCGGCCGCGAGCCAAGCCGCGAGCCTGTCCGCCCGCTCCCCTCGTCTTCTCTCCCGCCGGCCGCGGAGACCCCGCTGGGGCTGAGGCTTCTGGGAGACGGGTGGCCAGGGCCGGCCGCGACCTCTTAGCCATGTCCTCGGCCCGTGACGCCAGCAGCCACTTTCCCCTGCACCTCCTGGTCTGGAACAACGACTACCGGCAGCTGGAGAAGGTGCTGCGCGGCCAGGTGAGGTGCGGGCGGAGGGAGTCGCGGAGGTCCTTTCGTGTCCTTGAGCCCATTTTCAGGCCTCTGCTCCGGGGCCCCAGTAAACCCCTTTGACTGTGCAGTCGTGGGACAGTAATAATAATAGGACGTAAGTCGAGTGCTTCCTGTATGTCAGGCCCTGTTCCGAGGGCTTTTTGTATATGGTCCCTTTAACCTTTCCAGTAGTACAAGGAAGCCGCTACTATTATTCCACTTGACAGGGAAGGAAACTGTGGCTCTTGGATGGTCACTTGCCTTTGTCGGAGGCCGCCCGGGTAGTTAATACTAAGATGGGAATTTAACTCAGGCAGGCCAGCTCTAGAATGCACAATCTTAAATATTACTGTTGTTTGTGTGTGTGTGTGTATGTGTGTGTGTGTGTGTGGTGCTGGGAATCGAACCCAGGGCCTTGTGCATGCAAGGCAAGAACTCTACCACTGAGCCACACCCCCAGCTCCCACGGTCTTAAACATTATTAAGCTCCACTACCTCAAAGACGTAAGACCAACACATACCCTCATACTCCACCCACCGTTGTTGTGAAGGGCTTGGTCGGTTTTAGAATCCGGGTTCTAACTTCCCTGTGACCTTGGGTAAGACGTTTTGGTTCTGGGGCCCACATTAACTTATCCGTGGAGTGAGGATGTTGGTAGTGATGTGGGTAAACCCAGCACAGTATTTGACTATATTGACAGATCTGGGTTGGGGCCTAGGAACCTGCATTTAACAAGCTCCCCACGGAGGCTGATACATAGTAAAATTTAAGAATAGCATGCTGATGCTCAGGCTCCTTAAAAACCTCTTCTTGTCTTTCTGAAATGCTTTGATTCTTGTCTTTATTACCATTTCTTTAAAGCAGTGGTTCTCAATTGGAGCCCCCCCATGCTCCCTTTGGCAATGTATGGAGACATTTTTGGTTGTTTTAAGTGGGGAGTGGGTGCCCCTGGCATCTAGTGGGTAGAGGCCAGGGATGCAGCTTGACATTCTGTGATAGATGAGGCAGCCACCCACAACAAAGAATTATTTGGCTCCAAATGTCATAGTGTCTTGGTTGAAAAACTTTGCTTTATAGGAGTCACAGCAATTCTAGGAAGTATTGGTGCTCTCACGTTACCAACTAACAGATTTAGCAAATAGGATAAGGATTTGTAATTATTCTTCATATCTGGTGTAAGTGTATGGTTGGCTTCATTCATTTTATTCAGTGTGTTAAAGACTACTTTTAAATAGCTCAAAATTGACTCTTTAATTGTCAAGAAATGTCAGAGGAAACAGAGCATTGGTTCTTTTTGGTTGGCAAAAATTGAGGAAGGTCAGCATCACAGTGTTTGAACAGTTACTGCTTGAGTGTGTGCTTGCAACCTGCCATATTTAAGGTGGTTGAGTATCAACTGGAAGTCAAAAATCTTTTTTTTTTTTATTATTATTTTTTTTTTATTTTAAAGAGAAGAAAAAAACAAAACAAATCAAAAGAAGAACAAATTTTCAAAACAACATAATAGGAGGGTAACAATGGTTAATACATTACGTATTACTATCTTTAAGTTAGTTATTCAGGACACCAGACATTAGCATTCAATTGTCCAAACATTATTGGCACAAACCTTACTCTTCAATGAACTAAGTAAAAATGGTAGTGTATCTATCTTAACCATCTTATATATATATATATATACAATTTTTTTCCCTTTCCCTTCTTTCTTTTCCCTATTCCAGTCTCTCTTTCCTTTTGACCAGTTTCTTTTTGATTCACCATATCTATTGTACATTTTGGATCTTATTTACTCTTTCAGTTTCTCATACTAGAGAGATAATACGATGCTTACACATGTGCTTCTGGTTTATTTCACTTATGAGTATTTTCTCGAGTTGCATCCATTTACCTATAAAAGTCTCCACTTTATCCTTCTTTATGGCTGAATAGTACTCCATTGTATAAAAATACCACATCTTTCTTATCCATTCCTCAGTTGATGGGCATTTGGGTTGTTTCCAAGATCTGGCTATTACAAATTGTGCTGCTATAAACATGGGTGCACATATATCGCTGTGGTACGATGTTTTTAATTCTTCTGGGAAGATGCCCAGAAGGGGAATAGCTGGGTCAAATGGGACCTCCAACCCTAGTTTTCTGAGGAATCTCCACACTGACTTCCACAGTGGCTGTACCAGTCGACACTCCCACCAACAGTGAAGAAGGGTTCCTTTTTCCCCACAGCCCCTCCAGCATTTGTTATTAGTTGATTTCTTAATAGTAGCCATTCTTTCCGGGGTGAGATGGTATCTCAGTGTTGTTTTAATTTGCATCTCTCGAATGACTAGTGATGTTGCACATTTTTTTGTATATTTGTTTGCCATTAGTATTTCTTCATCTGAGAAATGTGTATTCATCTCAGAAAAATCTTTTTTTTTTTTAATTTCAAAAGGAACTTCAGACAACAGTTTTTAAGTGTCATTCTTCTTAATTAGCTGGTATGTAATTATTTAAGAGTTAAGGCAATATGAGACATGACCCAGACAAAATGATTCACCATTAGGTATTCCAGTATACCTGATGACTTAATCCCCTATTACTAGACATGGTTCAGAGGCATTCTCTACCATTTTACTCTTAGCTGTATTGGTAGGTCTCATGTAGGATATTTTTTAAATGACTGGTTCTGTTTTGTAGAGTTCTTATCTGCTATTTGCAGCTATATTTCTCAGTGATGTGGCTGACTAGTTTGTGCAATATTGAGAGAAAATACAGTCACAGAGTTAAAATTCCCTTTGATATAAAGTTTCATCATTAAACTGTATTCTTTCTATCCTAATTTATGAAAACAGTGGGTTTTCTATTCATTGGAGGTAAAGAGTTTAAATGTTTGATAAGATAAGGACAGAGTCTTGGTTTATAATCCAAAGTGTGACAAAATTCTCTCTTTTTCTGCAAACTGAGATAAAGGTATCCATTGAAAGTTCTTGGTGCTTTTTACCTTGAAAAATTTAAGGACATTTGTGTTTAGAATTTGGGTGTTAAAATCTTGCAGCAGACTTTTCTGGAATATATTTTAGATACTTAATGCCCTTGACTGTCATGGACTTTGAGGCTTGAGGAAGTACACTTGCTAAGTTTTTGGCTTTGACTTACTCAGTTACTACTGTGCATCATTTCATAGTACTGTATACCATTTACCCCTGAGGAGGAGACAGGTGACATGTATTCATAAAAAACATCTGGGGAAGCTTGGCAGTCATAACCACATAATCTAACTTCACTCTTGAAACTTGGCCATTGAAGAGGCCCAGACCTGGCAGTTCTACAGGACCTTACGTTTAGTTGATGTTCTTCTGTCATCATCTTGAAATTCTTAACTATTTTTGAATATGTAGCGCTTTGCATTTTCATTTTTTGCTGGGCCCTCCCAATTCTGAAACTGTTTCAGGGTCACGAAGTTGATATTTGATATCATTAAAATATTAAACTACATTAAAATACATAGCAGGAAACATTTTGTTGCCTTCATGTGTATCTAGATCCTCTATTGAATATGTCTGTGGCCTGGAGGCCATGGGGTTTAATGGCCAGCACTGATTAAGTTGTGAGCTTGAGGATGTACTTACCTGTGCTGAATTGTTTCATCACCTGTGAAGCTGGGGAGAGTGACACTGGATGCTTACCCTTATGAGGTACAGTGCTAATATGTCTTATGTTGCAGTCTTAGATTTAATTCTCACACCTCTTTTCTGGGGAGGTTGCTACTGGAATTCCATCTTATAGATGAGGAAACCAAGGTAAAGAGAAGCTCTGTTGCATGCTAAATTAGTGCCTGAGCTGTGATTTGAACCCAGAAAGTCAGACTCCATCCAAATCCTGTATTCTTCTTTCTTAGTTTTTTTGTGTTTTGTTTTGTTTTGACAGAGTCTTTATGTAGTTCAGGCTGGCCCTGAACTCACCATGTAGCCCAGGATACCCACTTGCAGCAATTCTTCCTCAGTCACCCAAATGCTGGGAAAACAGACATGTGCCACCACACCTGGCCTCAAATACTGTGTTCTTAACCTCTCTGCTATTATTTTGGTAAAAATGTCTCCATTTCAGGATTGTGAAAAATACAGGAAGATAATGAATCTGAAAGTGCAGTCGCATAGTAAATGGAGCAATACCATTTAACAGTAGCTCCTGCTGTTTTTATTATGATCACCATTTATAAATCTGGGGATTTACTTTCTTTTATGTATGTTCCAGTTTTTCTATAAGGAACATATATTGGTTGCATAATTAAGAAAAAAAATTGCTGTAACCTCAGCAATAAAACTGGCTGTTTCCCATGATGTTTTGTTTGCCGATGAGTTTCTGCTTTTACTTTATTCCTTCCATCACACACGTGAGACTTGAAGCAGGCACACTGGTAGCTGTAAGAATTTAATTTTGTTCCAGGAACTGCTACAGCGTGAGAAGAATTGAATTTATCCAGACAAAGAGGATAAGCACGTGTTTCAGCTCCAACCCCACAGTCTTGCTAATAGCCAGCGTTGGTGTAACTCTGCCAACTATGAGATTGTTTCAGGCCTCCAACACTTAACCCAGGAGAAGCACTTGATAAAGTGCCTCTTAACCCATCAGCTTTTTAATGTTCAGAGGGGTCTTGAAGTTGTTGAAACTATTTGTGTTCTGCTTATATCATTTTGTTGGAGAGGTCTTTTACAGTCCTTTGGCCTTCTTAATGATGCTGGTGAAATGAATGAACATTTACAGGGACAAATGCAAAGATGGGTCCATGCATCTTAGACAGGGAAAAACTCTCAGAGAAAACTCTGAGACCAAGTGGGGTGGAGGTGGCAGATGAGCCCTGACTAGACCAGTGATGGTGAACCTTTTAGAGCTTTCAATGATACAAATAGCCTGCTGTGGCACACGTGCCATAGGTTTGCCACGGTAAAAGCTCATCATCCAGGCAAGAGGAGGAGGACATTCTAGGGAGCAGCAATAACCAGATCCTGACAGGAAACCACCTTGGGGTTCTACTGTATGCTGTGGCAGGCCAGTTGAAGCCACTGGGCACACATTCAAGTTGGTGCCTATTGGCCAAAAGCCAGTTGTGAGCCATCCAAGATGATGCTTCTAGAGGCTACTCTCAGGGTATTTCCCCTTGGCCATGGGACTTGGGCTCACCTTGGGAAACTGGCCAATGGATAGCTTTTCCCAATGACTTGAGGAAGGGTCACAGCCGTAGAGGGCCACAGCAGTCTGAGAGTGAAGAGGAGTAAGGGTGTTACTCTGTTGAGAAAAAGGAGGGGTGTCTTAGCAGCCGCTTGCTGGAGGCTCCCAGAGGTAACAGTGATAGTTCACAGAGCACTTAATGTGTGATTCCTGAGACTAGTGAGGAAGCTGGAAATGGGACCTGCACTGTTTGGCTCTGCAGCTTGCCCTCAGAGCTCAGCCATTTACTGTCTGCAGAGGACAGCAGGGTGGTAAAAAGGCTTTTGAGCAAGAAAAATAGATGAGCTTAAGTTAGCAAGCAGGAAGGAAGATGTGAAGAAGTCTCACTCCTTGACATCTGTTGAGACATTCATAGTTATGGTTAAAGGGAGGGTATTTTTAATTTGATACAGCACGTTGCTGAAGAAACTTAAAGAAAAAACCTAAACGATGGACTTGAAAAGAAAATTGCAGTTAAGTTTTGAAAGCCTTGGCCCTCTGAACTAATAGCATTAAAAGATGATCCTAAGTCCCCCTATTAACTGTAATGAAGTTTGAACTTTTAGAAAGAGTGACAGCTAATATGAAACTCCATGTGTGGGTGTATGCTAATAAGAGCTAACTCTTCTTAGTGCTCACTGTGGTGTCAGGCATTGTGCCAAGTTCAGGCCTTACACTTGTAACAACTAACTGTAAGGTAAGGTGTTTTCTTATTGTTCTCACTTTACGAGCAAGCAAATTGAAGTTCAAGAGGAATTGAGCAACTTGTCAAACGGTAAAACAATATATGGGTAATAGTTTTATGTATTGCATAAATATACGTTGTTTTTTCCAACATCTTTATTGAGACATGGTTCACTCATCATATAATCTACCCATTTAAAGTATACTAATGATTTTTAGTATAGTCACTGAGTTATATGACCATAACTTTTGTCAAATTCTGGAACATTTCCAATACCCCAAAAAGAAATCCCATATCCCTAACAGTCCTTTCCCATTTCCCCCAACCCCTTCAGCTTCAAGCAACCACCAATATACTTTCTTTGTAGATTTGCCTACTCTGGATGTTTCATATAAATAGAATCGTATAATATTTGGCCTTATCTGATTTTTTTCACTTAGCCTCATGTTATGGCATGTATTAGTTCTTTATTCCTGTTTGTGACTGATTAATATTCCATTGTATGGGTATACTACATTTTGTTTACCCATTTGTCATTTGCTGGACATTTGGGTTTTTTCTACGTTTTGGTTTTTATGAATAATGCTACTGTGCACATTTGTTGATAAGTTTTTACATGGTATATGTTTGCATTTCTCTTGTGTATATACCATGGAGAGGAATTACTAGATCGTATGGTCATTCTATATTTAATTTTTTGAGGAATGGTTGTTTTCTTAGTTCTGCACTATTTTATATTCCCACCAGCAGTGCACAAGGGTTCCAGTTTCTCCACATCCTTGGCAACACTTGTTACTGTGTCTGTTAGATTGTAATCATTGTACTGGGTGTGCAAGGATATCTCCTTCTGGTTTTAATTTGAAATTCCCTAATGATTTGTGATGTTATACATGTTTTCATGTACTTTTTGTCAACTTGCATGCCTTTTTTGAAGAAATAGCTATGCAAATTATTTGCCCATTTTAAAATTGAGTTGACTTTTTATTATTGAATTATAAGGGTTCTTCGTATATTCTGGTTACTGGGCCCTAGTATGATATGCTAATAGTTTCCCCCATTCTGTGGGTTGCCTTTTTGCTTTCTTCATGGTATCATTTGAAACATTAAGTTTTTAATTTTGATGAAGTCCAACTTACCTATATTTTTGTTATGTAATCTTCCATTGTTATAGCTAAGGAGGCTGTCCTAAGCTGGGGTCATGAAGATGTACTCCTGTGTTTTCTTCTGATAGTTTTTATTATTTTAGCTTTTACATTTGTGTTTATGATCCATTTTGAGCCAATTTTCATGTATAATATGTATGAAACTTCACTATTTTGCATATGAATGTCCAGTTGTTCAAGGACCATTTGTTGAAAAGACTATTTTTTCCCCAATTTTGGCATCCTTGTTGAAAATTTATTATCCAGAAATGTGTGGGTTTTTTTCAGGACTCTTAAGTTGTACTCCATTGACAAAATGACTCTCTTTATGCCAGTACAACTCTCTCAATTGCTATAGCTTTGTGTAATAAGTTTTGAATTTAGGAAGTGTGAGTCCTTGATCTTTGCCTTGCATTTTATTTTAGGTTTTTTTTTGTTTTTTGTTTGTTTGTTTTTGTGAGTACCGGGGGTCGATCTCAAGACCTCGTGCATCAGCGGGCGCCCGTGCCGCTGAGCGATATCACCGGCCCTTTTTTAGTATGTGGGTTCCAGGAGTCGAACTTGGGCCCTTGCGCTTGCCAGGCAGGTGCTTATGCCACTGAGCTATCTCACCAGCCCCAAGACTTCACTTTCTGAGCTTTCAGTTAACCATGACCAACTACAATCTGAAAATATTAAATAAACAATTCATGAGTTTTAAGTTGTGTGTCATTCTGCATAGCATGATGAATTCTTACAGTGTTCTGCTCTGTCCTGCCGAGACACGGATCATCCCTTTGTCCACTGTATCCATGCTGTATATGCTAACCACCCATTAGTCACTTACCATAGTGGTCACTTTGGCTATCAGATCCACTGGTGCTTGTATTCCAAGTGTCCCTTATTATACTTAATAATATCCCCAAAGTACAAGAGTAGTGATGTTGGGAAATCAGATATGTCAGTGAGAAATCATAAAGTACTTCCTTTAAATACAAAGGTGAAGATTCTTGACTTTATCATAAGTATGTATGCATAGGAAAAAAACATGTGTGTATATGTGTGTGTTTGTGTGTGTGTGATTCAGTACTATCCTTAGTGTCAGGCATCCACTGGGGGTCTTGCAGTGTGTCCTCCATGGATGGGGGTGCTGCTGTATTTCAGCACCAAGGAGAACACTGAGGCCTTTGGTTGGTCCAGGAGGCTTTGTGTTCAGACACCAGAATGTTTTAAACCACCTATATTATTCCTTGATAATATTTCTTATCTTCACTACACAATAGCCTTGATATAATTTTAGCAAAACGGGGAGGTTCGATAGCTGTTGGATTGTGGTTGTTTACCCACACTCCCTTGTGCCTCCCTTCTTAAGTGCCATGTTGTCTCAGTCTGCGGAAACCGCAGGTAGTCCCTGTGTAACCTCTAGCATCCCAAACCAAGATAAAGAACATTTCCCAAGAAATGTTACGGCATTTAAAAGATTTTACATTCTAAAAGTCCACTGTGTCCTTGGAAGAACTTTCAGAGACCTGTTTTGCAGGTTGTGCCCAGCCATTGAGACTTAGAGCAGGGAAAGTGCTGCTTGGCTCTGGAGACCCAGTGCAGTGCCAAAAGGAGGACTTGAAAGCAGCATAGGAATGAAGAGATAAAAGCCAAGTGTGTCTGTTTAGTACAGGGAAGAAACCTCCCAAGGGACGATTGGAAATAAAGTGTGTGTTCTTATATTTCTCTACAAAAGTATCCACATATGTGCCTAGCGATCATACTTCTTGTCAGAAAGACACGCAGATGCTGCTGGATGTTGTATGTTACTTCAGAGGACTTGGAACCCAATACGTGATCATGAAAGAAGTGTTTTGGTGCAAATCCAGCTAGAGAATGTAACTTTTATTATGGTCCAAATTATCTTCTGTGTGCTTTCAGTTTTGATTAAAGTTCTGCACTTCCTGTTCTAGACTTGAGTGTTGATATGTGCTTGAGAAATCCCCCATGTTGTGTGTAAGAAGGTAAATGCTTTTCATGAAAGCCTAGACTTAGAGTGCTGTTGAGAGCCTCAGGTTGTGTTGTATGATCTGAGGCCTATGGTCATATTTATTTATTAGGTACTCAATAGAAAAGGGAACTCGTAGATTTAACATTTTTTAATGAAAAAAAAAGGAATTCAGTAACTGTTATTTAATCGGTAGCCCCCAGATTCATATTTCAACTATGCCCACATGCACACATACATTTTTACATGTTTCTGTAATTAATTAAAATACTTTTTACTTTTTATACTTAACATAGCTCTCAAACTCATCTTCATGTTCTTCTATAATTATAGGAATTATATAAATGCCAATGTTTACTTCACAGAATGTGGAGGCTCTGGATCCACGAGGTAGAACATTACTGCACCTTGCAGTTTCTTTGGGACATTTGGAATCTGCTCGAGTTTTGCTCCGACATAAAGCAGATGTGACTAAAGAAAACCGCCAGGGGTGGACAGGCAAGTATACTTGTAGAATAATTTGAAGTTGTTCGTTTCAGTTTCTCTTTCTGAGAAAGACTAGTTTCAATTGTGATCTTCCAGCCAGCTGTTTCTCTCTTGGGACGGGGGTGGGTCAAGAAGATGGGAGCTGGGGATGCTGGCTTGTCTGCCGCACAGTGGCTCGAACCCTTGATGGGGTGAGTCCTTCTCAAAAAAGGCCTTCACGTGAACCACTTGCCATACGTGAGTGTGCCAGTTTGACCCTGGGAACATGGTGGAAACGCCACTGAATCCATCAGGATAGGCAAAAATAAAAAAGAAATTATTGATAGAAACAGTCTCTTCTGGTGGAATCCTAGCATTTCACCGTTTTGTACACTCTCTTACTATTAATTTTGTGTTGATTGAGCAAAGATTCTCATAAGTGCAAGTCCTGGCCACCAGTTCTACATGCAGCCACAGCGCAGCTCTCTGAAAACACTGTGAGGCCTTCAGAACCAGTACTGGGAAGGCGGGGGTAGGTGGGAAAGGTTTGATCGAGAGGCTAAGTATGCTCTGTTTCTTTTCCTTTTATTCAATGACAAGCTAGTGATCAGAAGTTGTGGTCACACCTGATAGTGTCTCCTTCTTTGCAGTAAATAAATTGGTTTTTGATCTATGCAGGTATTTTGCAGAGTGGCCTTGGTAAGAAAGCGTGAGAATACTTGGTGACTAAATTTTCCCCTTTGGTTTTCCAGTTTTACATGAGGCTGTGAGCACTGGGGATCCTGAGATGGTATACACAGTTCTTCAACACCGAGACTACCACAACACGTCCATGGCCCTCGAGGGAGTTCCTGAGCTGCTACATAAAATTCTCGAGGTATTCATAAAACTAGGCATGCGATACTTTAAGCTAAATGCTGATATAATATCTAGGACATAGTTTGAAATCCTTGGGTACTTTCCTTAGAGTTTCATGAGTACTGAATATATTTTGATTGCCAGATAGCACTATTCCTTGCTTGTCCACCTTATTGAAATATGGGGCCTCTCAAAAAATTATGTTTCTTGTCACTAGGCTACCTTTTTAAGAGCTGTTTTAAAATTATAATTTAGGGGCCAGTGAGATGGCTCAGCGGCGTAAGCGCCTGCCTGGCAAGCGTGAGGGCCCGAGTTTGACTCCCGGAACCCACATACGAAGAAAGGGCCGGTGATATCACTCAGTGGCACGGGCGCCTGCTGGCGTGCGAGGTCCTGAGGTCGACCCCCGGTACCCACACACACACACACACAAAAATAAATAAAATAAAATAAAATAATAATTTAAGGAATATGGATATCTTAAAAGTGCCTGTTTTCTTAAAAGCAGCACACTGCACAGAGGTAATCAGAAAGAAATAGTGATGTGCATGATTTACTGTGAAGACATCTTCAGGGCCTGCTGAGGCCCAGAGGTCTGCATGCAACTTCTGTTTGCCAACTTTGCCATTTCTAGCCATGAGTATTTTGTAAAATTCATTGGCTTAATTTGTTTGCAGTTACTGGCTTTTGTGCAGTTTGTCTGTCCTGTGAATTAAATTGTAGGCTCTCTGTAACTCTTACAGGCCTTTCTTAAAACAAATTTACTTTTAGGCTCATTAGGCTCATGGATGAGGATTACATTCTTCTGATACTCTTTGTTATTTGAAAGAACCATCTTATCAGTCAACCAAGTGCAATATTTTGAGGGCAGTAGGTGACAAGAAAGTGGCAGTAGTTCAATTTTCACTATTATTTATTCTGCAATTAAACATGGATGTGAGTTCCCCCAAATAACTCCTAAGATACCTATTAGTTAAAATAGCTTTACAACTTTAGTTAAAGCACATTTCTTGAAAAACAGTAATAGTTCTATGGAGAAAAAGAACAACTTTGTTATAAGAAAGATAATCATCGTTCATTATTTGAGCACTCTTTAAAAAATATTTTATTGGGCCGGTGATAGGGCTCAGCGGCATAAGCGCCTGCTTGGCAAGCGCAAGGTCCTGAGTTCGACTCCCAGTACCCACATAAAGGAAAAAAAGGGGCTGGTGATATTGCTTAGTGGCACAAGCGCCTGCTGGCAAGCGCAAGGTCCTGAGTTCGACTCCCGGTACCCACATAAAAAAATATATATATATATTTTATGATACTTAAGCAAAATCATGCCTGAGATACTATTCATTTCCCATGTACTATAGTAAAAACTCCCATGAAATATGAAATAGTTGTATGCATTGTTTTAAAAATAAATGTGTATTTAGGAGTATGCAAAGGTCACATAGATTTATTGTTTTCTTATCTAATGTACTGCAGGAAGAACCGAAAACATCATTTGCCTATTTGACTAGTCAAAAGGTAACTTATCTAACATGAGGTCACCCTTTATTTAAAAAATTTGGTAGGAAGGATTTTCATTTTTAACCTGCATTAATCCATAGCAGTGGATTGCATTGATTTGTATTCTCTGCTTGAAGCAGTAGATGGCTTTTAAGTGCCTTGTGTACTTAGTGGCACCAGAGGCTGCTGCTGATGTGTATTTCAACAGCATCCTTATAACATGTCAGTCGGCCCCTCTCCCCCTTCCTTCCTTTTTTTTAGAGATCGAACCCAGGGCCTTTGTACTGACTACACCCCCAGTCTCCCTTTTTTTCTGCTGAGATAGGGTCTCACTAAATTGCCCAGGCTGGGCTTGAACTTGACATTCCCTGCCTCAGCGTCCTAGAGTTCTGGGATACAGACATGCACCACCACACCCACCCTGTGCCAGCCTTTCGTATCAGCTACCTCTTTTTTTTTTTTGGTGGGTACCGGGGGTCGAACTCAGGACCTCGCACACCAGCAGGCGCCCGTGCCACTGAGCGATATCACCGGCCCTTTCTTCGTATGTGGGTACCGGGAGTCAAACTCAGGACCTCGCGCTTGCCAGGCAGGCGCTTATGCCGCTGAGCCATCTCACCCGCCCTTAGCTACCTCTTGAAAGCTGTTTCTGCTCATCACTGGAATCCTAGCCAGTTTCACTCCAGGATGGATTTCTGGCTTTCCTGCTCTGTGCTTCTGTAGAAACCACAGCAAAACCTTCGGGGTGCGAGGGAAGAAAAACAGCTGGTAGAATAAAACTTCAAAAAAGCCAAATTCTAAAAGTTTAAAAGGAAATTGAGGCAAAATCTTGTTAATTGTAGGGAAAATCCAATTCCTGGGACATGATGTCCAGCACTGTCATTTTTGGTGGCCCAGTAAATATGCAGGACTTCCTAGCACACAGTCAGATTCCCCACAGAATAGACGGAACTGGGCCGGTGAGACGGCTCAGCGGCTTAAGCGCCTGCCTTGCAAGCGCGAAGGCCCGAGTTCGACTCCCGGAACCCACATACGAAAAAGGGGCCGGTGATATCGCTCAGCGGCACGGGTGCCTGTTGGTGCGCGAGGTCCTGAGGTCGTCCCCCCGGTACCCACAAAAAAAAAAAAAAAAAAAAAAAGAATAGACGGAACTGACATTCCTTCTCTTTGTCGAGGATAGACCATTACCCTCACTGTATAGCAGCATTTAAGCCCATCTTCCAAGGCTTATATTTCTGTTACTTTAGGAACCTTACTGAACTCCCATATCAAATTTTTTATTCCTTTTCAACCCCATCACTTTCTATTAACTTTCCTGTCTAGATATATTTTATTTCAAGGTAAAATAACTGCTTCAATATAAAATAAATATTTATTTAGTGGATTTGTAATTTGTTCCCTCTTATTTTCTCTGTTCTCCCTTAACTTTTTAAAAAGCTGTATAAATCCTTCCTCTGTTTATGTTAGTTAATAGTGCCAAGTTAGTTAAACCTTTGTCTGTCCTTCAGGCTCCAGACTTCTATGTGCAGATGAAATGGGAGTTTACCAGCTGGGGTGAGTGGATGTAGCTTTGTAATTTATTTCTGTTTCCAGGTTTACTTAGTCTGCATATAGGTTTATTTTCCTTTGTAAAAGTTTCATGTATTTTTAAAAAATCTATATCTAGGAAATGCAAAGAGAAAAATAAGGAAAAACAGTCACCTTCAGTCTCACTTTGTTTTCCTTCCAGTCTTTCTCCCCAAGCATTGCCCCCCAAACTTGTATAAATATACTATGTGGATAGTTTTGTCTCCTTTTATTGCTCGTATGTATCCATTTTATTAGTTTTTGTTTTGTTTTTATTTTTTGGTTTTTTCGAGACAGGGTCTTGCTATTTAGTGCAGGCTGGCCTTGAACTCACTTATGTAGCCCAGGCTGGCTTTGAACTCATAGCAGTCCTCCTGCCTCAGCCTCCCAAGTGCTGGGATTACAGGCATGAGCCACCACATCTGGCTTTGTTTTTAAAGAGATGGGGTCTAGCTTGAACTCCTGGGCTCAAGTAATCTTCCTGTCTCAGCCTCCTGAGTAGCTAGGGACTGTGAGCCATATCACCATGCCTGGCCATCTTACTAGCTTTTAAAATATCCCTTTAAATTGCTAAAATTTTAGTAAGTAGACTTACTATAATTTATTAATTTCCTTATGGGATTCAGTTTGATTCTTTCAAACTTGTTATTCTGGGGAAGATGAGGCAAATATTGAAATGGCTTGTTTTTTTACAAAATGGATATATTTTCCAAAGTGTTATATAAGGTAATTGACTAATAATATATTTTCATAGATGGTCTACTTTTACTTGTCAATCAGTTAACAATAACACCTAGCTCTCAGGGTTTCAGCCATTTTTATTTATGGACTTCTTTGTTCAGGCAAGAAGTCATATTTGTAGTAAAATACTTAATTAAATGAAGTGAGAAGTATAGAAAAGAACATTAGATTTTTCTGAGAAACTAAGGAGTTCTTTTCTAATGCAGAAAGTCACTCCGAAGTCAGGTTTTGTTGAAAAGTAGACTCTCTTAGACATTTGATACTCTGAGTGGTGGATATGACAATAAGCCATATGGCAAGAATAGCACATGTGAATGAGAAAGGCCAGATGGCAAATACTCAGTGCCCTCATGGGGATCAATAAGTGGGTTCTATTCAGGATTGAGAATACTCTTAAGAAATTCATTTAGAGTTCTCTCTGATAAATTGGACAGAAGGTCCATTTTTTAAAACTTATTTATTTGGCGCTGGGAATGGAACTCAGGGCCTTAAGGATGTAAAGCCCACACTGTACTGCTGAGATACATATCCAGCCCCCCCATTTTTATTTTATTTTATTTTTTTATTTACTTATTTAATTTTATCTTTTTGAGACAGGGTTTCACAATGCAGTTCAGGCTGGCCTTGAACTCACTTTGTAGCCTGGGCTGGCCTCGAACTCAAAGCAATCCTCCTGCTTCGCCTCCCGAGGCAGGAGGGATTACAGGATTGCGTCACCATGCCTGGCTTCTCCATTTTTATTTTTAAGGGTGACTCCCATATAGTAAGTGTGGGAGCCAAGTGTGGGAGTCTAGTTGTATTTTGCCACTCCCCTCTTTTTGAAGTCAGAATTCTGAGTTCCTGGCCTGGGTTTCTGCTTGGCCTGGGGTTTTTCTCAGTCATGCACTTCTCTCCTCCAGTGCCCTTGGTTTCCAGAATATGCCCAAATGATGTCTGTCGAATTTGGAAAAGTGGTGCCAAACTGCGTGTTGATATCACATTGCTGGGATTTGAAAATATGAGCTGGATAAGAGGGAGACGTAGTTTTATATTTAAGGGAGAAGGTGAGTTGTTTCCATTGTAGTAATCACAGTTTAAGCTAAATTATAGAGTCAATTTTAACCATCAAAATGGCTTCGCCTTTATGCACCTTATCTGTTTGATCCTATCTGGGGCATTTATTTTTGGTTATTCTTACTAGTTTTTAAACTCTATCCCCATCTTAGTTTCTGTCTGGTTAATTATCTTGCACATGACATTTACCACCCAGCACTGCTACCCCTGTGACGTGTGAGACAGCTTATGTTCCTCATGTTCCCGAGCCTCTGAATACAAGCCTTCTGTCACACATTTCTTCATGTTCCCTCCATAGTTAGGCCTGATCTCCCAAACAGAGGATAAGAAATGGTATTGCTCACCCCATGTAGTAGGCAAATCATTTATAGCAACTCTATATTTTATAAAGGTCATAGAAAAAAGTGTGTTGCTAATGAAGAATGCAAGTTATTTTTAAAAATCTGCATCTTTGGGAAATGTGAGGTTTGGAAAGCTGGCTAGATAATCCCTTTGCAAATAGGTAATCAATAGTAAATAATACTCTAGGTTTTACCAGACAGTATCTGGGAGCAAAACTGTGAAAGATGTATGATGTATTTTAACATACGAAACTTCTTTGTGCATCTTCCTTGTATTGTGCTAACAGACAACTGGGCAGAGTTGATGGAAGTCAACCATGATGAGAAAGTGGTCACTACCGAACACTTTGATCTCTCCCAAGAAATGGAGCGCCTCACACTGGACTTGATGAAGCCAAAAAGCAGGGAAGTTGAGAGGCGGCTCACAAACCCAGTCATTAACACCAGCCTTGATACTAAAAATATTGCTTTTGAAAGGTATGAGTTTAGACTCCCAAGTTTTAATGTCTGCTCCCTGGACTGACATCTTTAGTGACATGTATATATTAACCAGAAATTATGGATGGATTAGGATTTCTTTCTACTATTATATAAACACTAGTAGGTTTTAAGATTTATCTCTACTATAGGCAAATATAAACCATAGTTGATGTCTTACATTGCCTATCATTTTTATAGCATACTGGTTAAACCTTGGAGAAATGTCTTCATATTCTTTTATATGGGCCCTATCTAGTGGATCTTACTTATTCTTGTTATGGCATTTTTGGATCCACAACACTCCTTAGTCCCAAACTGTGGAGCTGTGGGTTTCCGGAAGCAAGAATTGACCCTGTATTGAATTTGGTTGTATTAATATTAATCAGTCAAATTTGTACTTACTATATAGTTAAATATGGTTCTTTTTCCCACTTGTGAGGTCTGATAGTTTAGAACAAGAGTGTAGAGGGGATTCACTTCTGTTCCAGACTGTATGATGAGAATTCCGTGCCTTGATTAATCCAGAAGAGGACACTATCCCTGGTTGTCTACCTCTGGGTTATGCAGAGGGTGTGGGGAGCCTTTGAGTGTAAGGGATGTAGAAGCTGTCACAATATTTCTGTAATGGAATACACTGAACTGAGGGAATCCATAATTGTCCTTAGTATTTGCCTAGGATGTCACATCCAGCTCTCTGTAAACCAAAGTAGCATAACCTGAGCTGAAATGGACACTATTATCCTGGATTTAGATGTTCTTTTTCTCTTCATGAATATGCTATCGTCTTTTTAAATTTTTCTTTTCTTCTTTATTTCTGATATAAAATTAGTTTTTAAAAACCTGAGAAGGGCTAGGGATATAGCTCAGTGGCACAGTGCCTGCCTGGCAAGTGTGAGGTCCTGAGTTCGATTCCCAGTACCCAAAAAATAAAAAAATAAAACCTGAGAAGCTGGGTTTGGTGGCGCATACCTATAACCCCAGAACTCTGGGAGGCTGAGGCAGGAGGATTACAAATTTGAGCCCAGCCTGAGCAATTTAGCAAGACCCTGTCTGAAATGAAAATAAAAAAGAGAAAGGGCTGGGAATGTAGCTCAGTGCAAAAGCCCTGGGTTTAATCCCCACTCCAAAAAAAAATAAAAAAAATAACAACAGCCACCACCAAAAAAACAACTAACAAAAACAAAAAACCCTTTGACATTTCTGTTTAGTCAAACATATAACTTAAGTGGCCCTTTCTTCTAAGTGGAATTAGGTATCTTTAGTAGCAGAAGGAAAAACCAAACCCCACGGCTTGTGTGCTGTCCAGAAGCTGCTTCTACTTAGGTAGGAGCAGTAGTGTCCCCTGCTGCAGGGAAGTCCTCTCTCAAGCCTCCTCCTACCAATCTTACCAGTTGACAGCTGTTGTCCTCCAGGGACAATGAGGTTTAGGTGCCTTTACCTGGAAGAGTCTTGGAAAGGTATCTCCAGGCACCAGCACGAACCTCTGCAGACCGAGTGGACACCTTTAGCTTAGGGCTTTCTTTGTAACAGGAGGTAGAGAAGGCTGCCTGCCCTCCTGGCCTGAGATGAGAGTGGGAAAGACCGAGCACCATCAGCACAGCTACATTAACTACGGCTTTGGGCAAGTGCTTGATCGCTCTGGTTTTCTGGTTCTTTAGCTGAAAGAACAAACATGAGACTCTCTCAAAATGACTCTGAAATCTGCGACTTTCAGATGTTATGAGAAGAGACATTGTTCCCTATGTAGTTCATTAGCAGAGTTGCTAGTCATTGTTTGTTATTAAGTGTAACTTATTAGGGAAGTGTGCCAATTACTTGCTTTACCCCACTGAGTGCAAATGGGAAATGATAGCACATTCCATTTGTACTGAGGATGAAGGGATATTGTGTGTTTGCATGGTCACAGGGTTTTCAAACAGTTCAAGTTAACCCTTCTTTTGCAGTTGACAGTAGGCTGCTGAGTGTGAATTTCTGGAAGATAACTTTTTTTTTTTAATGATGTTCAGAATTAAATACATGATCAGTGAGCTTGGCTTTCATCTAGCAAGGATTTGAGCAACTCTTGAATGTGAGGTTTGCTTGTACAAAATGTGTGCACAGCTACTTCTAGCCAAAGGTGTGAGCATTTCTTTGACTGAATGTGGAAAGTGTGGCTTTCTCCTGTTCTATGATATAGTCACTTTTGTCCATTTCTTTCTTCTAGTCTATTACTCAGAACTTGATACTTGCAAATTACTACCCTCCCCTCATGATCTTTTGGTCATCAGTGTATACTCTCTGATTGTACTTTGGGCTTTGCTTTGAAAGATTATGCTCCACTCACCTGAAATAAGACATCCCCTGCCATTTTCAGAGTTTTTCTCCAAGTTGTGCGGCAGTTGCCCAGACACAGTGCCTGCCGAGTGGTCTTGGGAGACAGGCAGAGGTGAAAATGGTGCAGGAGGGAAGGTGGGTGTTCTGTCATCCTTAGATGGCAGCACATGCAGAGTCACCCAGGGGCCAAGGACTTGTTAAAATACTGGTTTTTAAAACAGGATGTAGATGCTGAGTTTACTAACTAAACTGCTGTTAGAGTGGAAATGCAAAGGGCAGTGGGAACCAGGATTGTGATAAAACAGATGTAGATGACTGAAGAGCTTGGCGGGTCCTCAGGAGAACAGCAAAGATTCATTTTCTCAGCATGCAGGAAAGATGAAGTAGAGCAGATTTGTCATCCTTTGGTCCCTCAGAGGATTGAATGCCAGAAAACAAAAGTGACTTAGTGCAAAGACAAGAAACTGAGGATTGAATTAGTTGACTAGAAGGAATATCTCTATTTTCAATTGATGGTTAGGTGGGGTCTGTGGCTTATTAATCAGTAAATTTTGGTTCCTAGCCTGCAGCCCTGTGACTGTTAATTATTTTGCTTCTGCAGTGTAAGTTAGCAGTTGTTGTAATCCCTTCAAGATTTTGTTTTACCTGCATGGGTCATGTTGTATGAATTGTAGATAATGAAGAGGAAAATTAAAACTCTGGTCCCTCCTTTCTCTGACAGGTTAAAATACACACATAAAGCTCATTATGTCCCATCTAGACTAATTTCATTAACCAAATTCTGTTAGAAGGAAAGCAAAGCATTTAGAAACACGAAATGTAAATAAGTGTTTTTGTGACTTCACTAACCTGCCGCTGTTCCCTGAGCTTCTCTATGACATCACCCTTCACTCAGGGATCAGGGCTGAAGGCAGGCTTTTGCCCTACACAGGGCTAAGTAGAGCTAGGATGTGATGTCCTAGACAAAGGACAGGGGTGGGCAGGGCTCCCCTCAGAGTGGTAGCATTTCCCAGGGAAGGTTCTTTGAAACAAATCAGAACCTCTTGGCTGTTCTTAAGTACTAAAAACATTTTTTCCAGGAATATGTAGAATTGAATTAAGTGGGTTTCTGGGCACATAACCAATATTGCAGCTGCCATTGGAATGCAGGGTTACTTTAAAAGCAGTTCCATAGACTGGAATCAGCAGCTGGGTTGAAAAACCATTTTAATATCCTTTCTCCCTATTACACTAGACTTGATAAAATGTATGAGTCACAAGCCACTTAGCAGGCTTTAATAGCCTATCCTGGCAGATGCAGTGATGCGTTCCTATTCTACCTCCTTTCTTCTGAGGAGGAAAACACTCTCTGCCTCATTGTTCTGAGAATTGCTGGATGGAGATTTGGCTGCTTATAGGGACTGAGCATCTGATATCCATGCCCACAGTTAAGAGAACCCAGATAAAAGCTCTGGTGATACCTCCCAGATACCTCCTTGTGGCAAGCCCTTGGATGCTGATCATATTCACTTACTTCTTTAGGATAGCTGTCCGATAAATGTCACCACCTTTGTCCCCTATGCCGGCAGTTTTTGTAAAGAAGCCAAGAATGGAGGCTTCTATGCCTGGAGTGAGGCAAATTGATTAATAACTGTGGGAGGAGGGTGGGAGATGTTTAAGCCATCTGTCATTGATAGCATCCTTTTGTGGACAATAGGACTATGCTTTCCAAGTGTCCTTCACTAACTTAAGCTGGGGGAAAAATTGTAAAGGCTGCAGGAATAAATCTGAATGGCATATTGTACATGTGGAAATTTGTGGTGTTCACTTTTTATCAGAACTAAATCCGGATTCTGGGGCTGGAGGACAGATAAAGCAGAAGTTGTTAATGGTTACGAAGCAAAGGTAAAAGGAAACTCTTAAAATAAGATTTAATATAGCTATTTAGCTTCTATGCAAATGAGGAATCTGTTCAGATTTTTTATTTTCATGCATCTGTGCCATGAAGGTCCTCTGGGAATAAGTCTTGTCTAATGTGTGTTTCACTTGGATGTTTTATCATATTTGACTTTCAGAAAATGGGATAGCATGTCCTGAGGAGGTCTCTAGCTATGCCACAGAGAAACAATGTTGTAGAAAGAAATAAGTACAGAGAAGGGATAAGGTAGTCATTCCTTTAACTCCTTCATAAGAAGAAAGAAAAAAGAAAGGATTAGATTTAGCATGCTTGTTAATTTTTTTCTTATAACCTGAATGGCTTTAAAAAAAATATATATATATATAGTTGCTTTTGTAGCAACTGTAAGTCTAAAAGTCTGTTACTTTTTTTTTTAAGCTCTTAAGGTTTGCGCTTTTTTTTTTTAATCAGCCAAATTGCAACCAATAGGCTCACAGCCCATTTACATGACATCAGTGAATTTAAAACATTGCTGTAATAGCGGAGACAATTGTCTGTCCAGTAAACTGGCATTTTGTCAGCTGGAAAGCTGTTTGCTGACCTTTCCTGAGTCTTGCAGTACAGCAGGGATTGATGGCTTGCAGGGATGGAGCCAGGTGCTGCAGGGTCCTTGGATGGCCTCTGAGTGAGCAAAGCTCACATCATGCTCAGCAAGATGCATTTAGAAACAGTAGTTCTAGTGCTGAGTATGTTTTCTGCAGCTTTCAACATTGGGAACCCACATATGGCATAAACAGTTAATTCTCTGTATTAACTATTGTATTTAACATTCAGATCACTGTATTCCAATAACAGATGATCTCTTCTGGCAATTACAATAGTTTTTTTTTTTTTTTTTTGGTCAGTAGACAGAACATCTTTTCAATAGTGACTTGCTGGTTTTCTCTGAACCTTACAGGTCTAGAGAACCTGTGTTCATTCCTTCTTCTGCCCAGCAGATGGCTGTCTGAATCAGTACTATTAGAAGATTACCACAGATGAGTGGAAGTACTGGAGACAGGGTTGGGTCTTCTAGTGCATTAGGAGCCCAGGTGGGAAACTTACTTACAGAACATTTGTTTGAGAACATTAGCAACAAGAAGGGCAAGTAGGAAGATGTAGCCTGTCACTGTTAACTCCTCGGTATTAAACTCAAATATGGAAAGTAACTGCTGATACATTTCTAAGTTGGTAGTTTGTGTATTTTCTCTGAAGGATCCTAATGATTGTTAACCATTTCTCATTTTTATTTTGCTGGATTTTTTTTTTTTTTTGCTTCAGCATTCTTGCTCGTGCTATGCTTATTTTTTGAATTTTGATTCCCTGTGTCACTGTTTTCTTTTGCACACATCTCTCAAGGTTTACACGGTAAACAATGTGAGTGTGATAACCAAAATACGCACAGAACATCTTACTGAGGAGGAAAAAAAGAGATACAAAGGTAATCACCACTACCTCCCACCTCTTTTTTTTTTTTCCTTTTTCTCTTCTATATTTTTAGTCTAGAGAGAGCCTTTTTTGCTCTGCTAAGTTTGGGATTAATGGGATTGTGATATGCTAACCCTAACCCTAACTTCATATTATAAAGATTTCCTTAGACTGATTCATTCTTGGAGTGTTTCCCTATAGTTGGGTTCAGCTGTAATTAAGACCATTCATGAGAGCTTGTTTATGTGTTCTAGTGAACAATTGTTACATTTAGCCAAAAAAGTAGATATGCATATTGGAGAACATTATCATTGGAATGAGTGATTTAGTCTAAATTGTTGTGATAAAAGATTTGAGTGGAACTTGGGCTCTGAGCCAAAACATTGCCAATATTTAGTGGCCATATCCTGGCTCTATTAGCTTTGTTGCCTTGTGAAATTAGGTACCTGCTGTGCCTCAGTTTCCTCAGTAGTAAATGGAGGTGATACCAGACCTTTCTTAGTGTAACTGAGAGAATTAGATGAGTTGCCACATGGAAACGTTTAGAATAGTGATTACAGCCTGTGGTAACCTCTAGTACCATTACAACTGTTACCGTTGCTCCAGTTTGACAGATGAGGGAATTGAGGTGCAGCACACACAGTAGTGAAGGGCCAAGATGAGATTAGAATAGAGTTCTGGCTCACTCCTAAATCTAGACTCCACAATTCTGCTCAGGTTTTTGTAACTGTTCCTCTCATTTAGAGATCCTAATGAAAAGTATTTGTAAGGGATAACTTAGCTTTGGTGGATGATTTTCTCAACCTCTCTCTAATGTATTTCCTAATGCAGTTAGCTTGGATCACAGATTTTAAAAATACGATAAGGAACTTTTTCTGTAGCCACAAGTAAGATGTAATAGTAGACATTAAGCTTTTCCCCATCTGTAGCGGACAGGAACCCACTGGAATCTCTGCTGGGAACTGTGGAACATCAGTTTGGTGCTCAAGGGGTAAGTTGAAGCCACATACTTGTAGTGCAGTGTAATGAAGAGGATGAACTTCTGTGTCCTTCCGATGGCACTTAAGTGCATCAGGAGTAGGCCGCTCTATCTGAAAAAGTTAGAGAGCTCTCAAGTTGGAATTTGAGAATCTTTTGGAAGAGGATTAGTTGAGTGAGTGTGAAAATAAAGATTTTAGAGAGGAGTTTGCTTATGGAAATAATCTCATCCAATAAACTAGGGATCTCTCTGTAAATATAAAACTTGACAAGGATCCAGAACTCTGTATTGTAACTGAGCACTTTGACGTTTTCTTACTTGATCCCCATGATAACTATATGCTCTTGGTACAAGGAATGTCACATAAGGTCAGTAAAATGAAATTTCTTTTCCAGTGTCTAAGGTAGACAATGACAAGAGGTAGAACTTAAACTCCAAGTTCAAATCTCATACTTTCAAATTTCCCTTTTTTTCTGTGATCAGGGGCTAAAAATGCAAAGGAGAGTAGAGAAGTATTTTTATTCTTTTTTTTTTTTTTTAATGTGGGTACCAGGAATCGAACTTGGGACCTCGTGCTTACCAGGCAGGTGCTTGTGCCACTGAGCTATATCACCGGCCCAAGAGAAGTATTTTTAAATGGGGAAATGCTTTAGACTTGCCATGTGGTCTTATAACAGCTTTTTAGATTTGCTTGCTCCATACAATAGCTTAATTTTAAAGAGTTAGTGATTAGAATCTCCTTATCTATAGCTGGTTAACATGTCTACCTCAGAGACCAAGTGCCTAGGCCTCCACTTGTGAGCATCATTTGCCACTTCTGACTCTCCTGAGTTCTGGCTCAGCAGGACCTCACCACGGAGTTTGCCACCGCAAACAACCCCACAGCCATCACGCCTGATGAGTACTTCGATGAAGACTTTGATCTGAAAGACAGGGACATCGGGAGGCCAAAGGAGCTGACAATTAGAACACAAAAGTAAGAGCTAGTTGGCTGCCATTTTCAACTTATGGATTATTTCAGAAGTTATGCTATTTTATGGTGTTAGGTTCGGTCATTTTTCTGCCCCCCCTCTTTTAAGAAGAATTTTTAAATTACTTTCTGGTGAAAGCCATAGTGGAATGCCCTTCTGATTAGCCCTTTTCAAATAGTATATAGATGAGATATAAGAATTTTTTTATTTTGGTTCTTTTACCACCAAGAAGTCTTGACCAATCAAAAGAAATGATTTCCATCAGCTATTAGTTTCTTTGCGTTTCCTGTCAGTTAATGCTATTGCAGGGGTAGGTTGTAATCCAGGCCATTTATCCAGTTGCCAGATTTCAGGGTGATCTGAATTCCTTGTGTCAGTCCTTTAATAGTTCTGAACTAAGAGATACAGTAATGGGGCATAGTATGGAGTAAGGAGGCTGGTGTTAGCCAGCCTACCATATAGCAGTAATCTACTGTCCCCATCTCTTCTTGGTCTGATCCTGCAGGTTTAAAGCAACGCTGTGGATGTGTGAAGAGTTTCCCCTTTCCCTCGTAGAGCAGGTCATTCCCATAATTGACCTCATGGCTCGAACTAGCGCTCATTTTGCAAGACTGAGAGATTTCATCAAACTGGAATTCCCACCTGGATTTCCTGTCAAAATAGGTACCATTAAACAAAACTCTGCAGCAGTACAAGTTGTACTCATTGTTATGGGCAACAGAATGTGCTTTGTGGAATTGCAATTCATGAGGCACAAGGTATCATACAATAATCACAATGGAAGAGATCCGGATTATCCTCTGATTTGATTTAAAGGAGTGTCATGATCTTGGTTCATTTTGCATATCAAAATTAGGAGACCTCCAGCCATCAGTTCTATTTATAGATGGTGCTGACAGAAGTAAAAAGGCATGAAAGTACGACATATTCATTGTTTTAATGTCAAACCTTACCCCAAGTAAAACTTCAGTTAGGTAATTATTTAAGGAAGCCAGTTGACATCAAACATCTTTTGATATATAAATTTATTTTACGGCCTGAACTAGTATGCATAATGCTGTTATGTTACTCGTGAGAATTTTTAATTTTAAATAGTTGTCGGTTTATGACACTTGAATCTGGGCTCAATCACTTAGTCACTGTGATCTAGAAGAAATGGCTTCACTCCGAATCTGTATCTCATTTCCCTTTCGTACACTGAGGAGGGACGTTATGAGGATTAAATTAAATCATACTGATAAAAAAGTGTTTGGCAGCACCAACTTAGCACTCAGTAAATGATTACTATTATTATTGTTCTTAGTAAAGCTTATTTATGAAAGCTTTTATTTTGTTAGAAATCCCCTTGTTTCATGTCTTAAATGCACGGATTACATTTGGAAATGTCAATGGCTGCAGGACCGCTGAAGAAACTCTATCTCAAGGTGTGGAAGGGGCCCAGGCTGATTCAGGTAAAAACGAAAAATGTTGAGCTTTTGACTTAAGAATAGCAATTCATATATTCAATCATTACGCTAATTTTCCAGTTTGAAATTGGGTTATCTCATGAAGTAAATTTTTGTGTTAGATAAGAAAATTTTAGATTTGTTTAGATTAAATGAGAAAACAACTTGTAAAATCTGTGATGTCACTTGTATTAGAAAGCATATTCTTAAAAATCAGTTTTATTGAGTGTAATGTACATATACTTAAATGGTCTAAATTTTTTTTTTTTTTAATGTGGGTACCAGGAGTCGACCTCAGGACCTCACGCTTGCCGGGCAGGCACTTATGCTGCTGAGCGATATCACCAGCCCTTAAATGGTCTAATTTAACTGTGATAGGGCAGTGCATTTTAACAAATATATGCGTCTGTCGAGACAGAGCATTTCTAGATGCCTCCAAATTTCGTCACGTTCCTTTGCTATCCATCCAGTTCATATATTTGGATTCTGTTTTAAATGGATTTATTTTCCAGCAATCAGTACATTTTTGTATACTTCTGATAGTTTTTTTTGTAGATTCCCTAAGATTTCTTACTTACATGATTATATTGTCTGTAAATCAATACAGTTTTAATTCTTCCTTGGAAGTTATTTAAGCCTTTTATTTTTCTTGCTTTATCAATCTGTCTAGGACATCAAGTACAATGTTGAATGGGAGTGGGAAGAATGGATGTCATTGCCTTGTTCCTGACTTTGATTGATTTTTTTTTTTTTTTTTTTGGTGGTGGTGTTGGGGATCAAACCCAGGGCCTCATACATACTGGCCAAGTGCTCTACCACTGAGCTATATATTCCAGCCCTCTTGTTCCTGATTTTACATTTCATCATTAAGTATGATGTTACATACAGATTCTTTGTAAATGTCCTTGATTATATTGAGGAAACTCTTCCTTCATGCTTCTAGTTTGTTGAGTATTTTTCTTTTTGGTTGTTTTGCTGTTCTTTTGTGATGCTGGGGATCAAATCCATTGTTGAGAGTTTTTATCATTTTTAAATATTGATTTTTGTCAGCTGGTTTTTGCACAACTACGAGGTGGT
This sequence comes from Erethizon dorsatum, assembly GCA_028451465.1. Lineage (NCBI taxonomy): Eukaryota > Metazoa > Chordata > Mammalia > Rodentia > Erethizontidae > Erethizon > Erethizon dorsatum. The sequence continues at coordinate 108,496,118 of CM051830.1, read as the reverse complement.
GATAATGGTTTTCTTCCTTTTAGTCTACCAATATGATGAATTAAAAGATAGTACTTTAGTGTATGTAAATTAAAACTTCAAATAAAAAAATTAAAGTTGCTGGGCGTGGTGGTGCATGCCTGTAATCTCAGCACTTGGGAGGCTGAGGCAGGAGGATCGCTGTGAGTTTGAGGCCAGCCTGGGCTAAAAAGTGAGTTCAAGGCCTGCCTGCACTACATAGTGAGACTCTGTCTCAGGAAAAAAAAAAAAAAAAAAAATTAGAGTCAACAGTAATATGCAACTTTGCAACAGCAAGCAGAAACACTGAAGCGACACCCAGGATTTGGAGGCAGATTTATTTAATGTTGGATGGGCACTGACAGGGAATTAAGCGTCCCTCAAAATGTCAGGCCCCAAAGGCTCAGGGAGGGAGGTTTTTATGAGGTTGGTTGCAAAGGGGAAGTACAGAGGTCTAGTACTTGGCTGTCTTTAATTGGTTCTTACAATATGCATCATAGTGACCAGCTATGCATCACAGTGACCAGCTGTCTCTAGGAGACAGAAGTAACAGGAACTTGTAACAGGAACTGTTACCTGGGCAACTAACAGACTGGTTGGGGGGCATTTTCTGCTACAACTTTACACTCCAATGTAGCAATAAGGTTGGATAATACTATAGGTTCATGACTTGTATAGCAAAGGGACATTCATCTACTCTTGGTAGGAAAAGTAAATTGGTATAATTTCTTGAAAAAAAGATGGGCATTACTTAGTAAATTGAAGAAATGTACACCCTATAACCTAGCAATTTCTAGGTTTGTACCCCAGAGAAATTTGTGCATATAAGTATATGGAGACCCCAATAATGAATAGTAACATTGTTCATAATAGCAAAACTCTGGGAAGTAGCCACATGTTCCGAGATCATAGAATCTGCTAATTGTGTTACATTAATACAGTGAAATAATTTGCAATAGTGAAAATACCCAAGTATATCAAAATTGGTAAATCTCAAAAACAGTGTTGAATGGGAAAAAAATCTAATTTGAAGAATAAATTCCATATGAGTCCATTTATGTAAAGTTACAAAATGGACTAAACATTTTCAGTTTGTGCACATGTGGCAGAATTCCAGAGGAGAGCTAGATAGTAAAAACCAGTATTCTTAATTATGTGTTTACCTATGGAGAGAAAAAAAGGAAATACTTGTAAGAAGGGGTGTGGTATTGGTAATGTTTTGTGTGTTTGCCTAGAAGAAAGATACCCAGGCATTTTATTATTACAGTTGTATTTTAAGTGTGGGATATCTTATATGTTTACTATATTTCATAATAAAAAGGGAAAAATTGGTGAATGACTGTATATGCATGCACATACATACCCACCCACATCAATACCCACCCATATATATCAGTCCTCAAAGAATACAAGTAAACACTGGCTGCCTTTGGTGTTTGGAAATAGAGTTGGCATAGGGAGAGAAATCTTCATTTTTCATTTTATAATCTTATATTTTTGACTGTGTGTTAGTTTTTTCACTAAGAAAATCAAGGCACCAAGAAGAAAACCTGTATTCTGTTACTTTTTTACTGTCTGAATTATTCTCAAAATTTCTCACATAATAGTAAGCCTTGATTATGACACTTTGATTTTTTTTTTTTTTTTGCTTTTTTGGATACTGGAAATTGACCCCAGGGCACTATATTAATGAGCTACATCTCCAGACCTTTTTTATTTTAAGACAAGTTCTCACTAAATTACCCAGGTATACCTCAAACTTGCAGTCTTCCTGCCTAAGCCTCCCCAGCAGCTGGAATTATGGGTGCATGCCACCATACCTGGCTGGTTTGCAGCCAGCTTGGGCAACATTGTGAGACCCTGTGTCACAAAGGGGGCGAGGAGGTAGCCTGGGGATGTAGCTCAGTGTTACAGCATTTGTGTATCATGTAGTAGACCAGTGGTGGTAAACCTACAGTACACGTGCCGCAGCGGGCTCTTTGTATCACTGAAAGCTCTAAAAGGTTCACCATCACTGCACTAGACCCTAGGTTTAATTTCCAGCACTACCAAAAAAAAAAAAAAGTTGGGAGTGAAAACTTACTATAATTAGATCAGATCCTGGACTGTTTTCTTTTGTGCTTCAGCTTCCCAGTTCACAAACTTTGAGGTTGATCAATCTGTGTTTGAAATTCCTGAGTCTTACCATGTTCAAGACAATGGAAGAAATGTGTATTTGCAAGATGAAGATTACGAGATAATGCAGTTTGCCATCCAGCAGAGCCTGTTGGAGTCCAGCAGGAGCCAAGTAAGTCTGTCAGAATAAATAGCAGGGCTTGGGAAGTGTCACACTCTGGTTTGGCCTGTTTTAGACAACCAAGGACATATTCTAAATAACAAGCTTGGCACACTCATGGTATTTACATAGATCATTTTATATCTTATGCACCTGGTCTCTTATAAAAACTTACTATATTAAGACACCACCTGTATAACCCCAGTCAGTATCTTTCACAAAGTGACAGACTTTCTTTTTCTGTGTGTTCACTCATGGAGCTAATAATTGTGTATTTTTTGAAGTGTGCTTCATCATTTTCTAATACTGAAGTAGTAATTTCAGGCTAATTTACACTATCAAGGTTTTCCTAAATATTACGAATGTTGGTAGTCTTAGATGAAGGTAGTGATGTGGATTTTAGCTCTCTCCCTCCCCAAGGAAGACCAAACATCATGTGGGATGAAAATGGTTGTTGATTCTATGTACAATTTTTTTTCTTTGTTTTGTTTTTTTGAGATAGGGTCTCACTGTGTAGTTCAGGCTGGCCTTGAACTCACTAAGTAACCCAGGCTGGCCAGCTGTTATCCTCCTATCTCAACCTCCCAAGTGCTGGAATTACATGTGTGCGACACTACCCCGGGCTCCTAAGTCCCTATTAGTGTTTTGCACAGCACTGTCAATAATAAGCATGTGAATATTAATTTTGTTCTTGCTGGTTTCATTCCCTTATCAGTGTGGCAACAGTGTCTTCTATTCATGTGTATCTCTTTCGTTTTCACTAGGAACTTTCAGGACCAGCTTCGAATGGAGGGATCAGCCCAGTACACAGCTATGAAGCCCAGTATGAGAGGTAATTGATGTGACTTTTGATGACGTGGCTCTTGTCAAACTGAGGTTGAAACAGCCACTTAATTCATGGGCAGATATGTGGCACACTGTCTAGGAGGACAGATGTAAGTGGTTAGCTCTCCTGCTTCCTCCTGTGGCAGTTACTATTAAACTGGCTCTAACCTCTTGACAGTGTGTGTCCAGGAAGGGGTGATGGAAGTGCTGCATGTTAGAGAACAATTGATGAAGAACCTAGGTTTTACCTTTCAACTTGCAGCCTCATCACTGAGTAGATCTCTGAACATTGAGTTTTTCACCCATATGTAGCACCTACACCCCCACAGGGTAAATGGTATTGTGCATACAAACTGCATGGCACAGTGTGCATTTGGTAAGCAGTTAAGAAGTGCAATTGCTAGAGCCAGGTGTGGTGATGCATGCCTGTAATCCAGCACTCAAGAGGCTGAGGCAGGAGGATCACTGCAAGTTCAAAGCCAGCCTAAACTACACAGCAAGACCCTGTCTCAAAAAAAAGAAAAAAAAAATGCAGTTGCTGCTGTCACCATGATGCTGATAGTAATGACTATCTCTTTTCTTCCTGTTTTCCAACCAGGGCAATCCAGGAGAGCCTCCTTACCAGCACCGAAGGCCTGTGTCCGGGTGCCCTGAGTGAGACAGGCCGTTTTGATAGCGACTTGCAGCTGGCCATCGAGCTCTCTGCCAAAGAGCTGGAAGAGCGGGAGCTCCGGCTCCAGGAGGAGGAGGCTGAGCTCCAGCAAGTCTTACAGCTGTCACTCACTGAGAAATAGACTTTTCTGCCCACAGGCTGCACAGAGCAGAGGCCCGGGGCTGCACACGAGTGCTGTCAACTGAAGCCCTGGCGCTGAGGGCCTATCCTTGGTGCAGATGGCAGCTGCCCCTTCTTTCCACAGAGGTGTAAGACCAGGGACTCCCAGGCCCATCCAGATGCTCCCGAGAGTGGAGAAGAGGGGATTGGCAGGTCCCATCTCCAGGCTCAGGGGAGGAGAGCATCATCACTTTTCATAGCTGTATAGGCTTGCAGGTCACATTTTTACTACCAGCTTTAGACAAAAACCCCAATGCCCACAGGTTTGTAGATACATTTTTATCAAGGAGTGATAACAACAAGTTTTTGCAGAGTCAGGGTGCTTTTATATACGAGAGCAGCAGCAGCAGCCTTTGTAGGTTTGTGAATTTAAGACCTTGTACTGTTCACCAAAGAAATGGGTTGTGCCGATCTACTCTTTATTTTTACCTTTATATAGGGTTTCTAGAATATTGTCATTATTCCTCCTCCACCTCCACCTTATTCCATTGCTTCCACCCCCAGCTAAAGTTAAAGAGGAGATATATACAGGATCTATTTTAGATTGTGGTTAACTATTTGCATCAAATTAAGATATACAGATGACCACGGATGTTGCCTTAGCCTTAAAAAGTTACTAATAATTTCAAACCACCTCACTCCACATATTGAGATCCAATTTGAATTTGTAGAGGCAGTTCCTTTGAGAGCAGGATCCTCCAGGCTAAACCTAAGGCAGCTAATCCTGTCCCTGAAGGAGCAGCTAGGGGAACCCATGGCTTGTTCTTGAAGTGGGCAAGCTGGCCACGATACTGAACCAAACCAACCATGTGTTCAGCACCTGCTCCAGTGAAGGATTTCTATGAAGGAGCCTAGGAAGAACTAGCTACGTGTTCTAGTTTCTCATGAGAGAAAGGGGTGGATTTGAAATTAGAAAGGGAACTAACATGGAGCTCAATGGCACTTCACTCAGAAGGGAAAATGATAATTCCATGTTGCTTTTTAGAGTTCAAATCAACATCTTTCTGGATAAATATATTTTTTAACAGAATCTTTTTATTATTTTTAAAAGATATAAAAGTAACTATCCCCATCAGTAGCAATACAAGGTTATACATTTTAACCAGATTTTCTCAGGCCTTTTTCGGATACCTTTAGTAGTTAACTATTTTGTCTAACCCCCCTGTAAATACTTATCACATAACAGACCCCTGGGAATACGGCGAGGGCACCTCGTATGCATTCCCATAGGCTGCACTGAAATAACCTGGTAAACGATATCCTCCTGTGTTCACACCTGTTTCCTGTTATGCTTCTTTTGGGATAGGGAGAGAAACATATACTGTCCCAGTTAATGTCTGTATCATACGTTAGTTTGCCAGTAAAACATTCTTAGATACAAAGAATTGTGCTTTTAATTCTATATAGCCATCTGCCTTTTTTGTCATGATCTGACCAAAATTCCTTCTGTATACAAGAGGCCAGTATTATAGGCAAAAATCACATTTTTATATGCAACTTGGCATTTTGTTTACTTGGCATTTACTATGACTGAAGTCACTTGGGAATGGCTGCAGGTAGGCCACAATGTTTACTCACTAAGGTAAATCATAGGTAATTTCTATGTTTGCATTCCATTGCTTTGCTTCCTGAGGTCTATGACTTTGTCCCAGGAAGTTACTTAAAAAGGGACTGACCATCATGTCAACCTGTCACAGCATTTTTTATGTGTTCTCTCTTAAAATGCAAATAAAGACTGCTTCCGTAGAGGGTGCTCTATATACTGTCTCCTGGACAGTCTGACTCTTTTCTCTTTGCACATTGTTTTCTAGTTCCAAGTGCTAGCATGTTGCTCAGTTGTGTAAATATACAGTTACAAGGTGGCACATTTGCATTAGCCTACCTGCCCAAGTTGCACAGTACACACTCACCATGCAACTCATTCTGGAGTGTCCATTGTTGGGCTACTGAAGACGCCTCTGCAGATGCCTCCTGGAGGCGCGCTGGCTCTCGTGGAAGAAGGCAGCCAGGTGCAACATCAGCTCTGGGTGGACACATGCTCTCCTTTGAAGCCAGAGTGCTTTATGAGGCTGTTCTTACATATCCAGATGATAATTAGGGCTTACAAACTCATCCTACACCTAAATATGTTGGTATTAAAAAGAAAAGGCAGTGGCCAACAAAAGTCTGAGTTCCAGAAATGAGGATCTGACACATGGGAACATGTGAAAAGTTGCTTTGCTTTTGGAGGGGAAGAAAATAACAATACTTTGAGCCACAGGAGTACTCTGAAAGAAACTTTTCCTAGGTTAAGAGGTGCAGCATCTACAGATGATTTAACTAACAACTGAAATCTTTTTTTTTTTTTTTATCTTAAGGTTCATTCAGGCTTGAATTGAACTTTGAGCAATTTCTACTCATAAGACACTGTAGGAACTAAGTACAACAAAGTGGCTAAGACATGCTGTTCAGTAAACAAACTTGTCACATAACGTGTCAAGGAAGCAGAAAAGTCTGCTGTAAATAATGACAAGAAACAGAAATTTCCCACCCTCCTGCGGAACACAGATAACATCAAGAAGGATGACTAGGATGATGGAAAGTTTTTCTTCTTTCTTCACAGTACTGGGGATTGAATCCAGGCAGTGTGCAAGCTGGCTCAGTGCTCTACCACTGAGCTGTATCTTTAGCCCAGACTGGAAATTTCAGGTGACTCTGTTGGAGTTCAAAGTCCCACCCAGACTTATGTCTAGAAATATATGTGGGTTTAAGGTTGAGGTCCGGCTGGATGTAATATGCAATATAATATATAGTAATATAATATGCTAATAGTGCTCCAGAGCCCCCAAATTTCACACAGTACTAGGAGACTTCTTAATCTCAATTTGAAGTTTAGTGTTTTCTAACATAACTCCTTTTATCTAATTGCTGCAGGTTAATTACATGTGTTCGTCTGCCTACACAGATAGTATAGTGTGGTTATAAGGTCTAGGGTTTAATCACCTCCCCACATCCCTCCAAAGATGAAGGTCAGGAAAATACCCACTTGAAATACTCATTGGCCAATTTTTGGTATAATTCTCTTTTCCAGAATTGATGCTTTTCTCTTTATACATCTCTCTGTAATAAGCCTCTTTCCACAAAGATTATTCTATTGTACTCTAGCTTGAACTCTTATATGGAACAGATGATAAAACTGGAACACAGATTTTGACTGGGTTTTGGATTTGTGTACAGAATAACTCTTGTAAAGTTGTTTCAGAAAACTGGAACATGAGCCAACCATGGCTTGTATTACTGACCAAAGAGCAAGTCACAGGTTTATGGGCTTGGCAAGTTTTTACTGTTTCCTTTAAAATCCTACAGGCATGGTGGCGCACACCAGTAATCCCAGCACTCAGGCTGAAGCAGGAGGATCACGGTGAGTTCAAGGCCAGCCCGGGCTACATAATAAGCGAGCTCAAGGCCAGCCTCGATGCATAGTGAGACTCTGTCTCAACAAACAAACAAATAACCGGGAACTTCTATGGACAGTCCACCTGGGTGAATCCTTTACTTATATATGATGTTTTTACTTCACTGTATCTGCACAACAATTAGAGTATGTATATCACAATTTCATAGATGAGAAAATGGAAGCTCTAGAGGAGTTAAGCCTGTTAATAACTGGAGACAGGAGCAGAACCCAGGCCTTTTGACCTGGGCCCAGACCAACAGTTTGACATGGCTCAGTTTTCTGATATCAATACCCTGTCTAGTGGCAATAGTATTATTTTACATATAATTTAAAATTCTTCACAGTGCTTCCTTAAATTACATTTAAAAAAAAAATTAGATCAGATTCAAACACACATCCCCACATTTTATACACTTAGGAAATAATTACTAGGCATAAAACCCTATATAGAATTTTACCTTTAATTGATGTTTTGCTGAAATGCACAGAACAGTGAAAATTTTAATGGCTCAATGTTACAAGCTTACAAACAAAATCCTTGGGTCAAATAGTTACAGTAGCCCTCATCAGTTACTTCACATTGGGTGCAGGTTGTTAAAAAAAAAAAAAAAAAAAATCAGTGCTGTGCTTCAGAGGAGCATAAGAAGCATTTCAATTTCATAACAAAAATCTAGCACCTTTAAAATAATTACTAACAACTTATTAAATATGACAGTTATCATTTCAACAAGGGAAAAAATAATCCAGTTTACCAACAGTGCAAACTAACAGCAGCATTTTGAAAGCTGAAATTAAATTTGTGTAAACACACCAGCTCACACAGTGCACATGCACTTCTTAGTTGAGCCCTCCGCATTCAGGGCTGAAAAGGGGATCCTGCTGAGTCTCTTAGACTCCCAATCCGAAAAGCTACCACAAGTTTTAAGCCACGGGCTGCATAAACTTAAATACAGTACAAGACAGATCAGTGCTTGAGCAGGACAGAGCCCTTGTTCTGATGGGCCAACTAAGAACATTTCCAGGGTAACCCCGGAGTCTTCAGGGCCAAGGGTGCACATGGTAACAGGCCTGCCTGATGCAATGCTGTCAGTGGGGGCATCTGAGTATAGAGCCAGGTGCAGGGCAAGAATGGTGGCCTAACTTCCACACAGTTGACACTGTTTTGCAACCAGGACATTCTAGGTCAGTGATGGCAACCTTTTAGAGCTTGCAATGATACAAACAGCCTGCTGCAGCACATGTGCCATATGTTCATCACCACTGTTCTTGGTCAATTCAGTATAATAAAAACATGTCCTTCTTAAGCCACTATGACAGGCTCTAAAGCAGGGGATGTCTACATGTTAAGCCTTCCTCTTTCTATTTCAAGCATTAATGATTAGACTTTTCCAGTGTGGGTTCTTACAGTTGCAGGATTAGAATGTTGTTTCTCATGAACATTCCATCTTTACAGTTGGAGTTTCAGGCCTTACTTTTAAAAAGTATAGCCATACCAAAAGGAACACTGATAAGCAGACTCAGCAGCCACTTATTTGCATTATGTTAGGAAAATATTGCTAGTAGACGCTTCTTCTACATCATTTAGCATTTACCAACTGTCCAGACCAAAGGTCATTTCTGAGTAGGAAGGCTGCAATTCCAACTTCTCCATTGGCCCCTGTGCATCACAGCTTATTCTGTTCCCAAAAACTTGTGGCAGAACTTGCTTGGCTATCACCGACGCCGAATGGGCTTGTAGACACAAAATGCCATCAGGATGACAGTCACCAGCAGAATGCTGAAAATGGTTCCCATCAGTACTGCAAAGGGAAAACAGGTTATGTAATGGCAGCTCCAGGTTCTATAATTTACCCATCTGCTGACAATGATTGACCAACTGCCATCTGCTTCCAGGCACTGTGCCAGGTGCAGGGGAAATAGTTGTGAACAGACCCTGTCTCAAGTTGTCTGCATAAACATGGGGGAACAAAATGTAGACAGATAAGAGCCTTTCACATAGCTCAGTATCAGTGGTGGTGCATGCCTACAATCTCAGCTACTTGGGAGGCTCATGCAGGAGGATCACAGGTTTAAGCCCAACCTGGACAATTTACTTAGCAAGACCCTATCTCAAACTAAAATACGAAGGGCAGGGGATACAGCTTAGCACACTAGGCTTAATCACAGGACTGGAAAAAAGAAAAAACAGTAATGTGATGGTGATGGGAGAAGACTGGGTGGGGAGGGCAGCTATACACACACATAAGCTGAGCCCTTAATGAAAGGATGGAACAAGGCTGCAGTCCTGAGGAGTGGAAAAGGCCCTGAGGCCAGAACAAGCCCAACTTGGTGGCTGAGCAGAAAGGAGATAAGTATGGAAGGAGTGAAAGGAGAGGCAAGGGAGGAGGCCAGACAGGAAGGCTGGAGCTGGTTTGTGCAGGGCACTGGCAAGTGTGAAGGAAACATGGATTTTTACCCCTAAATTTAAAGAGAAGCCACTGGAGGGTATGGGCGCATGTAGTCAAGGAATTTAGTTGGAAAAAATGATCCTTTCCCTGCTGTGTGGAGAACCATCTGATTATAGGTAGACAAAACTAGAGGCAGTGAGCCCAACTACATCTATAAAGCCCCTAACAAAACATGGAGTTTCAATGAAGAAAGTATTTCAGGCTCTAGGTAAGTCTTGTCTTTTTTTTTTTTTTTTTTTTTTTTCCTTTTTCTGTTTGTTTTTTGAGACAGGATCTCGTTATGTAGTTCAGGCTACCCTTGAACTCACTATGTAGCTCAGGCTGGCCTCAAACTTGCAGCAATCCTCCTGCCTCCGCCTCCTGAGTGCTAGGATTACAGGCCCGTGCCACCATGCCCGGCTCACTACATGAGTCTTGACAAAGGCTTCCTGACCAGAGAGATAACTAACTTCACAAACGTATTATGTTTTGGGGGGAGTAAAGTTCACATCTAAAAATTGCAAGGTGCTCAGGTGAGAAATGGGATCCACAACCAAGATCTACAACTTAGAACCAAATTGTTGGCGATAAGGACCTGGGCTTTAAACTAACAGAACTGTCCACCTGCCAGAAAGTTTATTCAACAGTAGCAGTGATGTGCAATCTTGTTTCTATGACTCATTTCAGAGTTCTTGTGACACATTCAAAATGCCTGTATCTTTAAATAAGCAAACACGCGTGTACATACGTATGTGGGCCCATCTGAGGTTCCAGGTGGGGCCTAACCACTGTTTTCTAACCTGGTTGCTGTTCCTCTGAAAAACCAAAGTTTGGCCCTCATTTTTTTTTAGTCAGTAATTTCAGAGTACCTATTATCTACTGCCCCCCCATCATCCACACTTTTAACTAGTTATTATGTGGAAAGATCATCTTTTTTCGGTGAGTGGGGGGAGGTAGGGTTGCAAAGGTGACAAAGACAATGTGTCATAACTCCAAAAGGCCAGAAGTCATTTTAAGGTCTTGTTAAACAAAACCTAGAACATACAAAGCTAAATGTCGTATCTTGAAATAGCCCTTGTTAACTAAATACCTGCCCTTGTTTTCAAATGTCTCGAATACCAAGTTTCTAAAGTTCTGACTATATTTGGACTTAGTTGTCTCGCAGTTCAACCATTTTCGTGCATTTTGTAAGGGCTTCAAATAAAACTCCCACGGGAGGCTGAGGCAGGAGGATCACAAGTTTAAGCTCAACCTGGGCCCCTTGTGAGACCCTGCCTCAAAATAAAAAAATAAAGGGCTGAGAATGTAGCTCAGTGGGAAAGCCCTGGGTTCAATCCCCATTACTGCAAAACAAAACAGTCCCAAAGCAAAAATTCTGAGGAAGGAATGAGGGAGATGGAAATTTACTTTTTAAAAATGCTTAAAACTTCTATTACAAACACATATCCATTTAGATCACCATCCACTTGGGCCTTTATCATCTTTCTACCTTTCCCTGCACTTTGCAGGTAGTATCAATTGCCAGGTTGGCAGGCCCAGACAGAACTCTGAAAGACTATTTCAGTCCATCTTTATGGTCACTTCCCATCATTAAGCCTCATTTTCTGCACCCATAAAATGAAACAAGTGAAACCCACTTAAGAAGGTTTCCTTGAGGCCTAACTATGGTTACCTTCAACAGTGTTCAGGCCAGGCATGGTGGTGCACACCTATAATCCCAGCAGTTGGGAGGCTGAGGCAGGAGGATCACCGTGAGTTTCAGGCCAGCCTGGGCTACACAGTAAGTTCAAGGCTGGCCTGAACTGCATAGTGAGACCCTGTCTCAAAAAAAAAAAAAGGTGTTCAACAAAGTAGTATGTGCCAGGGATATAGCTCAGCAGTGCAGCGTCTGCCTGGCAAGCACAAAGTCCTTAGCTCAATTGCCGGTACCCCAAAAAACAAACACACAAACAAAAACAAAAAACGAAGCAATACACATATAATAAACACACGATAAATAAGTACCACCACTATGGCCAAGACAGGAAGCATGGCATAGTGGCCGAGAGTTAAGGGTTTAGGGTCAAACCATCTGGGTTTCCATGTACATTTACAGGCTATATGACCTTACACAAGTCACCCAACCTATCTGTTTCCTTCTCTGAAAAATAGAGATAAAAATACATACTGCATATGACTGCCTAGGGCTGTGTTTTTCGAACTTTCAGGGTAGAGGACTAGTTTTTACAATTTCTAGTCTGTCCAAGACCACAACATAGCCCTTCTTTGCATGCCTACTTGGCAGCTCCCTTCATCTACAAAGCATTCTAGTTCATGGACACCTGCTCGGATGTTGCAACCTCACCTTGTTAATTTCTGAAACACTCTCAATTTCTTTAGTCATCTTTCGCAGAAAACATACAGATTGCCGACCACCCTCTGAACAGTGCTGTTCTACAGCAGTGGTCTCAAAACCATGAGAACTTGGACCTCGAGGAAACTGGCAATGTGTGCAGTCACTTTGATTATCTCTGCTGGGGGTGGACAGTGCTACGGTATATAGAGGGTAAAGTGAATGGTGCTGCTAAAGATCCTGCATTGTCAGGATACCACCCCCCTTTTGAGAAAGAATCATCTGATCCAACATGTCAGTAATATCCAAGTTGAGAAATCCTGTTCTAACCAGAATAATGTGTGGAAACTACTTAGCGGGGCGCTAGGTACAAAATCAGTGATCCATACATGGCAGGCATTGAGTTAAGGTACAGTCAAGCCAATCCAGAAATGTTACTATGTGGTTGCTCTGTACATGAACTTACTAGTGAGGTACAGAGAGAGGGAGGCCTTTGACAGCACAGGATGCAGACTCATAGTGAAGTTTACCAAGCTTTTCAGGGCTCCTTTGAAAGTCATGCACACGCATATATACGCATGCGTGTATGTGTATGTGTCTGCGAACCTCCCAAAAGTTAGGTTTCAAGTTCCACGAAAACCAAGTTCTGATACTGGCACCCACCACTTCCTATGTGTTCAACGCTGAGTAAAAAAACCTCCCCTCTCTAAGCTTTGTCGTCCGTCTCTGTGAAAAAAATAGGGCTTTAAAAAATCGTACATTTTCTCATTAAGTTACTGTGAGCTCAAAAGGATTCATATGTACAAAATGCTTAGCACAAGACATACGGTACATGGAAAATGCTCAACGACTGCCAATTACCCTTATTACTGTGAGTATTGGTCCCTTTAGCAAAGAAGAGAGGTTGGAGTATAGGATGCGTCTTGCTGACCACACAGCCGGGAGGTAGGACCCAGGCTGAGACGCAGGTCTGCTGATTCCGCTTTATTTAGGTGCACACAGCACATACTGAGGAGCATACTGGTTACCAGGCCTTGTGATGAGCAGTAAACTCAAGCCTTTTTCCCCAAGCTCGGGAGAAGGGGTCGCAGGTCTCCTAGAGAGGCCCCACCTGCCCCGCCCGCCTCACGCATCACCCGCCACCCCCACGCCCCGCCGTCCCGCCCTTGAGGGCCGGGCTCCCGCGGGCCGGAGCGGGAGATGCGCAGGCCCGACCCCGCGCCCCGCGGCCCGCCACTCTCACCCAGGTTCTGCCCGCGCAGCACCGCGTACGGCCGGCTCCGTTCTGACGGCTCCACAGGGCTTGGGGCCGCCACCAGCCCCACCAGGAGGCTGCACAGATCCAGGGACAGCAACAACAACACCGGACGCAACATCTTTCCCCGCCCGTGGTGGCAAGGAAGCCACTTCCGCAGCAAGCTCCGCCTCTGTCTACACCGGCTCGAGGGTTTCCTGGCGGCCACCTTCCGGGCTCGCGTTGTTGCCTTGGTAACCGTACGCCCGGGACAAAATTTTTCACGGATTAATGGTCCGCCGCGACCGACTTCCGTCCGGGCAGCGTTTCACCGCGATTATAGATCCGCTGTTACCGATGTTTCCCCTTCCTTTGTGCTGCAAGAGGGTCTCATTCGGTGGGAGTCGTCGTAGATCCATTGTGGACTTATGGAGCCCCCACCCACCTACCCACGAATCTGTGCATTTTATTGCTAAATCTTCACCACAGGCCTCAGAAATAGACTCTGTATTCCCATTTTACAAACGCCACCTCAGGGAATCCTTACCTAAACATCCTTTTCTAAAACTGCAGCCCTCCCTCTCCCTCAAAATACACACTTCCCCTCCTTTCATTCTCATGCCCTTAAACTTAGCACCACTTACCTTATACATTCAACGTGTGTTTGGTCATTTTCTGAGTATCTGCCATCCACCCTAGAATGTAAAGTCCACGAGGGACTTTGTGATTGCTCAATGATTTGTCCCAGAAACAAAGAGTTGCACGTTATGTACAATGAATGTTCACTGAAAAAGTGAGGAAATTGAGCTTACTTGTTTGGCACAATGCTACATATGAAGAGAGGGCTAGACTTTGACCCAGTATAGTTCGCAATCCGGAGGTTGTGCTGCCTCACTTCATTACTCAGGCTTTATCTATAGTGGGACTGGTAACATCTACCTCAAATGGACGAGCAACGCAAAGAAGACACGGGGAGCATTTTGTTAACGCCAGATAGTTATACCCAAACACATAAGACCCCAAAGGGGGTGTATCTATTTAAACAAAAACTAAGTGCCTACCCTACCCCAGTAACCTCCAGTCTAGTTAGGAAGCCAAATAATTAACAAATGATCAGAGAGAGAATTATGTAACTCAAAATTGTGGTATATGATATAAAGAAAAATAATAACAGGGTGCTGAGTTTAGACACCAGGGAGGCACATTCCCTTCAGGCTGGATGGATTTCCCTTGTGGAACTCTAGCCCTGGGAACTGGCAGAATGTAAGCATGAAGAGAAGCTTTTCCTGAAAGGGAGAAAGAAAATGCTTCTCTTCAGACAAGATCAGGACCTGGAGCCAGGTGCTGTGGTGCACGCCTGTAATCCCAGCACTTTGGGAAACTGAGGCAGGAGATCACAAGCTGAAGCGTGGCATGGGCAACATAGAGGGTTAGTGAGACCCTGTCTCAGAATTTAAAAATAATAATGAAGGGCTGGGGATGTAGCCTGTAGAAGGCCCTAGGTTCACTCCTCAGTAACAACAGCATCAAAAACAACAACAACAAAGTCAGGACCCTGACTTATTAATTTCCCTTGGGGGCTTTTCCTGGTGGGTCTGTCACTTCATACTAATGCCCCTATGTTTCTTACGTGTTTGAAAGTAGAAGCAGGTAGTGGAGCACAGCGACAAGGATTCCAACTCTAGTCTTGCTTGGCACTCTGTCACCAGTCTCAGTGTCTGTATCTAGAAAATGGGAATGTTAAGAGAATTGACCTCTGAGTTGTTAGAGAATTGAATAAGAAAATGCATGTAGCTACATCGTGCATTTTAAGTGATCTATGTCAGCTATTAATATTGTTCTGGGAAATCTGCCTTAGAAGAGTGTGTTCGGGATGCACCTTAGAAATCATTAGCCTAATAGTGTATGGATTATGGAGATGCCTGGATTTATCTTTTTTCTTGTGCTGCCCACCATTTAATTATGTCACATTCAAATTTCCTTCAATGAAAGGATGTATAAAAGAAAACGAGGATAAGCAATTGTTTAAAGAGAATGTGTGCAATCAGTATCCAGGCATTTTGACCTTCTTTCTATTCTTGTTCCAGGATTTTTGCTGTTCCCTTTACCATCAATGTCCTTCCTGATAACTGTACATTACAGTTATCTGCACGTTACGGAGGCCTCAGCCTGAATGTCCGCTCTGCTCAGAGTTCTCTTTCCTAGTCCCTCAGAGCAGCCCCTACAGTCACTCATCTTCACACCTTTGTCTCCCCTGCTCTGTATCATCACTATCTGCAGTTTGGGATTTTCATTTTGTTTTGTTTTTCTGTTATTGTTTGTCACTTTACTCCCACCCCTTAACTGTGAATTCCAGGAAGACAGAAATAGTATCTGGTTCACTGCTCTGTCCTTGGTGCTGGAATGATGCCTCGCATAGAGTAGTGTCTTCAAATATTTGTTAAGTGGATACGGAGTAATAGTGTTGAGGAAGTTGCTGGTCGATATTAAGACCTAGAGACAACCAATCAATGCAGGAAGATTTATTAGCACAGCAAGTACAGCAGCATGTAGGGGTTCTAAATAGCGAGTTTCCTAACGTAGTGGACCATGCAGACTTAAACATACTCTCTATCACCAAATTCTCAAAATTGACCATTTGCTGTTTGATTCATTGTCTCCTGTATTCTGGTGGCTTCTAAACATCATTACCCAATAATCTGACAGACAAGCCAGTTCCCTGGACTTTGTCTTTGTCCATGGCCCACCCCATGTCTGGCCTTTAAATTCTAAAAGCTAAGTTATCACAACTCCCTTTTGCCCTTTTCTCTCTAGTCCAGGTTCTCGTGTACAGCCAGGAAAGAATTGCTAAGCATACACTCCGCAGTAAGTAGTAAGGAGCTCCGTTTACTGAAGATCACTGGGAAGGTAGCAGCGGGAACAGGGGAAAGGGAAGAGAGCAAAAGGAGGCCGTGATAACTCAGGCTTTTAGAATTTACAGGCCAGAAACCTCTGAGTTTTGATGACTTCTACTAAATTTCTCACTGGCACCAGTGCTCTGCTGCTTAGGGCATGGCGATCTCTGAGGCTCTTGTTATTTTATTTTGTACCTCTTTTAAGAAAATGGAAGCATGGGTAACCATGAAGGTGGTGTTTACAGTTGACTGTGGAGAAGGGAGTGACTCATGTAGCTCCTTTGTTTCTAACTGTACTAGTCCAACAGCCAATGGAATCCTTCTCGGTTGAAAACTTCTGAGCCTGTTCTTTCCTGTTTTTTTTTTTTTTTTTTAATCAGCATTCTGGTCTCTTGGGTTCTGACCAAAATCTCCCATAAGTTTGGCTTACAGCATTCTAGGGCTTCTCTAGCCAGACATCTCCAAACTCCTCCTGAGAGCCAGTTCCAATGGCTACTAAACCACATGGTCAAGTACAGTGACAGTGCTGACTCCACTTTTAGTATCAAAACTGATCTTAGTCATTTTCCTCATATCTAGGACAAAATTCTCGACACCCACAACTTACAGGAGGAGAGCTTTATTTTGGTTCACACTTCAGTCTACAGTTGGCTGACTCCAAGGCAGGATGGCATGACAGAGAGTCATAGCAGAGGAGAGCTGCTCACAGCATGGTGGACAGAAAGCAAAGAAAGAAGAAGGGCAGGGCCGGTGAGCTGGCTCAGCGGCTTAAGCGCCTGCCCGGCAAGCACGAGGGCCCGAGTTCGACTCCTGGAACCCACATACGAAAAAGGGGCCGGTGATATCGCTCAGCGGCACGGCCGCCTGCTGGCGCGCGAGGTCCTGAGGTCGACCCCCCGGTACCCACAAAAAAAAAAAAAAAGAAGAAGAAGGGCAGAATAAGGGAGGGAGATAAACCCTTCCAGCTCACACTGCCAGTGACCCACCTCTTCTGATCACAAGCCAGCTGTAGTGCCCCATAATTCAATCACCTTTCACAAACCCCAACTCTGAGTACATGAGGCATTGGGGGTATTATAGACAGCTAAATTAGGTAGAAATATTACAGGCAGTCAGACCGGGCTAGGCCCTTGACAGAGTCAATACAAAAGATGAAAACACATTACAATTGTGTCCAGAGGCACATCTGTTGTAGGCCAGGCCTCAAGATAAGGACAGAATGACCAGGACTACATGCTTCCCCAAAGGATAAGTGGTAACGCCTGTCCAATAAAGTCTAGATAGACATCAGTCACCTCAGTGGGTGACCAAGACCCCTGGACCCATCCCTTCCTGAAAAGTTCTTTTTTCTTTCCATGTACACTTGCTACACGACCTGCTTCCCCATTGGATCAACATTATTTAAGCAGCTATCCTTGTAACTGTATTGGTTGATCACAGCTGTCTCCCACCTTGTACCTACCTCGTGATTTTGTACCCACCTCATGATTGTGCTCTATAAAACTTCCTCTAGAAAGTGGGGTCCATGGCAACCCACTCAGGTCCCCTCCTGTCTCTCTCAGGAGTTATATCTCAAGAAAATTTCCTACTCTGAATCTCTGTTGTTCCCTAGAATTCATTCTTCAATTTGGGGGAACGTGAACTCACCATATCGGACATCTAGCAGATTGGGAGTTACATTTATTTACCCTATATAATCTTTTTTTCAATTTTAAGGAGAAAAAATTAAAAATAACAATAAAACAGAGATTCATAGCAAGCTAGTAGGAGAGTAACAATGATTAATACATTGCATATTGTTATATTCATAATAGTTGTTCAGAGTACAAGATATAGGCATGAAATATTGTCCAAACAATATTAGCACAAACCTTTCTTTTCAGTGAACTAAGAGATACTACCTGTATAACTATCTTAACTATCTTGTGTATATATATATTTTTTTTTTTCCTTCTCCCTTCCTTCCTTCCCTATTCTCCCATCACAGTTTTTCTTTTTTTTTTTTTTTTTTGGACAGTTTCTTCCCTATTCCCAATATATATTGTACATTTTGGATCTTATTTACTTGTTCAGTTTCTAGTGAGACAATATGGTTACACATGTGGGTCTGAGTTATTTCACTTATGAGTATGCTCTTGAGTTGCATCCATTTACCTATAAAAGTCTCAAGTTTATCCTTCTTATGCTTGAGTAGCATTCCATTATATATATATACCACATCTTTTTTATCCATTCCTTGGTTGATGGGCATTTGGGTTGTTTCCAAGATTTAGCTATTACAAATTGTGCTGCTATAAGCATGGGTTCACATATAACACTGTGGTATGATGTTTTTAATTCTTCTGGGCAGATAACCAGGAGGGGAATAGCTGTGTCAAATGGGACCTCTAGTCCTAGCTTTTTGAGGAATCTCCACACTAATTTCCACAATGGTTGCACCAGTCTACACTATCACCAACAGTGGAGAAGGGTTCCTTTTTCCCCATAGCCCCCTCCAGCATTTGTTATTGGTTGATTTCTTAATGATAGACATTCTTTCTAGAGTGAGATGGAATCTCAGTGTTGTTTTAATTTGCATCTCTTGAGTGACCAATGATGTTGAACATTTTTTCATGTTTTTATTTTCCAGTTGTATTTCTTCATCTGAGAAGTGTATATTCATCTCAGATGCCCACTTTTGGATTGGGTCTTTGAATTTTGGGGGCCTGACTTTTTTCAGTTCTTTATATATTCTAGATATAAATCCTTTGTCTGAGGGACAGCTAGCTATAATTTTTTCCCACTCTTTAGGTTGTCTTTTCACTCTATTGGTGATTTATTTTGTTATGCAAAAGCTTTTTAATGAGGTGAGATCTCATTTGTTGATTCTTTGTAGTATTTCCCATGCAGTCTGGGTTTTGTTCATGAAGTCTCTGCCTATACCTATGTCTTCAAGATTTCTGCCTATTTTCTCTTCAAGTAAATTTAGTGTTTCTGTTTTAATATTTAGATCTTGGATCCATTTGGACTTTAATTTAGTGCATGGTGATAGACGTGGGTCTAGTTCTAGTCTTTGGCATGTAGAAAACCAGCTTCTCCAGCACCATTTATTAAAGAGACTGTCTTTCTTCCAGTGAACATGTTTGTCAAAGATAAGGTGGCTGAGTGTGTTTGGAGTTGCGACTGCATCTTCTATTCAGGTCTGTTTTTTTGCCAATACCATGTGATTTTATCACAGTAAATTTGTAGTATAATTTCAGGTCAGGGATTGTGATGACCCCTGACTTTTGGGCCTTTCTTGCCCAGAATTGCTTTTGCTATTCTAGGTCTCTCTCTCTCTCTCTCTCTTTTTTTTTTTTTTTTTTTTGGTACTGGGAATCCAACTCATGTCCTTGTGTTTGCCAGGCAGGTGCTGTGCCACTGAGCTATATCCCTGGCCCTCTAAGTCTCTTCTGGTTGCATATGAATTTTACAAATGTTTTCTCTAGATCTGTGAGGCATGCTAATGGTATTTTGATTGGGATTGCATTAAATCCGTATAACAGTTTTAGGAGTATGGCCATTTTCACTATGTTGGTTCTTCCTATCCATGAGCAAGGGATATCTTTCCATTTTCTGATATCTTCTTTGAACTCCTTTTTCAGAGTACTGTAGTTTTCAATGTATAGATCTTTTACTTCTTTTGTTAGATTGATTCCTAAATATTTCACTTTTTTGGATGCTATTGTAAAGGGTGTGGTTTCCCTAATTTCTCTCTCAGTGAGTTTGTTGCTTGTGTACAGGAATACTATTGATTTTTGAGTGTTGACTTTGTATCCAGCTACACTACTGAATTGGGTTATTAAATCTATAAGTCTTTTGGTGGAGCTTTTGGGGTCTTTTAGGCAGAGTATCATGTCATCTGCAAATAATGGTAATTTAACTTCTTCCTTTCCTATCTTTATTCCTTTTATTTCTTTCTCTTGTCTAATTGCTCTGGCTAATGTTTCCAGAACTACATAGAATAGGAGTGGTGATAGTGGAATCCTTGTCTTCTTCCTGATTTTAGAGTGAAAGCTTTCAGACTTGACTATTTAGTATGATGTTAGCTGTTGGTTTGTCATAGATGGCTTTTATCAGATTAAGACAAAGACCCTCTATTCTAATTTTCTGTAGGGTTTTTTTTTTTTTTTACCATGAATAGGTGTTGGACTTTGTCAAATGCTTTTTCTGCATCTATTGAGAAGATCATGGGATTTTTGTCTTTGGTTCTGTTAATATGGTATATTACATTTATTGATTTGCATATGTTGAACCATCCCTGCAGCCCTGGGATGAATCCTACTTGATTATGGTATATAATCTTCTTGATGATTTGCTGTATTCTGTTTGCCAGTATCTTATTGAGGATTTTTGTGTCTATGTTCATTAGGGAGATTGACCTGTAGTTTTCTTTCTTGGTTGTGTTCTTCTCTGGTTTTAGATTCAGGGTAATACTTGCTTCCAGAAATGATTTTGGAAGTGTTGCTTCCCTTTCAGTTTCCTTAAAGAGTTTCAGCATTAGTGGCATTAGTTTTTCTCTAAATTTCTTGTAAAATTCAATAGTGAATCCATCAGGACCTGGGCTTTTCTTTGTTGGTAAATTTTCAATTACATTTTTAATTTAATTGGCTGATATTGGGTTATTTAGAATTTTCATATCTTCTTGATTTAGGTTTGGCAATTCGATTGTGTTAGGAATCTGTCCATTTCTTCTGTGTTTTTCAACTTATTAGAATATAGGTTCTCGTGGTGGGTATTGATGATCTTCTGAATTTCTGTAGGATCTTTTGTGATTTCCCCCTTTTCATTCCTAATTGCTTGAATTTGTGTTTTTTCTTTCCTCTTTTTGATGAGGTTGGTTAATGGTTTATCAATATTATTTCTTCTTTCAAAGAACCAACTTTTCGATTCATTAATTCTTTGTATTGTTTTCCTAGTCTCAATTGCATTAATTTCTGCTCTTATCTTTATAATTTCCTCCCTCATATAAGCTTTGGGTTTGATTCATTCTTCTTTTTCTAGAAGTTTGAGGTTCAACATTAGGTTGTTTATTTGAGCTCATCCTGTTTTCCTGATGTGGGAGTTCATCACTATAAATTTCCCTCGTAGGACTGCTTTCATTGTGTCCCACAAATTTTGGTATGTTGTATCGGCATTATCATTTAATTCTATATACTCTTTAATTTCATCTTTAATTTTGTCTGTGACTCATTGGTTGTTCAGAAGTGTGTTGTTTAATTTCCATGTGTTTATGTAGTTTTTATGATTTCTTTTGTCATTGATCTCCAGTTTCATTGCACTATGGTCAGATAGTATGCATGGGATGGTTTCAGTTCCTCTACATTTATTTAAACATGTTTTGTGGGCTAATATGTGGTCTATTTTGGAGAATATCCCATGTGCAGCTGAGAATAATGTGTATTCTGATGTTTTGGGGTGAAACACTCTGTAGACATCTATCAGGTTCATTTGTTCACAGGCTTGGTTTAATGCTGATATTTCTTTGTTGATTTTTTGTCTTGTTGATCTATCTATTTGTGAGAGTGGAGTATTAAGGTCTCCCACTACAATTGTGTTAGTGCTTATTTGGTTTTTCATTTCTGTTAATATTTGTTTTATGTAGTTGGGTGCACTGGTGTTTGGTGCATATATATTTATGATTGTTATTTCTTCTTCTTGGAGTTTTCCCTTAACAAGTATGTAGTGACCTTCCTTGTCTCTTTTGATCAGTTTTGGCTTAAAGTTTACATTTTCTGCAAATAGAATAGCTACCCCTGCTTTTTTCTGGGTTCCTGTGGCATGTAGGATTGTTTTCTATCCTTTGACTTTTAGTCTATGAATACCCTACATAATCTTAAGGTCCTATATCAGGGGGACATCCAGAAGATATAAACTACAACAGATACTTCCTTCAAATACTCTTTTCCCCTGCTCTGCTCTCTCCACAGGCAAGAGCCTTCCACATGCATTGTGAAACAAAAAGAATGGAACAAATGAACTCATGAGTGTTTCCTGTGGTGTTGAAAATTAAGTGTTTAGAGACAGATTCCAAATAACTTGTTGTTGTAAGAGTTGCTCTTGAGGCTTAACACAAAGTTTACAAGACCATCCATACAGAAAAGGAAATTCATCCCCACAGAAAAATTTTGACCAGGGACATGTTCTGGAATAGAGTAGTGACTTGGTATTACCAAACAAGATATGTAAATTTAGAAGTGCTCAAACCAGGTGTATACAAGTTAAAGGAGGACAAAATTTCCTGGTTCTGTTACCAAAGTTTTAGGGTGAAAGCTCTGACTCTAGGGGCCCCAACAGACCAAGCTTAGCCACTTGTTCCAAAATGGCAATCTAGGAGATGAGCAGTAGTGAAGAATAGTAAAAGAGCTTTAATCATCAAGGTCACACCAGGAAGGACTGATTAAGAGTTTCAAGATCTGTCTTCAAGGGCCTGACAGAGACTTTGAGGTTTTATAGAAGAGGAGAACAAAGGCAAGGGTTGGGAGTTTGCATAGCTGAAGGGCTTGCCTAGCTGGAGGGTAGGTAATCCTGATTGAGCTGTGGTCTTGAGACACAGGAGAAGCACCTGACTCTCCTCTGTGAGAGGCAGAGTGGGGCATGGTTTGGCCAACAGCTATCGTGACCCACCCCCTTGTTTCCCTTCACTCCCCTATGGTCCCCTGAGGAGGGGTTGGGAAAGCCTGTTTCAGTGTCCTCCCACCATCCCTAAGGTTACTTCATGGACACTTTCCAGGCCATTTTGATGGGTGATGTAGCTCCACTGTCAGCTGTGGTCCCCTCCCCCATTCTGCTGCTCCATACACTGCTGCCTCTTTGAAGAAGCTTTGAGGAAACAACCCCTAACATAGCAGAGATCATGGAGGGATCCTAGACTATTATTAACATCCCAAACCTCCCCAAACCCCAGTAAGCTGTAATTAACACAGCTAGCCCTCCTGAAGATTTCATGCTTTCAGCCCCACCATTTTTTTAGAGACACAACAGCTGTCAATCAAACAGCTGTGTCTCTCCACATTCAGCCCAACCACCACCATGAATGCCACGGCTGCCCTGGATATGCTACATCTGCTCTAGAAGACGTCTGCCCTGACCCCAGCAGGCCCAAATTTAAACTAAGGAGTAGAATTAAATTTGGACCAATTAGCACAAATCAGAAGGTTTGAGTTTAGGCAAACTTGGACCAATAGCAGGCTCAAATTTGGTCCAATGACAGATCTGCTAGGGCTATATAAGCAGCACTCTTCCCTCACCCCTTGGGTTGGTCTAGAAAGGCTCTTTCTTGTGCACTGACACCCCTGTGCTGTGCACAGGTCCTTTCAAATAAAGCCTTATGGTGGTCATGTAAATCTGGTTCTGATTTATTTCTCGGGTAGAGTGTGCTTGGAAGGTCCTGGAAATTTTCATTCTGAGTAGTGTGGACAGAGAAGTTGCATTAAAAGAAAGAGCCACAAACTCTGGGGGCTGTGGAATCAACAGACCAGGAATCAACAAAGACCAGCAGACAGACCAGCTATCAGTGTTTGACCAGCAACTGACAGAGTTGACCGATGGTGGCTGACACAAGCCAGTGTCAACGGGCAGTGGCCAGCAGCAGCAGAGATCAACAACCGGCAGTGTTGACCCACAACACTGGTATTAACTGGTGTCCACTGGTGGCACCAGAGATACTAGCAGAGCTATACTTTGCTGATTCATGATTTCTGTCTGAATTGAGCAAAAGAAACCTCAACTGACTGGTGACAGTTTGATCATTATCTCAGCACTAGTTCTGCGAGATGGGTTCCCTAGAAGCCTTTAGGGCTCAAGTAAGCCATGTGATTTCCAGGAAATGATTGCTCCTGCTTGGGGGTGGGGTGGGGGCAGCCTCAGTGCATCGTGGGGTGATCTGTGCGACTCCGCTTTTCCTGGGATTCAAGGTAACTGCAGGTTTAGGATAATGGCTGGAGACTTCTAGGCACTGGTCCAAGGGGTCTGGAACAGGACGTTGTAAAAGATGGCAATGAATGTCCCTGAAAATCTTGAAAACACCTTATTCTTATTTTGGTGTCCTTAGTCTTAAAGGTAGATGAGATAGGTTAGGTAAATTTAGGACTAATAAATCTTGTATTACCATGAGTCCTGAATCCTGTATAAACCGTATCGCATTTGAATCATGTATGATTGCCTGTGTCAGTATTTTTCCCTACAAAATGAGTCCACTTGTTTCAAAAAATTTCACTTGTTTGCTCCAGAAACTATCTTCTCATGACTACAGTGTACTAGAAATCCTTTACCTCTGGCCTAGTTTCTCAGTGATGTAAAAGGGAACTGCTGGTCTGTGTGATTAAAAGCCAAAAATCAGTTTTATCAATACTGAGGATCTAAGACTTCATGAATAGCTGCCCAGAGGGTTCAGGGGCGAGGGGAATTATTACAGGGGTGATATCAGAACTTCCAAATATGATAAAAGGGAAATCTTATAACTCTCAACCTGTTAGATGTCTGATAGACCAAGTTCACGTTCTCTAAAAATCGAAGAATGAATTCTAGGAACAAAGGAGGTTAAGAGTAGGAAGATATTTATTGGAAGGGAGAGATGCAGCTCCTGAGAGGCAGGAGGGGGCCCGAACGGGTCACCCAGGGACCCCACTCTATAAGGAAATTTATAGAGCAAAACCCATAGGTATAATGTGGATTATACCTATGATCGATAAGGTTACAAGTATAGCTGCTTAGGTAATAGTGATCTCATGGGGAAACAAGTCACATAACAAGGGTGCATGGAAAGAACAAAGACTTTTTCTAGGAGATGATGGGTCCAGAGGTCTTAGTCACCCACTAGGGTGACTGATGTCTATCTAGTCTTCATCAGGCCTGGTGTTTGTTCTTTGAGGAAGTACACAGGCCTGGTCATCTCATCATTTTTTTTTTTTTTTTTTTTTTTTGTCTTTTTGTGACAGGGTTTCACTATGCTGTTCAGTCTGGCCTTGAACTCACTTTGTAGCCCAAGCTGGGCTCGAACTTGCAATCCTCCCAAGTGCTGGGATTACAGGCTCGGTCTCCAACAGATGTGTCTCTGACCACAGTTGAGATGTGTTCCACCTTTGTCCTGGCTCTCTTGAGGGCCTAGCCCTATCTGACTGCCGGCAACATTTCTGCCTAGCTTCGCTGTCTGTAATAGAATGAGTACAGGGCAGAACCTTGAGCTAGACTTTAAGAACAAGGTTTAGAGGGTGAGAGGAAGACACGATGGGCAGCCAGGACATGCAATACACAGGAGACTTAGATTCCAGGGTGGGAAGCTCAGGAAAATGAGTAGCGCATCCTCGCCTGGACCTAGTCTTGCTCACAGTTTGGATGATAGTTGGGCTCCTTTCGTGTGAGATTGAGGGGGGCACAGTCTTCACGATTGGCATAACGCCATCCTAAAAATGTGCAGAGAAACACTTCCTTCCTTTTCCATAGATTTTTTTTTCAACCTACCTGTGATGAACCTAGCACTTTTACTTGATGGAATCAGTGAGATGCAGAGAATGGAAATTAACCGTTCAGTTCTCTGACCCAGACTGACCAGAACGTAGGTCAGCAATGATAGAACACAGGGTCAGCCCAGGCACAAGAAGTTCCCAGGCCTGAGTTCAGTGAGGTCAGGGTAGGGACCAGTTTCCATGTTTCACCTGCTTCTGGAATTTGCCTGACAACTGGTGCTTCTGTAGACACCGCTGGCCGAGTGCTGCCTGCCACTGAAACACATTTAAACTGGAGGTAGTATCACCAGGCATGGCCAGCACAGCTGCAGCCCATCTAGCTGCAGGGCAGGTGGGGGGCATGAACTCCAGGGTAGGACAAGCTCAGCATAGCGACGGGGGCTGGTCCCTCAGTCCAGATGGTCCACACTGCTCCAAGTGTAGCCCAGATGCCATCACTTCTAGGGTATCTCTGACATGTTCTAAAATCTTCAGTCTCAAATTCTGTGTCCTCCCACACCTAGGTAAAGCAATCCTGCCCTGGCTGGTCTGTCCTGTGTCTTCATTCCTCTTTCTCCCAGCGCTCAGCCCTGGGCAGCCTGTCTTAGGTCCCATGAGTAGCTGATTAATCCCCCTGTGCTGGGATCCTGTGCAGGTGTATAAAGGTTCTTGCCTCACATCATCCAGTTTTTGGGCCCCACACTGAGCCATGAATCTGCCTAGGCTCTGACCCAGGGCCATGGAGATGAAGGTGGGTTCCTGAAAACTGTGCCATGTCAGCCGCACCCCTGGCTCTTGCTCATCACCATTTCACTAGGCCCTGCTCAGAATGACTCTGGGCCTGGATGTTGATTCCATGGTTTCAGTGTCTCCACAGCCTCAGAGTGCCTGACCCTCATGCATGTGCCCAGGGAGCACCTATAAATGAGCAATTGGACGCAGCCAGCAAACTCTCTGCAAGGCAAACCCAGGGGAGGGAATCACGTCTTCCTCATCTTTGGATCTCAAGGTCTTTGCTATGTACTGTGCGGCCACTATACAGATATGCCTGTTTATATTTGAATTAAATACATAAAATCAAACATTCAGAACTTATTATACTAGCTGCATTTCAAGTGCCCAAATATTTATAATACAGAGAAAACATTGATAACCCCAGAGAATTCTCCCATGAACTAATATTCTTCAAGGCATGCACATCACAGTTAGAATACCAGCTTGACATGTCTGGAAATAAGAGCTGTAATGGGCCAGTGGAAGTGAGACATGGAAATGTTTCCTTCAGTGTCTCTCTCTCTTAAAAGCAAGCATCTGGGGCTGGTGAGATGGCTCAGCGGCTTAAGCGCCTGCCCGGCAAGTGCGAGGGCCCGAGTTCGACTCCCGGAACCCACATACGAAAAAGGGGCCGGTGATATCGCTCAGCGGCATGGGCGCCTCCTGGCACGCGAGGTCCTGAGGTCGACCCCCCAGTACCCACAAAAAAAAAAAAAAGCAAGCATCTGTTGGCAATGTCTCTCAAAGGCCTCTAACTCCACAGAGCCCAGGGCTGAGGATCCAGAAGACAGAGCAGGGTGATCTGTGTCATCCACTATATTAGTTTTCTGTTGTTATAACAAAATGCCTGAGGCTTGGTACTTTATAGAGGTGTGTGTAGCTCACAGTTCTAGAGGTTCAAGAACATGGTGCTGGTATCTGTTTAGCTTTGGTGAAGGCCCTCTTGTCTGCATCAATATGATAAGTGAAGTCATGGAGGGGGTACACATACAAGAGGAGGAGATCACATGTTGAAAGAAGAGGGTAGAGGGAGTCAGAAGCCTGGGGTTCTCTCTTTATAAGCTATTACTCTTGAGGGAACTAACAAGGGTATGAGAAAACCACATCCATCCCTTCTCAGGGTCCAGCCCCCAGTGAGCTAAGCACCTTCCACCAGACTCCACCCTTAAAGGCTTCATCGCTTCTCAACATTGTCAAACATCTGAAAACAAAATATTAGGTGATCGATCTCTGTGTGATGGTGAATTGGTGGGCAAGAGGAAATGAGTCGACATTGAGAGGGAAGAAGAGGGTTCCAAAGATGACCAGGACAGAGTGAATCTGCTCCACATTCCCTGCAGAAGTAGGTGGACGAGGTGAAATCTGGAGTGTTAGGAAAAGTACCGTGTTGAAGCCGACACAACAGTGTGAGTTTCTTGATAGGAAAATACCATCATCTATTGTGCCCGGGCCTGGCATAATCTCTTTATTTGTGTCTTTCCCTCCAGAATTATGGGGTCTGATATTATTTTGGTCATTGTTTGCATACAAGGAGACTATAGATTCTGCACATCATCCAACACCACAGGAACAACCATCGTGAGCCTCATTACCACTCTAAACCTAGGATAAAGCCATGCAGTGCAATGGGGGCCAGCATGCACTGCACATTAGAATTCCCTGGGGGCTCAATGCAACACTCTTGGGCATCTCAGCCAGACAGAAGCTCAGATTTGGTAGCTCTAAGTTTTTGTTATTTTAAATGTAGCCCCCAAATCCAGCAATATCAGCAGTCCTGAAATCTCCTAGTTGAGAATATGCATTCTAACAAAATCCCTAGGTAACCTGAACTCAAAGTTTTGAGAATCCCTTGTCCAAGCCATGACCCAGACATCGGTACTTTTCGTTAAAGATCAACAAGTTATTATATGTATTGTTAGGGCTGAGGACCACTGATGCTAGAAGAGCCACAATATTAGGTGCCAGAGATTAGCTAATCTCCACACGGCAATGGAGAGTCAATTCCCAAGGTGATTTTTCATGGTCCTGTAATGGGAAGAAAGCAGGACATGCAGATGCCTTACATGGAAACTTCCACATCCTTGGGTTCCTCCGTAGAGTAGCTCTCCCTTGGGGCTCCAGTTTCTTGATCTTGGAAACTACTTTTCCCAGCTGCTAAAGGGTC
This sequence comes from Erethizon dorsatum, assembly GCA_028451465.1. Classification (NCBI taxonomy): domain Eukaryota; kingdom Metazoa; phylum Chordata; class Mammalia; order Rodentia; family Erethizontidae; genus Erethizon; species Erethizon dorsatum. Next base: position 108,467,465 of record CM051830.1, on the reverse strand, counting down.
CTGATGTCCTTCTTCCAAGAGGCCACAGAGCAGAAGTGGCACATAAGGCCTCCCTGAGGGGCTCTTTCTGCAGTGACTCCACACATCTGAAGCAGAAGACGAATCCACAGTTCAGGTAGATCGGTTTTCAAGATAGATTGTTATAGATGGGACCTTCGCTTACTTCTAGCAAGAGTTCTGCCATGTCCACTGTACTGGGAAAATGTACATGGGACCAAATTTCCATGAGTCGAATGACTTTAGTGGTGACAGTGACAATGTTTACATGCGTATAGTAATTGTGTTTCAACTTTGTCATCACTAGAAGCAGGAATGTGGTGTCATCTCACTTTCTCCTACAATAGCCCAAGTAATTTTCCGATTTATTGAAAATAAGTTGCGTCTTTCTGCAGCCCTGGAGTTGAATGCAAATGTACTGCTCACAACTTCTAGTGTGAGGGGTCCAGTGTAACTGATTTTCAAACACTGGGTTGACAAGGCAGATAGCACTTGTAAGAATCATTTTCATCTCCCTCTACCATACCTGCTATTTCTAGACGTCTGAGAAGGGAAAACCAAAGACACAATAATGCACCTCCTTAGTTAGAATCTCCATTCTCCAGCAACTTCCATGGTAGCTGAGGTCTGGGTCAGGGACACATGAAGGCCTTTTATTTGTGAGTTTTCTTCTCCCTCTCTAGTCACCCCCTACCACACTGCCTCAAATTTTTTATTCGATTATAACAGAAGAGCTTTAAATTGGTGATATTTCTTCAGCTGGCAATAACCTTAGTCAAATATTTAATCTTGAGAGTCCTTTGTGGGGGGGCGTTGAGACAGGGTCTCTCTATGTAGCGCAGGCTAGCCTTGAACTCGCTATGTACCCCAGGCTGGCCTTGAACTCACAATGATCCTCCTGCCTCAGCCTCCTGAGTGCTGGAATTACAGGCGTGCATTACCACACCTGGCCGACAGTGCACTTATTTCCTTCTTTTTTTCTTTTTTTTGGCGTTACTGAGGATGGATCACTAGAGGCCTCACACATGCTGGCAAGCACTTTTGCCACTGAGCTCCATCCCCAGCCCTACATTTTTCTTTATTATGAAGATAATATTACATTTCCATCACTTTCTATTAGATTAGACTTAACATACTAATTATACAACTTTATTTTAAAGATTTTTCCATTATTTGCAAGTAGGGATGATTCCTCTGTGTGTATTAGATACAGTAGGGGTTGTTTATAATCCTCAACTAGATTATTCAGTAGGATCACATTTATAATTTTATTAAATAATAAAAATTTAGGGAGCCGGTGAGAGAGCTCAGTGGCATAAGCGCCTGCCTGGCAAGCGCGAGGTCCTGAGTTCGATCCCCGGTACTCACCCCCCCCACACACAAATAATAATAATAATAAAAATTTACATACATCAGACTCAAAGATCACAGGTGCGTGCATCCCATCGAGGAAATTTTGAATTGTTTTAATTTGCTTCCGTTTACTCGTATCTGATGCTGAATAATGAATTGTGAAAAATGCCCACTGACCTCCTGGTGGGTTTCGGGCGCTTTGCGTAGTCTGAGTTAGAATAACAAAACTTTTTAGAGTAACAAAAATTTAGAGCCTCAAGGACCAAATTGGAGAGCATGGAGCATTTTCTCGTAGCACTCACGTACTCGAATTGTTCACAGCGAGGTGACTGGGGCTTTCGCTATTTGGGTCACCTCCTAATCTTTTCCTTTTAATTCCCCTCTGTGTAGCGAGATCATCACAGCTTTGTTTTCAAATTTCAAACAACTTAAATATAATCTTACTATTTTCCTTTTCTCACAACTGACCACATATTACATAAATTTCCCCTTTTTTTTTGTTTCTAAATATCCATTTTGGTTCTCTTCAAGCATAATTCCTCATGGGTTGAGATGACTCGGAGAGTCAGGTCCTTGGCAAAAAGAATAACGGGTCAGCAGGTGTCCTGGAAGAGGTAAGGTTAATTCATGTGATTGGATTAACCAGTACAAAAGCTCTTAGAGAAGAGCTTTGTTTTTGAATACCAACTAAGTGGAATATAATCTTACTATTTTCCCCCCAAAATGATTCATGTTAAATCATCTTTCTCTGTATGTTTTATTTAATTCAATCTGGAGCAAATTTTAAATTTTTTGATCCAGAAATATCTGGAGACTCAGGAAAGGTGGAAATGAGTAAGTCTGGTATTTCAAGTCAAGAATGGAAACTACTTTTATTCTTAACATGTTAATTTTGTACCTCTTCACCCTGAAATTTTCATGATCAATGAAAATATTGGGGGGCAGATGAGTTTTTCCCCCTTTAACTTATTTTTGAAAACAGAATAATTATGTGTGTGCCTGAGAAAGAGGAAAGAGACCTCCAGTGACAAAGGATAAAGTTACTCCTGGGCTTAACTAAGGATCTGTTACCCATTAGAAGTATGACATCTATTTTTCCCTATACCCCTCAGTCTCCCAAATGATCTTATCTACCTCAAAACTCAGACACATCATTAAATCCATGATGCCCTTGCCATAGAGTGTCCAGAAATAAACTAGGTGAAAAAACTGTTGGGGATTATCACAGAGGGGCAGAAGACAAGCAAACTCCCAGGCCCTTAACCTGTTACTTAAATAAAACATTTGTGTCTTCTTCCGAGGCAGCCAGGGGTTTAAAGCTGCTTTTTGCTAAAAATAGTAACTCTTTACTTTTGTCTATAGATGGCCATTGGTTAACTAAGGCAGTATAAAGCTTGGCATCCTTTGTCTTCATTTTATATCTGTCTCCTTTATTATCTACAATTTTGGGCCAGATCCCTGCTTAGTCCTGCAGGCAGGGGATGTTCATCATTTAGGAAGTGTCTGTCAAAAAATGGTAATATGCTGGGCATGTAGCACCCTACAGTAATCCCAGAACTCAGGAAGCTGAGGCAGGCAGATCACTGTGAGTTTGAGGCCAGCCGGGGCTGCATAGTGAGTTCAAGGCCAGCCTGAATTACATAGCAAGATCTCGCCTCAAAATAATAAATAAATAAATAAATAAATAAACTGCCAGGCATGGTGGTGCATACCTGTAATCACAGCACTGGGGAGGTTGAAACAGGAGGATCACTGTGAGTTTGGGTCAGCCTGGGCTACATAGTGAGTTCAAGGCCAGCCTGAACTACATAGCGAGACCTTGCTTCAAAAAAGAAAAGAAAAATTAAATAAACTGCCAGGCATTGTGGTGCACACCTGCAAACCCAGCACTTGGGAGGTTGCAGCAGGAGGATCACTGGGAGTTTGAGGTCAGCCTGGGCTACATAGTAAGACCCTGTCTAAAAAACAAACAAACAAACAAACAAAAAACTGATAATACAAGATTTATTAGCCCTAAGTTAACCTAACCTATCTCATCTTCCTTCAAGACTGAAGACACCAAGAGTAAAAGTTTGCAGGGACATTCAACTGTCAGTGTTTACCACCCAGAGTGAATACAGGGAAGTCTCTAGTCATTGCTCTAAATCTGCAGTCAACTTGGATTCCAGCAAGCCTTCACACAACTGAACTCTTCCCTAAACAAGAGTAATCATCTCAAAGAAATCGAATTGCCCTTCAAGCTTATATAACGATTTCTCCAAAGCCACAAAACCAGGACTGAGATAATGACCAATCAGACTCTAGCCTACCTCAGAATCCCCTTAAAAACTTGTCCCTTGTCCCTTTGTACTCTGATCATTGACAGAGCTGTGCCCACTCCAGCTTCTCAAGTCCCCTTCCTTCAGAAGTCCCCTCCTGTGATGGTTAATTGATGGTGTGAACTTGAGTAAGAAACACCCAACTAGATGTGCTCAGCACAGTTCTGGGTGTGGAAAACACATTCTAGGGAAGACTGTTGCCAGAATGGTGTACAAGGGAAACGAAGAAGGAAGAATCGCTTCTGTTCAAGGAGTTGCAGTCTTCACCTTCACCTTGGATGTCATCTCCTGGCTTCCAGTGCAGACTCTTAAGCCTCCAGCACCAACCCTTCAGCCTTCCACTGCAGACCCTTCAGCCTGATGCAGACTCGCACGGACACTACACTGAGCTCCAGGCCTTCAACTGGATCCTTCAGGTCTTCTGTGCACTGGCAGACCCTCTGCTCCCTTCCACACCTGACTCTGTGGGCAGCCATTGTAAGCCAGTCCTATAAATTCTTTTTTTCTTTCTTTTTTTTTTTCAGTAGGAAAATTTATTGGGAAAAGGAATGGGGAATAGGAATAGCTCCTGAGAGACAGGAGGGGTCCCAAATGGGTTGCCTTAAATTCTTATATATTTGTATATCTTATATTAAATCTGTTTTTCTAATAAGCACTGACATACAGATTTTGGTACCTGGAGTGGATCTAGTGAAACAGAATTGTAAAAATGAAATTCTTTAATGACTTTAGGGGTTCCTGGAGTTGGTTCTCTAATTCGATGAGACCTAAAGATGCAGTGGTCTCTCCTTCCAATACTGTGGATCCATTTGGTTATTATCAGGGACTGATCAGGCCCCCAACCTCCTAAAATGAGTTAACTCAAAGGCTTAAATAAAAAGAGACAGGTTGTATGGTTGTGGGAATTCCAGAAAAGTCAAAACTCTCCGGAAGTAAAGACAAGAACTTCTCCTGACAGCCCATATTTTTGCACAGATTTGGGGGCATGCAGGAAGTGGAGAGTACAAAAGCCCAAGCCTGCGAAGTTAGAATAAAGGCAGTAAATTTTGTTAATTAAGAGAACTGTTTGGTATCTAAGGTTGACGGCTTTATTGTTCTGGAATAGGGAGTGTCAGCAGCCCGTGTCCTCCTCAGCTGCCTCAGCTGTGGTGTTATCTTGACTTTAGAGCACTGTGAATATGAGCTCTTCCAATACAGCCAGAGGGCCCTTCGTGGTCAGCAATTTTTTTTGTTTTAATGTGGGTTCCAGGAGTTGAACTCAGGACCTCGCAGTTGCCGGGCAGGCGCTTATGCCGCTGAGCCATCTCACCGGCCCAGCAATTTAACCCTTGCATAGTCTGGTCCCCAACAATTATCCTAATTCACCATGTGTGAGACCTAAGGAATTTAGTAACTCCATATATGAGAGTTTTGAATATTTTTGGCAGAGTGGGAATCTGGATAAACCAGTGAAGGGAAACGATGATCTCAAAACGTCTGTAGGAAATCTAAAGACTTCTGACTGTGAGGATAAATTAATAAAGGAAAATAAGGAGCTCAAAGATTCAATTCCCAGCTCCGGATACACATAAAAAATTCAAAAGTAGACTGCTGTGGCTGAGGGCGGGGATGATCCAGAAAATTTACACTTTACTAACACTTTGAGGAGCAGATTGGTGAGGGAAGCTCCAGCATCCCTGAAGAGCCCTGTCATTGCTCCTCTCTGTATGCCACACCTTACGATGAGGACCATGTTATTCAATTGGGAAACTTAAGGGCAATGGGTTTCATTGGATCCCAGAGTAGTAGAAGTCAAGTGGCAGCACTTAATCGGCAAAGGAAGAGTGGCATAGTCAACCCTCACGGACAGCAGAAGCAGAACAATGATCAGAATGGTCTGACACGTGCAGACCTATGGCACTGGCTGATTAGCCACAGTTTCCCAAAAGTGAAATAGACAGGAAGCCTACAAAATTTTTACTAGATTTATATCATCAAAAAAATTTAAGAGCAAATGAACAGAAACCTACTTCAAATTGTAGTAACAGGGAATCACGGCCCCTCAACCAAATCCCAGCTTTGAGCCAGTTTATAGACCCAGGACCCCTTCAATGAAGGGGAGGCCAGGACCCCTTCAGGATCCTTGGGGAAGGATCCTGGTGTGCCAAAAATTTACATCGTCAATCTTTCTCCCATCTTTCCCCAAAGGGACCTATAGCCTTTTGCCCAAGTGACTGTGTATTGGAGGAAGGAAAATGATCAGATTTTTTGGGGACTACTGGACACTAGTTCTGAATTAACGCTGATTTCAGGGGATCCAAAATGTCACTGTGGCCCTCTAGTAAGAGTAGGGGCCTATGGAGGTCAGGTGACCAATGGAATTTTAGTCAAGTTCTGACTCACGGTGGGTCCAGTAGGTCCTCGAATCCATCCTGTAGTCATTTCCCCTGTCCCAGAATGCCTAAGTGGAATAGAAATACTTAGTACTTGGCAGAATCCTCACAATGGTTCCTTAACCTGTAGTGTGAGGGTTATTATAGTTGGAAAGACCAAGTGGAATCCATTAGAGTTGCCTTTGCCTTATACAATAGTAAACCAAAAACAGAATCATATCCTTGGAAGGATTGTAGACATTAGTGCCACTACATAGGACTTGGGATGTGCGGGGGGGGGGGGTCCCTACCACATGTCCATTTAATTCTCCCATTTGGCCTGTGCAGAAGATGGATGGGTGTTGGAGAATGACAGTAGATTACCATAATCTGAACCAGGTGGTGACTCCGATTGCAGCTGCAGTACCAGATGTGGTTTCCTTGCTTGAGCAGGTTAGCACATCTTCTGGTATTCGGTATACAGCTATTGATTTGACGAATGCTTTCTTCTCCATACCTAAGGCCCATCAGAAACAGTTTGCTTTCAGCTGGCAATGCCAGCAATACACCTTCACTATCCTACCTCAGGGTTATATTAACTCTCCAGCCCTAACTTGGGTCACAAGTTAGTTCACACGGATCTTCGTCACCTCTCTCTCCCACAAGGTATCATACTGGTCCATTACATTGATGATACTATGCTGACTGGACCAAGTGGACAGGAGGTAGCAACCACTCTGGATTTGTTAGTATAGCATTTGAGAGCCAGAGGATGGGAGATAAATCCAACTAAAATTCAAGGTCCTTCTACCTCAGCAAAGTTTCTAGGAGTCAGTGGTGTGGGGTATGTAGAGATATCCCTTGTAAGGTAAAAGATAAGTTGTTGCATCTGACTTCCCCAAGAACAAAAAGGAGGCACAACACCTAATGGGCCTATTTGGATTTAGGAGGCAACATATTCCTCATTTAGGTGTTTTACTCTGGCCCATTTACCAAGTGACTTGGAAGGCTGATAGTTTTGAGTGGGGCCCAGAGCAAGAAAAGGCTGTGCAACAGGTCCAGGCCACTGTGCAGGCTGCTCTGCCACTGGAGCCATACGATCCAGCAGATCCAATGGTACTTGAAGTGTCAGTGATAGGTAGAGATGCTGTGTGGAGTCCCTGGCTGGACCCCATAGGTGAATTGCAAGTGGAGGCCTTTAGTTTGGACCAAAGCTCTGCCATAATCTGCAGACAACTACTCTCCCTTTGAAAAACAGCTCTTTGCCTGAGACTGGGCATTAGTGGAAACTGAATGCTTGCCCACAGGACATAAGGTTACCACGTGACCTGAGCTGCCTATCATGAGCTGGGTATTATCTGTCCAATCATAGGGTTGGACATGCGCAGCAGCAGTCTATCAGTAAATGGAAATGTTATATACACAATTGAGCTGGAGCAGGCCCGGAGGGTACAAGTGAGTTACATGAAGTAGTTGCAAAAAAAAAAAAAAAAATAGCCCAGATACCCATGGTTCCTACTCCTGTTACATAGCCTTCTATTTCCCAGCATGGGCTCATGGGTATGCCATACGATCAGATTTCAGAGGAAGAGAAGGCTAGGTCCTGGTTTACTTATGGTTCTGCTAGTTACGCAGGTGTTGTAGTCAGGGTTTACAAGGGAATAGATTTAATACAGGACACATGATTTGTAGGATTATTTTATAATATTCAACCAAAAAGTCAAATGCAAAAGAGCGCAAGAGATCTGTCCACACACTAGAGGCCCAAAGAATCCAGCTGAGGGCCTGGATCCCATGGCAATGTCCTGTATGAGTCCAGCTGAAGACCCAGAGCCCGTGGCAATGTCCTCTATGAGTCCAACTGGAGGCCTAGAGCCCACGACAATGTCTCATAAAAGTCTATATCAAGGATCTGCACAGGTAAGGCCCAAAGGTCGGTGGTGGAAGCTAGAAAGTCTGCACCAGTGGGATGAAGGATCTGTGCCAGCAGGCTGAGGGATCTGCACTGGAGCCAGGAAGTGACGCTCAAAGTAAGGACCAGAGCCCCCCCAAAGCAAACTGCAGCCATGCTCAGTGACAGCGAGGACCTGAGCTCCTCTGACAATGAAAGTTCCATTCATATCAGGAAAACCAGCATGACAAGCTTCTCCAGGAGAATCAACAGCACACCATCTTCCCCTCCAGTTCTTCTTTTACGCTATTGGCAACAATCTTCAGGCAGTCCTTCCACACAGAACCAGGCTGATTTAGTTCAGTTGAGTGTTACAAATTGACCATTAGTTAATTCATCACAGAAGGCACCACCTGCAAGTGGACAGCTGCAACATTACAACCCCTTTCCAGAACATCCCTGAAGGACAAGTGGTGAAGGGAAATCTTCACAGTAGGCAGAACTTCAGGCAGTGCACCTGGTAGTACATTTCGCCTGGAAGGAGAAATGGCCAGATGTATGACTGTACACTGATTCATGGGGTATAACCAATGGTCTGGCTTGATGGTCAGGAACTTGGAAGCAACATGACTGGAAAATTGGTGACAAAGATATTTGGGGAAGAAGTATGTGGATATCCCTCTCCATATGGGCAGAGGATGTAAAAATATTTGTATCCTATGAAGGTTGTTGCAGGGAAACAAGGTCAAAATGAACACACATAAGCCAAAATGTGGTTTGAGTGTCCTTTAGGAACATCTTTCTGTGGAAATACATTACACTTTCATAAAACTGGATCTCCCTTAGGTCTGCATATTTTTTCCACAAGACTAAATGATGAGGCTGCTGGATTTATTTATTTATTTTTTTTTGTGGGTACCGGGGGTCAACCTCAGGACCTCGCATGCCAGCAGGCGCCTGTGCTGCTGAGTGATATCACCGGCCCTTTTTTCGTATGTGGGTTCCGGGAGTTGAACTCGGGCCCTCGCGCTTGCCAGGCAAATGCTTACGCCACTGAGCCATCTCACCGGCCAAGGCTGCTGGATTTAAAAATGATACTAGTGGGACTTCCAGGAAGATGGCAGAGTGGTGAACAGCAGAGAAAGAGCCTCTCCGAGATTTGGCATCTAGACGCTGGAATATAGCAATGTGAGGAAGAGGAGGAAGAGGGAAGTGGGTCCCTGAGACCCAGCAAGGATCTGAAGTGAGAATTGAATCCCATGGGGAGAGCGAAGAGAGAGACTTCAATGAAGAAGAAGGAGGTGGCAAGCAGCACTTTTTCCCTAAGGCCTGACTCACTGCATGGGAGGGGTGGCTCAAACCTGCAGATGCATGGTGACTACTGGTGACCTCAGGGCCTACACAGAGAAACACACCAGTGGAATGGAGCAGTGGATGCAGTGGACTGCAGTGGCTTGTGAGTGTTGCATACTGAACAAATCGGGTTCCAGTCTTACAGCCTAAAACCAGCCTGGTTATCAGCGGAACTAAAGTGCAGGCTTGCTGGGATTATCCACTACCACACTGTAAATCTGTGGCTGGCTTGCTGGGATTAATCAACACAGATCTGGGCTCTGTATGCCCACCTTGTCTTTGTCTATCAGTGACAGCAGAGACATCCTTTGAAATGGACATTTTTTTTCTTACTTTTTCTCTTCTTGTTTTTGTTTTCTTTTTTCTCAATTGTTCTTGTTTTTATATGAGTATGAACATTTTTTCTAGTTTTTTTGTTGTTCTTCTCTTCTGTTCTTTTCATTTCTTCCTTCTCTCTCTCCCTCCTCTCTTCTTCACCAGTTTCCCAAAGTTTATGTAATCTACCTTTGTCCTTCAGCCTTGCTTGTAATCTCTTCCTCTTCTTCTATTTCTCTATTTTTTCCCCTAACTCCTTTCAAATTTTCTCCCCTGAGGGTAAAATCACCATACTGAGAGCCTATTTACTGTATACAATTTTCTGGTTTGTTTTAGATTTTGTCATATAACCACAAATCTAGTTCATATGGTTAAAGATGGCAAATTAATAGTTACCACAGTTTGTCATTTTCTAGGTTGTGTTTGACACTATTGTTATTGCTGATTGTACTGCTGCAGCCAAGGTGACATAATTGTTCTAATCAGTTGTTTTGCCTGGTATGCCAAGACTGAGATTGCCTAAGGGTCATAAAAAATACTATAGGCCAGTGCCAAAGAACCAGAGGCTAGGCCAAGTAGGCAGCAACTTCTCATCCCCAAAAATGTTACTAGTTTTCCCCACAAACTATGCACCACAGCCAACACTGATTGTCCTAGAAATCCATAATCTCTGGGTCATAGTTTCCCCGTGGTTCTGAAGGAAACCCTGCTGTGTGCAGCTCGAGGTAAAACTCAAGTGTTGGGGGCCGGTGAGATGGCTCAGCGGCATAAGCACCTGCCTGGCAAGCGCGAGGTCCTGAGTTTGACTCCCAGTACCCACATACGAAAAAAGGGCTGGTGATATCGCTCAGTGGCATGGGCACCTGCTGGTGCGTGAGGACCTGAGGTTGACCCCCGGTACCCACAAAACAAAAAACAAAAAACAAAAAACTCAAGTGTTCCCACAACAGATGATCCAGGAAATTGTGGCCAGCTTTACAGTGGTATCCATGTGTGCTGCTTTATTGACTGTGTCACCTTGAGTAAGAAACGGCCAGCTAAATTGGCTCAGAATATTTCTGGGTGTGGAAGACCCTCCCTAGGGACAATTGTTGCCAGAATGCTATAAAAGGAATACCACAGCAATATATGCACACGCATGTTTATAGCAGCACAGTTTGTAATAGCTAAATCTTGGCAACAGCCCAAATGTCCACCAACTGATGAATGGATAATGAAGAGGTGTTTCTTTTATACGGTGAAGTACTATTCAGGCATAAAGAAGGATAATCTTGAGACATTTCTAGGTAAATGGATGCACCTTGAGAACATACTTTTTTTTTTTTGTGGGTACCGGGGGGTCGACCTCAGGACCTCGTGCGCCAACAGGCACCCGTGCCGCTGAGCGATATCACCGGCCCCTTTTTCGTATGTGGGATCCGGGAGTCGAACTCGGGCCCTTGCGCTTGCAAGGCAGGCGCTTACGCCGCTGAGCCATCTCACCGGCCCGAGAACATACTTTTAAATAAATTAGACACACTTGTATAAATACCACATAGTTTCTCCAGTGTGAGAAAACAAAGGTATAAATAAGAACCAAAATGTATAATAGATATTGTGAAATAGGAAGAAAATATTCAAATGGAAAGGGAAACTAGGGAGGAGGAAAGGAAGGAAGGAAAAAGAAAAAGATGAGAAAAGTAGGGAAAAATAACAACAAAGTTTTGTAAATAGGGATGGGGAGAGGGGTTGAAGGGAGGGTAGAAGAATGGGAAAAATGAAGAATCAAGTTATATCACATACAGGTACAAATTCCATATGATGATTGTTATCATTATGTATGCCTAAAATGTACCAATAAACTTAATAAAAAATTACTGTAAAAAAGGAACCCAAAAAGAATGCTATAAAAGGGAACTGAAGAAGGAAGGCTCACTTTTGTTTCTTGCAGACCTCTGTGTCCAGCTGCCCCTCGATGCCCTCCATGGTCAGTTAAGAGTCCCAGACAGTGTGTGGCAAGGGGCTGATGGCCTTGCTGCACACCAGCCCTCACGCTCCTACTGGCATCAACTCCTGAAATTGACTAGGCCCAAGATGGAGCCTCTGGGCAGTGGGGTCAGGAGGACACTGCTCTCCCCAGTCCCGCTGCTCTAGCCGGATAGTGCTGTCTCTCCCCTCACTCTGTTACGTGTCAATAAAAGAGTTGGAACTGTGAGTAATTATTCCTAATGAACCTGTGAGCTTGTGCCACAAAATGCCAACATCTGTCTCTTACATCACATTTCCAAGGATTTCACTGTTGGATGAAGAAACCATAGTTGCCAGGACGTCAAGAGCATCTACTACAAGGAGGGTGTTAAAAGAGCACCCTCCGACCATCTCCCAGTGTGGACCCTGCAAAAGAGGACAATGAAGGTGCCGTGCAACATCAGTCATTATGTACATTCGTCTCATCGCCAGTTCAGACTGGGGACGTTCACTTGAGATTCAGGCAGTCTGAAGAAGGGACACCGAGTTGTGAAAATATCTGATATCTTTCTTTAGCTGCTTAGCTGCCCTTGCGGCTCCCAGCCACTCTTGGCCACCGCTGCACATTGTCTGTAGTCCTCAGCAGCTCAGACTCCGCAGCCCTCACGGCACCCCAGATTGATACGGGTCTGCACAACAGTGCCCATGGGCCAGTGATCACCTGGGTTACATAAGTTGTTTACACCGGCCAGCATCGACCTTGGCTACAGAAGTTATTTACACTGGGGTATTTGGGAGATGTGCCTGCTGGCCGAGAGTTCTGTTGACAACAGAACCCATGGCCTCTTAGATGCCCTTCCTTTCATAGCCTGAACCAAAGTACCACCATCTTGTGCTTTCGCCTTTCCCTACACTCCACCACCTTCAGGCTGTGGGGTGTGATTTTTTTAGTGGCTACTCAGGTCCACAGGGCCAGTCCTTGTACCCACATGTCACAACAGCCATACAAGGAGAACACCCTATAGGCCATAAGAGAGTCCTTTGTTCTTGTACATCCATGTGCATAGTCACCTTGGAGAGCCAGGCTGGCACACACACTCAGCTGGCCTAAGGCTGGGAGCCACATTAGCTCTCTGGCTATTTGTCAATGTCTCTAGCTCCTTTCCCGGGCTCAGGCTACTGGCATTTCCAAGGAGCTAAACACAAGGGCGTTTTCCTTTTGGGCTGTCCCTGCTCTGGACAGCTCCTTTATAGGGAATAGAAAGTGGCTCTCCCCTCTAAGTAAACTCTTTCTTCTTGTGGACTTTCGTGCAGTACACAACCTGTAAAACTGTACAAGGTGACCCTGCTGGCCTTTCTATAGGCCCAGCACTGGCCATTCCCTGGCCTGTCTGTTTTACTATTTATCCTCTTCTGTATGGCCTTCCTCCTTATAGGTCTTGCCACATGGCTTGGCTCCACATGGCCAATGGCCAACTACTAGCTACCCTATGGCCCTTTAGACAGCCATAGAGTCAGGCCTATATACTGCCTATCAGTGCATGTGATAAGGGAATCCTCTTTTTGGGTAAGTACTACCTACATGGCCCTCAGTTTAGCCCATCGATTACTGTGTCCAGTACCAGCGTCAAATTAAATATTGTCTGTTTTCGGCTGCATAGCAACAGCCATCTATTGTGCAGTTGGCTCACGGATCAACCTGTTCGTATACCAGGCAGTTGCAGGTGTCAGTAGCTGACCCTCTCTGTGGAGGATTTTCTTTGGCTCTTCAGGTAGATGGGATGATGGTGCAACATCGTCTGTATACTTCATCAACCCTAACACCTGCCATAACTCAGCAGAAAGGGAACTTGCGCTATGCACTCTGTTACTCTAAACATGCTCTCCATTTGGCCAGCCTTGGCACTTGAGTGACCCCTGTCTTTGGGACAGATATCTGTGAGGTAGCCACCCGACCACTGCGTAGGTGGTTGGCACCTTCGTGCGCCACCCCCCATGGATTAACTCACAGGCCTGCAGGCTACATATACAGCGGCTAGCTGTTTCTCTGTGAAAGAATAGCGGACCTCCACCTCCTTCTAAACTTGTGACTAAAACCTTCAAAAATCTTCAAGGTATGCACAGCTGTTCTGTGTGCTGTCACAAACCCAACCACATGCCTTGGTGTTACATGAACATCTAGTTTATAGAAGTGCTCAGGGTCACCCACCTGTAGGGCTTGTGCCTGCTGCACAGCCTGCTTTGCTGTCTCAAATGTCTGCTTGGCATCATTTGCCCTCTCTGTCCGCTTGGCGTCTTTTGCCTATCTGCCTGCTTAGTGTCTTCTGTCCTATCTCAGGCTACACCTTCTCTGCTCAGGTTGTACAGGGGTTTTCAGATCTGGGCTAAGTGGGGGAAGAGAAGCCCTCCAATACTCCAGAAGCCCTAAGAAAATCTGTAACTGTTTCACCGTAGTAAGGTGAGGACACCTCTGTGTTTTCTCGGTAACGGCCTTTGATACTGCCTCTGTCCCACCCACCAAATGACTCTGAAAACCTTGACAGAGAGCCTAGGTCCTCGGACCTTGGCCTTGACAGCACATCTACATGTTGCCAGGTGTGGCTGGAGGCTACCAGCAGTGTGCTCCAGACCTGCAAGCAAAACAGAGGTTAACATGACATCGTCAATACGATGAAATAACCACATATCCTGCAGAGCTAACTATGCAGCCAAGTCCTTTGCCACCAGCCCATGGCACATAATAGAGCTGTGCAGCAAACCTGTGGCAACGCAGTGACTGTCCATTGTCCAATGTCTCCTCACATGAAGGCAAACTGTTCTTGACCCTCAGCAGCTATGTCCATAGCAGTATCATTATTTGTAATCTCAACCTCTGGAGATGCCCACCCCCCAGGACGTACCAGGTACCAGGAAGATGTGCATAGTATTGGCTCGATGAGGTAGATGGACTATACCCAGAGTCACAGTTGCCAGTTTCACTTTGATGGTGCATCCCTCATAGCTATCTATGTGGGCCGCCTTACCAGGAAATTTACAGTCTGTCCCACGTTCATTAATGTGAGCATGAGACGTACATTTGTGGGGGACCAATAAATGGCAAGCACAACGTGAGGCCCCCGGTCCTCCAGCATGCCCCTTAACTGGGCGCCTCGGCCCTGCCCCTAGTCAAAATTAAACACCTGCATGGCATCATCTGCAGATGCCATGTAGTCCTGCAAGTTTATGGCCGGGTCTGGACTATTTGTTTCCCTTGGGGAGTTTTTTCCCTCTGGAACTGTTGAATAGGGTGTAATTATGTTTAAAGTATTAACAGCACATCATTTGGCTATTTTGTTTGCTCAGGCTCCTGCTTCTTTACTGTCCAAACTACTGGTGCCTCTTCTGTGTCCCTTAGCATCTGTCACAACAGTGCTGTAGCTGCCTCCTCCTCCTGGCCTTGGGCTCGCTCCCAGTGCTAGACTTGGCTTCCAGTGTCAGGCCAACTCCAGCTGCCCCAGCAGCCTTGGTCAAGCTCCTCCCAACCGCCCCACTGGCCAACTACTTCCATCAGGCAGTGACTGTCCATGTCCAGCTCTTGTATGATTTGTACCAATTCTGTGTACTCAAGGTCTCTGGCAGTCCCTGGAGTCTCTCTAGATTGTCTGTGCTACTGTCATAAGCCAGTCCATCTGTGTGTATTCTCTAGCCCTGTGGGCTGCTTCCCCTATAGTGGCCTTGGCCTTGGGCTCTGACTTGGGTTTAGATTCTTTTTCTACCTCCGGCATGGGCACCAAGCTTGGGCCTGAAGCCCCAGAAGCAGGCTCTGCCCCCATCCTGGCTCCATTACTGTTCTTTGCTTTCATGGTCTCTGTAGGCTGCAGCTTATTGCCTTATTTTCTGTCTCACCAGTGGCTCAGCCTCTTCAAACCCTAAGCCCTTCAGTCCATTGGTGGTGAGCTGTTATTTTGGCAGCATACATTTTTTTCTGGACATGATTTATAAGCAGCATGTAGCTCTTAACTCTTTGCTGAGCCGTCTCATAACTCTGCTGTAGGCTGCTGTCCTCTTAATGCAGCCTTGGCCTGGGCTGCAACGAACCCTGCCACACTATGCCAATTGTCTTGTCACCACTTCAGACCGGGGAGGTTCACTTGAGATTCAGGCAGAGATGAAGGCGGAGATGAAGGAAGAGATGAAGGAAGAGATGAAGAGTCGTGAAAATATCTGTTATCTTTATTCAGCTGCTCAGCCGCCCTTGCAGCTTCCAGCTGCTCTTAGCCACCGCTGCACATTGTCTGTAGTCCTCAGCAGCTCAGACTCCCCAGCCCTCACGTCACCCCAGATTGATACGGGTCTGCACAATAGTACCCACTGGCCAGGGACGACCTGGGTTACATAAGTTGTTTACACCGGCCAGCATCGACCTTGGCTACAGAAGTTATTTACACTGGGGTGTCAGGAGACGCACCTGTGCTGGAATTCTGCTGACACAGAACCCACTGTCTCCCAGATCCCCTTCACCCACAGCCTGAACCATAGTACTGCCATCTCGCACGTTCACATTTCCCTACAACATTCTATCAGGCTCTGCGTGGCGTCCCTGCTTCTGTTCCTAGCAGCTGTCCCCTGCAGTGTTCCCAGGGTAAGGGCAGGAGGACATACAGGCACGGAAGCCATAGCTCCACCTCATGCAGCACCTGCTTGGCAGGAACCCTGCTCCCAACAGTTCCCCTCTGCTGGGTGGGGACCTGGTCCTAACTTGTGCCTCCACACTTCCTCATCAGCATGTCACACGCACCCTTGCTAGTGCATCCTTTGCACGTGTACCCCATCTCGGCTTACAGGTCCCAGAGCTGTGAGCGACCCAGCAACAGGCCAAACAGAGCGATCCTCTGTTAGCCTCAGTCAGCATCTCAAGGAGAATGCTCAGAGCTCAGCTGGGTTTCAGGGGATGGCATCTTCCCAACCCCTCTGTGGGTAGTTCTCTGGGTAAGCTTTGCCTCTCAGCCTTGCTCCTGGCCCTGGGAGGCAAGGACCTGTCCCCAAAGGACCCAGCTGCCTGATGCGAGCTGAGTTCCTTAGGCAGGGGACCTACAGCTGCCTGTCCCCCTGGGCAAGCTTGCAGGCAATGCCATGGGTATCCAGTGACTGTTCTGTGGTTTGTCAATGTGAGTCCAAGGTACTATTCAAGGCTCCTGCAGACCCTGCCTTCCTTCCTGGGATCCTTACTTCATTCTGTAGGCCTCGCTGTGAGAAAAGACTGGGGCTATTTGCTCACAACTTGAAGATGTCGAACAGCTCCCTATTTATCCCAAGGATCAGGAAGTCACTCCTTTGTAGCCTGTAACACCCAGGTATGCCCAAGACACATGCATGGGGAGACTGTGGTCACAGCCTGGTAGAGAGCTGGAAAGGCGTGGTGGAGAGGAAGGAAGCCTCCATAACCACAGAGCAATAGGACCATCAGAGAAGGTGCCCCAGTGGCACTGGGGGTGCACAATCTGTAATGAGGCACTTGGAGGTATGTGGAGTCCTCCCACAGGCCTGCCATACACCCACAGGCCTGCCATATACCCACCTTGCCTCTCCTGTCTTTAGCTATAGAACCAAAGGTCTCTTGTTGAAGGGTCTCAGAGGTCCAAGGCTACCAAGGCTTCCCCAAAGAGTCCAGGTCTGGCTCTTCAAATAAGCAGCCCTATGCCTCTGCACCAGTCAGAAGGGGCTTGGCAGAGGGGCTCGCTGCTGACTTCCTCAGGATCCAGAGGGCCATGTGGTT
This sequence comes from Erethizon dorsatum, assembly GCA_028451465.1. NCBI lineage: Eukaryota > Metazoa > Chordata > Mammalia > Rodentia > Erethizontidae > Erethizon > Erethizon dorsatum. The sequence goes on along the minus strand of CM051830.1, from coordinate 108,450,185 downwards.
CCCCAAGAACTCCAACCCAGCATCTCTGTACAAAATCAAAGTCCCATTGCAAGGGAAGTAGGTGGCCCCAGAGAGCACCAGTTAGAGCTAGGCAGGCATGGCTGCAAGCCCAGCCTCTGTTTTTTTTTTATTTTTTTTTTTTTTTTTTTTATTTTAAAGAGAAGAAAAAACAAAACAAATCAAAAGAAGAACAAATTTTCAAACCAACATAATAGGAGGGTAACAATGGTTAATACATTACGTATTACTATCTTTAAGTTAGTTATTCAGGACACCAGACATTAGCATTCAATTGTCCAAACATTATTGGCACAAACCTTACTCTTCAATGAACTAAGTAAAAATGGTAGTGTATCTATCTTAACCATCTTATATATATATATATACAATTTTTTTTTTTACCAGCCTCTGTTTTAGGGTGCTGTGCTCCTCAAACACTTACAGAGACTGTCCCCCTGCCCACCCGCAGCCTGATTCCCAGCCTGATGCATACAACCAAGTGTGCCCTCTGTCTGAATTGGGGAAATGCTGTCAGAAAATGTGACACCTAGTAGGGAAAGAAGGACAGGAGGACTTCCTAGAATCTGCTGCAGTGGCTGCTTTTCTATCTGGGAGGAAGCGAGGTACCCCTGCCCTCCTTTTCTCCACAGAGGCTCTTCTAGGCTCCTGTTCACACTCCCTGGCCTCAGCCCTATCTCCTTGCTGACCCCTGCTCCAGCCCTTGCTCCAGGCAAGGACGGCGTCGTGAAAGCAACGCCAGCCTTGCTGCTCCTTCAGCTGGGGCAGCCATTCCCCACCCCACCCCATCAAATGGAAGCTCACGTGGGGACTGCAAGGAAGGATCCCAGGGCCTCACGCCCTCAGGCAGAGCAGTAGCAGCTCCAGGTCTGCCTGCCCCACCACCCCCAGAACCTCCAGAATGGAGTCCCCAAACCCAAGGTGCATGGAATCCAATCTCCCGTCCCCTCCTCTGGGACCTACCTCCCCTCCCACCTCGGATCCTTCCATTTCCCCATTGTGCAGACTGCAGCCTCTGCCGCCAGTGCCAGGCTCCCAGCCAACACACCCACAGTCTTGCTGCCCTAGCCAGTGTCAGATGTTACTGTCCCCTCCGTGGACACCACCGCCCCTTCCTCTCCCTCCCTGGGGCCTCCCGCTGGCTCCAGCGGGACCTTCCTCCCCTGTGCCCAGGCCCTTCTCACAGCCCCAGTGTCAGCACGGCCTCAGCCATGGACCCCTCCAGCCCGCCTAATGTTCTGCCACTGCAGCCCACTTTGAAACATTCCATTAGATCTGGCAGCACCATGCAGTCTGTATTTGGGGCTCCTGGTGGGCAGCAACACAGAGACTCAGGCCTCCCACCCCTCTCTAGATTGTAGGCCCAGCAGCTCTAGCCCCAGCAGCAACCCTGCACTCCAGGCAGCCAGCCTCATGCAGCCCAACACAGGCAATCCTTGGGAGTTTTTTTACACAGTATTTTATGGACCTATGCCAGCACCTAGTGGTCTCTGCTCACCCCCCTTGCACATCCACTGTCTCTGGCTCTGCAGCTGCCACCTGTGTGCCTGGTGCTGTGACTGACATTTGGCCCAATACTAGGCAGCCCTGCTCAATACTGGTGGACTGAAGCCCAATACCCCTGAGGTTGGCAGCTTCTGCAGCACCAAATGGGCTTTGTGAGCAGACAGCGCTACTGGGCCCCTGAGCATCATAGCAGAAAGCAGAGGGGCCTGAGCACCACACACCACTTTGGAGGAAGCAGGGCCTGGATGCCTACCCTTACCCTGGCTAGAGAACCCCCCAGTGACCATAGGACTCAGCGCTAAAAATAACCCTGTGTTTGGAGGTACCATTTTAATCCCATCCCTGGAGGCCCATGCAGAAACAACTAATTTCAACTCAAAGGCTGAGTGTCGCTGGCAGCAAGGCTGCCTCTAGTTTCAAGTGCACCTGGGCCTCAAATGCTGGTAAACCTTTGTCTTGGATGGGCACAGCAAGGACAATCCCAGCCTTTGGGATCTCTTTATCACCTGTCCGATGCCCCTTTGGGACATAGAACTACAGGGCACCCACTATGTCATTCTTTTCTAGGTTGGTACCCACGCCTTTGGGATCTAAGATTCTATTGGTGACCCGAGAGAAGAGCATCCCCTTCCTGCCAGGCTGGCCCTCATGTGAGCCCCACTTAGAGGTGAACTCCAGCTCTTGCCCCGACCTGTATAATCCTGAAGCGAACTGGAGGATCGGAAACACAGCATCCCATTCCCGCCATCTTCCTTGCACGTTTACCCTCAGAGGTAGGTCCTTTGAGGCTTTTTTATTCATTTATTTATTTTCAGTTTTGGTGGTAGAGGCCTTGTGACAGTAGACGGAGGTCTTGGCCCATTTCCCTCCTGTGCTGGAGCAGGCAGGACATCTCCTGGTCCTTACAGTTGACTCCCCTCCCCCACATCCCTCTCAGAACTCTTGTGCATCTTCTATGCAATGTGTAGTAAAGCATCATTCTTATTCTTTTGTATTGTTCTCATATGTATGCGTGTAGTCTGTAGACCCAGTGTAAGAAAGCACTGGTTTGCAGGAGCAGTGATTGGGAGATTCGAATGCTCACGGTTTCTGGGGCCTAGCTTTGGAGTGTGGTCAATAGCAGGCCTCCATGGCTATGAGGACAGACATCTGCATATTAAAAATGTATTTTGAGTTTGTAGAATGGTAGCTCAGGACCAGGTGCACCCGGGGAAAGAAAGAGAGGAAGCTCATCCTCACCACTGAGCAGATACCCACTTGTCAGAGTGGACTGCGTCGCCCCTCGTGTCCCCAGGTACCCACGCTCATTACATTTCTTTTTTCTTAATGTGGCAATTTCTTTTCTGACCCTTTTGCTTTTAATGTGTCAGGGTCAGTCACCGAAGTAAGGACTGTACCTGGATAATACCGGCTTGACATTGAAGCTACTGGGCCAGGAAAAACAAAGAAGTCACTTTGCTCTGTAACTAAGGAAGTCATTAATTCTAGGATGTATCATTCTTGAATTTGGGTCATTTGCTTAAAAAAGGCAGACACGTCACCTGACTATAACTCTTCCCTTTACTAAAAAGTACGGTTAGAAGGGGATGTAAGGCTAGGAAGTGTGATCAGAATATAAGGTGAATGTTTACATTAGAATTTATTCCAGTAAACTTATTGTCTTGCCATTAATCTCCCTCAAAATATTCCCCATCTCTTCAAACAGGTTTATCTTATCATTTTTACTATTTTCTGAAGCTGTTCTGGAAGTCTTTTTTCATGAGTGTTTTTACAAGATGTGATCAAAAAGCCATCCAATGGAAATGCAGGCTCATAAAACATTATGGTGTTTCCTCGTCCACTGTATTCACTGGATCTGGCACCATGTGACCTCTGGCTCTTCCCCAAGGTAAAAATGACCAAAGTCAAATATTTGAACAGATTCAGGACATTGAGGCAGCCTTGACAGTGCAACTAAAGACACTCACAAAAGAGGACTTGCAGCACTGCTCTAGAAAGTGGCAAGTGTGTTCAAGCAAGGGAGAATATTTTTGAGGAGTATTAATGACAATGTGATTTTACTGTAATAAATTTTTTAAAAATTTTTAAGCATTCACTGTACTTTTTGATCACACCTCATAAGACTTCCACTTTGCAGCCCAATGTATTTCAAACTTAGAGGCCGTCACTTCAGGTTCACAATCAGAAGAAAGCTGAACAAACTAAAAATCAGCTATTCTCCTTAGGTGCATCAGGGGATTGAGATTAGAGGGCAAACCAGTGCTCCAAAACCGAGAGACAGGTACACACAGCAGGTCAGAGCTTGCCTGAGCAGAGCTCAAACTGTAATTGACTAATTTCTGAAGGCTCAGTGTGGACAAGGTTAAGAGTTAAAAACTCTAGGTAGGGAGAAGCCATAGTGTCTTACACCTTGCACCCCACCACATTCTCAGGGTGAGGATCAGAGAAAAATTCCCTCATGCTTTCCTAGGAAGGAGAGGACAAGTAAGCATTTTGTTTTCTTTTGTTAGTACATGTTTGCAGTACATGATGTTCACATTCATCTTGGGGAGTAGGTACATGAACATAATGCAACTTGTTTCCTTTTTTAATCCCTCTCTTCTTCCCATCCACTTCCCTCCCTCTGCCTCTAAATCCTCCTTCTCCATGTTCATTCTTGTTATTATTATTGTTAGTTCATGTTTACAACCTATAATGTCTACATTTATTTAGGTTATTAGGTTCCTGTACATGGCATATCTTAATCTACCTACTTCCCCTTCCCTTCTCCCTCTCCCTCTCCCCTCACCCTCACTCTCCTGGACACCTTCCCATTTCCAAGAGATCTATCCCCTTGTTTCCTTCTATCCATCCTTTATTGTTCTCTTTGTTTGTGTTTTGCCTTACTCAACTGAGAGATATCATATGGTATTTAAAATTGTGGGACTGATTTATTTCACTCAACATTATATTTCCCAGATGCATCTATTTTCCTATAAATGTCTCAAATTCATCCTTCTTTATAGCTGAGTGGTATTCTTTTTATATATATATATATACCTGGGTACCGGGAGTCAAACTCAGGACCTTGCACTTGCCAGGCAGGCGCTTATGCCGCTGAGCTATATCACCGGCCCTGAGTAGTATTCTACTATGTGTAGATACATTTTTTTTATCCAGTCATCTATTGATGGGTATACCAGCTGTTTCCAGGATTTAGCTATTACAAATTGTGCTGCTACAAACATTGATATGTGTGGATCGCTATAGTATGATGTCGTTAGCTCTTTGGGGAATATACCTAGATAGGGAGTAGCTGGGTCATATGGAATTTCTAGTTTAGTTCTTTGAGAAATCTCCATATTGATTTCCATACTGGTTGTACTGGTTTAGGAAGTAGAAGGGTTTCTTTTCACCACAGCCATGCCAGCATTTGTTATTCTTTGACTTCTTGATAATTGTCATTCTTTCTGGTGTAAAATGGAATCTTAGTGTTGTTTTAATTTGCATTTCTCAAGCTGGGTGGGCCTGGTAGTGCACACCTGTAATCCCAGCACTTGGGAGGCTGAGGCAGGAAGATCGCCACAAGTTTGAGGCCAGCCTGGCCTATATAGTGAGTTCAAGGCCAGCCTGGACTACATAGCAAGACTCTGTCTCAACCTCCCCCATTGCATTTCTCTAATAGCCAAGGATGTTGAACATTTTTTCATGTATTTGTTGGCCATTTGCAGTTCTTATTCTGCTCATTTCACTTGCCCAAAAGATCTAGAGAAAACAATCCTAAAATTCATACAGAACCAGAAGAGACCCAGAGCAGCAAAAGCAATTTTGGGCAATAAGAACAAAACAGGAGGCGTCATAATGCCAGACTTCAAGCCGAACTACAAAGCAATAGTGATTAAAATGGCATGGCACTGGCACAAAGACAGACATGTGCATCAGTGGGACAGAATAGCAGATACAGAAACATCTCCAGACACATTCAACTATTTGATCTTTGACAAAGGGGCCAAAAACATAAAGTGGGGAAAATACCTGATAGCCTATTCAACCAATGGTACTGGGAAAACTGGGTATCTGTTTGCAGAATATTTAAGCAGGACCCGTATAGAGATATGCACCAAACTAAAACAAAAATGGATCAACAATCTAAACATTAAAACAGAAACATTGAATCTACTGGAAGACAAAATAGGTAAAATACTTGAAGTCATAGATATAGGAAAAAGATTTTTAAAACAGAACCCCAGCCGGGTGTGGTGGCATACGCCTGTAATCCTAGTACTCAGGAGGCTGAAGCAGGAGGATCACTGTGAGTTTGAGGCCAGCCTGGGCTCCAGAATGGGTTCTAGTCCAGTCTGAGCTACATGGCTAGACCCTGTCTCAAAACAAAAACAAAAACAAACAAACAAAAAAAAAACAGAACCCCAATTGCCTGAGAAATAACAGCAAGAATCAACAGATGGGATTACATCGAATTAAAAATCTCCTGCAGCTACAAAGGCATGCAGCCTGTGGTTGCGCTCCTCACCACTTGCACGCCCAGCTCGCCTCCGCAACAAGATTTCAACAGACCTCGCCAAAATGCCCTCCCAAATGGAACACGCCATGGGAACCATGATGTTTATGTTGCACAAATTTGCTGGAGACAAAGGCTACTTAAGAAGGAAGATCTAAAAGTACCCATGGACAAGGAGTTCCCTGGAGTTTTTGAAAGTCAAAAAGACTCTCTGGCTGTGGACACAATCAGGAAGGACTTGGACCAGTGCCAAGATGGCAAAGTGGGCCTCCAGACCTGCTTTTCACTAATTGTAGTCCTCACCATTGTGTGCAATGATTATTTTGTAGTACACATGAAGCAGAAGGGAAAGAAGTAGGCAGACTTGAACATTTACTCCTGCCCTGATGAGAGTTCTCCCAAAAGGCCACTAAGGAATCTGCCCCTCAGTTTCCTCTTGTATAAAGTTTTCATGAGCAGATCAGGACCCTTAGAAAATGTACAAGTAATATCCAACTCTCATTGGACAAGCAGAGAAAGGAAAGTTAATGAAATGCTAGATAAGCTTTTGATTTTTATATTGTTTGCATCCTCTTGCCCTCAATAAATAAAGTCTTCTTTTAGTTTTGATTTTTTTTGTGTGTGTGTGTGGGTATCGGGGGTCAAACTCAGGACCTCGCACGCCAGCAGGCACCCATGCCACTGAGCGATATCACTGGCCCTTTTTTCATATGTGGGTTCTGGGAGTCGAACTCAGGACCTCGCACTTGCCAAGCAGGTGCTTATGCCGCTGAGCTATCTCACTGGCCCTTAGTTGTGAATTTGAGATAGGAAAAGAAATCAAAAAGCTTCTGCACAGCAAAGGAATCAGTTAGTAGCATGAAGAGACAACTTACAGAATGGGAAGAAATTTGCCAGCTATTCCTCAGACTGAGGACTAATTTCTAGAATATATAAGGAAGTCAAAAATTTAGACCACCTAAAATAAAAGACCCAGTCAAGAAATGGGCAAGTGAAATGAACAATAACCATTTCCAAAAATCTTTTGTTAAGTAGTGCATATAAGTTATATAGAGTGATGAGTTTCATTTTGGTGTATTTGTACAAGTGTCACCAATCAGACTGGGGGTCCTTTTGTTCAATTCTGATGGAAATCATGAATGGGTAAAGTGTAGCTCCCTTGATGTGAGTGGCACCAGGCTTTCCTTGGGAGTGGTTCTCAGTGTCATAGCTCTTGGCAGCTCCCAGCTACCCATATCAGCTCCTTGGCAGCCAGGGCAGCTTTCTGGAGAAATTCCAGCAGCTTGTGCTGTCTCTCTGGGGTTCTCCACATGGAGGTGGCTCTCAGTCAACTTCAGTTGACACTGCTGGTCTCTATCAATCTATGTTGCCAGTTGCAGCCCCTATTCGTCAGTTACTGATGGCTCTGCCACTGGTCTCCGGAACTCTTCAGCACTAGCAGGCCCTATTCTTACCAAGCCTTTTTAACGTGACCTCCTCTGCCTGCATCGCTGGACATAGGAATCAGAGTCAATGTACAGCACCACCCGAGTGAGGCTTTATTTGGACCCGGGGCACGGAGAAGGGGTGTGTGTGCTCCTTGAATGGCTTGAAGAAATGATAGAGCTGCTTCTACAAAGTAACTCCATGCGTGCACACTTTTGCATACTTCGCTGACCTGCTTGAGAACTTTGGAAGTAATGACAGAAGGGCAGAGATATCTGGAGGTTACAGGATTGGTCTGATTTTCTGTGGCCAAAATAAGTAAATACAGATAAAACCTGAAGAAAAGTGACTGGGTGTTTCATAAATGCCACCTACACACGTGTCCGGTGATTATGTGTCTGGAAGAATGAACAGAATCTGTGGTCCTGGGGCCCCCAGAGAAGAGACATGGGAAGCAACAAGTCAGGGAAGGTGGCACTGTCTTTCCACCCTGGCAGGGTCTGATGGGGCTGAGGCTTCACCTCTCATGGGAGCAAGAGCATCTCTGGAGGAGTAGGGTGAGCAGCGCAGGGGCTGGGAACCCACGGGTCAGGGCACTAACGTTCAGAGAGGTTAAGTGACTTGCTCAGAGTCCCATCCTTGGGCAGTAATGAATCTAAAGCAGGGAACATAGTTTGTTCCCTGGAGACAGAGGTCCCTGAAGCCCTGAGGACACTAGATCCTACCCTAGACACAGAGCAGAGGATCTGCCTCAGTTCTTCCCCCAAGTCCTTCTGCTCTGTGGTGGCTACAGGGCAACCACGGATGTCCTGGAGGGAGTGCCTCACCCTAGAGAATGGCCTAGATCCTGACTCAACTCTTGGCTCTACGTTTCAATCTGTGACCCACAAGACAAAGCTTTTCCCCAGATGAAGTCCTGCTGAAGGCCCAGGGAATTCAAATTCTCCTCCCCAAAGCACTGGCCTCTTGTGGTCAGGTGACCCCCGCCAACTGTCAACATTCTGAACCAACTGTCAAACCAACTGCCGATCTGATAGTTGTATAAATAGCTTTGCTAGAACCAACTAAACGTAGATGAACAAAGCAGTTGACTGGAGGCCTGGAGGCGGCCTGCTGGGCTGGGGCTTAGACTGTTGTGGAGAAACTGAGCCAACAGTAGCCAGGAGCTCAGGGGAAGAAAGGAAATTTTACTGACCCTCACGGACCCCAGAGGAGTAATCTCCAAAGGCTGAGGCATTGATTACAGAGAGCTGGTCTTGGTTATAGGGTGGCAAACGGAAGTTACAAGAATGAGATAAGCTTTTAGCTGAAGGTTATGGTATAGTGGGTATCTTGTGGTGAGCATAGTTGTATGTAGCAAAGTTGTTTTTAGTACATTCACAGAAGTTTCCATTTGATGACAAATCATGTGATTTAGCTGAGTGGCAGAGAACAGACTGGCTGCAGCTTTACTGAACAAAATGGCTGCAGTCAGGTCAGGATTCCTGCTCTAAGACGGGATGCAAGTCTTTGAGCACCCAGTGCCTCACTGACTTAAGATCGGACTGGCTGCTGAGCAGGTAGACTGAGGTCGGCCTGGCTGAGAACAGGCACAGTGGCTGCACTGCTCTGAGCCAGCACCTTCTTGCTCAAGTTCTCGTCCCCAAACTCAGTCCCTGCTGTGCAAACTGCGGTCATTCCTCCCTCAGACCTCTGCCGTGTGACTTCTTAGTCACAGAACCTGTGGCGGGGGGGCGGGTGTCCGAGGCGTTCATGGCTCCCCTAGTGTTTGCCAGATGCCCATTTCCAGGCTGTACAACCTCTGCTGGGCATAGGCAGGTGGTTTCCTTGACCCCAGATCCTTTTTCTGGTGTGTTCTGCATTTGAGTGTTTTTGTTTTTTTTTTTTGTGTGTGGGTACCGGGGGGTCGACCTCAGGACCTCGCGCGCCAGCAGGCACCCGTGCCGCTGAGCGATATCACCGGCCCCTTTTTCGTATGTGGGTTCCGGGAGTCAAACTCGGGCCCTCACGCTTGCCGGGCAGGCGCTTAAGCCGCTGAGCCATCTCACCGGCCCTGCATTTGAGTGTTTATGACCTGTCTTTCTCATATTCTTGAGCCATGATCCTAGAAATGTTGATATGTTGGTGGCAGAGAAGGTGGTGGTGAAGCATCACTAATCTCGCCCCAGGTGCTGTTTCTGGTCTCTTGTTCCCCAGCTGCCTCAAAGGGGGCTAAATCCAAGATAGGTTTAGGCAGAGGGATCTTCTTGCAGTGGGGTACAAACTTAAAAGTGCCCACTTGGGCTGAGTATGGGGGACACAGCTCTAGGAAGAGGAGGCAGAACAGTGCAGAGGACCAGGGGCTGGTATCTGGTGGCCAGGGCTCAGTGCTCACTTAGATCCCCATTTTCTTAGTTACTTTCTGTTGTAGTCAGGGTTTGCAAGGGAAACAATACAATACAGGACACATAACTTATAGAGTTATTTTGTAATAGTCACCCAAAGAGTCATATACAAAAGAGTGCAGGAAATCTGTCCACACACTAAAGACCCAAAGAATCCAGCTGAGGGCCTGGATCCTACAGCAGTGTCCTGCATGAGTCCAGCTGAAGACCTAGAGCCCATGGCAATGCCTCCACGAGTCCACTAGAGGCCCAGAGCCCACAACAATGTCTCATGCAAGGATATTTCACGGATCTACGCTGGGAAGGCCCAAAGGTCAGCGGTGGAAGCTAGAAAGTCTGCACCAGTGGGATGAAGGATCTGTGCCAGCAGGCTGAGGGATCTATCCCGGAGCCAGGAAGTGACGCTCAGAGTAAGAACTGGAGCTCCGGGCCGGTGAGATGGCTTAGCGGCGTAAGCGCCTGCCTTGCAAGCGCGAGGGCCCGAGTTCGACTCCCGGAACCCACATACGAAAAAGGGGCCGGTGATATCGCTCAGTGGCACGGGTGCCTGTTGGCGCGCGAGGTCCTGAGGTCGTCCCCCTGGTACCCACCAAAAAAAAAAAAAAAAAGAACTGGAGCTCCCCCGAAAGTCACCACAGCCATCCTCAGCAACAGTGAGGTCCCGAGCTCCAACAGCCAAGTTCCTATCAGGAAAGCCAGCGTGACAAGCTCCTCGAGGAGAACCAACAGCACCAACTCTTCCTCTCCAGTTCTCCTTTTTATGTTGTTGGCAACAACCCTCAGGTGGGCCCTCCACACCAGGCACCACACTGATTCAATTCAGCTGGGTTTTACAAGTTGACCACCAATTGTCAATCCACCACAATCCACCCCTGGTCAACTTGATAACCACACACATTTCCTTAAACCAATGGTCTCTAGTGGCAGATTTGTGAAAAGTTAACATGTGTTGATCTATTCAGATTTACATTAATATAACAATTACACATATACAATTCTTATTGCACTCATTTCTGCACCAAAAGCAAAATATACAAAGGGTGATCAAAATTCAAAGTTAAAACCACAATACTTTGACAAATTAACCTGATTACAAACATATCTAAAAACTACATTAAAATCAAATTAAAAGAACTATTACAATCACAGTCCTTGCATCCATTAACTTTTAACTACACAGCATGGCAAGACTAAAAAATGGGGATCTCCTGCAATTTAAATACACTCTTATCTTCAGGTGAAAGGTTTCAGTTCATTTTTCCATTGTCCTGTTTTTTTCTTTTTCCAACAACCACGTTCTTCTCTTTTTTAACCTTGCAACCCACAGTTCCATGGAGTCTTCCCTCTGGCCAAATGCTTCAAATCACCTTGTTGGCTCTTTAGTCTTAATTTTAAACACAGATCTGGTCAAAAGCTCTCAACAGTAACCATGCCACCATCCCAACAGTAGACAACATTGAAAATTTTCTGCCACCCAGATAATATCTCTAAACACAAGCAAATTGCAGAACAACTTCCTGCCAAAGCACAATATACTACCTGGGATCCAGCAGCCAATGCAGTCTGTCTCAATAGAAGCCTCCAAAGCTTCATCTTAATCGGCAGCATTTCCATCGGTACTCTGATTTTCCAGGCTCCAACCAGAGTCTCCAAAATAGTTTACAGCATATTGGGGCTGCTCCTAGGCCAGTCTCTCAAGACCTTTCCAAATTAATTCCCAAGGCTCTTAAGCCACATGGTCAGGCAACATCACAGTAATGACCCGACTCTCCTAGTACCAATTTTGTTGTAGTCAGGGTTTGCAAGGGAAACAATACAATACAGGACACATAACTTATAGAGTTATTTTGTAATAGTCACCCAAAGAGTCATATACAAAAGAGTGCAGGAAATCTGTCCACACACTAAAGACCCAAAGAATCCAGCTGAGGGCCTGGATCCTACAGCAGTGTCCTGCATGAGTCCAGCTGAAGACCTAGAGCCCATGGCAATGCCTCCACGAGTCCACTAGAGGCCCAGAGCCCACAACAATGTCTCATGCAAGGATATTTCACGGATCTACGCTGGGAAGGCCCAAAGGTCAGTGGTGGAAGCTAGAAAGTCTGCACCAGTGGGATGATGGATCTGTGCCAGCAGGCTGAGGGATCTATCCCGGAGCCAGGAAGTGACGCTCAGAGTAAGAACTGGAGCTCCCCCAAAAGTCACCACAGCCATCCTCAGCAACAGTGAGGTCCCGAGCTCCTCCGACGATGAGAACAGCCAAGTTCCTATCAGGAAAGCCAGCGTGACAAGCTCCTCGAGGAGAACCAACAGCACCAACTCTTCCTCTCCAGTTCTCCTTTTTATGTTGTTGGCAACAACCCTCAGGTGGGCCCTCCACACCAGGCACCACACTGATTCAGTTCAGCTGGGTTTTACAAGTTGACCACCAATTGTCAATCCACCACACTTGCTCATTGCTGAGACAAAATACTCATCACCTTCCAGTTAAAGGAGGAGAGGTTTATTTTGGCTCACAGTTTGTAGAGGTTTCCACCTATGGTCGACTGGTTTCATGGCCGGGTGGCATGGCAGAGGGGCATGGCAAGCAGGAAGCAGTGAGGGATCAAGGGAGGAGGAGAGATATATACCCTTCCAGGCCGCATCCTCAGAGACCCATCTCCTACTACTAGGCTTCACCTCCCAACATCACACCCAGCTATAATCCCATCAGTGGACTAATCCAGTGACGAGTATCACACACCCACGGTACAGTCACCTCCCAAAAACCACACCAAAAGTGCATGAAGCTTGGGGGAGGGCATCTAGATATAAACCACAACATCCATGAACCCAGGAGAGGGACCCACCCCCACCCCTGCCCTCAGTCCCCTTCTTGGTTGCATGGAAATGTGCAGAGGACCTGATTCTTCGTCTTATGCTGTGACTAATGGGAAAATGCCTGGTGCTTCATAAGTGCACACGTGTGTTCAAACTTTAAAAATCTGGAGGAAGAAGCCAAACATATGGGTTGGCTCCCTCCATCCAGGAAGCTTGGATGGCGACAAGTCACAGAGCAGAGGTTCCTTCCCAGCCCATGTGTAGATGATGCTTTACAGCTCAGTGAGTGTGTCTGATCACCCCTGTGTTCCCCCCGTCAGCCCTGTTGGTAAAGTGACTTGTCCAGAGTGTCACATGGACAGCTGATGGACCCAAAATGTAGTTGGATCCCTGGAGTTGGGGGAGAGATTCCTGAACCCATGGCCTCCAGATCATGCCCTGGACTCCTGAGCCAAGGGCTCCCCTTACTCGATTTCTCAAATTTCCTCACCCTGAGGTCACTGCAGGTAGAGAGGGGTCCTACTTTCATTACTCTCACATTCATTCACTGCTATTTTCTCTTGTCTTCTTGCTATCAAACATAAGATCGGGGCACCAAGCCTCCTAGGACCGACCACCACGTTTCAGCATCCCACACGTACAGCTTCGTGTCTCTCAGTGATTCACCTAAGTGTCAAATAGCCAGGCCTCCATGTCTCTGGAATACACACACAGGAAGAGAAAAAGGCCTCATGTGAACATAGTAGAGCTTCTTCGTCTAATCAGTGAGAATATATATATATATATATATATATATATATATATATATACACACATCCATATAAGTATGTATACTACACATCTCTATACATATATGAAATTATTATAATTTATTTTAACAGATTGGGTCTAAATAGGTTTGAGTTTTGAGCTTATTGGACTCCTTTTGTTTACACGTCTGTTGGCCGGCCTCAGTGCCCTCCCGGGCCCTCATCTCTATACTCCTCTTCCAACGCCCACATCTCTTGGGAGGGACGAGCTCTCTGCTCTCTAGCACAGGAGGGACAGGCTCTGTGATCTCCAGAACACTTCTTCTGCCCTCTAGTTCCAAAACTGTCAGAAGAGGATGCGTCTGTCGTTCTCTTCCTCTGAGAAGCAGTCACTGTGTCCATGACTTTTTTTCTGCGTGCAAGGACTCTTTCTCAGCCCTTCCTTCACCACCTGGTTGCTTTCTCTGGATAGTGCCATTAATTTCCTTTTTCCTTGTCAGTCTGCAGCAGTCATAGTGTTCCGCAATACAAGAACCCAGGAGGACGTACTAAAGAGAAACTCCACAAACACTCCAAGAAATCAATGATCCCTTCCTACGTGGGGAGCACTTTCCATGGGCCCGGGGTTCTGTTGGGCTCTGTTGGGCTCTGTGGGGGTTTATGACAACCGACTGTTTTATGCCTGGGATGATTGTAGGTACTTGGGAAATATTGAATTCTCATACTACACAACACTTAACATTTCCTGAGCCATTAGAAATGGAGAACACAAGGTCAGAGGTAATGTGTTGTCTGAATCTCCCAGCTGGCAAGTTTGCAACAAACCCTGGACGGAGTGGGAAGGAAGGGTAACCACCAGGCCAGAAGACAGAGAACAGGCAGGGGGGAAGTCAATAGGGAAAAAATATGTGTGCAGAATCTGATTTGTTCTTTTCATATTTAAAAGACCCAACAAAAAGAGGTACTGTATTTCTACATTCGGAGTGCGCTGTATTTGTGACCAATTTCTTGCTCTGGTATATAAAAATGATCTTTCTCAGATGGCTGGACCTTTCCTACCTTTGTCACAGCAAGCAAAGTTTCGGTTGTGTTTGTTAGCGCCTCTTAGGAAATGTGTACAAGAGGTTTTGGTTTGGGGTTTGGGTGTTGACTCACAGGAGGAGGAATCTGGGGGAACAGGACTTTTGCAGGCACAACCCTGAACTTGCACACAAAGTTCCTGTAGCTCAGGCACCACTAGGGAAGTATGTTTTAGAGATTAGGGATTTCCAGGGCAATCCTGCCAGGAGACGCTTGTCTGGGTGGCGTCATGGGCTTGCTTTCACACCTTCACATGTGTTGATCATCCCTACCATGAGGGGCACCAAGAGTGCGTGTCCCCACTAGATATAGATGCCTCTGCCTATGGAGAGGAGACAGTGCAGTTCCTGAGAGCCACGGGCTGGCGCCTGGTGGCCTGGGCTCAGGTCCTGCTTAGAAGCCATATGAACCCAGGAAAGGGACTTTACCCCTCTGTCCTTCATTCCCTGCCTGCTGCTCGTCTTGTGCTATGAAGCTTAATCTAAGCATGTACAAATGAGGCTCGGGGGAAATGCCTGATGCTTCATAAGTGGACACACGTGTTCGATTCTTTCTGGAGGAAGGAGTCAGATGTGTGGGGTGGCTCCGTTAGCTGGGTACTAGGGTGCTATGCTCATCTTAGGGCTTCTTCCTAGGCTCTTGTCCTGAACAAAGAATCAGGCAGGAAACAGTTAGCAAAGTTTTATATTCATTAAAGGTATTAAAGGTAAGAAAAAACAAGTGCTCTGAAAAGAAATGCACTGCAGAGTGAATGTGGGCCAATTAAAGTAGGAAAAGAAATACACACTGTAGAGTGCAGAGCAGGCTGGTGAAAAGGCTCACAGCAGCCACAGCGTAACTGCCAACCGTCTTTTTTTTTTTTTTTTTAATTTAAGTTTGTTGGTACAATTTAGGTGTACATAATGACCACGTTCATCATAGGAAATTTATATCTGTATATGATATATCTTGATTTCTCTGTTTTTTTTTTCCCATTCTCATCCCCTCTTTTCAAACCTCCTTCCCCTCCCCGTTCACAAACTCGGTTTTCATTTTATCCTCTTTTCTCATTTTTTCTTTCCCTTCCTTCCTTTCCCCTCCCCCCTTGTCCCTCCCTATTTCCCTTTTCCTTTTGAACAGTTTCTTCCTATTTCACAATATCTATTGTACATTTATGTTTTACATTTTCAGTTTCTCACACCAGAGAGAGAATGCAATAGTTATAAACGTGTGTCGCATTTATTTCACTTATGATTATGGTCTCAAGGTCCCTCCATTTAGCTATAAATGCCTCAATTTTATCTTTATGGCTGACTAATACTCCATTATATAAAAAAACCACATCTTTTTTATCCATTCATTGGTTGATGGGCATTTGTGTTGCTTCCAAGATTTAGCTATTACAAACTGTATGGCCACCATCTTTTATATCCCCCATTCTGACATCAGGTCCAGGCCATCCCATCAAAAACCTGCCTGAACTTGTGCCAGAAGAAGTGAAGATAGCATTCTCTGATTGGTAGCAGGTGCAAGGCTTGGGCACATGTCCTGGATCTCCGTGATTGACAGGTCATGTCCACTTGCCCAGCTGCTTTGCCTCACGCTAGTCCTCTGCCTCAGTTCCCTCCTCCATCCAGGAAACTTGGGTGGCTACAAGTCATGGAAGATGAAAGATTACTTCCCAGCCTACACATGGATGTGATCCCTCCCATCAGCCCTGTTGGTAAAGTGACTTGCCCAGATTTTCATATGAAGGGCTGACGGAGCCAAGACAGGAAACATAGTTGGGTTCCTGGGGAGAGAGATTCCTGAACCCATGCCCTCTAGATTATGCTCTGGCCTCCTGAGCCAAGAGCTTTTCTCACTCCATTTTGCAAATTTTCTCAACCTGAGGTTGCTGTGGGGGAGAGAGTAGATGTCCATAAGAGGCCATCCTCAAGAGCCATGAGAAGGACAGGGAGCTCTCTTGGTGCTCTGCAGGTATCCACTTTCCAGGGTGACTTGAGACCCCTCCATCGGAGCCCACCTATAAGCCTCCACTAAGGCTTGAACCACTCTCTGCTAGTATGACAGGCCCTGCCTCTTGATCAGATATGTCTTGATAGATTTACTGGGCCAGGAACAGGTTAGGATCCTAGCCCTCCTTCTGGGCTCCCTCATTCCCTGATGTCCCTGGTGTCCAGGTCTCTGCCCTAGCTTTCATGGAGCCAACACTGGGCAGATCATGCCCTGGGTTTTCTAGGAAAGGTATCTTACAATCAGGGTTAAGGTGGAGGGAGAGTCCCTCAAGCCTTGGTCCCATTACAACACACTGGAAATGAGTTCAGTTTTGGTCTGGCACCTCCCCCAGTGCTCACAGGGCAAGGGTTTAATTTTGGAACTCACCTCACAAATGCCTAGTCTTCTCAGTCAATCGACAGGGTGGGCTTGCTCCTTAAGTTTTAGTCAGGTGAGGTACTGCAGGGATCAATATAGATTCAGTCTGAACCACTTTCTTCAGGTTCCAGGAAAGGGATTGCTATTTCTCTGGGCAATAGGTATTCAGCACCACTGTCTCTCTCACCTCAAAGCTGGGCTAAGAGATATCCTTAGGAGGCCTTTCCTGTAATACCTGAACATCCTGAAAGTTTATTCACTCCAAACCCATCTATCTACCATGAGGATCTGGCCTCCCGGGATGATGCGTCCACACATGGCGCAACTAGTGTTGACTGGCCCTCGGAGCAGGGTCCTCTCTCCCACTCCCGGGAGCAGGGAGGGGCAGGCAGAGAGCAACAGAGATGTAAAGGGGGTATCCATTCTTTCTGGCCTCTCTTACCGATGGGAAACACTGAGACTCAAGAGCTTTCTGGTTACTTCCTCTTGGGATCCTTAAGAATTGAGAAAAAAAAATTTACCAAAAAAACAGGCATGGCTATCAAAGAAGCAGTTTACTGTAATAACTAATACAGAAAGACAGCTGTCAAAGGAGCAGTTTACCATAATAATTCTAATACAGAGGGCCCCAAGGAGCCCGTACTGTGGTAATGGCTATTCCAAAATTAACCAGTGCTCTGCTTGGCTCCCAGGTGGCTCAGACCCAGACCTTTACAAGCCAACTACTCCCACGACACTGCCATAATGAATTAGCTTGAATGTAATGGATGAGCCCTGGATGGACCATTAGTCATTAATGCTGGTTAATGAGGGCAAAGTTATCTGCTGGGAGAGTGCTTTGGAGGTGCAGTGGGTACAGCTAGCCAGCGTGCCCCCACGTCTGCTGACCACGGTATGAGCCACTGCCTGAGCAGCTGAACCAATACCAGCTGAGAACAGACAGCGCCTGCACCTGCTCTGGGTGCGCCCCTTCCTGCTCACATCCTTCCTCAGCCTTCCGTCAATCCTACATGGCAGTGGGCACAGTCTTATCTGCCCTAGAGGGACCCGATCATAGCCACAGCCTGTGACTTCCACCCTAGAACCCTCTCTGAGGGCCCCTAGGCCCCACTTGCCTCTGTCTTCAAGCGTCTACTCTTCTGACCTGATAGCATTGTCACTCCTCTCCCTGAAGCACCCAAACAGCAAGGATCCTGTCCTTATCAACCCATGGATTTCCTGTCCTGAAATCCCAGTTTCTTTCTCTTCTGAATATCTGGGATTGTAGATGGCCAATGATTGGTGACAGATACCTTCAGGACGATTTGGTTTGTCATTCCTCTTTTCTGTGGTGCCTATAACTGAGGTGACGCCAAGAGTCTTCTGATCTGAGGAAAGCGGTGTGGCGGTGTCCCTCCAACTCTATGCTCTGGAAGAGTATGTAGGATATTGGCAATATTTTTACTGAAATATGGTAGGATTCAGAAGAAGCTCTCTGGGTTTGAGGTTTGCTTTGCAGAAAATGTTATCTTTCTGTTTTTCCAACGGATGCTTAGTTTATATATTGCACAGTGTGTATATATGAAACCATATAAAATATGGCTCCTTAGAAATATAAACAAGCCTGTTGCCTCACCGAGCCGTTCTAGTAATATTATCCTGTGGGTGGGGATAATAGTAGCACCCAACTTACTTACTAGGTTAGAGAGTGAGGTCAGTTACTCCTGTGTGTTCTAGCACAATGACTTCGCATCCTCAGCACAATGAGTGGGGCAGCCCCTCCTGGGAGGAAAAGTAGGACCAGGAAGCCTGGGACGGGGCAGGATGTTGAGAGACTTCTCAGGGTGAACCCATGGCTACAGAGCACTGCACGCACAAGGTCTCCCTCAAATCTGCCTGTGCCTAGGTTGCCTTCCCTACTTGTATTGTCTTTACAAGAAAGTATTTAAAAAATAAAACTAGCAGTAGATATGCTTGGTTTGAGGCAAAAGTCTCCACAATAAAACAGAGAACTTGTTTCTTATGTGAATCCTGAGCCTGTACAATGCCCAACAAGAGATGACAAGTTTATATTTTTGTTGGTGTTACATATGTTTGAAATATATACTAACAATGCTTGTTCTGGGGAAAGACATGGCAGACTACAGGCAGCCTGCATCATAAATCGCCATGGCTAATTTAAACTAAGGTGAGCACGGGCGTGCGGTGGCTCCTGGCATTTGAATGCACTGTTTTATATGAGCATGCTATTACTCAGGAATCTCCAGCACCTCTGAGCTCCAGGGGCACAGGTTACTGTGCACATCTGTGTGCATCTGTGTCTGCAACACAAATACATATGTGGGGACACTGGGGAGACTGAGAGATAGGGGAAGAGGACCGGGCTGGGGAGGGTGTGCTAGAATCAGAAGGCTCTACGACCATGACGTGATGCTTCTGTCTCCAAACTAGAGAAGGGTGGGGGCCTGAGTCTCTGTGCTGCTGCCCACCAGGAGCCCCAAATACAGACTGCATGGTGCTGCCAGATCTAATGGAATGTTTCAAAGTGGGCTGCAGTGGCAGAACATCAGGCAGGCTGGAGGGGTCCATGGCTGAGGCCGTGCTGACACTGGGGCTGTGAGAAGGGCCTGGGCAAAGGGGAGGTCCCGCTGGAGCCAGCGGGAGGCCCCAGGGAGGGAGAGGAAGGGGCGGTGGTGTCCACGGAGGGGACAGTAACATCTGACACTGGCTAGGGCAGCAAGACTGTGGGTGTGTTGGCTGAGAGCCTGGCACTGGCGGCAGAGGCTGCAGTCTGCACAATGGGGAAATGGAAGGATCCGAGGTGGGAGGGGAGGTAGGTCCCAGAGGAGGGGACGGGAGATTGGATTCCATGCACCTTGGGTTTGGGGACTCCGTTCTGGAGGTTCTGGGGGTGGTGGGGCAGGCAGACCTGGAAGCTGCTGCTGCTCTGCCTGAGGGCGTGAGGCCCTGGGATCCTTCCTTGCAGTCCTCACGTGAGCTTCCATTTGATGGGGTGGGGTGGGGAATGGCTGCCCCAGCTGAAGGAGCAGCAAGGCTGGCGTTGCTGTCACGACGCCATCCTTGACTGGAGCAAGGGCTGGAGCAGAGGGTGTGAAGAGGGGCCTGAAAGGGGCTCTGAAGGGGGGAGGGGAGCACGGGTGCCTCACTTCCTCCCAGACACAGGATGCACATAGGTGGCTAATCCCATAGACTGCAGCAGGGTCTTGGGCCCAGGCAGTCCTGCTCCCTCCTGAACCTCCTCTGCTGTGCATTATTGCTGGGCACTGTAGGTGCAGCAGGAGGAGCAGTTCCTGGGGCAGGCAGAGGACAGGGCAGAAGGCGACGTGGTGCTGCAGTCCCAGAGAGCCTAGGACTCACCCCACAGTGCACTCGGGTGCTCTGGAGCATTGGTTCTTTTTCCCAGTCTTTGGAAGTGATGCAAAGACCCAGCTCCATAGGTGGGGCAGCATCAGAGGTCCCCCCGTCCACATGGCTGCACAGGAAACTTGGTTTCTCAGAGCCTAGGATTGTCAGGTGTTGTTTCACAGTTCCTTAGGGGTACTGTCAGGCCAGTTGTTGAATCTACTTTGTACACCAGGTTTTTCTCTGGGAAACCTCTGGGGCCCAAGGAGACCAGGAGTCTTTTTTGAGGACCTGCAGGGCAGCCCAGAATGGGATGATGATGGACCCTTCCTCTGCAGTGGTGAAAACCTCAAGTAGAGCTCTATGAGATCCTGGCATCATTCCATTGGAGGCTGGAGTTTGTACATAAATGAGTCCAGTTCTTATTTCCGGCTTTGAGTTTGTTGCATGGACATTTCTCTGCAGTGCCCCAGGCCTGGGCACAAAGTATGACAGAGTTCCATGGGCCACCAGGGCCTCATTACAGACGGTACACCACCAGTGCCATCAAGGCCCCCTTCTCTGATGGTCCTGCTCCTCTATGACTATGGGGGTCTTATTCCACCCCAGCCATCCCTTTCCTACTCTCTCCCAGGCTCTGAACACAGTCTTCCCTGTGCATGTGTCTTGGGCACACCTGGGAGTTACAGGCTTCCAAAGAGTGACTTCCTGCTCCTGGGTCGAACAGGAAGTCAGTTTTCCTGGTGCTGTCTGAGCTGCAGGACATCTTGAAATTGTAAGTAGACAGCCCAGCCTCCTTTCATAGTGAGGCCTGCAGGCTGAAGTAAGGACCCCAGGAAAGAAGGCAAGGTCTGCAGGATCCTCACACTGACAAACCACAGAAACAAAGTCACTGGGTACTTGTGACATAGCCTGGAAGCTGGCCCAGGGGCATGGACAACTGTGGGTTGTTCTTGTTCACTTAGCTGGCATGGTGAGAGGGTGTGGTGAGCAAGCCCCGGGCAGCTGGGCCCTTCTGACAGGTTCTTGCCTAGGGAACTGCCCACAGGAGAGGTGGGAGGATGCCACCTTTGGACATCCAGCTGAACTCTGAGCATTCTCTTCAAGATGTTGACTGAGCCTCAGGGAAGGTCACTCTGTATGACATGTGGCTGAACACAGCTTTGAAACCTGTGAGCAAAGACCGGGTGTGCATGCACAGAATGCACTAACAAGCCAGGTGTGATGGTACACGCCTGTAATCCCAACACTTGGGAGGCTGAGGCAGGAGGATTGCCATGAATTTGAGGCCAGCCTGAGCTACATAGTGAGCTCTAGGCCAGCCTGAACTACAAAGCAAGACCTTGTCTCAAAAAAAAAAAAAAAAGACTGCACTAACAAGGGAACATGCGACAGGCTAAAGAGGAAGGGCTGCATGTGTGTGGTGTGTTTTCCAGCACAAGACGCTAGAGGGGCAGGAACAAGGGACTGGGCATGGCGAGTCTGTGGGTCTACACCCTGAACCCTCTGAAATATCTCATCTGCTGAGTGTTGAGGGTGATAAGCATGGGGAAGATAAGCTGGAGAGCAGGGCAAGGGCCCCTTCTTCCTGATTTGTGCCCCAGAGACTATGGGAGCACAATTTGGGACGGGGTTTCCAGCCAGAAGACTGGAGCTGCTGGGGAGCAGGGGGTTCCTGCCTGAGCAGGTCCTTCTTTGGATCACTGGGGAAGCTGCCCTTGGAAGGGATTAAGATAGTTCTTGTGTGACCCCTTGGTAGTTCTTGGGAGGAAGTTGTTATAAAAGCTGGAGCCTGGCCCCACCCATCTCCATCTATTCCTGTTTGGCAATGTAATCATTTGCTCCCACATACTCTCCCATCATTGGCACTGGCAATGAGGTAACGCATCCAAAGGCCAGAGCCTGCACCTTGCCATCTGTACTTGGAGCATCCAAAACCTCTTAACTAAATAAATCTTCCCTGTTGGTAAAGTTAGCTGTCTAAGGTAGTTCAAGATGGTGATGTAAAGCTCACTAATACAACTGTGTACTGTTTACAATTTTAAAACAAAAGTGCTACAGACATGAACACAGGAATTGCTTGAGCCTGGAGACCCCCATGGAAATGCAAATCTGGAATTGGCTAACTAGAGCCAATTGGTTCCACAGGCTAAGAGGGTGTGATTATTATCAAAAAGTAAGATGCTGGCCTGATGCAGGGGTGCACACTTGTAATGTCAGCTATTTGGGAGGCTGAGGCAGGAGGATCACAAGTTTGAGGCCAGCCTGGGCAAGTTAAATTAGCCTGGGCAGTCAGGCCCGGTGATGGACACCTGTAATCCCACCATTTAGGGATGGTGAGGCAGGAGGATTGCAAGTTTGAATCCTGCCTGGGCAAATTAGCAAGACCCTGTCTCAAAATTTTAAAATAAGTAAAAAGGGCTGGGGATGTAGCTCAGTGGTAGAGCATTCCTGTTTTTGATTCCCTAGTACCATAAAAATGAATGGGTGGGTAGATGGATGGATAGATAGATGATAGATATAGATAGATAGATAGATAGATAGATAGATAGATAGATAGATAGATGATAGATGATAGATGATAGATGATAGATGATAGATAGCCAGACAGAGTGGCTAGGAATGTAGTTCAGCAGTGGAGTGCCCTGGGTTCATCCCCAGTACCACTGAAAAAAGTAAGATGCTGGTTCTAGAGATCACATTCCTTTAAAGGGGAACAAAGTACCCAAGGAGGGCAAGGCTTGAGGGCACCAAGAGGCCACTTCCATAGAACAGTGTGAAAGGCCTAAAGACTGGAGGTGGCCTGGCTACTTCTAGCCACACTCCAAGAACTCAAAATCTAGAATTCTCACTTGAAACAGGGTCAGTTTCTCTACTCCCAGCCTGGTCCCTGGACCATGCCTGTCTCCACCTGCTTTGACCCCCTATGACCTGCTCCTGGGAGAGTGGACTTTCCAGTTCCCAGAGCTCCTGGATGTCTCAGATCCAAGGATACTGTGCCCATGTGAAGGACAAGAAGAGACTGGCAGCTCCTCAAGAGCAGGGCGGTTCTCTTAGTTCCCCGCTGCTACAGTTTACATGTTGAGTGTTCACCAGAGGTCCATGTGATAAAGGCTTGGTCCACACGTGGCACTGCTGGAGGCACTTCGGACCTTTAGGAGGAGAGGGACCCAAAGGGACTGCGGAAGCCTGGCCCTTCCTCTTTCACTTTCGTTTCCTTGTCATGAGGTGAGCAGTTTTCTGTACCATGCACTTCTTGCCACTGACATCTGGCACTCGTGGGGCATAACACCCATTTCATCATAAAGGTGCGTTATTGTGGGTGTATAATACACATGTATATTCTTTAGAATATCTCTATTGATGAATTATTAATTTTAATTTTATGAGTTTTATTAAACAATGAGTACTTAACAGGGAAAATATCAAAAAATAAAGTATTTTTAATAAATAAATAAATAAATAATTTTTAATATTTATCGAGTGAATAAAAAAGCATCAAAATTTTCAACATCAACTGTTTTTTGGTGTACAAAGTCTAAGCAATAACAACAGAAATAAATTCCTATTATGAACTACAATGAAAATACCAATAGAACTCTACAAAAAAACACTTTAATTATCACACCTAAGGCAGTCTTCACACATGACAACCCCATGTTCCATACACATGTATTGCTTACACTGACAGCACATGTGTTTTGCTTTCCTGACCTTTTTGTAGGACATACTTGACATCTTGCTGGTCTTGCTGCTTTGTCAGGAGGTTCTTAATATATTAGATAATGTGTAGTTAACAGGAACATAAAATACCAATAAAATAGAGTATTACATACTTTTGTTGTTGTTTTGTTTTGTTTTCGTCTTTTTGAGATAGGGTTTGCTATTCAGTTTAGGCTGGCCTTGAATTCACTTTGTAGCCCAGGCTGGCCTCAAACTCATAGCAGCCCTCCTGTCTCAGCCTCTCGAGTGCTGGGATTACAGGTGTGTGCCACTGTGCCCAGCTAAGTATTCCTCTTTTTTTTTTTTTTTTGTGGGTACCGGGGGTCAACCTCAGGACCTCGCGCACCAGCAGGTGCCTGTGCCGCTTAGCGATATCACTGGCCCTTTTTTTTGTATGTGGGTACTGGGAGTCGAACTTGGGCCCTCGTGCTTGCCAGGCAGGCGCTTACGCCACTGAGCCATCTCACCAGCCCCCCGGCTAAGTATTCTTAATATGTATTGCACGTTTAGAGTAAACATCAACATTTTCATATCAGCTGTGTACTTGCTTATAAAACCTAAAAGATAACATCAGAAATAAAAACCTATATGAACTACAGTGTAAATACAAACAAAAGTCTACCTCAGAAATAATCTTTGCTTCAACTGTCACAGCCAAGGCAGTCTTCACACATGACAACTGCATGCTCCAAGGACACGTCTCACGCTGACAGCACATGTGCTTAGCTTTTCTTTCCTAGGCAACAGGCCATTCTTGTCACCTGTCTTGTCTTCTTGCTTTGTCAGGAGCTTCCTACTATATATTGTACAATGGGCACTTAGCAGGAAAATAAGATACCAATAAAATAAAATATGTAATGAGTACTTAGAATAGACATCAGGCTGGTGAGATGGCTCAGCAGCATAAGCGCCTGCCTGGCAAGCGCGAGGGCCCGAGTTCGACTCCTGGAACCCACATACAAAAAAAGGGCCGGTGATATCACTCATGGCATGGGTGCCTGCTGGTGCGCGAGGTCCTGAGGTCAACCCCCGGTACCCACACACACAAA
Source organism: Erethizon dorsatum (assembly GCA_028451465.1). Classification (NCBI taxonomy): domain Eukaryota; kingdom Metazoa; phylum Chordata; class Mammalia; order Rodentia; family Erethizontidae; genus Erethizon; species Erethizon dorsatum. The sequence continues at coordinate 108,425,236 of CM051830.1, read as the reverse complement.
AAAGAATAGACATCAACGTTTTCACATCAGCTGTTTACTTGCTTACAAAAACTAAAATATAACATCAGAAATAAAAACCTATGTAAGGGCCGGTGAAATGGCTCAGCGGCGTAAGCACCTGCCTGGCAAGCACGAGGTCCTGAGTTTGACTCCCAGTACCCACATACAAAAAAAGGGCTGGTGATATCGCTCAGCAGCATGGGTGCCTGCTGGCGCGTGAGGTCCTGAATTCGACCCCCGGTACCCACACACACAAAAAAAAACCTATGTGAACTACAATGTAAATACAAACAAAAGTCTACCAAAGAAATAATCGTTGGGCTGGGGATATAGCTCAGTGCTGGGCAAGCGTGAGGTCATGAATTCGATTCCTGGCACCAAAAAAAATAAGAAAGAAAGAAAAGAAAGAATCTTTGCTTCAACTGTCACACCCAAACAGTCTTCACACATGAAAACTGCATACTCCATACACAGGTATTGCTTACACTGTTAACACATATGTTTTGTTTTCCTGTCCTTTCCTGTAGGGCACAGTTCACATCTTTTTGGTTTTCTTGTTGTCATATTAAGTCTTTGTGATGCTGCACCTGTCTGTTCACCTGTCAGCTCACCAGTGTGTGCCACAATTTTTTTGGGTAGTTCTCTGGGCAGAAACAATTTTGGTTTTCCTCTGCTGTAAATGATCTCTTATGAGAGATCATTCTAGTCCCAATCTCCTAAGAAAATTTCTCTGTGATATTTTGCACTTGTTATTTTCTTTGTAAACTATCAAACTATTTATGTCATACATGTTTAGGATCAAGTAAAACACAACCATTGGCCAATGCTTTGTGTTTCAAGTGACTTCACAGTTGATGCATAACTCATTAACAACATCTACTCTGCTTCTGGTTTTGTTGTAGGAAGTTACCATCTCAGGCTTCTGTTTTGTTGAAGTTTCCCTATCGATATTTCCATCACGGTGCAATATTGACATCAGCAGTACCAGTTTGTTTTTCTTTGTCATATATGAGGCCAATCTTATATCTTTCTGAAATCCAAAGATTATACTATACAATTCTCTGTTTTGAAATTACAACATTTCATTTGGAATTTCTGCTTTGTTCCTGCATACAATTCCTACACTAGTCAACTTGTGCTCTGTTAGCAAATGTAACATCAATTTGAAACTGGTAAACTAATTGTCAACTATCACATTCCAATCAGTTTGGGAGATGAGAGCAACTAGTTTGTTCACAACATCATTTGGTTTATTACTATATGAATAAGGACATGGTGGCTGAGTTTCAGAATAAGTTTCTAAATTGAAAGAATAATAAATATTGGCATCTACAAGGGCATACATTTTTATGCCATATTTTGAAGGTTTTTTGGGAATATACTGCCTGAAGCTACAGCAACAATGAATGCTGCAAGATGACCATCAATAGTCATGTATTCAGATGATGTGTAAATTGCTTGACAATTACCCATAAATCTCTCAAACCATGAGTGGATAGCAGCCAGATTATCAGTTGTTTTTCTTTTCTGGTGGGTGGTTTTGTCATCAAACCTTGGGCAATTTTGAAGGAAACTGAATCTCCTCAGTGTCATCATTATTCTACAAACCTCAAGCCCACACACATTGCTTTTCCGTAAGTCTTTTACATTCCTGTGATTACTATGAGAAAGCCCTGCTAAGTACAGCAGACCTATGAATGCTTTCAGTTCAGCTAGTAAGGTGTCACAATAAATACATTTTTGAGTATGGCTATTGCTGCACATAGAAAATTTTACTTGTATCTCAACATTTGTGTATTTCACAACACCTTGTAGCATTTCTTCTGTTACAAGTTCCAACATTGAATGGCAGTGCTAACATTCCATCCAATAGCTTTTGCCCCTGCCAAGATTATCACTATATTTTTGGACCTAGTTCTAACATTGGATTGTTCCATTTGGTTGTGTGACAATATTGTACCATTTCTACTAGTCAAATATGTATTCACAATGCTGTTTTCTTTGTCATCTAAATTAAGGAGTTTTGCATTCCCTGTGTCTGTATCAGTCTCTTCTTGCTCCACTTCACTGTCATAGGATCTCTGGCTCACATAGTCAAAATCAAAGTCATTATTGTCTTCATCATCCATGCATGAATGATCTGATGATTCACTTTTTTTTTTTTTAATGGGGGTACCAGGAACCGACCTCAAGACCTTGTGCTTGCCAGCAAGCACTTGTGCCACTGAGCGATATCACCGGCCATTTTTTTCCTTTATGTGGGTTCTGGGAGTCGAACTCAGGACCTCACGCTTGCCAGGCAGGTGCTTATGCCGCTGAGCCATCTCACTGGCCCTGATGATTCACTTTTGAGCCCCTCCCAAACTTGCAAATCTGGTTTTTCACATGCCATTGTACTGAATTGGGCTACTTCTACCAGAAAAATCAAAAGAAAACTTTTTAAAAAACAAATCCTAGTGCTTGCTTTGGCAGCACATATACTAAAAGCCTAAATGCACAGAAATTTAGCAATGAGCAAATCATGGGTAAAATTCACCTGTTGCTGTTTTAGATCTCCTGTATACACCTTGCCATTTCTCTGCCAAGTAGGTGAATTCACAGATGGGTTTTTGCTTTCCCCAGGCTCAGCTACAGTGAGTCATGCTCACATTCCATTTATGTTAAAATACATATTTACAGAACAGAAGAGTGGGTATATTTTACCCCGTGATACTCAGGCAAACATATGCAAAAACTGTTGGAGCATTATGTGGGTAGAAATCCCAGTTTGACACTTTTGCACATATGTACACACCTTGCCATTCATCACACCAAGTGGGTAAACATGAAGATTGCTTCCTGTATCCCCCAGGCACAACTACTGAGACTACAGCCAGCTATTGTTATGCTAAAGTAAAAATTTACAGTAGAAAAGCATGGGATGGGTTGTCATAACCTAGTGCTTTATAGGTCCAGCCAGTCAAGGACTAGAACCTCCAAAGCCATGAGCCCAAATAAACTTTTTCTTTTTCTTTTTATTTTATTTTATTTTTTTTTTTTTTTTTTTTTTTTTTTTTGAGACAGGATCTTGCTATGTAGTTCAAGGTGGCCTGGACTCACTATGTAGCCCAGGCTGGCCTCAAACACATGGTGATCCTCCTGCCTCAGCCTCCCGAGTGCTGGGATTACAGGTGTGTGCCATCATGGCTGGCTTTATTATAGTAAGCTTTTTTTTTTTAAACATTCATTATATCTTTCCATCATCCCTTGTATGAGATATAAATGAATTTTATGTTTAGACTTGGGTCCCATCCCCAATATATTATATGTATGTAAATATTCCAAAATCTAAAATTTCAAACACTTCTAGTTCCAAGTAGTTTGGATAAGAGATACTCAACTTGTACTCTAAATGCAAATATATTAATATTAAAACAAAGATTAGATAGTCATAAATACTACAACCCTCTCTCAATGGCTGCTCCCATGATTGCAGCTGGTGCTGATTATTTCCACTACCTGATCTGGATTTTCTCTGCCTGCAGCAGGCACCTCAGCAGATCAGAGCTGCCTGTTTGCTGGGGTTATCCAAACCCTCATTCCCAAGGACCTGAACTACTCTTGCTCTTATCTGAAATAAACAGTTGTTGGCAGCAGCTGCTACCACCGGGGTACTCAATGTTCCCAATATATCCCCCACAGCCCCCACTGTGCAGCAGCTCCCAATCTCCCTGAAAGTCGAGCTCCATCACCCCATGTCTCTCGTTCTCTGGCATGAGAAGCCCAGAGGGGCCAAAGGGTACCCTCTCACCATGCCCTGGTGGAAGCATTCCTCTTTGTGGAACTCAAACCTTTAAACCACCAGGGCCCAAAGTCGCCTGGTTGGGAAGCGACTTTTGCTAGTGGATTTCTGGGCCTCTAAATCCTGGCTAGGCGTAAAGTGGCACCCCAGGACGGTTGTCAGGTTGTGTCTGTACACTGATTTCTAGCATCATTACATTGTACCCCAAGCAAAATCTGTACTTCAGCCCTTTAGGCCAGCATATATGCCCTTCTTATTCCTGTTTAACTTTTTAAAAATTTATTACATAGCACACACAACTATCCCCCTAACTTCAAAGACAACCCATTATTCCTACCACTTTCTTAAGCAGCTCTGGAAATCTTCGTGTCTTTAGTTGCGCTGTCATAGCTGCCTTGATGTCCTGAATTAATTCAAAATGTTTACCTTTCATGGTCATTTTGACTTTGGGGAAGAGCCAGAAGTCACACAATGCCAGATCTGATGAATAAGGTGGTTGAGGTAGCACTATAATGTTTTTGAGAGCCTGCCTTTCTGTTGGAGAGCTGTTGGCAGCAGCATTCACCAATTTCTGGTCATACCTTGTAAAGGCATTAAAAATAACTTCCAGAACTGCTTCATAAAGTGGCAGAAACAGCAGGTGTAGTGGCATATGTCTGTAATTCCAGCACTCTGGAGGCTGAGGCAGGAGGAACTCGAGTTCAAGGCCAGCCTGAACTACATAGTCAAGATCTTGTCTCAAAAAACAAAATAACAGGCCGGTGAGATGGCTCAGCGGCGTAAGCGCCTGCCTTGCAAGCGCGAGGGCCCGAGTTCGACTCCCGGATCCCACATACGAAAAAGGGGCCGGTGATATCGCTCAGCGGCACGGGCGCCTGCTGGCACGCGAGGTCCTGAGGTCGACCCCCCGGTACCCACAAAAAAAAAAAAAAAAAAAAAAAAAAAGTGGCAAAAATGATGTGATATGTATGTTTGAAGCAAGGGGAAGTGGGGAATATTTTGGTATGTCTTTTCCTGCAATACATTTTTAATTTAATCATTCACTGTATATTTTGCTCACACCCTGTATACTTGAAAAGAATGTATACTTTCGCACTTAGATCATACTTTGTTCCATGGATGGCCATTAAATTAACCACCTTATTCAAACATTCTCTTACCTTTTTCATTCATAATTATCTCATTAATTACAGAGCTGTGTAAAATCTGGTAGCATCCATGCATGGACAGGAGTCCCCCAAGCTCAGCCTTCTGGAGTCTCACAGCTGGAATATCGCTCTCCTGGGCAGGTTTGGGCTCGGGGTTCGCAGAATGGCCAAGGCAAAGAGGAGGAGACACATGAGCCCCAGGCAGGGGTTTGTGGTCCTGCTACCCCAGCTCAGCCCCCAGCCAGGCTCAGGGCACCGCCTGCTGGCCTCCTGCCCTATATCAAACACACACCCTGAGGGACAGCACCCAGGTCAAAGGCAGAGAGGGCACTGTTCTTTGTCCTGTTCTCATTTGTCCCAATAGATCCATCAGGTCTTTTCCTCCCTCTCTCTCTTTTACTCCCTTTTGCCATGTACTATGGGAAAATGAGCTCCTGCCAGCCTTTTCCACTGAGAAAGCGAAATGACAAGGTCTCCTGTTGTCATCTTGTAGTTAACTCCAAGCTCTTCCCACCCCACTCTTCTATGAGCTGAGCTTCTATGGAAATTCTTGCTGCCCCCAGCACCCATGAAGGAAACCAAGGGCAAGACAAACCTTGACCATTGTGAGGGTCTGGCTAGGCCTGGGAGCTTCTTGCTGAGAACTAGGTTTTAGAGGACAAGGGCTCAGAGAAAATCATGGTTGAAGCGTTTGGGGAAAAATTGTTTTTAGAAAAGATGCAAACATGTCAAGTGTTTCAATGACAACATGAAAGCATAATAGTGAGACACAAAAAGATAGGGTTGGACCTTCTGTATTTTCTCATTCTTCACTAACCACAGTGCTGGCTGTGACCCCAAACTTGCCCTTCTTCCTTGGTTCAAATGCACCTGACACCCAGAATACAGCACAGGACCGAAGAGGAGGGTGGGTGTGAAGGCCACCAGGCCTTCTCAGAGTAGTTAATCTGGGAATAGGATCTCCTCCACCACTTTCACCCCATGGTCCTTCAATGGCCAGGAGTGGAGCTTCTCAAAGGGCATCCTTCCCGCCACAGGAAGGCGTGCTCAGGGAACACAGTAGCTGTGTGTGGCTGGAGCATGGAGGACATGGGGGTGGGGCGGGGTAGGGTCGAATCAGAAAGGACTTGCAGATTGGTCTGGAAACTTAGGTTTCCAAAGATTTAAGGGTGTGTTTGAGGGATGGGTGACCCCATCAGACTTGCAGAATGGAAAGAGTGCTCAGGGTACCAAAAGGAGAAAAAAAAGATGGAAGGGAAATCGGGTGGGGGAGGAGGCTGTGCACCAGGCCTGCAGAGGGATGACACAGCTTCAACTAAGGCGGGCACAATCAGATGAGAGGAGCAGGCAGTGTCGGGAGATAACAAGGAGCAGGACTGGTGGGAAAGGACAAATGAGAAGGCAAGGGAGGAAGGTGTGTCTGGTCTCTAGCTTGAGATCAAAAGACTGGAGAAAAGAGAAGGCAAAGAGTGAGATGCATCCTTGGGATGCAGAAGAGGGAAAAAGCTGCTTGTTCAGCAAATGCTGGTGGAGGGCCTGTGCCACAGCACAGCAGGGATTCAGTGCGCAGTGACACCTGCAGATCTTGCCTTCCGGGCCCCATCAGGCAGAAAGGAAGATGAGCAGAGAGTAAGCCCCACACTGGGTGCTTCCAGAGTGGGCCACAGATAGGCGGGAGAGGCTTCAAGCTTTAAGACTCCCATTTTTAAGACCTGGATACAGTCCCAGCAGCCTTCCAGCCTCCCCTATGAGCCCAGGACAGTTCTTCCTTTTTTGGGGTGCCCAAGATCCTGGGAAAGGCCCGTCTAAAACCACACAAATTGCCTTTCCCTTTTCCAGAAAATGAGACCACATGAGGGTTCAGTAAGGAGCACATTACTGTTTGGCTACTTGTGATGCCCTCTCTCATTTTTGGAGTTTAAGGAGCTGGAAGACTTGAATGAGGTGCAAAGGGGAGAAGCTATGATGCTTCTGGCCATCTCCAGGGGAAGGACAAGCTAGCCTGGCCACAGGCAGTGACAGGGAGTGCAGGGTTTTAAAGCCAGCCAGAGAAGGGAGAGGAGGAGAGAAGGGAGGGGAGGGGAAGGGGAGGAAGAAAGAAGGGGGGAGGAAGAGGAGGAAGTGGAAGGAGAAGGAGGAAGAGAAAAGGAGGAGAAGGGGGGAGGAAGAGGAGGAGAAGGGAGGTCCGCAAGACCCAGGTTTGGGAGGCTCTCACAAGCGCCTTTCAAATGCTCACAGACCACCAACAGATGGCACCCTAGACACCCCTCACATGTTCAACCACCAGCAGGAGGCAGGACAGATGCCACCTGACTGCACAAAAGCAGAGAACAGTTGAGGGGGGTGAACATCAGAGTCTCCAACACTGCTCCCACCCCCAGCATTCTGAAGATTTGGCGAGTGTTTGGCCTTTGTGTTGCAGAAGGGACAATCCACACAACGCATCTTGGGACAAGATCCTCTGCCACCAATTTCCCACTCACCAGACAACTTTGACTTGCTATCAGATACTAAAGATTGGGTAGTTCTCCCAGAAGAAAAGGGGTTCTCTTTCCCCATTCCCAGAAAACTGATGCATCCTGGCACATACATCCAGCTTATATGGTGTTGGTAGAAATCCACTTGTCCCCAAGCGCCAAGCAACTCTGAGTGGAACTGAGGCCACTTGATTTTCACCTTGGCCTGTGATGACTGAATGTACATGTCACCTCTGAGAACTCCTGGCAGCAAATGGCCGAGGCTCTGGCATAATATCCAGAATTGTTCCCCTTGGCTGCTGGGTAGACGACACTAAACCACTGCACACCTTGAGCAACTCATCGACTTCAGTTTCCCAATCTGCAACCAGAGAGGCCACAAGTGACCATCTCAAGCCTTCACAGTGGTGAGCTCTCTTCCCTCCCTCAACCCCCAAAGCAGACATGGGCAGTGTCTTGTGGGTGTGAGGGACAGTAACATGGGGAGGGCTGGCCAGGGACAGACAGGTGACCAGACCTTCAAAGGATTGTACACGTTCACTCAGGGAGGATGGGATGGATCTGTGATCATGTTCTTTGCTGCATCTGGCTGTGTTTTCTAAAAAGTAAGGCATAATGTAACATTCTAAGTTATGTTGAAAGAACTTCGGGAGTGATTAAGAACAGAAATTTTAAGAAATACTTCAGGTCCGGGGGTGTAGCTGAGCGGTAGAATGTGTGCTTAGCTTGCATAAGGTCCTGGGTTTGATCCCTAGCATCACACACACAAAAACTTCAAAATACTAACAGTGTGGGCCGGTGAGATGGCTCAGCGGCTTAAGTGCCTGCCTTGCAAGCGCGAGGGCCCGAGTTCGACTCCCGGAACCCACATACGAAAAAGGGGCCGGTGATATCGCTCAGTGGCACGGGTGCCTGCTGGCGCGCGAGGTCCTGAGGTCGACCCCCGGTACCCACAAAAAAAAAAAAAAAAAAAAAAAAAAAAAAAAAAATACTAACAGTGTGATAAACAATTGTACCTCATAATTTGCTAAACATGTTGGTACTCCTTACACCTCTGAGCCCCACAAATCTGAGATGCCTCATTCCTCCATGTTACAGCTAAGGACACTGAGGCCATGGGCTACGACTTGAAGAGTTGGGGGCACAGTCTGGCACTGACCCCAAAAGTGGTGAGAAGCAGACACAGGGAATAGCAGGTGAGCCCAATGGCAGACCTCTAGTCTACCTAGAAATGACACTCCATATGTGGTTAATGACTCATAAAAATGGGCAGAAAATAAGCATGGCCTTTTTGGGTTAAATGAGTTAACACATACTAAAATATTAAAGTTAAAATAAACGCCTTGCTCAACAATAACATTAATAACATAATTTTATATAACAAGAAAAATTCATACAAAGAACCAGAAAATGAAGTCTAACAATTTGCTGCTTATAAGTTACAGATAAATAGCAAAATATATACACAATGTAAAAAGCAAAATGCTGAGCTAAACTTGAGAAAAGCAAGAGGTTTCAATAATGATATTTGGAAAAGAGAAGCTTAAGCTAGAAGCATTAAGAAGCAAAAGGGGGTACTAAATGGCACAGCCTTTCAATACATCACTATTAATATATATGCCCCACAGTTTCATATTTACTTATACTCTGCCTGTTTTGCAAAGAGGATTTGTGAAAACTATACCAACACAGCAACATACATGAAAGAAAAACAGAAAAAAAAAAGGGTTTTTTTTTTTTTTTTTTTTTGGTACTGGGAATCAAATTCAGGATTTCACACTTGCCAGGCAGGCGCTGTGCCACTGAGCTATGTCCCCCACCCAGAAACAGAAATTTAAAGTGAAATAGAAGCCAGACCTAGTGGCCCATGCCGATAGTCCTAGCTACTTGGGAGGCCGAGGCAGGAGGCTCACCTGAGTCCAGGAGTTCAAGGGCAACCTGGGTAACATAACGAGACCTTCCAACCACAAAATAATAATAATAATAAAATAAAATATAAAACTGAAATAGAAACAAACAAAAGGACAAACACATACAAACTCAGACTATAATTAGATCAGGTAAGTAAGTGTTAACTATTTTGGGGACACAGAGCCCTTATAAAAATATGAATGTTACATTCATTGATGCATAAATCCACACATCTTGTTCCACACCTATGCACGCATAACCCCTAAAACCCCTATATGCTTAGTCCAAGGGAGTCTTTAGATCCCAGGTTAAGAACTTTGAAAGAAAGGAAAGTTAGAGTATAATTAAGTAATTTTAAAAATTGAGTTAACAAATAAAACTGATGGAATATAAACTTTTAAGAATACACACATTTTATCAAAGCTGATAATGTTTTCTGGCCCAAAGAAGTTCTGTAGACACCTGAAAATGTTGATATCATAGTACAAGAAGTAAGCAGCAATGACCTAAGCATTCATTCCTTGGAAATATTCAAAAGCAACACTTGGGTCAAAAGGAAATTCCCAGGACTCTAAAAACAAACAAAAAACACGTAAAAATTTATGAAGACCAGATAAAGTTGTAACTAAGGGAAAAAACCATCAACCAAAATACCTACATTCAGTAGCAATACTAAAAATATGTTTAACAATTTCTAAATCTTAAAAAGTATTAAGCCAAATGGGGGGAGGGACAGATACATTTTGACAAAACAATTAGACTGGCAAACAAAAATCAAGAGTTGGGGGCCGGTGAGATGGCTCAGTGGCGTAAGCGCCTGCCTTGCAAGCGCGAGGGCCCGAGTTCGACTCCCGGATCCCACATACGAAAAAGGGGCCGGTGATATCGCTCAGCGGCACGGGTGCCTGTTGGCGCGCGAGGTCCTGAGGTCGACCCCCCGGTACCCACAAAAAAAAAAAAAAAAAAAAAGAGTTGGAGTTTTATAACACTCAAAAACATCTAAGTAAAGCACTGCTGGATAAAGGAAAAAATGTAAAACAGTAAAAACAAAAGCAAACAACTCAATTAAAAGATAGTAAAGAGCCAGGGTGTAGGTCAGGGGTAGGGTGCTTGCCTAGTATGCTTAAGGCCCTGGATTCCATCCCCAGTGCTGCAAACAAAACAAAACAAAATGATGATTAAAATATTACCAGAGACCATCTTTTATAATTTTACACTGAGAATCTAAATAAAATGAGATTTCTTTTAAAAATACATAGTAAGGGGCCGGTGAGATGGCTCAGCGGTGTAAGCGCCTGCCTGGCAAGCACAAGGGCCCGAGTTCGACTCCCGGGAACTCACATACGAAAAAGGGCCGGTGATATCGCTCAGCGGCACGGGCGCCTGCTGGCGCACGAGGTCCTGAGGTCGACCCCCCGGTACCCACACACAAAAAAAAAAACATAGTAAGAGGGCTGGCGATTTAGCTCAATGGTGCAAAACCTGCCTGGCAACCATGAGGTCCTGAGTTCAATTCCCAGTACCCAAAAAAAAAAAGAAAAAAACATAGTAATAGTGAAAGAGTTTGAACAAAAGGAAGTAGGCTCTGCTCATACTTCCCAAAAAAGTACCTGCTCTTAACCATTTTTATGTAAGAATCTGTTAACCATTGGGGGAAGGAGTAGTCTTCACCCCTATTATATAAAAAGAAGGGAGGGAAGAGGAGAAGGAAGAGGATGAAGAGGAGGAGGAGGAAGAAAGTGCACATTGCAAAACATGAAAACAGCAAGTGAATCATAAGCCAGGCACAAACAGACATGGCATCCAGCAGGAGCCGCCCTGCACTCCATATTCATGTCCATCGTGTCCAGTTTCTTCAGAGGGAGTAAGTCAGATTGGCTGAAACAAGTTCACATGCAGAAATGCTCCTGAAAGTTGGCTTTAAGGAGAGTACCGACATGTGCAAAGTGATGCTTTAAAAATCAACACTGGACATGATAGTACAGGACTGTAATCCTAGCATTCTGGGAACCAGAGTCAAGGATCACAAGTTCAAGCCCAGCCTGGGCAATTTAGTGACTTAGCCAAACCCTGTTTCAAAATAAAAAACGAAAAAGGAGCTGAGGATGTAGCTTGTGAGAAGGACCTGGGTTCAATTGCCAGTACTGCCAAAAAAAAATTTAAAAATCACCTTGAGCTGGGTACAGTGGCACATCCCTACAATTCCAGCAACTCAGGAGGCCAAGGCAGGAGAATCACAAGTTTGAGGTCGGCCTGGGCAACTTATGTGAGTATGTTAAAATAAAAAGGGTTGGGGATGTTGTTCAGCGTGGTATAGAGCCTCTGGGTTCTGTCCCTAGAACCACCAAAAAAAAAAAAAGGCAATTTGGCTGGGGTGTGCAGAAAGGGCAAGGAGGGAAAGATAAAGGTAGGTGACAGATGCTTGCTGGATAAGGACAGGCCTACCCAAGACTGAGATGGAATGGGGGCAGAGGGGATGAAGAGGTAGATCTTTCAGGGACCCTACCTAATGGCACCTGCTATCCCAATTGAGTCTTGGCACTCTCTCTTCACTCCTGATAAATGACTGAAGACCCTGTGTATTAGTTGCCTGCAACAGTGCCCAGGGCCACCCATCAGGTCCTGGGATTCCACAATCCAGCTGGTCATACCGTGGGTTCCAAGGGACAGTGGGCTGCTGGAAGTAGCCAAGACTCCTACTGGGATCTCTCCAGCCCATTATATCCATGATTCAAATTCTCTGGCCTAAGCCAGGTGTGATGGCACACACCTGTAATCCCAGCACTCAGGAGACTGAGGCAGGAGGATTGCCACGAGTTCAAGGCCATTCCAAACTACATAGCAAGACTCTTTTTTTTTTTTTTTTTTTGTGGGTACCAGGGGTCGAACTCAGGACCTCGCGCGCCAGTAGGCTGAGCAATATCACCGGCCCTTTTTTCGTATGTGGGTTCCCAGGAGTCGAACTCAGGCCCTTGCGCTTGCCAGGCAGGCACTTATGCCACTGAGCTATCTCACCAGCCCAAGACTCTTGTCTCAAACAAAACAAAAACAGAAAAACAAAACCTCTGGCCTATCAGGTCTCACTTAGGAACAAATATGGCTTTTTCATGTTTATTTGTCAAAACTATATACCACACCATGCTTCTGACCAGCTGAAATGGCCATATCACCATGATGCATTCATGTGATTCCAGACATAAAGTCTTGGAAAACTTTAAAACAGCCCCGACTGCCTCTTTCTCCACTAGCTCTGAGGAGTTTGGGCAGCACTAAAGAGACTCCTCACAGGGCGGGGGATGTAGCTCTGTGGTAAAGCACTTGCCTAGCATGTGCAAGACCCTGGGTTCAACTTCCAGCACTGCAAAAAGAGAGAGAGATCCTCTGGCCTGGGACAAATGCTTATCAACTGGCAAGACAACTGTCACTGCCTGAGCCCACTCCCAGGGCCCAAGGGGTGGGGTCAGGAGACTGAGAGAACAGTCTTCAAGCTCTGCTATGTCAAAGTAAACAGCATGACACGGGAAGCTGTCGGGGATGCATGAAAGCCCAGCTCAGGGCTCACTGCCTCGCAACACGCTGTAACTTATAACCACCTAGGGAGCTTTAGAAACATGTCAGGGATCCAACACTAGCGATTCAGTTGGTCAAGATGGGACATGGTCAATGGCAATTCTTAACCCCCAGGTGAGCTACAGTTAGGAGGAAGGTAGGATAGAAAGATCACAGGGGCATGGATGACACCACTGCAGCAGGCGGCTTGGGCGAGTGTCTAGGAGGACACACCAGTGTGTCGGACACTTCTCTGGTTTGCAGGCAACATGCCTCACGGTAGGACAGGGGTCACTCAGGGTCTCCATCCTCAACCGCCACCCATGACTGCTCAGCTGTCAAAGCACTTTCACGTGTGGCCCCATTCTGAACAGAAGCCTTGCATCTACCCTTAGAAGTACTCGGTCAGGTCTCATCACTCATACAGGGAAACAGGGAAGTTGTGGGGCTTAGGTCACACAAGTAGGAGGAGGCAGTACTGGACTTTGCATCCAGACTTTTTTTTTTAGGATTGCACACTTTAATCTGATTGACATGGATGAAGTAGGGAGACCATGAAAGAAATTTAGTTTTAGCTCAGCTTTATGGATAACCAGATGCAATTTTTCTAAAAAGCACACTGAAGTTTTAAAAACCACTTTTATCAGAATACCTCATGAAACCATTCTATGTGTAATCCAGGAAACACACTATTTGCAGACTAGGAAAATCATGATTGAAACCAGACCTTCTGATTGAACCTTGGCCTCCTCCTCCAGATCACCTGCTTCCCACATCCCAATACCAAAGAGTAAAGAGAGGAATCTGTGTAACTGCCAGACCAGAAGCGGCCCTGCTGGCACCCAAGGCACACTGCGCTCTTGGAGCACTGGGTCTCAGGGAGGGGTTGCTCCTGAAGGGCACCAGTACCCAGCACCCAGCTGAGTCACAAGCATCAGACATCCTGTGACCACAAAAGGGCCAAACCTCTGCCCTCTTGCGATAGAGCCACTGACAGAATCCACTCTCAGACTAACCGGAGGGTTATGAGACCATGCCTAGGGGGTCACCACCCTCATCAACCCCCAAATCAGTCCCTCTAGACCCTCTTCTGCCCTGGTTACATGTTTTGGTCATCCCCATCGATGCCTAACCCAGGCAGATAATTCCGTTTTGCCTCTTTCATATCTACTTTTGAATTCGCTTTCTTCAGCTGACTTGGATTGTGAATGTGCTTTCTGTCTTCTGAAAGTGCCAGTCTGCTGCCTGATTTAAAGAGTAAATCTAAATTTCCTGGGTTTCTCTCTGCTTTCTGCCTCTTGACATATTCTTCTTCCAGACTCTCAGAAAAGCAGAGACAGGGAGAAACAAAATCTCATCTGTAGGCTTGGGAGTCAAATGTGAGATAAGAAAGCTGAAAGCCAGCTCTCTCTGTGGGCTCACCTCCCCTGTGCCCCTTCCCTTCCACCCAGGAAATCTGCTGAGACCATGGTGCCACACGGGGGCTTCCTGATGGCGTGGATGCTCAGGAGGGCCCTGCTGGAGGGTGTCCGCCCGGCAAGGTTATCAGGGAAGCAGGTGGGGTCTTAGAGACAAAGTGACATGGACATGGACTCCTTCTAGCAAAGGTTTCCAAGCTGTGGTAGGGCTTCCCCTTCTAGAGCTTCTCCCCAGCATGGATCTTCTGATGCCGGATCAGGTGTGAGCTCCCTCGGAAGGATCTGCCACATAGATTGCACACATAGGGCTTCTCCCTGGTGTGGGTTTTATAATGCTCAATGAGAGCGGACCTGTGCCGGAAGGCCTTGCCACACTCACAGGCATAGGGCTTCTTGCCAGTGTGGATCCGCTGGTGCTGAATCAGCGCAGAACTGTGGCAGAAGGCCTTGCCGCATTGACAGCACTCATAGGGCTTCTCCCCAGTGTGGATCCGCTGGTGCTCAATAAGCGAGGAGCTCTGGCTAAAGGCCTTCCCACACTTATGGCACTTGTAGGGTTTTTCGCCAGTGTGGGTCTTCCGATGTTCGATGAGGTTGGAGCTCTGGCTGAAGGCCTTTCCGCACTCTTCACATTTGTAAGGTTTCTTCCCTGTGTGAATCCGTTGGTGCCGGATGAGGTGGGACCTATGACAAAAGGCTTTTCCACAGAGATTACATTCGTGGGGTTTCTTCAGGGTGTGGATTTTCCGATGCTGACTCAGGCCTGAACTCTGGTTGAAGGACTTCCCACATTCCTTACACTGATAAGGTCTCTCTCCTGTGTGAATTCGCTCATGTTTACGGAGGCTGGAGCTGCGGCTGAAATCCTTCCCACATTCCCTGCACTCATAGGGCCTCTTCCCAGTGTGGATTTTCTGGTGCTGCGAGAGGGCTGAGCTCTGGCGGAACGCCTTCCCACACTCCCGGCACTCATACGGCTTCTCGCCAGTGTGGATGATCTGATGGCGGAGAAGATGAGAGCTCTGGCTGAAGGCCTTGCCACACTCACAGCACTCATAGGGCTTCTCCCCAGTATGGATGACCAGGTGTCGCAGAAGGTGTGAGCTCTGGCTGAAGGCCTTCCCACATTCGCGACACGCATAGGGCTTGGCTGGCTGTGGGGTTCTGTGAGGTGCATTATATCCCAAGTCCCCCCTGCCTGCTTCTTCATGAGCTTGTGGACTGCACTCTTCACCGTGGATGATCTGACACACACTGATATCAGGCTTCTCGAGAAAGGCTTGGCCAAATATCTCCCCATCCTGGGGTCTGGCTCCTGGGAGGATACTCTGAGGCTGAACAGGGCTTGAACAGAGACTGAAATTGCCCTCGTAATCATCACGTTCCAAGTCTTGCTCCCCAAGAGGGATCTCTTTGTAAATAACAGCCATTTGTTCCAAACCTCTTTCCCGAAGAAAAGGGTCTGCCAGGTCTTCCGCTGGGAAAAGTTCTTGCTGTGTTTCTAACCCGTCCTCAAACACAAAGGTCTCGCTCAACTTGGTTGCTGGGGAAACCTCCATTGTGAATCTCAATCCCAATGACTGTATGTCTTTAAAAACACTCTTCTTTGAGCTCTATTCACTGTTCTCATAATCTGGAAAGAAAACAAGGGATGTTGTCAAGTCAGTAACTCGAGGATCTCATAAGATGCCTCCTTCCCATGTTAGAATCCATGGCAGAAAAGAACAAATGAGTTGGGCGTGGTGGCATATGCCTATAACCTCAGCAGTCTGGGAGGCTAAGGCAGGAGGACTCTAAGTTCAATCCCAGCCTGGGAAACTTAGCTATTTAACAAGACCCTGTCTCAAAAAATAAAAAGTTCTAAACTGGGCATGGTGGTACATGCCTATAATCCCAGCACTTGAGAGGCTGAGGCAGAAGGATCTCTGAGAGTTTGAGGCCAGCCTAGGCTACATAGTGAGTTCAAGGCCAGTCTGAACTATATAACAAGACCTTGTCTCAAAAAAACAAAACAAAAAATAAAAAGGTCTGGGGATGTAGCTTAGTGCAAAGCCCCTGGGTTTAATTCCCAGTACTGCACACAAAAAAAAAGCAAGAAAGAAAGAGAAAAGAAAAGGCTAAATGAGTACACTATAAAACAGCTTTGGCCTTGAGATAATCCCAAATGAATTAGAGTCAAATTTCATTCACAAGAAACAACCAGAAGGAACAGACAAAATCAAGTGCCATATCAGGGAGTCTAGACTCAGACTGAGAGGGTTCACAAAGGTGGGCTAAAATAGGAAGTGGAGCCATTGTGGAAAAGAGGGCAAGCCTCTGGTGACTGGATGATGCTGGTGGTAGGATTTTGGGGAAAGACAGAGTACAGCAGCACCACTTCCGGCAGGTACCCAGCCGGAACTCTAGTGTCAGCCTAGACCCTCTCATCCTTGCCCAACCCAGCCTGTCCTGTCCACTTCCTGAAACCACATGCAAGGTGTCTCTACTTTTTGTCCTCACAGCCACTGTGCAGCTCAGGCCTCAAGGCAGCTCCCCAGGATTTTTTTCAAAAATCACCTCTTAACTGGCTGCCTACCTCCAACTGCTACCTTTCCATGCTCTATACTGAGACAAAAGTCAAATACCCAAACACAAGCTTGATCTTATAATTTTCCTTCTTGGGATCTTGCAACAGCTCAAATCTTTCCCATGTTCCTTCATACCCAACCCCTCCAGCTTTGTCTCCTGCCTCTGTCCACTACACACTAATCTTCTAGCTCAACAATTCATTTCTACTGATTTGTCTTCTAAAAGGTCCTTCCCCTGCCCTCAGACTGCAGCATGCTCATCTTTCCATACTCGGTCCAAATGTCCCTTAGCCTCTGCACTCTCAGACTCATGGACATCTTGGTGAGCTGAGGTATTGGTTGTATCCTGTCACAGCACTCACCATCCTGTATATTTAAAAGACTGTCCCCAACATTAGTCTCCCAGCTCCCTAAGAGCAAATTCTGTTCTCCTTCTATTGTGGAATTCCCAGTCCCCAGCACAACAGCACACAGTTGTTGAACAAGTGATCAAAGGGAGGAAAAGCCATTTGTTTGTATGCTATAACTATCACACTTTTTTCTTTTTTGTCAGTCAAATAATTGTTTAGGATATGTAAATGAAACAGACAAAAGCAGCACTGTTCCAGTGGAAGGGAGGCTGTTTTAACAGGGACAAGGAAAGATGCTAGAACACCCCATTCAGCCTTCCACTCTACTATAGTGGTCGCTGAGGAAGGCCCTCAGAGATCCATTCAGAAACTCCTGTGCTAGATGAAGAAGAAGTCCTCAAGTGATGTGATAATAACAATCCTTCATGTTTATGAGTACCTACTATGTGTTGGGCAGCACGAGAACTTCATAAACATATCTTTTTATTTATTTATTTACTGACTTATTTGAACAGGGTCTCCCTGTGTAGTTTAGGCTGGCCTTGAACTCGCAGTAATTCTCCTGCCTCAGCCTCCCAGTGGTAGAATTACAGGTGTGCACCACCACACCTGGCTCAGCCTATGCTTTTCAATCTCAAGTCCATTAACCTTCCATTTTCACCCAGGTTCTTCTCTTCTAGTTCCATCCCTTCTTTGTCTGGTTTACACCTCTCTCCTTAGTAAGTCCAACTGTGGGTGTCTCTTCAACTTGCCCACCAGCATCATGCTCCCTCACCTATTTGTCCTGTGGCAACTAGTTGCTGACTCCCAACATTCTCTGCCAATTCCTCCTAAGATGTTAAATGTTGGCCAGCAAAATCGTACAGCTTTGCACAGCACCATGACAAATTTCAAGTTTCCAATTTCAGCTAGGACCTCAGCATGCAGTGCTGGCATCCAATGACTTCCTTATTGCCAAATCCCTTTCTTCTTGGTCCTCACCTTCCCACCCAATCTGGCGTTGCTCACCAATACCTCCTTTTCCACACCCTACATTTCAGAAATTGCAAATTGGCAGCCTGAGGATCCTGCCACATAGACACGTTTGGTTTGGCTCTCAAAGAGTTGGGCTTTTACGTAGTTGCCAATATTTAAAATGCAGTAGGTTTCTGGCGTTGTCTTAAAAAACTGGAAGGCGTGACAATACGGCCCCACTTTTTCAACAATCCATGCTGCCTACCTGGATGTGGCAAGTTTTGAGCTTGCCCCTACAGCTCCCCCACCCTGCCCCCAATTTATTCCCTTGGTTTCTGAAAGCTCTCTTCTCAATCTCCATGCCTTCTGATCCCTCCTTCTTGGTGTGTGTGGATTGCAAATCTCCTCCACCCACCTGTTACATCCGGGTATTTCCCATGTTCTCTCCTTACAGATTTTCCATTCCCAATATATAGTAGCCCCTACACGCTTAAGTCTCCATTACGGATAAAAAGTTGCAATCGTCTAATCTGTTTCAACGTGTTAAATGTTTTTGGACGAAAAATCCACGGGTCTGGAACCCCATGCTTCCTATCTCACTCGGGGTCTTTTCCAGCTTTTCCTACATCCGTCACCCATCTTCCAAGGTGCCCCCCTCCAGGGCCCGGGCACTGGGCAAACCCTCAGTGTGATCAGGGTCTCCTGGCTAGAGACATGCGAGCAGCCGCAGACCCGCACACGCGGTCCAGATGGCGACGCGACGCCCCTACAGAATTCCCACCGACTGGGGACACCCCTACGAGGGGCCACCAGTGGGACAGGTGGTCAGGCGTACTCAGGTCACACTGGCGGACGTGCTGCCACTCACCTGAGCCGGGGCGGGGCGGTGCACCTGGGCTGGGGCGGGGCCGCGGGCGGGCGGGGCGTGGCCGCACCTGAGCTGCTCCAACCCGCGGTCTTCCCGGCCTCGCTCTTCGGCTGCAGCTGACGCGGAGCCCGCTGCCGCCAGAGTGCCCGGAGTCCCGCCCCCGGCCTGCGGGCACTTCCGGGACCGCTCTAGACCGCGCGGAGGTCCTGGCATCTCAGTGGTCCTACCGCGTCGGGCTGGTGGGCTCGTAAACTGCCCAGAAGCTAGGGAAAAGGGACCCGGATCAGAAAAGTCTCTGATGAGAGGAGTGCGACTGGCCATGGGGAAAACAGAGCTAGGCCACTATTGGCCGGAGTGCAAAGAACTGAGGCCAGGAAAGACGAGCGGGTCTAGACCGCAGGCACCTGCTGCCCCTGCCCGGGGGCTAAGTGTGAGACGGGGCCACCCGGAATCTGGGGTTTTCAGAAGAAGAGGAAGGGATCCCCTAAGTCTCCTGTTTGCATTCTCCCTCTTTCAAGGGTGACCCTGGTCCTCTCTCTCCTCCCCACTCCCACGGAGACAGATTGAGAGGTGTGGCTGGGAGTGTAGACAGGACCCTGGAGCCTCTGATTTCTGTGCGTCTGGGAGCTAACCTCCACACGTGAGGCGCTTCTTGAGGGTACCAGAAAGGAATAGGGATGTGCTTGTTTTGTATTTGTGCTGCTGGGGATATCCCAGGACTTCCTGCCCAACTAGGCAAGTGCTCTACCACTGAGGTACACCTCCATCCCAGCCTGGAGATGTTTTGGAATCCACACATGCCCTAGTTCCAGACACAGCTCTGTCTCTGATGGCAAGACTTGATCTTTCATCCATTTCTTTGCCCCTCAGGCCATGGCAGCTCAGGTGTGGCCATCCAGCCTGTGACAAAGCTTCCCCCAAGAGATATCAACCTAATCACAGGAGACCAATAGAACGCACCGGTGGGGAGGGATGCTATCCAGGCATTTGCCTACCTTCCTTCTGCACCTTCTGTCCTGGCCTTCAGGTGCCTCTCAGTTCCCTCCATGCTCCATGCCACCTACACACCTGCCTCCCTGCATCACCCATGGGGCCTTTTGCAGAGACTCCAGGTGGGAGGCAGGGGCTGCCCCTTCCACAAGCCAGCAGCCTTGGCTTTGTGGCGACCAGCCTCTCCAGATGTGTGAGCTTTGGACCGCAATCAGCCATGCAGAACTGGGGGCAATAAGGGCTGGTTCCTTTTTCTCCCCCACTAATGCCTCAGGTCACCGGAAGGCTAGGCCACCAGGCTGAGCCCCTGGGGCCCAAGGGCAAGGCTGGGCCATTCCCCAAGGGTCTCAGGTGCTTCCTCTTCAGCAACGATCCCACACACGCTCCCAGACCAACTACAGTCACTTTTTCAGCCAAGAACTCATAGCCTTCATAATAATATTGAATTTTATTAATCCATTGTACAGAGAAGGAAAGCAAGGATTGGAGAGAGAGGGGTATCCAAGTTCAGGGGAAGAAATAGGAGGCAGACAGGAGCTTTCATCCCATACTCCATCCCTAGGGACCAGAGCTGTAGCCAACAGAGCAGTAGTAATCTGCATCATCCTCAGGCTGCACAGGGCTGATGGTCAGGATACAAGCATTGTGGACCGCATCCTTGGCAGCTGAGAATCGGTCAGGAATATCATCAGGCCGGTGGAAGTCCTCCTCCGAATGGTAGTAGAGAAGGTAGCGGGGGGCACTACCTGCCCGCTGCTGGTACCAGGACACTCCATAGTCTGCAATGCTGGCATGCTGGGGGATGAGTGTGCAGGAGAGTTGAGCCACTTGGCCTGGAAAGACCAGCAGTGCATCCGGCTGGGCCAGGGCTGGCTGGGAGACTGAGAGATACAGACCCACTGAGGCCAGGCCTGGGTCCCTTCCCTCCTGCCCCTGCCTAGGAAGGCCTGGTCAAACTACAAAGAGATGCCCACTTCCATAGCCCTGTGCCATGGGATTGGCATTAGATGGGGCACAGGAATCCTGGTTCCATGTGACTTAGGTTACCTTCTCTAGGCCTCCATTTCCCTTTGTGAGTGAGGGCTTTGGAGTCAGTGATCCCTACATCACCATTAATGTCAGGTCCCCAAGAATCCATGTTCACTTGAACATAGAACTCGCACTCAGGGTTCTCCTACTGCCCACCTCCCTCTCTGCAGACCCTTTCCCCCTGAGTTTCATGACTCTTACAAATCCTGACTACAGGCTAACAAACCCCAGGAGACTCTTGGACTGTATGACCCATCAGGTCAGAGTCAGGCCACTGGCCACTGGGGATTTTCTTGGGGTTAGGTTGCTTTTGAGGCCCTGCGGGGTAGGGACCAGCCCAGGTGAGTTTCCCCTGTGAGAAATTAAGGTGTTAAGCTCTGTTCTCCTTAGATACCCCAAAGGGTGAGTCTGAAGGGACCTTAGTGATCTTTTCATTAACAAATGAAGAAACCAAGGCCCACACAGGGAAGTGACTTGCCCTAGGTCGGGGCAGAACTGCCTGGAGCCAGGTTTCCCTCTAACTCAGTCCCTCCCAGGACTCTCTTGTTTTTCCTCATTGATTTGCTTCTTTCCAGGGAACTTCTCAGGTCAGTGCAGTCCCCCACTCCACCCCTAGGTCAGCCAGGCTATGGGAGGGCTCACCTGCCAGGAAGGCTCCCATCAGCAGGAGGACCAGGCACTGGGGACAGGCCATAACCAGAGGCAGAGAGGCAGGCAGGGACATGTTCTCCTGGGCTATGCTCCGGGTGCTTAGGGGCACAGGACCGGGGAGGCTGCTAGATCACAAAAGGGCATGCAAATTAACCCATTGACTGAGGAAGGAGAGGTGTGGCTAGGGCCAACAGCCCGGCTCTATCTTTCCGAATGTCAAGGTCCTGGTACACAGGGCTGTGGGAGATCAGAAACTTGGAAGTCCTCAAGTGCAATTATAGCAGGAGGTTGAAATCCACTGTATTTTTTGTAGCACTGGAGATCAACTCAGGGCTTCAAACATGCCAAACAAATGCTATACCACTGAGCTATAGCCTGGCCCCAGAATCAACGTTTTTATTGAGGTGCAAGTGGAATATGGGAAAGTGCACAAACCTTAAGCATATAGGTCAGCAATTTTATATAACAAACATGTGCACGCACACAGAGAGCGCTGTAATTTCCATCTGGATCAAAATTTAGAACATTTCCAGCCAGGCATGGTGGCACACAAACTCTGGGAGGCTGAGGCAAGAGGATTACAAATTTGAGCCAGGACGAGCAACTTAACAACTTAGTGAGACCCTGCTTCAAAATTTAAAAATAAATCAAAAAAGGGCTGGGGATGTAGCTCAGTTCATTCCCAGTACTGGGAAGAAAAAAAAAAAAAAAAAAGAAAGAAAGAAAAGAAAAGAAAATGAAAGAAAGAAAGAAAAAAAAAGGAAGAAGATGAAGATTTCCATGTCTCCAGAGGCACCTCTCCCTCTGTTCTAGAGTAATACTCTCTACCCCTGCTATACCTTGAATCTAGAATGTCCCTCAAAGGCCTATGTGTTAAAGGCTTGTTCTCTAGTCCAAAAGCAAAAGGGCCAATCGACCATGAAACTTCCAGACTGTGGGCCAAAATAAACCTCTTCTACTTGTAAGTTGTTCATCTCAGGTCTTTGTTATAGCGATGGAAAGCTGACTAACATAATGCCGAAGGAAACCATCATTCTGCCTTCTATCACCTTAGATTAATTTTGCCTGCTCTAGAATTTCTATTATGAATAGAATGATAGCGTGTGTTGTACGTTTTGTCCCAACATTATGAGAGTCATCTACGTGCAGGCAACAATAGATAATCATTCTCATAGCTGTGTGTAATCAATTTTGTGACTACACCATAGCTAGCTTATCTATTCTCTTGTTACTAGACGTCTGGGAGCTTTCTACTCTCTGGCCAAGACCAGTGAACTGCTGTGAACATTCCTATAAGCGTCTTTTGGTGTACCTGTGTTCTCATTTTTGCTGGAGAGACACCCAGGAGTGGAACTGCCAGGAGGTAAGGAACATGTACACTTAGATTTACTAGACACCGCCAAGGTTCCCAATGTGGTTCTACCAATCTGCACTCACACTAGCAACATAAGACAGGTGTAGTGATATTAAATCCTCGCCAGCCTTGACAAGGTCAATCCTTTTCATTTGCCAGATGGAGGAAAGCTTAGGTGGTTTACACCTTGGGTTTGAATCCCGGCTCCTTAAAGTGCATGACTTCAGCCAAGTTACTTCTCCTGTGTGCCTTAGTTTCTTCATCTGGAAAATCAAGAATAGCACATTGGTAGCTAGAGGGTAGTGAAGATGCAAAGAGAGGATGCTGTCTTAGTCACTTGTTACTAAGACACAATACCCGAAACCCACGACTTAAAGGAGAGGTTTATTTTGGCTCACGTTTTCAGTCCATGGTCAACGGACTCCAAGGCAAAAATGTATGGTGAAAAGGTCTGGGTGGAGGACAGCTTCTTGTCCTATGGCAGCCAGGAAGCAAAGAGCAAAGGGAGGCCAGGCATGGTGGCGTCTGCCTGTAATCCCAGCACTCGGGAGGCTTCGGCCTGGGCTACATACTGAGTTCAAGGTCAGCCTGAACTACACACCAAGACTGTGTCTCTGAAAAATAAAAAAAAGACATATGCTCTGGTGCCAGCAGCCTGTGAGACATCCAGACTACACTAGGGGACAAATGAGAATATATTGTTTTGATTGGTTTTATTGTTTTTTGCAGGGATGGTGAGGTCAACAGATCAGAGCCCAGTGCTCTTGACAAGATTATGTTACTCTGTTCCCAAGAGGAGGAGGTGCCTAGGCTATGGGGGTTTACACCGGGTAGCACTACCATGGGTCAGGAGGCAGAGGGAGAGGGAGGCAGTGTGGCAGGAACCTTCGTTGGGGTTTCCACAGAAAGGAATGGGCAAGGCAGGGTAGGCAGGCTTAGAAATGCCCAGACTGAATAACTTTAATGGACTCTGGGGCATAGGGATTTTTTCCAATAGTATGGCAACTGGCTCTGGGTGATTAACAGGTGGAGTTTGAGAGTCCAATAATGGAGAGGGTTTGGGGCTGTGGGCTTAGGATGGGTAGGTTTGCATTTGAAAAATGCATAGTAGTTTTTCTCTAAGATAAGATGACCTTGGGGGGGTCAGTTCCTTTAAGGTTAGCAAGGTTTCAGCATCGGAATATATAGAAAATAAAAGACACCCTTATTGTGTTAGTTAGCTTTCCATTACAGGACAAATACCTGAGATAATCAACTGAAAAAAAGAGGAAAGGTTTATTTGGCTCATAGTTTTGGAGGCTTCAGTCCATGGTCAGTTGGCCCACTGCTTTTGGTCCTGTTGTGAGGCCACACATCATGGCAGGAGCATGTGGCAGAGCAGTTGATCATCCCATGGCAGCTGGGAAGTAAAGAGGTAGAAAGTAGGTGAGTTCCCACTAAACCATTTGAGGACATGTCCCCAGGAACCTGATGCCTCTTACTAGACCTCACCTGCTAAAGGTTCCACAATACTCCAATGGTGCCAAGTTGAGGACCAAGCCTTTAACACACAGGCTTCTGAGAGACATTTCAGGTCCAAACACTGTACTTAATAAATACAGCATGCCCAGCGCTGAGCCAATACATCTGTTATTAGATCTAGAATGTTCCCCACAAAGCCTCGTGTGTTCAGAGGTGAGGATTTGGGGATGTGATTGCATCATGGGGCACTGCACTCATCAGTGGATTAATCCACCGAAGAATCAATCCACAGCTAAATGTGTCATTAGGATGAAGGGCCTGGTCGGAAGAAGTGGGTCACTGGGGAAATGACCAGAAGGGTGTATTGTCCTCCCCAGCTCTTCCCTTTGCTCTCTCTTTTTTTTTTTTTTTTAAGTTTTTGAGACAAGGTCTCACTATGTAGTTTAGGCTGGACTTGAACTCATTATGTAGCCCAGGCTGGCCTCGAACTTGCAGCAATCCTCTGGCTGTAGCCTCCCAAGTGCTGTGATTACAGGCATGTGCCACCATGCCTGGCCTAGAGCATATGTCTTTGACCACCCATGGGACACTGTTAAAACAGCTGTGATGTAGAAACACACAAACCCTATGAACCACTGCTAGACAGATGTAGATCCCTCCGGAAACTGGCACAGCTACACACTTCTCAGCACAGGGAAGGGGCTGCCTTTCATCGTGAAGTCTATTATTGGTGCAGGAAGAACCAAAACATATGTGCAAAATGTTCTATAGTCAATCCTGGAGAGAAAACAATGAAACCTAAATCCAGTATTTCATTTACAAATATGGTTTCCATAGATGAGGGATTTATATTTAAACTACATCCTCAGGACCCAGAAAAGACTGTTTTGAAACAGGAAGCTGTATTCACAGTGAAAGGAGTCAGCCTCAGCGTTACCTTGAAGGACTGATGGCAATCATGATGTCTTGAAATGCTAATAAAAGCTGAGAAGCAGTGGAGTGGGTAATACATAAACTAAATGCTGAGGGTGAAGAATGGATAGCTTTGGCAGGAGAAAGCATAAGGACATGGATGGGGATGGCAGCAGGGTTTGTGAAGAAATGATAAAGAAATTTGTTATGCAACATCAGGTCCCCCAGGTCTCTCCTAGCTGACAATATATTTATTTGTTATTTTTAAAATACAACTATATTTCAGGTAGAATTTTTTTAATAAGATGGAGTAAGGCTATATGGTTTTCTTCAAAACAAAAAGGTACAGAGGTTCTAAATTACAGGGGTCATTTGGGATTAGTATGGCTTGAAGTGACTAATAGTGAGGGTTCCAGTATTTTTGTGAAAATATAGGAGAAAATATAACTCCCAACCTTCTAGATGTCAGATATGCCAAGTCTGTGTCCCCTGAAATCAAAGAATGAATCCAAGGAACAACAGATGTTAAGAGTAGGAAAGATTTATTGAGACAGCTCCTGAGAGATAGGAAGGGACCGGAAAGTGGGTTGCCACTGAGCTCACTTCTCTAAGAATGTTTTATAGAGCAAAAATCATGAGGTGGGTACAAAATTATGAGGTGAGTAAAACATGGGTCAAAGTATAATCAACCAATAGTATTACAAGTATAGCCATTCAGCTAATATTGATCCAATAGGGAAGCAGGTTATGTAGCAAGGGTACAAGGAAAGAACAATGGCATTTTTGGGAAGGGATGGGTCCAGATGCTCTGGTCACCCACCTGAGTGACTTATTATCTATCTGTACTTCACTGGACCAGGTGATACCAATTATAGTATAATCTCAAGTTATTGCTTATCCCTTGGGGAGCATGTAGGCCTGGTCATTCCATTTTTACCTTGAGGACTGGCCTTCAACAGATGTGCCTCTAGCCACAGTTGTGATGTGTTCTCATCTTCCGCCCTGACTCACTTGGGGGCCTAGCTCTGTCTGACTCCCTATATTTCGACCTAACTTAGCTGCCTATAATACAATGATTTTTAAAAACTGTACTTAGAAGAAATTGGTATCGACCCTGAGTCTTCTTAAGGTAGAATGTTGAAACTTTTTGGATACTGGAACTCTACCTGGCTTTAGACCAACTCCAGAACAATGCAGAAAGACCCATCCCTGACATATATATAGTTGCCTTGATGCTATAAACTAGAACAGTGTGCATGACGGAACTCACTTTAAAAGGAGAAATTGTATAGTCGTAAAAGACATTAATTTGTATAAAATAACTTGCTCTGCTAAAAACCGCAGTGTTTTGGTTAGGTGCTGAAATGTTATTTTTGGAGTGAAAATCAGTCACTAATATATGACTCCAACAGAAATATTATGTTACTGTGTTTATTTGTTTATTTTGGTGGGACTTTTGGATTTTTGTTGTTGTTGTTGCTTTTTTCTTTTTTGAGACAGGGTCTTGCTAGTAGTTCAGGCTGGCCTCAAACTCATGGAAATCCTCCTGCCTCAGCCTCCTAAGTGCTGGGATTACAGGGGTACACCACCACACTCAGCTTGTTACTGTATTTAAAGAGTACTGTATTGGTTTGCCAGAAGTTTTGTAACTTAGTAAAGGTACTACCTTCCTTGGATTTGTACTTTATGATTTAGCATGCTGTACAGCGGGCTGGTTATGTTAACTGAAAAAATAAGTACCCAAGTAGAGCACTCTTAAACACAACACTTAACACTTAAACAGAAGAACAGTTGTTCACATCTTTTAGCATTTTAATTTGCTTAACTTATAAATTGCCATGTGTCAAAATCATGGTTTTGTAATTGCTAAGGCATGTTATGTCAGGTTATTTGAATATAATTACTTTTCAAGGTAATTGTGATCACAAAACATCCTTTTTTTTTTTACATGAACAGCTGTACATCATTTGAAATTACTCAAATGATGTCTTGATCTGAAGCATAAACCCCAAGTACTTACTGTTTTTAATTATATGGTACAGCTGTGGGGGTGTGGCAATGTTGGGGGATGACAGAAAATAAAGAATAATAGAGGGGGAAATTGAATGGCTAAACTAACACTAAGTGCAGGTTTTATCAGAAATCCTTATTTTAGGGCCGGTGAGATGGCTCAGCGGCTTAAGCGCCTGCCTGGCAAGCGCGAGGGCCCGAGTTCGACTCCCGGAACCCACATACGGAAAAGGGGCCGGTGATATCGCTCAGCGGCACGGGCGCCTACTGGCGCGCGAGGTCCTGAGGCTGACCCCCCGGTACCCACACACACAAAAAAAGAAATCCTTATTTTAGATAAGTAGGGTGGTTGAAAAGTGAAAAACAATCCAGTAAATGTATTTTGTTTCATGTTTTGTAGCAGACAGTTATCAACCACTAAATCATATATTTGATACCTGGAATTACTGCATAGAGACTATTTTGTTAAAAGGTGATTAGCTTTTGCCTTTATTTTATAGAGCTTAATGTGATCAAATTTTAGTTGGATTTCCTATAATGATACCACTTACTATGTGTACAAAAAACACAGAAACAGTACCAAATTATATTAAAATTAGTAAGGCTATACTTTCAAGGATCATTTCTATAGTCGATTAAAATGGGTGTTTTTCTAATTTTAGTGCAGCTTAAGAATTCTTAGAACATTTGTAAAAGGTTCTAATTCTGATAAGGTTTCTGATTTTTCTGTACCTAAAGATGGTCTTTACAACTGAAATATTTCAGCTAAACAAAACATTGCTAAATACTAAAGCTTGAGAAAAAGTGACTTGTATAATTTCTGTAAATTATACTTGTTCTGGTAAAGGTGTAATGGCTTAATGATAAATGATTTCTAAACTGAAAAAACAAGCAATCAACCAATATGCTTTCACTAACTCAAAGCCTCTCGCACTACCTTGGGGGAGGTTATAAAGCCCTCCCATGGGTCCCTCTCCATCCCTGAGACCTCCTTAAGGATCTCTGTGGCACGAAAGATGAGACCCTTGGGCAGCAGAGTGGTGACTCTCGGCATTGAGGCCCCAGGCCTAGAATGGCCTTTCTTCCTGAGTCTGTCTGTAAGCACTGGAGTCGTCACACTTAGAACTGCCTGAGCTGTGCTCTGTAGGTCTGGGTCCCCAGAGAAGTGCCCCATGTTTAAATAAGCTGCTGTTTCCACATGGTGTGTGCCCCCTTCTACCAATGGAAACACTTAAGTCATCCAAAGGAAAGCGCTCACCCACAGACAGAATAGGTTAGTGGTAAGCCGCAGGGAAGACCCAGACTTCCTCCTGCCTTGCTGACCTGTGGGTGGCGAGACATATAGCCTAAGCATGAGGGTGTCCACCTGGCACTCTGGCTCGAAGAGTCTAGTAGAGGATCATGGGAAGGTAGGGCAGGAGATAGATCAGAGAGACAGGAGAGGCAGTAGGCAAGGAGGAAAGAGAATGATGAAAAGAGAGACAGAGAAAAAAAGTCAAAGGATGAACACATAAAGAAGCAGAGAGACAGGTTAAATGTGAGAACAGAGAGGAGTCAGAAGGGGACAGAGGGAAGGACAAATATAAGAGACAAGAAATGATGGCAAGAGCTGATGAGAGGGCTGGGAGTGTAGCTTAATGGTAAAGCACTTGCTTAGCATTCTTGTGGCTCTGGGTTCAAGCCCCAGTACTGGAAAAAGAGTTGATAGTAGTGAAAACTAACAAAAAAGTGCTTGTGATACACCGTGGACCCAGGAGACAGCAAGACAACGTGAAATGACGAGGACACGTTAGAAAACACATTGGCAGTTTCTTAAAAAACTTGGGCCAGTGAGATAGCTCAGTGGCATAAGCACCTGTCTCGCAAGCACAAGGTCCTGAGTTCAACACCCAGAACCCACATAAAGGAAAAAAGGGCCAGTGATATCGCTGAGCGGCACAAGCGCTTGTTGGCAAGCGCGAGGTCCTGAGTTTGACTCCCAGTACCCACATAAAAACAACAACAACAACAACAAAAACTAAACATACACTCACTAGATAACCTGGCAATCCCTAGAAAAATTACTAGAGAAATTAAAACCTCTGCTTTCTGCAGGCAAATATCTATATAGGCTTTATTCATTATCTCCAAAAACTGGAAACAACCCAAAACAATAGCGGGCGAAGACTGACAAACTGCGGTACGGTCCCCAGCAATAAGAAGAAGGGAACTATTAACACACATGACTTGAAGCATCCTCCTAAATGAAAGAAACCAGACACAACAGGCTCCATACTGTGTGGTTCCTTTTTTTTTTTTTTTTTTTTTGGTACCGGAAATCAAACTCAGGACCTTGTGCTTGCCAGGCAGGCACTTGTGCTGCTGAGCTATATCCCCACCCTGTGTGGTTCCATTTATATGACATTCTGGAAAAGGCAAGGACAGAAAAAAGAGCAGTGGACACTAGCGACTAGAGTTGACTACGTCAACATACAAGAGAGATTTTCTTTTTTTTGTTTTTGTTTTGATTTTGGTTTTTGTTTTTGGGTTTTTTGTTTTTTGTTTTTGAGACAGGGTCTCACTGTGTGGTTCAGGCTGGACTTGAGTTTACTATGTAGCCCAGGCTGGTCTCGAATTCATAGCGATCCTCCTGCCTCAGCCTCCCTAGTGTTAGGATTACAGGCATGTGCCACGACATCTGGCCACAAGGAGAGATTTTCTAGATTAATTAAATTTATTTGGGCATAAAGTAACATTGCAATGGGAATACACATACACATAATAAACTAGGAGTGTATTCAAGGAGGTTGAGGCAAAGGGAAGTTTCTAAAGGTGAAAGGGATATCATAAAATATTTTGCAGCAATACTCCTTGGCTACGGGTGTCAATAACAAGAGTGGCGTCAGTCCAAGACTAAACACACAGTCGCCGGGCAGATGTCCTTGCAGAAGCATTTCTGTGTGAGGTTGTGGTGGCCTTTGTGCAAGACTGTGGTTCTGGCAGAGTTGTTGTGCATAGCTCTTATTGTCAGACATACAAGTAAGAGATTTTCCTTCTTCTGTGACCTCCCAGCTTTATTTATTTTGGAGAGGGTTGATTAGGACTTGACAAAAGTGTCTCCATTTTGATTTAACTACAAAGGCATAAAGGAATTTTGGGAGTAATGCACATGTTCTATATCCTGACCATGGTGGTTGGTGATACTGAAATCCATCAAAACTGAAAAACAAGCTGGGCATAGTGACACATGTCTGTAATTCTAACACTCTAGGAATCTGAGTCAGGAGAATCACAAGTTCGAGTGTTACCCGGGTAATTTATCAAGCCCCTGTCTCTAAATAAATAAATAAATGGGCTGGAGATATAGCTCAGTGCAAAAGTAGGTTCAATCCCTAGCGCCTCAAAAACGAAAACAAAAACAAAACAAACCCGACTCATTGAAAAGAGCAAATTTTAATGTGTGTAATTTATACCTCAATAAACTTGACAAGAAAAAGAAACAAGGACGGAAAAGTGGAAGGCTGGGAGAGAGGAGAAAGGCAGAGAGGGGAAGAAAGGCAGCCCAGGGAGATGCCGAGGTGGGAGAGTGTGCAGAGGTTGGTAAGGACACAAACACAGCCACCTCTTCCAGGCTGGGGGCTCCGTCTCTTCCTGGTGGGGGATGTGGGCTCTGTAGTCGGCCTCTGAGCATCTCTGGACCCCCAGCTTGGAGCCCCCACTATGATCCTGATCAGAGCACCGCCTCGGGGAATGCCCGCCCTGTCAGCTTCTGCTACCGGGACACTGCGGGTTAGGCGTTTCCTGCCTAGACGTCTTAGCGGCTCCCACTGCCATGGAGACGAGTTTAGGAGCTAGGGGGAGCTACTCCGGCAGGCCCAGCAAGCGTCAGGAGGAAGAGGCCAGGGGTCTAGGACTAGCTGAGCAGGTGGCTGAGCTGGGACCCAGGCGTGAGACCACCCACCCATCCGACCTTCACATGTTCACATCTCCCCAACGGGATCCCACCCTGGAGTAGATCTCAGGCCCAGGCCCTTTCAGGCTGGGGGAGTCAGGAGGTGGAGGATCAAAGCCCCCCCATCTGTCTCCTCCCCGCTGCTGCAGCCATGTTTATCACGGTGATGTTTGGAGGTAAGTGAGGTCCCTTGTCCCCAAAGGCGGGGGGGGGGCGGGACACACACTCTGAGGCGTGCCTTTCTCTTCCTGGAGGAGGTGAGGAGAGTGTGCAGAGGTTGGTAAGGACACAAACACTGCCACCTCTTCCAGGCTGGGGGCTCCCAGCAGCGGGAAGAAGGGGTATAGAGCGGGGAGGGATGGGGGTTTGGAGAAGTGGGTTTATAAGAAAACAGAGCGAGAGCCTGCAGCGAATCCCTCGAGGGGAAAACCCAGGCTGAGTCCTGGGCGGGTTCCTCCTGGGGGAGCGCCGGCTGTGCTACGGTGTAGCCTTTTAAAAACTGCACCATCTCGTCGCCATCCGGTCTGTGGTCCTCAAACTTCAGTAGGCATCAGATATCTGAAACTGTAGTTGCATATTCCCCGCCCCTCTGGTGCCAGGCGGGGTTGCCAGGGTTAGCTGAAAGAGGCGGGGCTGCTCCTGGGGTCAGATGGGGGGCTGTCGGGTAGGGGGCGCTGCTGGGCAGGTGCAGAAGGCCGAGCTTGTGCTCAGGGCATGGCCGGGCCCTGGCCAGAGCGGGGTGACTTAAATCATGGGCCCCAATCATGAATCCTAATCATTCACAACTCAAGAGAGCTGGATGGAGGGCTCTCGAAAACAGTTCAAACAACATTTGCCTGGACTACTACTGTGCCCTAGCTGCAGCCCTAGGGAGGGAAGAAATTGGAGGGAGAGGCAGAAGACCTTGATTGCAGGGATAGAAGGGAATGCCAACTTCTCACCTCTGCCTCTGCCCCTCAGCTGGCCACTGGGAGCTGGTCAACCCCTGGTGCAGCCTGGTGACCCTCACTGCCCACCTGAAGCATAAGGGGCAGGTACCCCCAGATGGTAAGAAGAGGTCTGGGGAGAAGAGGCTAAGAGCCCCCAAGCAGGGGTGCCAGCTCTGCCCAGCTTCTCTCCATGCCCTCCAGCAACCATCGCTCTCTTGGCTGAGGACGGGCACCTGGTGAGCCTGGGCGAGGACCTGGAGAAGGGGACTTCCTCAGTTCCTTCCATGGGCAGTCCTCTGCTGCAGGAACGAGGGACCTATGTTCTCGTACAGATTATCAGTAAGTGGAGCCCAAGACTCTCGCCTGCAGCGACACTGAAATGTAAGGGAAGGACAGCAGGCTACAGACAACCGAAGGCCTTACCCAGTCCCCTACCATGCCCAGGACCTACTTC
The DNA here is from genome assembly GCA_028451465.1 of Erethizon dorsatum. Taxonomy (NCBI): domain Eukaryota; kingdom Metazoa; phylum Chordata; class Mammalia; order Rodentia; family Erethizontidae; genus Erethizon; species Erethizon dorsatum. The sequence continues at coordinate 108,392,492 of CM051830.1, read as the reverse complement.
CAACCTGTTCTTACCCAGTAACCGGTCCTGTCTCCCTTGCCCAGGCCAGCACAGATCCAGAGTAAAAGGTAGGAGGGGGACCATCAGGCTAGTCAAGGATCCTTTGTCCTCTGCACAATCCACAGGAGAAGGTGGAGCCCCCACCCGCTATGTGTCCCTACTGGAGAACCTGGACGACTGGTATCCTGAGCTGGCAGGTGAGTGTCAGGGCAGAGCCCCAGGGGGAGGGCAAATCTGCTCTCCAGTCCCCACCAGCAGGGCTTCCTGGGCCTTCCAGAGGAGCTGCGCTGGCTGTCAGGCCTCCCAGCCACGGGCAACAGCAGGAGAAGACGCATGGGCAATCGGCATGGCCAGCAGGAGCAAGGCACTCCTTCAAGGTCTCGAAGGGTGGGCTCACTGACATCCAAGACCCGCTGCTGGGGCCAGGAGCCCAGTGTGAAGAAGGTATGGATGCCCGGAAAGATACAGGCTAACGTGGGATCCCTTCCCAAGGGACAGACATGTATGTACAGAGGCAGACCTTCAACCAACCCCACCCCACATATATACCCTTAAGATGGAAGACGCTGTACCTTGAGATGAGTCCCACCTTGCTGGAATGTGAGCCCCTTAGGGCAAGAAAGTTCTCAGTGCTTAGATGTAGAATAGGGCATGACACATAGTAGGGGCTCAATGCACAGCACAATGCTTGCCTACCATGCACAAGGGACTGGATTAGATCCCCAGCATCACCGTGTGTGTGTGTGTGTGTGTGTGTGTGTGTGTGTGTGTGGCAGCTGGGAATGTAGCTCAGTAGTAGGGCACTTGCCTAGCATATGTGAGGCCCTGTGTTCCATCTCCAATACCAGGAAAAAGTGCTTGATGAAACAGTCTGCACTGGGTTCAAATGGCCTACTCCTCTGTTCCAGCAGGCCCTGTGACCTGGCACACTACAGCCAAGTAGCCAAGCTGGACTCAGATCCAAGGGGGGTGACTCTGACCTCTGTCTCATGTGATCAGGTGCAAACAGACAGCAACCCAGCAGGAGTCCACTTGCAGAATCTGGAATTACTGAGAAGTTGCATCAGCAAGAGGGGCAAAGTCACATATATGTGAGGCTGGTGGGGGGGCTGCCTAAGATGCAGGTGAGGATAATGGGATCCAGAGGCAGAAACCAATAAAAGTGGAAGGAGCAGGTATCCCTGAGAGGTGGAGACAATGGGCTCTTCCCTGGCCTGCAGTCTCCAGAGTCAGATGCCCTTGGTGTCACATGCTAATGGCTTATCACCTCACATTGGACTCCCCAAGGTGGTTTGTCCTTGGCTAGCCACAGTGCACATTACAACAGGGCTCCTCCCAGCCCACCACAATGAGACATCTGTCCATTTCCCTGACCCCACCTCACCAGCTAGGGTGCTCCTGGCAGACAGGCCAGCAAGAGGGTACACAGTGGGCTGTGTTCTGAAATAAACACTTTAATTATGTTTGTGTTTTGGGTTATCTGTGGGGTAAAAAACCCCATCCTTACTCCCAATCCCAGATACAATCTGTCATCATGGTCCAGCTGTCGGTGAGGGAATGGGGTGGGTGCAGGGCTGTGGCTTGGGAGCCATGTCAGAGCTGACATATGAGTCTGCAGCGGCGTCTTCAGGGCAGAGAGCTCAGACCTGTGGGGGTGGGGTACACAGGCTGGTGGTCACCCTACAGATGCAAGAAGAGGTCTACCCCCCCCCCGACTGCACTGGGGGCAGAGTCTATTTGCTCACCATGGTTGTACTTGCACTGCTTCAGGGCCTCACTGAAGCCTTCACACAGGGACAAGTCGCTCTGAGTGGTGGAGCAGTCCAGGAACTGTTTGATCTCGTAGGAGCAGGGCCCCATCTGTAGGGGCTGGGGGGCAGCACGCACAGGGGCCTAGGGGGACAGCAGGGTCAGCTTAGGGTTGGTACCCACAGGTGGGTTCCAAAGCTGAGGGCTGCCTGCCTTTCCCCAATTTCTCAGCCTGGATGCCCAAGGGTTTAAGGTAGGTTGAATGACCTGGGGCCTGTCTGCTCCTGTCTGGCCTCTTCTGCTCCATCTGTGAAACAGGGTAAGCCAGCAGCCTGCTCAAAGCCACTCAGCAGAAGCAGACAGGTTTTCCTGCTGCCTCAAAATGGGCATGTTAGACAGTTGCGGGGGAAGGGAAGGTTCTAGAAAACCTTGTACTCTGCATATAGTCTCAAGAGTATGAGCCCCACCCCCACAAGTTCTAGCACCTTCCTGGCTCAGCCACACTGATTCTCATGACCTTGACCCAGCTGCTAAGCAGCATTTGGATTTGGCTCAGGCCTGGTGAGGCCCCACTGAGGAACAGGTCATCAAGGAACAGGCATCATGGTTACCCTTCACCCTGGGGCCCAGCAGCTACATACTGGACCAAGGTGTGAGAACAAAGGCTTGGGAAAGTCAACATTCCTCTCTCCCACTGAAGTTAAGTGACCTTGGGCAAGTCTCCGAGCCATACAGGCCAGGGTTTCACCATCTTTAAAGGACTGTTTGGTGTCAGTCCCTGGAAGCCCTGAGGCCTTGGCCTCAAGGAAGAGGCAGGGAGAGCCTGCCAGCGAATGACACTGAGCCCAACAGCAAAGTGAGGCATAGCACCCTTCTTAGTCAAAGTCCCTGGCCTGAGGGCACTCAGAGTACACCAGGAAACTTCAGTGGCCTTGAGGAGTCCCGCTTCATTTCTCCTGGACCTGCTGCTCACCTGTTGGGTAGCAGGCTGGGCAGGCTCTGAGCTTCCCCCACTGAAGGCTCCGGTCAGGGCACTGCCCATGACATGTCCCACAGCAGAGCCCACGGCCACTCCAGCGGCGGTGGACGCCATCTGCGCCATGAGGCCCGGCTGGCCAGATGGAGCGGGAGCCGGGGTGGCTGCTGAGGGTGGTGGGTGCGCGGGAGGGTGGGCAGAAGTTGCGGCTGGGCGGCTGCAGGTGGAGAAATAAGCAGGGTCAATCCTTGCCGGACTCCAGGGGTCTGAGACGCCTGCAGCTCTTGGAAACGACCCATCTCCTCCAGGGAATATAAACGACCTCCGTCTTAGAAGTGGGGTGCTGCACCCCCACCCCTCCCCCCACCAAGATGGCGCTATAGCAACCAAGGTCACCCCGCGGACGTCTTAGGAGGAGAGCCCACGCTTCCCTAGCCCCGGCCCTACGGGAGCCCGGTCTTCCTCACACCTGGCTGGCCGGGCGGCCACGCTGCGACTTCCCCGAGGCATGGTAGGACCCAGACGAGATGAGTTGAGCGGACAGTGGCGGTATCTCTGTCTCAGGGTCGGACGCTGCAGCGCTCGTCACTCTCCAGCAAGGGGGCGGGGCGGGGCTTCAAGGACACGCCCCCTGGGAGGCGGCACTCTCCCCAGCCCGTCCTCCGTTCCGGTACCTCCGGGTCTCTCTCTCCCGCATCCCTCTGGTCTCCACGCCCGTCTCAGAGGGAAAGAGGACCTTGCACCCTCCCCGGGCCTGGCCCAAGCTATGAGGACCTTGCGGACCCTGGCCATTGTCTCGACTCGCCGAGGACTGAAGCAGGGGCGACAGGACCAGGTCTTTTTGTTAGAAGGACCCCGGCGAGGGGCAGGGAGGGAGACAAACTGAGGAAGATGATGCAAGGTCGGTCTTCGCTTCCTGCCCCTGCTCACTAGAGTTCGCCGACTACCACGTGGTCTCGGTTTGGGTGGACTAGAGTGAGGAAGCTCTGCAGTTACCTATCCCGGAACTCCCGCTAGGGGGCGTCCGGATCCTTCTCTGACTCTTATGAGTCGGGCAACCTGGAGCAGCATCGGTGGGGGATGCGAAGAGGTTCCGCTGTGCGAACTCCAAAGGACCCACCCTACCTGTCCCGCTGGGATCCTGACCACACAGATGCAGCGCCAGACCCTGACAGCAATTACGCGACATTCAGGCCACGTGTCCATCCCAAACGCTGTCTTTAACCTGAGTGCCTAGAAGTGCTTGCCCTGCAAAGGTCAAACTTAGCATAGGTTTGAATTCTGAGGTCTCAGGACATTTTTTTTTTTTTTTTTTTTTTTGACACCCAGGGCAATCACACTGACCTACATCCCCAGAGCTTTTTTTTTTCTTTTTGTGGGTACCGGGGGTCGACCTCAGGACCTCGCGTGTCAGCAGGCGCCCGTGCGGCTGAGCGGTATCACCCGCCCTTTTTTCGTATGTGGGTACTGGGAGTCGAACTCAGGACATCGTGCTTGCCAGGCAGGCGCTTATGCCGCTGAGCTATCTCACCAGCCCACATCCCCATATCTTTATTATTTTGATACAAGTTCTCACTATGATGCCCAGGTGGACTCGAACTTGTGATCCTCCCGCCTTAGCCTCCCAGATAGGCCTCAAGATTTTAGCACCTTGGTTCCAGGCCAAGGTGATGACAAAGGTGTGAATTTAGAATGCTTCCTCGCCTTTTAGGAACTTGAAGTTTTTAATGTATTTTTTTCCTGGGTGACTTTGCTTTGCCCATACTATGGGGCAGGGCGAGACCCTGACTTCTTTCCCTTCCCCTGTCCGGTATGGTGTATTAGAGGAGGCTGCCTGGCGCCAGGAAACCACCTAGAGGAAAAGCATCTGAGAGAGGGGGCTTGGTCACCAAGTGGAGAGCTGAGGTCCCTCTAGGAAAGGGAGGGAGGAAGCGCAGGGACAGGTGGTCAGCTGAGTTAGGACTGGCTGGTGGCAATCAGTTATAAGTGTGCAAAGCTTTTCCCAATCACACACACTGTTCTCGAAAGTCACACACACTCCTGCGTTCTTACACTTACTCCTTTCAACCGCCCTGTGCAGCAGGGACCTCCCCTCCCCAGTTCTCTGTTTTCTTCTCTCTGAAGTGAGGGTTACCATCCTTCTCAAGCATAGGCTTCCTAGTGCGATGCATGTATAAATGGTGGGCCACAGCCTCCTTTCAGACGTGCCAGGCCTGCTCCAGCCCCACTCTTTTGCTCATGTAATTCCTGCCCTCCCGGTTCCCATTGGCCCAGTGCAACCATCCTGCCAGGCTTATCGGGACCCTCCGTCTGCAGGAAGCACTCTGCGATCAGCTCATCTAATTAAGTGCACTGTTGGTGGGTGATGGTGTCCCCGCTCCAGGATCTGCATCGGGATGGTTGTTCTTTGAGCTCCTGTGGCTGGTGGGCTGCAGGTTCCACAAAGCATGGCAGTGCACCCCTGGAGGCACTCAAGGCCATTTAAAGTAGTTAAACAAATGAATGTTTAATTTGTGTATCAGAAAATGTATAAATAGCTCACTCAACTCATTTTTAAATTTTTTAAAAATGTGAGCAGTATTGCTAAAATAAGGGTGAAGCAGACATTGAAATCCTTACCTTAAAAAGTGAGGCACACAGCCTGGGCATGGTAGCACACACCCGTAATCCCAGCACTTGGAGGCAGAGACAGGAGGATTGCCATGAGTTCAAGGCCACCCTGGGCTACATAGTAAGTTCAAGGCCAGCCTGAATTACAGACCGAGACCCTGTTTCAAAAAAAAAAAAAAAAAAAAAAGTGAGGCACACACACAAAAGAAAGAAAGAAAAAAAAAAACACAATAAAAAAGTGAGACATAGCTTACCTTTTAAAAATGTAATCACAGGGCCAGGGATATAGCTCAGCAGAGCAGCACCTGCCTGACAAGCATGAGGTCCTGAGTTTGATTCCCGGTACCAAAAAAAAAAATAATCCTGGCACTCTGGGAGGCTGAGACAGGAAGACTGAAACTTTGAGAACAGCCCTGATGGACAAGTTAGCAACTCTTTGGGATCCTGTCTTAAACCAAAATAAATAAATAAATAAAAAAGGGCTGAGAATGTAGCTCCGTGCAAAGGTCTTGGGTTTAATCCCCAGTACCACACACACATACACAAAGTCAGGCACTAAAAGAAACTGCAGTCTCTAGGTCCTAAAACATGCTGTCTTGTCCTTCGTTATCCTCTAGGGGTCTCTATGGAGTCTTCCAGAAGAAGTTGTAGGGTGCTCCCTCCGCTTGCCTCTCTGGGCCCAGACTGGATGCCCACAGCTTCACCTCCCTCAGGGCCTTGCTTGCCTAGATGGAAGGGAGCCACTGCCTGGGTCTCTGCTCTGGAGGGTTGGCCCGGGGTGGTAAGTAGGGGAGAGGCCCTTCATCACTGGAGTGCACAGCAGGATTGGGCACAACCTCCAATCAGAGACTGGAGGAGCCCTTCTAGAAGGTAGAAACCACCCTCCCTTTGATTCTCACTTCCTCTCCTTCATGTCCCAGATGGCTGGTTCTGAGAGACGCAGAAGAGCCTGTTGGGCCCTAGACACTTGTCTAGGTCCTTCCTACAGCCATCTCCCCCCAACCTCCCAGCTAGAGGCTCTCCAGACCTCCGCTTGCCTCCTGGTATGGAAAAGCCTGGCCCCTCCCTCTCAGAGCCTGCTTTTCCAATCTATAAATTGTCTCTGTTCCAAAGTGAGGGACTGGTCAGCCACTGCCATATGCCTCAGTTTCGCCTGGGACACATTTTAATATCTTTCCTCACAGATGGATCAGCTGGCTCTGAGGGTTGGGAGAACTTGCCCAAGGGTAGGACCACCTGTCCCAGGCTAACAGAAGGTCAGAGGTCAAGCCACGAAGGAGACCTCGAGGGGTGATGAGCCCTCCAAAGGTCGGGGTAGGTTTCGGGAGGACTGAAATCCGACTCCTCTGACTCTCACCAGGTCTAAGGCTTTGGGATGCCCAGCACACAGAGGGGAAACTGAGGCCCACAGCGGCACGGCTAGCCAGAGCTACACCCAGCATCAGACCTCCGAGGAGCTGGGTCCGCCTCGGGACCAGACCCGTCTGTAGGGCCGGATCCCCGCGAGTCCAGCCTCTCCCGAACCACCTCCCCCACCTAGGCCACCGCTGCCCGGAGAGTTTAGAACAAAAGGCGGCGGGGGGCGGGACCGGGGCGGGCCGGGGGCGGGGCGGAGGCTATAAGGGGCCGCAGCCCGGCGCGGCCCAGCAGGCCCAACAGCCCCGGGGCGGATGGCTTGGGCGGCCGGGCTCCGCGGCGCTGCCCCGCGCGCCCTCCTGCTCCCGCTGCTCCTGCTGCTGCCGCCGCCGCCGCAGCCGCTGGCCGGTGCCAGGCCGCTGGTGAGTGCCCGCCGCCGGCCTGCAGCTCCTCCCCGAGGCAGGGCTGGGCCCACCGGCCGAGCTGAATTCACTGGGGCGTCCCGGGTGGCCTGGCGCGGCTGGTACCAGAACCGGCTTCTGGGTTCCTGTGGGTGTGATAGTGAGCTTCCCGTCTCCGGAGGTGTGCAAGTGGAGCCTGCGCGGGGATCGCTCGGGCTGTTGAAGCGGGACTCCGCGCTGGACCCACGCCCCCTCCCAGCGTGGAGACCTGCTCTTCGTGCCCCAGCCGCGGATGCCGGGATGTGTGTTGGGAGAGGTAGCAGAGGGAGTGGTTACAGGGCCTCCTATTCATGACAGGGACAAAGCCGAGCAGGTCCCAGGCAGGTGTCAGCCTCCAGGTGTGTGGCCACACTGAGCACACCTCCAGGTGTACAGTGGGGCGGAAGATAAAGAGCTGGGGAGGGGAGCCAAAGCGCTGGGGAAAATAGGGTGTGCATGTGGAGGAGATGCTGCCCCCTCCGCACCTGTGGGAGACAAGTTTGGGAGACTTGAAACCAGGGGACCATGAGTGTGAATGACAATGTGTGTGATCATCGGGTGGGTGTCAGAAAGGGGTGGGTGAGACCCTCAGAAGGCAAAAGGGTGGGGAGAGAAGGGAGAAGGAGAAAATGTGTGCTCAAGAGAGCACAGCAGAGTGAAGAGAGGAGGGACTGTCATGGCTGGGCTTGAGGTACCGTCACAGGGATAGCTCAGCGTGGCCTGGGGCCAGAGTCTGGACCACTGCAGGCCTGAAGGCGCCTGGGGGTCTGGCCCACTCTGCCCCACAGCTGAAGTGTCCAGCCATTCAGGTGACACTGGGAGCAAGAGGGTGTGACAGCCTGCTCAGCCATGCTTGCTCTCATGGGCCAACTTTGCCTGCCATGAAAAGGGGTAGGGGAGAAAGGATGTTCCTGACCCCTCTCAGTCCCCTAGAACTTAGACCAGAGTCAGGAATCACCTTGGGTAGCAGTTGAACCTATGGGTTGGGGAATTGGAGAGATCTGGGTTTGACCCACGTGACACTAGGTAAGCAGTAAGCAGTCTTCCCCCTCAGAACCATATCTGCTCCACCTGTAATGAGAGGATGGGGCAGGAGGGGCTAACAGCGCCTGCTGCTGAGCCTTGAGGATTAAATGAAGCAATGCTACGTATGCTGGAGACACTGTGTCACCTGTAGCTGCCACTCTGATGCTTGTGCAGGGTCGGTGCTGGGATCAGGGGCTGGCTGGGGTGGGGGGCATTTAGAGCTGGTCTATTGTCTGTCCCTGCAGACATGCAGGGAGCATTTGGGGTTGCCTCCAGCATGTTTATCCCTAGGCTGTCGTCAGCGGGGCCAGAAGAGCTCTGTAAATATTTATCCATCCCAGTTCCTAGCTTTCAGGGTTGATGAAAGCCCCACAACCCAGTGGGACAAAACTGCTTTCCTTCCTGAAGCCAGCAGAGGGGGTGGGTGGAAAGGGGCTGTTATAAGCGTGGAGAAGATGACTATGTCTGCCTGGGTGGGTAGGTTACTTGACCTCTTTGAGCCTCAGATGGGCATGATGCTTCACAGAACTGCGTGGTGATGCCCCTCTGTCTTCTTCACAGCTTGACAAAGGCCCTTCTCTCAAGGTTTCCTCTTGCTAACAGCAAAAGTCATAGCTGTGGTTAATTATCCCCATTGGAGTGAAAGCGAACTGAAGTACAGAGAGGGATACAACTAGCCTGGTCTTACCCAGCGGTTTCCTAGCCTGGGGTCTTCCCTTATCTCCCCTCTACCAGTTACCACTCACTTTCTGGATTACGACCTGGCTCAGAGGCTGACCCAGGAGACTGAGTTAGCCTAGAAATTCCTTGAGTGTGTCTGAGACTATGGGGTTGGTGGCTGCCAGACTGGGGTGGGGGGTCAGCCCAAGGGAGGCTACTGGCTGAGGAAGAGGGAATGCACTAGAAGCAGAAATACTTCTCAGGAATGTGGGTTTGGGAAATAAGCCAAGAGCTGGGGGGTAGGGGTGAGGGAAAGCCCTGGAGGGGGGAGGCGTGAGCCCCAGGTCTGAGCCCAGCTTTTGCTTGACTTGCTTTGTGACCCTGGACAAAATTCTCAATCTCTCTGGACTCTTTTTCATGCTCTGGGAAATGGGGTGATGGTTGCTCCCCTAACTCCTCAGGGCTGTAGATGAGACCACTGTGCCCACCAGTCCACCTCACTGGACCTCAGTAGTCCTTGGAGGACCAAGAATTTGGAAGAGTGCATTTCAAAGTCTGGAAAGGAAGGACCTACAGGGGCAGGGAGCAGGGCCAGATAAGAGTGCTTTTCTGTGCCAGATGCCACAGTGGGCATAACAGAAGGATATCACTTAGCTCTTTGTCATGGGAACATCCCCATTTGCAGATGGGGAGGTTGAGGCTGAAACAAGGCAGTGACTTATCCAGTGTCACAGTGGCATAGAACTAGGCTTTCAGAACCTCAGAGCTTGGCTCTGTGCTGCACTGAGAGTGCCATCCATGAGGCAGGGGTCTGACCGAGGACTTGAAATCTCATAGAGGAAGGAGAGGAAGGCACAGTGAGGTGTGCATCCATGATCTTCCCTCTCTTCACGGCTGGCTGCACCAGTCTTCACTAGGGAGCAGAGGAGAAAAGAGATTTCTGGCATAAATAGAGCTGGCAGGCTGGGCTCTGGTTCCCAGGGGACCAGACCCCTTGTAGGCTTGGGGGAAGAATTTGTTTATCCTAAAGGCTGCAGTGGGTGGCCAGGCCCTTACATTTAGTCACACAGACTGGTGTCCAGACTCTCAATGTGAGACCTCAGATAAGCATCATCCCCACCTTATGGCATGAGGGTGTGAGGCGGCCATGCACAAAGTGCTTGGGAAATAGCAGGTGCTTAGTAATTTCCCATTCCTTCTCTTCTGCCATGAAGGTGAGGTCAGCCTGGGTCCCTCCTCCAGGGAATAGATAAATCTCCAAGAACAAAGCAGACAGCAGGGAGCGGGTAGCTTGTGAGCTCAGAGGGTCCGTGCCCTGCCAGATGTTATCTGAGCAAGTTGCTCCACTTCTTCACCAGAGAAACGGACACAGTGATGGTGGAGTTGGGTGCAGCTGTGAGCAGGGTCCTAGCCCGCCACAGTGACAAGTGCTTATTAACAGGTAGCCCAGAATCAGCTGGAGCCACAACCTAGGAGGCTGTGCTGCACCAGGAAACCATGCATTAAGTAGTCCCCGAAATTAGGAGGAAACTGGTCTAGGGCCTCACAGCCCGAGTAACTCCAAATACCCTTGATGATCTAGAAGTCTTCTTCATTGTGGAGCATTCTTAAAAGTTGAGTCCTCAGCTCGGGAACTTAGAGCTCCTGATCTGAGCCCTGGAGCCTGGGAGAGCTGCCAGGGGCTGAGGCTGAGGGTGGAGTCTGAATGGCCAGGCTCCCACCCCAAATATGGCTATGGGAAGGCTGCACCCACCCAGATCAGACAGGCCCAGACCAGACAGGTGCCAAGTGTCTCTGCAAACAGCATGGCTCCATCCCTCTTCTCCAGCCTAGGAGAACGCTTGGCTTTTATGTACTATCTCTATCCAGGTCCTTGCCTTTGGCCAGGGGCATCAGAATCCTCACCTGGCCCTGCCATTATCTTCCTGGGTAACCTCTTTTTATTTTTTGGTGCTGGGAATTGAACTCAGAACCTTGTGCTTGCCAGGCACGCACTTGTGCCCCTGAGCTATAATATCCCTATCTCCCTGGTTAACCTCTCTGAGCTTCTGCTTTTTTCATGCATGAGAACTATGACTTCTGCCCTGGAGACTTGCAGAGGCTGGGAGGATACATCTCAGGTCAGAATTGAGGCTTGGGCAGGGTGGGCCTGGGTGTCTGGTAACTGACTGCCCTGCCCTCCCTGCATGAAAGGGACAGGCAGATCTAGCTCCCAATATGTGCCCAGCACTGGCAGGATGTGAACAGAACCATCTCTGCTAGAAATCAGACTTCAGGGGGCTGAGGGTGTCACTCAGTGGTAGAAAACATGAGACCCTGGACCCCAGCACCCCTTCGAAGAAAGGAAATCAGACCTCGGTTACCAGGTGCCCTTCCCAGGTGCCCAAGCCTGTGCTAAGTGCTCAACACACACTGTCTTGTTTTATCCTCAAATCAACACTGTTGAGGTGTGATTATTTCCACCATCTGTCAGGTGACAAACAAGGCCACATGGTAGGGCTGAAGCCCACCCATGCTGGGGGATAAGCATGGAGCATCCAGGGCAGGAGAAAGGGCAGAGACTGTTCACATAACTGGGGGTTGGGTGTGTCTGAGCTCAGTGGACATCCAAAGAAAGGGAGGTGGAAATGAGTTTGCTGAGAGCTGGTGGGGAGAGCAGGAGGAGCTTGTCTGGTGTTTCCTTGGCAGGTTTTTTGGGGTCCACTTTGAATATGTATGGAGAGCACAATTGGGGGCTTATAGGCTCATAGACTCTCCATCCAGACCGTACTGGTCTGAGCAGCTAAGGTTGGTGACAGGCAGGGAAGGGAGGAGGAGAAAGCTTGATGCCTTGGAACAAGGTGTCAGGAAACCAGCATCAGCCTAGGGCCAAAAGGCCCTGCTATGTGCAGGCGCCTCTGCCAGCTGCTCACTTTGCCCAGTGACACAGTGGGCTGGCACTGCACCTGGTTGTGCTGATGAGCCATGCATCTAACCAGGGACCGTGAGGACCTGAGGTCTAACCTGGCCCTTGTATCCTGTTTCTTGCCAAGGATACCCACTACCATCATCTTGTGAGTAGGGGGCAGCAGCCCTGGCATGCAGCTCTGTCTAGTAGTCTGGCATCTACTTCTGCTGTTCAGGAGGCCCCCAGGCCAGCTGGTGGCCCCAGACTTCCACGCTGTGGTGTGCCTGACCCACCTGATGGGCTGAGTGCTCGTAACCGGCAGAAGCGCTTCGTGCTGTCTGGCGGGCACTGGGAGAAGACAGACCTCACCTACAGGTAAGGGCCAGAGTCCATCAGAGCAGAACTGTGTGTCTGTGTGAGAGAGCCTGCTGCCCTCACCCGTGCTTCCTGAGACATACGCCAGGGTTTGATCTACATGGCTAACAGATCCATTCATGTGCTCCCAGCCATCCATGGACCAACACCCTGACCACTGGCTTAGACACACACATAGACCCATACCCTCCTGCAGCACAGGGGCCATCCTCTGTCATCATCCAGAGAGTCTCAGCATATGCCTAAAGACAGGTGTTTCTGTAAAGGCCAGGCCTGGAACTCCATGGTGAACGAGACAAAGAAACAGCCCTGTCCTCCCAGGGATGGTGGTCAAATCTACCATCACAGTTTAGGCCATGTGTAGCTGTAAACCATAGTGAACAGGGATAGGGAGTAGCCTGCTCTTCACCGGATGGCCTGGGAGGCTCCTGGCAGGTGATTAAGAAGCTGAGACTTAGCCTGGGAAAGAAGAATAGTCTAGTATCACACAGCATTGGAACTGAGACTATTGGGACCTTGGGAGTTCCCTGGGTGGAGAACTGGGAATAAAGATGAGGCTTAAGGACCACAGTGAATGGAACTGTCAGATCTCAGGACTCACGGTCCCATGTTCTTTCCACCAAATGCAGAACTGTGTACATCTAAATACACACAAGCAAACACAAAGGATGCACCCACATGGCCAGGGAGACTGCCTGGCTACACCTGAGGCTGAGAGCACAGCTGGCCCTGGCCCTTGCATACACACACATACTGAGCATTCAGGGGCAATTTGGCTCTTTCATCATCAAGGGCTTTCCTGCCCCAGTGTCAGACTCCTTGCCTCCCCTCAGAATCCTCCGGTTCCCATGGCAGCTGGTGCGGGAGCAGGTACGGAAGACAGTGGCAGAGGCCCTACAGGTATGGAGCGAGGTGACACCACTCACCTTCACCGAGGTGCATGAGGGCCGTGCTGACATCATGATCGACTTCACCAGGTGAACCTGCAGCCTGGGACCCCTCCGGGAACAAACCCCACTGCCAGCAGCCACTGACTCTGCCCCCACCCTCCCACCCACAGGTACTGGCATGGGGACAACCTGCCTTTTGATGGGCCTGGGGGCATCCTGGCCCATGCCTTCTTCCCCAAGACCCACCGAGAAGGGGACGTCCACTTCGACTATGATGAGACCTGGACTATTGGGGACAACCAGGGTATGGCCTGGCAACCTATTTCCAGATGGGGCAGCTGGAGATTATAGAGAATGGGCACTTGCCATGGTCCCTGAGCCCGGATCTGGAGCCTGGGAGGTGTGTGTTGGGGGAGGGGTGTTGCTGACCCACCTCCCTTTTCTAGGCACAGACTTGCTGCAGGTGGCAGCTCATGAATTTGGCCATGTACTGGGGCTGCAACATACAACAGCAGCTAAGGCCCTTATGTCCCCTTTCTACACCTTCCGCTACCCACTGAGCCTCAGCCCAGATGACCGCAGGGGCATCCAGCACCTATATGGCCGGCCACAGCTGGCCCCCACCTCCCACGCCCCAGCCCTGAGACCCCAAGATGGAATAGACACCAACGAGATTGCACCACTGGAGGTGAGACTTGGGAGGGTAGAAAGACAGAAGGTGAGGCCCTGTCCCAGTGACACCTCAATTCCTGCTGGCCTCTGTGGCTCCAGTGAGGCCTCTCTTCTGGCTCCTCTTTCCCACCCAAGCCGGAAACTCCACCAGATGCCTGTGAGGCCTCCTTTGATGCTGTCTCCACCATCCGAGGCGAGCTCTTCTTCTTCAAGGCGGGCTTTGTGTGGAGGCTGCGTGGTGGCCGGCTACAGCCCGGGTACCCTGCACTGGCCTCTCGCCACTGGCAGGGACTGCCCAGTCCTGTGGATGCAGCCTTTGAGGATGCCCAGGGCCACATTTGGTTTTTCCAAGGTAAGTGGGGTTTGAAAAGCAGCTCTAGAGACTTCCTGGAGCCAGGAATGTCAAAACCAAGGGTAGCAACAGATAAACAGCTCTCCCTGGACGCAATGCAAATGGAGCAGGTGCCCTGAAAGCTCAGAGCCAAGAGAGAGCATGGCTCACTCCTTGGTCACAGCTGGGAGGCTCTCAAGGTGGCAGCTCTTGAGATCAGAATAGCACTGAAGGTATTGCATACTGGGGCACCATGTGTGTTGGTGCACTCTACCCTCAAAACCACCCCTTGGGTATGGGGTTCTAGAGGTGGTGAAGTGATTCACTTGAGGGCGCAGCTTGGAAAATGTACAGCAGGGATCTGATTCAGGTCTGGTGACCTGGAGCTTGTACTTACCACTCTCAGCTGGCAGAGATGAGAGCCTGGAGCATTGCAGGTAGCAGAACTTCCCAAACAAAGGAGCAGCATGGGAGACTCTGTGTGGGTTCCATTGCAGCCAGGGACCTTCTACGGCAGGGGCTAGGCCAGGGAGTGGTCAGCAGGCATTTCTGATAAGCAGCCAAATCCCGGGGGAAGAGAGGAACCCCCCTCCCACCAAGCAGCCCTCTGTTGATTAGAACAACCTCATTCATGTGCAACTATACAGCCTTCACTGCCCACTGTTTCCCAACTGGCTTCAACCTCCCTTTGGGGGTAGGGGTGCTGAACAGGCATTATTGGCCCATGGACAAGAAAACTGAGGCTGGGAGAGTCTGTGGTGGTGGCCCAGCAGGTCCACAGGGGTTGGGAGTGGCAGCAGTGTCTCAACAGCTCCTTGCAGCCTTCACTCTCCGGCAGGTGCTCAGTACTGGGTGTATGATGGTGAGAAACCAGTCCTGGGCCCTGCACCCCTCTCTGAGCTGGGCCTGGTGGAGTCTCCAGTCCACGCTGCCTTGGTCTGGGGTTCTGAGAAGAACAAGATCTACTTCTTTCGAGGCGGGGACTATTGGCGTTTCCACCCCAGCACCCAACGTGTGGACAGTCCTGTGCCCCGCCGGGCCACTGACTGGCGAGGGGTGCCCCCTGAGATTGATGCTGCCTTCCAGGATGCTGACGGTGTGTTGGAGGGTTGGGGGGGAGCTGGTGGGATGTGGGTGCAGCAGGTGCATCTCCTACTAGGTGGTGGCTGGGTCCTCACACCTACTTCAAGAGGCCCAACTCTTCATCACAGGTCCTTTGTCCAGCGCCATCCACCCTCCTGGTAGCCAGCCAGTACTATAGCCCGTGCTTTTTTTTTTTTTTTGAGGGGGGTGCCGAGAATTGAACTCAGGACCTTGCACTTGCAGGTGCTGTGCCACTGAGCTATATCCCCAGCCCCTATAGCTCATGTTGGAGATGAGGAAACTGAGGGCCAGAGAGATGCAAGGACATGCCTAGATCCCTCAGCCACAGCCTCTTTTTTTTTTTTTTTTTTTTTTTCAGTTCTGGGGACTGAACCCAGGGTCTTTGCACTGAGCTACATCCCCAGTCCTTTTTTTATTTTTATTTTGAGATAGGGTCATGTTAAGGTCAGGCTAGGCTCCAACTTGTAATCTTCCTGCATCAGCCTCCCAGAGTGCTGAGATTACTGGCATGCACCACTATGTAACACTTCTTATGAACCCAGTTTTCAAAGGGGCAAAGAGAGGCTCAGGTCCCTAGCTGGGGCCACTAAGATGGACAGTGATGGAGCCAGAACTCCCATTAGACAGTCTCTTCTAACCTAGCCTCCCCCATGCACAGAAGCCTAGAGCCAGGCTGGAACTCAGAGCCCAGTTATCTCACCTGCCAGCCCATCTTTGCTTCTGTGCTTTTCCTCATCGGGACCCACTGGAAGAGCTGTCTTAGTGTGGCCTCAGGCTCTGGAACTCCAGGATGCTACCTTTGTAGTCTGATTGGTAGGTGAAGAAGTAGGGTGACAAAGAGGTTGGTGAGGGGAGTGGGACCTGCTTTCTTAAGAGATAAGAATTGAACCCACAAGCTCCTGGGATCTGTCAGGCTGGGTGTTACCCTGGAGTGGACCCTGGTGCAGGCAGAAAGGCTGCCTGGAGGGAAAGGAGGTTCTAGAAGGCTAGCTCTAGAGCCTGTAGGTTTCAAGAAACTTGGCAGTAGCCAAGGCCTTTCTCACCCTTTTTCTCTCTGTACCTGTCCCCGGGCACAGCCTGATAGGCAGACATGGGGCCCAACGTCCACTTGCCCAGGCCTGATCTTTTTTTCTCTTCAGGCTATGCCTACTTCCTGCGCGGCCACCTCTACTGGAAGTTTGACCCTGTGAAGGTGAAGGTTCTGGAGGGTTTCCCCCGTCTCGTGGGCCCTGACTTCTTTGGCTGTGCTGAACCTGCCAACACTTTCCGCTGACCACAGCTTGGATGCCTTCGGGGACTCTGACCCCTGTCCAGCCACTTACATCAGGATAGAGACCCACAGCAACCTTTGTGGCTCTGGAATCAGGCATGGGACAGAGCCTTTGTCTTCTCTGGGGGGTGTGGTAGGGATATAATCACTATGACAACTGCAGGGAGGGCCACGCGGGTCGTGGTCACCTGCCAGCAAGTGTCTCAGATTGGGCAGGGAGGCTATGGCATTATTTAAAGGAGGGTGGTCTTGGGCCAGCTATACCCACCTGTGCAGGTCATGGCCAAACCTGGGTCTCCATCACTGTGCCTCAGGGTAGGACCTCAGCAGAGATGGGGAACTACAGTGTCCTCACTCTATCCCTGCTATGAGGTTCCTGTTGGGTACTGGTGCTAGAGCTGGGGTGCCAGGGTCCCCATGACCTTCTGCTCTGGCCAAGCATCTGGGCCTCCAGGAAGGGTCCTTTCCTGAGAAGTCAACTCTGGGTAGAAGCTTGGATCTGGACACCTTCTGCCTGGTGATCCTAGAGATCTCTTCCCCAGGGTTCAGGCCAAAATGTCTATAGCCAGCTGGGTTGGGAGCTGCTTCCCCCCAGAGACCCTGAGGCCTGGAGGCCTCAACATACCTCAGTCTTGTCCAGGCCATTTCCTCCTGAAGCCGTCATTCTAGCACTGGTATCCTCCAAAGCGATGTAAATGTGTGTACAGTGTACAAAACAAAGCCTTTTTTTTTTTTTAAACTGAGGACTATCATTAAACACAATCGTTTTCTACCTGCCTGCCTGTTCTTTGACTGTGTAGCCAGGGTGGGGAACCCAGGCTAAAGCAGGGCCTGCGCTGGGAGCTAGAGTTGAAACCCCCCAAGTTTTTGACCCTGGGGCACAGTGCTCAAGGCTCTTCCTGCTCTATTCCTCCATTACATCTGTAGGGACAGCTGCAGTGGCTTCTTAACTAGTTCCCTGCTTCCCCACTCACTCCTTCCGTTCATCCTCCAAAGTGGTGGTCATTTTATCTGATTATGCCGTAACCCAGCCCTATCCTAAAATATTTTGATCATTCCCACTGCTGTGAGAACACAACAAAACTCATGGTTACTACCACCACCCTTTCCAATTGTCCAGCCGCCCCTTGCACTGCCTACCAGCCCCATGTGTCTTCATAATAGAACCTATCAGGCCTGGTGCATGCCTGTATTCCCAGCACTCTGCAAAACTGAGGCAGGAGGACTGTAAGTTTGAGCCTAGCCCAGGCAACTTGCCAACACAGTGACTTAGCAAAATCCTGTTTCAAACAAATATGTAAAAGCTGGGCATGGTGGCTCATGGGTATAATCCCAGCACTCAGGAGGCTGAGGCAGGAGGGTTGCAGTGCTTGAGGCCAGCTTGGGCTACATAGTGCACTCAAGGCCAGCCCAAGCCTACATAGTAAGGCCCTGTCTCAAAAAAAAAAAAAAATATATATATATAGATAGATAGATAGATAGATAAGATAGATACGTATCTATATCTATCTATATATCTGCAGATGTAGCTCAGTGTGAAGGCCCTGGGTTCAACTGAAAAACAAAACAAAAAGCACCTATCACAATCACAGCTGCAATTTTATTACATTGAATTGTATAAAATCATCATTAGTGGGCCATTTTTGGCTTACAGCATTGTTCAGATACATGAACTGCCTTGACACTTTCCTCAGTGTTGGCCGATCCTCAGGGGTGCCATGGGACAGAGCCAGGGCAGGGCTGGGCTTATAGGCACAAAGCAAACAGCTAAGGAAAGAATGGAGACTGTGTCTTCCCTTCAACGCTCATCTGATGCACCAGCCAAACCAAATACCACCTGGGCCTTTGAATATTGCCAAACCCCAGAGCCTTTGCCCAAGCCATCCCCAACCCAGTGTTGTCATTCTGCCCATCCCCACAGCTGCAGAAACAGCTGTGGGCTCGGAACTGGGATATCTGTTCCTAGGAGACCTTTTATCTGCTCAGCTGCACTGCGTTTTCTTCGAAGTGGGGAAATTGAGGCGCCAGCCTGAGGTCACAAAACATGCTCAGGCCACTTAGGCTGTCAGATAAGTCTTCCTCCTGGCCTTCGGGCCTCATTTCCTTTTTTCGCCCCTGGGCTGAGAGCTAGTCCTAGCTGTGAGACTACAAAAGCCACCGCCTGAGTGAAGGAGAGCCCCAGTGGCTATTTCTGTCCGTGAGAAGCTTTCCACGCACCAGACCTCGGCTGCAGCCGGGAGTGGAAGAGAAACTAGTCCCGGCTCCTTTAAGGTGTCAGCCGGTACGCGCCTGGCCTTTTGTTTAGGCAGCGGCGGCCGCGCGCGCGTTAGCGTCAACGCCCGCGCATGCGCACTAAAGGAGGCCTGGTCGTCGCGGCGGCAGCTGAGGATCCCGGTGGTGGCGCGAGCGCCAGCCCCGCCCGGCCTTTGCCTTCTGGCCTCGGTTCTCCTCAGCCCGGTGCCCTCCAGCCCCGCCCCAGCCTTCCTGAGCCCTCACAGCCGGGCCTCGGCCGCCCCCCAACCCCTCTGCCGCAATGATGATGATGGCATTGAGCAAGACCTTCGGGCAGAAGCCCGTCAAGTTCCAGCTGGAGGACGACGGTGAATTCTACATGATCGGCTCCGAGGTAGCCCCCGGCGCGTTCTCATCCTCCCAGGCGCCGGCCCGCGGGAGCCCCGGGGCGGGCCTGTGCGCCGGGAGCGGGAGCGCGCGTCTCCATTCATCGCGGCGGCGGCGGGCGGGCGCGTGCTTGGGCCTGCGGGGCGTGCCCTGTTGGGCGTGCCCTGGCGGGCGTGACCAGACCGGCCCCTAAGTGTAGAACCTCAGTTTATTTACCCATCGCTCGGAGACCAGACACACCGTGCTGCCCGGGTTTAGGGTGCCACTTGTCCTGTTGTGAGTTGGTACAACTCCAGCCAGACGCAAAGAAATGGGATGTCCGATTATCCCCTGTGGCTCTTGGGAGGGATGGGGGGGCGGGGTGCATACTGCTCTTGAAACTTTTTGGGAGTTGCAAATCTCCTTTGCACCCCCAGTTCCTCCCTAGGGGGTCCTGAAATCTCCAGTTATAAGCCTGAGGCTTAGTGCGCATCTCCTTTGTGTTTTTTGTCTATGAGGTGGGCGGTGGAGATGTTTTGATCTTTGTTTATCTGAAGGAATAGATTGAGAGAAGGTTGTTTGCTTTGGGGTGGGTAAGTTCCCAATGGTTGGAGCTTTCAGCAGTTCGGAAGCAGTTGACACTTTGGATATTGGTGAACTGATTCTGAATTGTTACAGGGGAAGATCCTAAAAATCTTTAATCTTTGTCTAGAGGTGGAAGCGTTTTGTTGAATGAGCTGACTTTAGGAACTGATAGTTGACCTTAGGAAAACCCTACAGTTGGCCCTTCAGTGTAAGTTTTTACTGAATATATTAAGCTTTTGGAGATTATTTTAAACTAGCCTTTTTAGGTCTAACAGCAGTACTCAAGTCGTTTATATTTCTTTTGTTTAAACAACTATGGATATAAAATTCAGATGTGCAAATGCCAAGCAATAGAGTTCCTCATGTAAGGAGGTAAGTGCCAACCCTGGACAGTTTGCATTGCAGAATGCCAAGGATTACCTCTCCCTGCATCAGTTTTCAGCGTCGTACTCCAACATTTCATTCATGTTTTTTGTTTCTGTTTTGGACAGTTGAGCCCAGCATGCTGAATGAAATTCGTAATGGTAACCCTGAAGTTTTCAGGACATCCCATGATTTCTGTCTTAGCTGTGTCGTTATGAAATCAATGATGTCAGTAGTATCAGAACTTTGTGGCCTTTTTTTTTTTTTTTTTTTTTTTTTTTTTGGGTACGAGGGGTCGAACTCAGGACCTCGCGCGCCAGCAGGCGCCCATGCTGCTGAGCAATATCACCGGCCCTTTTTTCATATGTGGGTACCGGGAGTCGAACTCAGGATCTCGTGCTTGCCAGGCAGGCGCTTATGCCACTGAGCTATCTCACCGGCCCTGCCATTTTTCATAAAAGTTTTATAAAACAAGGGCAGGATGGAATAACATTTTCACATTATCACTTAAATGTTACGGTTCCAGGATGGCTGGTTGTGCTGGGGACATGGAGCCAGTGCCAATCCATTTGCCACAGCTCGCAATGGTCATTAGCCAGTAAGCACCTACTTAAATGTAGGCTATGAAAGATAGTTGAGGAGTTTCAGTATGTGATATTGGGCAGGTTGTTCAGAGAAACCTGTACCTGATCTAATGAGTGAAAAAGTAATCTATTTGAGTGGGTGGTACTTTTGAAAAGAAAGCTCTCGTGTATTTGGTGGAAGAAATGAGAAACAGCACAGGTTCATGTGGGAAGAACCTTGGGAGGCTAAGTCTTGTGCCCTTTACTCCCCCCCCCCCTTTACAGGGGATTGAACCTAGAGCCTTCACACTGAGCTATATCCCCAGATCTTTATTTTGAGACAGTCTCACTAAATTTCATAGGCTGAGCTCAGACTTGTGATCATCCTGCCTCAGCCTCCTAGAGTGCTGGGAATTTCCATGTGTACCACCTCACCCCCCAGCTTTTTTTTTTTTTCCCCCTATTTGGGGATGGTGATCCTGGGCATCAAATCCAGGGCCTTGCACATGCTATGCACATGCTCTACTACTGAGCTATATCCCCAGCTGGTGTCATTTTTCTCATGTGTATAATGAGATGTTTAGATTAAATGTCTCTAAGATCTTTCCTTAGGTTCTAGAAAGCTAACTAGTCTTCTCTTTCAGCCTTGTCATTCCTAGCCCTCCATGTTGAGTGAAAATAGTCATTCTGAGACCTAAATGGAGAGGCAGTTGGCTTTCTGGGGCCTAGCTTAATAGTCATCAGACCTTTGGAAGTTAGGGAATGGCTCAAGGTCATAGCACTATTTCTGTTCAGTAGCTCCTGTAACAAAATTGGATGGATGGCCCTGGGCTCTATTCGGAGAGGCAGGCTGCCCATAGCAACACAGACAGTGCTTCTGTATGATATCCGTGAGCTGCCTAGGGAGAGCATCAGCAGTTGCTGTGTATCACTCTTCTCCCAGTATCTGCAGGTAGTTAGATTTACCAAGCCAGAGTTACAGAGCTGAGCAGACCCTATGAAATCCCTAAATCCAGCATCTTCATTTTATATTCAGGAAACCTGGATCCAGAGAGGACTAATGCTGGGGAAAGCCAGGAAGGCAAGCCTCAAGTGTCCTAAGTTCTCAAGGGACCTTGGGAGAGATCTGGGATCCAACAGCCCTGCAGGGCCTTGATGGTATTGACGGGGGCCAGTATTTTAATTTCTTGTCTTTTTTTTTTTTTTTCTCTTTTTGAGACAGGATCTCATGATGTAATTCAGGCTAGCTTTGAACTCACTATGTAGCCAAGGCTGGCCTCGAACTCACAGCGATCCTCCTGCCTCAGCCTGCTGAGTGCTGGGATTACAGGCGTGCTCCACCACACCTGGCCCCTCAGTTTCTTTTCAAAACCTAATGGAAAGTGTATTTTTACCCTTGGCTGGTGATGATACCTACACCAAGTAGCAATGAGAGGTCTGCAGTCTCTATGTGGCACATGAGGGATTGCTATGGCTGCTCTTCTTTCATTGTGTTCCTCAGCTCTGGTTGTTAATACAAAACTTTCCTTAGCGAGAAATGGAGAATCATACTTTTAATAAATATGTACCATCCTGGGTAGATAGAATGGGAAAAATAATGAAAGTGATCCTTTGTAGGGCAAAGTTTACAGGTGTCAACAGAGGAGTAAAGAGACCCAAAAAAGGAAAATGATTCCAGGTCACATGTGGAATCAGCACCTGGCACCCCATCCACAATGGCTGTCCCCCACAACGTGACTCTGGAGTGATCATTTCTAAAAAGTTATTGAGACCGTGGGGTGTCTTTATTAAAACCTTAGGACTAGCTTTCATTTCATGAGGAACAATGTACTTTCAGTATTTGGTATAAACAAACCAAAGCTATTGTTTGGGGAAGTAATGATTTATATGGCAGTCTAGTGATCTCCAATAAGTACTCTTTAGACTCTTGGGAAAAATTCCTTTGGTGTCCCTGGTTTGGATTTTGTTACTAAAGAAAGCAACACAGGGCATGGGGCAAATTATCCTGCATCTGTCTAAAATTAGACGACCTTTTTGGTGTTTATTACATCATAAAAATATCAAAGTCTGCTTCTTGAGATAAAAGAAGGTCAAAGAAGCCTTGTATTTCTGGAAAGTGCCAGAGATCCTTAGTCCAAAATCAAAATCACTATGAGCTTCTTGCTAAGCTCTGGAGGCTTCTTGCTAAGCTCTGAGGGCCTCCCTTGCAGACATCTGGTCAGGCCTTTCGGAACTTGGTTCTGTTGTCAGGATGCACAGATGTAGACCACATGTGCACTGCTGTTGAACTCCTGATGTCAGCAGAATGTGTTTTATTAGCACCAAAAGCTTGGTGCCTGGGGGCCACCTTAAGGCCTGTTTATTGGACACTAGATTCAGCTGAAGAGGACCCTCCCCTTTCACATGGAGATGTGACCCTCATAATGAGCCTTCTTGCTTTACTCATAGGTGGGAAACTACCTCCGTATGTTCCGAGGTTCTCTGTACAAGAGATACCCCTCACTCTGGAGGCGACTAGCCACTGTGGAAGAGAGGAAGAAAATAGTTGCATCTTCACATGGTAAAAAAACAAAACCTAACACTAAGGGTGCGTCTTCACGAGGGTTTGTAAACCTGTTTCAAAACCACTCGCTTATGTCATGAAGATAAAACGTTTTCACTCCAGTGTCTTCACTGCAGCCTTGACCTTAGGCAGGGAGCGTCCCAGGGGTGGGGCCAGTCTTCAAGCACACATATGAGGCTCAGGTAAGAGCATGGCTCTGGGAGCCATTGGTGGTCCACTGTGAAGTATTTCCAGCTGGGCCAGTGGGTGTGTGAGCGGGCCCAAGTAGGGACGGTAGCAAGTGCTGTGAAGACATGTTGGTCTCAAAACGTTTTAGGAATGCTGTGATGCTCTACCATCTGCCGTGGGCGTGTCTCCATAGTCATCCTTCATGCAGCTCTAGTGGTGGGTGGTGGCCCCAGCCCCCACTCCCCTCTTGGGCTTTCACTGCTTGCCTCTCGAAACACATCCATCCCATAGCACTTCGTGCCAGCAGCCGGTGTGCTAAGCTCATGTGCATGTCTGCTCCATGTGGCCTGCTGTGTGCCTGGGGCTTGCTAGTGAGCGCCTGACACTAGTGAAACTAGCATGCTTTGGGTCATGGCAGCTCTGTGCAGGGCAGAGATGCTCTTCAGAGATTCCTGGGGCCTCTGTCAGGAGAGACTTCCAAGGGAACATTTAGATATGGATGCATTTGGCAGGTGGCAACACTGCTTCCCACTTAGCAGTGGCGCCTTGGAGAGAGCTGCCCTGGGCCTAAGTGTCTGTGTGCGTGTGCGTGTGTGGTGCTTCACAGTCCGTCCTGTTTGGTGCGTCTCTAGGTGCTGCTGTGGTTTTGTCCACTGTGGGCAGACTAGGGGTTCTTTTAACGCAGGAGCCAGAGCTGCTTTTTTTCCGCTGCTGTAACATTTCCACTCACTTGACTAAAACAGTTTCCTGTGTGTCCCCTTCTGCCCCGGGTGGAGCACCAGTCAGTAACACAGTGACTCCCTAGCTTTGCTTTCCCCTCTGCAAGTCCCTGGTGAAGTCTCGGTGATGCTTCTGCCTTGTGCTTTGGAGAGTCCCTCCCCGTAACCAATTGATTCCTCTAGGAGAAGCCAGATTGGGCCCACAGACGGGTAACAGCTTTTGACCAAAAGAAGAGTTAGGGGTCAAGTTGCCACAAATCTGTCCTGTTTTCCGGATGACACCTCCAGACTGGCTTGGGGACAGGAATTCCTGTTTCGTGTGAAGCAGCTCTTTCCAACTCTTTGGGCTCTTGTTTTAAAAGAAAAGTACTCATCTTTCATTCCATCTCCCCACCTTGCTTCATGTTGTGGATTGCAGTGGTGTCCGACCTCTTCCCATTGGGATATTCCTCTGGAGCTTCTTGAGTTCTAGTGGGCTGTGCCTCTGGTGCTACAGCTGCCCCAAGCATTTCCTCTGTCCCTGAGCCAGTGCTCTGGAGCACATTAATCCAAGTCAGTCCCAAAGGAGGCTTTACTCAGTAGGACTTCTAAATAAAGCCCTCCGTCCAGATTGCCCGTTTGGAAGAGGCCAGCATTCAGCAGTAGTAAGTTTGACACCTTGCTTTTCCCACTTCCTGCATGTGAGGACTTGATGTGCTATATCCAGTTGGCTGGCTGCTGTTTGCTACCAACCCCAGCAGGGTAACCACAGTAGTGTCTCTCCACTTACAGATCATGGATATACCACCCTTGCCACCAGTGTGACTCTGTTAAAAGCCTCCGAGGTGGAAGAGATTCTTGACGGCAATGATGAGAAGTACAAGGCTGTGTCCATCAGCACGGAGCCCCCCACCTACCTCAGGTAACATGCTCCTGGCTCAGCTGTGCTCCAGGGACACCATGGGATATCTCTCATACTCAGAAACAGCTTAGGGTGAAGTTGAATTGAACTATCTTTCAACACTTTACCTATTGTGCTTACAGTTGTCTTAGCTGAGTTTGTAAGTTTCTTTTGATATTGGAATTCCTAAGAAACATAGAGCCAAATCTTGAATTCTGGAGCGCAATTAGGAATGCTTTGAAAGTAGGACTCCTATGTCAGAAAAATTAGGGGCCCAAATAGAGTCACAAAAGAAACAAGCAGTGGATTTGAATGTATAAAAATTTAGAACCTTTAGGAGTGTTTCCAGTGAATGACAATTAAAGAGGCAAGTAATTAGAAATTTCCTGTGCTGTCTTTGTCTATATATTCAGATTTATTAAAAAAAACTGGGATATTCTAGTACAGTGGTGGCAAACCTGTGGCATGCATGGCACAGTGGGCAGTTTGTATCATCGAAAGCTTAAAAGGTTCGCCATCATTGCTTTAGTAGATTTGGTTTTCTGTTTGTTTGTTGTTTTCATGGTGCTGGGGATTGAATTCAGTGCCTCATGAGCACGTGCTCTGTGACTGAACTACACTCCCAAGCCCCCAGTAGGTAAATAAATAAAAGGATGAGCCACATCTGGAAAATACAAGGGGAAAACAAACAACAGGGAGAATGATTATCCTTATGTGTAATCTTATTTTTTTAGGGCCCTGTGCATGCTAAGTACAAAGTACTTTACTATTTACTCAAAAAACTAGCAACATAAAGAACTGGGAAACGTGTGATAGAACTAGAAATAATTTAAAAATAAGCTGAGTGTGATGATGCATGCCTATAATCCCAGCACTTGGAAGACTGAGGCAGGAGGATTGCAAGTTCAAGGATAGCCTAGGCTACATAGCAAAGCCCTGTCTCAGAACAAACAAATAGAACAAAAAAGAATTTGAAAGAACAAAATAAGTCAACTCATTACATGTACAGAGGTGCTCTTTGGAGAGTTGTGAATAATAATGGAAACTGTGGAGCCAGTGAGTGTGCAGGCTTAGGGAAAGGCCAGATATTACAGGATGCACCTAATTGAATGGACTGGGGTGTGACCTTATACATCATAATTAAGTAGACTCTGCAGGACCCTGAGACATGGCTCACCTGAGAGAGACATACAGAATACCAGATTGTACCTACCTACTCTATGCTTCCAGCTCTCAAGAAAAAATGCATTTCTCTGTACAAAAATCAGGGAGCACTGAGGGGGAAAAAGGATTACTGTTCAGAGTGATGTGGTTGTGGCAAATCATTTCTTTCCACATTTTCTGTAAACTTTGCTATTGGGTTTTTAGGACTACCCCGAGAAAGGTGGCCTGCATCCAGCCTGGCCATTGTTGTAGATGTGTGCTCGGCAGATTTTTGTTCCCCTGAGGGATGTGGTAAGAACATAAGGATGGCTAGACCTTCCTGGGAAGTCACAGAAAGAAATTATATACATATGGACAGTGCTTTTAAGTTTGCACATGTCAGCTGAGAACCTTTTATAGGTTGGTAAATAATTTCTTAATGATCATGTCATATGAGGACCAGCTGAAGGAATAGAATTCTGTCACCCTGGAGGTAGGACGACAGTTGTAGAGGGTAACCGAGTTTTGAGCAAAGCAGCTTTGGCTGGCTCCATGTGGCTCAGTCAGCCTGGCAAGGGCCCTCTCAGCCTCCCTACTGTATCACAGTTCAGGCAGAGGCTGGATGTCCCTTCTTGGCGCTCTTGGGAAGATCTTATAGTGAGACCCAGGTTGGATTTCATGACTTAGATTCTCCTATTTGTGTACCGCTGAGTATGTTATTTATGCTTGCTGTGTCTGTTATCTGTAACATAATTTGCATTCCTCACTGAGATGGCTACCAGATGAGGGGCTGGCAGAGCAGCCTAGGCCTAGAAATGAGAGAGATTGCTGTCAAGATAGGGCATTTTTGAAGGATGAGGGATAGAAGCCTAGCACAAGCTGTAGGAGGATATCCGTCCCAGCTCCACTGGACTCGTCCATGGAAGTTGTAAAGCACCCATATTCCCAGGCCCTCCTCTGGCGATGGCAAGTCACTTGATCTTGGTAGGGCTTTGAAATTTGCTACTTAAAATTTTGCACTCTGAGTAAACCACTTGGCAAGATAGGCTGAGATGGGGACCCTGGTCTTGCTTCCCAGCTTTTAGGCCCTGAGCATATAAATTCCACATTCCACACACGTTCGAGTTCAAGGCTGGTGATAAGATCGAGCAAGACCTGCAGTGTAGGAGATTTGCTCTAGTCCTTGCCACTTGGGTACTGCAGATCCCTCCCTGTCCCCTGTCCTTGGTCCTGGCCCTCGGTGTTGGAAATATAAGTGGCCCTAGCTTTCGAAGAAAAGAGTTAAAGAGCCAAGGGTCCTCTACCACTTGTGGAAGGAAGAAAGGCCTGCAACCTGCTTCCCCCAGGCGCCTCCTTGGAGGGTGTTGTCCTGCAGCTCGTCACTTGCTGTGAACCGTGGTAGGCAATAATTGCAGGAACTGTATGTGCAGGTGGTGGGAATATAGAGGTGAATATTGCGTATGGTCTTGCTGTGGACGACAAACATGCATAGCACTGTGGGATCCTAAGTGCTGTCATCTGTCTAACCTGGCACTGGAGCCTCAGTGTAAAATAGTTCTGGGAATCTCCCAATAGTAAAAGCAATTTGGAATTCAGACAAGAGAGTGAGTCCTTCATGGGATGTAAGTCATTCAGATTACTCTGGGGGTTACTTCCTAGAAGATAACTTATTAATTCTTCTCATCACTACTGTTCTGGAAGGTCAGAGACCAGAAGCCTTGCCTAGTTCATCTTAGTATAGCTGGCACCTTTAAAATCACAGTCTTCCAGGTGCGATGGTACCTGCCATTGGTCCCAGTTACACAAGAGGCTAAGGTGGGAGGGTTGCTTGAATCCAGGAGTTCAGGGCCAGCCTGGCCAACAAAGTAAGAACCTTTCAAAATAGTAATCATCATCATCATCAGAATTTGATCCCATTTCTCCCTTCTATCCCTTTGGAGACTACCAGCCACCTGCTGGGTAGTTTCTTTTTTTTCTTTTTAAGCAGGGACAGAGTTTATTTGAAAAAGTAACAGTGAAGAGTGAGAGAGAAACTGGATCTGCAGAGTGAGCTTGGGCCAACTAAAAGAGGAAAAGGCAAGATAAAAGAATACCCTGGAGAAAGCAGGGCAGGCTATCGTGAGGAAAGCCACAATAGCCACCAGTTTCTCAGTTTGTGAGACCTTATGACTGGGGCCTCTTTATCTCCAGCCTCCAACCCCTTGCAGCACTGTCACCCCTACTGCTCCTCTGCTGTATTGAACACACTGTGAACCCTGACTCCATGTTTAAGGTTCTTCTCCAGTGTTCACCCTTCTGGGAAGCCTCCCTTGTTTGCCTCTTTGCCTAATCAGGAACATTTGTTCATGGGGGCCATGCCTAGCACATAGTGCAACATGCCATGCCCAGGAGTTAGCACCGACTTATGCCCTAGGTGGTGTCTAGCATCCTTTTGTGTCCTTTTCCTTGTCCAGATACCTCTAGGTGCCAATGAGAGCCTGGGGAACAGAGCCCCACAGAGTCAGGGATGCACAGACATCCTCGTCAGGAGCCTGGAGCCCTGCACAGTGTCCACTGAGCATGAGTAGGGGCCTGGTGGGCAGACTTGGACTCCTAGTCTGACCAGGTCTTTTTCTTGTGTCCCCCAGGGAGCAGAAGGCCAAGAGAAACAGCCAGTGGGTCCCCACCCTGCCCAACAGTTCCCATCATCTAGATGCTGTGCCGTGTTCTACCACCATCAATAGGAACCGGATGGGCCGGGACAAGAAGAGAACCTTCCCCCTGTGGTGAGTTACGCTGCCACGCTGGGCCTGCACACAGAGTCCACCTCCATCCTCAAGGCCTTTTATTTTTAGTCTCCTTTCCAGAGAAATCGCCTGTGACCTTGGGTTGTCCCAAATACTATACCAGTGCTTCCTGTTACTTAAAAAATTATTTCTTCCTACTTCCAAGATGTTGTCCCTGGCTCTTCCTGGCCTCCCTGGCTTTCCCTGCTTTGAGCTCTCACTGTTTTCTCCTCCCTTCCCTAGCACCTCAGTCAAGCAGCTGGGAGCTCAGTCCCTGGACTTTTCTCTGCCCTGTTTCTCAGCAGCTGGTCACAGCCAATCTCGGGGTTTCACATGCCATCCACAGGACTCCTACTGTGCCTGTTCCCTGTGGCTGGTGGGACAAACCACTGCAAAGTGGGTGGCTTAAAGCACCACAGATTTGTTCTTTTGCAGTTCTGGAAATCTGTTTCCCTGGGTCCAAATCAAGGTACAGGCAGGGCTGTGTTTCCTTCAGGGAGCAAGTCTGATCCTTGCCTTTTCCAGCTCCGGTGGCTGTTATATTCCTTAGCCTGTGGTCAGATCACTCTAGTCTCTGCCTCCATAATCACATGGCCTCTTTCTTTCTGTGTATGAAATCTCCCTGTGTTTCTCTCTTAGGAGGACACTGAGTCAGCTGCCATGGCAAATACCTTTCACTTAGCTACTGTGGAAGCTGAGGCAGGATGAACACAAGTTCAAGTCCAGCCCAGGAAACTTAGCAAGACTCTTTCTCAGAGTTAAAAATATAAAAAAGGTCCAGGGATATAGCTCTGTGGTAGAACATTTGCCTAGCACATGTGAGGCCTTGGCTTTGTCCCAGTGCTGCCAAAAAAAAAAAAAAAAAGACACTGTGATGTAATATGTGGCCCAATTGGAAAATCTCTCAGGATCCTTCTCTTAGTCACATCTGCATAGTTTCCTTTTTCGGGCCACATGAGGTAATGGTCACAGGTCTATGGGATTGGGACATAGATGTGTTTGGGGGGAACATTTTTTTTTCTTTTTTTGTGGGTACCAGGGGTCAACCTCAGGACCTCGCGCACTAGCAGGCGCCCGTGCCACTGAGCGATATCACCGGCCCCTTTTTCGTATGTGGGTCACGGGAGTCGAACTCGGGCCCTCGCGCTTGCCAGGCAGGTGCTTATGCCGCTGAGCCATCTCACTGGCCCCTGGGGGAACATTTTTCAGGCTCCTGTACCCACATTTGTATCTGAAGCACAGACTTCTCATAGCTGCTACCCTCACATTCAGCCACACATTGCCTACAGACTTCTCCATCTTGAAGCTTGGCATCCATCCTTCCCCTTGTTCAGGCCAAGAGCCTGGGACTCTTTCTCACCTCCTTCCTTTTTCTCATGCCACAAGTCCAGTCTTAGCAGATTCCTACTTGCTCAGCCCTCCAAGTTCCTGGAATTGGGCCACCCTTGGCCAGCTACCTGTTGGGTCTTGCTGGGTGTTTGCACCCAGCTCATCTCCTTGCTGTGTTCTCAGCTCTGCAGCCAGCATGGGCCTCTTTGCCCAGGCAGATTGTGTAACTCCTTGAAGAATCCTCCAGACTCTGGTCACATTGGAACAGGGTCCGGGTTCTCTCGGGCTGCCATGCTTGGTGTATTTGCTGCTGCTGTGCTCTGCTCCAAAACACTGGCCTCACCTCACTACTGTCACACCATCCAGAGCTCCTCCGCATTTCACTCTGCTGGAGCTCACTGCTGCAGCTCACTTTGCAGAAGCCCAACTTCTGCAGGGCTCACCCTATCCTCTCTCTGGTCCCTCTCCTTTCCCAACCCTCCCTCCTTCCCTTCCTTCTTTACCTCTACTTCTCCTTCCTTTGTTCCTTCTTTCTTCCTCCCTACTTTCTTCCTTTCCTCCTACCACTGCCCCATCTCAATTTAGCTGTCACTTCCCCTTTTTTAATAGCCGCTCCTACCTCCAGCATTCCTGCCACTTCCCAGACGAGCACTCATGTCTGGCACTTCAAGTGTTTTCCTTGCTCTCCATCTTCTCTGTTTCACAGATGCCTTAGGTTTTCTCTGCACCCTCTCACCAACCTGCCTGCTCCATCTCTGCCCTCTTTGTCTTCCTGAAATACAGTACTCCCTTGCTCAGATCTCGGGGCTCCCTCTGGGCAGGAGCCTGTTTCCAAAGCCTGAGATGGAGAACTGTCAGCTGACTTTGCAGTCTCCAGGACCTCCCCCACATGATCTCTCCACCTTCAGCAGTCTGTTGGCTGCTTCTTCGGCAGTTCTTCTATTCTCCTGCCTCTTGGCATTTGCGTGACTATTCCCGTTCTGTAAATGCTCTTCTCCTTTCCCAGTTTTCTGTGACAGTCCTGCCCACTTTGGCCTTGAATCTCCCATTGAAGTACGCCTAGGTTTTGTTCCACTGCCTAGGTCTGCAGCTTTTTGTCTCTTCCCTGTGTGTCCATGAAGCATACAGTTCTGCTCTGTTACAGCATTTGCTACAGATATGCTGATGCTTGTCATTTATGGCCTCTACTGCCTGGGTTAGACTGTGGTTTTGTGACCTCTCCTGATCTCATCTCTGTGGGTTCAGTGGTAGGTGATAAGCACCTCTAAGAAGTGCCCTTTCCCCTCTAGCCACATTTGTAATGACCTGAGGTACAGAGGGAAGCTGAAAATTCATATCCCTCAGGCTCTAGACAGAGGGACCCATGCTGCCTTGGCTGACTGTTCTTGCTGTTTCATTTCAGCTTTGATGACCATGACCCAGCTGTGATTCACGAGAATGCATCTCAGCCAGAGGTGCTGGTGCCCATCCGGCTGGACATGGAGATCGATGGGCAGAAGCTACGGGATGCCTTTACCTGGAACATGAATGGTATGTGGGCGATTGGTCTCAGCTGGGCTTTTTTTTTTTTTTTTTTGTGGGTACTGGGGGTTGAACTCAGGACCTCGCACGCCAGCAGACACCCGTGCCACTGAACGATATTACCGGCCCTTTTTTCGTATGTGGGTTCCAGGAGTCGAACTTGGGCCCTCGCGCTTGCCAGGCAGGCGCTTATGCCGCTGAGCCATCTCACCGGCCCTCAGCTGGGCTTTATGTGCAGATAGCCTCTTTTCCTCCAGCTGTCTGTCAGACAGATCGAGATGTGACATTCGAGGTACAGGGCATGGTTCTTAAGGTATGGACTCCAGGTTTGTCCTGGTTCTGCTGCTGTTCCCTGTTCCTTGTGGGCTGGGCAGATGTCTTAGTACATTTTCCATTGTTCTAACAGAGTATCTGAGACTGGGTAATTTATAAAGAAAAACAGTTCAGGGCTGGTGAGATGGCTCCGCGGCATAAGCGCCTGCCTGGCAAGCACGAGGTCCTGAGTTCGACTCCCAGAACCCACAAAAAAAAAAGTTCATTTTGGCTTATTGTTTTGGAGGCTGGAAAGTCCATGATCAGGTGGCTATGTCTGGTCAGTTTCTAGTGAGGACCTTATGTTGCTTCAGCTCATGGAAGTGCAAGTAGGCATGTGTGAAAGGGACAAAACAAGGAGTGGAGTTGCTTAATAAGCTTGCTCTCACAGTAACTAAACTAGACCCAGTTTCTCACGAGAGAGGGAGAACTCACATGAGAAAGGCACTCATCCCTTCATGGCGACTCCACTCCCATGAGCCAAGCACCTCCCAGTGGGCCCCACCTCCCAACCTTACTGTGCCAGGGGCCAAGCCTCAGCATAAAGTTTGGTGGGGACAAACCATAGCAGCTTGAGAGCTCCAGGTTCCCTCCTTCCCAGGTGAAGCTGGGTGGCTGAAGAGGCTGGGCACGGGAGGCTGCTGGTTCTCATAGTTACGACAGAGAAGGTGCTTCTCAGACCTGGTTCAGCTGCCTGGCCCATCCACACTTCTTCACTTGTGCCCACCACCCTGGTCCTTCACGAGGAGCCTAAGGATGGGACTTGTGTGCCTAAGTCCTGGGCAGATACCAGCTCTTCCGGCCTTCTGCTATCTTAACTTTCTCAGTGCAAATGTGGAGAGAAAGTTTAGAAGATTATCTGCCCAAAGCATTTACAGTGCTTCTCTGATCTGAGGAGGATTTTGTTTGCGTTTATTTTCTTTGTTTTTTTCCTATATCTGTTAGACTTGTTTCTCTCTTATGATGCTGGGGCTTATACCAGGGCCTCAGGCATGCAAGGTGAGCACTCTGTTCTTGAGGTATGTCTGTCAGACTTTTATAATGATCATATTTATATTCAAACAAAAAAAAGTGAATAGCATTTTTTTTTAATGTGGGTACTGAGAGTCGAACTCAGGACCTTGCGCTTGCCAGCAGGTGCTTATGCCACTGAGCGATATCACCGGTCCTTTTTTTTCCCTTTATGTGGGTACCGGGAGTCGAACTCAGGACCTCGCACTTGCCAGGCAGGTGCTCATGCCTCTGAGCTATCTCACCGGCCTGAATAGCATTTTTTAAATCACCAAAATCTCACTATTAATATTTTCAGTTTTGTCTTTTCTCTTTTAGTCATTTTCTTTTTTTTTTTTTTTTGGTGGGTACCGGGGGGTCGACCTCAGGACCTCGCGCGCCAACAAGCGCCCGTGCCGCTGAGCGATATCACCGGCCCCTTTTTCGTATGTGGGATCCGGGAGTCGAACTCGGGCCCTCGCGCTTGCAAGGCAGGCGCTTAAGCTGCTGAGCCATCTCACCGGCCCTCTTTTAGTCATTTTCAAATGTAAACATTAATATAGTTGTAATTATAGGGTAAGTATTGGGATTTTTTTTTTTTTTTAATCCCACTTACAAGTATCATTCCTCATTGGTGTAGCATTTTCTGTTGAGTTTTAGTGCCTTACTTTGCTAAAACTCTTGCTAAAACTTGACGGCAGATAATACATTACTTGCGGTATTTTTCTCCCAGAATGTGGGAGAGATATCTGAAGGGTGTGGTGGAAGATGCAGTAAAGTGGTAACACCTCAGCTGGGGGACAGGGCTGCACATGGATATTGGGCCACCTCCAGTGCTAAGCATTACTGATTACCTTTGCTGGGTTCCCCACTTACCTCTGCTGGCTTCTGTCATAGTTATTAATTCCTAACTCACTCACTCATTCTCTCTCTCTCTCTCTGTTTCAACCCCTTGAAGTCAAGGACCTTGTTTTTTTTTTTTTTTTTTTTTGCTGCTTTCCTTATAGCACTTACTGTAAAACTTAACCATAGAACTTAGTTGTCCAAATTGAATCAGTATACATATTTTCTTATTTATTTACTTTGGGGGTGTTTGAGACAGGCTCTAGATGTGTACTTCAGCCTGGCCTTGAACTCACTTTGTAGCCCAGGCAGGCCTCAAACTCATAACAATCCTCCTGCCTCAGCCTCCTGAGTGCTGGGATTACAGGTGTGGGCCACCATGCCTGGGATGTCTTGTTATTTGTCTTTTAACAACACATAGAAAGTGTTTACTATTTATTTATACCCTAATTCCATTCCAGAAAGGATGTAAGGGGGCCGATGAGATAGCTCAGCGACATAAGCGCCTGCCTGGCAAGCACGAGGTCCTGAGGTCAGCTCCCAGGACCCACATAAAGAAAAAGAAAGGATTTAAAACAGATTACATAAGAATACTTGGTATGGAAGACTAATTTAAATGAAAAAGAAATAGGGAAAACTGAATAAAAAAGAAAATGAAACTAGGCAGTGTAAGAAAGAGGCCAGTGCTGTGGTTCATACTTAGTTTGCAGTGGGTTTGCATTGCTGGGAGGTGGGTGTGACTCTCAGCTTTTTAGAACCAGGCAGAGATGGTTGATGGTTGGTTTTAGAGTTCAAAGTGTGGTCAAGAATTGTATTAGCCTGTGGCTCAAAAGAGGTAGAATCATACTAGTACTTAAATCTGCAGCAGCCTTTCCCCACGGCCCTCATGAAGAAAACAGGGTATGACATAATGAAGCCCAGCATCCATCCATGATTCCACCATGAGTTTCTTTCCTGAGTTTCCTCATAGGAATCCTCATGTAAAATACAATCTCCAGCTGGTCATGGTGGTGCATGCCTGTAATCCCAGCACTGGGGAGGCTGAGGCAGGAGGATTGCCATGAGTTTGAGGCTAGCCTGAACTACATAGTGAGAGGCTGTCTCAAGAAAAAACAAAAAACAAGAACAATCTCCACTTAATGTAATTTACTATAAATATGTAGAAAAACAAAACCGTGTTCTGCAAATTCTTCCTCAGCCTTCAATGGTGGTTAAAAATGACAAAATAGCTGGGTGTGGTGGCGCACCCCTGTTGTAGTCCCAGCACTCAGGAGGCTCAGGCAGGAGGATAGCCTCGAGTTCAAGGCCCGCCTGAACTACGTAGTGAGTACCTGTCTCAAAAGACAAAATAGGGGGCTGGTGAGATAGCTCAGTGGCATAAGCACCTGCCTGGCAAGCGTGAGGTCCGACTCCCGGTACCCACATTAAAAAAAAAAAAAAAAGACAAAATAAGACAAAGGATGTGGCTGAGTGGTAGAGCACTTGCCTAGTATGTGTTAGCCTCTGAATTCAATCCCCAGGGCTGCCAAAAAAAAAAAAAAAAAAACAAAATTGATCTGCTATGTTTTTAGTCAATTTGTTTACTTTGAAAGTATGAAGAATAAACAGAACTGAAAGGAGAAATAAACATCCACAATTATATTAGAGAATTCAACATCCTTCTCTCAGCATTCATAAAACTAGAAAGAAAATCAGCAAGATGATAAAAGAAATTGCAAACAAAACCAACCAACAGAATCTGATTAACATTTATAGAACACTTCAACACAGATGAGTATGCATTCTTTTCTAGTGCCCATGGAAATATACCGTATAAACCATATGTCATAAAACAACCTCAACAAATTGAAGAAAACTGAAGCCAGACAAAATGTGTTTTCCAACCACAATAGACTCAAACTCAATACTTGCAAACTAAACAAAGACACTTTAAATAATTCATGGTTCAAAGAGGAAGTCTAAAGGAAAATTTAGGGCCGGTGAGATAGCTCAGCAGCATAAGCGCCTGCCTGGCAAGCGCGAGGTCCTGAGTTCGACTCCCGGTACCCACATACAAAGGAAAAAAGGGCCGGTGATATCGCTCAGCGGCACAAACACCTGCTCGCAAGTGCGAGGTCCTGAGTTCAACCCCCAGCACCCACAAAAAAAAAAAAAAAAAAAAGGGAAATTTAAAAATGTACAAGGACCTGAATGAAAATACAGCCTTCTCAAAATATGTGGAATACAGCTAAAATAGTGTCATAAGGATCATGTGTAGCATTAGTGTGTACATCAGAAAATGCGAAAAGCTTCAAATCAGTAGTCTAAACTCTCATCTCAAGAACTCAGGAGCAAAATGAAACCAAAACAAGGAGAAAGGCGTATATAGTAGAGAGTAGAGCAGAAGCAATGAAATTATAATGAAAGACAACAGAAAATTAATGAAACATAGCTGGTACTTTGGAAGATCAGTAAAATTGACAGCCTCTAGCAAGACTGACAAAAATATATGACTACAAACTGCAGGTATCAAAAGGAATGGAATACTACAAACAACTCTACACCCTAAATTCTACAGCTTGCGCAAAGTGATTGTTCTTCACAATGTACTGTACCTCAGCCAATGTCAAACCAGATACATAACTGGAATTGCCCTACAACTTTTTGTGTGTGTGTGTGTGTGCAGTGCTAAGGATCAAACTCAGGGCCTTGTGTGTGGTAGGCAAGCACTCTACCACTGAGCTGTATATCCCCAGCCATGCCCAATACTATTAAGGGAATAGAATGTACAATTTAAAATCTCTCAAAAAAGCTGGGCGAGGTAGCATGTGCCTGTAATCTCAGCGCTCTGGGAGGTTGAAGCAGGAATATCACAGGTTCGAGTCCACCGTGGGAGCTTAGTGACTTAGTGACATCCTGTCTCAATATAAAAGACTTTAAATTTTAAAGGGCCGGGAATGTAGCTCAGTAGGAAGGCCCTGGGTTCAATTTCCAGTACCCCATCCCCCAAAATACATAATTTAGCTCACAATTTCTGGAGGTTCAAGAGCATAGCCCCTGCTCCTGCTCAACTCTGATGTGGGCCTCACAGTGGATGGCATTATAATGGCAGAAGGGCTTGCAAAAGAGAACGCATGGCAAGACAGGAAGCCAGAGACCAGGGAGAGGCCAGTATTGCTCTTAAATAACAGTTCACTGTCGAGAGAACTAATTCACTCAATAAGACTAGCATTGATTCCTTCAAGGGAAGGACTCACATTGATTTAAACATCTCCCACTAGGCCCCGGATTGAACCCAAGACCTTGCACATGCTAAGTAAGCACACTATTGCTGAGCTGCTACCCAGGCTGGACTTGACTTTGTGACTTGTGATCCTCCTGCCTCTTGCCTCAGATACTCCTGTAATTCAAATACCTGGGATTATAGTAGACCCCACCTCTTTTTTTTTCTAGTACTAGGAATTGAACCCAAGGGTTTGTGCATACTGGGCAAGTGCTCTACCACTGAGCTGCACCCCAGCCTCCCTTTTCATTTTTTGGGGGGGTACCAGGAATTGAACTCAGGACCTTGTGCTTTCTAGGCAGGCACTTGTGCCACTGAGCTATATCCCCGGCCCCAGAATACTGGAGTTACAGGTATGTGCCATCACAGCTAGATAAACCTTGTTTTGTTTTGTTTGAGATAGGGTCTCAACTGTGTAGCACAGGCTGACCTCAAACTCACAGCAGTCCTTCTGCCTCAGCCTCCTAAGTGCTAGGATTACAGGTGTGTAGCACACCTGGCTGGATAAACCTCTTTTCTTTGTATTTTCCCAGCCTCTATTGTTTTATTATTGCAATGGAGCATAGACTAATACAGTTGCCATTTACTATTACTCAGTAATAAAAGGAATATATAAGTATAAATCTAACAAAAATATATATGACTTTTATGCCAAAAACTAAAAACATCGATGAAAGTAATTTTTAAAAATCAAAATAGATATACCATGTTCATTGATCAAAAGACTCAAGATGTCATTTCACACTGAATTGATATACAAGTTTAATGTAATTCCTGTGAATATCCTAGCAAGATTTTTATATAGAGAAAATTATTCTAAAATTTATAGTGAAAGTCAAAGGAACTAAAATAGCTAAATACATTTTCAAAAGAATAGTAAGATGTCATTCTACATACTCTCAAGGCTTACTACACAGTTCCAGTAAGCCTTGTGGCATGGGCAAAATGACAGACACACATGTCAGTGGAACGGAATTGAGATTCCAGAGATGTCCGTACAATAAGCCCTACTGATTTTTGACAAAGGTAGAGATGGATTTAAGTCACTGGAGGAAAGCTAGCCCTTTAAACGAAGTGGCACTGGAGTAATTGAATAGGTGAAGACAAAGGAATGACCTAAACCCCACACCCTTATACAGAAATTCACCTTCAAAGGATTATAGGCTTAAATATAAAATACAGAACTACAAAATTTTCAGGAAAAAAAATAGAAAATCTTGGGTATTTAAGGCTAAAGAAAGAATTCTTAGCAACAACATAGTCTATAAGAGGAATTACTGAAACCTGGTCTCCATCAGTACTTTGCTCTACAAAAGACCCCATTAGGATGAGAGAACAAGCTTCAGAGTGCAAGAAAATATTTGGAAATCATATATCTGAAAAAGGACTGGAATCCACAATTTGAAATTCATCAGTGAAAGGGACAATCCAATTAGAACATGGGCAAAAGACATGAAGAGATTTCACTGAAGAAAAACAGATGGCAAATACATTGGAAAGATGTTCCATCTTGTAAGCTGTTAGGAAAATGCAAATTAAAACTACAGTATTGTTCCACAGCTATAAAAAGTAGTGACAACACCAAATTCTGGTGGGGTTGTGGAAGAGCTGGGTCACTCATACACTGCTGGTGGAAATGTAAATGGCTCAGCTGCTCTGGAAAACAGTTTGGTAGTTTCAGAGAACAAACATGCAACAACCATATGACCCAGCAGTTGCACTCCAGGGCATGTATCCCAGAGAAATGAAGACTTCTTTTTATACTAAAGCCTGCACACGGATATTTATAACAGCTTCATTCACTAGCCAGAGACTGGAAACAGCCTAGGTGCTCTTCAGTGGGTGAATAGTTAAACAGAATGCGATCCCGCAATATTGTGGAATGCTTCTTGTCAATAAAAAGGAAGTAACAGCTTGGATGAATCTCTGGAGAATTTTGCTCTGTGAAAAAAGGTAATTCCCCAGAGCTACCTACTATATGGTTCCATTTGTATAACAGTCTTTTTTTTTTTTTTTTTTTTTTTTTTTTTTTCTTAATGTGGGTACCAGGAGGCGAACTTAGGACCTCGCGCTTGCCAGCAGGTGTTTGTGCCACTGAGCAATATCACTGGCCCGTTTTTTTCTTTATGTGGGTACCGGCAGTCAAACTCAGGACCTCGCGCTTGCCAGGCAGACGCTTGTGCCACTGAGCCATATCACCGGCCCTGTATAACATTCTTGAAATTATAAAATTATACAAATGGAAATTAGTTATTGCCAGGGGTTTAGAAGGGGGTGAGAGTGGGAGGGAAGTAAGTGTAGCTACAAAAGGGCAGCGTCAAGTGGTCCTGGTGGTGATGGAAATGTGCTGGATCCTGACTTTGCCAGGTTCCGGGTTGTGAGATTATACCTGGTTTTGTAAGATGTTATCACTAGGAGAAATCCCAAGGCCATGGAAGAGGATGTATTTGCAAAAGGAGGGGTACTTGTCATGTGCCTCTGCCTCCACGCTTGGTGCCCAGAAGGGCCCCCTTCAGCTCCACAGTCATCCACACCTGCATGGGAGGCTTGGCAGATGAGGAAAAGAGAGGAAACAAGCCAGGCCTGAGCATGAGGCCATGACGTCTTGCAGTCTGTTGTGATGCTTTGCCTCTCTCTTGATTTCAGAGAAGCTGATGACCCCTGAGATGTTTTCAGAAATCCTCTGTGATGACTTAGATTTGAACCCATTGACGTTTGTACCAGCCATCGCCTCTGCCATCAGACAGCAGATTGAGTCCTACCCCACAGACAGCATCTTGGAGGACCAGTCTGACCAGCGTGTTATCATCAAGGTAATTGGCTCCTGGCCTTGAGCTAGGGGGAAGTGTCTTGTGGAGCACTGAGGGCACATTGCGGCCTTAGCAGAAGCCTGTCTTTGTGTTCCATGGTGTGGACCAGGGCTTTTGGAAAGCCTTATGTCAGGCAGCATCTGGCTCTGCCCCCAGGAAGGGAAGGGTCAATCTCTCAGATTAAGGTGTCACATTCTTGGCAGATTCAGGGATTGCTGATGTAGCACTGCCCGGTGCCAAGCAAAGACTGGGTAGTGCAGTGGAGGTAAAGGCAGCTTGGTGGGCAGAGCAGGGAAGCCCCCAGTAAGGCAGGTGGCGCCACTGCAATCTTCTAGTGGGCTGGGCAGGCCAGGAGTATTTAAGACTGAATATTCTGTTGCATGTATGTAACACATTTTATTTTTCCGTTCATCCATCAGTGGACACTTGAGTTTCTTCTGCCTTTTTTTTTTTTTTTTTTTTTTTTTTGTAGCTGTCGTGAATAATGCTGCCATAAAACATGGATGTGCCAATATCTGTGTTCCTGCTTTCAATTCTTTGGGATATATATCCACAAGTAGAATTGCTGGATCATACAGTAATTCTGTTTTTGTTTTTGTTTTTTAGTACTGGGACTTGAACTCAGTAATTCTGTTTTTAATGGTTTTGTTTTTTTTTTTTTTACTATTTTAAGTAACCACCAAACTTTCACAGCAACAGTGTACAAGATTCTAATCTCTCCCCATATTCACCACACTTGTTATTGTCCCTTTTTTTTTCCCCCAGTACTGCAGATTGAATCCAGGGTCTTCACTCTGAGCCACATCCCCAGCCCCATTTTTCATTTTTTGTTTTGAGACTGGTCTCATTAAATTGTTAAGTTGCCCAGGCTGGGCTGGAATTTGAGATCCTCCTTCCTCAGCTTCCCAGAGTGCTGAGATTACAGACAAGGACCTGGTTGTTTTTTGTTTGTTTGTTTGTTTTTAAATAATGGCCAGTCTAGCTGGGCGTGGTAGCACACACCTGTAATCCCAGCACTTGGGAGGCTGAGGCAGGAGGACTGCTGTGAGTTAAGGCCAGCCTGGGCTACATAAGTGAGTTCAAGGCCAGCCAAAAATAATAAATAAATAAATAAATAAATAAATAAATAAATAAATAAATAAATAAATCGCCATTCTAATGGGTGTGAAGTAGGATCTTACTGTGGTTTTGATTTGCGTTCCCCTACTGATTAGTGATCCTGACTATCTTTTCTTACGCTTATTGGCTATTTATATATCTTTAGAGAAATGTCTATTCAAAATCTTCTGCCTATTTTTGAGTTAGGTTTTTGGTTTTATTGTTGAGTTTTACAAGTTTTCTATTCCAGGTATCAGTCATTTATTCAGTTGTGTAATTTGCAAGTATTTCTCTCATTCTGTGGGTTTGTTTTGTTAGTGTCCCTTACAGCTCAAAAGTTTTTTTTTTTTCAGTGCTAAGGAGTGAGTCTAGAGCCTCATGCATGCTAGACAAGTGCTGTACCACTGAGCTACAACCCCTGCCCTAGAAGTTTAATTTTTTTTTTTTTTTTTTTTTTTTTTGGCGGGTACCGGGGGGTCGACCTCAGGGCCTCGCGCGCCAGGAGGCGCCCGTGCCGCTGAGCGATATCACCAGCCCCTTTTTCGTATGTGGGTTCTGGGAGTCGAACTCGGGCCCTCGCGCTTGCCGGGCAGGTGCTTAAGCCGCTGAGCCATCTCACTGGCCCCTAGAAGTTTAATTTTGATGGCATTCAATGTTTCTTTTTCATGTGTAGCTTGTGCTTTTGATGTCTTCAAACATTTCCAAATCCAGCATGATAAAGATTTTCCCCTATATTTTTTGCCAAAAGTTTTATAGTATTAGAGCTCAAGTTGAGGTTTTTCATCTTGATTTGTTGTTTCTGTGTGTTTACTGCAGCGCTGGGGATTGATCAGGGCCTTGTGCATGCTGGGCATGTGCAGTACCACTGAAGCACATCTCCAGTCCCTGTTCATCTGTTTTGATTTAATTTTTGTGTATAGTATTAGCTAAGAGTCCAGTTTCATTCTTTTGTGTGTATATAATGAGTTTTCCCAGTATCATTTGTTGAAAATACTGTCCTTTTCCCAGAGAATGTTCTTGGCACCCTTGTCAAACATTACTTGACCGTATATGTGAGGGTTTGTTTCTGAACTCTCTATTCTCATCCATTGGTCTTATGTCTTTCTTTATCTCAGTAGCACATTGATTTGATTATTGTAGCTTTGTAGTAAATTTTGAAATTAGGAATTGTGATTTTTCTAATATTCTTTATCAATATTGCTTTGGCTTTTCAGCGTCCCTTAGATGCCATATGAAATTTTTTTTTAATTTTTATTTTTGTTAGTTCATGTGCAGTACATAATGATTACATTCATCATGAGGAATTGATACATATATGTAACGTCTTAATTCTTTTTACATCTCCTTCCCCTTGCCTCCCTCTTCATATGTTTTGTTTTTGTTTTTTGATTTTTTGAGACAAGGTCTCACTGTGTAGCCCAGGCTGGCCTTGAATTCACAGCAGTCCTCCTGCCTCAGCCTCCCGAGTGCTAGGATTACAGGCATGCTTCATATGAATTTTAAGGTGGATTTTTTTCTATTTCTATAAACATTGGAATTTTGGTAAGGATTACAGTGAATATATAAATCACTTTTGGTAGTATTGACATTTTCACAATATCAAGCCTTCTAAACCATGAACATGACTACCTTTCCATTGTTTTATGCTATCTTTCATTTCTTTCATCAATGTTTTGTTTTCACCTCACTGGTTAAGCTAATTCTGTGTATTTTATTCTTGTTGATGGTATTTTATTGTTCTGTTTTGTTTTGGTTTGGTTTGATTTTGGTTTTTTTGAGTCAGGGTCTCATTATGTAGGTCAGACTAACCTTGTGTTCACTATGTAGCCCAGTGCCTTGGTTACTTTTCTAATCTCTGAGGTACAATACCCAGCAGCCACAACTTAAAGGAGAGAAGGTTTATTTTGGCTCATAGTTTATAGAGGTTTCAGTCCATAGTCGGCTGATTCCAAGGCAGGGCAGCATGGCAGAGAGGAAAGAGTTCATGGCATGGGAGGTAGGAAGCTGAGAACAGATTCAAGGGAGGAAGAATGATATGTAGCTTTGCAGGCCATGCCCATAGTAATCTACCTCTTCCCACCAGACCTCACCTCAAAACATCACATCCAGGTATAAACCCACCAGTGGGTTTATATATAAATTCATCAGTGATGTGTATCACATACCTATGATCCGGTCACCTCCCCAAAGCCCCACCTATGAGCACATGAGATAAATCACAACACCCAGGCTGGCCTCCTGCCTCAGCCTCCCAAGTGCTGGAATTACATGTGTCAACCACCTCACTCAGCTAATACTATTTTTTTTCTTTTTTCTAATGTTATTTTAGATGAAGTTATTTTCCTAATTTTCTTTTCAGATTGTTTATTGTTAGTGTATAGAAATGCAACTGGTTTTTGTGTATTGATTTTATATCCTTGCTACTTTGCAAAATTTGTTTATTAATCTTTTTTTGGTGAAATCTTTAAGGTTTTCTATGTACTAGATCATATATCTAAACAGAAATAACTTTACTTCTTTGATTTCAGTTGGATGTATTTTACTTACTTACTTATTAGCCTAAATGCTCTGGCTAGAATATACTATGTCAAATAGAAGTGGTGAGAGCAGTTATCATAGAGGAAAATTTTCAGTCTTT
The DNA here is from genome assembly GCA_028451465.1 of Erethizon dorsatum. Classification (NCBI taxonomy): domain Eukaryota; kingdom Metazoa; phylum Chordata; class Mammalia; order Rodentia; family Erethizontidae; genus Erethizon; species Erethizon dorsatum. Next base: position 108,348,996 of record CM051830.1, on the reverse strand, counting down.
TACCACTTAAGTATGATATTAACTCAACATACGGCTTTTATTATATTGAGGTAATTTTCTCCTATTCCCAGTTAATCGAGTGTTCTTATCAAGAAAGAGTGTTGAATTATGTTGTGATATGAAATCTTTTTAATATGCTGCTGAATGCAACTTGCTACTATTTTGTTGAAAATTTTTGAATCAGTGTTTATAAGAGATACTAGTCTGATTTTCCTTTCGTGTGTGTGTGTGTGTGTGTGTGTGTGTCCGTATCTGTGTTTTACTGAGAATTTACAGCCTTTGAGAATCTTAAAGCCCTGGGACTAAGCTATATCCCAGTGTGTACCACCCCCACCCCCATTTTTTTTTTTGGAGTCGGGTCTCACTAAATTCACCAGGCTGGGCTGAACTTGCCGTCTTTCTGCCTCAGCCTCCCACGGTGCTGGCATGACAAGCATGTGCCACCATAACGGGCTCTGATTTTCCTTTCTTGAAGTGTCCAACTGACCTTAGTATCAGGGTAGTGACTTGCAATATGTTCCCCCCTCTTCAGTTTTTTTGGAAGAGTTTGAGTAGGACTGGTGTTCTTCAAATGTTTGGTAGATTTCACCAGTGAAGCTGCCAGATAGATCTAGGACTTTTCTTACATAGGAGATTTTTTTTTTTTTTTTTTTTTGAGGCAGGGTCTTGCTATGTAGTTCAGGCTGGCCTCGAGCTCATGGTGATCCTCCTGCCTCAGCCTCTTGAATCCTGATATTACAGGTGTGTGCCACCATGCGAGGCTTCTCAGGAGATTTTTGATGCCTTATTCAGTCATTTCCTTATTCATTAATACTTTGCTTTTGAGAGAAATATGAATTTGTTTACTTTAGCTCATTTTAATTTCACATTATGGCCAGCTAGCAGAAAGGGGGCATAATTTAGAAGGAAAGGGACATCATAAGAGAGAAATGGGGGTGTTGGGGCTGTAGTATATGTTGCTTTGCCTGTGTCCTTAGGCACAGCCTTCTGGCTGCAGGGGACAGCACTAGAGGTCTCTGCTCTGTGTCACATCTTTGTCTTAAACCTTGGTAAGGATGAAGCTGTAGGACTAGCCCCGCCCAACCACGTGGTTCCAAATGGCTGGGGTCAGTCCCACGTAGGGTCCTCATGACAGTCTGACACTCCATATCCAGTCCACTTCCCTGACATTTTTCTCAGAATTGACTCAGGTTTTTTTTGTTTGTTTTTTTTATCTTGAAAGACTCATGAGTCAGCCATACATAAAGTTGTCCAGCGGCTGCATATCCTCCAGGGCCACCATCTGTTCCCCTGAGCAGATGCTTTCTAATTGACCCTCTGATTCGTCTGTAATCCCCACCTGTGGGATGGTGACAGCTGTAAGCTGTTGGGAGAGGTCCCTAGGTCGGGTTCCTGCCCTGCCGGGCTGGACTGCATGCCCTGGGGTGGATACAGCCCACCCAAGGAAGCCTGTGCTGCGTGGGATGGGGGTGCTGTGTTCATCAGGCCAGGGCCCTCGTGAGCATCATGACTCCTAAGACAGTGATCCATTTTGCAGGTGAGGAATTAAGGTCACACTGAAGGGTCCCTCCTTGTCTGGAACTCAGAAGAGTTGGGTATTTCTGTGAGGACATTCTTCTTTGTCTTCTTCTGTGACACAGAGGATAGAGGACAGGAATCTTTGCAGCAGTGCCACCTGAGAAGTGTCTTTTTCAGATGTTCTTGGCACCAAAGCCCAGGCCTGGCCACTGCTACCGGGGTACCTGGCCTGGGTTGGCTCCACTTGCTTCCAGAGGATTTGGAGTAGATAGCAGAAGCCAGACCTGCCTCATGCCTACTTGGGAGGTCCTGGCCCAGCTTATTGTAGTCCAACTGCTCCTCACTATCCACCAGTGGGAGTGTCCACTCTGCCCAGAAGTAGAAGCTGCCCAGCACCCTTTGTGGGAGCCAGGCCCTTCTAGGTCCTCCTCAGGCCTTTGCATTTCTTTGTCCCCTGTGTGGGAGCGCCTACCCCAGGGAGTCACATGCCTGCTCTCTGGGTTCATTCCATTTCTTCCTAGAAGGCCACCTTCCCTGGGAGGCTTTCCTGACCTTTGACTGCAGAGGCTAACCTGGCTTCTGACCCTTCCCTCCCCCTCCTCTTTTTTTTTAGTATATGTTTATGATACATGATAAATACATTCATAGTGGGGAATTAGTACACATACCACATTTCAATCCTTTTTACTTCCCCCCCTCTCCCTCCCGTCTCCCCCATCTCCAGATCCCCTTCCCATCTTCATATCATCTATCTTGGTTTCCTGTCTTTTATTTTGCTCCTCCTTCATTTCCCTCATAGCTTCACACTTAGCGCCAACACACCATGTGTTCACTGGCCTCACTTGTATAGTGTCTTTCTCTCCTTGACCCACCAGGATGGCTTTTTGAGGGCTTGTGTCCCCTGTGCCTCTCCTTGGGAGTCTGTACTTTTGAATAAATGAATGCACTAGTGACCAAATGGCAGGGTGGGCAGCATAGTTCACGAGGCAGGGGCAGCGGCCTGGTGGGTGTAAACAGTGCACCCTGGGTCTGATTGGGTCCTGCTTGCTGTGTTTCCGGCAGTCACCTCCTGCTGCACATTCTCTGCGGCCCAGTGTCCATGTGGTTTACTCTGCATTTGCTTCCTGGTGGGAGGAGGCAACTCCAGTTGTATCCCAGAAACCTTCACTGATTGTGGGTATGGGGGAAACATGGAGGCAGCAAAGGCCTGAAGGGTAGGAATGGGCTGAAGCCCACACTGCCTAGCCCTGGGCCATGTGGAGGATACTTCGGCTCCCACCTCAGCTTCCTTCCTCTGCTTGCCAGTGGTGTCACAAGGATTTGTTCGTTCCCAGAATAAATGCCCTGGAGCCCATGGTGGGGGTTCCTGGTTCTCAGGAGATGACAGAAATGGAAAACAAGTCGGTGGATAACTAAGATGGTCTCGGCAAGTCCTAAGTGCTGTGTAGAAACAGGAAAGAGGGTACAGAAAGGGGCAGGAGGGGAGTGGAAAACTTCTGAGCTAGCTTTTTAGTTTTGGTCAGAGGCTGATTCTAGCCGAGCATGGTGGTGCACACCTGTAATCCCAACACTTTGGGAGGCTGAGCAGGAAGACAGGGAAGACAGCAAGTTCAAGCCCAGACTGGGCAACTTAAGACCCCCATCTCAAAATACAAATATTAATTAATTAATTAATTAATTAAATGGCTGGGGCTGTAGCTCTGCAAAGGCACTAGGTTCATCCCCCAGTACCACAAAAGAAAAAAGAGAGAAAGAAGAAAGAAAGGCAGGCAGGCTGGTTCTCCCCAGACAAAGGAGAGAACATTCCAGTGCGTAAAATGTGGTGTGAATGGTTCAGAGGCATAGGGCTTCATGAATATGATCATGGGTTGGGGGAGGTTCTCTTTCCCTGAAAGGAGGTAAAAATTTCCAGGTGGGCTTAGCCAGAGCTGGGCTCTTAGAGCAGTTCACCATGCCTGTGCCCACTCTGATCCATGTCATGAAAACCAAGGGAGAGCCAGGCAGGGATGCAGGCCTGTAATTTCAGCTACTTGGGAGGCTGAGGCAGGATGATCACAAATTTGAGGCCAAACTAGATAACTTAGCAAGATCCTGTCTGAAAATAAAAATTTAAAAATGGCAAGGATGTATCTCAGTGGTAGATCACTTGCCTAACATGTGAGGCCCAAGGTTCGATCCCTAACGCCCCCTCCCCAAAAAACAAGGGACAGTAGTGAATGAGCAGGTTCACCATGGCTTGCTCACCCAGCAGAACAGTGGACAGCCATGAGGGAGGTCCCAACCCCGCACTGTGGTGGGGGAACATCATGGTGAGGGAACAAGCCAGACCCCAAGCCCCAATCTGTGTCACTCAGTGATGCCCAGTTTCGGAACAGGCATAACTAATCCAAGGCCGAGGAGTTGCTAGAGTGGGCATAGGTGGGAGCTTCCGGGGTGCAGGCTGTGTTCTCTCTGGGTCTGGGTGCTGTTCACTTGTGAAAACTCCCCAGCTGCATGTCTAGGACCTGGGCACCTTTGGCTGTGTGTCACCTGCTAGGAAGGATCTGCTGGAGGGTGTGGGAAGAGCCTGTCAAGGTTTCTACTGCCTTCCCGGCTTGCACAAGGTGCAGGAGAACACACCTGGCAAGATGACTTCTGAGAGGGCCAAGCTCTGTAAAGCGAAGAGGATGTCTTAAGGCATGTTCTGGGAACCTTGAGCTTAACGCTGCCTGGCCAGCGTCATCACCTAAAAATTTACTGGTATAGGGGTGAAGGGCAGAAAAGAGGGCACCATCAAACACGGGGAGTAAGGGGCATGGGAATAGAGGTGAGGTAGGGTCAGGTGTCCCTGGAGCCACTTCAGGACTTCCTTGAAGGTGACTATGCCAGGCTCGGGGCCAGAGCCCCTCACAGCAGCCTGAGGGGTTTATGGGGTCGGCTCTGATTTGCAGTTGGGGAACTGGAAGGACAAGGGCTGGCCCTAGTTCTTTGCTTGTGATCTGTGGGCCGTCTTCACATCCTGATGCCTTGTGGGCTGAGGATGGTCTTGCCTGTTCTCACCTGTGGCCTTGGTTCTCGCCGCAGCTGAACATCCACGTGGGAAACATCTCCCTGGTAGACCAGTTTGAGTGGGACATGTCGGAGAAGGAGAACTCGCCGGAGAAGTTTGCCCTGAAGCTGTGCTCAGAGCTGGGGCTGGGCGGGGAGTTTGTCACCACCATCGCATACAGCATCCGGGGACAACTGAGCTGGCATCAGAAGACCTACGCCTTCAGGTAGGATGGCACATGTGTCTGCCTTCCTCATTCCTCTACCAAACTGCTTTGGGGAAAAGACTTCCGACATTCTGATGGCTTGCAACCTTTTTTCCTCCTTTGGTTTTATTTGTTTATTTTTTGTGGGTACCGGGGGTCGACCTCAGGACCTCGCGCTTGCCAGGCAGGCGCTTATGCCTCTGAGCCATCTCACTGGCCCTCCTTTGGTTTTTTTGAGACAGGGTCTTGATAAGTAGTTCAGGCTGGCCTCAAACTCACTGTGATCCTCCTGCCTCAGCCTCCCAAGTACTGGGATTACAGGCAGCTTTGCAGCTTTATGGAGCTTCAAGTGACCTGGCTGTGGTCCATTTGCAGCTCTGTCTTCCTCCTGCCTCATGTCTCAGCAGGGCTTCTCATCACAGGCAGGGTTGAAGCTAAAGAGGTGGTGTATTGGAAGTACTTAGTGGCCTGCCCAGTAAAGACTCAGCACTCTGTTAGTGTGAACCTGGTCTTTACCTCCACTGTCCCCAGGTCCCAAGTCCTCCTAAGGCCACCCCTGAGGCCCTCTTCCCCTCCATCCACCATCCTCCACCCGCACAGCCCCTCCCCAGCCACCACGATGCTTAGTCTTCCCTCCATGCACTCTTGCCTAGACTGTACTTCTGTCGGGGCCACCACTCCACCCTGGGTTTGTCATCTCTTAAAGGCTCTCCCCAGCTTGTGAGTACCAGGGAGCCCCCTGTCAGCTCTTTTGTTCTGAATGTCTCTACTTTTGTTCTTTCAGAGAACATTTGGTGAGTCTGTACGGGCCTGGACACCATAGTGTTGCTGTGGAATAGGAGGAAACAGGTCATCCTGATCCCTCCCTGCAGCATCAGGCTGGCTTTGTTTCAGTTCCACTCCCGCTTTCACTCTCCCTAAAAGAGGAACCTTTCAGGCCAGTGGCCTCTCTGTACTAGGGGAGTCTGAAGAGAGGCTGAGCTTGTCCACCTCCTCAGGCTTGCAGGAAGGGGAAGTCCTAGAGTTTCTGACGCTGCCTTCTGAGCACTTTCTCTGGTGTGGCGGGTTGAGAGCACCACGAAATATCTGTTGTGTCACAACAGGATGTTAGGATTGTGTCCTTCAGACTGTCATCATCAACATTTGTGGGTGGGAGGACAGCCTGGAATTCTACAGGAAGAGCAGAGACATGACAATTCATGGAGCTTGTTAGTACGTTGGTGTCTCAGCTTGTTTTCCCAGACAGCCCACGAGGCAGCTTTCTTACAGCTTCCCATAAATCTGAGCAAGAGAGAAGGAATGAGGCACACCCACAGGGTGCAAGGCCCCAGGCCTGGGTAACAGCTGAGCCCGTTGGTCCAAGCAGCTGCTGTGCTGAGACAGCCTCCTTGGTCCAGGAGCCCTGCTGACCAAGTGGTTGTGCCTCCCAGACCTGGTGTCCAGCCCAGACTCTGCATTCCTGGGGGAGCCCTGCCTGTGAGTACAGTCGTGGGTCCACTCACTCTGCACAGAGCTGAACCTGACAGCCCAAGAGCCACCCTAGAGTGGCCTCTCTCCCCAGAGTCCACTTCCGTCCTATGGGGCGGTGATGTTTTGCAGGTCTTAAGAGCAACCTCAATACTGGGAACCTCCAACCCAGACGCCCATCGAGTTGGAAACCTCTTTCTAGACTCACAGATGTAGGTGGCAGGCCTGCTGCTCCCAGTAGCCAGACACGGAGGTTGACCTTCACCTGGTGTGTGGCAGCCACCAAGGCCATGGTCAGAGCTCCGGAGATAATGCTTTGGGGGCCCTTGGCAGGGCCTCTTGGCATCCTTTCCCCTGATCCTTTCCCTTGGTCACCAGTGTGCAGCAGCATCCCTCCTCCTTGGACTTCAGGTAACCAGATCCATCAGTCTCAGCTCCTTGCTAAGCTCCTAGCTATCTGCAGTTCTCAGAGTGGCTCCAGCACAGGCCCTATATGGAGCCCTGGTGCTGGCAGGTCAGGACTCAGACGAATCCCTCCTTTACCTTGGTGACCACTTACTGCATTCCAGACTCCTGTCCCATTGTCATCTCTAGTGGTGAGTGTGTAGGTTTCAAATCCTTGGGATTAAAGGGAGTGCCATCCTGCTAGAGACCTGGGCAAACACACATCCCCTGCGCAGTGGTCTGCCTGGGGGCCTGGTAGGTATTCCAAGCACCTCTTTAGGCGTCAGGGAGGACTGCTTGTGTCTTCCCAGCCTGTCAGGCTTGTTGAAGTCTTCACATAGGGCACAGCCCATTCTGTGTGTCACATCCCATCTGAGCATCTGGGATGCTCCCCACAGTTGAAGAGGCCTGGCTAGGGCAGGACGGGGACCTTTGGGTTGGGGGCTGGCACCTAAATGTCACAGTCTAGGGAGGCAGAACTGTGACAAGAGACCAGGGACCTCTTAACTGTTCCCCTGGGGGACCACTGTCAGCCCTGCCATGCCCTGTGGGCCCTGCCTTCTTCAGGTTACCACTGAAGCTTTGAACACCAGCCTGGCCTGATGTCAGGTTTTGTTTTTATGATAACCTTGAGATTACAGTTCATAGACCATATGATTCACTCACTTAAAGTGCACAAGTGAATGATTTTTTTTTTTTTTTTAATGTGGGTACCGGGAGTCGACCTCAGGACCTCGCGCTTGCCGGGCAAGCACTTCTGCCGCTGAGCGTTATCACCGGCCCTTTCTTTCCTTTATGTGGGTTCCGGGAGTCAAACTCAGGGCCTTGCGCTTGCCGGGCAGGCACTTATGCCGCTGAGCTATCTCACTGGCCCATGAATGATTTTTAACATATGCACAGAAACTGTGCAACCAGCACCATAATCAATTTTAGAAGACCCTAAAAGGAAGCACCACACCTCTTAGCAGTTGCTTCCCTCACCCACAAATCTCCCAACTCCAGGCAAACACTGCTTTCTGTCAGTATTTACCAATTCTGGACTCATACAATGAATGGAGTCTTATGCTATGTGGTCTTTTATGACTGGTTAAGTTCTTAGCATAATATTTTCAAGGATCGTTTATGTTGTAGCATATCAAAACCTCATCTGGTTTTTTTTGTTTTTTTTTTTGTGGGTACCGGGGGGTCGACCTCAGGACCTCGCGCACCAACAGGCACCCGTGCCGCTGAGCAATATCACCGGTCCCTTTTTCGTATGTGGGATCCAGGAGTCGAACTCGGGCTCTCGCGCTTGCCAGGCAGGCGCTTAGGCCGCTGAGCCATCTCACCGGCCCCCTCATTTGTTTTTATGGCTACATAGTATTCCATTGTGTGGATATACCACATTTTATGTATCAGTTCATCAGTTGATTGACTTTTGGGTTCTTTCTACTTTTTAGCTGTTGAGACTAATCCTAAGGACATCTGCGTGTAAGTTTTTTGTTTGGTCATCTGTTTTTACTTCTCTTGGATTTATACCTACAAGTAGAACTGCTAGATCGTGTGGTAACTGTTCAGTGTTGTGAAAGATTGCCAGACTGTCTTCCAAAGTGGCTGCATTTTATATTCACCCAGCAGTGTGAGGGTTCCAGTTTCTCTAAATCCTGGCCAGCACTTTTTATTATCTGTCTCTTTGATCATAATCATCCTAATGGGTAATTGTAATTTGGAGTTGTATTTCTCTAATGACTAATGATAAGGGGTTTTTTGTTTTGCTTTTTTTTTTGGCAGTTCTGGTGATTAATCTCAGGGCTTTGTGCATCCCTGGCACATGCTTCCCCACTGAGCTGTATCCCCAGCTCATTTTACTTTTTCTTTTGAGTCAGGGTCTCTCTGACTTGACTAGGATGGCCTTGAACTTGCAGTTCTTCTGCCCTAAATAGCTGGGATTATAGGCGTGTGCCTCCACAGTGGCGCCATTTCACTTTCTACAGTGTCCTTTGCAGCACAGAGGTTTTTATTTTAATGTAGTCCATTTTATTTTTTAGTTTATTGCTGGTCCTTTTGGTGTCATATCTGATAAACCATTGCTTAATCCAGGCTCTTGTTGTCTCAGTACTATGTTGAAAAGATTGTACGAGCCCCATTGAGTAGACTAGGCTTTCTTGTCTAAAACAGGTTGATCCTGGAGGCCTGGGAGGTGTTGACTGCAGACGTAAGGGTGATGTAGAATAGCCTTGGGCAGGTCATTAGAGTGGGGCTAATAATGCTTTTCAACTTGTCTATTATGTGAAGTCACAAAAGTGAGATCACATTGAAAATAAATCTGAAGCTACTACACAAGCATCAGTCCCACTGTCATATCAGGCAGGCCCCTCCTGCCTGGGTATCTGACATTTCAGGATGGTAGGAGTGTCTGGGGTCTCTGACAGACTCGAAGCCCATGAGTCACAGTTCCGTCAGAGTGGGAGCACACTGGCGTCCGTGGCTACCAGACTTCTTGGACTCAGGTCAGAACCTTTCTGTCTACATGAGGGGCAAACCTGAGGCAGGCACAGGCTAGTGTTGGTTCCCGGCCTGTCCTCACAGAGTTGGCTTAAGCAGTTCTTATTTTAGAACAAACCCACTGGAGTGGAATCTTCCCAGAGTCAAAGGGAGGTAAACAAAGGGGCCTCCAGGCCTGCTTGCCGGTTCCTGTTTAAACTCAGAGGAAAACATGTTTTGCTTCCCTCCACGTGGGCTTGGGGTCTGTGGCTGGGCCATTCCTGGATTGCCAAACCAAGCTGCTGAGGAAGAGTCATCCCTAGGGGACCATGGGGGTGGGAGCTGCCAGGTCCTTGGCTTCTGAGTCACCAGCATAGGCTTGGGCTTCCAGGCCTCATGGGTCCTGTGGGAGTGGATGTGGTGGACTGAGGTTCAGCAGCAAGAGGTCAGGCCTGCTTCCACCAGGAAGCCAGGGGAGCTCTGGTCTTCAGTGTTAGCCTCACCCAGCACCCTGGCCTTGATCAGCACTCGGGTCCCTGGGACCCCAAGGCTGACGAGAACAGGGCTCAGCCTGACTCAGCACAGAAAAGGTCCTTAGATGCCAGTGCAGGGCATGTGTGGTGAAGAGCTGAGTGAGGCTCTGTTGTCCAACCTGGGACGACACTGCTCTTCAGCCAGTTAGTCCCATAACCTTGAGGGAGGCTATGTGAAAGGTTATCTGGCTCCTAAGAAGCTTCTTAAATGGATGGCTGTTGGCTCCTTTGATAATAATAATCTAGCATGTGGGTTTGATCTTCAGCGTCACAAAGAGATTAAATTTGTTAAAAAATGAATAGTTCTTCAGCAACCCCTGACAGCAATAAATATTCCACATTCTAGATGAAAACTCAGGAAGCCCAGCCAGGGAGTTGACCTCTTTTACCCCATCAGTGTCTACCACGTACCTCTGTGAGACCTCGTCTGCCCTCCCAGAGCTGATGAGGTGCTACCGGGTGGCAGGCAGCAAGCGGGCACATACTGATAGAGCTCTGGGAGAGCCAGGAGGCCTTCTTCTGGGGACTGAGCCCTAAGAGACAGGGAGCCTGCCCAGCTGGAGGAGAAAAGAGTGGTCACAATGGGACAAAAGGACAGGATCATGGTTAGGGCGCTGCCCTGAGGTTTTCTGTCAGGCCATAAGTTTAATACATCATATGGGAACTTCCTTAGCTTTCTATTGCAGACTTGGAAATCATGGCCCAGAGAGGCAGTGGCTCAGCCACACCCCTCCCCAGCATTCCTGTGTGTCCCCTGTGCCCTCATAGCCTTTGCCCAAGCTGGTTCACTCCCACTGCTGTACCCATGTGGTCAGAGGAGGTCAAAGATGGCTCCTTGGGGTGGACTTGGGTGGTCTCTGGGAGAGTGCAGTGGGGAGTGTGCTCCAGGGATGTGGTTTCTTGGTCTGTCTCTCTGCATGGCAGCTGTCTGGTCCTGAGCAAATAGGCCAAGTTCTGTGGGGTTCAGTGGGGACCCCATGAAGTAGCCTGAGGGATGTCCAGATCTGTAGGGCAGATTCCTCTTTTCCCCCTCCATGTCGTCTCCTTAATCAGTAGGTCTTGATGGGTCCCAGCCCTGGACAACAAGTGGGGCAGACAGGCCTCTGCCTCCTGGCTGTGCTCCAGTGACATTGGCCTGGCCCAGCCATACTGTTCTGTCAGAGGAACCACCTCCATAACCAGTGCCGACCCCCACCCACCCCCAGCCCAGTCCACCAGACAGAGTGACACTGAAGGCGGCAGACAAAGGGCCTGTTGAGAGTTGCTTTGAAGGGAGGCTGTGGGGTCATGGGCAGCACTGTTGTTGCTGAGGGGGAAGTCCTGATCTGTGGCAGCTCCCTCAGGTGACAGGAGCATAACCCAGCTGCCCCTGTCCCTAAGACTGCTATGAAAGGCTGCAGCAGAGACAAGAGGAAAATGGGGAAGGGCCTGGGCCTTTCCACCATGCCCTGCCCATCTGCTGGGGAGGCGGGGGCTCTGGGGACTTCACAGCTGCTGCTCTGTGAACTGGCCTTTGTTCTCTCCCTGCCTGCCTTCACCAGTGAGAACCCTCTGCCCACGGTGGAGATTGCCATCCGGAACACAGGCGATGCTGACCAGTGGTGCCCACTGCTGGAGACCCTGACTGATGCTGAGATGGAGAAGAAGATCCGAGACCAGGACAGAAATACAAGGTATCCTATCCCTGTGTCTTGGCTCTGCCCACAGGCACCCATCTTCCTAGGCAGGAGCAAGGCCATCTTTCCCCAGTGACAGTGGGCTCGGGGAAGAACCTGCATTGCCAAAAGCAGGCTGCTGGGTGATAAGGCCTTATCTGGCCTCCAGGGTGGGTTTCCCTACAGAGAACAAGAACAGGTCTTCAGGTCACGTCTGACCACAGTCCAGAGCTGGTGTCAAGGTTCCTGAAGAGATGGGCAGGGCCTGCACAGCAGGCAGGCAAGGCTAAGAGAGGGCTGGGGTAATCCTGCTGGGGGAGACACGTGGCTGCTCTGGGGAGCAGAGGTGGCCCTAGCTGATTCCCCCCACCCCCCTTCCCTTCCTCCAGGCGGATGAGGCGTCTCGCCAATACTGCCCCGGCCTGGTGACCAGCCCATCAGTGCTCAGCTCTCATGGAGCATCTCAGAAGATTGGAGGACCCCTCTCCTTCCTCTCTGGCAAGGAAAGAGGCAAGGGGACAGCTCAGTGCCATTCTGAGGAATGGGGGAGGGATGGAGGGCATTGGGGGACCTCCAGGTCGCCCTCTCCCAAAACACATTCCATTTGCTGAGCCCCAATCCTGTCCCTCTATTCCTAGCACCCTCCCCAAGTGTCTGGGGTCAGGAAAAAGCCTCATTTTGGGTTGTGTTTTGTTTTTGTATAGGAGCCCCAGGCAGGGCTTGCAATACTTTTTAAATAAAAGGCAACAGGTCATGCTCAGTTTCTTGAGTATGGTGGCATAAAAACAATGGGAGAGGCCAGGTATGGTGGCACACACCTGTATAACCCCAGCTATTGAGGAAACTGAAGCAGGAGAATCAAAAGTTTGAGGCCAGCCTGGGCAACTTAGTGGAACCCTGTCCCTAAATAAAAAATGAAGAGTTGGGAATGTAGCTCAGTGGTAGAGTGCCCCTGGGTTTGTTCCCCAGAACTGGAGAGGGGGAAAGTGGGGGAGTTCAGGAGTGATCCTGAGCTAGATCTAGTTGGGGATGGTGTGGCCAAGGTTGATGTGCCAAGCCTCACCCTTCTCTGCCTCTACCCAGATGCGTAGGTGGTGGTGAAGAGGTTCCCACTCAGCCACCCCAGCACCCTCAAGGCCCCTGAAGCAGATCCCGATCCTTGCTTTTCCTTGGGCCTTCCAGCTGGCCACCTGTCCTAGCAAATGCTGCAGAGGAGGAGAAAGAAGTGGCCAGGAGGTTCAGGGCAGGGACCTACCTGCCTTTCAGTGACAGCCTTTTCTGTCCCTTTGACCAGGCATAGGGAGGACCTGCCAGCTCTTATCCTGTCCCTGGAGTGCCTTGCTATATCCAGATAAGCTGCCACCAGCCTGGGGCCTTGCTGCTCTGGAGTCCCTTGCAGAGGGCCTGGTGCCATGTGGGCACTGTCTGGATGTCACTAGCCTGGATGCAGGAGGGCCTGTCCCAGCTTCAGCAGCCCACACAAAACAGGTTGATGGGTCCCATCTCCACCTGTGGCCCGGGCCTGCCGCTCCCTCCCAAAGCCTGTTGTGAAGAAAATACAAACACCCTTTGCTGGCTTCGGGGTTGACATAGTATGCAGAGAGAAAGCCAAGCGCCTGAGTCCTTCCCAGTTAGGCTTCTGATGAGCTTGTCACCTGTGTCTTTGTTTGTAACATGGAGGTGTGTACACTTTGAAGAATGGACTTAGGCTCCTTGAGGGTGGCACATGTGGGTCTCTTTACTGAGCCAAGAACTGCTTGGTAAACTGGGCACACAGCTCTTCCTGAAGACAGTGGTTCCACAACCCCACCACTAGGCTGGTGCCACTCCTGGCTGCTGGCAGGGCTGAGGGTCAGAGACGTCTTCCTCCAGGGGCATGTGAAAGGGGCACTGTGACCTGGCTTCCAGTTTGAGTCCATGTGGGGCAGGGGTGGGGATCTGAGTAGATCTTGTGGCTCTTGGTTGCCAGGCTGTAGGCAGCCTGCCACCGTGAGCATGTCCAAGACCATGACTGTTCCCAGGGAGTGTGCTTTCAGGCCCTCTGCCTGTCAAAGTGGAACTCCCCAGAGACCCACAGCAAAGGGACAGCCAGGCTTTCCAGAAAGACCCTAAGCAACAGGGACGATTCCAGGCCCACTGGCTTTGGAAATGAATGGGCTCTGTTGCTAAGGGGTTTGCTTGATCCATGAGGTTGGATGCTGCCCAGTTCCTGCCTGCTTCTGTATGTGCCCTGTAAGTACTGCCAGCCCACACTGAAGTTGCTGCTTTACCAGGTTTCACTACAAAATTGAGGTCAGATTCACAGAGAACATTTTTGTTACCATGAAAATGACAAGCTGTGGCTGGCAGAGCCCCTGTGCCACTGAGCATCTAGGAAGACGCCACAATGTGAATAGTTCTACAGCAACAGGGAAAGCTGGCCACAGATGATACCCATGTTCCGGGGAGGAGTGGGAGGAAAAGGCTCACACAGGTCCTCAGCCTAAATGGCAGGGTCAGCTCCCTAGAGGGCTATGCCTGAGCCAGACACAGGACTGTGCTAAGGCGAAACTTCTCAAGGCTCTGGAGTTACAGAGGGCAGAGGGCCCAGTTCCAGCTCTGCTCTGCCCTGACTTCATGGGACCTCCAGGTCACCAGCTGGAAAATTAAGCAAAGGCCTACTTGTCAAGGTTGTTGATGAGGACGAGAGAGGCTGGGTGGGCATCAACCCAAGGGCACCACAGGCGGGGGCATCTCTAGAATGGGCTCAGTCCTGGCCCCAGCTGCTAAGATCTGACCAACCCCTTTGTTGAATGCCAGGAAACAGAGTCCCAGGGTGGGTAGGACAGGTACCCCAAGCCACTGGCAGGACTGGAGCAAGAACTCTTTGAGTCTGTCATTCGTGAGCTCAGAACCCTGCTGGGCATTCATGGGTAGCTTCTTTGCCCTGTCTGGGCCCCCTGCCTGATCACCTGCATTTGATGTGAGGGCAGGCTGGGCAAAGGCAAAGGGGCAGACATAGAAGGGTATGGAAGGTGTGGTGGCCAAAATGGGGAGCCAATGCTGTGGGCCCAGAGGCTGCAGGTGACTGTTTATTTGGGTGGGCTCTTGCATGGGCCCAGCCTCCAGGACACATTGGTCTGCTGTAAGCAGGAGCAGGGAGAATGGAGTCTGCTGGAAGCTCCGGGTGTTGGCCCAAGGCAGGCTCACTGCAGGGGTGGCAGATGGGGTCCTGGCTGCTCCTCAGGAAGGGGCAGGTAGTTGGGGTCCTCCTCGGGACCATCCAGTAGCAGCTTCCTGTCAGGAGGGACCCACACATGAGTCCTCATGCATGGGGAGCCACCTGAGGGGAGGGGTCTGTCATCTCCCACACTCACAGGAAGCCAGGGGTCAGCAGCAGCCTCTTGCCTCCGGGCTGGTTGGGGAAAACATCCTCTAGGAAGTAGTAGATGTGGCCCACAGCAATCCCTGTGAGACAGCAACATACTGCCACCCTACACAGCCCAGAATAGCCCCCGTGCTGGCCCTGAAGGACAGGCTTAAAGAGCCCAGAAGCAGGCAGGACTCGGAGAGGGAAGGCCCAGGGAACACTGGGGAGCAGGAGCCAGGAGAAGAACCTGCCCGTCCATCCCACTCCCACAGGACCCACTCAAGCATCGGCAGATCAGCTCCACAGATGCAAATCCTGTGCACCAGCTAGCTGGTTTGTGTGAGGCTGGGAGAACAGGAAGATGGGGTGGGGAGGCAGATGAGAGGACCGGGCAGGTGGAAAGGGGCCCTGAGGCATAAGGCTGTCCTGAGGGGAGGGACCACCCTGGGGTGGGCAGGAAGGATGGGCAGGCTCACCCAGCAGGTCCACGAAGATTGAGTTGCCCAACAGTAGTGAGAAGCCCATGAGTGCCCAGGGTAGGAATGGTGCCTGGAAGGTGAGGAGGCCAAAGAAGTTGACCCTCACCCGAGGGCTGCGGCGGCTCCACACGTACACCAGCATGGCCATGAGCGCCTGACCCAGGAAGAACAGGCTGCCCAGGAGTCCCAGCAGCTGGGCAGGAGTCAAGGCGCCATGATGCAGGTCTCAGCCGTGCCCATGGCCCTTCTGACTTGCTAAGGCCCTGGCATCCTTCCAGTGGTCCCCTTCCCTGTGTGGTCCATTCTCCATCCAGATGAGCCCTTCTGCACTTAGCCTTCAGATCCAATGAGATCTGCCCTGCATACCTGTCCACTCCATCCCAGCCTCCAACCACTGCTGGTCCCTGTCTGTTTGTCCTGGTTATTGGCATTGAAGGCTCAGTGCCCCAGGTACCCCACCTGCCTCTCCTGCACATTTCCCTGTTGTATTTTGCGCACAGCACTGAAGATCTATCCTTGGCCCCTGAAGCTGAGCGCAGGGTGGCTGCTCAATACAGCCTAAGCACCCATCCCAGGCCTCAAGGACCCTCCCATGCCAGACTCCAAGGAGCCACGGCCTGAGGTTCCTGAGCAGGACGGAAGGATACTGTCATAAGGACGCCCCCGAAGAGAAACATAAAGACGAAGTCGGCTTTGCGTCCGCGGAAGGAGCCCTCCTCCAGCATTCGGCAGTAGCGGAACCTGCAGCGATGGTATAGGAAGTTTCCCCGCTTCCGGCCGCTCCCAGCCCAGCGGGCCCGCGCCCTCCCCTCCCGCCCGGGTCCGCATGGCGCAGGATACACGAAGAGCATGTTGAAGAAGAAGCTGAATCCCAGGGGCCCGAAAAAGAGGAAGTTGGTGACCAGCCTCCAGATCTGCAGAGAGGGGGAGACGACAGGCGGTCAGGTGCGGGACCAGAGGGACCCGACCACAAGGGGCGAGGGGCGGGCGGCCTCACCTGGAACTTCCGGAACACGAGGTGTGGGTTGAAGTAGAGCTGGAAGGGGCTGAGGAGTTCCAGCTGCTGTGGAACCAGGGCCGCGTCAGGGGCTGGCCCCAGCACGCACACTATAACCCCGGCGACCCTCCCTAATGCTTCGTACTC
Source organism: Erethizon dorsatum (assembly GCA_028451465.1). Taxonomy (NCBI): domain Eukaryota; kingdom Metazoa; phylum Chordata; class Mammalia; order Rodentia; family Erethizontidae; genus Erethizon; species Erethizon dorsatum. The sequence goes on along the minus strand of CM051830.1, from coordinate 108,332,711 downwards.
CGTCAGGGGCTGTAACCCCCGCCCGGCCTGCTCACCACGGCAGCTGTGGTGAGGACGCAGGCTGCAGTGTAGGCCCGCGTCACCGCCGGCACCTGCAGGAACTCGGCCGCCAGCCCCTGCCACGCCATTGAACCCCAGGCACGCTTGACCTGACCGGCTGCGTTCTTCAGCCCACCTCCAAGCCCCGCCTTACTACTTTAGCCAATCGGCGTCGGAGGCGGGGAGCGCCTGGGCTACGGGGTGGGGCCCTGGGCTCAGTAAGCCAATGAGAAGAGGAAGGGGGAAGTCGGAGGCGGGAAGAGAAACAGGGGCCGGTTGCGACAGCTGGCCAATTGGCAACCCCCACGAGTGAGCACGTGGCGGTTGTTGTACCTGCGGTGGCGGCGCGGGAGAACCTGCGGCCAATGAGGAACTGCTCTTTCTAGAGGACAAATAGCAGGGCCCCACGAGGCCCCACAGGAACGGGGCTAAGACTACTGCAGTAGCGGAGAAAAGACCTGAGCCAGGTGCGGCGAGACGAAAACTGCAGGGCCACAAGGGGCGGGGAAGAGGCAAAGGGGGCGGGGCCACGGGGTGGGACTCGGAGTCTGGGTGTGGTCCACCTCCCAGCGCGCGGACACTTGGACACGGCCTTCTCCCCTCTGAGAACCCGCCCCCGTTCCCATAGCAAAGGAGGAGCTTGGGAGGGTGCCCAGATCCCCCAGACGCCCGGGGTCCCGCTCACACGTGCCAGCCCCTATCCGGGGTGTTCTGGGGGCCCCACTGGGCCAGGGCCCGACATGGGGTCTTGCAGCCCCAGATGCGAGTTGAGGGTGTGAGGCTGCTTGGAGTAAATGGGCAGGCTGCAAAGGGCCTCAGTACTTCGTGGAAGAGAGAACTCCATTCATTCAAAGAGAGAAACCATTTATTGAGCACTTGTGTGTTGGAGGGAAGGGGAAGGAGAAAGGCAGGGACCTACCGGCAGGTGAATGAACAAAATGTGGTTTGTCCATACAATGAAATGTTCAGCCTTAACAGGATGAAATCTTACACATGCTCCAATGTGGATGAACCATGAAGACAATATGCTAAGTGAAATAAGCCAGTCCCCCAAAGATAAATACTGTAGGATTCCCCTTGTGTGAGAAAGGAAATGAGAAGCTATTGTTTCATGGGTACAGAGTTTCAGTTTGGGGAAATGAAAAAGTTCTGGAGCTGGATGGTGGTGATGATTGCATAAGAATGTGAAGGTCCTTAATACCACCGAGCCCTACACCTAAAAATGGCCAGGACAAATTTTATGTACACAATACTGCAACTTTTAAAAAAGATCTCTGTGTCTGCTCTGAGGGCAGTAGACTGCCAGAGGAATCACTGAGCAAGGGGACACTTCAAGGAACAGTGATGCCTTGGGCCATCCCTGGGGGTCCAATGAGGGTTGAGTGGTAGATTTGCCACAAGCTGAGTATGGCTGTGAGAGGAGCCTGAGCCAAAGTGGTAAGGGTGGTGGCCATTACAGAGTTGGAGAACACTTGGGAGGAGGCAGGAGGAATAGAAAATCCTGTTCTGGTCTCATTGAGTTTGGAGCATCTGTGACATCTGCACAAAAAGTGTGGCGCTGGAGGAGAGGACAGGGCCGACAGTTCACCTGGAGTGCCAGTTACCAGTAGGTCAATGGCAATTTTATCTTGAGCCTGCTGCCAGAGGCATGCGAGTAGATGGGTAATAGAAGCCAGGCCTGGGCAGTGACCTTGGTCAGAGAGAGAAGGCAAACCCAGCTGAGAGCAGATGAGTCCAGGAGCTGAGCCCGGAAAAGACCTCAGGAAAGAGCAAAGCAATGAGAAGCCCAGTCAGATGTGGCCTGGAAAGGGACCTTGTGCCAAGGTCCCTGGAAAAGAAAGGAAACACAAAGAGGTAACTTGTCAACATGGGTTAGACTTGGACATCAGTGTGGACAATGAGGGGTGTTCTGCACAGAGCCCTGAGGTCCCCCGAGGAGACTGAAGCTGGCCTAGAGGGAGACCTGGTAGAGAAGGTTGTCTCAGGTGGATGTCAGGAGCAGGAGGGTCCCCCAGTGTGCAGAGTGGAGTCCGCTGGGGACCAGTGCCTAATGAGAGTGGGTCGAGGGGATCCTGCTCTGGAGGGAGGTGGATAGTGGGGAGCACTGAAGGAAGGCGATATGCATTTGATTTGTTGCTCCCCAAAAGAGCAGAGGTTGGACAGAAGAGCTGAGAGTGGGGGCTGGCGCAGACTGAGGGAGCCTCCTTGGATGGCCTTGGTTTTCCAGTGAAGCAGCCAAAGGTCATGTTGGAGGTGGGCCAGGGAGAGCAGATCCCACCCGGGCAGTGTGAGGGGAGCCAGGGCCTCTGACGGCCGCCAGGCCAGGCGCCACCACTGGTAAAGGGGCCCTCAGAGGGAGGTCGGGTTTCACGCTGGCCTGGGGAAGGGGAGTATCCCGCCTCCAGGCACTTAGCGGGCACTGGCCACCCTCCCCTCCGGGTCAGGTCAGGGCTAACAGGAGGGGCTATCATTGTCGGAGAGACGGAGAGACGTCTGTCTCCCTGTGTTTGGGAGCCGATAAGGCGGGCGCCTGGATAGGAAGCCCCCAGAAGCACATTCCTGGAAGGCAGGGAGCAGCAGGCTGGTGGGAGCAGCCAGCCTGGATGGGAGGAAGCCCAGCCTCAGTGGGCAGCAGCTGGGCTCGACTGCAGATGCTCCTTTTCAGCACACTGGGTATCCTCAGATGGGGAAACTGAGGCCGGGTGAGAGGCAGGGCAGGGCCTGAGAAAGACCTCCATCTCTAGGCCTGTCCAGTCTCAGGCCCAGGACAGAAGATACCATGTCCACTGTTCTAGACCCTTGGGCCCCTCTAGAAAGTTATTTATGGAGAGAAGTTCTGGGCATCTCAAGTTTCAGGGGGCTCAAAATGTGGGTGCTGCTGGAGGTGTAATACCTGGTGGTAGCTGGATACCTTCTGTGCTGAGTACTGCACAGGAGAAGGACCTGGGGTCTCATGGTAAGATGGCCATGAGCTCTGCTCCTCGTGCCACTGGCTTGCAACTGTCCCTATTGCAAAGCAGGGAACTCTTTGATTGCCAGGTCTGATGGCCCCAGAGTAGCCCTAAATCTTCTGCCCAGGCTCTGCCAGTACCCACAGGCAGGAGCTGCATGCCCACCCAGCTGCCTTCCTCCTCAGCCTCACACACAAGGACAGACCCTCAGCAGCCCCTGGTGGCCATCCAGAAACCTCCAGTCACCCCTGCACCCCCACCCCCATGGCTCACTGGATGCTCCCACGGGACTCTTCAGTCCCTTGCTCCTCTCCAGTGCTCCTCACCAGCTCTTATTCAGGCCTTGGCTTTTCTCCTCCAGGCCTGCCTCAGCTCTCTGGATCATTCATTTATTCATTTTCTTCCCTAGCGACCCAGATGTTCTTTTAAAAGAGAGGAAGAGCAGGTGGTAGAAATGCCCCCTACTCCAGAAAGCCCTCCTTGATCACCCAAAGGGACTAGAGCTCACCTGTCTTCCTTTAGAGCCCTGACCACTTAATTTTTAAATGTATTTTATTCCCATAGCTGTCCATGCCTGTGGCAACAAACTACAAGAATCAGAAACAAGATAAATGTTTATGTCCGTCTTGGAGCTCTTGATGGCACATTGTACCCTTTGCTGGCCCTGAGCACTTTTCTCTCCATTTGGGGCCCTTTCCTGGGGGGCTATGAACACCCAGCATGTGGATCCCACCAACCATGGTAGGTGGGCCTCCACTGCAGCTCTAGCCACCCCCTCCCAGGAGCAGCTGTGTCCCCTCTGGCCCTTCCTGTCTGGGCCATGGGGTATTTTTAGCACCAAATCCGGAACCCACACCACAGCAGCTGCTCTTGGCCAAAGTGCAAGAACAACAAATCATGCAGGTGGACTGTGTCAGGCCTGGGCTGCAGAGGGAACTACCTGGCCCTGGCCCTTCTGATTCTAGCAGAATCCAGATGTTCCAAGAATGAGCTGGCCTCCGGGAACAATGGAGAAAGAGGAGGCGGAGTCAGGCAAGGGATGAGTCATTCTAGCCAGCCTCAGGTGGGGGGAGCCAGTGCAAAGGCCCTGAGGTAACTTGGGACAGAGAAGATGAGAGACTGCCCGGGGGGAGGAGGAGGAGGAGGAGTTGCACACCATGTGAAGCAGAAAGGAGGCCAGGCAGAGCTCTGTCCACTGTGGTCTCTGTCTCAGCGCAGTGGGGAGCCATGGGAGGGTTTTAAGTATGGAAGCGGGGTCACAATCAGATAGCTGCTTTTTGGATGAAGAAAGGGTACAAGAGTGGAAACAGTCATCCAAGCAGAGGAGGAGAGCAGGTCCCACCCTGGCAGGAGTAGTGTGCAGCAGGTAGGGATCCATGGCCCTGGTGACAGGGTGGGTGCCTGTGGGGCATGCAGGAGCCTAGGGAGGGAGTTCAGGCACTGATAGGGAAAGAATGGGTCATGGGGGTCAAAGCCACAGACCTCTGTCAGCACTTGACTGTGGGAGCGAGGTGCGGGATGGTCAGACGATGCCCAGGCTCCAGTGAGCCCTCCTGCCAGGTAGAGACACACGTGAGGGCCCAGTTTGAGAGACTGCCAGTTGGTTTTGGGCAGGCTGACTTCGGGGTGCTGTGGGAGCACAACTGCCTTGGAGAAGCCCTCCTCAGCCACATAGCCCACTGCTCCCAGCTCCTGGGCCCTGAAGCCCTGTCACACCTGCAGTTGGGCACACAATGTCAGCTCTAGCCCTGGGGTCTGCAGAGCGCACAGCTCAGGCTGCATCTTGGTGACCATGGAGACACATTAAGTGGGAGACAGGGAGTCCATAGCTGGCTCTGCAGCCTCAGGGCAGCAATGGGACCTACCACTCCCTGCTTCCTCTGGGCCTCAGTGTCCCCTTCTGTGAAATGGGTGGGCTGGGAGGGTCAGAGATTTCTGGGCAGGAGCCCCTTCCTGGGACAGCCCCTGCTGGCCTCCACTTGCAGGCCAGACTCTGCCCTCAAGAGCCTATGCTCGTGGATAGGATCCCCTAAGGAAAGATCTTGTGGAGTCCCTATCTCTCCTGGCCCTGTCCCTCACTGTCTCCTCCTGCCCAGAGCTCCGTTGAGCCTGTGGTCAGGAATGTCCACAGTGGCCACCTCTGTCCCTCAGGAGCTCTGAGAAGACACTGAACCCCACACCCAGCAGGAAGGTGGGCTGGGCCACTGGTGAGGACGGTGGTGGAATGGGAAGAGGAGAGGTCATGCTAGGCAGGAAATGGGCCTGATGCTGCTCAAGGGCAAAGTAAGGATGCTGTGAAGTGCAGAGACAACAGCTGCTCAGAGTTCCCAGCCAGGCCACATCACAGTTTTAACAAACGCACTTAAGCATCACCACTCTCGGATGAAGTAGGTCGCATTACAGATGAAACAGGCTTGGAGAGGTTAAGTAACGTGTCTGAGGACACGCAGCTAAAGAGGTAGCAAGACAGCAAAGTACCAATTCTGGCTTTACTACCACGAGGGGTGATACCAGTGGGGAGGAGGTGAGCTACCTCCTGCCCCACTGCTGGGGCACAGGGGCATATAAGAGCCGTCACCCGCCCGTGTGCACAGAGGGTCACCAAGCAGCTAAGCTGTGCAACTCCAGACCCTTCTCTAGCCATGGTCTGGAGGAGAAACCTCTTTGCAACCTCAGGGCTGCCTGGGAGTGTCTCAGATGTGAGGCTCCACCCCACCCCCAGCTGAATGGCTTGGCTGGGCCTGTGGCTCCTTGTCTGTGCCTCCCTTTCACTGTCTGTCACCCTCTGTGGCCTGAGGAGATGGTGCCTGCCCAGCCCCCAGCTCTGGCTGACCTGAGCCTGTGCCCCACCGCTGCTGCCACTGTCCTTAGCAATTGCCAGTAATTCCCACTTCCTGTTGTGGCCACTGCTGGAATGTCAAAAGCCACCTCCTGCCTGCCGCCAGGACTGTCTGGGGCTTGAGGGGGGGGGTGTCCCTCCCCTGCCTGTGCTATTTTTGGGCTCAGTGCTGCAGGCTGTGTTTGGGGAGAAGCAGATTATCTGCTTGGCAGAGTCAGCCAAGGGGATGCGAGTTCCCAGACAGAGACCTGGAGATGGGCGCAGTGAAGACTGCAGGTTGTAGGAGACCATACTGTGGGTCTGCACCCCAGGGGCTCCACATAGCCAGTGGTCCAGCTGCATGACCCAAGGGTGCTTATGCAGAGCCTGTGGCCACACTGTTCTGCAGTTATCTCTCATATGCTGCCCAATGGGTGGCCTGAGCATCAAGCAGTGCTGGCTTGTGGCCTGGCAGAGACCTGGAGGGACAAGGGCCACCCCTATAGGAGCCCCTGTCCAGGAAGTGACTCAGAGCCATGGGCAAGTGGAATGAGAGACCTGGGGCTCTCCCCACCTCCCACCTGGCATGTACCCACTGAGTAGCCAGGCCCTGTTCACAGACATCCTAAGGGTCGCTCACCCCCAGCAGGGGAGGCTCCTACTCATGGGCTGGGACGAGAGCCCAAGTGTTCTTGTCTTCCCAAGGAGACACCACCATTATCCTTTTCTCCATATTTTCCTTAAAACATTCTCTTAGCCCTTCCCCTGCAGGTGGTATTAGGGGGCCTCTAAGTGCCATGGCATGCCCGCAGTCCCAGCTACTTAGGAGATAGAGGCAAGAAGATTGCTTGAGCCCAGTAGTTCAGGGCTAACCAGGCAAATATAACAAAACCCATCTCCAAAAAAAAAAAAAAAGGAAGAAAGAAAATAAATGCAAATCATAAATGCAAGATTAGGTACCAAAGCAAATATTTATTTAGAATGAGGATGCAAACAAATGACAAATTTATTCAAGGTGACAAACCACCTCCAAACATAAAATGCAGAGAAAAATCCCTCCCCTAATCAGAAGCTTGTGGTTTAATGCCCCGCTGTGCCCAGGTCAGGTGGGGGTTGGTAAAAGACCCAATGTGAACCAATCAGGCACCACTGTGTCCTCCATGTACAATGGAGGAAACTGAGGCCAGGCTGTGGGGCCAGGAAGGGACGGGCTGCCTGCATCACTTCCACATCCCAAACCTGCACAGGGCAGGTGGCCCAGACACTGAAGTGGCTGCTTCGTGTCCAACCTGTCATTCCCTCAGGGCCCCACCGAAACAATGTGGACTCCACCCAGAAATGCAGGCATCAGTCTTTCAGACTGGCCTAACTGCTGCCCTGTCTTCCACCCTTCCCCCTTCCTCCAGATGTGGGCTCAGCTGTATTTTTAGAACAGCCCACCCCTTGGACATTCTTTCCTTCTAATTAAGATGACTTCAAATCTCCCCTCTGCAATCAGCCCTGTTGTTCAATCCTCAAATATCAAAGGGTGGCCAGGAGGCGCTGCCTCAGCTGGTCGTAGACTTGGATTTGTTTTCTTTCTTTTTTAAACCATTAAGTTGAAAATGAGACCCCAAACCTGAGTGAATGAATGCCAGCTCTGAGGACAGCAAAGCATGATTTAGATAGAGTTTGCAGGAGCTGCCCCAAGCCTTGCCCTGCACATGCCCTTTCCCCCAGCTGGGCTGGGGAAGTCCAGCTAGACCACAGACCCCCAAGGTTAGGGTCTGTCTGGGACAAGTGTGGGGATCGCACTCCACGTCTGTCCAGTGTCTTGTGTCTGCTCTCAGGATGCTCAGTACAGGGACACACAGGGGCCCAATGGCCCAGCCCCTGTGCAGTGGGCGGTTGGTCAAAGTGAGCAGCGGCCCCACTTTGCAGGTAAGCAAATGGAGTCTGGAGAGGTAGTACCTGTTAGGAGCCCCTTTGGTGTCGGCCTCAACTGGACCTGTGGCTGGCCTGCATTCCTCGAAAACAGTTCACTGCCTGCCTTGGTGTCCAACGACAGCAGGACTCCCGAACTCCACTCTGCTGCCAGTCCAAATGGGGGCAATCAGGAAGGCTGCGGGGATTGGGGAGCTGCACCCCTTGAACACCTGATGCAACAGGCCACACCCACCCTAACACTTCTCCACACCAGTGTCCAAAAGAGGAGGAAACTGAGGCTCAGAGAGCTGGCCAGCCTGGAGGCTGCTCAGCCCCTAGCTGACCACATGTTAGGTAGGCACCCAGCCCGCTAATCTGCGGTAGGGTCCGCATCGCTCACCCTTCTTGAAGGACCAGCTCTGCTAGCCTGACCCCTGGAGAAGAGCCCAGGGTCCTGGGGTCCAGCCTGAACCCTGACTCCAAGTTGCAAGGGACCTGCCAGACCACTGTCCCTCTGGGCATTGAGGCAGAGACAGGGTGGGGGTGGATGCCAGGCTTCTCAGTTCCCGCCCAGGGCCCTGAGCCACCTGGCACCTCACAGCTGGGTACGGGGACAGAGGAAGTGAAATTGCACGGGGGCAGGTGGGGCACGGCAGAGGGCTTGGGGACAATAGATCACAGCTTCCCTGAAGTGCCCCTCCACCTAGCGGTGCACAGAGAAGGCCTCTTTTTGTTTTTTGTACTGGAGACTACTCACCCTGAGCTACATCCCTATCCCTATTTATTCTTTATTTTGAAGCAGGGTCTCGCTACATTGCGAATTTGCGATCCTCTCGCCTCTCACAGTGCTAGGATCACAGGCGTGCACCGCTCTGCCCTTTGTTTCGCCCGGCCTTCTGGAGCTGGTAAGCTCGGCGGGGCGGAGTGCTGTAGAGTCCGGGCTCTGTCGCCCCCTCGCGGCCACAGGTTGTCTACGCGGCATTGGGGTAATTCAAGAAGGGGTCCCCGCAGGCGGGTTAAGTCTGAATCTAGAGGCCCGAATCCCGGGGAGACGCTCCTTACGCGGGCCCGACGTCCCCAGACCCAAGTAAGGGGCAGGGCATTTTCGGAGATAAACGCAGATCGGGTAGGCCGCGCCGCGAATCCTGTGGGTGCTGGTGGGCTACCCGGCGGGACGCAGCCTGGGTGGGCGTCGATTACGCCAGGCGGCTTCGCTGGGTTGTTTTCACCCTCTGCGTTTCCGGCTGTGAACCAGAGCCGATCCCTGCTCGCCTTGGGCCTCAGTTTACCCATCCGTAGAGTAAGGGGCCCTATTGTGCAGGAAGGGTGTACCGTCTCCCCCTTCTTACCGCGAAACGGAGACCGGGCACAGATCAGATGAGGGAAGCCTGGGGCTGCAGGTGCCGGGGTGCGTTCTTCTGACACCCCCTCCCCCTCAGCTCGTGCAGCAATCCCTCACTTTAGGGCTAGGCCAGCGGGCTCCCCACCCCATGGGGTCAGCCAGCCCGGACTCAGCAGTCTAAGAGCCAGGGAGTTGTGGGGGTGGTGTGGGCCCGAGCTTGACCTCCCAGAGCCTCAGTCAGACTTCCTCCCGCAAAGGAGGCAAAGGAGGCAAAGGAGGCAAAGCCACCCAGCTGTGGGTTGTTGAGAGGATTAGCAGTCAGCACCTAGGGCTACACAGGGTGGATGTGAGTACCAGAGTGCTGGAAATACAGCCGTCACTTTTCATACTCAAACCCAACTCCCAGTTCATGTTTGCTAAGGCAAAACCTTGCGCTTCCTGGCCAAAGGATAATCTTATCTAGTGGGTGTCGAATTTATGTGCACACTGGAGGCTCTGAGTCTGGCCGGTAGGGGTGGGTTTAGGGCATCCAAGAGGAATTTCAGGGAGAACCAAGGGGGACCAGTCCAAATTTTGTACCTTAACCACATGGCTATCTTCAAGCTTCTACTATATAATCCATGTATTCTTGTATGACATAAGGTATGATTTTGCATGTTTCCAAACTTAATATAAAGACAATGTAGTGTATGTGTCTTTCTGCAATTTTGCTTGCACAGGATTGTGATTCAACACATGTTGATACTCTTCTTCGGGTCCACTGAGTGGTAGTGTTATCATATATCACAATTTATTTCTCTCTCATTTTTGGTGCTGCTGGGACTTGAACCTGGAGATACATGCTCTACCACTGAACTACATCTGCAGCCCCTAGCTACATTTTCTTGATGCTTGACGTTTGGGTTGTACCAGTTTTCTGCAGCTGTGAACAGAAGTTCTTGAGCACAGGGTGAAGAGATTCTCTGAGGCTGGGCGTGGAGTGCACACTTGTAATCCCAGCCTCTGGGAGGCTGAGGCAAGAGGATCACAAGTTCAAGCCCAGCCTGGGCAACTTAGTGAGACCTGGTCTCAAAATTTATAAAAGGGCTGGGAATGTAATTCAGTGTGAAGGCCCTGGGTTCAGGCCCCAAGACCACACACACACACACACACACACACACACACACACACACACACACAGTTTCTGAGGCAAACACAGAAGTGCTGGAATTGCTGAGTCAAGCACTATTCCAACTTTGATTTACTAGATCCGCTCAAACTGCTTTCCAGCATCATTGAACCAGTCTACATTTTCTGTAACAATACGTGAGCATTGCAATATGTGAGCACTGCAACTGAGCCGCCCCAACACTTGGCATTACCAGAATTAAACTGTTACTATGATGAGTGTGAAACAATACACTGTTGTGGATTTAAGGCTAGTAATGTAGGTGGGCTTCTGTATTAGTCCATTTGTGTTCCTATCACAAAATATTCAAGGCTGGGTTACTTTTTAAAGTATAGAAAAAGTTTATTTGGCTTATGATTCTGATGTCTAGAGACTCAAAAAAACATCCTGGGCACAACATGGCAGAGAAAAGACTGTGTAAAACACACACACACACATCCCAATCTTCTGGGGTGGCCCAGCTTTATAACAGTTTGTTCCCTCAAGAACCAACTCGTTCTGGGAGTCCAGCATTAATCCATTCACGAGGGTGACCCCCATGACCTAATTACTACCTTCCGCTAATGTTCAACCATCGCAACACTGCCACTGCTGGGGACCAAGTTTCCCTCACATCAATCTTTAGGGGACAAACCACATCCAGACCATAGCAGCATTTTCATCAGTTTTTGTTTTGTCTTTTTGCTTTTCTGTTTCATCTGTAAATTCCCTTTGTCCAACTTTAACTTACTGATATTTAGGAGTTCTTTATATATTCTGAATACTAATATTTTGTTGGTCATATGCTTATAGATAACTTCTCTCACTGGGTAGCTTGTTTCTAAATTAAAAAAAAAAAATTTTAGGGCTAGGGATATAGCTCAGTGGCACAGCACCTGCCTGGCAAGCCTGAGGACATGAGTTCAATTCCCGGTACCAAAAAAAAATAGAATTTTTTTTTTATGTTGGGGTTTGAGCCCAGAACCTTGCACACACCCCCACCCTGTGGCTAGCTTTTAGTTTTACCTTTTAATACTGTGTTTTGATACAGATTTTTAATTTTAATGAGGTTAAATACTCCCAAGAAACATGTATAGTTTATGCTTAGGCTATATTCTATATTTTCTTCTAAAATGTTTACAGTTGCTTCTTGGAATAAGTTTGTGTGCACCTGGAATGATTTTTGTGTATGGGGTGAGATAGAGATCCAATATCATTTTCCCACATATAATTAGGTCATAGCCCTATTTATTAGCCCATAATTTCCCTTTTTTAAAAAATAGGGTCTCAATTAACAGGGCCTGCCTCAAACTCCCTGAAATCCTCATGAGTGCTGGGATTGAAGGTGTTGGCCACCACACCCAGTCTCCCACTTATTTTTTTAAATTAATTAATTAATTTATTTTTAAGACAACAAGTAAACATTCTCCTGTATTAACAAACTCAAGCATTAGAGAATGTACAAATACCTTTTGGAGAAAAACATTACTCAGTGTAAGATTAAGCCATGCAAAAGCTAGGTAAAAATAGAAGACTAAGGAATGGAATAGTCACAGTGAAATTGCATTTTCATACTAGGGAGACAATACGATGTTTACAAATGTGCGTCCGGTTTATTTCGCTTCTGAGTATTTTCTCAAGTTGCATCCATTTACCTATAAAAGTTTCGAGTTTATCTTTCTTTATGGCTGAGTAGTACTCCATTGTATAAAAATACCACATCTGGGCCGGTGAGATGGCTCAGCGGCGTAAGCGCCTGCCTGGCAAGCGCCAGGGCCCAAGTTCGACCTCCGGAACCCACATACAAAAAAAGGGCCAGTGATGTCGTTCAGCGGCACGGGCGCCTGCTGGTGCATGAGGTCCTGAGGTTGACCCTTGGTACCCACACACACACACAAAAAAAAACATCTTTTTTATCCATTCCTCGGTTGATGGGCATTTGGGTTGTTTCCACGATCTAGCTATTACAAATTGTGCTGCTATAAACATGGGTGCACATATATCGCTGTGGTACGATGTTTTTAATTCTTCTGGGAAGATGCCCAGAAGGGGAATAGCTGGGTCAAATGGGACCTCCAATCCTAGTTTTTTGAGGAATCTCCACACTGATTTCCACAGTCCCACTTATTTTTAAGGGGAGAAAGGAATGATTGTTTTGAGAAAAATAAATCTACCTAAATAAAATATAAGCAGTTGAAAGCAACAATGTATTAATAGCAATGACAATATTGTGAACGAATTGTGTTCACCGCAGAATTAAAGGATGGCTTAGCATTAGAAAGTCTACTGATTTCTTTTTTGATAGAAGCTTTTGGGTTTATGTCTTGTACTCTGAGTAGTTTGAAGATAACTACACAGTGTAATAACTATGGTTATTCTCTTATTTGATTATAAAATTGCTTTTTAATAAAATAAAAAGGAAATCTACTGATGTAACTGGTCTCATAAACAGATGAAAGGAAACTATACGATCATCTTGATAGATGCAGAAAAGCATGTAATAATACCTGCTGATATTTTATTTGTTGTTTTTCTTTAAAATGTACGGTATTTCTAGAAATTATTTAAAGATCAGAGGAGCAAACGTCAGACATCAAATAGAAATACTGTAGTGCCTCTTCTGTCAGGCATCTGCCCTATCATAGTCTTCACTCAAGATGACTTCAGAAGGTCACTTTCAGCTCTGTTTCTGTGACCACAAACAGCAACTTTGGCCTTTGCCCAACTTCTGGATTCCGCGCAAGGGCTGAGAGCTCCGAAGAATAAGAGTCATCCGCCCCGATGGGCCGTGCTTCCCCGCTTCCAAGAGCTGCGGGAACACAGGCCGCGGCGGGCTCTCACGCGAGGGCTCCGGGCTGCAGCGGAGCCCCGCTCTCCTCTAAGCATTCCGCGCAGTCAGCGGCCGGCCGAGGACCCACACGGGAGGGCGCGGCGGGCACCGGTGCGTGCGCCTTCCGTTCTAATTCTGCTCCTCCTCGGGCCTCTGGGAGCACGGTTTGTGCGTCGGGAAGGTTCGGCGCAGAATCGAGGGCTCGGGCCTCCGAGGGCGCTAGGGGGCAGTGACCTCCGAGGGGCTGGTGGCGGCGTGGCGCCAGGCGGAGGACGCGAGCGTGGGGCCGCGGTCCAAGGGCCAGCGAGGTGCGGGCGGCGGCCTCGTCTCCAGGCGGCGGCGGAGGAGCTCGCGGGTCCCGGGCAGAATTTCTGGTGAGGACTCGGAAGCGCGGCGACGCGTCGCGCGGTGGGATCTGAGGGAATGGCCGCAACCCGGCGTTTCGTGACGGTCTGCAGAGATGTGCGCTGCCCTCGGCCGAGTAAGAAGTGAGTGGCTCTTCGAGACGGCATGGAGGATGAACCGGAGCCGGCCTTTCGGCCGCGAACCCAGGTGACCCACTCCAGCCTCTCCCGATACCCTGTGCCCCGGCGCCCCGCCAACGCTTGAGTCTCGTCCGCGCCCGCTAGGCTGCACCTCAGACCTCCCTCGACAGCCACCGCATTTGCACAGCAGCTTCTGCCGCTACCCATTTGCGCCTCGCAAGCGCCCACTGCGCGTGCGCTCCCCCGCTCCGCTCCGCGCTCCCCCGCTCCGCTCCGAGCTCCCGCACTGCGCCCCGCCGCGCGCAGGCGCCGCTTCCGCCGCTGGTCAATGGTTGCCAACTCCTCTGTAACACAGAGCTGTATCTCACAGGTCCCCCGTTTTCAGAATATGCTACCTCTTTCTGCTCTTTGAAAAGCGCTTAATTAGCCAGGTGTGGTGGCGCATGCTTGTAATCTCAGCACTTGTGAGGCTCAGGCAGGAGCATCGCTGTAAATTCGAGACCAGGCTGGGCTACATAGTGAGTTCATTATTTTTTTTTTTTTTTTTTTTTTTGTGGGTACCGGGAGGTCGACCTCAGGACCTCGTGCGCCAACAGGCACCCGTGCCACTGAGCGATATCACCGGCCCCTTTTTCGTATGTGGGATCCGGGAGTCGAACTCGGGCCCTTGCGCTTGCAAGGCAGGCGCTTACGCTGCTGAGCCATCTCACCGGCCCTACATAGTGAGTTCAAAGGCAGCCTGAACTACATAATGAGACCCCCGTATCAAAACACCAAAAAAACAAAAAACAAAAACAAAAAAAAAACCCAAAACCAAACCAAACCAAACCACTGAATTTCAAAACCTGCCTTGATCAGATGTTTCTAATGAGGGATTTGTGGACCCGTGTGAACTACACAGATGGAGCTACCCTTGAAAGCTTAATGACTGTGCCCAGTGCACAAAGCTCGTGCTGTGTGTACCGTTAGGTGCTTGGCTCGGCAGGGCATAAGCAGGGTTCCTCCCCAGGGATGCCTGTGGGCCGGTGCAAGATTGCGGGACCTGAGTCATCGCAGGCTGGCACCCGCACTCCCCCATTGATGTCCACATGGCCTGGTCGTGCAGGCCAGACACACTCCAAGAGGCGGTAGCTTCATGAGCACCGCAGTCAGGCCATTCACCCGCTCCTGCGACTTTCCCACTCTCCTCCTCCAGGCTCAACTCTGAGTTGGCTTCTGCCTCACCGAAAGAATAGGGGCATCCAGGGATCGCCCACCTGGCCCACCGCATCTCTGGGTTTCCCTCAACCTGGATTGATTTCTTTCAGATAGATTACGGCACGCTGCCACCTTGCTCTCAGGCCATATTCCCTGACCACTCTATTTAAAACACTCAACATCTTCCTTTCCTGTTTTATGTCTAGCACCAGCTGACATACTATATATTTTGCTTTTTTATTTTGCCATTGTCTGTCTTCCTGCTGGAAGGAAAACTCCCTGGGGTCATGGGTTGTGTATCTTGTTCAGTTACATCCCCACTGTCTAAAATAGTAGTAGACTTATTACCAATAGTAGGGAGGTGATAAATAGCTGTTCACTAGGGGCTGGGGATGTAGTTCAGTGCTAGAGCACTTGCCTAGCATGTGTGAGGTCCTGGGTTTGATCCCCAGCATAGCAAAAATAAGTAAGTAAATAAACATCTGTTCACTATTATTCACCATGATAATGTTTGAACACTTATCCTGATCAAGCATGGTACTAGGCAATAGACATGGATGGTGTCACTGAATTGAATAATTTCTTGTAGCCTGGGAAACCTGTGGGCATCTCCTGCCATATAGGCTCATCTGTCGTTAAACACTGTATCTCTTGCTGCTTCCTCCAGAGGATCTGTCCTGAGGGGAGCGCTCACCTCCATGCAGCTCCCTCGGGGCTGCCACACAGCCCAAGTGCAGTCAGATTCCCGAGGTCCTGCTTGGTTTCCTCCCATGGCTTCGGCTTAGGATGAAGTTAGGCCATATGGGAATTACAGACAATCAGGGCCTGTGTCATCGATCCACTTCCAGACCTAGGGCAAAGTGATCAGCAGGATCCTGCACTCAGAGCCCGTGCTCCTCCCTCCCCAGCACAGTATCTCACTGAATAGTCAGTGCCTCTGTCTTTTCCTTTAGCTGTATCTGCCCCCGAGCACCTGTCCTGGCCAGGACAAGCACTCAGTATTTAACTGATGAATGAATAAGTAGACTGAAGGTTCTGGAAATTCTTCAGAAAACCTTTAGCCAAACATAAAAATAATAAATCTGGCTTGCAGGAATTAAAATCTACAGAACAATTTTCCAGAACAAGGAAAGCAGTATGAAAAAATATCATGATTTTTTTGGGGGGAAATCAATGATTTTATTTATTTATTTTTTTGAGGGAGGTCTCTCTATGTAGCTCAGGCTGGCCTTGAATTCAGCCTTTAGCACAAGCTGGCCTTGAACTCAAGCAATCCTCCTTTCTCAGCCTGGGATTACAGGTGTGCACCACTATGCCTGGCCCCAGTGATTTGATTTTTGTAAGGTCAACTATTTTGTGAATGCTTAGGAAAATATCTGATGGAAGCAGTTTATCATTGTACTTTCCCGAGAATGGAAAATTTTGGTATACCGCTACATTAAATTTTCAAAAAACCTTAATGAGGGCCAGGTCCCAAATGGTGGTGGCGCCAATAGCTACATCCTGGGTTTCTCTGCTGTTAGGCTGGTTAGCTCAGCAGATGGGCCGGCTTATAGCCAGGAGGGCTCAGCTCACATGTAGAAGCCCTTACCTATTCTGTGGTGTTCCCTGGGGTGGGAATTAACATGCCAAATGTTTTCCTGAAGTCACACCACGGAGAAGAGGAGAGACCTGAGTTCATCACATCAGGTCCATCTCCACAATGGCACCAAGCCCTTTCCATGGGGAGATGGTAACCATACTCTATTCCATAACCCTCATGTGAATCCGCTTCCGACTGGCTATGAAGATGAATAAAGAGAATCTGGACCATTATTACCCAGGCATCGGGGACCACAGCTCTGATCTGGACCATTACTCTGCATTTGGACCAGAAAAGCGTATGGGACCTTAATCTCACCTTCCTTACTTGTATCAAATAATGATGGGCCGGTGAGATGGCTCAGCGGCGCAAGCGCCTGCCTTGCAAGCGCGAGGGCCCGAGTTCGACTCCCGGAACCCACATACGAAAAAGGGGCCGGTGATATCGCTCAGTGGCACGGGTGCCTGCTGGCGCGCGAGGTCCTGAGGTCGACCCCCAGTACCCACAAAAAAAAAAATAAATAAAAAATAATGAACATCATGCTGGTCTTCCATCCCTTTGCTTGTGGCAAGAGATGGTTTAAATAAATAACTTAGACTCTGATTGGTCATAAAAAATATAACAAGCATGTCAATTTTTTTTTTTTTGTGGTGCTAGAGGTAGAGCGCAGGGTTTCATGCATACTAGGCAAGCACGCTTATCACTGAGTCCCAGCTCTAAGCACGACATTTTGCAGCTTACAATTTTACAAGGAAAAATAGAAGTGAGATTGTGGATCTCTGAAAAAGAAATACCAACTAAATGGAATGGGATGTAAAGGCCCTGAGACCTCTTGGCTGAATGCCTTGGGGACTCCCCCCATCCCTAAGGGGGCTGCACTGGGATGCAGAGCGTCATTGTACCAAGTGTGCCTGGCACACATGTTCCTGTCCTGCAGGTAGACAGTATTAGCTGCAGGTCCAGGCGGGGAAGCAGCTCCAAGAGTATGAGGGGCCAGGAAAGAGCTGACACTGTGACCCAGGCACCTCCACATCTGTGGATGCTGTCTGCTGCCTTGTGTGTCCCCCAAGTTCCCACACATGCAGGACCACATGGCCTTTTCTCTTAGCATCATTGCAGAACCAGCTGATAGGAGGTAAGTGGAGGCTCAGTCCAGATTCCTGGAGCCCAACCACTCTGTCAGAGAATGTTTCCCTGGGGGAGGTCGCTGGGACACAGAGGCAGAGCTTTATTCCACGCTGGGTTCCCAGCTCAGGGGACTGTCCTCTGGAACCATAGCAGACATGCCCAGGGGCAGCCCCACAGTGGCTCTCTACTCAGGACCGTGCTGGCAGAGGGAGGGTACAGTGAGAGTGCGGGAACACCCGGACTCAGAACAGGAAGTTTGGCTTCCCTTGCTATCTGCCGGCCATGTGATCTGGGTAACCCCGCCCCTGCGTGCCTCAGTTTCCTTATCTGGAAAAGGAGACCTTATTGCCTGGTTCAGATAAATCGCAATGCTGTGATTAGTAGGTATGTCCCAGGGAGGGAGGTGGAGGTCGTTATTGGTTACTCTGTGCTCTCCCCTGTCTTCTCAGATTCAGGGCAGGGTCCTGCTCCTGACCATCTGTGCAGCTGGCATTGGTGGAACTTTTCAGTTTGGCTACAACCTCTCCATCATCAATGCCCCAACCTGGGTACGTACCTTCTGTGTCCACTGTCACTGTCTGAGTGGGTACTGGGGGGACCAGCAGCTGCCCATGGTGGGGCTTTAGTTCAGCATCTTCTTAGTAGTGCTTTCTCCCATGTCCCTCTCCACCGTCCCACAGGCTCCTGCAGGTTTAAACAGAGTGCCGCATCCTTCCCCAGTGATGACAGTGGTCACTTTTATGGTGGCGTAAGGGCTGTAATTGACAACCTGGGAGAACTTCCTCAAAGAACTGTTTATTTGTCTTTTGTTTTGTTTTGTTTGAGTCAGGGTCTCACCGTATAGTTTAGGCTGGCCTTGAACTCACTATGTAGACCAGGCTGGCCTCCAGCTCAAGGCAA
Organism: Erethizon dorsatum; assembly: GCA_028451465.1. Taxonomy (NCBI): domain Eukaryota; kingdom Metazoa; phylum Chordata; class Mammalia; order Rodentia; family Erethizontidae; genus Erethizon; species Erethizon dorsatum. The sequence continues at coordinate 108,314,387 of CM051830.1, read as the reverse complement.
TCCTCCTGCTTCAGCCTCAAGTGCTGGGATTACAAGTGTGCGCCACCACACCTGGCTAGAACAGTTCGTTAACAGAAGGCATAAGGGAGTGTATTCTGGGCAGAAATAATGATGGCACACCAGTCCCATAAAGAAAGGATGGGGCCGGTGAGATAGCTCAGCGGCATAAGCACCTGCCTGACAAGCGTGAGGTCCTGAGTTCGACTCCCAGTATCCACATAAAGGAAAAAAAGAAAAAAAGAAAAGAAAGGTTGGATAAAAAGGTTTAGAAAGGGAGATATGAGCTAGCTGCACTGGTTTATGTGTTCATTCCATTCACCAAGCATTTGAATGCCCACTTCAGTGTAGGCTTACAATTGGGGAGGGGTCCCTCCATGGGAGGGACAATCAACATTGCCTCCAAAAGCCCATCTGCAGTCCTCAAAAATATGCTTTCTTGGACTTGACAGCTCCCCTTGCCCCACTGAATGATGTTAAAGAAAAAATACTCTATTAAGAAACAATAAATGAATGACACTAGTTAAACCATGGTTACGCAAGGTGACCCCATGACAAGGGTGAGGAACCTGATCAGGAATTGAGGATGATCAGATACAAAGGATGGGGGATTCTAGACCAGTCTAGCATGTGTTAAATAGAAATTACAGGAGGCCATTGTTTTAACTAAGTTCCGTGCTAAAAATCAAAATTGAGTCATTCTCACTAGAGTTCCATATCATCAAACTGAAGCTAAGTTGATTATTTGGCTTCCTGAAATCAAGATTAGAGAAATAACAGCCAAATTTCCCAAAAAGACCAATTTCAATTGGCATGATAACAAAGATCTTTCTGCTTTAATCCTAACATAAAAGAAGAAACCAAAAATAAGCTGATGTTAACCAATCAGTTATTTTCCTATTGTTTTGTCTTTCTGTCCCCACCTTACAATGAAAGTAACTTTAAAATGATGAATTTACTTTTTGTTTATTTCTGCTTGAGCTCTTCTCTTTCTATAAAACCAACCTCTTTGGCTTGGACCATCAGAACTCTTTATTTTGTGGAATGAAGTGTTACCTGATTCTAGGATGGAAAATAAAGCCAATTAAACTTGTGAAACATTTTTTTTTTTTTTTTTTTTTTTGAGACAGGGTCTCACTATGTAGTTCAGGCTGGTCTTTAGCTCACAAGTTAGCCCAGGGTGGCCTCAAACTCTGGCGATCCTCCTGCCTCAGCCTCCCAAGTGCTGGGATTTACATGCATGTGCCACCACACCTGGCTTCTATAAAAACTCTTGGATGATGAAATATGATGAATTCCAGTTCTGTGAATACATCAAAGTGCTGGGAAGATGGTGTGCCCTGAGAGGACATGGAAGCTCCACCCTCCCCCCACCGAATGTTGCCCTCAGCAACTTTACCATCCGAATCTTTCTGGTTTTTATCCTTTATCATAAATCAGTAAATGTAAGGAAACTGCCTTTCTGAGGTTTGTGAGCTATTCAAGCAAGCTATTGAACCTGAGGAGGGATTGTAAAAACCCCATTTTATAGCTGGTCCATAGAATACAGGAGGCCTGGATTTGCAATTTTCATCTGAAGAGGGGGCAGTCGCATGGGACTGAGCTCTTTGACTTGTAGAATTCGATGCTAACTTCAGATAGTGTCAGAAGTGTATTAGATTATAGGACATCTAGCTGGTGTCCAGAGAGTTGGAGAATTGCTCAGTGTGGAAAAAACCCACACGTATGCTGTCAGCAGTGTTGTGTGAGTATAGAGAAATAGTATAATCCTAGAGAGAGGAAAATAGAGAAATCCAGCTCTAGGCTACAGGAGATACAGAATGTGAAGGAAACCAGCACCTGGGAGGTCAGGTGAGTTTCTTCCTGCCCCACGGGAGCAGTATTGCTCAGGATACTTGCTGCCTGCTCTGCAGCAGCACAGAGCCTGTGGGGGCTCTGCTTTTCCACGCTTATCCACAGGGGACTGACTGGCATCTTTGTCCACAGCACATTCAGCAATTCACCAATGAAACATGGCAGGCACGTACTGGAGGGCCACTGTCTGACTACCTGATGCTGCTTGTGTGGTCCCTCATTGTGTCTCTTTTCCCCCTGGGGGGCCTGTGTGGAGCACTCCTTGCAGGGCCTACAGCCATCACACTGGGAAGGTAAGTGCTTTCTATGTACCCCTTATGCCTTTTGGTGAGGGGCACCTCACTCTACAGGCTGAGGAATGTGGGAGAAGGAAGATGCCCAACAGATTCTGGATCAGTCTAGATCAGTTTCTCAGCAAGCCTTTTACCCTACCTGTAGTTTGACCTTGAGAGTCACATTTTCAAAGAGATTTAGTAGAAGGAAGAGTTCTGTACAATGGAGGGAAGACGCCTGGTTTCTAGTTCTATGTCCTGGTTTCTAGTTCTATGTGCTATTTGATCTTTTCTTTTCTTCTTTTTTTTTCTTTTCTTTCCTTCCTTTTTTTAAGACAGGGTCTTGCCATGTAGTCCAGGCTGACTTTGAACTCTCTATGTAGCTCAGGCTGGCCTTGAGCTTGCAGGAATCCTCATGCCTAAGCCTCCCAAGCGCTGAGATTACAGGTGTGCACCTCCATGCCCAGCTGCTATTTAATCTTAAGTGAGTGTTTTCTCCTGGGCCTTATTTTCCCCATGTATATCTGATTTAGTTCTTTTTTCCCAGTACTTGAGATTGAACACAGAGCCTTCACACTGAGCTGTATCCTCAGCCCTTTTCATTTTTTATTTTGAGACGTGGTCTCACTAAGTGACTAAGTTGCTGAGGCCAGGCTCTAATTTGTGATCTTCCTACCTCAGAATTCCAGAAGGATTACAGGCACATACCACCACATCTGGTGCTAATGCTGTTCTTAGTTTGCAAACAAACAGAATCTGACTTGAACTAACCAAATTAAAAAATGTAATAACTGGAAGGATACCGAGGTAGCTCATAGAATGGAAAGAAGTGCTTAAAAGCCAAGCCTCAAGAAGGACATGGAGCTGGGCATGGTAGTACACACCTGTAATCCCAGCACTTGGGAGGCTGAGACAGGAGGATTGCCACAAGTTCAGGGCCAGCCTGAACAACATAGTAAGATCCTGTCTCAAAAAAAAAAAAAAAAAAAAAAAAAGAAAAGAAAAAGATGAAGGAGGAGGAGGAGAATGTGGACCATGGTAGTTTCAAGGTTCTCAACAGCCAGATCTTTGGACTTTCTTTCTAGGAAGGATGACTTTAGCATACTCAGCTCTACCCACATTCAGTTACCAATATCTTCATTCCAGAACCAACATCTGGGATCACATGACTACATCTGGGCAAGAGTGGAAGAAAGGCAATTTGAGCAGAAAAAACAAATGGCTACCACAATCCACCCCTTTGCTAGGTACCAGCATACATAGACATCTTTCTCCTGTCCCTACCTAACAGTACTTACCCCTCCTATGTACACCAGCATCTTCACTCACCTCTCCCTAAGTAATACCACTCAGAGGATTGTCTTGTCACAGACACCGGGGCAATGTAATAGAGGTATTCTGAGCCTGGGAGGTCCATATGATCACTATTCTTCCGTCAGCCCTGCAATTAGGCTTTCTTTTTTTTTTTTATGTAGGTACCGGGAGTCGAACTCAGGACCTCATGCTTGCCAGGCAGGCGCTTATGGCACTGAGCCATATCACTGGCCCAATTAGGCTTTCTTGATACTGTGCACTTAATGGTAAATTCAATTGCAGTAGCCCCTTCTTGTCTGTAGGAAATCTGTTCCAAAACCCCCAGTGGATACCTGAAATCACAAATAGTACTGAGCCCTATATATACAATGTTTTCCTGTCATAGGATAAAGTTTAACTTACAAATTACATACAATGGGGCTGGGGATGTAGCTCAGTGGTGCAGCACCTGCTTGGCAAGCATTGAGGTCCTGAGTTCAATTCCCAGTACCCAAAATAAATAAATAAATAAATAAATTAGGTACAATAAGACATTAACAGGGACGGTGACATAGCTCAGCAGCATAAGCGCCTGTCTGGCAAGCGCGAGGCCTTGAGTTCGACTCCCAGTATCCACATACAAAAAAAAAAAAGACATTAACAACAACAATAACTAATAATAAATTGAACAGCTATGACAATATACTATAATGAAAGTTCTTTAAAATTTATAATTTGTTTATTTCTAAAATTTTTTCATTTAGTATTTCTGGGCCACAATTGACTGAAACCAGAAAGCAAAACTGTGGATAAAGAGGGACTATTGTACCATTCACCATACGGGAGAAGGAAAAAGGAAGAGTAAAACTAATTAAGGAAAAGGAAACTAGTAGGCGACTTTATCTTAAAGCATATGATGCAGAAAGCCTGGAAATGTAGGTAAAGGTTCAATCCTTATTTTTACAGTCAGTCACAAGGCTGTTGCTTGTACTGTGACTTCCATCCTCCAGTTTTCTGCTCTTGTCTTGGGCAGAACTTCCACTGTGTGAGGCTCTTTGCTCATTATGGTGATCCAAATCCTCATTTTTTCTTCAATCCAAGAGATTGAACCCAGGGCCATGCACATGCTAAGTAAACACTATACCACTAAACTACATCCCCAGCCTATCTATCTATCTATCTATCTATCTATCTATCTATCTATCTATCTATCTATCTATCTATCTATCTATTTAAATTTTGAGACAGGGTCTCAATAAGTTACCCAGGCTGTGTTTGGACTCACAGTCCTCCTGCCTCAGCCTCCTGAGTAGTGGGGATTACAGGCAGGTGCCACTTGGTCTGGCCTAAATCTTCATCGTTGAGTGGATTTGGTCATCTTGATTATGTAGGGTCATCAGGGGGTCACTGCACTCTAAGGTCATCTGCTTCTGGATGATGGATTAATGGCATGACAGTAAGTTCTATTAGTACCAGCCCTTTTTCCTTCTCTGATATAACTTCCTTGGATAAATGCAAAGTTGCACAAGTATCATGTTTTTGTATCTAACAGATATATCTATTAGGATGTCTTTAGCCACAAGGAGCAAAACCCAAGACTCAATTGGTTAAAATAATAGGACATCCTTTATCTCACACAGCAAGAAGTCAGTAGTTGGGTGATGGCAGGGATACATCAGTGCTCCGTCTCTTTTCTCTGAGATTGCTGTAGCTGCAGTCTCCAGTTTGTCAGCTTCATCCTCAAGGCTGTAGTTGGAAAGTTAAAGTAGTGCCTCATTCAGATGCAGCACCATCCAGTGGAATGGAAATTTCTTCCTGGATGGTACTTTATATCATAAAGAAATAAACTCTCATACAAAGTGCTGGGACTCATTGTGTAGCACTGGATTATTAACCATCTTAGTCTGTTCCTGATCTTATAACAAAATACTTGAGACTGGAAAATTTACAAAGAACAAATATTTATTTTCTCAGTTCCCAGAGGCTGCAAAGTCCAACCAAAGTATTTGGAAAAGATACAAAATTTTATGCTCAAAATTCCATCTGTACAAAGGGATGTTCCTTCGATATCTTTTGGGGATGTACTGGTGTGAGTGACCTTCTTGTGGGAAATTTTAAGACCCTGTCTCAAAGGTTTGCTGTATACCATTTTGATTCAGTGATGGAATGCAACTGGGCAACTCAGACTTCAAGAGGAATGTCACATGGCAGCCGGTTCGTGATGGGTCCACAGCCACCTGGTATTCAACAGCCTGGTTTGTGTTCCTCACCAGGGCCTACTGACAAAGCCAGGAGGTGTTTCTCATTAACAGGATAGTGACTCATTGAGGTAGAGTGGCTTTACTACGAAACCCTAGATCATGTATTGAGACTCTCCTTTTCGGATGTTCTAAGTGCAGACATTTCGAGCACTACAAGATGTTCTGGGTCTAAATAATCTAGCGACAGAGCTCTTTCAACTTGGCTTGGACCCACCAGAGAATACTCTTCTTGCTTAGTTCCACTCAGAGCTGCTGGATTTTCAATTTACCTGGTAAATGTGTCAAGTCACAACACCCAATGTGGTATTTGCTGGTATTAGCTTTTCTGTCGCCATGACAATATCCAACGTGACTGGGTTATCAGGAAAAGAGGTTTATTTACTTCACAGCTCTGGATGTTCAAGGGCCTGGCACTAACATTGGCTTAGCTCTAGTGAGGACCTCATAGTGAACGGCATCACAGTGGTGGGAGCATAGACAAGAGGGGATAATCACATGGTAAGACCAGAAGCCAGAGGGAGGGCAAGGGTCACTAATGACATCCCACCAGACCCCACTGCTTAGAGGTCCCATCACCTCTTACCGTTGCTGCAGTGGGGAACAGCCCTCTAATGCATGAACCCTTGGGGAGACAAACAACATCCCCACAGCAACGCTGCCTCCAAAATGGAAAGAAGCTGGGAATTGTCCCTTCTCTTTAGAGGAAGAGGAGCAAGGTGCAGCAATTTGTCATGCACTTTGGAGGAAACACACTGACATGTCTTAGTCACTGGACCTCAGGAATGTCATTGGCACGGCAGCATCCTTCATCTTTTCTTCCTCTCTATGTCATATTTGTACTTTACCAAGACTTTTTTTTTTTTTTTGTGGGTACCGGGGGTCGAACTCAGGACCTCGCGTGCCAGCAGGCGCCCGTGCTGCTGAGCAATATCACCGGTCCTTTTTTCATATGTGGGTACCAGGAGTTGAACTCAGGACTTCTCGCTTGCCAGGCAGGCGCTTATGCCACTGAGCCATCTCACCGGCCCTTTACCAAGACTTTTAACGTTCTTGCTGCTGCCTCTCTTCCAGGTTCTTTCATTGTAGCTGTATATTAAAGTACAGGGCCAGCAGGCTGTAGGGTGTGGGCCAGTAGGATTAAACAGATTTAATTCAAAAAGAAAGTCATAGACTGAAAGCCAAAGGGTGGAAAACATGTGACAGGAACCCAGAAAAAAAGCAGGGGTAGCTATTCTGTTTGCAGACAAAGTGGATTTCAAGCCAAGACTGATTAAGAGAGACAAAGACGGTCACTACATCCTTGTAAAGGGAACAGTCCAAGAGGAAGCAATAACAATCATAAATATATGTGCACCAAATACCAGTGCACCCAACTATATAAAACAAATATTAATGGACTTGAAAAATCAAATAAACACTGATACAATTTTAATGGGTGACCTCAATACCCCACTGTTACAAATAGATCAATTAGACAAAAAATCAACAAAGAAATATCAGAACTGAACCAAACTTTTAAACATATGGACTTAGTAGATGTCTACAGAGTATTCCACCTCACAACATCAGAATACGCGATCTTCTCAGCTGCACATGGGATATTCTACAAAATAGCCCACATAGTAGCTCATAGAACCTGCTTAAGTAAATGCAAAGGAATTAAAATTATCTCATGCATATTATCAGACCATAGTGCAATGATATTGGAAATCAATGGCAAAAGAAACCACAAAAACTTCATGAACACATGGAAATTGAATAGCACCCTCTTGAACAACCAATGGCTTACAGATGAAATTAAAGAAGAAATTAGACAGTTTCTACAATTAAATGATAATGCCAGTACAACATACCAGAACTTGTGGGGTGCAATGAAAGTGGTCCTATGAGGAAAATTTGTAATGGTGAATTCTCATATCAGGAAAACAGAGCGAGCTCAAATAAACAACTTAATGTTGAACCTCAAACTTCTAGAAAAATAAGAGCTAGTCAAGCCCAAAGCTCATATGAGGTAGGAAATTATAAAGATCAAAGCAGAAATTAGTGGAATGGAGACTAAGAAGACAATACAAAGAATCAATGAATTGAAGAGTTGTTTCTTTGAAAGATTAAATAAAATCAACAAATCCTTAGCCAACCTTATCAAAAAAAAAAAAAAAAAAAAAAGAAAGAAAGAAAGAAAGAAAAGACTCGGGGCCGGTGAGATGGCTCAGCGGCTTAAGCGCCTGCCTGGCAAGCGCGAGGGCCCGAGTTCGACTCCCGGAACCCACATACGAAAAAGGGGCCGGTGATATCGCTCAGCGGCACGGGCGCCTGCTGGCGCGCGAGGTCCTGAGGTCGACCCCCCGGTACCCACAAAAAAAAAAAAAAAAGAAAAAAGAAAGAAAAGACTCAAATCTACACAATTAGGAATGAAAAGGGTGAAATCAAACAGTTCCTGCAGAAATTCAGAAGATTATCAATACCTACTTCAAGAACCTGCATTCTAATAAGATGAAAAACACAAAAGAAATGGACAGATTCCTATAGAGCAATTCACAATTACCAAAGCTGAATCAAGAAGATATAAAAATTCTAAATGAACCAATATCAATCAATGAAATTGAAGATATAATTAAAAACCTACCAACAACAACAACAACAAAAAGCCCAGGCCCTGATGGATTCACTGCTGAATTCTACAAGAAATTTAGAGAAGACCTAATACTGCCACTTCTCAAACTCTTTAATGAAATTGAAAGGGAAGCAATACTCCCAAATTCATTCCTGGAAGCAAGCATCACCCAAAACCAGAGAAGGATCCAACCAAAGAAGAGAACTACAGGCCAATCTCCCTAATGAACATAGACACAAAAAATCCTCAATAAGATGCTGGCAAATAGAATGCAGCAATCATCAAGAAGATTATACACCATGACCAAGTAGGATTCATTCCAGGGATTCAGGGATGGTTCAACAATAAATGTTAGCAGGGCGTGGTAGCGAATGCCTGTAATCTCAGCATTCAGGAGGCTGAGGCAAGAGGATTGCTGTGAATTCGAGGCCAGCCTCGGCTACATAGTGAGTTCAAGTTCAGCCTGAATTGCATAGGGAGACCCTATCTCAAAGAAACAAAAAACAAAAAACAACAACAACAAAAGAATCTAAAAAAACAAACAAATAAAATAAAAAAATAAAAAGTAATATACCACATTAACAGAGCCAAGGACAAAAACCATATGATAATCTCTCTTTCTTTTTAGACAGGGTCACAGTATGTAGTCCAGGCTGGCCTCAAACTCACAGCAAACCTCCTGCCTCAGCCTCCCGAGTGCTAGGAATGATCATCTCAACAGATGCAGAAAAAGCATTTGACAAAGTCCAACACCCATTCATGATAAACACCCTGCAGAAAATTGGAATAGATGGTCTTTATCTCAATCTGATAAAAGCCATCTATGACAAACCAACAGCCAGCATCATACTAAATGGACAAAACCTTAAACTTCTGCTCTAAAATCAGGAACAAGACAAGGATGTCCACTATCACCAGTCTTATTCAATATAGTTCTGGAAACATTAGCCAGAGCAATTAGACAAGAGAAAAAAATAAAAGGAATAAGGATAGGAAAGGAAGACATTAAATTATCATTATTTGTGAATGATATGATACTGTACATAGAAGACACAAAAACTCCACCAAAAGACTTCTAGATTTAATAACCAAATTCAGTAGCATAGCTGGATACAAAGTCAGCACTCAAATATCAATACTGGGCTGGGGATATAGTTCAGTGGCACAAGCGCCTGCCTGGCAAGTGCAAGGTCCTGAGTTTGATTCCTGGTACCAAAAGAAAACAAAAAAAAAACCAAAAAAACAAAACAAAAAATATCAATACACAAATTCCTATACACAAATAACAAACTCACTGAGATAGAAATTACGGAAACAACACCTTTCACAATAGCATCCAAAAAAACGAAATACCTAGGAATCATCTAATGAAGGAAGTAGAAGACCCTTACATTGAAAACTACAGTACTCTGAAAAAGGAGATCGAAAAGGATATGAGAGAATGGAAATATACCCTTGCTCTTGGATAGGAAGAACCAATATAGTGAAAATGGCCATACTACCAAAATTGTTCTACAGATTTAATGCAATCCCAATCAAGATACCAATAGCGTATCTCACAGAATTAGAGAAAACAATCCTAAAATTCATTTGGAACCAGAAGAGACTTAAAATTTCAAAGGCAATTTTTGGCAACAAAGGCAAGGCAGGGGGAATCATGATCCCTAACTTGAAATTATATTACAAAGCTACTGTGATAAAAACAGCATGGTATTGGAAAAAAAACAAACCCAAGGATCAATGGAACAGATCAGAAGTTGCGGAAACAACTCTAAACATACCCAGCCACATTATCTTTGACAAAGGAGCCAAACACCTTCACTGGAAGAAAGATAGCCTCTTTAATAAATGGTGCTGGCAAAACTGTCTTTCCACATGCTGAAGATTAAAACTAGACCCATATCTTTCACCATGTGCTAAACTAAAATAACAATGGATCAAAGATCTAAACAGTAAAAGAGAAACACTAAATCTGCTGGAAGATAGAATAGGTAGAACTCTTGAAGACATTGGTGTAGGCAAAGACTTTATAAACAAAACCCCAATCCCACAGGAAATATCACAAAGAATCAACAACAGGAATCTCTCTCTCTCTACATTTTTTTTTTTTTTTTTTTTGAGACAGGGTCTTACTATGTAGCCCAGGCTGGCCTTGAACTAATGGTGATCCAAGTGCCTCAGCCTCCCAAGTCCTGAGATTATAGGCATGTGCCGCCACACCTGGCTGGGATCTCATCTTATTAAAAAGCTTTTGCATGGCAAAAGAAACCACCATCAAAGTGAAGAGATGGGGCCGGTGAGATGGCTCAGCGGCATAAGCGCCTGCCTGGCAAGCGCGAGGTCCTGTGTTCGACTCCCAGGACCCACATACGAAAAAGGGGCCGGTGATATCGCTCAGTGGCACAGGCGCCTGCTGGTGCACAAGGTCCTGAGGTCGACCCCCGGTACCCACAAAAAAAAAAAAAAAAAAAAAAAGTGAAAAGACAACCAACCCACAGCGTGGGAAAAATTTTTTGCCAACTGTTCCTCAGACAAAAGACTACTATCTAGAATATATAAAGAACTGAAAAAATCAGATCCCCCCAAATTTCAGTCCAAAAATTGGCATCCAAAATGAATAGACACTTATCAGATGAAGAAATAGAAACAGCAAATAAATATATGAAATAACATTGAACATCACTGGTCATTCAAGAGATGTAAATTAAAACAACACCGAGATTCCATCTCACTCCAGAAAGAGTGGCTATTATCAAGAAATCAACCAATAACAAATGTTTGTGGGGTTGTGGAAAAAAGAACTTTCTCCACTGTTGGTGAGAGTGTAGACTGATGCAACCACTGTGGAAATCAGTATGGAGATTCCTCAAAAACAAAAACTAGAGGTTCCATTTGACTCAGCTATTCCCCTTCTTGATATCTTCCCAAAAGAATTAAAAGCATCACACCACAGTGAGATATGCACTCGCATGTTTATAGCGACACAGTTTGTAATAGATAAATCTTGGAAACAGCCCAAATGCCCATCAACTGATGAATGCATAAAGATGTGTTTTTTTTAATGCAATGTGTCATAAAGAAGGATAAGCTTGAGACATTTCTAGGTAAATAGGTGCACCTTCAGAACATACTCTTAAGTGAAATAAATTGGATACACATATTTAAATAACACATTGTTTCTCTGGCATGAGAAACCAAAAGTGTAAATAAGGACCAAAATATATAATGAATATTGGGAAATGGGAAGAAAATGTTCAAATGAGAAGGGAAACAAGGAAGGGAGAAGGAGGAAAAGAAGGAAGGGACAAAAAAAAAATAGAAGGAAAAAATGGAAACAAAACTTTTGTAAATAAGGAGAGGAAGAAGGGTTGGAGGAAGGGAGGGGAATGGGAAAAAAAAGCAGCAAGATATACCATGTACAGGTACAAGTTCCCTATGATGAATGTTATCATTATGTATATCTAATATGTACCAATAAAAAAAAATACAGTAGCACAGGTATTGGCCAACTATTTTGACTGTGGGCCAAGTCAAACCCCTACCTATAGCCGGGTGTGGTGGTGCTAGCCTGTAATCCCAGCACTCGGGAGGCTGAGGCAGGAGGATCACTGTGAGTTTGAGGCCAGTCTGGGTTACTTAGTGAGTTCAAAGCCAGCGTGCACTACAAAGCAAGACCTTGTCTCAAAAACAAAATAAAACCCTACCTGTTTTTTGAAAATAAAGTTTAATCGGAAAAAAAAAAGTAAAGTGTATTAAACTGTATTACTGTCCCTGCTGGGTGAAAGCTAAGTTTCTAGTGTTGTCTGTGTATTGAAATGGAACAAATGCATTTACCCCAAGGCCAAGTACTTAATTATTATTATTAATTATTAATAGAATTTATTAATTCCAGTGAGGAAACCATATATTATTACAACTGTAACTGTTAGTTACAATTGGAGTTACCACTAGGTCCAGTTTGTTATACACTGGATAATCCGCAGTCTTTCATCCTCTAGAGACGGGAAACCTAAGGTTTGGCTCAGATCCTATCACTGATGCGCTGTTGACTCCAGGTAAAACACCAGCCTTCTCTGGTCTTCAGTTTTCCTATTAGTACAGTGATCATGTAGTCTCTAGTAAGCTCTCCTAGGTGGCCTGTTTCACAGCACTTCTAAACTCAATATCAGGAGCCCAAAGCTGTCTCCGTGGTGGGGCAGGTGACATTTCCAAAGTCCTCTTCTTGGTTTGGAGTCTTGGGGCAGTCAGCCATCCCGCAGGTTCTGGGAAGTGCCTGTAAATATGATGAAGGAACTGTACTTGGCTTTTTATGCATCACTTGCCTCACCTGTTTTTCCTCCCTAGGGTTTTATTAAGTTTGAGAAGTTACATATTTTTTCTTTCATTTTATATAGGAGTTTGGGGAGAACAATACTTAATCTCAACCAGAAAGCCACAAAATATAAATGCTGTCATTTCAAGCTGCTGTGCAGGCAGAAAGAGTAATTTGTGGATAGGTTGGGGTAGCAATAAGAGTGAGCACCTCAAGCTCTACCACATGCGAGCCCAGATGCAATGGCTCGTGGTCATTTCAGTTCGCATAGCTTATTCTTGAAACAGGTCTGTCTGTCTGTCTGCCTCTGTCTCTCTGTGTCTCACTCTCTCGCTCTCTCTTTCTCTCACTCACACACAGACACACACACAGAGTCTGTGTGTTGATCAGGGCTAGCTAGAGTCGCCGAGGGGCCCCTGGAGATGGTCCCTCTGAACTGAGCCGTAACCTCTCTTATCTGTTTTCTACTTCCTCCTAGGAAGAAGTCCCTCCTGGTGAATAATGTCTTTGTAGTGGCAGCAGCGATCCTGTTTGGATTTAGCCGCAGAGCAGGCTTCTTTGAGATGATCATGTTGGGAAGACTGCTCATAGGGGTCAGTGCAGGTATGGGATGAGGAGGTATCTCATCCTCCCTCTTTATTTCTAGTCATTCATTAATGCCCCTCCTTCCTCCTTCCTTCCGTCTTTCTTTCCTTCTCTTTTTTCATTGACTTATCTTTCATTCATGTCTGCTTGTTTTACAAAATGGTTAAATATGGTTTACCGTAAAGGTGCATATAATTGCTGGGCATGGTGGCACATGTCTGTAATGCCAGCACTTTGGGAGCCTGAAGCAGGAGAATCACAAGATCAAGCCCAGCCTGGGCAACTTAGTGAATTTGCAAGACCCTGTCTCAAAGTCAAAAGCAGAAAAAGGCCTGGGGATGTGAGACAGTGAGAAAGTCCCCCATTCAATCCTTAGAAATGTACACACACACACCCCTCGTATAGCTAGATATTTACAGTGAATATTGAAAACATCGTTCAGGACAGGAGAAAACATCCCCAAAGTTACCCTAACAATAGATCCTGTGTTTGAGCAACGCTGTAAGCATGAGATTCCTGGCAGCCAGAATGTACAGGGACATAGGATGAATTCTTTGGTCTTTCCTGCAGAGACAGAATAGCATGTTAGGGGTTCCTTGGTTTCTAGGGCTTGTCATGTGAGAGAGCAGAATTTTGAGTGTATTTATCTGAGCTTTTAGGGGCTCCAATCAACAAGTCTTTTTTTTTTTTTTTTTTTTTTTTTTTTTTTTGTACTGGGGATCAAACTCAGGACCTTGCGCTTGCCAGGCAGGTGCTGTGCAGCTAAGCTATATCACTGACCTCCAACAAGTCATATCTTGACCATCTAGCATTTATACAGCCAGGTAATGATGTCTACATTAGTTAACCTTTTCCTGTGAAACAGATAATCTCCAAATGTACTGGCTTAAAACAACCAACATTTATAATCTGCAGTTTGCGTGGGTCGGGAACCAGAAATGCCTTAGCTGGTGGTTCTGGCTTAAGGTCTCTCATAAAGTTGTGCTCAAGCTGTCAGCCACCTGAAGGCTTGCCTGGGCCTGGAAGGTCAGCTTCCAAGGTGGCTCCCTCATGCGCCCAAGCTCCTCACCTACTGGGTCTCTCCATGGGCTGCCTTAGTGTCCTCTCAGCTTGGCAGCTGGCTTTCTCCAGAGTGGCTGTCGGGGTGGGGGGTGGGGGTCTAGTGCTTTTTATGTCCTAATTCCAGAAGTCATGCGCCATTTTTCCCACATTCTATTCATGGAAAGTGAGTCACTAAGAACAGCACACACATTCAGGAAAAGGAACCAGGTCAGACTTTGTTATTGTACCCTGTCTACCCAAAAAAGAATGGAACAGCAGGGGCACCCCAAGACTCCTTGGCAACACATCTGCCTTCCTCACACCTCTCTCTGCGCAGAGCCCATTGTGTGGAGAGATGGGCTGTTATTGGACAGAGGGTCTTGGGGGAGTTGTTTCCAGGTTCTCGGTATCTCAAACGAAGAACTGAGCAGGACATTCAAAAGGAGTAAAAGAGTAAGATTTATTAAAAGTGAAAGAAGCCAAGCACACTCCACATGGAGGGAGCAGGCCAGTGAGAAGAGCTCACAGCCCCCATAGGGGGCGCTACTGAGTCTCTTAACGCCCTAGGATTATGGGAGGGTCTGTACCTGGGGGTTGCCCAGATTCCTGGCCCAATAGGCTACCTGACTCAGCCCATGCGTCAGAAGGGAAGTTTTTGACACACAAGGTTTTTAGAGGAAGTGTCATGGCATCCAGACCTCACTAGGAGGAGTCAAACTGTAATGCAGATGAGGCTGTGGGGCTGTAGCTTCGGTTTTGTGCATGCCTGGGGGGTCTTGAGGAGGGGGGTAGGGTGAAGTTTATTTATTTTTATTTTTTAAATTTTATTTATTTATTTATTTTGGAGCCAAGGTCTCACTATGTAGTTCAGGCTGGACTTGAACTCACTGTGTATCCCAGGATGCCATGAACTTGCTGCAATCCTCCCGCCTCAGCCTCCTGAGTGCTGGGATTACAGGTGTGTGCCACCACGCCCGGGTTCTATTGGTTTTCCGGTATTTTGACACAATCGTTCTTACTCTGTCTAGTTTCTTGATTCTTTGCCCCATGGCTTCCTGCTGTTCATTTGTCCTTGCTCTGTCTCCTACCTCAGGGCCACACATTGATGGGAGACTCTGAGGCCAGGGAGGGGGGTGGAGCTGCATTCCCTGCAGTCTTCCCAGGTGTAGAAAGCCCCAATTCTGTGCCTCCTAGCTGTCTGGAGTGGGCAGTGGGGCACTGTCCAGTTCTCTGTTTTCCCACTAACTATGTCGGTACCAGGTGTGTCCCTCGGGGAGCTGGGATGAGCTGAGAACCTAGAACTGTAGTGGTCAATGAAGAGTTGATGAGACAGCTGGGACAGCTGCTGCGTATGCAGGGTAGGGTCCTGCCCTTCTTCTCCCACCCCTGCAGCCTCTCAGAGACTGTTCAGTCAGCTTTCTGTCGCTGTAGTGAAATACTGTTTTATGACTGGAAATACTGGAAAGAAAAAAGGTTTATTTTGGTTCCTGGTTCTGGGGCTCTGGTCCAAGATGAAGTGGCTTCTTTGCTTTAGACTTCTGGTGAGGGCAGCATATTGTAATGTGCGTGCGTGATGTAACAAACTACTGGTCTCATGAGCCAGGAGGCACAGAGGAAAAGGCAGAGACTGGGGCCCCACAGTTCCCTTTGAACCCATGCCCCCATGACCTCAGGACCTGCCATAAGGCCCTGGGGACCAGGCTTTAACACATGGACCTCTGGGGGCATTCGGCATTCAAACCACTGCAAAGACTGTCACACCCAGAAAGATCCCGTGACCGCGTGGGGCTGTGGTGAGGGACCAGGTTGGGAGCTGATCTGGGAAAGACTTATCTTTTCCCAGAAGTCCTGACGGGTGGAGGTGGAGGTCCTGTTGGCCCTACAACAGGTGAGGCGGAGCCCTTTAGAGTATATAGGGGGAGCGTGTAGGTGCGTAGTGGCCCTTGGTGCCAGGATCTAGTGGACAAGGGACTGGGTGGTACCTCATGAGGGGGAAGACAGCCTGGCATCACAGGTGGGTGGGGGCCTCCTGGTAGCTGATGGGTTCCTGCTGTGCATGCTTTTAGGTGTGAGCATGAACATCCAGCCCATGTACCTGGGGGAGAGCGCCCCCAAGGAGCTTCGAGGAGCTGTGGCCATGACCTCAGCCATCTTCACAGCCCTGGGGCTCGTGATGGGACAGGTGGTTGGACTCAGGTAAGGCTCCTCTTCCCCGTGCATTGAATGGTTTCAGGGATGCTAGTAAAAACCTTTCTTCACTCAAATTTTGCCCCTACCCACCACATAAATTAAGGTATTGCTTCTTTGCATGAAACCATCAAAATTCTGCCCTCATCCATATGGCAGATATACAAAAAGCTGACCATGCTTTAGTGTAGATCACCCTTTTTCCCATCCTCCCCAGGACAGGTAGCAAAGAACAAGTCTTGACAGAATTGGGCTTTTAAGGGGAATCATACCCCAGTCATCCCAGAAAGAAGAGAGGAACGAACGAACAAATGGAGCCTGGACCCCTGGGGAGAGGAGGTGCTAGGGATGAATGAAGTGGACAGGCCCGCCCTACCCTCTCTTGGTTCCTACCGGGTGGGAAGGCTCTTGATGTCCAGACCGAGAGCTGGACAGGAGGAGGCACAGGGCAGAGTGACCGTGCAGCCAGATTAGCAAGGAGGCAGGGGGTTAAGGAGGAGGGGAGACAGGGCTGTGCCAAGGAGGCACCTAGCCTGGCCTGTTCTCTGCCTCCCCAGGGAGCTCCTGGGTGGCGCACAGTCTTGGCCTCTGCTGCTGGCCAGCTGCCTGGTACCCGGGGTGCTCCAGCTCGCCTCCCTGCCCCTGCTCCCCGAGAGCCCGCGCTACCTCCTCATTGACCGTGGAGACGCCAAGGCTTGCATGGCAGGTGAGTCCCTACCCTGGGGCCCCCGGGCCACCCTTGACCGAGAGGTGCATCTCACTGGAGCATATGAGTCCTCATTTCTTTGGCTTTATTTATCAGGGAAAAGCTGTCCTTTCTGTGCCATAACTTCACCATCTGTCTATGCATCCCTTCAAAACTCTTTACCATGGGCCAGTGAGATGGCTCAGCGGCGTAAGCGCCTGCCTGGCAAGTGCGAGGGCCCAAGTTCGACTCCCGGTACCCACATATGAAAAAAGGGCCGGTGATATCGCTCAGCAGCACAGGCGCCTACTGGCGCGCGAGGTCCTGAGGTCGATCCCCGGTAACCACACACAAAAACAACAACAACAAAAAAAAAACTCTTTATCAAGGGGATGTCCTAAGTCATAGGACAGTGGGATGGATCAGACCCAGCTCCTTCCTTTCAGGAAATCTAAGGTGGTGCATAAAAATAGCCACACACCCACACAAACAAACACACAACCTGTGCAAGCATCACCCACCCAGTGCCAACTGGATGATGATGTATTATCAGTTAACTATGGCTATAATAAGGACACCCAAGAAACAATCACAAAAAAAAAAAATCTCTGACTTCAAACGGCAATCATTTATCACACCTATTACTCATTTACTGAGCTGGTTGTTCAGCTCTGCTAATCTCAGCTGGGCCAGCCTAGGGCATCGGGTATTGTGACCAGTCTAGGCAAGTCCGGGCGGGGGCGGTTCAGCTCTGCACACATCCTTCACTCTCGGTACCCATGGGCTAGCCTAACAATGTTCTTAGTGTGGGGATGGCAAAGACACAAGAAAGCAAGCCCCACTGCACATGCAGTTTCCAACCTTTAGACCCCATGCCCATTAACATTCCACTGGCCAAAGGGAGTCATGCAGCTGAAGCCAAAGCCAAGGGATGGGCAAATTGATGGCATATCCTGTACCATGGCAAGGGGAGTGGATCTAGGCAGGAGTGAAGACCAGGCCCATGGTTGTACTTCTTTTAGTTTCCCGTCACAGCCACAGTTTTTTCCCTAGACTCAGGGGTCTTAACTATGTTTCCTCAGGCTGGTCCCGAACTCCTAAGTAGCTGGGACTATAGGTACATGCCACCAGGCCTGGATATGGCCACAATTACTGTGTATTCTCTGCCTTGTGCAAAATATGTTCAACCCCATCCCTGGGTTCTTCAGAGTCTCATCCAGTCGTGGTATCAGGATTGAAGCCCTAGATCTTAAGATCACATTAAGTCTAGAGGTGCTTTTTTCTGTGACCCAGAGACCCAAGTTCTAAAAAGACAAGTTTTCATCCCCCACCACACTCAGCATACCAGAAAGTGGTACAAGGTAGCCAGGATTAATATCTTATTTCAAAAGCAAGGAGTCTTCAGAAGACACAGAGCAGTCAGTGACCTGTGACAGTTCTTGAAGTGCCCCTAGGAACACATGGCCAGGTCTCCCCGGCTTGGGGATAGGAATGTTCCTCGATCCAATCCTGGCTCTGCCCCCTGGGAGGGGCTTCCAGGCTGTGGTTCTCACTCCAGTGCTGAAATAATCTCCATTTTCCATGTCTTCCTTGGCACTTTCTGACGAGCGCATTGGAAATGCACTGCTTTTGGTTTTGTAGCTGAGCAAGTTTCCCAGCCTGCTTCCTGCCTTTAGAAAGTTGAGGCCACAGAAATCTTTATATTTCAAACTGTTTCCGTCTCTTTTTGCCCAAAGTGGCAGATCTTTTGACAATACAACTTTCTCAAAAAAGATATGAGTTTTCTGTGTGTGTGTGTGTGTGTGTGTGTGTGTGTGTGTGTGTGTGTGTGTGTTTTCAGTGCTGGGAAGTGAACCCAGGGCCTCATAAAACCTAAGCAAGTGCTGTACCACCAAACCACACCCCCAGTCTGGTTTCCCCTGTATTTAATAGGAGCACAGAAAGGGGGAGGGGAGAGGGAGGGGGAGAAAAGGATTTGGGGCTGGATGGGGAGGGCTCACCCTCCGGAGCCAAAGAGGGGGTGAGGGAGCAGGAGGTCAGTACCCCCTCTCCCCACCTCAGCCCTGAAGCAGCTTCGAGGCAACAGGGATGTGGCCTGGGAGCTGGAGGAGATAGAGAAAGAGCGAGCTGCCTGCCAGGGCCGCCGTGCTCTGCGCCCATGGGAGCTGTTCCAGGATCCTGCCCTGCGGAGGCAGGTGACCAGCCTGGTGGTGCTGGGCAGTGCCATGGAGCTCTGCGGAAACGACTCGGTGAGGCCCTGCCCTGCCCTACGCCTTGGGCCCACAGTCATGCAGTGGGTAGGTGGGAGCCATGGGAGGTTGAAGGGAGTCAATATCCCAGAGCTGCTTCTCCACCCACCCCCTTCCAGGTGTATGCCTACGCCTCCTCCATGTTCCTGGAGGCTCGAGTGCCAGAGGAGAAGGTCCAGTATGCCATCATTGGGACTGGGAGCTGCGAGCTGTTTGCAGTTCTTGTTAGCGTGAGTCTGGGGCCACCCTCCACAAGCCCTGCAGAGGGAGGGGTTGGTGCTCAAGGTCCTGGTGCTTCTAGGACTGCAGTCCCCTGCATTAAGCCGTTTTCCACTTCTGCTCACTCTGTAAAACTGCAGAGTCAATGAGTCTTTATTGAGCACCTATGTTTGCTGGATGGTCACACCCCCATTTTGAGATGAGAAAACAAAATGAAGTTGAGTAAGTGACTGCCAGAGTCCTCAGGGAGGTTAATAAAGTCGTAATCTCCTGAAATAATACATCACTCCCTCCTGCCAGCTTCCGCATGACACCCCTCCCTGTTGCCTGCCCCCCAACCAAAGCCCGGTGTGTGGGTCATTCTGAGTGGCTCCTTTCTTTTGCAGTGTGTGGTGATTGAGAGGGTAGGAAGGCGGGTGCTGCTGATTGGGGGGTACAGCATGATGACCTGCTGGGGGAGCATCTTCACAGTGGCCCTGTGCCTGCAGGTAGCTAGGGGAATGGGGCGGTGGCTGGGCCAGGTCTGTTTTCCACCTCACCCTCCACCCTGTCTACTGTAGAGCTCCTTCCACTGGATGCCCTACCTGGCCATGTCCTGCACCTTTGCCTTCATCCTCAGCTTTGGCATTGGCCCTGGTGAGTGAGCCCAAGGGCTTCTGGGCTTTAGGCCTTGCTGAATGAATCAGGGATGTCTGGGGGAATGAAGGGTGGGTATAGAGGAAATGTCCTCTGCAGCCCCTGGGGCCCACCTGTGCTGAGGCTTCGGGGAGAGAATGGTCAGAGGAGAGTACCCTGGGACCTCCATGCAGACTAGGCCCAGGTGAGGGACAGGCAGAGCAGGGAACCCAGGCTGGCAGCTCCCTGTCCCCTCTTTTTGCAGCCGGAGTAACAGGGATCCTGGCTACAGAGCTGTTTGACCAGACCGCCCGACCTGCTGCTTACGTAGTCTGTGGGATACTCATGTGGACCATGCTCTTCCTGGTCGGGCTGGGGTTCCCCTTCATGCTGGTAGGTCTGCCCTTCCCCTTGTGGTGGGGGGCCCTGCCTCAGATTTTGTCCCTGTCACTGTGACCACCCAGCAGGAGGCCTCAATTCAGGGAGACTGACACTGTAGGGAGGGGTCCCTGTGAGCAAAGGGGTGAAAGTGCTCCTCAGGACCTGTCATGGATCTTCTGTTGAGGCCTGAGAGAGGCCACACCAGTGTTGGGGTCTCTTTTAACCTGCAGGCGAGTTTGTCCCACTTCCTGTATGTTCCTTTCATCGGCGTCTGTATCTGTGGGGCCATCTACACTGGCTTATTCCTCCCTGAGACCAAAGGCAAGACCTTTCTGGAGATCGCCAAGGAACTGCAGAGACGCAGGTTGCCCAAGCAGGCCCAGGGCCCCACGTGGACTGGCCCTGAGGTCATCACATCCACTGAGCTCTAGCTGCAAAAGTATGGTGGGGGGCAGCCAGAGTCAGTTGCTGCCCTTTCCTTTGCTTCCTCCATTCACTGGCTCCTGCTTGGTGTGTTTTTTTTTTGTTTGTTTGTTTTTCTTTTTTTTTGAGACAGGGTCTTGCTATGTAATCCAGGCTGGCCTTGAACTCACTCTGGAGTCCCAGCTGACCTTGAACTCTTGGTGATCCTCTTGCCTCAGTCTCCCAAGGGCTGGGATTATAGGCGTGTGCCACCACATCCTGGCCAGAACATCTTGTCTAAATCATTGTAGTCTTAAAGAATATGAAAGATAAATTCCTCACAGAAATCTGTGCATACATGCTAGGGGTGCAAAGCATGGGGTATGAATAAAATGAAAAGAAACCTTTTTTCAGCGTTGTGTTAAATTGGTTTTCTATGACTATGACAAAATACCTGAGATATATGAGCTTAAAAGGAGAAATGGTGGGCTGGTGAGATGGCTCAGTGGCATAAGCACCTGCCTGGCAAGCGCAAGGTCCTGAGTTCGACTCCCGGTACCCACATACAAAAAAAGCGCCGGTGATATCACTCAGTGGCACAGGTGCCTGCTGGTGCACAAGGTCCTGAGGTCGACCCCTGGTACCCACAAAAAAAAAAAAAAAAAAAAAAAGAGAAATGGTTTATTTTGGCTCAGGGCTTCAGAAGTTTCAGTCCATGGTTACTTGACTCCATTGCCTTTGGGCCTGTAGTGGCACAGTACATAATGGAGGGAGCAAGCACATGGTGCAGGAGCTGTTCACCTCAAGGGAGCTGGGAAGAGAGAGAGATCCAGGGGGTATAAATAACCCCTTCAAAGGCTCTCCTCCAATGATATAATGTCTTCCCGCAAGACCCCACCTTTTAAAGGTTCCACCACCTCCAATTGTACCATGGGTCGAGGACCATCCTTTAACACAGGGGTCTTGGGAGAACATTTATCCAAACCATAGCAAGCCTTTGTTTTTATTATTTATTTATTGCCGTACTGGGAGTTGAACCCAGGACCTTCCCACTGAACTGCATCCCCAACCCTTTTTAAAAGAAAAATTTTTTTTTTTTTTTTTTTTTTTTGTGGGTACCGGGGGGACGACCTCAGGACCTCACGCGCCAACAGGCACCCGTGCCGCTGAGCGATATCACCGGCCCCTTTTTCGTATGTGGGATCCGGGAGTCGAACTCGGGCCTTCGCGCTTACAAGGCAGGCGCTTAAGCCGCTGAGCCGTCTCACCGGCCCAAAAGAAAAATTTTTGAGACAGGGTCTTTCTACATTGCCTAGGCCAGGCTAGAACTCGCAATCTTCCTGCCTCAGTCTCCTATACTGCTGGGATTACAGGTATGTTCCACCATGCCCAGGTTATAGCAGGCCTTGAAAAAGTACTCATCTCAGGTAGGCATGAACACTCCCCCTGCATAACTTTCAGACTCTAATTTTGTCTGCATTTAACAAGAATGATTTTATCTTGGTGTCATCAACTTTCACATGAGGATTAAATTTCAAAGTATGAATTTGGAGGTGGGGCCATAAACATTCAGCCTATAGATTTTTTTGGTAAGTGACTTGTTGGGCTTAATAATAAATGTATGTTTGACTGTATAAGAAAACGGTTTTCCAGTGTTTACAACAATATTTTACATTTCCACCAACATTGAGAGTCCGGATATCCCAACTCTTCATCAATACTTGATATTGTTGGCCTTTTGAATTTAGCCTAAAGTGTGTAGTAGTTTCTCATTGTTTTCATTGTGGTACTTCCATGATGATTAATAATGTTGAACATCTCTTCATGTGCTCAGTACGGCCATTCATATGTCCATTTTTGTGAAGAATTTGTTTGCATCTTTTGTCCACTATTTTTATTCAGTTGTTATTTTGTTTTATTTTGTTTTGCTTTTTTTTTTTGTGGATACCGGGGGTCGAACTCAGGACCTCGTGTGCCAGCAGGTGCCCGTGCCGCTGAGCGATATCACCAGCCCTTTTTTTTCGTTTTATGTGGGTACCGGGAGTCAAACTCAGGACCTTGCGCTTGCCAGGCAGGCGCTTATGCCGCTGAGCTATCTCACTGGCCCTTGTTTTGCTTTTGAGGCAGGATCTCACTATGTAATTGAGGCTGAACTTGAACTCACTGTGTAGCCCAGGCTGGCCTTGAACTCATGGCAATCCACCTGCCTCAGCCTCCTGAGTGCTGAGATTACAGTCATGAGCCACCTTGCACAGCTGTCTTATTGTTTTTTTGTTTGTTTGTTTGTTTTTGTTTTTTTTATGTGGGTACCAGGAGTTGACCTCAGGACCTTGCACTTGCCAGCAAGTACTTGTGCCGCTGAGCGATATCACTGGCCCTTTTTCTCCTTTATGTGGGTACCAGAAGTCGAACTCAGGACGTCACGCTTGCCAGGCAGGCGCTTATGCCGCTGAGCTATCTCACTGGCCCTGTCTTATTGTTTTTGAATTGCAGGCATTCTTTATATTTTTTGGATGCCAGTACTTCGTCAGATATATGCATTGCAAATATTTTGTGGCAGTCACAGGTTGCCTTTTTCATTTGCTTATTAGTGTTTTATTAAAAACAGAAATGTTTATTTTGATAAAGTTCAATTTATCAATTTTATTTTTTATGATTCATGCTTTTTGTGCCCAAGACATTTTTGTCTATCCTAGACAAAAGATTTTCTTCTAAATGCAAAGATTTTCTTCCAAATATTTGATAGATTTATTTATTAATTTGAGTTTTTTGAGACAGGGTCTCACTATATAATGCAGGCTGGCCTTGAACTCGCTTATGTAGCCCAAGCTGGCCTTGAACTTATGGCCATCCTCCTGTCTCAGCCTCACGAATGCTGGGATTACAGGCGTGTGCCACCACGCCTGGCTGGTAGTTTTAGGTTTAACCTCGAAGATAGGAGGAACAGTCCTGATCTGTTGGGGGAGAGGAGGGGAGCCTGGCTTGGCAGCTGACCTGGATCTATGGTGGGTCATAGAGACAAGTCCTTTAATCCTTGGATAAACTTGTGTGTGCACGTGAGCATAAGTGTTCAGCCTGTGTATCTGGAGGGTGCCCAAAAGTGCTCCTGCTGAAAGCATGGCCATGCTCCCAGCATCAGACCACCTGCCCAGCTCCTACACCCAGTGTGGTCTCTCCCCATTTCCTAGAGCATTTCATTGACCCCTCTCTTGGCCTGAACCTCCCCCTCTCCTGCTTGCTAATAACCTAGACTGTGAGTCTCACTTTCCAAAGGCCAGGGGTCTGGGGCCCGGTACCGGGGGCCCAGTCTCTCTTACGTGGAGCAGTAGGGTCCTGTGGTTTTCTGGCTGCCAGGTTCAAAATGGTGCTCCTGAGGGCCTGGAATTGTCTGTTCTCGTGTCTGTGCTCATTCTCTCAGATCCACTGGTTCTTTTTGTTGGGACACAGTCATTTTTTCCCAATCCTAAGAGCACTTTTCATTTATGCCTTCAGGTTTGCACATTTCCACTCAGAGCCTACTACATCCTGAGGCCTCCCTAGTCCCTGTTCTCAGGCTGCACCCAGAGTTTCCAGGATGGCAGTGACCGTCACCTGGAAAAAAGTACGACAATCTCACAACCATGACATGTTCAGAGTTAACCTCTGTGGAGGGTTTTCTATGTATCAGGGCTGTGCCGAGTGCTTTACAACAGTCAGGTCCTTTAATCCTAGCAGAGACCCCATGAAATTAGTATTTTTATCATCCTCTTGTACACGTAAGAGATAGAGCTATGTAAAGGCCAGTGGCTTTTCCAAGATCACACAGCAAGTAGAAGGGCCAGGATTAGACCTGAGTGACCTTGGATAAGCTTGACCTTGGGCCTTGGATCTTGCACACTTCAGGCACTGGAAGATGCCTGATTTCGATATCGTGATGGTGCTAAGATTCAGAGTACTGACAGTAGCCATTGTAGCCTGCACTCTGTTGTGCTTCCTGGTCCCCACTTCACTGTGGCTGGGGAGGCCAGGCCAGTGGGTTAGAAGAGTGGAGTCTCAGGCCAGCGCTTTCTGAAGTGGCATCAGGACTGCCTAGGGTGGTGTCTGTGCAGCTGGAGGATGTAGAGGCTGAGCACCAGGAGGCAGATGGTGGGCCCAAGGGTTGTATTCTCCCCACTCTCTGACTTTGTTCCACAGGCAGCAAGGAATTGTTGATAGTTTGAAAGAACCAGACATCCAGAGAAAAGTGTGCTGCTTGCTGGTGAGGCTTCACCTTGTCACAACCAAGTGCTGGTTCTTCAGTCTTCTGCCTGGACTTACTAAAACCACTGCTCACATTTCACTGGGTAAAGGAAATCAGAGACCAAATTTGTGTCCTGGGGATGGAGTCTCCTCACTCCAGGAGGAGCAGCCTGTCATGGCTATCAGAGCAGGAGAAAACAAGAGCAGAAAGGCAATGCCAGCTAGTGCGGTGGTGGTGGTGGTGGATGGGGAGAAGTGAAGATAAAGGAACAGTGGAGGGAGGTAAATTTCACTGGCAGGCAGTTAGGTGTGGGAAGAAAAGTCATGCACTTAGATTTGGACACAGGGAGAAGGAAATGCTGAGTTGTTTGCTCTTGGCTACTGGGGCTCAGAGAAGCTCCCCTAGCTGAGACATCACATAGAGCGTCAATAGTGCATCAGTAGTCATGGAGCCCTGGGCTCTGGTAGGAGTGGACGTGTGAGAACTAGAAGGGAAGGGCCTTGGGCCCAGCTGGAGGAACCAACATTTATAGGCTACTTTCATAAATGAGCCATGGGGTCCGGATTGGAGGCTGGGTGGTGGCCCAAGAGTCTTGCAGGCACCCATGTCCTTGCTGTGCCACATGGCCAGTGTGTACTGTGCCATCATAACTACAGTGCACCTATCAGAGATCAAGGGCAGGACCTTCCCGGAGGATAACAAGGACTTGGTCAAATGTAACATGCCCCATCAAGGGCCTGAGGCCATTCCTGCAGCATAGTGAGTGCCCCGACGAGGCCTCCTCAGAGTGACAGTAGGGTTGGCTATGGGGCATAGATCCCTTTGCCCAGTGATGGGACTGAAGGCTCATTCTACCCTGCATGGCCAGGGCCCTAATCCACTTGCCACTCTGTCCTCTTCCTGCTGTGTCACAGCTATCTTCATGCACCTATCCACTTATTTAGCCATATCTTTGATGTCTCCTGGATATGGGCAGCTGCTAGATGATCCCTGAGGGTGCCGTTAGTGGAAGACACAAAATCTACGAAGGGCTCCAAGACAGGGCACCCCTGCTGGATCAACTAGACTGGGGCTTCCCTGAGGTTAAGTAGCATAGGATGCGGTTTGGGGTTTGCCCAGGTTGGGTTTGCACACTGAGGCCTGGAGGAGCACCTTTGAACAGCAGAGTTCCAGTCTCACTTCCTGCTCCCTGCCCCTCCCCTCAGGGCCTCCCTGCATTCTCATCTGCCTTGCAGAGCACGCACACAAACTCGCGCAATACGGGGACATGTGGCTCGGGAAACTCAGGACACACAAGGAATCAGTGCGTGCAGTAGAATGAGCCGAACTTCATCTACTCGGCTGACTCCGGGGGGCAAGGGGCCATCAGGCGGGTTAACGGCCGCGTCCCCACTCCCGGCTCAGCGCCTCTGAGTAACCATTAGTAAGTAAGTGAAAGGACTAACGGAAACAAAGCGAAGCAGGGACAGGTAGACCTCCAACGCCACAAGGAGAACGGCTCTGAACAGGCACACAGGAAGCGGAAAGACGCGCCCCCCCCTCCCGGCCGGCTGTGGCGTCACGGGAGGCGGTGCGGCGCCACGGTCACGTAGCTCAGGTTCTTCCGCTGCGGCCGCGTGAGTGTAGTCCGGTGCTTCTGCCCTCGTCCCGTCTTCTCTCCGCCAACATGCCGATGTTCATCTTGAACACTAACGTGCCCCGCACCTCCGTGCCGAACGGGTTCCTCTCCGAGCTCACCCAGCAGCTGGCGCAGGCCACCGGCAAGCCGGCCCAGGTTTGCGGGGAGGAGGCGGGAGGAGGGGGAGGGTGGCCGCCAGTCGAGGTGGACGGACCCGAGCTGGGGGCGCGGGGGGTGGGGGCTCGAGCCGAAGCGCACGCCTGGAGTCTGCGGGGGTGGCTCCGGGGGCTGAGCGTGCCCCTCTCCCCAGTACATCGCGGTGCAAGTGGTTCCGGACCAGCTCATGACGTTCGCTGGCTCATCCGAGCCCTGCGCGCTCTGCAGCCTGCACAGCATCGGCAAGATAGGCGGCGCGCAGAATCGCTCCTACAGCAAGCTGCTGTGTGGCCTCCTGGCTGAGCGCCTGCACATCAGTCCGGACAGGTGCGTGGGGGCGCCGAGGGGCGGGGAACGTGCACCCCAGAGGGCGCTGGTGGCCCACGGCCAGCACGTGGAGACGCTCCGGACCTGAGCCCCGCTTACAACCCCTACCCCCTTTCGCCTCACAGGATCTACATCAACTATTACGACATGAACGCGGCCAATGTGGGCTGGAACGGCTCCACCTTCGCTTGAGGACCCTTCTGCCTGAATTCACCTGCACCACCTCTCCCAGGTCCCACAGTGTTTTGTACCCTTCTTCTCCCAAGGGACCCCCCCTCCCATTAGGACGAATAAATGGTTTGGAGACCACGGCTGTCTTGGTTTTGTTGGCCAATGGAGGAGTTGGCGCAGGGCGTGCTTATTGACTGGGAGCCCAGGCTGAGTTGGATAGAGTGGCAGTCGTGGGGGTCAAGGCTAGGTTGCCCCCCCCCCCCGAACTTGCTGTTCAGGACTCCTGTATCTCCAGCAGAAACCCCACCCTTGGTGTGTCTGCTAAGACAGATTGGCATCTTGCCAGACCATTGACCTAGAAATCAAACCAAATGCAAATCTGAGCCTCCTAGTCAAAGAGTTTATGCCTTTGCCCTACTGGGCCCATTTATGACTCTTGGGCAGGAATCCTGAGTTTATGGGCGTTCCATTTCTTAGAGATGTATCCCATGGGGTGCTGTGAGGTAATGCTGGAATGCAAGTGGAGAAAAGAGAAGCGTTTGGGATAAAACTCCGCTTGGCCTCCAGTGGAGGGTCCCTGGGCCTGGATCTTTCTCAGTCCCATTTTTCTCCACCTTCCAGATGAGTGAAGGATAGCTTGAGAGAAACTCAGAGTCAAGTCACTCCACTGGCTGCTAGACTGGTACCCCAGTTCTTGATCTGGAAAATCACTCATTCTCTATGGACAGTTTTCATGTGTGTTGGAGAGGTACATAGCATGCAGATTTTTATACCTCCCTACTCACACCCCAAATTTATGCCTGATGAGGTCAACTCCCTTCAGGAGCCCAAGCCCCCCACTACAGTGCCCTGAGAAAACGATCAGGCTGGATGGACCAAGGGCACAGGCTCTTTTCCTTGTCTGCTTCTCCAGTCAAGAGAATGCGTAGCTTTGCTCTGCCAAGCCCTTCAGCCATGATGTGCCACCTCACCTCACCTTGTGCCCACTGCAGTGGAACCAGTCAATCATGGACTGAACCTCTGAAACTGTGCCAAAATAAACCTTTCCTCCTTTAAAAACAAAACAACAGAAACACCAGGCCAGGGGGTAGGAAGTGGGGGCTGGTGGTGCTGAAGTAGGATAGAAGAAATAAAGAGGTAGAAAGGAGACAAAATTATAATTTTTATTTTTTAGATGAATAGATAATCTATTCAGTTCATTCATTCTGGGGCTTATCCCAAATCTAAAGCCTCAGCCTCAGAGCAAGTCACTGGTAACATCAGGGGCCAGAAGTGGGTCATGCTTGCTGTCCTTAGCACACATACACACCTCGCCCATGCTGTAAATGTCACTGGTTGGAAAAGTGGGATGCAAACACTTAGGAGCACAATTGTATTTTGGAACCAGAAATTATGACCACTAAGTGAAATGAAATGGGCTGTCAGGCAGTTTAATCCTGTACAACATTTTAGGTACCTCCCTAAAACCCATGGTCCCCCAGAAAGCAGTAGAAACACCTGTTTTAGAACTCTTCTGTGCTGTCACTAGCTGTCTGTGGAGCTGGTTCCTTGTGGCATTGTGCACAAGATTTCACATGGCCAGCACTACCCACTGAGAACATAGTCCACACAAAATTAAAGCGTGTGTGTGTGTGTGTGTATGTGTGAAAGGGAATAAAAGTCCATCAGACTTTTGAAAGGGGCACAAGGGGGGAACAGTGATGGTCCTGGCCACTGCAGGCAAACACGCTCCTCACCAAAGCAGAAGGGAAGTGGAGGACTGATGCTGAGCATTCAGCCTGTCACCAGCCACAGGCCCCAGGGCACATCACGCCTCACATGCCCAACACTCAAGTGCTGGGAGCTGTACAGATGCCCCCCCGGGCATAGCATGCCACAGCTGGCTAAATTACAGCAGCAAACTGACATTCTGTATGTACAAGAGAGCTGTGTCCACAAATGCCATATTCAATTTATGCATATTTACACAGTATTATCTAAGAGATTTTGAAATCAAACAACTCAGACCCTGGAAGATACATGTTTAGGAAAGAAGTCTCCTCTTCCGCCCTCATTCTCTATCCTATCTTGGAATTTATAGTATGTATTTTTTTTTTTTTATTTTAAAGAAGAAAAAAACAAAACAAATCAAAAGAAGAACAAATTTTCAAAACAACATAATAGGAGGGTAACAATGGTTAATACATTACGTATTACTATCTTTAAGTTAGTTATTCAGGACACCAGACATTAGCATTCAATTGTCCAAACATTATTGGCACAAACCTTACTCTTCAATGAACTAAGTAAAAATGGTAGTGTATCTATCTTAACCATCTTATATATATATATATACAATTTTTTTCCCTTTCCCTTCTTTCTTTTCCCTATTCCAGTCTCTCTTTCCTTTTGACCAGTTTCTTTTTGATTCACCATATCTATTGTACATTTTGGATCTTATTTACTCTTTCAGTTTCTCATACTAGAGAGATAATACGATGCTTGCACATGTGCTTCTGGTTTATTTCACTTATGAGTATTTTCTCGAGTTGCATCCATTTACCTATAAAAGTCTCCAGTTTATCCTTCTTTATGGCTGAATAGTACTCCATTGTATAAAAATACCACATCTTTCTTATCCATTCCTCAGTTGATGGGCATTTGGGTTGTTTCCAAGATCTGGCTATTACAAATTGTGCTGCTATAAACATGGGTGCACATATATCGCTGTGGTACGATGTTTTTAATTCTTCTGGGAAGATGCCCAGAAGGGGAATAGCTGGGTCAAATGGGACCTCCAACCCTAGTTTTCTGAGGAATCTCCACACTGACTTCCACAGTGGCTGTACCAGTCGACACTCCCACCAACAGTGAAGAAGGGTTCCTTTTTCCCCACAGCCCCTCCAGCATTTGTTATTAGTTGATTTCTTAATAGTAGCCATTCTTTCTGGGGTGAGATGGTATCTCAGTGTTGTTTTAATTTGCATCTCTCGAATGACTAGTGATGTTGCACATTTTTTTGTATATTTGTTTGCCATTAGTATTTCTTCATCTGAGAAATGTGTATTCATCTCAGATGCCCATTTTTGGAGTGGGTCTTTAAATTTGGGAGGTCTGATTTTTTTGAGTTCTTTATATGTTCTCGATAGTAATCCTTTGTCTGAGGAACAGCTGGCAAACATTTTTTCCCACATTGTGGGTTGTCTCTTCACTCTGTTGGTGGTTTCTCTTGCTGTGCAAAAGCTTTTTAATAAGATGAGATCCCAGTTATTGATTCTTTGGGATAGTTCCCGTGCGGTTGAGTTTTTATTCATAAAGTCTTTGCCTACACCAATGTCTCCAAGGGTTTTACCTATCCTACCTTCTAGCAGATTTAATGTTTCTGTTTTAATATTTAGATCTCTGATCCATTTTGAATTTAGTTTAGTGCATGGTGAAAGATATGGATCTAGTTTTAATCTTCGGCATGTGTAGAGCCAGTTTTTCCAGCACCATTTATTAAAGAGGCTATCTTTCTTCCAGCGAATGTGTTTGGCACCTTTGTCAAAGATAAGGTGGCTTAGTATGTCTGGGGTTGTTTCAGCATCTTCTAATCTGTTCCATTGATCTTCAGGTCTGTTTTTTTGCCAGTACCACACTGTTTTTATCACAGTAGCTTTATAGTATAATTTCAAGTCGGGGATTGTGATGCCCCCTGCCTTGCCTTTGTTGCCCAGAATTGCCTTTGCTATTCTAGGTCTCTTCTGATTCCAAATGAATTTTAGGATTGTTTTCTCTAATTCTGTGAGATATGCTGTTGGAATTTTGATTGGAATTGCATTAAATCTGTATAACAATTTTGGAAGTATGGCCATTTTCACTATATTGGTTCTTCCTATCCAGGAGCAAGGGATATCTTTCCATTTTCTGATATCCTCTTCAATCTCCTTTTTCAGAGTACTGTAGTTTTCAGTATAGAGGTCTTTTACATCCTTTGTGAGGTTGATTCCTAGGTATTTCATTTTTTTGGATGTTATTGTGAAAGGTATTGTTTCCCTAATTTCTCTTTCAGTAAGTTTGTTATTTGTGTACAGGAAGGCTATTGACTTTTGAGTATTGACTTTGTATCCAGCTACACTACTGAATTTGCTTATTAAATCTAGCAGTTTTTTAGTGGAGTTTTTGGGATCTTCTGTGTAGAGTATCATGTCATCCGCAAATAATGATAATTTAACTTCTTCCTTTCCAATCATTATTCCTTTTATTTCTTTCTCTTGTCTAATCGCTCTGGCTAAAGTTTCCAGAACTATGTTGAATAAGAGTGGGGACAGTGGACATCCTTGTCTTGTTCCTGATTTTAGAGGGAAGGCTTTCAGTTTTTGGCCATTTAGTATAATATTGGCTGTTGGTTTGTCATAGATAGCTTTTACCAGATTGAGATAAAGACCCTCTATTCCAATTTTCTGTAGGGTTTTTATCATGAAAAGGTGCTGGACTTTGTCAAAAGCTTTTTCTGCATCTATTGAGATGATCATGTGATTTTTGTCTTTGGTTCTGTTAATATGCTGTATTACATTTATTGATTTACGTATGTTGAACCATCCCTGCATCCCTGGGATGAATCCAACTTGGTCGTGGTGTATAATCTTCTTGATGATTTGTTGGATTCTGTTTGCCAGTATCTTATTAAGGATTTTTGCATCTATGTTCATTAGGGAGATTGGCCTGTAGTTCTCTTTCTTAGTTGGGTCCTTCTCTGGTTTTGGTATCAGGGTAATGCTTGCTTCCAGGAATGAATTTGGGAGTATTGCTTCCCTTTCAATTTCATTGAAAAGTTTGAGAAGTAGGGGCGTTAGGTCTTCTCTAAATTTCTTGTAGAATTCGGCAGTGAATCCATCAGGGCCTGGACTTTTCTTTGTTGGGAGGTTTTTAATTACATCTTCAATTTCATTGGTTGATATTGGTTTATTTAGGATTTTTAAATCTTCTTGATTTAGCTTTGGTAATTCATACGAATCTAGGAATCTGTCCATTTCTTCTGCATTTTCCATCTTAGTAGAATATAAATTTTCAAAATAGGTATAGATGATCTTCTGGATTTCTGCAGGGTCCGTCGTGATATCACCCTTTTCATTTTCAATTGCATGGATTTGAGTCTTTTCTTTTCTTTTTTTAATAAGGTTGGATAAGGGTTTGTCAATCTTATTTATTCTTTCAAAGAACCAACTTTTTGCTTCATTGATTCTTTGTATTGTTTTTTTAGTCTCCAATACGTTAATTTCTGCTCTGATCTTTATAATTTCCTCCCTTGTACGGGCTTTTGGCTTAACCTGCTTTTCTTTTTCTAGAAGCTCGAGGTTCACCCTTAAGTTTGTTTATTTGCGCTTGCTCTATTTTCCTGATATAAGTATTTAATGCTATAAATTTCCCTCTTAGGACTGCTTTTATTGTATCCCATAAGTTCCGGTATGTTGTACTGTCATTATCATTCAGTTGTAGAAAGTGACTAATTTCTTCTTTAATTTCATCTGTGACCCATTGGTTGTTCAGGAGGATGCTGTTTAATTTCCATGTGTTTAGGGAGTTTTTGTGGGATCTTTTGCCATTGATTTCCAATTTCATTGCACTATGGTCTGATAATATGCATGGGATAATTTCAATTCCTTTGCATTTACTTAAGCAGGTTTTATGAGCTAGTATGTGGTCTATTTTGGAGAACGTCCCATGTGCAGCTGAGAAAAATGTGTATTCTGATGTTGTGGGATGGAACACTCTGTAGACATCTACTAAGTCCATTTGTTCAAAAGTTTGGTTCAGTTCTACTATTTCATTATTGATTTTCTGTCCAGTTGATCTATCTTTTTGTGACAGTGGAGTATTGAGATCTCCCAATATAATTGTATTAGTGCTTATTTGATTTTTCATGTCCTTTAGTACTTGTTTTATATAGCTGGGTGCATTGGTATTTGACGCATATATATTTATGATCGTTATCTCTTCCTCTTGGATTGTTCCCTTTACAAGGATGTAATGACCGTCTTTATCTCTCTGAATCCTTCTTGGCTTGAAGTTCACTTTGTCTGCAAAAAGAATAGCTACCCCTGCTTTTTTCTGGGTTCCTGTGGCATGGAGTATTGTTTTCCATCCTTTGACTTTCAGTCTATGAATTTCTTTCTGAATTAAATGTGTTTCTTGTATACAGCATATTGTTGGATCTTGCTTCTTGATCCATTTCGCCAGTCTGTGCCTTTTGATTGGTGAATTGAGACCGTTAACATTGATGGTTAAAACTGATATGTATTGACTTGTCATGATATTTTCCTGTTGTTGGTTCCCACTCTTTGTTTTTCTGCTTTCTGGCTATTTAATTATTTGCCCTGCCTGGTGGATTCCTTCTGTTGGGGTTCCTATCTCTTTCTAGAATGTCCTTCAGAACGTTTTGGAGTGCTGGTTTGGTGGTCATAAATTTTCTCAGATGTTCTTTGTCATGAAAGTATTTTATTTCTCCATCAATTTTGAAAGATAGTTTTGCAGGGTACATCAATCTGGGCTGAAAATTATTTTCCTTTAGAGCTTGCAATACATCATTCCAAGCTCTTCTTGAATTGAGGGTTTGTGCTGAAAAGTCAGCTGTGATTCTGATGGGTTTTCCTTCATAGGTGATTTGTCTCTTCTCCCTAACAGCTTTTAAGATTCTGCCCTTCTGTTGAATTTCTGGGATCTTGACTATAATATGTCTGGCTGAAGTTTTTTTTTGATCATGTCTAGTTGGTGTTGTAAAAGCTTCACTTATAGGGGTGTCAAATTCCTTTTCTCTTCCAGGAAAGTTCTCCCTGATTATGTCTTTGAACAAGGTTTTAATGTCGTTGATGCTATCTCCTGCTTTTTCATTTATTCCAATCATTCTTAAGTTGTTTATCTTTGAGTCATCTAGCAGCTGCTGAATTGATTTTTCATGGTCCCTTGCTATTTTTAAGAATTTTTCCATTTCATGATCACTAATTGCAAGCCTGTCTTCTATATCTGAGATCCTGTCCTCGCATTGGCTTATTCTGCTACAAATACTTTCAATGGAATTTTTTATCTCTTGGGTATCTGCTTGAATCTGCCTTATGGATTCCATTTCTTTCCTATGCTGAGCATTCATGGTTTCTATAGTTTTCTTAAGTTCATCTATTTTTTTGTCTGTATCAGCTATAGTGTCCTTAAGCATGGTCTTCATTGTAGACATTATCTCTGCAGTTATCTGTGAGATTATTTCTGTTTTACTTTTTTCCAGAACCTCATTCAGTTGCTTTGTTGTTACCACTTCAGATAGGCCAGGTGGGTGGCTTTCGGATTGTCCCACCTCGTTGCTCCCTAGGTTTGCCTTTGGTGAATTGGATGTGTGGGGTTGCATCTTGTTTAAGTGTCGTCTCATTTTTTCTTTCTTTAATTCCTGGGGTGATGTTTGCAAATTACCTATAGTAGGTTACTTTATTGCTAGTGTTTAAGATCTTTAGAAGATGACTACTTCTCTGCAGTATCTTCCAAGTGGAGCTTGCTTTTAGGTTTTGAGCTTTCTGCCAGATCCTACCTCTTCAATTTGTTGGGTATGCGAAGTTGCTACCTGTTTGGCCCAGTCCTTGATTCTTTGGTACTGTGCCACTGTATTTTCTGTGTCCCTTAGTCAATCTCAATCATGAAATATCAGGAAGGAAAGATGTTTAGAACAATTATTTCACATTTGGCTATAATGTTAACTAAAGCATCAAACACAGCCTAGAAAATGACAGACTGAGCTAACCAGTTATTTACCACTTTTAGCTGTATAGAGTTGCGGTTATATAACAAAATCTAAAACACACCAGAAAAATTATATGCAGTATACAAGTCCTGTGTATGTCAATTTTTCCCCTGAGGAGTTTAAATTTAAAATGAGTTAAGGAGGAAATAGAGTATTGGGAGAAGAGGAAGGAATTAGATGTAAGGTTAGAGGACCAAGAGGGATCCCACTAAAATTGGGACACTAGTGCAGAGGACAGGTGGTAGAAAGAGAAGGAAGTGATAAAAGGAAGAACAGATCACAACCACAATCACAAAGAAGTTAGAGGCGCTGTTTACACTCATATAAAAAACCAGAGAGAATAATGAAGGAAAGAGCAAATACACATACAGAAACAAAAACGAAGATAAAAACAATAAAACAGACAGATCAAAAATAAAACCCCACCAAAAAACAAAACAAAACAAAACAAAACCAAAAAAACCCTTCGCCAGAACAAAAAACAAATCAGTGAGAAAAAAATAATAATAATAAAAAAAAAATAAAAATAAAATAAAAAAATAAAAAGAATCAGTTCCAGGTGTTGACTCTGCTGTAGGCAGTTACCCTGTGGTGACAGAGTCCTGTTCTGTGCAGGTCCGTCCCAGTAAGCCAGGAGCGCCCTCTGGCGGGCGGTGAGCAGAGGCGAGTACTTTCAGGCAGAGACCAGTCTAGCTCGCCTCCGCTCTCAGCGCCCTTTCACGATCCCTGGGCCTGAGAGGCTCAGCGCGCTGTCCGGAGCGCGGGTTCCCTGCACTGGTTCCCGCCGCTCTGGTTTTTCGCCACGCCCCCCACAATGGTGCCGGGCCAGTCGCTCTCTGGCGCGGGACAGGTGTGGCTGAGAGTCCAGTCTCGTTCGCCTGCTGACCTCAGCACACTTTCGTGGGCCTGAGAGGCCCCGTGCTGTCCTGTCCGGAGCACAAGTTCCCAGAGCAGTTTTCGAGCCGCTCTGAGTTTCGCCACACCCCCCACAATGGCGCCCGGCCGGTCGCTCTCTGGCGTGGGGCAGCTGTGGCTGAGAGACACTCACCGCCAGTCAGCGCCGTTCTCCGCCGCTCCCCTGCCCCGCCGCTGTCTCAGGATCCTCCGTGGGGGCTCCCTGGGCACCAGCTGCCACCGTGTGTCCATAGAATTGAGCCTCCGCGGCGCTGCAACTCCCGGGATAGTAGAAGGTGCACGCGCGCGGTCTGCTCCTTCTTTCCTTCTTCTTTGTTGGAAGTCACCCGTCACTGGTGCCGGGGGTCCCAGATTGCGCTTCAGAACTTCTCTGGGTTTCGGGGAGGCATCTCCCCCCCTCCTGCGCTTTCCGGGTCGCTATATTCCCGTGTTCCAATGGTAACTTTTGGAGAGAGTTTCGCTGCCTGCTTCTTACTCATCCGCCATCTTGAGGTCCCTCCTGTACGGTTCTATAGTATGTATTTCACTCACTGTTACTTCAAGATTTGCATGGTACTTTCCGTGGAATTCTGGGACTGGCCATGAATCCCACTAAGGATTTATACACGCACATCGATTATGTTACTGAACACTGAAGGAGTCAGATTCAGAAGGAGGAGGAGGAAGTGAGGCATAAGAAAGCAAGGGAAAGGAGGTCCTGTGGTCAAAAGAGGTACTGTACTTCCAGGAGTTTGGCTTGAGCTGGTAGAGAATCTAGAAGTGAGGTCTGGTAGCTGAGTGCCTAATGCGTGGCCAGGTGAGGCAACAGCAGTGGATGCCTACAGCCCTAGCACCAGCAGGCCCACCTTAGGTGCCACTGCCAAAATCCAGGGGTGTCCTAGGTTCCCGGGGCCATGCGAAGACAGGCTAGTCTTCTCTTCCATGGCCACACCAAGTTTCTGTGAGTGCCTCTCATAGAACTGGAGTGGTCAAAGGCCCATCACAAGGGCTATCTGCACTTCTTCAAGCCATACATGTGATCTAAGAACGTTTTTTAAAGGGACTTGATTTTTACTGATAAAAGTATATCATACGATAAAAATTCTCCTTTCTGTACAATGATGCAGAAAGAAAAGGAAAGAATGATCTTCAGAGAATACTACAGTCCCCAAATATCTCTGGGAGAGAAATGGTTCTTCATAGCATCACCTTTCAGTGCCCCAGGTGCCACACTTTTCCCACCAAACAAAAATATGCAAGTGGATCTCTAAAAATGTATCTTCCCGAGAAGCTGGAAAACAATATTTTGAAACATCAGCCACCTTCCTCCAATTCTCCACCCTGAAACACTGTTTGCCTCTCATGGGAGGTTTTCACTGTACTGCTAATTCTGTAGCCCTCCATACTGGACATTAATCTGGGTCACTCCATCAGTCTCATGTAGCTCCATGAGGTTCTTCTAGTCCATTAATGTGCAGCCAAAGTCCCCTTCATGCTCTCAAAAGTTAGTTGGCTGCAAAGGAATGTCCTAATGGGTTAGTCTTTTTGCCTGTGGCCACCAGCCCTTCAGTGAGAGATGTGGTTTCCCCTCAACTGGTCAGGGTCTCTTGCCACCTTGTCCCTCCCACCTCTTTCCCCCTATTGCTTCTCTGGGGTCCCAGTTAGGAAATGGACTGACATTATCCCATCAGAGAAGCAACCCCAGCTTGGATCCTTATGTATGAAGCCTGGTGGAGAGAGGAAGATGAGGGAATTGGGTAGAAGACAGACTCCGTGTTACCATGATTTGTGTGCCCTGGTGGTGATGAAAACGGTTATCCTGGGTTAGACAGGTTCCTAGTTTTAGACGGACTTGCACAGAGGGAAGCGTAACCATGGAGGCAACCTTAGCAACAACCAGCAACTGTGGTGGTAGAGCAGCAGCAGGAGGGAGAGGAGGGTTCCCTGGATACCGATGACAACTCAATCTCTCTCTAGCAAAGGTCCAGGTTTCTCCAAGCAGGACTCTCCGTCGGAGTTTCCCTGAACTGTGCAGGATGGAGGTAACCACCCACCGGTCTCCCCAAAGTGGCAACCAAGCTAGAGATGCTGGCTTTGTGCTCTTGCTTTTTTAGCCGTGACCGGGGCTTGGACTGGGTCTTGGGTGGGTCTCCTCCCCCAGCCCTTCCAATGAGAAAGACCGACCCACCCACCCCCAGACGGAAATGAGTGCAGGGAGTTGATCATGCTGTCCGGGGGAATGGTTCCCCAGGAAGTTCGTGCCCCCTTCCGCACCCCCAGCTGTCTAAGATCCTTGCCCAAGAACACTGGGCGCACTACTGCTCTGGGCTTCCTCTCCCCTGCGTGCAAATAAGGGGCGCTCCGATCCCGCACGGCCGGCGCAAAGGAGAAGAGGCTTAAGCGAACACGGGCGGGGGCGACGGTGCCTGTTATTACTCGACCTCAGCAACGGCTCCCCCCGAGGCTCCAGGGTTCCTGACCGGAAACGCAGGCTTCCCGGGAAGGAACTCCTCCGAGCCCCCTGGGGCGCGCAGACGTTTGTCCGCGCTCCGTCGCGCCGCGGCCCCGGGTCCGCGCCACCTTTCAAGAAGGGCGAGGTGCGTACACCCGGGCGCCCCCTGCGGCCCCGCAGTCCCCTCCCGCCCCGCGGGCACGAGTTTCTTAAAGGGACAGGTACAGGGACAGGCTTTGATGCGCAGCTATCTGGGGCCCAGACTCTGCCTCCTGGTACCACCCCCTTTGGGGGAGAGATGAGGTCGCAATAGATCTCTCAGCCCGCACATCTCCTTGACCCCAGGGAC
The DNA here is from genome assembly GCA_028451465.1 of Erethizon dorsatum. Classification (NCBI taxonomy): domain Eukaryota; kingdom Metazoa; phylum Chordata; class Mammalia; order Rodentia; family Erethizontidae; genus Erethizon; species Erethizon dorsatum. The sequence continues at coordinate 108,275,490 of CM051830.1, read as the reverse complement.
AGGGACCGAGTGCAAGTGGTAATGCACCCAGCGTCCTTTTGCAGCTTAATTATTCTGGCCCAACTCATCCTCCCACTGGTCCTGAACGCACGCTCGCGGGCACGCTGTAGCTGCCACCGTTGGCAAAGTTTGAAGAGCCGTGTCCCGGAGCGTGCAAGGCTCGCTGCTGCTGGGAAACGCCCGCTGCTATCCCCTTGATCCTGCCCTGTAAGTGACCCTTGGGAAAAAGCGGCCCCTCCGCATAACTACTGCGCATGCTCTGAGCTGGACTGCGCCAGAGAAGGAAATTTAAAAACCGCCGGAGTTGGGACAGTGGCTAAATAGCGGCACGCGAGGGGCGGAGCGCCGGCCGAGGCGGCCCCGCGAGATCGGCTCCAGGTACCGCTTTGCAGGTTTGGCATTTCGCTCTCCTCCCGGGCAGCGCCCTGGATTGCATTTTCAGGGTAGAGACCCCGGTGCAGAGCTGCAGGGGACTCCCTCTGATCCCCCTTTCTCTTTCATGGGGTTTCCCCTAATGACTTTGGGGGCGGAACTGATCAGTCTTTGGTAGGTTACTGCGTTCATTTCAGGTTTGTTTGTTAGTTTTTTATATAAGGTCTTGGTATGTAGTGCAGGCTGGCCTTGAACTCACGATGTGGCCCAGGCTGGCCTCGAACTCGCATCGATCCTCCTCCCTCAGCCTCCCAAGTGCTGGGATTACAGGCATGTGCCACCATGCTCAGATTAGGTTTGACGTCCGAAAAACAGGGGGCTCGAAGTGTTTTTTGCTTTTTGTTTTTTTAAAGGTGGTTGGTGTGTGACAGGGATAAGGTGATAGTAGTGGAGGTTGGGACTGGTTTGCATTTCCGAGGGCATTTATGGGGCTGAAGCCCTAGGAGATTACGCCCTTTGCAAGTGGGAATTTGGGTCTCCCTGAAAAACATACATGACACATCAAGCTTCCCTTTTCATTCTTTTTGTTTTGAATTTTCAAAGTGCTCATAGTTTAATTGCGGTTAGAAAGAAATAAAGTTCTGTTTACAGATAAAATCAAACTTAGCAATGGACTGCAGGTAAATTTGATTTAAGAACTACTTTTTAAAACCTCTTTGTGGCTAAAAAGGGGCTATAACACTGACTCTACATTGTCAGTCACTTCTCAATGTGATAAGACCAGATAAGACCAACAAGCAGAACAGAATTCTGGCAACCAGGGAAATGGAAACAATAATTGATCAGTGATACTTTCAGAGAAACTCTCACAAAGACAGGGGATATAAAGCAACTTGAGAGCTGTCAAAATCTTGATGCAGTCACTTGTGTTAGCCTTACCAAAAGAAAAATAGAGCTAAGAGGTCGTGAAAAAGGGCTCTTGTATATAACTGCCTGATGATAACAATCAAAGGGATGCTGCCAATGTCGTAAGTTTTTCCTGAGTCGATTTAAGAATAATTTAACAGGACTTCCAGCAAAAATTCAGCTTCTCACAGGCACACTTTTAATATGCTAGTGCATTTTGTCTTCACCAGGCTTCATCCGTCAAAGTCTGTGTTTATATTCCTGATAGTTCAGATAACATATCTTCCACTCTCTAAGGTCTCCATCAACAAGTTCAAGTCGTGTCTGATCCCACCCTCTCTTTAAACAGTTTAATATGGAAATGGGTTTTGGGGTTCCTCATGGTGGAAATGGCTTCTCACAATAGGGATAATTTGTTTTGTTTTATTAGACAGGGTCTAAAAAAAATCTATGTAGTTCAGGCTTGCTTTGAACTCACTATATAGCCCAGGCTGGCCTTGAACCCACAGTGATCCTCTGCCTCAGCCTCCCAAGTGCTGGGATTACAGGTGTGTCATGACATCTGGCAGAGCCTGGCATCTTTAACTGCTTATCTCAGTTTGTGTCTTTTAGGTTGAGTCAATTTTCCTTCCACTACATGCCACCTGTAGACCATAATTCACATTCTCACCTAGCAATGATGGCTGCCCCTATTAAGAGACAAACAACCTAAATATATGACCCTTTCTTTCCTAACTGGTGGTTCAGCAAAACTAATACCAGGGCCCCACTCCATCCCTTCTCAGAGGAAGTAACCCACGATTGACCATGACATCCTCAGTCAATGAATTGACTTTGCTGAGTTGTCAGGGGGTGGGGTATGTGGGGGTATCATGGTTATTTTACTGTTTCTTTAAAGGCCACATTGCAACTGAGTAGTGAATCTGTAGTAGAACCTTGTATGCTGTGTGCAAGGATTATGAATACATCACTAGGTGATTCAACTACTTGTCATCTTTCAAAGAATAACATTTCTTCATCTATCCCCATATAACATCAAAAGTCCAAGTACAGACACAAATATTTTATTCTTATCCCCTTGATCACTAACTTTAATCTTTACATATTTGTTAATTTACTCAGAAAGACTTTTTTTTTTTTTTTTTGGTACTGGTACGGGCTGCCCCTATTAAGAGACAAACAACCTAAATATATGACCCTTCACTGGGAATGGAATGGTACTGGGAATGGAACTCAGGACCCTGTGCTTGCCAGGGAGGTGCTGTGCCGCTGAGCTATATCCCCGGCCCAGAAGGACTATTTCTAACAATGCCAAGGGCAATGTACCCTGATGGAAAAAACATCACTCAGCCTTCAAAATATATCTGGGTGTCCCCAAAACTGAGATGGATGATGAAACCACATGACCTGATGAAAGTGTTCCTCAGGTGACCCTCTCATATTCCCTCCTCACATTAAAATCAAATATAAAGTTCCCTGCTTTTCTCTGTCAGTAGATTCCTCACTTGAAATTAACCCTGTGCTCTCTTGCAGTGAATCAATAAACTCCTCGACAATTGGTAAATCCTTTTTTACCACCTGCAGCATTGGTCTCTTGTGGGCACACTGATAACTGGGCAGCTGTCCTTAAGGCCCCAAGCTGCTTCTGCTAGGCTTCTCTGTAGCAGATGGCTATGCACAGCAAATGGCACATGCTGAATATCGCAAGCTGTTCTGCTCGGGGCCATAAGGTGGAAAGAATGTATATGTGAGAACAGTACAAGATGGAAACATCAGGGCCGGTGAGACGGCTCAGCGGCTTAAGCGCCTGCCTTGCAAGCGCGAAGGCCCGAGTTCGACTCCCGGAACCCACATACGAAAAAGGGGCCGGTGATATCGCTCAGCGGCACGGGTGCCTGTTGGCGCGCGAGGTCCTGAGGTCGTCCCCCCGGTACCCACAAAAAAAAAAAAAAAAAAAAAAAAAAAAAAAGATGGAAACATCAGCTGATCTGGTCAGTTTAGTTAAGCAGACCAGACTTGAGTGTTTCTTCATCTCGTTCCGACGAGTGCTGAGATTAGCACCAGAATGCCTCTAGCTTGTCACATGCCTGTATTTGATGTCCCTTGAGTGATCATTTTCTTAATTTGTCCTTTGCTCTCAATTCCCGGTTTTTTTGTTTGTTTGTTTTTGGTCTTTTTCAGACAGGGTTTCACTATGTAATTCAGGCTGGCCCTGAACTCACTTTGTAGCCCAGGCTGGCCTCGAACTCACAGCGATCCTCCTGCCTCAGCCTCCTGAGTGCTGGGATTACAGGCGTGTGCCACCATGCCAAGCTATTCCTGGTATTTTGAATAAAAGTTGAACTGGCCTCACTCTGAGACTGCTTTCCATCCTTTGGAGCAGTCCCTCTGGTCTCTCAGTGCTCTTGCAATCTTGGACTCTTGAGTAATTTCTTTTGTTCATCTCCAGTGTCCCAGGTGGGATTCTGCCAGTCTCTCATCTGTGCATTGCATGGCAACCACCCCCTCTTTGAGAGAACTGCTTGAACCCTTTCTGATGACAGCCCCAACACATTGCTTCTGCCCCTTTTTCTCCCCAGTGGCTCCTACAGCCATGTGAGCTGGCTTTCTGCCTTTTTCCTTGCATTTGGTGATCGAAGCACTTTCAGAATCTTACTAGGCCTCTGTAACAACCCCACAAAGTGGCAAGGCATCAGTTATTTTACAGATAACAAAGCAGGCTCAGAAAACTTTGGAGCTTGATGACTTCTCTATTGGGATGTTCCAGCAGGAGCCATTCAGCTAATGTCATGACACGTTTTGTAGGGAAACAATCACAGGAATGTGGGCTTAGACCACGAGGTGCCCTGGAGTAGGATGAACAAAGCAGGAACATCAAGATGGAGTGTGTTATGGCTTCTATCTAGACATCTCCCCAAAGCCTTATGCATTCATAGGTGGGGCTTTTTGGAGGTGACTGGATCTATGGTGTGTGATGCTGGGATCAAGGATGTGATGCTGGGATTGGTTCATGGTGTGATGCTAGGGTTAAGGGTGCCCCATCCTGGGTGTGAGTGCTACCTGCCTAAGGGTGGGTAGCCTGGATAGGATATAAGGGACAGATATAGCTTTGCTGCTTGTGACTTGCTGCTTTTGCTGCCTTCAGCCTGCCATGAACTATTTCTCCTCTGTGATGCCCCTTTGCCATGCCTCCCTGCCTTGGAGCCAGCCAAGTATGGGCTGAAACCTCTAGAAAACTGGGAGCCAAATAAACCTTTCCTCATTCAACTTTGGGCAGCAGGTATTTTGTCCCAGCAATGAGAAAACTAATCAAGACAGAGTGTGTGTGTCAAATCCAAGAAGTGGGTCCCATGGGAGTCTCATATTGGCAAGGATTAGTAAGAGAGGGTCTTCTTCCAGCACTCTAGCCTTATAGTTGATCTATTGGACACAGAAGCTCTGAAATGGGATTGGGTGAGAGGAGGCTCCTGGTGTGGCTGATGCCTAGTTCTACGCTGGGGCTCTCTGTGGTCCTCTCACCACCTACTGGTGTATGTCCATCTGTCCTTCTCTTCCCTCTTTAACCAGGGGATAAATCTCTCCCAAAGGCAGAAGTATCAGTGTGGTTAAGAGGGAGATTTAGGCATCAGAGAGCTGGGGTCAGACTTCCAACCACATGAGAAATCAACCTCCTGGGTCTTGATTTAGGTACAAGGAACTTTTCTTCTTTTTCCTACTCTCTGTTCCAGCCCTTTTTTCCTGGACCATCTTATACATAACAAATACTGACTTTCCAAAAACTAGCAGAGGTTCACTATACTTTATAGGGCTGGGAAAAGAGGCCATAGACTCAGCTTTGCTGGGAGGTCTCCCCCCAGTCTCCATTTCTTCCACTTTTTTTTTTTTTTTTTTTTTTTGAGACAGGGTCTTGCTCTGTAATTCAGGCTGGCCTTGAACTCACTATGTAGCCCAGGTTGTCCTTGAACTCACCGCAATCCTCCTGCCTCAGCCTCCCGAGTGCTGGGATCACAGGCGTGCGCCACCACACCCCTCTTCTACTTCCTTTTCCTCCATTTTTTCAGTCCATCCCTTTCCCCATCCTCTGCGACTTTGCATAGTTCCTTCCATCCGGCCAGAGACGCAACTTGTGAGTCGGCCTGGAGTCTCCGACTCTAGCTTTCTGCCCTCCATCCGAAAAGTATGCGAATCCCAGCCCCTTCCCCTACACTCCCCGACTCCTGGGTAGTTTTTCCTCCCTGTCCTTCCAGCCCCAGAGGCCGCCGGGAGAAGACGGAGCCACGGTGCCCGCAGAGATCCCGTCATAGCGGCGGGTGATAACTGCCTCCTAACCGACCGATGCTAGGGTGTTGCCTGCCGGCGCCACCTGTTGCCAAGGCAACCCACCCAGTAACCCATCTCCCCCAGGAGGCACCGCGCGCGCTCTGCGGGGGCGGGGGCGGGGCCAGCGAGGGCGGGAAATCCGGCGACCCCTCCTCCTCCCTCACTCAGGGCTCTGGAGGCCGAGCCAGATCGCTGTCCTGGCCAGCGGTGACCCCGACTGAGCTGGGACCAACGTGGGCGTAGAAAGGGGAGGATTTTGTCTTGGGTTCAACCCCCCAATATGAAGAGAAAATAAAGAAGTCTGCGAACGCCAGGGCCCTCACTTCCCGTCGTACTCTCCCCGACTCGGGTAGTTTTCCCGCTCCTCCCCTCCAGCCCCAGAGGTCGCCCGCACCTACCACTGCTGCTGCCCGCGTGCGCCGTCCCCACCCTGGGCCTGGAGCTCTACCCGGACCTGCCGTCCCAGCCCTGCCGCGCCATCTACCTCCTCGCCAGGAACGGCATCCCCTTCCAGCTGCACGCCGTGGAGCTGCTCAGAGGTGGTCTGGCCTGACTTCTATGCCTCTGCAGACCCGGTGCACCCACAGAACCCTTGCGGGCTCCAACCTGAGCGCCTCGCCTTCTCTTCCTCTTCGCTTCCACAGCGCTGCCCACTCTGCTGAACAGCCTTAAAGTTCAGCCCTCTGCGTGGGACGATGATTGTACCTTTTACTCTGTGGCATGCCTTGAAGCCATGCAGCTACACTTCCAAAAACTTTGAGGCCTTGGGGAAGACAGAGGGGAAGAGCTGAACCATCCCTTGGTGCCGCCGGTTGGCCACCAGAGCTAAATAACTTCTCTTGTTCCATCTGCAGCACCCGCCCGCATCTACCAAAGCCCCTTGGCTGCCTCTGGAAGGGCAAGGCCGGGAGGCCATTGCCACTCCTAGGCTATCAGGCCCAGCCAGGGGTGGGGTTGAGCAGCCCTGGAGTGGGGCTCCAGCCCTGGAATGGGGCTCTAGTGGGAGGGAGAGGGAGGGCAGAGAAGTGCAGCTTGCGCCCTGCACACATTTTCTGACTTCTTCCTTCTCAGGGCAGCTTTTCAGCAAGGAGTTCTTCCAAGTTTCCAGACTGCAGAAGGTGCCTCTCCTCAAAGATGGGGACTTCCTCCCGACTCTTCCCTCTCACCTCCTAAGCCCTAAGCCCACCTGGCCTCTTTTCCTTCCCTGTTGTGGGTCCTCTCAGAGTCTGTGGGGGCACTGAAGGAAAGGCGAGGGGCTGGGGAGAGCAGACAGCTTCCTGGTGAGTCTGGGGTGACTGGGGGCTGAATCCTGTCTCTGTCCACCTCTTGTCCTTAGCCTCCTCTGCTGGTCTCTGGGGCCTCTGCACCCCCAAACTGAGGGGTACGGAAGAGAGAATGAGGGGACATTTGTCCAGTGTTGGGCAGAGAGTAGGTTCAACAAATGGAAGTGGAAAGGGCCTCTCCTGAATTCTCAGAGGTTCCCGACCCCAGGCTACCCAAGCTGGCCCTGTGCCAGCAACACAGCTCCTGGTGGGTTCTCTTGTGACTGGCTTTTGGGTCCCAGGGAAATTCTTTCCAGGTGCTTGGTGTCCTAAACAAAGAATTGGGCAGGACACACAAAAAAGGTAGCAGGGGTGTACATTTATTAACGAAAAATTAGTACGCCCTGCAGAGTGGGCCGGTGAACACATTCACAGAAGCCATGAAAATAATGGAGTCTTTTATATCCGCAACTCCTAGATTGGCTTCTCCTTCACGCAAATAAGGCATTTGGGATGGCTGTCCTATCAAAAATACACTTGGTGGGGCCGGTGAGATGGCTCAGCGGCTTGGGTGCCTGCCCGGCAAGCACAAGGGCCCGAGTTCGACTCGCAGAACCCACATACGAAAAAGGGGCCGGTGATATCGCTCAGTGGCACGGGCGCCTGCTGGCGCACGAGGTCCTGAGGTCGACCCCCTGGTACCCACAAAAAAAAAAAAATACACTTGGGGGCTGGGGTATAGCTCAGTGGCACAGCGCCTGCTTGGCAAGCATGAGGTCCTGAGTTCGATTCCTGTTACCAAAAAAAAAACCCCAAAAAACAAAAAACCACACTTGGCCTGGTGCCAGATTTAAACTGTCCTATAGACTCATGTGGTTTTGTGCCGGATGTAAGTTAAGGATTGAAAATAGTGCTTCTCTGATTGGTCCTGCATACAGTGCTCAGGAATTGCAGAGTCCTCCCAGAATCTATGTTCTGCGCATATGCCCTGGGTCTCCCTGACTGTGACAGATTACTCCCAGTTTGAATGGTTTCGCCCCAGCCCTAATCTCTTACCTCATTTTCCCCTGAGACATAGTCCCCACTACCTTGGGATATTGGGATTTACTGGCTGGGCTGATAAGTACCTCTCAGAAGACAATGAGAAAAGAGTTAGTACCTATATGTTGAGAATTGTTGAGCTGCCTGCTCAGTGGGAGAAGGCTCTTTGAATTTGTCAGGAGAGCCGTGGCCTGTAGTCTGGATCATTACCTGAAGCCTTGAATAGATAAACTTTAGATAAACTTTACTATCAGATTGAGGAAATAGAGGCCAAATATGAGAAGGAGCAGGTCAGAATATTTCCTGGTCTTTTCTTTCTTCTTCTTCTTTTTTTTTTTTTTTTTTTTTGTTTTGCCTTTTTGAGACAGGGTTTCACTGTGCATTTCAGGCTGGCCTTGAACTCACTTTGTAGGCCATGCTGGCCTCAAACTAGCAGCAATCCTCTCCTGCCTCAGTCTCCCAAGTGCTGGGATTACAGGCATGTACCACCATGCCCTGCCTCCTGGTCTGTTTTAAAAGGTGGACTATGACAGATTCAGCAATTAGAGACATTATTTTTCCATGCTATTATTTGGAAAAAGTATCTAAGGATTTTTATTTCCATGCTTCCTGTGGAGAATAAAGAGGGATGGCAAAGAGGGATATTAGATAAGCTACCAAGAGCCTAAGAGCCATAGCCCTAGCAAACTTACCCACGTCATGAATCCAATTAAAAGCAGGCATCCCAGTACAGGTGCCCATTTAGGCTGTGGTAAATCAGCCCCAGCCCTAATCTCTTACATCACTCCTACCAGGCAGGAACAGGATAAGAGGTCAGGTAGCTGTAGAAGTGATGGCTGGGAGACCTTTGAGAAATCCGAGGACATGATTCCCTTCCTGATCCCTGAGCCCTGTATATGGACATTTAAGGGACTCCACAGAGCACCCCCATGCCTGCTCCATGCAAGGTTCTAGGGGCCCAGGGAGCCTTCTCTGAGCTGAGCAGCCTCAGACAAGTTGCTTAACTCTTCGGAGCTCTAGTTTCCTCTTATGCTAAAGGGTTAACAAGCACACCTGTAATTCCAGCAATCAAGAGGCTGAGGCAGGAGGATTGACACCAGTTCAAGGCCAGCCTGGGCTTACACAGTGAGTTCAAGCCAGCCTAGACTACATAGCAGGACCCTGTCTCAAAAAAAAAAAAAAAAGTCTCTACCTTCTTGGCCAGGTGCTAGGGTTTAACAGAGATGAAACTCTAAAAGGGCAAAGTGAAGTTCTGACCAAGTCAGGGCCCAAGACAACAAAGAAACAAAGAGAGGGCAGGGAATGTAGCTTGCATGAGGCCCTGAGTTCAATCCATAGTACCGCCAAAACAAAATGAAAAAGAAGGGCAGTGTAGTCAAGGCAGAGGGCAGAGTCAGAGAGTTGAGATGAGATCTGGGGCTGAGGACGTCCATCAAATGCAGAGAAGCCCCAAGGTCTCGTAGATGGGAGTAGCTGGGGGATAAAGGCCTGGAACCAGGGTCTTTCCAGTCACTCTTCCCACTCCTGTCCCCAGCTCAGCCATCCTGATTTACCTGAGTTGTAAGTCCCAGGTGGGAGACCACTGGTACCCCTTGACCTGCAGCCCCGTGCCCGCACCCATGAGTAGCTGGGCTGGCATGGTGACCTTTGGCGTGACCCTGTGGACTCGGGTAAGGAGAGCCATCTGGGGAGGAGTTGACTCTCAGGGAGCTGAGAGGAAGCTGGGATCACAGATCGAGATCACCCTTTGTCCCCACCAGGTGATAGCCCCACTTACTGGGACCCAGGTGCCTGAGGAGAAAGTGGAACACAATAAGACCAGTATGAGCCTGGCTCTGCAGTGGCTGGAGGACAAGTTCCTAGGGGACAAGGCCTTCCTCATGGGCCAGCAGGTGATGCTGGCTGATCTCATGTTGCTGGAGGAGACGATGCAGGTATGAGATCAACCAGTGAGGTAGTGGCTGTGGGTTTGTTTTGTTTTGTGTTGTGTTTTGGAGACAGGGGCTCTCTGTGTAGGTCAGGCTGGTTTTGAACTGACACTGTAGCCCAGCCTGGCCTCGAACTCATGGTGATCCTTTCTGGCACAGCCTGTTGAGTGCTGGAACTACAGGTGTGTGCACCACATCCGGCTCAGCACCTGTCCTGTTCCCATCCCTGTGAGTCAGATAGAAGCGCCAAGGCCTGGGGAAAGCCAGGATTTGTTAGAATCCCAAAGCAAGTCTGGCTGAATTGGGGCCAGAGCCTGACGTTCCTGCTTAGGTGTGGGGTCTCCTTCTGCCTGCTATCAGGGCCTGAGGCTGACACTCCACTGCCCTGGGCCTCATGTTGGGGTTGGGGAAGGGACCTGATATCTGGGCTATGCTCCCGACTTTGGGGCCTTAGTATCTCCACACTTTTCCCATCCTTCTCCCTGCAGCCAGTGATTTTTGGCTATGATGTGTTTGAGGGACGGCCGCGACTGGCAGCATGGTGTGGGCAAGGGGAGGCTTTCCTGGGTGCTGAGCTGTGGCAGGAGGCCCATGCTCCCGTCTTGAACATTTTGGATCAGTGGACGAAAAAAACCCTCCTAGCACCCCCTCCAGAGGCCCACCCGAGTTTCCTGCTTCGTATTGCTAGGATCTGCTGAGTGGTCTGATTGGTCATAAAGATTCATCTGTTTTCGACTTGCCCCCTTTTATCTTTTTCATCTTGCCCCAGTCCTCATCTCTGGTTCTAGGAGGATCGCTACACGGGAGGGACAGCAAGTGTCCTTAGGAGTGCTTCTCCTCAGTGCACGAGATGTGATCAATAGCAGACTAAAACCCACACTAGACAGGAAGCTTCCAAAACTCAGTAACATGAAGAAAAGCAAACCAATTAAAAATCACCAAATGCCAGCTGTGTTTTAAATGTATATTCTGAACACTTTGAGTAAGAAACCAAGAGTTGCTGGCTTTATTGCACTGTCCTATTACATATAGGGGGTAAAATTATGTCCCAGTAACTTGTGTATAACCAAAGAAATCTCACAGATATCATGTCCATATAATTATTACCAAGGCAACAAAAATATTTTGTTTGATTTTGTTTTGGGTTGTTTTTTGTTTTTGCTTTTGTTTTTTGAGACAGGGTCCCACTATGTAGTACAGGCTGGCCTTGAACTTGCTTATGTAGCCCAGGCTGGCCTCGAACTCACGGCGATCTTCCTGCCTCAGCCTCCTGAAGTGCTGGGATTACAGGCGTGCCCCACCACACCTGGCAACAAAAGTATTAATTAACCAGTTAGAATTGCAAACTATTAAGGGATATTGATGATGTTTCACAGAACACAGTAACAATCTTTGAAGTCTAGAAAACTTAAAAGATTTCACAAGTGCTTCTGCTTTCCAGAATAGTTTCCCAGTAACAGCAAACAGTAAGATTATATATTGTTACACAAACCTCCCTGTGTATTCATGGGATGGAACTCATACCAGTTAACAGAATTTAATATAAAAAGTGGTTGCCAGGCATTATTCAAAGAAAGACAAACTGGATTATCAGAGAGGGTGCCACTGTCTGAAGAAGCCAGTACTCTTAGGCCTGGGGACCAAGGGAGGACATTAGAATATGAAAACTCAGGTTCTGGAGGAGGGGCACCGTGGACATGAGATTTCTGAGGAGGATGTTGCCCAGACTCTTGGGCATCAATTTTCAAGGGTGCTCTAGTTTCTCTGGCACTCTTCATAGGCCATATGGCTGATACGGACACAATTCTTGGATGTGACAGATGTTACTGATAACCCATAAACGGGAGCCTTAACCTTCTCTGAGTCACCTGCCCACCTCTCAAGGCCTTGGTGTACCTCTGCCCAGTCTGTGGCCATCATGTGCCCTTCTAAGCATGGCGGGCTCCCAGCAGCAATCACACTCCAACCGTGCTACCCTGAGTGGTGGCTGTTGTATGGCCGCCCCCTTAGAAACCATTCTGGCTGCCTCTTCCTTTCAGAGATCCCTTGCTTTCCTGGGCCTTTCCCAGCATCCTCAGGAGTTGGTGATGGCAGCTTGTGCCTTCTTCATCCATCCTGGTTGCTTTTTTGGTTGTTCACAATTGGACAGTTTTGCTTTTAACAGACACTCCAATAAAGTATAAACAAACAGACAGGAAAGTTAAGACTCCCAGCACTGGGCCGGTGAGATGGCTCAGCGGCATAAGCACCTGCCTGGCAAGCACGAGGTCCTGAGTTCAACTCCCAGTACCCACATAAAGGAAAAAAAAAGGGCCGGTGATATTGCTCAGTGGCACAAGTGCCTGCTGGCAAGCACAAGGTCCTGAGTTCAACTCCCGGTACCCACATAAAAAAAAAAAAAAAAAAGACTCCCAGCACTGTGTACATGACAGGTGAGCCCTGGAGAGTGCCCCTCAGTGGAACTAATCATGCTGTGTACCAACATAAACAGGATAGCAGGATCCCTAGGTCACCTGGCATGAGGAGGGGTAGGAAAGACTCCTGGAAGTGACCTTGAATTTCAGCTGGTGCCCTGGGCAGAGGGAAGGGCTTCACTAATGCTTGCCGGAGGTATGAGGATAGGGGAGGGGGCGCTGGGGCAGTCCATGCATATGAGCGGGGATGCTGGGAGGCACAGGCAGAGGTGACACTGGAAAGGTAATAGCAGCAAGGAGAGGACTAGCTATTGAGCCCTCCTGTAGAAAGGGGCGTTAGTTTCCAGGCAGTGGGGAGTACGTGGGTTTGTGTCAGTCAGGGAAGGGGAGAGCTGAGTGGAGGAGGGGATAAGGGGAAATCTGTCAAATGGCAGAGATTTCTTCTGCTGGGGACTCTCAAAGACATGGGAGTGGCTGCTATATGAGGATCCTCAAGGCCACTGCCACTGCCTGGGCCCTGCCCACTCTGAGCTGTAAATATCAGATGTTGATCCACTGGCTCCCTACCTGCTGCGGTATTAATGATTATACAAAGTCATGCACAGTGACCGTGTCCAGAATACTTCTGGCTTTGGAAAAGGCAACAAGGGCAGAAGACATGACAGCGTGGCCAGAGTCAAGGTGCCCAAGGGAAGGGTACAGACTGAGCCCGTCCTCCACCTGTGGGACAGGTGCTCACTGTGCTCAAGGAGAAGCTGGGCAGACCACCATCACCAGATGCTGGGACAGGAACAAGCTCCTGGCTTCCCTTGTGGGGTACCAGGTGACCCTAGCTGACCTCATGGTGCAGCGGGAGTTAGTGCTGCTGCAGGGGTGGCCTTGGAGCAGCGGCGCAGCCTCCCTCCCTGCCAGGGGTACAAGAGGGTGGTAGAATCCCTCCCTGGCTTCTCTCAGATCCTGTGGATGTCACCCTGCCCTGGGCCTCAGGTGGGGGTCAATGATGTGACTGTCCCTTCCTCGTGTGCCAGTGTCTCTGGAATGGAGGCCTCAGCACTGGTGCACCTGTGGCCCTGTAGCCGTGGCTCTCAGCTCTGCTGCGTTGGAGACAGCTGTAGGTGGTGCCGTGGTATGGGCAAGTGGAGGCTTTCTCGAGTCCCAGGACACCCACAGCCCTATCCTGAGCAACTGAGGCAGGCAGGCAGGGCCCCTGAAAGAGTTATATTAGAGGTCCTCTTAAAGGGCTGAGAGACACAATAAAGACTTCTCTTGTGTCACTTGTCCTTATTCATTCCTTCCATTGATTTTTTATGTGTTTCTGAGTCTCATTCTCTATTGAATGAATAAGTGAATGAATGAGTGAATGAAAAAGTGCCTCTCAGCTCTCTAAGCTTCCCCATCTTGCTGTCCTCTTTCTCCCTTTGTTTTTTCACTCTCATTCCTCCCTTTCTCTGCAGCCATATGACCCCAGATCCATGATGGCAAATCTGGATGTGGTGCTGCCTGCATAGTGTGGGGCTGTTAGGCTCAAGGGCAATAAACCAAGAGCTACTGGCACCTCTGAGCGTGGCAGACCTGGGCCCAGTTTCTCTCCACAGGCCTTACCGAGGGCCAATTTGCTGTGCTGGGTCTGCTCCAGGTGCTGCCTGCCTGGGCTCCAGGACAGCTGGCTATGGGACAACCCTAGCTCCTAGTGGCTTCCTGGTCCTGTTTCTGCCTCTCCACTGGGGAAGGGCCTATGCTGGTCATGCTCTCAGTGGCCTCCAGAGCCTCTCCTTGGAGAGGTCTAATGGCTTGGCCAGGGGTCAGCCTTTAATGTGTGTCCTGGTCCCTCATTCCCAGGAGCAGCAGCCATGGTCCCAGGATTCACTCACGATGACCTTGACACTGTCATAGTGGCCAAGGATTGCAGGGTCTCTGCTTGCCTGGCTGGGCCATGTGCTGTCATTAGAACCAGAGTGGTTTCAGTCCCACTCAAGCCACATAGCCTGTGAATGTGTGTTGGGGAAAGGGATGTCCCCAAATGTTCTGTCCACTGGCAGTCTTCAGTTCCTGAGAAAAGAGCGGGGAAGTATTATAGCCCCTTGCATGGGTCAGTAAGGTGTGACCAGAGGTGTCTCCCACCTACTTGAGATCCAGAGTGGGGTCCTGCCAATTTCCTGGAAGACCTTGGCTGGGAGTCCAAAAGGGCCGAACTAGCTCTGGTTTGCTGCCTACTTCATGTCTGACTCAACCAGCATGACCCAGTGCCCAGGCCAGGCCACAGCTCTCTATCCACCCCATGAGCTGTTCCCCCAGGTCCACAAAGTCCTTTCCTACAACCCAGCCCTCGATATCACAAGACCTGGCTCCTAACAAAGGATAAGCGGACAGCAGTCTAAGAGGAGGCCACGGGCAGGTCACAGTGCTGGCTGGTTCAAACAAGGCCAGGGAGTGTGACCATGGTGGGTGTGGGGGGAAACACCCCAAGGCTCAGCACACGAGATGGGTATTGCAAGAGGGAGCAAATGATCAGATTTGAACTTCAGAAATCCCTGCTGATGCCTGTGTAGAAACAAGACGGAGGGCCCAGAGTACTGGGCTGGGGCCAGCCTGGAGGTAAGGAGGCTGGCCTAGAAGCCGGGCTCTGACCCAGAGTTTCACAAAATAAAGGTTAAGCTTAGTTTTACTTTTAGTTAAGCCTAACCCTAAGGAACCACATGGCATGCATATGATTAAAACAGAGTGGATTCTCCGAGAGTCCTGTCTACTAAGGTACCTCTAAGATGTCAATCATTTCTGTCAGGCCTATCCAGAGAGATCCAATGACAGTCACCCGGGCTAGGGTGCGCATCTCTTAAGTCTGAAACCCTGGTTTATCTTTCCTTCTTCCTATTCCCCTGCAGTCCTAGCATGACTTTACTCATTAATGCCACCTGCTGGTTTCCGCTGGCATGAACCCAGGCACACCTTCCCATTATCTTCAATGAATGTAGCTGGTTTTTCTTTTACCGTCGGGTGTACACTTGCAGTTCTTTGCTTGCTGTACACAAAGACCTGGAATATATTTTTCAGAATCATCACACACAGTATCAGGAGGATGCAGTAGTAGAGAGGTCCTGCCCTGGAGATGGGCTTAGGGAGAAACTTGGTCGCATCACTCTGTAGGAACAAAGAAGCTTCCCAGCCCTGCCTGGTGGCTTGAGAAGATTCCTGACACCTTCTGCCCACACTGGCCATCCCTTTCTATCTAAGCCACAGAGACCACATGGTGGCACACTGGCACCGGCCTGTACTCATGTCTGTGAGTACCTGGCATGGCAGCATGCCACCCCACCCAGCTATCTACCACTAATGTCTATGTGTGCCAGATGAGCGCTTGTTGGCCTGTCTTGCAGGCTGGGGCAGGAGCGAGGACCCCAGAACTGGAAGGTAACAGTACGTATACCACCTCCCGTCCACTGCCCTGGGCAGGCACCACAGCGCTGCTTCCCCTGAGCCTGAATGAACCCTCAGAGTCTTTCTGAACACAGAGCCCCAGAGGCATCACTCATTCATGGCCGTAGGGAAGAGGAGGCGATGAGGCTGAGGAGGCTTGGAAGGGTCCAGGAGGAGACGCCCCTCTTATCTCAGCCTCATCTCTTTTGTCCCATTTCTCAGGGAAGCCTGTGACTGCTGCACAGCTGACGTGGCTGTTGGGGAGGCTGACACGACCCCTGCGGCATCTGAATGAGGTGGTCTTGGTGGCCTGGCCCTCCTCGGCCACTGAGAAACTCTCTCTGGTGGACTTGATGGCACACAAGGAGCTTATGGATGTGTGGCTTTCCCACCCGTTTGGCCTCTAAGAGGACATGGGTTAAGGGGCTGAGTCCCATTGCTATTGGGAGTGACTTCTAAGATCAAACTCATCTGGGAGTGCAGTGAGCCCATGTGGAGGATGCCAAGCTCATCAAGGAAGCCCACGAGCTCATATCCCAGCCTTGGGAAGCCTATGAGGCTCAGCAGGACCCTCAGCTGACACAGAAGCTGGTGCAGCTGCTGCAGGAGTTTCTCCACTGAGGGGCCACATCCTGCCTGCTCCCCTGGACTCAGCTGTCCATCATAAACATTCTCTGTGCTGTCCCTTTGTCCCCAGCCTTAGTCTGTCTCTGCAAAGTGGGGACAGTTCCATTTCTGAGCTGAAGATTCAGAAGACAGAAAATCTTCCAAGATTACACAGCACAGGGCAGCACTCAGCCTCCCCACAGATCTCTAGTTACCTTGCCCAGACTCCAGGTGCAGTCTGGCCACTCAGTCTTCATCTAGGCCAGGAAGCTTCTGGGCTTTTTTTATGGCACAATCTGGCTGTCTACCTCTGACTCTCCTGTGGTGTCCCCAGTGCCTCCCCCCCAACTCCTCCAATGGGTTAGCTTTCATCCACTATAACGAAATACCTGAGGTGATTCACTCATAAAGAGAAAAGGTCTATCTTGGTTCACAATTTTAGAGGTTCCGGTCCGTGACTGGGTGGACCCATTGATTTCCAGCCTCTGATGGGGCTGCCAGGTGGCAATGGCAGGGAGCAGAGGTGGAGCAAACTGCTCACTTCGTGGCTACAAAGCAAAAGAGTAAAAAAGGAAGAGACAAGTGTCCATAATCCCCTTCCACTCTGTCCTCCTTCTAAAGATGTCACCACCTCCAACAGTTCCACCCTGGGGACCAAGCCTCTATTAGTCACCCTTTTTGTCAGTGTGACTAAAATACCTGAGAAAGTCATCTTAAAGGAGAAAAGATTTATTTTGGCTCATGGTCTCAGAGGTTTCAGTCCATGCCGCGTGGACTCTAAGGCAGAAATAACACAGTGGAGAAAAGCTGCTCACCTCTTGGCAGCCAGGAAGCAGACAGCAGGGAAAGACGCTGGAGAGAGAGGAAGGGACTAGGGACGAGATATACTCTTCAAGGCCTACGCCCAGTTCTACTTCCCCCGCCCAGGCCCACTTCCTAAAGCTTCCATCAACTCCCAGTAGCTCTATCCTGGAGACCAAGCCTTGAACACATGGACCTGTAGGGATATGCAACACCCAAAACACAGCACCCAGGTCCTGGATCTCTTTCTCCCAGCTTTTTCTAGCCACAGTTCAGGCCAGATTTACCTGTAGATACCCCCAGTCCTTACGTCTGTTCTCACTGCCTCAATCTCACTCTGGTCCCTGCAAAGCCACTTCTGTCATGCTCTGTACTGAAGGCCTGGCACTGGGAATTCCCATGCGTGAGCCCTTCTCAGACAGTGTCTGTGAGGCGGGACCACAGGGCAATTGCACACACGGGAGCCTATTCTCTGCCAGCCCTCTTTGCCAGGACCCTCTCTCCACTTCTGAGTCTTCTCAGATTCTTACTGTTACAAGAATTCCAGGCTTTCGGGCCTCATAACAATATGAAGGGAAACAAAAAGTTCTGGAATGCAGAGTCAGGTTAGAGGACACAAGGCCTCAGGTCTGTGGCTGGCCTGCTACAGCTGTGGGACCCAGCAAGTATCTCAGCATGGGCCTGGAGCTCTATATGGACCTGCTGTCAGCAGCCTGCCGTGCTGTCTACATCTTTGCCAGGAAGAACAGCATCCCCTTTGACTTCCAGTTCGTGGATCTGTTGCAAGGTGAGTCCCCACTTCTGTTCAAGCAGGCTTGGTCCTAGGAGAACAGCCAGGGCACCCAGCTTGGAGCATTTCTGAGGAGCAGAGGCAATAGACCAAGGAGATCTCCACAAAAGTGAGGAGGAAGAAAAGGTGCCAAAAGTGGCAAGGTGCCCAGGTTGCATCCCTGTCTAACTACCTTAACCAATCCCCACTAATGACAGCCTCCTGCTGAGATGAAAAGGCTCCCAGGCAAAAGGGAAGGAAAGGGTCCTAGGCAATCCCCAGGCTTCCAGTTAGGTGCCCTTGCCATTATCTTACATGGGTCTCGCATCTTGTTATGTGCAGCATCTGCCAACCAGGCTAGTAAAGGTCACAGTCATTACCCACATGAAGGTATGGAAGGTGTTCAGTCCACAACCATTCTCCCCTGATATTCAAACCTGCTCAGGGGGCTGAGGGTGTAGCTCAGTAGGAGACTGCTTTAGGCTCTAGGTTTGATCCTGAGAAACACATACATACAAATTATATGGAAAGCTGGGCTGGGTGAGGTGGCACATGCCTGTAATCTCAGCACTCAGGAGGCTGAGGCAGGAAGATTGCCACAAGTTCGAGGCCAGCCTGGACTACATAGTGAGACCCTGTCTAGGGAAAAAAAAAAAAAGTATATATATGCATATATATATGGAAATCAAACTTGCTCAGGGTTACACAGATCCCTTGTGAAGGTTAAGGCACTGGGCTCCAACCTCACCTCAAGAAAAGAAAAGGCAGCTGGGTGTGGTGGTGCACGCCTTAATCCCAGCACTCAGGAGGCTGAGGCAGGAGAAGCTCTGTTAGTTTGAGGCCAGCCTGGGCTACATAGTGAGACCCTATCTCAAAAAAAAAAAAAAAAAGGCTCTAAAAGCTCAGCTTACAGACACAGAAGCCTCGATGAGGAGGAGACATGGGAGCTACAGAATAAAATTTGAATGGAGACCCCAGAAACGTTTCCACTTGAGGGATCACCAGCTAGTGTGGGTCACAGGCACAGAAACACAACTTGCTGTGCCATAGGCAGCCCCAGAAAAAAGACAGAGAATTGGCTACTCCACAGACAGAGCAGAACTTAACAAGAGACACATTTTACTTTTATGGGGTCTCAAAGGAATATCATTAATCATTCATGGTTTTTTCCCCAAAGGGGCAGGATGGAATTTTAGTAACTATGCAGGCGTGAGTTTGACCATGGCCCAGAATGTGCTTAGAAATGTGTTACATCCTCCCTCTGGGCCAAGGTTGTACTATGGGAATGCACTATAATGAGGTGAATGTACGGTGAAGTTTGAGGTCAGCTTTCAGTTGGGTCCGTTACCAACTTTGTTTGCACCAGTCTCTTCCATTTGCTCTTGCAGCCTGAATCCCCACCTTGTCTCAAGCAGCTTGCTCGCTTCACTGACACCCTGATTTACTTTCCGCCTTTTATCACCAAATTTTACAGTAGCCTGCTTGTTCTCCCTTGGGTAACACTTCAAAATCCTGCCAATACGCCCTGCCTCAGAGGCAGCTGGTCAGGAAGTGTTACAATTTCTGTCCCCTTTGTGCAGTCTGTTCAGGTCAGATAACTGCAGTTGTAGTTGAAGGGTTCCCCTGCGGGCTTTCAGTTGTGTTCTGGACTTAAGCTTCCTGTGCTGTCAGCTACCGCTGCCCTGCCCCTCTAAAAGGGGGGACAGAGGAAGGGATGGCAGGAATGGGGGTGGGACCCAGGGCCCTACGGTTTTGGTTAATTCACAGGTTGTGGCTTAAGGCCCCAGGGGTGAGGCATGGGGCTGGGGACCTCCAGCTTCTGTGAGCTAAAGGGTTGTCTCGGTCCAGGGGAACAGGGGTCACCAAATGTGGGGTGGAAGCAGGCTAGGAGACAAGAATCCTGTTCTGCTACTGACTTGGAGCCTGGGCAAGCCACGCTGTTCCTCAAGTCAGTCTCACCTTCTTAGAATAGAGCAGAAGGCATTTCTGTCTCTGAGAGTCCCGTTTTGTCTTCCCTGGGATCCCGTCAGCCTCAAAGTCTCTCTGCCCCTCTCAGGTCAGCACCACAGCAGGGAATACATCGAGATTAACCCCCTGAGGAAGTTGCCCAGTCTCAGAGATGGAAAGTTTGTCTTATCTGAAAGGTAAGGACCCTTCCATCATCTTTCTCTGCTGTTCCTGGGAGACTCGGTGGGGACCAACCTGCTAGCATTTGTTTAGCTTTTTACCATGGAAAATTTCACGCAGGTACTGAAGGAGAATGGCTAATGACTAATGAGAAGTACAACAAAATCTCCCACACATCCATCTGCCAGCTCCGGCAACTGTTGAATCAGAGCCCATTTTGCATCATATGCACCCGACCCGGTTCTCCTTCTTTCTAGACCCTCCATTGTTTCCGTCACTGTTAGGGCTTGTGTCTAGATGTCCCCCCAAAGCCTCATACAGTCATAGGTGGGGCTTTTTCAGAGGCGGCTGGATCTAGAGTGTGTGACACTGGGATTGATTCATGGTGCAATGCTAGGCTCAAGGGCACCAGGATTAAGGTTGTGAGTGCTACCCGCCCTCAGTAGCCTGGATAAAATAAAAGGGGCAGAAAAAGCTCTGGTTGTCCCTTATTGTTTTTGCTATCTTGTGGGCACCATGAGCTGTCTCTTCTGTGATGCCTCTCTGCCAAGATATCCTGTCTTGGAGCCAGTGATTATGGACTGAAACCTCTACAAACTGTGAGCTAAATAAACCTTTCCCCCTTTAACTTTGGGTGTCTGGTATTTTGTCTCAGCAATGAGAGAAAAGTAATTAAGGCACCCATACATGCTTAGGAATGTGCATACCTCTTAAAAACATCAATACCCAATACATTTATAGTACCTAATGAAATGAACAGTAAACCAGGTATGGCGACGCATGCCTGTAATCCCAGCATCATGGGAGGCTGAAGCAAGTGGATTGCTAATTCGAGTCCAGCCTGGGAAACTTAATGATTTAGTGAGACCCTGTCTCAAAATAAAATAAGTAAATAAATAAATAAATAAATAAATAATAAATAGGTCTGGGATGTAGTTCAGTGAGAAGACCCTAGGTTCAGTTCTCAGTATTCTCCACTCAGCAAAAGTAGTGATTCTTGGATTTCGGCAAATATCCAGTTCCGATTTAAAAGTCTTTATCTCATAAATATTTTCTTAGTAGTTTGCTTGAATCAGGGTCCAAAAAAGTTTTGAGTATTGCAGCTAGTTGATCTATCTCTTATGCTGTTCTTTTTTTTTTTTTTTTTTTGTGGGTACCGGGGGGTCGACCTCAGGACCTCGCGCGCCAACAGGCACCCATGCTGCTGAGCGATATCACCGGCCCCTTTTTCGTATGTGGGATCCGGGAGTCGAACTCGGGCCCTCGCGCTTGCAAGGCAGGCGCTTATGCCGCTGAGCCATCTCACCGGCCCTTATGCTGTTCTTTTTCCTGCAGCCCCATGTCTGTCCATATTTGGTTGCTAAAACTGAACACTACAGGCTGGATAATTTATATAGAAGGACAGAGGTTGAATTTAGCTCATGGTTCTGGAGGCTGGAAAGTCCAAGGGTGTGGAGCTGGCGTCTGCTTATCACCTGGCAAGGGCCTTGCCTCTGGGTCCTGGTGTGGCACAGAGATCCATGGTGAGACGGAACAAGCAAGCCAGAGAGAGCTTGCTTTTACACCAAAGCCTGATTAATGGGTGATAACCCATTAATACAGTGATCCTCTTATCCATGAATGGATTTGAAGGCAGAGCCCTCTTGATGCAATCACTCTTAGTGGTCCCACGTCTTAATACTTCACAATGAGGATTAAATTTCAACCTCTATTTTTTTTGTGTGTGTGGGTACCGGGGGTCGACCTCAGGACCTCGCGCGCCAGCAGGCGCCCGTGCCGCTGAGCGATATCACCGGCCCTTTTTTCGTATGTGGGTTCCGGGAGTGGAGCTCAGGCCCTCGCGCTTGCTAGGCAGGCGCATATGCCGCTGAGCCATCTCACTGGCCCTCAACCTCTATTTTGGTGGGGATATTTGAACCATAGCGCCTGCTCTACTCCTCAACTTCTGTATCTTTGCATGTTTCCTACTGATGACGATAAAGAAACTGGGTCCTTTGTTCTGTGGAGTTTCCTGTACCAGCCATCAATGAGCAAAGCTCAAGACATCCCCCCCTTCCCCACCACATCATGTCTCCAATCTGTCCCTTCCTCTGGGTCTCTGAGGCCTCCCTCTTTTTCCTTTGGTATTGCTGGAGCCACCATCTTGGCTTCCCTGTTGTTGATTCTGTCCCCTCCATCCGGCACAGATGGATGAATCTTTTCATTCCGCATAATCTTAAGGATTAAATCCAACTCTTCCCTGCACCTCTGAGGGCCTCCATAGTGTCTCTGGCTATTTCTTCTCACTCCCTGCCACCCCCATCCTTCCAGATATGCTCACCTGCTCCCATTCTCCGAACTCACCTCACTCTCTGTCACCCTGGTGTAGCACATGTCCCTCTGGTCTGACTGCCCTTTCTGATGCCATCCTCTGACTCCTGCTCACCCTTCAGGTCTCCCTGCCCTCTCTGACTATGGGACTGACAGCTTGGGGGAAGCCTTTTACAGGGCCCTGAGGAGTCTTCTTTCCCCTGGAAAAATGTCAGCAGCCTGTCTGTGGTTAGAGGCTACCCAGGAGCAGATGGGCTCAGGCCACACTGCCATGGTTGGTGTTGGGGCCTTCAGAAGGCCAGGGCAGTGACCCTGACCTACCCTTTCTGCAGCATGGCCATCCTCTTCTACCTGTGCCGCAAGTACAGTGCACCTTCTCATTGGTACCCTCCAGACTTGCACACGCGTGCCCGTGTGGATGAGTTCATGTCCTGGCAGCACACAGCTATTCAGCAGCCCATGAGCAAGTTACTCTGGATCAAGGTGAGCAGGTCCATGTCTGGGCCTCAGGGACAAGAGAACAAAGGTGTCAGGAACCCTGGAATCCAGTCCTCACCCTGTTGACCACTGATGAGCTCAAGTACATCTTCTTCCCTCCCTGAGCCTCATTTCTGCTGCTCCCTCTGCTGCCTGCCTTACAGAGCTGCTAGAGGTGTGGAATGAACCATCGTGTATGAAAGAGTCTTGTCTCAACAAGGGGAAAGACACCCAAGAAAGGCTCATATGACTCAAGCCAGGACAGGATTCAGGAAATTTCATTCTGAACTAGAGCTAAAGGGCCCAGAAGACAAATAACCAGAATATATATCTCTACTTCTAATCTTATGCCTGTGTCATTGCCTGTTTCACATTACTATAATAAAACACCAGAGGCTGAGTAACTTACAAAGAAAAGAGGCTTATTTAGCTCACGGTTTTGGAGGCTGAAAGTTCAAACAATACAGTACCACCTCTGCATAATGGGTGCAAGCACATGAGGGGCTGCATGGCAAGACGGGAGATCAGAGAGTGGGGACAGTGCCAGTCTCCCTCTTTGATTATGACTTGATCTCTTAAGAATGAACTCAGTGTCCCATGAGAACTACCTCAATCCCTTCCCAGGGCTGTGGGGATCAAACCCAGAGGTACTGTACCACTGAGCTACATTCCCGGGCCCTCTTCTCCCTTTTTTGAGACAAGGTCTCACTGAGTTGCCCAGGGCTTGAATTTGTGATTCTGCTGCCTCAGCCTCATAAGTTGCTGAGATTACAGATGTGCACCACTATGCCTCGCAAAGACTCCAACACTTTAAGTTTCCACCATATCTCACATTGCCACACTGGGGGCCAAGCTTCCAACACACGAACTCTTGGGGGACACACTCAAATCATATCCAAACCATAGCAACTTGTGACAGATACCACTAACCAATCACAGGATTCCTTCTTGCTAGAGCTTCAAATTCCTTTTGCACCCATAGCCCCAGGAAACTTTGTTATTAGTCAGAACTGCAAAAGGAGGGGAAACTGCTTTACATCCTTGGTACCGTCCAATATTTATCTAGTAGATAAGGATGCGGAAGCCTGGAGGGTAGATGGGACTGGGATGCAGTCTACTTCCCTTCTCTCCCCAACCTGGCCAGTTGCTGATCCCAATGATCACAGGCGAGGAGGTTTCAGTGGAGAAGACGAACAAAGTACTGGAAGAGGTGAAGAAAAACCTTGAGTTATTTGAGAAGTTTCTGCAGGACCAGATGTTCATCACAGGGGACTACATCTCACTAGCTGACTTGGTGGCCCTGGTGGAGATGATGCAGGTGGGGGATGGGAAGCTGGGGGCGGGTCAGAGCCTGGGCAGAGGCAGAATGCACCTGACATCGGCAGGGTCATAAACTCATGCTAGATTAGTGAAGCCGGAGAGGCAGGCTGGACCACAGTGAGGGTTGTGGAAGTCAGGTCTGGGTGTCCTTTCTTTTTTTTTTTTTTGGTGGGTACCGGGGGTCGACCTCAGGACCTCGCACACCAGCAGGCGCCCGTGCCGCTGAGCGATATCACCGGCCCTTTTTCGTATGTGAGTTCCGGGAGTCGAACTCGGGCCCTCGTGCTTGCCAGGCAGGCGCTTACGCCACTGAACCATCTCACGGGCCCTGGGTGTCCTTTCTTGACAAGCATTCTACAATGTGGGGAGGAGCTAGAGGGTGAGGCCAGGATAAAGAGAACACTGCATTCCTTGGTTCATCTACTAGGATCCCAGATGCCTCCTCCTCTTCCTCTGGACTTTCAGCAAATGTTCAGAGCCTCCAGAGGTGTCCTCCTGGCCTTGCCTCTTCTCCAGGGCTCCAGACAAGCACTGGGTCAGGACGGTGTCCGATGTGCATGTGGAGGCACACTGGGGTGTGAGGCATTTATGTGGCCTTTACAAGCAGGGAATGGTAGCCCATTCTGGGGTAGCTGGTATGTGCGGGATGGCCAGTTTAGATCCAGTCGGTGTCTTGAGAAGCCAGCACAGTAGCTGGTTAGTATGCAAAATGGTCACTTTGGTCCCTGTTCAACGTGAAGTGCAATGTACCACAAAAAACCATTCTGGCCTGTCCCAAGTGTACAGCCCTACACTCTTTATACTTTACCCTGCTACGAGAGTCCCTTACCACCTTGAATGCATATTTTTTAATAAGCCAACTAAACTGTCACATCTCCTCTTTCAGCCTCTGTGCCTGATCACAGAGGGAGGTTCAACATAAGGGAAAGGAACTGAGGTCCCCTCCCCATCCTTGGGGATGAGGGTTTCCTTCAAAGAAAGCAGGACCCATGGGAGGTTTCAGGCTAGAGAAGTGGAAACTACCTCAGCGAGGGGTCACCTCAGAAAGGGACTCAGAAACTTTGCAGCAAAACCAGTGACCAAAGAATCTGGGGAGTTATGGATCCTCCATCCTAATTTCACATCTAGCTTGTGACCCCTTGCCCAGGCCTTGAATGACTAGGAAGATGAGGAAGGGCCTTGAGACTGCAAGAGAAGACACAAGAGAGCTTGTCCCCAGGCTGACCATGTTTTCCTTTCTGTCTGTCCACAGCCCATGGGGGGCAATCATGATATCTTCCTTGGCAACTCCAAGCTGACTGAATGGCGCACGCGGGTGGAGATGCACATCGGCTCCGGCCTCTTCTGGGAGGCCCATGACAGGCTGGTGAAGTTACCGGAGTGGGATGTTTCGACGTTGGATCCAATGGTCAAGGAGAGGATCTGCAAGTTTCTGGAGACATACAAGTGACCCAGGGACAGCTCATCCTCCAGAGCCTAGCTGACTCAGCCCCCTGAGCCTCCTTTCTTAGGGGAGACACCAAAACACAATTCTGTTCTTTTACCTAATAAAGAACTGGAATGACCATCGTGGTTGCTGGGTTGGGGACAGTTGGTATAAACAGAGTCTGATGTAGGGGCAGGTGATGGTCACAGGTCCTCTCATTTTTCACAAAGAATGCAAAACTTAAATATGATTACATTGTCAATAATAATAACTGATGACTTCAACACCTCCTTTCAATAATAGAATAACTAGATAGAAAATCATCAAGGAACAGCTCTATAAACTAGTTGGACCTACTAGAACATTCCTCACAGCAACAGCAGAATAAACATTTTTCTCAAGTGCACATGGAATATTCTCCAGCACAGGCTATTTATTTGTCCATAAAATAAATGTCAAATTTCAGGAGACTGAAATCATGCGAAACATGTTCTCTGAACACAGTGAAAGTGAGATTAGAAATCAATATCAGAAGGAAAACTAGACAATTCATAAGCAGAAATTAAACAACACACTCGTAAACAACAAGTGGGTCAAAGAAAGAAAGCACAAAGGAAATTACAAAGTATCTTAACGAATGAAAACGCAACGTGCCAAAATGTGTGGGGTGTGCAGCAGAAGCAACTCCAAGAAGAAAATTTATAGCTGTAAATACACACATTGAAAAAGAATGATCTCAAAAATCTGACTTTTTATTTATGGAACTAGAAAAATAAGAGCAAACTAAACCCAGTATCATTAGACGTACGAACCATTCTAAGAGTTTATCCCTGACCTGGATGTGTGTGTGTGTGTGTGTGTGTGTGTGTGTGTGTGTGTGTGTGTGTGTGTGGAGATTAAAGACAAGACACTGAGATAATTTTGAAAGAGCTCTTGCCTCTAGTGGACAAAGAGACCTGAGCATCTGGCTCACCTCGCTTTTATTTACATTTGGCCTGGGGGCAAGCAATTAGGGTGCAGAAGATTCATCTGCCTCCTGTTATCTATAGTAGATGCCCAGGTAAACAACTGGATCTCAGCTGCGTTGACTCTTCCCTGGAACTTGCAAGGTGCCAGCATGTCTGCGTGTTGCCACAGAAGCACAGCTTGCTGTTTTTCTCCTTTGTGCTCACAGAGAAGGTCAGTTAGGCCTTGATCCTCATTTTCTGGTCTCTTACAATTAGAAGAAAGGAAATTGGGATGGGGATGTAGCTCAGTGGTAGAGCAATTGCCTAGCATGTACAAGGCTCTAGGTTCAATCCTCAGAAACAGAAGAAGAAAAAGGAGACGAGAGGAGAAAATAAGGAAGAAAGTGGGCCACACACACACACACACAAAAAAAAAAAGAGACAAGAATTAACTTCTTGCTTTCTAATCATCACCTTTTAATAAGAAAATCACTCAGCATATGAAGAAAATAAAGGAACTTTTGGAGGGTGAAAATCCAAGATCAAGTATTATCATTGGTTTTGTCTATTGTGAGGGCCTAATGGTAGATGATAACAGGGCAGAACATGTGGGAATGGGAAAGATCACATAGAAAAACAGGAAGCCCAAGAGACTGGCTGGGACCAGGCTCTGGCTTGCCTCTTTCTTTTTCTTTCTTTCTTTTTGTCTCTTTCTTTCTTTCTTTCTTTCTTTCTTTCTTTCTTTCTTTCTTTCTTTTTCTTTCTTTCTTTCTTTCTTTCTTTCTTTCTTTCTTTCTTTCTTTCTTTCTTTCTTTCTTTCTTTCTCATACTGGGGATTAAACACAGGGCTTTCACACTGAGCTACACCCCCTCCCCTTTTTGAGACACGGTCTCACTATGTAGTTTAGGCAGGCTTTGAACTCAGTATGTAGCCCAGGCTGGCCTCAAGTTCTCAGCAATCCTCCTGCCTCAGCCTCCCGACTGCTAGGACTACAGCTGTGAGCCACCATGCCTACCACCCACCCCTTTTTTTGAGACAGTTCTCACTACGTTGACCAAGCTGTGCTGGAACTTGTGATCTTCCTGCCTCAGTCTTCCAGCTGCAATCAAGGTATCAGCCAGGGCTGAGTTCTCAATCTTCATACTAATATTGGTGTTCACCCTCTCCCAAAATTCATGAGGTTGGAAGAAGCTGCCTTGCCTCTCCCACCATCTGAAGTTCAACTGAGGAAGGCTCCCTCCCAAGCTCGCTCAGGATTTTGACAGAATTTGCTTCCTTGTGGTTGTAGGACTAAAGGTCCCAGCCACTTGCTTGATGCTGGCTGGAGATCACCCCCTGAGGTCCTTGCCACAAACACGGTCACTTCTTCTAAGCCATCAAGGCTATCCTGTTATGCCTCGTATCTAGATGTCCCCCCAGAGTCTCATTCGGTCATAGGAGGGAAGTTTCGAAGGTGGCTGGATCAGGGTGTGAATGTGGATTAAGGGTGTGCTACTAGCATTAAGAGTGTGATGCTGGGATTAAGGGTGCCCCATCGTGGGTGTGGCTGGCACCAATCAATAGGTTTACAGCTTGGATGGAATATAAAGTGAAACAGGGAAGAGGCTTATTCTGCTGCTGCTGCTGTTGCTTGCTGCTTGCTGCATTCTGCCTGTCCTGCTTTGCCGTGAACTGTTTCTCTTCTGTGATGCCCCTCTGCCATGCCACCCTGCCTTGGAGCCAACCAGCTATGGACTGAAACCTCTACAAACTGTGAGCTAAATAAACCGCTCCTCCTTTAACTTTGGGTGTTGGGTTTTTGTCTCAGTGAGAAAAGTAATTAAGGCATAACCCAAAGAATATGACTGATCCTGGATTTTGGACCAAATTAGGTGTTTTGTTTTGTTGACACAGGGCCTCGCTATGTAGCTCAGGCTGGTTTAACCTCACTATATAGTCTAGGCTGGCCTAAAACTCGAAGGCGATCCTCCTGCCACAGCCTCCTGAGTGCTGGGATTACAGACGTGTGCCACCACACCCGGCTCCAAATTAGGTTTTAGAGTTGTAAGGCTGGTTCACCCTTGGACCAGGATCCTGACAGCTCCTGCCTGAGGCACTGGCTGGAGTCACTGAGATGAGGATAAGCAAACTCTTGCCTCCTCTGAGTGTCTAGTTCCTTTTACATTTTTTTTTTTTTTTTGTCTTTTTGAAACAGGGTTTCACTATGCAGTTTAGGCTGGCCTTGAACACACAGTGATCTTCCTGCCTCAACCCCCCAAGTGCTGGGATTACAGCCGTGTGCCACCACTCCCGATAGCTCCTTTTAAGACTTCAACATGGAAGTCTGAGTTTCTCATCTTTCCTTAAACTTTTTTCACTTAAATATCATTACCACAGATGGGTGTAGTGATGCATGCCTGTAAGGCCAGCTACATAGGAGGCTGAGGCAGGAACATCCAAAGTGCAAGGCCAGCCTGGAAAATATAGTCCAGGTCTCAAAAAAGCTCTGTCTCAAAAAAAGGGACGTGGGGGTGTAACTTGGTGGTAAAGCACTGGCTTAGCTTGCACTCTTCAGCATCCCTCCCCCCAAAATCACTATTGCCAACCTTCACTTCCTTGCAGAAATATCTCTTACTGTGTAGAAAATGTTATGATCTGACAATGTGTTTTTAATTAATTTGTTTTAGAAGTTAACAGGTGACAATGATATCATTTGATCAGCTGGGTGTTGAGGCCTGGGGGTCCCTGGGTGGCAAGGGCAGGTCCAGGATTTGAGGCTCAACAAGTGAACCCAAGATCATGGAGTTGCATGGGCCTGGAGCCCCACCTGGACCTGCTGTCCCAGCCCTGCTGCACTGTCTACATCTTCGCCAAGGAAACACCATCCCTTCCAGCTGTGCACCGTGGAGCTGCTCAAAGCTGGGCAGGGCCTCTACCCTCCCCGTTATTCTAAAGGTGGGAAACTGAAGCCAAGAGAAGGGAAGAAACAGATTTAGTGTTAAGTGTTGAATATTGCTGTCCCCTTATTTTGGAACTTATTTGTATTAGAGGGATTTCTGCAAAGTGATTGAGTCATGAGGGCTCTCCCTTCAGGAATGGAACTACCGGCCTCATAAAACAGGTGGAAGCTAGGTGTGGTGGTGCACACCTGTAATCCCAGCATTCTGGGAGACTGAGGCAGGAAGATTGCAAGTTCAAGTCCAGCCTGGCAACTTCCAGACTTAGCGAGACCCTGTCTCAAAATAAGAAATGAAAAGGGCTGGGGATATAGCTCAGTAAACTGGGTTTAATCCCCAATACCTTTAAAAAAAAGTTGTAAGGAGCCCTCTTGCCCCTCGGTCTGTTGTTATCTTTGAAGTGGAGGGCAGCAAGCCTTCGCCAGACAAGCAACCTTCCGGAACCTCAATCTTGGATTTCCCAGCCTCCAAGACGGGGCAATACATTTCTACTGTTTACGGATCACTCAGTCTAAGGCATTTTGTTACAGCAGTCCAGAAGGGACTAAGACAACCAGAGAATGTGACTGAGGGCGCTGCGCTGGCAGGAGCTGGGTTACAAAAGTTGTCAAATTCCAGGCGTGCAATGGGAGCAGAGCGAGTGAGCACAAAATGCTCAGCACAGCCCTGAAGGATTCCACTTGGTGGAGGCAAGATCTCAGGAGTGTTGATCTATGAGGATGACTTTCTGGGTCCATCATCACACAGTTCCTCAGTTTCCTTATCTGTGAAATGGGGGCAATAGAAAATTCTGACATAGGCCAGAAGAGATCTGCCCCTCGAAGTCAAGCCAATCACAGGAAGACTGGGACTGGGGCGCCTTTGCACCTCCCTCAGCCCTGCAGCCGCAGCTGTCTGCCTGCCCAGGCCAGTCAGGCTCAGACCCCTGGAGCTCGGCCCCTCGGACACGCCCTCCGGCCGCCACCAATTAGAGCAAAGCGCCCAGGGGGCGGTGCCAGGGGCGTGGCCGCGCCGGGCCTGAGAGGCCCAGACCTGAGACACTGCGCTGGAGTTTTGCTGTGTCCCACAGGTTGCGAATCTGGTCCCGCCGCCTCCGCCATGGGCCTGGAGCTCTACCTGGACCTGCTGTCCCAGCCCTGTCGCGCCATCTACATCTTCGCCAAGAAGAACGGCATCCCCTTCCAGCTGCACACCGTGGAGCTGCTCAAGGGTGGGCCGGCCCTCGGGTTTGGGGAAAGGAGAGGCGGGGAGGGGCGGAGGGGCGGCCGACAGTTTAGTGGCTCCTCCGCACCACCCCTACCGGGGGCCGTCGCTCGTCTGGTTTGGAGACCAGGAGAAATGTGAGCCTACGGGGAGATCCAAGCCTCGGGAAACTCCAAACTCTGCAGTCCACGGAATAAACACCAGGGGCTCCGCCGAAGCCAGATGACTGGCCAAGCAGCACGGAGAACAGAGACCTGGTGAACAGAAATGGGGGTAATCTGGACCCTGGTACAGGGGCCTCCAGAGAAGAGATGGGGTCTGGAGGAGAGGGGTTAGGGGACCAAGTGTGGAGGCTGGGACAGAATCAGCCCCCTCTTTTGTGATCCTCAGTGCTGTGCTTGGCAGCAGTGTGAAGAGGAGGCATTGCACTGGGGACCTGCCTTCCCAGCCTTGCCATCTGCTCTGTTTGTATTTATTTATTTTTTTGTTTTTTTTGAGACAGGGTCTCACTCTGTAGTACAGGCCTTGAACTCACTGTGTAGCCCAGGCTGGCCTCAAACTCACTACGATCCTCCTGCCTCAGCCTCCCAAGTGCTGGGATGGCAGGTGTGCGCCACCATGCCCAACTTGTATTTATTTATTTATCGGTAGTGGGAATTGAACTTAGATCCTTTGCACTGAGCTACATCCTTAGTCTTTCTTTCTTTCTTTCTTCCTTTTTTTGGTTTTTTTTTTTTTGTGTGTGTGTGGGTACCGGGGGTCGAACTCAGGACCTCGCGCGCCAGCAGATGCCCGTGCCGCTGAGCGATATCACCGGCCCTTTTTTCGTATGTGGGTTCTGGGAGTCGAACTCAGGACCTCGCACTTGCCAGGCAGGCACTTATGCCTCTGAGCTATCTCACCGGCCCCATTTCGGGGTTTTTTGAGATAGGGTCTTGCTAGGTAGTTCAGACTGGCTTTGAACTCATTATGTACCCCAGGCTGGCCTGGAACTCATGGTGAGCCTCCTGCCTCAGCCTCCGGAGTGCTGGAGTTACAAACATGAAGCACCACCACACCAAGCCTGCTCCTTTTGTTTTGCCTTACTTACCTGTCCTTACCTGTCTCTCCTGCTGGGAACAGCCCCCCTCCCCCACCCCATGGTGAACCCTGCACTCTGAGCAGATGCTTGTTTCTCTGGCAGACCTCTGAGGACCTCAAGGACGCAGCTGGCAGGCCAAGGTTCAGGCCCGGTGGGGGTGAGGTGCTAGGAGGGGAGGGCAGCAGAACGCAGATGTTGCGGGGTGTCCACACTGGGTGACTACTTGGCTAAGCCTTCCACCCAGTGCTTGCACCACCCTTTTGACCACTGCACGATGGTCCCCCTGCCTGAAACTTCACCCCTCCCAGCCTCCTCTACGGAGCATCCACTTGCTGAGCAGGGGGGCCGGCTCTGTGGAGCATGGGACAGGACCAAGGGTGTGAGGGATGAGCGGATCTATGAGTTGGCTGTCAACACAAGGGTGTGGAGAGATGTGCATTTCACTAGGGAAGGAGGGAGCGTATCCCTGGCAAAAGAGGGTATTCTTGAGACTGTATGATTTGAGAAGCTTCCACCTGTCCAAGAGGAGCGGGGAGCCACTGAGGGCCGTAGAGCAGAGTATCACTGGTGCTTGGGTTTCCTGAAAAGTTTGTCAGGCTGCATCTGGAGGAACAGAAACGATTCAGACAAGCTGAAGCAGAGGTCATAGTCTCAGGGGACACTGGACTGTACTTTTTTTTTTTTTTTTGTGGGTACCGGGGGGGTCGACCTCAGGACCTCGCACGCCAGCAGGCACCCGTGCCTCTGAGCGATATCACCAGCCCCTTTTTCGTATGTGGGATCCGGGAGTCGAACTCGGGCCCTCGCGCTTGCCGGGCAGGCGCTTAAGCCGCTGAGCCATCTCACCGGCCCTGGACTGTACTTTTCGGGGGCTGTGGGTAGGCAAGAAATGAGACTATCCTGGTTTTAGCAGAGCCTGAAAGCAGGGCAGGCTCTGAAGCCCCCAGAGCAGGGGGAGCAAGGGGACACAGAGGGCCAGAAGTTGTTGACAAGTGAATAGAATCAGGATGAGGCTACTCCTCTGTTTGTTCATCCTCACAGGCCATAGAGGGAGAGGTATTGTACCCAGATGACCTCCCCTTGCAGGTTGGCACACTCCAGGTGGGAGCTCCTGAAGCTGGCAGTGGTGGAAAAGGAGGTGGCGGTGGGTGTATGCAGGCCCAGGCACTGTGCCCTGTGCACTGAGCTCTGCGGCAGGGAGGTGGTCTGTGGGGGGAGGTTGTGCCCATGAGGACTTGTGTAAGGGTATTGAGTCTATTTTGCACCAGCTGCTGGAGCAGCCTCCCCCTCTTCCCACAGCAGCCTTTTCCATTCAGGAGAGCATCCCAGAGGGGAAAAGAGCCAAGAAATTGGGGCCTGGGCATTGCAGGGAGTGGGCCCAGGCTGCCTGGAAGGCTTAGTGATCCAGCCCGACTCCTCTCATGCTGGGTTCTCCACAGGCCAGCACCTCAGTGATGCCTTTGCCCAGGTGAACCCCCTGAAGAAGGTGCCAGCCTTGAAGGAGGGGGACTTCACCTTGACTGAGAGGTAACGGGGCCCCCTGGGGCTGCTGCCGAACCTTGCTGGAGCCACCCTAGCCAGTCCTCTGTGTTAGAGACTAGGAAACTAAAGTCCTCAGAGGCACAGGGTGCCACAGAGAGCTGGGGCTGACCTCAACCTGTCCTCTCTTCCAGTTCACTGGGATGGCTGGAAAATCAGGCATCTACGTTATCCCTCTTCCTGACGTTTGGTTGTTGATGAGTATATGTGGGCAAGGGTGTGGGGCCAGGGAGCAGGGCAGGGAAGGGCGGCAGCTTCAGCCACCATGAAGGCAGCCCTCTGGCCTTCAGGTTGTGTCCAGATGGCCCAGTGGCATCTGGGCTACCTAGTGTCCCCATCCCTGGGGCCACTAGAGACTTCCCTAGGTGGGTCTCCCTTATGGCAGAGCCACCAGGTAGGTGTATGTTTTATATCACAGCAGGTCCCAGGAAGTTAAAACCTCCCTCTTCTTGGAGGGTCGAGCCTTTTTCCAGTTCTGCCCCTTGTGTCAGCTGACTCACCCATCCCATACCAAGGAGAACCTAGACTTTATGCTCTAGAATCCATCTCTGAAATCCAGAGGTGGATGCTTCCAGATGAATTCCTGTGACACTGTGACAATGCCATTCTTCCTTCCCGGTGCCTCCTGGTGTCCTGAGTCCTGTGTCTGCCGCATGTTGAGAACCCACAGGTACCAGCCCAGGGGCAGTGCACAACAGCTGCATTTCTCTTCTGTCACCCTCAAGAGGTCTGTGGCTTATGGGGGGCCCTGCAGCCCTCCTCAGAGGTGGCTTGAACAAGGAACAAGATGGACAACTGGGGCATTAAGCTGGGTTGCAGGTGCAGGCTTCTTAATGAGGGACCTGGACTGGTGGCAGAAACAGAGCTTTTCTGCCCTTTAGGCTGGGGCAGCCAACCCTTGAGAAACCCCAAGTTCCTGAAAGCTTTCCTGTGGCCCCGATTGGTACATCCTTTGTGTCCTTGAAGGTCCATCTGCATCCCTACATCATGACAGCCCTCATAACCCAGGGCAGGAAGACCACACCAGGGAACCATGGCTGCTCTGATGTTCCAAGATCCTTTGCTACCCTGGGTGTTTTCTGCATAAGGTCTCAGGGTGCTCAGCCATCTCATTGCTTTGAACAGAGCTGATTTTTAGTGGAAAGAAGGATGTGAAGAACAAAGAGATGATGAGAAAGCCATTCTGAACCATCAGGCCATCTGAGGCTGGTCTGGATGCTAAAGGATGAGAGCAGATGCAGGCTGGAAAGAACTGAGCCTCTGCAAGGTTCAGCTTGGATGCTACCTCCTCCAGGAAGCTCTCTTTGGTCCTCTGATCAGAAATCATCTCCAAACACTTCATGGGACATGCTCTTGAGAATTTTTCTTTCTTTCTTTCTCTTTTGAGATGAGGCCTTTCTATGTAGTTCAGGCTGGCCTTGAACTTGTGGTGATCCTCCTGCCTCAGCCTTTTTTTTTTTTTTTTTTTTTGTGGGTACCGGGGGGTCGACCTCAGGACCTCGTGCACCAACAGGCACCCGTGCCACTGAGCGATATCACCGGCCCCTTTTTTCGTATGTGGGATCCGGGAGTCGAACTCGGGCCCTCGCGCTTGCAAGGCAGGCGCTTACGCCACTGAGCCATCTCACCGGCCCTGCCTCAGCCTTTTGAGTGCTGAGATTACAGGTGTGCACTACCACACCCAGCTGTTGGTGGATTTTATGTGATGGCAGGACCAGCTGGGGTATTAGCTCAGAAAGACTCGAGCTCTGCCACTAAGGACCAAATGCCCTGGGATAAGTCCCTTTGCTTTTCCTTTCCTTTCCTTTCCTTTCCTTTCCTTTCCTTTCCTTTCCTTTCCTTTCCTTTCCTTTCCTTTCCTTTCCTTTCCTTTCCTTTCCTTTCCATTCCATTCCTATTTCTTTTCTCTCCCCTCCCCTCCTCTCCCCTCCCCTCTCCTCTTCCTCCCTTCTCTCTCTCTCTCTCTCCTCTCTTTCACTGGAGATTGAACCCAGGGCCTTCATACAGAGACCTACATCCCCAGTCCTTTCTTATTTTGAGATCACATCTAAGTCATTAAATTGGCCAGTCTGGGCTTGAACTTGCAAAAAATCCTCCTGCCTCAGCCTCCCAGAGTGCTGGGATTATAGGCATGCACCACCACAATCCAGCTCCTTCATCCTTCTAGATCTGCTTTTCTTGTCTGGAAAATGAGGCTCATACGTTGGCAGATTGTCAGAAAGATCAAGGAAGGTACTGGGTATAAAGTCCCTAGTCCAGTGCCCTCTCCCACCCATTGTGCTCCACCCTTCCACAGTGTGGCCATCCTACTCTACCTGATGCGCAAGTATAAGGTCCCTGACTACTGGTACCCTCAGGACCTGCAGGCCTGTGCCCGTGTGGATGAGTACCTGTCATGGCAGCACACTGCCCTGAGGAGATGCTGCCTCCGGGCCCTGTGGCATAAGGTGAGGCTGGAAAGGCGTGCGCCTGTGTGTGTGTGTGGGGGATAAGGACATCGCCCCCAAGAGGCTCAGGCAACATCGAGTTCTTTTCAGTTTGGATCTTTTCTACTCTCCTATCTTTAACCATACTGATGATTCTGTTGTGCTTGGAATGCTGTTAAGCCCTTCTAATACATTCTTTGTATCAGATAGGTACTTTTTTTTATTTCTAAAAATTCCTTTTGGTTATTTTTATAGCGTTTCCATTTCTCTGTTGCAATTCATCATTGTTCACCCATTTTGTTTATCTTTTCTTTAAAAAAAAATAAACGTTTATCATTGTTACTTAAACGTCTTTGCCAGCTAATTTCAAGACTTGAGCCCTCTGTGGGTCTGTTTCTATTTATAGTTTTTTTTTCCCCCTCTTGATTATGACTCACATTTTCTTGCTTCTTTACATGTTTCATAAATTATTGTTGTTGTTGTTTTTTGTTTTTTTTATGTGGGTACCAGGGGTTGAACTCAGGACTGCTTGCCAGCAGGCGCTTGTGCCACTGAGCGATATCACCGGCCCTTTTTTCCCCTTTTATGTAGGTACTAGGAGTCAAACTCAGGACCTGGCACTTGCCAGGCAGGCGCTTATGCCACTGAGCTATATCACGGGCCCCCCATAAGTTATTTTTGTATGACAGATATTATATATAAGAGTAGAGACTGAAGTATATAATAAATACCCCCAGAAAGGGCTTGCATATTCCTTCATCATGCACACAGGGTGTGAGGCTAATCTCTTCCAGTTAATCAAAAGGCGGGCTGGGTTGTGGTTTTAGTTAGTTTTAGTACATCACTGGTTTAAAATATAGATGATCCCTGACTTAATGAATATTGAATTTAATACTTTTTCAATTTTATGATGGTGTAAAAACAATACATATTCAGTAGAGGCCATATTTGAATTTTGACCTTTTCCATGGCTAGTAATGTATCATATGATACGCTCTCACAGTCCCAGGCAGTGGCAGCGAGCCACATCTCTAGTGTACTCTGTTGCTGAGGTGTGATGTTTAGTAGGTTAGCTATATGAAGTGCATGTTTGACTCTGGAAAGGGGTTAATAAGGAGTTACCATTTAATAGGTACAAAGTTTCAGTTTTACAAGATGAGAAGAGTTCTGGAAGGATGCTAGTGATGGTTGCACCACAGTGTGAATGTACTTAAACTATGTATACTAAACTGTACACTCTGAAATACACACTGAAAGTCGCCAGTACCAAAATGGAGTCATTTATGTCAAACTAACAAAATAGAGCTAAAGAAGGCCATGAAAAAAGGAGCCGTCATGCATACATTCCCATAACAGGACTTACCACGAGACATCCTACATGTGGCTTGGTAACAAAACTTATGGCAAGAATTTCCTCAAGACTGCAGTATTCAAGATGAGCTGTCTTGGGCTGGGGATATAGCTCACTGGCATAGCGCCTGCCTGGCAAGCACAAGGTCCTGAGTTTGATTCCCAGTACCCCCCCCAAAAAAAAGATGAGCTGTCTTTAAAGAGTCCTGTGCTTGTCAGCTTTCTGTCACTGTAACAAAATACCTGAGTCAATCAACTTATAAAATGAGAAGACTTATTTTGGCTCACAGTTTTGGAGATTCTAGTCCTTGATCCTTTGGAGTATTACTTTGGGCCTGTAGTAAGGCAGCACATCATGGTGGGAGTGTTTTGCAGAGCAAAGCTGTTCACATCATGGCCAGGAAGCAAAAAGGAAAGTAAGAGACTGGGGCCCAACAATTCTTTTCAAGGGCAATTTCCGCCTCAATGACCTAATGACCTCCCGCTAGCATCCACCTTCTAAAGGCTCAACAACTTCCCAGTAACACCACACTTGGAACCAAGCTTTTAACACATAAGCTTTTGGAGGACATTTAAGATCCAAACTATAGATGCCTGGCATGGTAGTACACGCCTGTTATCCCAGCAGTTGGGAAGCTGAGGCAGGAGGATTGCCATGAGTTCAGGGGCAGCCTGGACTATAAAGTGAGATCCATCTCAAAAACAAAAATAAAACCAAAATAAACAAAGAAGATCCAAACTATAGCAATTCCCCTTCCCCTCTGTCTCCTTGAATATGCCTATGACTTGCCATAAATTCCGTTCCTCAGACTGCAATTTCTGCTGTTCCCAAATAAATTAATTTATTCTGGAGAACCTATTTCTGAGTTTCTTTTTAGGTTGGCAACAGTAAACTACATGTTTAAAAATGGCCCACTACTAAACTATATACTCAAAAATGATAAGGTTTTTTTCACCATAATTTTAAAAAATTTAAATGGCTAATGTGATAAATTTTATGTTGTATTTTACCACAGTTAAAAATAAAAAATTATCATTTAAACATGTAATCAATAGAAAAAAATCATACGTTCTTTTTTTGTGCTAAATCCTCAAAATCTGGTATGTATTTTATACATACCACACAATTAATATATCTATCTATCTATCTATCTATATATATTTTTTTAATGTGGGTACCGGGAACCGAACTCAGGACGTCGCACTTGCCAGGCAGGCGCTTGTGCTGCTGATCTATATCACCAGCCCCATACCACACAATTTAGAACCAGCAACATTTTTTTTTTTTTTTTTTTTTTTTGGTGGGTACCGGGGGGTCGACCTCAGGACCTCGTGCGCCAGTAGGCGCCCGTGCCACTGAGCGATATCACCAGCCCCTTTTTCGTATGTGGGTTCCGGGAGTCAAACTCGGGCCCTTGAGCTTGCTGGGCAGGCGCTTAAGCCGCTGAGCCATCTCACCGGCCCCAGAACCAGCAACATTTAAAGAGCTTAGTAGCTACTTGAGGCTAGTGGCTACCACATTGGACAGCACAGGTTTATACTTTTTGTGTGTGTGTGGTTGTTCTTTTCTTTTTCTTTTTAAAAAGTTTTATAACTCTTGATGACTTCAGAGAAAAATAAGGTAATTTTTCATTCCGGGATCCTTGTTATAGTGGATGCAGTGGTCTTTTGTAACTGTTCATATCCTAATCAGTGGGGCTATTCACTTTTCGAGGTGTCTGGATAATTCAGCATCATGGGTTTTGTTCTGACTCATGTAACATTTATATATAAAAAGAAACATTAGAGAACAGAAGTCAGAACACCTGTTCCTATCTTTACTTTTTCCTCATTGGCCACCTCCCTCTGGAATCTAATGCAAGTTGTGCCAGTGTATGAGTGTATAAATTATATTCATGTGTAGCCCTAAGCAAAATAAAGTTTTGAATGTTTAAAAATTTTATACAGCCAGATGTGGTGGTGCACACCTGTAATCCCAGCACATGGGAGGCTGAGGCAAGAGGATCGCTGCAATTTCAAGGCCAGCCTGGGCTACAAAGTGAGTTCAAGCCCAGCCTGAACTGCATAGTGAAACCTTGTCTCAAAGAGACAAAAAAACCTTGTACAAAAATATAGAGAGCCCTCCCGGTCCTTGACGTGGTCCGGGAGGTTTATATTTGTAATCCCATGGAAAAGTTATTGGAATTCTAGAGATTTAATTCCAATCTACCACTTCCAGTGCAACCCACGGTGAGAATAAGGCATATTTATAGTTGTGGGGAGCCAAGGGGTCCTAAGTCCAGCCAAGATGGTGGTTACTGGAACAAAGTCCTCAATGCAGGGCCGAACCCATGTTTTATTAATTCTGAAGGAGGGGAGTGGCTCGGGGATGAGTGACTGTGAGAGTGGCGGGAAGTACATGAGTCTCCTGAGCTGGGCTAGGCCTGAAATCACCTTTGCAAATGCAGAGGGAAGGATATGCAGAAGGAGTAATCTGCATAACACAATTCAAGATAGTATCTAATGTTTTGGGGTCAGTGCTTCAGCTCTGATGTATAATCTTTTATGCCCTGGGAAGTCATAGCCTCTTTCTTGAGGCTCCATCCCAGCCCACAGCGTGGAGCACGGCTCTCCATCCCGCCAGGCTCAACCATGTATTGGGAGCAAAGGGCGGGGAAACACAGGCCTGTCGCCTTGCTTCAAAGACTACATATCAGGACCTCGGCTGGACCTATTTGCATTGCCTAAAGCCAATTAAAGAGATAAGGAAAAGTCCTAGCCAGCTCTGTACATATCAGTGCATGGAAAAAGGGCCAGGTTCAGCCAAGATGGAGATAATTGCTCTTCTTTCAAGGAGAGTCATCCAGGTGGTCCCCCCCACAAAAAAAAGACAAAAAAGAAAAAAATTTTATACAAATTGTCTCAAACTTACTTTGTTTTGTAACTTGCAGTTTTTACTCAGCATTATGCATTTTAGATTTTTCCATATTGATGTGGATAGGTCTAATTCATTTTTTAAAATTTTAAACAAATTTTCAAAATTTTTTTGGAGACCGGGTCTCACTGTGTGGTTCAGGCTGGCCTTGAACTCACTGTATAGCCCCAGGTTGGCCTTGAACTTGAGCCAACCCTCTTGCCTTAGCCTTGGGAGGCCAGGGGTCACAGGCTTGCGCCACCATGCCCAGCTTTGTAATTCATTTTAATATCTCTTGCAGACCAGGAACACCTGATGAGTAGGCTGATTTAATTTATCGATTAATTTGCAGTACTGTACTAGAGATTGGATCCCTAGTACATGCTTGGCAATTGCTCTACCACTGAACAACATACCCAGCTCCCCTAATTCATTCCTTCTTAACTGCTTTATTGTATGAATAAACCAGAACTGTTTTATTACTTTATTTTTTTTTATTTATTTATTTTTTTTTTGTGGGTACCGGGGGGTCGACCTCAGGACCTCGCGCGCCAACAGGCACCCGTGCCACTGAGCGATATCACCGGCCCTTTTTTCGTATGTGGGATCCGGGAGTCGAACTCAGGCCCTCGCGCTTGCAAGGCAGGCGCTTACGCCGCTGAGCCATCTCACCGGCCCCTGTTTTATTACTTTATTATTACAAAACTCTCATTGGGGGCCAGGGATATAGCTCAGTGGCACAAGAACCTGCCTGGCAAGCTCAAGGTCCTGAGTTTGATTCCCAGTACCAAAAAAACAAAAAACAACTCTCTTGTATTGCTTAATGATGGGGATACATTCTTTCTAAGAAATGTATCAGAAAATTTTATCCTCATGTGAACATTCTAGAGGGTAGTTACACAAATGTAGATGGACTAGGCCAATCATTCCATATGATCTTTGTGTGTGTGTGTGTATGTGTGTGTGTGCGCGCATGCATGATAGTGGGGGTTGAGTCCAGAGCCTTTGCGCTGAGCTACAGCCTTGGCCCTTTTTTATTTTATTTTGAAACCAGGTCTCATTAAATCACTAAGTTGCCTAGGCAGGGCTCAACTTGCAGTTGTAGCCAGATGTGTGGTGCACACCTGTAATCCCAGCACTCAGGAGGCTGAGGCAAGAGGATCATGTTGAGTTCAAGGCCAGCCTGAACTATATAGCAAAACCTTGTCTCCAATCTCCAAAAAACCAAGGCAATCCCCCCTCCCCAAAAAAAGCTTGCAACCTTCCTGCCTTAGCTTCTCTAGTGGCTGGGGGATATAGGTGTGTACCACTCCATCAAGTCTTTTGATGCAATCAACTGATGCAGTAACCATGAGATGCATGAGGCTGCTGTTGGTGAAACACAGTAAATTATTTTACAATAAACTTTTTTATTTTTTTTTAGCAAGTAGAAGAGTACTGTGTAATAACAATAAAAAGTATAGTATAGTAAATACACAAACCTGTCACCATATCAGGTTTATGTACTACTCAGAGTTTTATATGTTATAGTATTTTTTTTTCTTTCTTTATGTGGGTACCGAGAGTTGAACTCAGGACCTCACGCTTGCCAGGCAGGCGCTTATGCCACTGAGCCATATCACCAGCCCAATATATGCTATAGTTTATATGGCATGGTTACACCAGCAGCATCATAAACTCTTGAGTAATGCATCGTGTGACAATGTTGTGACAGCTGTGATGTCACTGGGCAATAGGAGTTTTTCAGCTCCATCATAATCTTTATGAGAACACCACGGTATATGTGACTCATCTTTGAGTGAAATATCATTATGTGACACATGACTGTATTTGAAATTGAAAGAGGAATGAAATGACTATAACCCTAAGGACTTTGGAACCACCAAGTTAAAACAAAAGGGAAATGTAGACAGTCTGTTGCGGGGGAGGTGGATAAATGATTGAGGGAGGTGGTCTGGGTGGGGACTCACAGATGGAGTCCACTAGGGCAGCCCAGCATCAGCCCTAGATGCCAAGTATGGTACCAGGTAGGAATGCTGGCACCATATACCTCACGCTCCTTAAATTAAAAAGAAGCTAGAAATCAAGGCCTTTGTGTGAGATGGTGCAGTTTTTAAGTGCCAGCAGCTGATTCATATTTTAAAAATCTCTGCAGCCTGAGAAATGTTATTACCCCAGGACTCACTCCAGGCTACTGTTGGCTATTTGACCCCATCTACCTTGTATGGAGAGGAAA
Organism: Erethizon dorsatum; assembly: GCA_028451465.1. Classification (NCBI taxonomy): domain Eukaryota; kingdom Metazoa; phylum Chordata; class Mammalia; order Rodentia; family Erethizontidae; genus Erethizon; species Erethizon dorsatum. The sequence continues at coordinate 108,233,385 of CM051830.1, read as the reverse complement.
CTGAAGTTCAAAGCCAGGGTTCCAGTAGAATCCAGCCCTCTTTCCCCTTTGCTGTTCCCCAGGTCTGCCAAGAAACAATTTTTTTTTTTTTTTTTTTTTTGAGACACGGCCTCACTATGTAGTACAGGCTGGCCTTGAACTCACTATGTAGCCCACACTGGCCTCAAACTCATGGTGATCCTCCTGCCTCAGCCTCCCAAGTGCTGGGATTACAGGCGTGTGCCACCGCACCTGGCATCCACCAAGAAACTTTACCAAACAATATACTTGACCAAGCATTCACCTCTCCTTTAAGCTCCATCCACTGCATCTCCCAGACAGCTCTGTGAAGCCAACACCTTCCTCCTGGAATATTGGACAGCACATCCCCCTTCGTTCTCCTCCTCAGTCCTTGGGAGCTCCCAGGGTCAGCAGGCATCAGTCCTATGCTTGGCTTAGTCTTTTTTGGACTGTGCTATCTTGGGCAGCTGGCTGACCCTCTCTAGGCCTCCTTTTTCCTTTTATAAGACGAGCCATCTACTGTTACTTTCCTTTATAAAAAGTGAGGAAATTGAGACTCAGAGAGTTTGACTACTACAGTCATACACCTATTAAGAGACAGTGTGGAGACCTTAGAAGCCCATCCTTCTGATTACCTATGCTGTAAGAGGTTCTGGTTTTGTATTTAGGGAAAAGAGGCTATAAAATAGTTACAGTCACACACCACATAATGACATTCCAGTCAATGACAGGCCACGTATATGATTGTGGTCCTATAAGAGTATAGTGGAGCTGAAAAATTCCTATTAGCTAGTGATGTTATAATCATCATAATATCACACAGCAAACCTGTTGTGATGCCAGTTGTGTGAGGCATATAGCAAACAATTATGTATGGTACAAATACTTGATACGAGAACAACTGTTGCTGGTTTATGCATTTACTGTACTTTTCATTGTTATTTGAGAATACTCCTACTTTTTTTGAGACAGGGTCTTGCTATGTAGTTCAAATCCAGCCCAGCTGACCATATAGCCCAGGCTGGCCTCGAATTTAAAGTGATCCTCCTTCCTTAACCTCCCAAGAGCTGGGATTACAGGCATGTACCACCATGCCCTGCAGAGTACTCCTACTTATAAAAAAGTTAGTGTAAAATAGTTTGCTGTGTGATGCCATCAGCAGCCTCACATCCCATGTTTACCATGTGACAGTTGTATCAAGAGGCCAGTTTTGAGTGACTGACCTGTGACATTCAGGTTTAAGTACACTCTGTGATGTTTGCATGACAAGAACATCTAATGACACATTTCTCAGACCCCATACCCTTCACATATGATTCCTAGTCTAGAGGGAGGAAGGAGATGGGGGGATCAAAAATGATTAAGATATGTTATATATATCTAGCAATTCTCCAAAATGAATGTAAATATCATGCATTGCAAACATAACAATACAAAAATTTCTAATCAAGCTCCCATCCCCAAAATTAAGAAACTCATTGTCCAGGCCCCTATTTGAGTTATTCTCAAAGAGATTAGTATCATTCTTTCTGATGCCCCAGAGGCTCAGGCAATCAGAGATCAGGAAAGCAGTAGTATTTCTGGGAAAAGGAGTCCCTTGGAGATTTCCATGTAGGCCTCACTGTGCCATGGAAGAAAGATGCAATGCATAGATCCAAAGGCAGCTCCATTGTTGGGGGATTGCCTTCCTGCAACGAAGGGAGGGCTGGCCTCTAACTCCCCACTTTGCCTGCCCACCTGTCAGGTGATGTTCCCTGTTTTCCTGGGTGAGCAAGTATCTTCTGAGCTGCTGGCAGCCACCTTGGCAGAGTTGGATGTGACCTTGCAGGTCCTCGAGGACAAGTTCCTCCAGAACAAAGCTTTCCTTGTTGGGCCCCAGATCTCCCTGGCTGACCTGGTAGCCATCACGGAGCTGATGCATGTAAGTGTTGGGTGCCGGGTGGGCACACTAGATAGGTGGAGGGGCTGCCCAGTTGCTGAAATCCTGTTTATGCTGCCCCACCAGGCTGTGGGGCTGTGCTTATGTGTGGAAACCCCTCCTGAGCTCTGGAGTTCTCAAACCAGATAGATGAGGTTAGTCTGTGGCTTCACTCATCCATCCTCTCATTCTGTCTTCTTCACTCTACAGCCTGTGGGGGCTGGCTGCCAAGTCTTTGAAGGCCGACCCAAGCTGGCTGCATGGCACCGGCGAGTGGAGGCTGCAGTAGGGGAGGACCTCTTCCGGGAGGCCCATGAAGTCATCCTGAAGGTGAAGGACTCTCCACCTGCTGACCCCACCATAAAGCAGAAGCTGATGCCTGGGGTGCTGGCCATGATCCAGTGAGCTTGCCAGTCTCACCTCTGCATTGCCCTTGGCGGTTCACAAAGCACCTTTATTTCAACTGCCTCATGCGAGGCAGGCCCAGGGAGCAGGAGTGGCTTGCCCTAGAAAGACCACACTGTGGCCCCCCAGGCCAGAGGTCCATCCCCATTCTCACTTCCACAGCAGCCTGAAAACCACCAATAACGCGCATACAAGCCTTTAATCACTACATTGTGTAAGTTTGCTTAATAAACCTAGGTTCTGTCTCAGTTTCAGCTTCCTACTCTACTGTGCAATTTATTTGACCTTCTTGTGACCTGGCCCTGGTCCAAAAAACAACTCCCCCCCTCCCAGGCCCTGAGGGTCAGCCCCTCCCATGGTTGCCCTGATGGTGAAATGCACAAATACACTGTAGTCTGCTGGTTCTTGGTGGATGATTTGTCAGGTAGCCCAAGGGTCAGCAGCACCTCGTGTGTTGACTGTAGGCATGGCCAGGCCAGTTCCCCAGGATGTGGTCCTGTACTTGTCCTGAGGAACTGGTCAGGAGGAGAGAAATCCAAATAGCAGGTCTTCTGGTCAGGGCCCAGTGAGGAAGGGGCATAAATGACATTCCTAGGCACTGGCTGTAAACTGTAATGAAATACAGAGAGCCCTTTCCCGGTCCTCTTTGCAGTCTTGGAAGTTTATATTCGTAATCCCATGGAAAAGTTATTGGAATTCTAGTGAGTTAATTCCAATCTACCCCTTCCAGTGCAATCTACCCCATGGCGAGAATAAAGACACTGAGACATATTTGTAGTTGTGGGAGCCAAGGGGGTCCTAAGTCCAGCTAGGGTGATGGATAACCGGAACAAAGGCCTTGACCCAAGGCCAAACTCAGGTTTTATTCATTTGTGAAGAAGGGAGTGGCTTGAGGATGAGTGACTGTGAGAATGGCGGGAAGTACATGAGTGCCGAGTGCCGTGAGCTAGGCTAGGTAGGAGGCCTGAAATCTCACAATTCGAGGTAGTATCCAAAATTTTGGGTTCGGTGCTTCAGCTCTGATGTGTAATCTTCTATGCCCTGGGAAGTCATAGCCTCTTATCTCGAGGCTTGATCCCAGCCGACAGCGTGGAGCACGGCTCTCCCTCCCGCCAGGTTTACACAGGTTTTTTGGAAGCTATGGGGGTGGGGTAACACTGACCTGTCGCCTTGCTTCAAAGACTACACATCAGCGCCTCAGCTAGACCGATTTACATTGCTTAAAACCAATCGAAGGGATAAGAAAAAGTCCTAGCCAGCTCTGTACATATCAGTGCATGGAAAATAGGGCCAGTTTCAGCTAAAATGGAGATAATTGCTCTTCTTTCAAGGAGAACCATCCAAGTGGTCCTCCACAACAAAGGGCTTAGATTTCAACATAGAATAATCTGGATGCTAGTGGGTGTGGTCTGGAAGGCGGCAGGGAGATCAGATGTTGCAGTAAGTGGGGCCAAAGGTGACTTGCGGAGAACTGGCAACAACAGGGGAGGGATGGGGAGTGGAGAATGTGGCTTCTCTCAGTCTGGAGAGGGTTGTACAGCTATGTCAAGAAGGCACTCTACTCTCCTGGGGGATAGGACTTCCTTAAAAGGGAACTCTCAGAATCAGGAAGACAAAGCTCTTCTTGATTCCCAATAACCTATCCTCTTTCCAAGGGGCGTTCTACAAGGCTTGGGTTTGGGGATGGGGTCTTCTCATCCGCGGAGGAAATAGGAATGGCACAGCCACAGGTATCAGAAGCTCCAAAACTGCAGTTGGCAGGACTTGGCCCCGCAAAGCGGGTGGGGAGGTTTTGTCCAATCCCAGGAACCCCTGCAATCCTCTGGATGGGAACTAAAGGGCCGCTGGCATCTGGGGGAGGGATTAGCTTGAGTGAAATGAATATGACCCCAGGGGTTGGAGAGGGCGGGCTAATTCCTTCTTCAGGTGTGGGCCGGGCCTCTACAAACATCTCGAAACCAAACATCCTCCTCAGCTTTCATCCTGGGCACTGTGCCCAGGATGGGGTGGGGAGGTGGCAGCATCTCTTTTCTTTCTCCCTTTGTTCAGGGGAACTCCGAAGCCACTCTTCTCTCGGCTCTCTCCCAGGGTAGAGGGAGGGGGCTTGGGGTGACTACAGAGAGCCCAGGTCTTTCCACCTTAAATTCACTGAGAGTTTGTACTGGACGCATCCCTGGAGTCTCTTTTCTCATTACAGCTCTCCCTGCCCCATTTGATGGCAGTGGGCATTGAGGCCCCGGGAAAGGGGTCTGACCTGGCAGCAACCCTCCCCCACCCCATCCCACCCCACCCCACCTCACCCTCACCCCTACCCCCTAGGTGTCCAGGCTTGTTTGTGCCCTACCCACCTGGGGAGACACCAGCAGCCCAGATTCTGCAGGAGGGAGGATGAGAGAGCCTGATTGGCCTAAAGTTCTCCGGAGCCAACCAATGGGCAGGGAGGGAGTGGTCGGCCAGGGTCCACGGGCTGTGTTTATCATTGGCTCGGGGCCCCACCGTTCCTGCCCGCTTTTATTTTATTTTATTTTTTCCAGCTCCTAGGTCTGCCCGCTGTCCCCACCGCCGTCCTTGCCGCCGTCCCCACCATGGGCCTGGAGCTCTACCTGGACTTGCTGTCCCAGCCCTGCCGCGCAGTCTACATCTTTGCCAAGAGGAACGGCATCCCCTTCCAGCTGCGCACGGTGGAGCTCTTCAAAGGTGGGCAGGGCAGGTGGTCTGGGGAGTCTGGGCTCCAGGGTGCAGTCGGACCTCTGTCCCTCAGCGCCGCTTCGTGGTCAGGCCTGGCGTGTGGAAATGGCGTGAAGCATCAGCTCTCCAGTATGGAATCTGTTGCATCAGTTCCCAGTTGTGTTTTTAAGAACCCTAGTCTTTGCCTAGTGAATATAAGGCGTTCTTCAGAATACTGCATTAAAGGGAGCAGAAGAGGACCCAGAGAGTGGGGCGGGAGGTAGAGTGAGGTCCCTAATATCGCCCTCCCCTGTTGGAGAAACAATTGTTTTCCCTCATTTCCTTATTGGAGTTGTCTCTACATCTTCAGCAAAGAGACCCTCCCACCTTCCCCAGTCTCTTCTTCACTCTTAAGCACCCCTGCCTACGTTCCTTGCATTTTTATGTCTTCCTTGGCATTTTTTATCTTTTTCTTTTTCTAGCTAGTGATTTGCTCTTTGGTCTCTGGAGAGCTCTGTGGCAGGGCAGTTGGGGAGGCCAGTCCCCTACCTGAGCTGCCGCACTGTGGTCTGCTTGACCTGCAAAACATAGCTGGAGCAGAATCCAGAGGAGGAGGCAGGGCCATGTCTGGACAGCAGGGCAGGCACCAAGCCAGAGTGCCCTGGGCAGCCCCCTGCTCAGCTGATCCCCTACCCCCACCCCTGCTGCCTTTGATACTTCTGGCTTGGGTCACCTGCTATGGGACAGGGGCTGTACACAGGCAGTTTTGGAGGGAGAACTGGCAGGGCTGATGGTGTCTGTTTACAAGGACCATGCGTAGCCCTCTGGCCAAGGTGAAACTTGGCTCCACCAAAGCCCTCTGACTCCATACAAAGTAACTGGGCAACAGGATCCTCTCCAAGCTGGCCTGGAGTGTGAGGTATGTGGAAGTGAGCCAGATATGGGAACCCCTAGTAAGAAGGGAGATTGGAGGGTTTGGCACTGGAAGGGAAGAAGTGTTGAGCTGCTGGAGGCTGGGTGGCTGAAGGGGACAGGTGTTCCAGCAAAACCAAGGGTGGACTGAAAACTGCAAATAGGGGTGAGTGGGGCTCAGCTGGCCTGGTCAGAAGGGCCTGAGTCCCTACCAGGGATAGGAAGGTGAGTGAGAGGGGCAAACCTACAGCCTGGGGAGGAGACTGAAGTGTCTAACCAAGATTGGAACTTGCTGGGGCTGGTAGGTGGGTCACCCTGGCCACAAGCCCAAACTGAGATTCTGCTTGACCCAGGCTTCAAGGGCATGGGCACAGGGCAGGTGGGCCACTGATGGGGTCGGCATCTGTGATCCAGTGACCAGCCCAGTGCCTGAATTTTTGGGAGATCTCAGAGGGCTTGGGGTTCTCCTCCTTGCTCACTCAACTGATCTTTCCTACAGGCCAGCACTACACTGATTCCTTTGCTCAGGTGAACCCCCTGAGGAAGGTGCCAGCCTTGAAGGATGGGGACTTCACCTTGGCCGAGAGGTAATAGATTCCTGGGCCCCAGGGTTAACCAGCTGTTTGCATCCATTGTTCATGGCTGGGGCCATAGTTTGCTTCTTTGTTTGTTTATTTGTTTTTGAGACAATTGCTATGCAATTCAGGCTGACCTTGAACTCACTCTGTGGCCCAGGCTGGCCTCAAACTAGGAGTGATCCTCCTGCCTCAGCCTCCCAAGAGCTGGGATTACAGGTGTGTGGTCAGGGGCCAGAGTTTCTGCATCCTGAGGACCAGTGCTAGTCCCAGGGTAGAGAGTGGGCTGAAGCAGGCAGAAGTGTCCACTGCATTGTACAGATGAAGAAACTGAGACTGGGAGAAGGGAAAGACGTCTACAAGGTTAAGAGCCCAACCTGCTTCCAGGTCTCTTCCCTGCCAGCCCAAGCTTCAGAAGAAAAGAGAGAAAAAAAAAAAAAAAGGTATGGAGTAGTGGCTGCACCAGCCACTTCAGAGTGACTACTTCTGCAAATCCTGGGGAAAGTGCTGTTTCCCTGGAGAATCGAGGAACCACCCAGTGAGCTCAGTGGCTATTTGCTGAGCATCCACCAGCACTGGGCCGTATCCAGCAGGGCTTGAACAGGGAATGTGTCTAAGCCTTTGCCTTGCTGGAGCTCACATTCTAGAGGGGGAAACTGACAGTAACCCACATACACAGGTAAGAGGTCGGTGGTGAGTGCTGTGGAGAAGATAAACAGGTGTGGGGGGGTGTTGAATAAGCAGCAAAGGGAAGGCCCTCGAGAATTTGGCTTCTGAGCAGGAAACTGCAGGACTGAGGAGTTGTGTGGGGAAGCATGTTCTGACTGGAGGGAAAAGCTAGGGTGAAAGCCTTCAGGTGAGGCGATGATTGGGGTAGAGGCCAAAGAGTATGGGGTCCAGCTTTGCTGGGGTGAGGGAGAGAAGCCAAGCAGAAGGGAAGGGCAGAGGGGGGTATATAGCGCAAGGAAGACTTTGGTTTTCCGTGGATGGGTGCAACTAACAGGGTTTTTTGTTTGTTTGTTTGTTTTGCTTTTTGACAGGATCTCCCTTTGTAGCTTGGGCTGGCCTTGAACTCACTATGTAGCCCAGGCTGGCCTTGAACTCGGGGTGATCCTCCTGCCTCAGCCTCCCAAGTACTGTGATTACAGGCATGTGTCACCACACCCAGCCAATCAGGGGGTTTTGAGCAGAGAAGAGCTGTGCTCAATTTATGTTTTAACAACTCCTCTGGCTGGGATGAGGAGGCTGCTGCGATAATCTAGGCACAAGGTGCCTGGGCCCCAGCAAACTGGTGGTAGTGCAGGGTGGGAATGATTGACTCTGACCACTACACCATGAAGCTGAAGGATTGGATATGGGTGAGAGAGGTGGACCCAAGACCTCCAGGTTGGTAGCTGAGTGGTAGTGATATCCTATCCTGAGGCCACAGAGTAGACCCACAGGAGAGCCAGATTTTCACACTCAGAGCCATTTGGCGGCAGAGCCTGTGGTCAGTGGACTGTCCAACACCCAGGGAGGCATGATGAGCTCGAGGGCCCAGGCTGCACTGAGCAGATATGATGGGGAGAAGTGAGGGGAGGAGGTCAGGGAGGTCAGGGAGGGCCTCGTGGAGGAGGTGACTGGAAAGTTTGAGCAATTGGAGAGGAGGTGGGAAGTAGTCTCCATGTCACGTGGGAGGCCTCTCCCAATTTCAGGAGAATATGAGAAGGGCAGTGGCCTTGCTCCTGACTCTGTCCATCGTGTCTGTATGATAGGCAGTAGTACTCAAGTTGCTCTCATTCTTCGAGACTCACACTGGGTACCCCTTCCTCCGGGATGCCTTCTCGAAGCTCACGGCTCTTGAAATCCATGTATTTTGTTTCTCACTTGATATCCTTAGTGGAGATAATGGAATGGCTCATTGTTGGGCTGTGTGAACCTGGACTGCCTTCTAACATCTGTGAGTCTCATATTCCTCCTCTGCACCGTGTGAATAGTGAACGTTCCCCCAAAAGCTGAAGAATGAGTGGGGCGTGACTTCCACCCCTCCCATATTCCCCCAGTGTGGCCATTCTGCTGTATCTGTGCCGCAAGTACAAGACGCCTGACCACTGGTACCCCCAGGACCTGCAGGCCCGAGCCCGGGTTGATGAGTTCCTGTCCTGGCAGCACACGGCCTTGCGGAGTTGCTGCACGCGGGCCATGTGGCAGAAGGTGAGCCAGGGAAGGCAGGGACACCTCGTGGGGAGCTCCAAGAATGGTGCTTTCTGTTTTAAGCTTTCTGTTCAGACCTGGGACCTTAGAACACCGAGTCCCGGGACTGCCAGAGACTGCTGGTCATAATGTTTAGGAACATGCACTTTAGCTATATCTCACCAGATTCACACAAGTCCCACTTGAGCAATCTGGGGTGCAGTTGAGAGGTGGGTGAGGAGTAGGGACAGAGTGGCTGCTGCACTGAGGAGGGCTTCGAGTGGGGGGTCATGGGAGCCTTTTAGCTGGAAAGGGGTAGACACAGTGAGGAGAAATCCAGAGGACTGGTGATGGTTGGGATGAGGGTGGGATAAAGGATGGAATTTGTGTAGAGTCTCCCCTTACCCTCTCCTGCCCCAGGGCCTTCACACTGAGCTACATCCCCGGCCCTGTTTTATTTTTTATTTTGAGACAGGTTCTCACTAAATTGCTCAGGCTAGGCTTGACCTTGTGATCTTTCTACCTCAGCCTCCCACAGGGCTGGGAGTATAGGCTTGTGCTGCCACGCTTGGCTCTGACTCTGTCTCTCTGCTGGCCCACCAGATGATGTTCCCTGTTGTGTTGCGTCAGCTAGTGCCCCAGGAGACACTGTCGTCCACTTTGGCTGAGCTGGACAGTTGCCTGCAGCTGCTCGAGGACAAGTTCCTTCGAGGCCAGGACTTCCTCACTGGTCCCCAAATCTCTGTGTCTGACTTGGTGGCCATCACGGAACTGATGCATGTGAGTGCCATGGGGCGGGGTGGCCTGCTGAATAGTAAGGAGTCCTGGGAAGGAGCTGACTTCCCCACTTATGTTGACTTTTCTGGTTGTGAGACCCTGGAGGAGTCACTTTACCCTCTGAACCTCAGTCTCCTCATCTATAAAATGCACCATCATAAGCTCTCACTTTGGGATGTTGAGTGGTTTCCCAATGTTCCCTGGGAGAAGCATCCCCAACCCATCACACACGTGGTGGAGGTGGGAAAATCCTATCAGGGAAACCTAAAGCACGCCGTGCTGCCCTGTGTTTGGCTGTGCCCAACACCTCCACCTGGCTCCCTCTCCCTTAGCCTGTCAGTGCTGGCTGCCGCGTCTTCGAAAGCCGACCCAAGCTGGCAGCGTGGCGCCAGCGTGTGGAGGCAGTGGTGGGGGAAGACCTCTTCCAGGAGGCCCATGCAGTTGTCCTGAAGGCCAAGGACATACCTCCACTGGACCCTACCTTGAAGGAAAAATTGCAGCACTCAGTGCAGAGTTTTTTGCAGTGAGCAGGTGGCCTGGGCCTGTGGAGCCACCAAGGAAAAGCTGGGTTGTCGGAATAAAGCAATGGGGCTGCCTGATTCCTTGCGTGTGGGTTGGACATGTCCACAGGTCTCTGATGCACAGTTCCCTCCAGATAGCATGATGCCATTCCTTTGTGTCCTCTCCATGTTTACTCCCACATCCGGCTTCCACGTGACCTTTGGGGAGAGCTTTAGTACATGCTTATGTGGCCTGGTCCCTCTTCTTTTGCAACTTTCCATGATTTCTCACCACCCTGAGGTCTCACCGCCCTGAGGCTAAAAGCATGACAGTGCCCCCCACCGTTGTGAGGTACTCCTGCCCCCACTTTGGCCCCACAGCCTTGGCTCATGCTGTCCCCTCTCACCTTATTTAGTGCCCCTCCTGCTCTTTGGGCATTCGGCCCCAAGTCGCTTCTCCTGGGAGACTTCCCTGACCTCCCCAGCCCCAGGCCAGGTCAGATGACTCCTCTGGGATCCTCAGCCCCAGTGTTTCCTCCCCTCGGTCCTGGCAGGGAGCAGGCTCCATGCTCCCTGGGCCTAGCACACGTCACAGATGGGGGTTGACTGGGTGAAGAGCTGTCTGATCAGGAACGGCCTCAGTCCCCTAGGTCTTTCGCCTCTCTATCTGTGAGGTCACTATTTCCCACGGTGGGGGTACAGGGCTGGTTCATGAGCCTCCTTGCAGGGAGAGCAGTCTCCGGTTATTTCTTGGCCCTCCAGGTGTGGCTGAGCCACCTTGCTCTTCCATGCCTACTCTTAGTCCTGACTACGGTCTTCTCCCTCCCCTAATGTGGCTCCCAGACTTGTTACCCGTCCCTGCCATTATCTCTCAAGACTGTCACAACCTGCCTTGTCTTTGTGACCCAAGACCCTCTGATGTGTGATATCTAATAAACCGTTAACAGGACAGGGAAGGTCACAACAGAACTTCTGGCCTCCCTGACTTCCCGGAGCCTCCTCTATTACGCATAATTATATAGTAATTTATATGTGCGATTGAATATGTTCATAGACACTCCCAGAATTTTAATTATACTGTATTTGAAAATTCCAACTCAATTCGGAAAACCACCGCCAGCCCGCGGGTGGGCGGGTCCTTGACAAGACCAAAGTCTGTTAGGGGGTGTGCCCACAAACCTCCGGAAATCAGAGCTCTCTCACCTGTCCAGTCTGCAGAGGCGGGCATGTGGTCTGGGCAGCCAATTGGGGAGCGGTGAGTCTGCTCAGCCAATGAGGAGCCTGGTTGCCGTGGCGCTCCGCCCCTACTCCGTACTGCGCCACAGTTTGGAACTTCTAGTTCTCGGAAGTCTCTGTGCCTCTAACGCTCCCGCTCCCCGGGTCTTGCCTGACAGCTGACCACTGACCTGACAAGAACTTCTCGGCCCACCGCGAGCCCGCGGGGCTGGAGAAGCGGCCCTGCGCGGCCATCCTGGGCAAACGCGAGCAAGGACTGGGGTTCCCTGGGCAAGGGTAGGTAGGGGACCAGTAGCCAGGTTCTGTCCACGCCCCGCCTTTCAAGTGACCTGGACCCTTTTCCCTAAGGACTTCCAAGTCTCCCTCCAACCTTGACCTTCCGTGCCCCATGATCCCTAGGGCCTGCCTTTCCGTTGCCGTCCTGGCCCTCTCCAGCTATGACCCTGGCATGACCTCCGAGGAACCCAGCTGCTCTCCTGCTCTGCTCTTTTCTCTGCACTGTTGCTCCACGTGCCCTGGTCCCACACGATAGCTTGGTTGCTCTAGCTTCAGGTGAAATTTTCCTGTCCCCCATAGCGTGTGACTGTGAAGGTGCGGGCTGGCTTGACGGTGGCGCTGTGTGGATCCACAGAGCCCTGCGCGCATTTGCTCATGTCCTCCATCTGCATGGTGGGCACAGCCCAGCAAAACCGGGACCAGGGCGCCGGCTTTTTCGAGTTCCTCCCCAAGGAGCTGGTCTTGGGTCCAGACCAGTGTGTAATGGTAATGAGAGGACCCGTTTGGAACTGCTGTGTGACCAGAAGCAATGACCCTGCCTCTGGGTACCTGCATAAAGTGAGGAAAAAATTACATTCCTTGCTTTGCCCAGGAAGGACTGACACATTCAAGGCCTGGTGCCCTGGGTCCCTTGACTCCTATGTCCTGTTGAGCGTCTATGTGCAGGTTGATGTCGGAGTTGAATAACTTTCTGGTTTTGCAGTGGACCCTGTTGATCAATTCAAACCAAAAGCCAGAAAAGAAATTTATGGGGGTCTTAGAAATTCTAACTGGGGAGATAGCTCTGAACAAGGGTTCTGAGGAAGGATGGGCATGCAGTAGTGAAAACTTTTTTGTAGGAATCTTCTTTGAGAAAGAACAGAGGCTGTTTGAGGAATAAAAGATAAAGTGTATATTTAGTAAAACTACCCATAAAACAAGAGTCTGATAACCTTGATATGCATCTTGAGTCTCCGGGCACAATGTAATTATGCAGTGGTTCAGAGTTCAAATCATTTCACATCCCTGTGGTCCAAGGGTAGATGTGACCTATGTATGTACTGTATTCCTAAATAACAGCTTTGGAAGTACATAGGTTCTGCTTCCATTTCTGAGTCCATTTTGAAAAGTTCTCTCATCTTTGAAATATCCAATTGAGATTTTCATTCTCTGTAGTCTACACAGTTAATAAAGTTAGTTTCTAATGGAATATGCCTATTGTGATTGTACCTGACCATTCAAAGCTAGAACTTGGAGTTCCTTCCCTTGGCTTGCTGTCTCAACTGTTACTGTGTTCATTCCGTCTGCCAGGGTGTTCCATGAATGTCTGACTTCCAGCGTAGCTTGTAGTTTGTGAACAAATGGTTGTAGTGCCTGAGGATGGAATTGAGGGCTAACTCTCAGCAGGACAATCTCCCCATACTAAATCTATTGAATGCCAGACATGGTGGCACAGGCCTATAATCCCAGCACTCAAGAGGCTGAGTCAGGAGGATTGCCATGAGTTTGAGGCCAGCCTGGGCTACACAGTGAGTTCGAGAGTAGCCTGGACTACCTAACAACAAACAAACACACAAACAAATCTATCGACTCCACCCTGGTGATACTAGCTATCATCTGCTGGTTTAGTGAACTGACCCCTCCCCACTTCTGTAGTATTCTCTTCTCCTGCAGTGCCCCTAAGCTTTTCCCCTGGTAAAACTGTGCTACCCCAGGCTCTGACATGATTTGTACTGTTTCTCCCCTTTGAACCATTGTCACAAAGCTCCCAGTTGCTTTGCCTGCATTTCCCAACTTTTATCAAAGGTTTCCCACAAATGGATCTCTAAACATACGTACAACTCAGGGGTGGGAGCTAGATTCAAGGTGCATATTATCTATGGACTTTTGAATCTACCTGTTTCTGCTCTGTCCCACCCTTTCACCTCCACCTTGCAGGCTATAGGTTTCTCAAAGTCAAGATTGGTGACTCAGTCATTTTTGTACCTCCTGTCATCAGTAAAGCTTTTTTTGTACCGAATTTAATGAGTTATTCAGCTTGATTTTACTATCTTTAGTTAATTAATTTTTTTTTTTGTGGGTACTGGGGGTCGACCTCAGGACCTCGTGTGCCAGCAGGCACCCGTGCCGCTGAGCAATATCACCGGCCCTTTTTTCATATGTGGGTTCCGGGAGTCGAACTCGGGCCCTCGCACTTGCCGGGCAGGCACTTACGCCGCTGAGCCATCTCACCGGCCCTAGTTAATTAATTTTTTAAATCAGATTTTATTGGTACATTTTAGATATACATAATGATCACATTCATCATAGAGAATTTGTACCTGTACATGATATAACTTGGTTTTTTTCCCATTCCCCTACCCTCCCCATTTACAAAAGCTTTGTTTCCATTTTTTCCTTCTTTTCTCTCTCTCTCTCTTTTTTTTTTTTTACTTTTCCCTTCTTAATTAATTTTTGAGACAGGGTCTCACTATGTAGTTCAGGCTAGCCTAGAACTCATGATGATCCTCCTGCCTCAGCCTCTTGGGTTTTGGAATTACAGGCCTGCGTCACCATGCCCAGCTTGGTTATTTATTTATTCATTTACTTAGAGATAGGGTCTTGCTCCGTAGTCTAGGGAACCCTGAACTTTCTATGTAGCCTCGGCTGCCCTCTAGCTCCAAGGGCTCCTTCTTCAGCCTCAGGAGCTGGGTGTCTTTTTATTTATTTTATTTATTTATTTTTGTGGGTACCAGGGATCGACCTCAGGACCTCGCGCTCCAGCCCTCGCGCTTGCCAGGCAGGCGCTTACACCACTGAGCCATCTCACCGGCCCTAGGTGTCTTTTTAAAAAAATGTTCTTAATTAGTATATGTTTCCAATACATGGTAATTACATTTATCTTGGGGGACTGATAAATATCATATGGCATCTTGATAATTTCTACCTCCCCTTTATTTATTTTTTAACATTTGTTTTGCTGGGGTAGCACTCGCCTGTAATCCTAGCTACTCAAGGAGGTTGAGGCAGGAGGATCGCAATTCCCGTCCAGCCGGGATAATTTAGAGAGAACCTGTCTCAAAAAAAAAAAAAAAAAAAAAAAAAAAAAAAAAAAAAAGGGCTGAGAACGTACCTCTGGGGTAGATTGCCCCTGGGTTCAATTCTTAGGGAAAAAAAAAAAATTGTCTTTAAGGTAAAAAAAGGCCATAACATTCATTCTTACTTATATCATCCTGTGGGACTCAAGCAGCTATAAATTTAACCAGTGTGGAAACCCTTCCCTAAAACGCTTTATAAGAAGCCCTTGACTCTGGAACCTCTTTACAGGACGAATTCTAGACACCCCCCCCCCATTCATTTATGGGGTCTTGTTGTTTCAATCGTTTGTGCCCGTTGGGCTTCAACTCTTTAGCAGTGGGTGAGGTACGGGTGATTGAATGAGAAAGCTCTTCTGCCCTTAGATCCATCTGTGTTCCCCAAATTTCCACTCCTTTCGGAGCACCTGTCCCACAACATAACGAGAACACACAGGCCCTCACTCAGCGACTGCTTAGGACCAGGCGGCCGCCAGCTACTGGAAGTCAGACCGCGAACTCCCACCGAGAGCCTTGGAGCGCTGCGACACTGAGCAATAGTCTGGAACTAGGGAGCTTCACGCTCAGCCGCCTGCTCATGCCGGGCTGATCCAAGGGGCGCCCCCTGCAGGGTCGAGTGGGCCACCCGGCTGGCTAGAGGAGAGTGCGCCAGCGCTGATTGGCTGGCAGGGCTGGCAACCGAGCCAATGGGAATTCGCCTTGTTGTCAGGCGCGCCGCCGGCTGGTGCGGGGGTCAGTGCGCAAGGGCGGTTGCCTTGGAGACGCAGGGTGAGTAACTGGACCGCACCTTTGGGGGCGGCTCGCGGGTGGGGGTGCGGCTCGTGTGAGCCCGGGTGCGGGTCAGAGGGCTGCCAGCGAAACTTCGAATCACGTGAGGACGCGGCAGGTTTCCTCCGCATCGCGAGTGCCAGTGTAGGAAACCGAGGCCGGAAAGCCAGTAGGACAAGGCGGGGCCTGTGAGTGCCCCGCGGGCCTCCTCGCCGCGCTCGTAGCTGCCCTGAGGTCCCTAAGGAGGGTTCTGGTCTCGGAGTGGATCACAGTGATCGCAGCGGGACCATCTCCATTTGGCGTGTCCTGAGTGCAAAGCCTGGCGCTGACCCTTTCCTTGCGTCCTTTCACTCACCTTCACAGCAGCCCTGCGAGGTGAGTGCCGTCATTATTAGTGCCATTTACCGGAGTGGAAACTGAGGCGCAGGGAAGGTGAAAGGACTTCCTTAAAGTCTTCCGGTGGGTCAGCTCGACTCCAACGGAGAATCTCCACCATGCTGCTGCACTGCCTCCCAGAAGGATGCACACCCTGGTTAGACAGACCTCACCTGACTCTCAGGTGACTGCAGAGGTGTCTCTGGGGGCCACTTTCCTTTTCAGGACTTGGGTTATTATAGGTCATAATTTTTGATTCCATATAGCTAAGGTTCCTTCTGTGTGATTCATTACTGTAAAGTAGACTATCTTTAGAATGGTCTCCTTCAGGGCTCAGCAAGCTTTTTGTAAATATAGCGTATTCTGAATATAATAAACAACAGTGTTTTAATTAGAATTTTTGGCCTTTGGGTCCATACTCTGGCAGCTTAACTCTGGTATTGTGTGGATACAGCCAAAGACAGTATGTACATAAAAGAGTAACTATGTTCAGCTAATTTTATTTATGGATATTGAAATTTGAATTTCTTATAAACTTAATGATCTTTTCATGTGTCACAAATTGTTTTCTCATTAACAATGTAGAGGGCCGGTGAGATGGCTCAGCGGCATAAGCGCCTGCCCGGCAAGCTCGAGGTCCTGAGTTCGACTCCCAGAACCCACATAAAGGAAAAAAAGGGCCGGTGATATCGCTCAGCTGAACAAGCGCTTGCCCGGCAAGCGCGAGGTCCTGAGGTCGACTCCCCGGTACCCACATAAAAAACAAAAACAAAAAACAATGTAGAAAAGCAACAGGACTGGTTAGTTGTAGAATCGATGTCTAGTTCGGAGCTTTAATAGTAGAGAGAACTGAGACCTAGATAGGGGCATCTATGCCAAGTCAGTCACACAGCCAAGTTTTGCCAGAACCGAGCTTAGGGCTTCTGGACTGGTGGGCCAGAGTGGGCCAGAAAACACCAACACTTTTTTTCCTTTCTGTGGACAAGGATACCCATGTGCTGAAAGCGTTGTTCTTTGTCATGTGTTCTTAGGCTGCAGACACCATACTCATAGAGTTTGGAAACTTGTAAGCTTGAAGTGGTGAATGTTCTATTCTGAGAAAAATGCAACTGCTGGATTGGGAATCTGAGAGACGAATATAGGTTGAGCACCTGCAATCTGAAAATCCAAAATATTCCCGAATTAGAAACTCTTCTGAGTGCAGGTATGATCCCAAAGTGGGAGGGCACATTATAAAACTTTAACAGTTATTAAAGATACTGTGTAAAGTATATGTATAAGGCCATCTGTTTGGGTACATATAAAACATGAATGAATTTTGGGCCCCATTCCAAGATAGGTCACATTCCAGAATCCAAAGGAAATCTGAAATCCAAAACACTTATGGTTCCAGGCATTTTTGATAGTTTAGTCAACTGGTACTGTACTTTCTCATTTTTATTTTATAGCTTTTTTAAAGCTCCTTTTGGGGTTCATGATGAATAAGTTCATGGTCACCATCCTTGAATTGCTTACATGCAGGATGATAAATATGTAATCTTGGATGGTTATTTTTAAATTTTTTAAAATTTTAAATGAATTTTAGGTTTAGAGAAAAGTTGCAACACTAGTACAGTTTCTTTTTGTCCCTTATCCTGCTTCCCTTGATGTTTATATTTTACATAGTCATAGTACAGTTATCTGGAACAAGAAATATAGCGTTACACTACTGACATGCTTTGACTTTCACCAGGTTTTTCTGAGAGGCTTCTGTTTTCATTCCAGAATCCAGACCAATATCCTATATTGCATTTAGTTATTTCTCCTTGGTCTCCTGTAGTCCCTAACAGTTCCTCAGTCTTTGTCTTCCTTGGCCTTGATACTTTTCAAGAACACTGATAAGTTATTTTATTTATATTTTGTGGGGAGAGGTGCTGGGGATTGAACTGATCTGTCATTTTGTATAACATTCCACAATTTAGCTTTGACCAGTATTTTCTCATGATAGGAGGGAAGATATACATTTTTGGTCAGAATATCACAAGTAATATCTTTGTGTCCTCAGTGCATCCTGTAAAGAAGTCCAAGATGTTAATATATCTTATTATATGTGATGTTTACTTTGATCACTTGGTTTAGTTGGTGTCTGCTAGGTTTATGCACTAAAAAGTTACTATTTTTGCCTTTCTAGTTAATAAATATTTTGGGGGATATACTTTGAGAGGATACAAACTCTGGTTCTCCACAAATTCATGCTCACTGACTTTAGCATCCATCTGTGGATCTTTGGGTGTTTGTCTCAATGTAATAATTCTCTCTTTCCTGCTACATTTATTAATTGAAAATCTGAAGGAAGAGCTATTTTTCTTTTGTTTATTGAATCATCTTATTTGTTTTTTTTTTTTTTTTTTTTTTTGTGGGTACCGGGGGGTCGACCTCAGGACCTCGCGTGCCAGCAGGCGCCCGTGCCGCTGAGCGATATCACTGGCCCTTTTTTCGTATGTGGGTTCCGGGAGTCGAACTCGGGCCCTCACGCTTGCCGGGCAGGCGCTTAAGCCGCTGAGCCATCTCACCGGCCCGAATCATCTTATTTGTATCAGTATGGATTGTGGATATTAATTTTATTCTATGAGTTAAAGTGCAATATTATTTTATTGCTTGTATTTCTGCATTGGTTGTTTAGAATCTCCTCCATGTTAGCTTCTGTATCCTATCATTGGGCCTTTTTTTTTTTTTTTTTTTTTTTGGTGATACTGGGGATTGAATTTAGGGCCTTTCACTGAACTACATCCCCAGCTCTTAGTGAAACAGGATCTCACTAAGTTGTCCAGGCTGGGCTTGAATTTATGATCTTCCTGCCTCAGCTTCCCAGAGTGCTGGGATTACAGGCTTGTGCCACCATGCCTGGCCCTTGCCATTTTTTGAACACTTTCTTTACAAAACCACAAGGTGTTCTAGATGCATTTTGTAATTTCTTAATCTCAGCCACATCTCTTTGTCTTTAGCTGTATAGTATCTACTCAAGATACCTTTTTCTCCAGTTATGTAGGTTGGTTCTTTTCTTTCTCATGCCCTTAAGTATGTTAATGTTTATATTCATTTTGGGTTCCCCCTAAAATCCCAGTTGATGTTAATTGTTTATTTTTGGAGTCTGAACCATGACTGTGGCTCTGAGAGTCAGGACGCTACACAAAGAGCTTCTTGGACAAGTGTCACTTTCCTTATTCCTGCCACCTGTCCCCAGTCTCCTCTTCTTTTTTGCCCCTTTTCCACCTATTTTATGTAGCTTACTTTAATAGTATCTGGGTTACCCTGAATTTCTTTTGCATAAATGAACGCATACTTGTGTATTTCTCTATATTCTCTGTCTTATATGAAGGTGGCATGCTCTGTGTTTGCTCTTTTTTCTTAACAGTGCCTTGAGAATCACCCATCTGTTCATGGAAGTCTCCCTTGTTCATTTTATTTTATTTTATTTTATTTTATTTTATTTGTTTTTATTTTAAAGAGAAAAAAATGGAACAAAATTTCAAAACAACATAATAGGAGGGTAACAATGGTTAATACATTGCGCATTGCTATCTTTAAATTAGTTACTCAGGGTACAAGATATCGGCATTCAATTGTCCAAACAATATTAGCACAAACCTTTCTTTTCAATAAACTAAGTGAAATTAGTAGTGTATCTGTCTTAACTATCTTGTATATATATATTTTTTTTTCTTTTCCCTTCCTTCTTTTCTCCATTCCCCCATCCCAGTTTCTCTTTCCTTTTGAACAGTTTCTTCCTGTTTTACAATATCTATTGTACATTTTGAATCTTATTTACTCTTTCAGCTTCTCATTCCCTTGTTCATTTTAAAAAACAGCTTCATTGGAATATGACTTACGCACTTTACAAGTCACCCACTTGTAAAACTTGAAGTGTGTAGTTCAGTGGTTTTTAATGTACAGAGTTGTGCATATGCATCACCACAATCAATTTCAGAACATTTCTGTTACCCCACTAAGCAGTCACTTCCCATTTCCTTTCCCCCAGTCCTAGGCAACCACTAATTTATTTTCCGTCTATATGGATTTGTCTGTTTTAGACGTTCATATACATGGGCCCATAGTGTGGTATTTTGTGATTGGCTTCTTTCACTTAGCACAGTGTTTTCATAGTCCATCCATGTTGTCAGTAGTTTATTACTTTTTATCACTGAATAATATTCCATTGTTTGAATATACTGTTCTCCATTTTATTTATTTATTCATTAGTTCATGGACCTTTGGGTTTTTCCTCATTTTGGTGGTTATGAATATTGCTATTATGAACATTCCCTCAGTAATTTTACCACAGTGTTTTACTTTATTGTGTGGATATTCCATAGTTTATTCATCCACTCTTCTATCTGTGGCCATTTGTTTCCTATATCTTGCAGTTACAAACAACGCTGTACGATAAATAACCCTGTGCACACGTATTTTTCTATTGATGGAGA
This sequence comes from Erethizon dorsatum, assembly GCA_028451465.1. Lineage (NCBI taxonomy): Eukaryota > Metazoa > Chordata > Mammalia > Rodentia > Erethizontidae > Erethizon > Erethizon dorsatum. The sequence continues at coordinate 108,213,288 of CM051830.1, read as the reverse complement.
TAACATTTTCAGAGTAGATGCCTATAAGTGTAGTCACTGGGCTGAAATCTAAGTGCAAATATAATTTTCTCAATTATTGTCAAATTCCCCCCCCAGATTGGTTGTATCAGTTTGGATTTGTGTGAAAATAGTGCCTGTTTCTCTATAACCTTGCCAACAGAATGTGCTGTTGTGCTTTAATTTTTGCCATTGTGATTCCTAAGAAATGAAGGAGACATAATATGCATTTCTAAAATTATGATTTAGTTTGAACATTTTTTCATATGTTCGAGAGACTACTGTGTCTTGTTTTGTGAATTGTACATCCATATCTTTTCTCCATTATTCTATCAGGTTTTTGTTCTTCTCTTTCTTTAGCTCTTTTTTTATGGTAAAATACATATACAATTTACCGTTTTAACCATTTTTAAGTATATTGTGCTGTGTCAATAAGTATACCCACATTGTTATGCATCACCACCATTTATATCCGGAACTTTTTCTTTTTTACTCTTTCAGATTGAAACTCTGTACCCATGAAACACTAAATCTCCATTTGCTCACCCCTCTCAGTCCCTGGCAAGCACTATTCTACTTTCTGTTTCTATGAATTTGAGTACTTTAGCTACCTCATATAGGTAGAATCATGTAGCATTTGTCATTTTGTTACTGGTTTATTTCACTTAGCATAATGTCTTCAAAATTCTATGTTGTAGCATGTGTCAAAATTACCTTCCTTCTCATGCTGAGTGACAGACATTTTGTTTATCCATTAACTTGCTGGTAGATACCTGGCTGCTTCTTATTTTTGGCTATTGTGAATAATATTTTGTCTCTCAGTTCTTGAGAGCTGTTTATGCCTTACAGGTACTAGTCCCTTGCCTGTGATATATGTTGCAAATGAAGTAATATGCAGTGATAAAAATTAATGAGGGAATGTTTAGTGTTATTCATAGTCACCAAAATGTGGAAAACTCCAAAAGTCCAGTTTGTCAATTGTCTTTTGACTTTTTTCTGATTTTTTTGTTGTGAAAAAATTTTAAGGTTTTTTTTGTTTGTTTGTTTTGTTTTTGAGACAGGTCTCACTATGTAGCCCAGGCTACAGCAGTCCTCAGAGTCATAGCAGTCCTCCTGCCTTTGCCTCCCGAGTGCTGGGATAACAGGCATGCGCCACCACGCCTGGCCAAATTTTAAGTTTTTTTTTTTTTTTTTTTGTGGGTACCGGGGGGTCGACCTCAGGACCTCGCGCGCCAGCAGGCACCCGTGCCACTGAGCGGTATCACCGGCCCCTTTTTTGTATGTGGGTTCTGGGAGTCGAACTCGGGCCCTCGTGCTTGCTGGGCAGGCGCTTACGCCGCTGAGCCATCTCACCGGCCCAAATTTTAAGTTTTTAAGTAGTTAAATTAATCTTTTTTGTTTCTTTTACTGCCTTTGGATTTTAAATCATAGTTAGAAAGTTTTTCACTATACTAAGAGTAAAAAGCAATTTTTTTCGTCACTAAGACATAATACCCGCCACCCTCAACTTAAAAGAGGAGTTTCTTTTTTATTTTTGGCTCACTTTTTCAGTTTGTGGTTGGCTGGTCCCAGAGGAGAAACTGCATGGTGGAAGGGTTGGTGGGAGGACAGCAGCTCCTTCCGTGGTGGCCAGGAAGGAGCCTGGGGCGGAGATACACGCTGCCGGCCCAAGCTCCCAGGGACCCGCCTCTAGCCAGGCCCCAGCGCTTGCAGTTTTCCCACCTCCGTGATCCAATCACCTTCCAGGAGCCCTGCCTCTGAGTGTATGAGAGTTTTGGGGGTCATTTTTGATCTAAACTACAATAGTAATAGTGTGGGTTTTTAAAAAAAATTAGATTTCTAATCCATTCGTAGTTTATTCTTGTATATTATGTGAGGTGTGGGTCTAATTTTTTTCCCAATGCTTATCGGTTGTCCCAGCACCACTCATTATGGTGTTCATATTGATCCCACTGGTTTGAGATACTACCTTTGCTATATTTTTAATTTCTATGTTGTCAAAGTGTTTTTCTCTTTCTATAACAGAATACCTGAGGCTGAATACTTTATAAAAAAGAATTTTATTTGGCTCATGGTCTTGGAAGCAGAAAGTCTGAGATTGGGTAGCCCCATCTGTTTGGTTTGTCATGAGGGTCCTGTGGTGGATGGCATTACAGTGGTGGAAGCTGTGCAGAAGAGATCAAATGGTGAAACAGAAGGCTAGAGAGATTGAAGGGCCAGGCTTGTTCTTGTTATAAGAGCCTGCTCTCTCAGGAACTGGTCAGTGTCTGGCAAAAACTACATTATCTCTTCTGCAAGCAGCACCCCCAGTGACCTAATCACCTTCCTCTCTGCCCTACCTTTAAAAGGTTCCAGCATCTCCCAACATCTGCATGCTGAGTCCTAATCTTCTAGTGTAACAGAAAATGCCCCCCCAGCCAGTACTTCAGTTTCTTAGTTGCCCAGGTAACAGTTCCTGTTCTAGTTCTGGTTACTTCTGTCTCTTAGAAACAGCTGGTTACCGTGATGCATAGCTGGTCACTATGATGCATATTGTATGAACCAATCCCCAGTTGACAAGGCATTCTGCCTCTGTACTTCCTGCTTGCTTATCTCATATAAGCCCTAGACCACCAGAGATTAGGGCCTGACATTCTGGGAATGATCCCAATTAGTGCCCCTTGATGTAAACAAAACTGCCTCTGAATCCTGGGTGTCGTTTTGGTGTTGCACTAGCACATGGCCTTTTGGGGGATATATTCAAACAATTCAGACCATAGCACATAGGTACTTTTTTTTTTTTTTTTTTTTGTGGTATCGGGAATCGAACTCAGGACCTTGAGCTTGCCAGGCAGGCACTGTGCCACTGAGCTCTATCCCCCGCCTGCACATAGGTACTTGAGTCTAATTCTGGACTTGTTCTCTTTATGTACATGTTATCGCTACTTGGGCTTTTGGCTAAGATCAAGTTTAGTATCCTTATGTACAAGTGTAGCACTGTCAGAACATTTTCACTATTAAGTCTTTCTATAGTATGCTTTAATATCTCTAGGGCTTATCCCCCCACCCTCTTACAGTTTTTCATTTTTATCTGTGTAATCTCACCTGTTTTGTTTTTCTACTTGAACTTTAGTATTAGTATGTCTATTATCTTGTTTCCTTTTTTTTTTGAGACAGGGTCTTGCAATGTGGCCCAGGCTGGCCTTAAACTCACGATGTAGCTCAGGCTGGTCTCGAATTCACAGCGATCCTTCTGCCTCGGCCTCCCAAGTGCTGGGATTACAGGTGTGCACCACCACACCCGGCACGCTCTTTTGTGAAAAAAAAAAAATATATATTTATATATATATATAAATATATATATTATATATATTATAATATGATATAATATATAATATATATAATAGATATAATATATAATATAAATATATATCTATATATTTTTTTTCCTGTGCGTACTGGGAATTGAACTCAGGACCTTGCACTTGCCAGGCAGGTGCCGTGCCGCTGAGCTATATCCCCCACCCTCTTTTGTAAATTTTGAGATACCATCTTGCTAAGTCACTAAGTTGCCCAGGTAGTATTTGAACTTGTGATCCTCCTGCCTCAGCCTTCCAAGTGCTGGTATTACCGGTATGTACCACCACACCCAGCTCCTTATGATTATTTTAGAGTGCACTCCTATTTATTAAGAAGAAAAAGTAGCCGGTTGTGGTGGTGCACACCTGTAATCCCAGCACTCTAGTTCAAGGATTGTCTCAAGTTCAATGCCAGCCTGGGCTACATGGTGAGTTCAAGGTCACCCTGAATTGCATAGCAAGATCTTGTCTGAAAAAAAAAAAAAAGGAAATAGAAATAAATGTAAAAGTATACCAGGAAACAATTTGTCGTGTTAAACCAGAAGGAGTAAACCTTGTGTTTACTTTTTTTTTTTTTTTTTTTGGCAGTACTGGAGATTGAATTTAGAGAACTGAGAATTGAGCTATCTTTTTTTTTTTTTGAGTCAGAATCTCACTATGTTAGCTCAGGCTGGCCTTGAACTTGAAATCCTTCTGCCTCAGCCTCATTTGTAGCTGGGCTTATAGCAACATACCATGCCTGGCTCCGTTTCTTTTTTTTTTTTTTTTTTGTGGGTACCGGGGGGTCGACCTCAGGACCTCGCGCGCCAGCAGGCGCCCGTGCCACTGAGTGATATCATCGGCCCCTTTTTCGTATGTGGGTTCCGGGAGTCGAACTCGGGCCCTCACGCTTGCCGGGCAGGCGCTTAAGCCGCTGAGCCATCTCACCGGCCCCTGGCTCCGTTTCTAAACTTTAAATCAGTAGCATTCATTTCTCTTTTTTTCTGGTGTAGAACCTAGGAGGTATGATAGCTATCAGTCTAGGAAATGTTAGAGTCTCTCTCGTCTGTGAAAAAAATGTACTTTGTTCCCTGCAAGAGCCCTTGGAGACTCAGGGCCTGTGGTGAAAGCCTGTGCTAGAAGTCGTTGCTGTAAGGGCTGTGGATGGTGGTCATTTTATTTAATAAAAGTCGAGACTGGCTATAGTGGCAGATGCTTGTAATCCCAGCACCCAGGAAGCTGAGGTAGGAGGATCACTGTGAGTTCGAGGCCAGCCTGGCCTACATGGTGAGTTCAAGGCCAGTCAGAACTATATAGCAAGACCCTGTCTCAAGGAAAAAGAAAAAATATTCAGTCCAGTGCTAAGTTTCCCTTCCACCACCTACCAGGCCCTTCCTGTCCTTCCCGCCAGCCTCTCAGATGGGACTTTTAGTGGCTTCTGCTCTCCCTAACTCAACTGCCAGTACCTCTTCCCTTTCCTGGTCCCTCAGGCCGGCCCCACAGGCAGTCCTCCCCTCTGCCCACGCTCCACTGCTCCAACCTGACTCCCAGCATCTTTTCTTAAGTAACAGTTTTATTGAGATGCAATTCATGTACTATATAGTTCTCCTTTTCATAGTATATAGTTAATCATTTTTAATGTATTAACAGAGTTGTTTAGCCACCACCACAATCAGTTTTAGAACATTTTTGTATCTCAGAGAGAACCCTAAAACCTGTTAGTAGACACTTATCTTATTCTGTTTTCTGTTTCTATATCAGAATACCTGAGACTTTCTTAAAGGAAGGTAATTTATTTTGGCTTATACTTCTGGAGACTGGGTGGCCACACATGTTGAGGGCTTTGTGCGCTTCAACTCATGTTGGAAAGTTGAAGGGCAAGCAGGTGTGTGCCAGAGAGTCAGAACGTGAGCAGCAGCCTTGCTTTTTAATAACCCACTGAAACTAATCAAGTAGTGCAAGAGAAAAAACTCATTCCCTGCTCTCACTGGAAAAGCATTAATTCAGCTGGGGTGTGGTGGTGCTAACTCAGGAAGCTGAGATGGGAAAATTGCAAGTTTGAGGTCAGCCTGGCCTGGGATACCTAGTGAGTTTGAGAAAAAGAAAGAAGTGTTAAAGGCTCATTGCCTCTTAGCACTTACATTGGGAACTAAATTTCATCAGGTTTTGCAGGGGACAAACTACATTCAAGCCATAACCCTGCCCAATTGTCTCTCTTCCCTGGCCCACTAATCTACTTTGCCTATTCTAGACATTTCCTGTAATTGGACCCAGACAATATGAGCTCTTTTGTGTATGGCATCTTTTATTTAGCGTAACTTTTTTTTTTTTTTGTCTTTTTGAGACAGGATTTCACTATGTAGTTCAGGCTGACCTTGAACTCAACTTTGTAGCCCAGGGTGGCCTCAAACTCACAGCAATCCTCCTGCCTCAGCCTCCCGAGTGCTGGGATTACAGGTGTGTGCCACCATACCTGGCCTTAGCATAACATTTTAAGGGTTCTTCTATTTTATAACATGATTCAGAATTTTATTTTTTTATGGCTGAATAATACTCTTATGTGGATATAGGACATTTTATCTGTCCAGCCATCCATTAAAGGACGTTTGAGTGGTTTCTACCTTTTAGTTACTATGAATAATACTGTTGTGAATGTTCCTGAGCGAGTTTTGATATGTACATGTTTTAATTTCTTCTGGATAGATACATAGGAATAGAATTTCCAGATCGTATGCTGACTCATTAGCATTTTGAGGAACTGCCTTGTTTTCTGCCGGGGCTTCCACGTTCCTAGTAATAGTGTATGAGACCCTCATTTTTCTGCATTGTAGCCAATCCCGTCATCTTTTTATCGCCTTTTAGTGGTCTGCCTACTTCTAGTTATGTCTTTTTCCATTATTCTTCTGAAACAGGTAGGCCACTGGCACTCTGACATTCCTGGTTCTTTCTGGGCCCTCTCTCAGTCTGTCCTGTTCCCTTTCTAGGAGATTTGTGGACTGGCACAGCCTCTGTCAGTGATGGAAGGTGATGCTCTGTGGCGGTGCTGAATCTCTCCCAATATGGTAAGTGCTGATGCCTGCCTGTGTCGCTGGTGCCAAATATTGTTTTGCTCCTTTTCTCCTGGGAGTGAAGGCTCCCACGAGGGCTTTTGGTACAGTTGAGGGTGTGGATGTTTGACTGGCTGTTGAAGTTGATTATAGGGCCTCCTCACAGTTGCTGAAAGACATAGTCAGTATGTTTTATTGGCATTATTATTCTTCCTAATACTTTGACCTTCCACAGTGTTGAGCGTTGCTGGGGTTTCCCCAGCCTCTGTTCTTTTCGCAGTCAGCAGTACCCAAGTCGAGGGAAAGGTGAAAGTGCAAGATGGCGCGACTTTGGTTCGGGTGGGGATGGGGTGGGGTGGGGTGATTTCTGGTGGACATTAAGTCCAAGTCAGCAAGATTTCGGTGCAGGCGCACCTTGTTGGTCTCAGTGTAAATAACTGGTATAGCCAAGGTTGATGCTGGCTGGTGTAAGTAACTTATATACCAAGGTCATTACTGGCACAAGGCCACCTTTGTGTATTTTGGTATAAATGTGGACTAAGCAGCTGCGAGAAGGAGAGACTAAGCGGCCAAGGACTGCCGCTTATGTACAGTGGCTGGGGCCACAAAAGTTGCTAAACAGATGGACGATAGCAGAGCAGCTGAATAAAGATGTTTATTCCACAGTTTAGTCCACAGTCCTGTGTTTCTTTTTCGGGCTGTCCGAATCTCAAGTGAACCTCTCAGTCTGAATTGGTGGCGAGACACCAAGACGTGTTTTCTGCAGATCGGCATGGTCCCCACAGACACATTCTTGCCCTTCTTTTTTTCCTAGACTGTCATCTGTGGTTATTTTCCTATAGCTTTTCAAGGTAGAATAGACTGTACACTGGAGCTGAATTGTATTCACCTGACAGCAGCACTTCTCTTCCTTGAAACTCATGTCTAGATTCGAATTGCAGCTTTAAATGCCAGCTCCACAGTTGAGGATGATCATGAAGGAAGCTTTAAAAGTCATAAAACGCAAACAAAGGAGGCTCAGGTATGTAATATATCTTCCTCTGCAGGTAGACCTTGCTTTTCATTTCTGTAGATGGGACCTCATTTTAAATGTTTTCAGACATCTCCTTAATGGAATTTTAGGGAGAAACCTTTTTTTCAGTGCTGGTGATTGAACCCAGGGCCACAAGCATGCTAGGCAAGTACCCTACCACTGAGCTGCACCCCTAGTGAAACTCCGTTTTGAAAGCTGGCCCCCGCTAGCTTTCCATCTCATGTTAAGTCTATTTCTCTTCAGTTGCAGTCATGCTGAAGAGAAATTATATATGTTCTGTGAGTGTAAGTAAAGGGCCCACTTTTCTAGCTGAGGCCAGCTTTCCATTGAGCCCATTCTTTGTGTAGGCCTTAGTGTTGGCATGCCCAGAGAATGGTAGACTATTTATGGTAGATGGTCCTTCAAAGTTTCCTAGTGTATTACTCTCATTTTACAGTGTACTGAGACCTTTAAGGAGAGCTGCCATGACTGGGCTCTCCCTCCAGGATAGTGGAGGAGCCAGGTCCAACTTCACCTTCCTAGGTTCTTATCATTCCTCTCTACCTTGTTGCCTGTTTGTCTGCCTTCCTCCCACCTCCCTCCTCCTTTTTCCCTCCTTGCATCTACTCATTCATTCATCTCTCCCTCCATGCCCTACCCTAATGTAACAAGGGTTCGTCCTTGTCTTTTTTTTTTCCGTCTTTGTTTCCCTGAAATAAACATATGTCCCCTTCCCCCCTTTTATGGGACAAACTAGGACAGTTCCCGAGACTTCTCAGAGGTGTAGTCAGCTAGGTACAGTCGTGCATGTGTATAATGCCAGCTACTCAGGAGGCTGAGGCAGGAGGTCAACCTAGGCAATGTAGTGAGACGCTGTCTAAAAATTTTAAAAAAGGGCTGAGAATGTAGCTCAATGGTAGAGTATGTGTTGAGCACACGTAAGGCCCAATCTCCAGGACTGGGGGGAAAAAACAGTCTACTAGTCAGCTGTCCCTGGTCTTTAAGAATGTTAGTGGGAACAGCCGGGCATAGTGACGGGCGTAGCACTCAGTAGGCTGAGGCAGGAGGTGAGTTCGATCCCAGCCTGGGTGCATAGTGAGTTCAAGACCAGTCTGAACTATATATAGTCAGGCCCTGTCTCATAAAACTAAAGCCAAACAAACAAGAATGTTAGTGTGATAGAGTGGGGGTGAAGGAGGCGGTTGTCACCTTCCCCAGGCAATGATAAGGTTAGGGCAGAGAGTAGAAAGCAGTGGAGGGTGGGGTGTGTAGCTCAGTGATTTGAGTGCATGCTTAGCATGTGTGAGGCCCTGGGTTCAGTGTCTAGCACTAAGGAAAACAAAACAAAGTAAAAGAAAGCAATGGAAACCATGTTCATATTGAATTATTTTTATTCGTAGCACTTCTGACATCAAATGTGTAGGGTGGTTTTTCCTCCCACCAACCAAATGTCCAACTCTGCAGACACCAGCTGGGTGCTCTGCAAGTCAGTCAATCCTCACACTAACCGTCCTGGGTGGGTATGGGACTCCCCCGGTTTAATGGCTGTGTCCCACTAGACCGCCTTCACTCTGGATGCCAGTTGCAGGTATGAAGTGCCAGGATACTCACATTTCTGCTTACCTGCTTTAGGTTTAATAATTTGCTTGTATGGCTCACAGAACACAGGAAAAATTTGAATTACATTAATCAGTTTATTAGAAGGGATACAGCCCAGGACCGGCCGAATAGGAGGGACGCACAGGCAAAGTAGAGGGGCTGGTGCACAGTTTCTGTCCTGTGCGCTGCCCTCTCAGCACCTTGATGTGTTGTTCCTCCACTCGGAAGCTCTCCAGACCACATCCTTTAGGAGTTCTATGACACAGGCGTGATAGATTAAATCATTGGTGCTCAACTCAATCTCCGGCCTTTCCCTTCTCTGCAGGTTGGAGGTAGGGTGGGAGAACTGGAAGCTCCAACCCTTTAATTGTGGTTGGTTCTTCCAGCTACCAGCCCCATCCTGAAGCAATCTAGGGGACCCCACCTATAATCTCATTAACATGAATTTAGGTCTGGTTGAAAGGGCTTGCTTGTTATGAATAACGAAAGATACGGTTAGCTTTTTGTTTCTGTGACAAAATACCTGACATACACACTTAAAGGAGAAAAGGTTGGTTTTGGTTTATGATTTCTCAGGTTTCATCTGTGGTTGACTGACTCCAAGGTAGAAACATCATGGCAGAAGGACATGGGAGAAGAAAGCTACTCCTCTCGTGGCAGCCAGGAAACAGAACAGAAGAGCCAGAGAGAGGGGAAGGGGCTGGGGCAGGATGTACTCTTCAAAGGCATAGCCCAGTGACTTAGTCCTCCAACTGGGCCCTACCTCCTAATAGCCTACTCGTTATGAACTCATCAGTGGCTAATCCATTGATGAGGTTAGTGTCCTCATAATCCAGTCATGTTTCTAGGCCCCACCTCGGCATGTTGTTGCATTTGGGGATACAGCCCTTAATAGTTAAGTCTTTGTGGGGGACACTTCATATTTAAACCGTAACATACCCCATCACTCAGGAAATTCTTTAAGGGTTTTAGAAGCTCCACCTCAGGAACCATGGACAAAGGCCAAATACATACTTTGTACAGTGCCACGCACACTCTCAGATTGTCTGGGTTACTCTAGCCTGTGTGGCTGCTTTTCTGGTTTCACCCAAAATGTGTCACTGGGCTCATACCTTGGTATGATCTGAACCTATGCCCCGCCTCTCTGTGTTGTTTTTGCTGTTGCCTACACTATTCATGCCTATATCACTTGTGTCTTCTTACAGTGTTTGTAAGAGGTTCTTCCAGTGATTAGCTTCTGACAGATTGGAGAATTAGGGTTTTCTTAACTAGAGAAGGTACAGCTTCTGATAATTAACATGGCCGTGACTGTAGTTCCCCTTATACACATTTTTGGTTTAAAAAAGACAAATCTTTGTATTGTGTGAAAATGTCTTCTGTCTTGGTTTGCAGGAAGCAGAGGCTTTTGCCTTATACCACAAGGCCCTGGATCTGCAGAAACACGATCGGTTTGAGGAGTCTGCCAAAGCCTATCATGAGCTCCTGGAGGCGCACCTGCTGCGGGAGGTGAGGCAGCAGCAGGCCAGGCAGTGCGCCATGGTGGGAAGCAGGAGGGCTCTGGAGCAGGGCCATTGGGCTCTTACCTCGGACTCTCATTTCTTGGCTGGGTGACCTTGGAGACATTGATTCACCTCTGTGCCTCTCATTTTCTCCACCTGTATCTGCCTGGCGGGGTATTGTGAAGGGTGAGTGAATTCAGTGAAGCATGAAGAGCAGTTCTTGGTGGATAGTAGGTGTCTGAGTTCCTTTTTTCATTGCTGAGACAAACCTGACACCCAGAGTTCAAAGAGGAAAGAATTCTGTTTTAGTTATTTTTTTCGTTGCTGAGACAAAAAACCTGGCCCCCAAAGTTAAAGGAGGAAAGGTTTATTGTAGCTCACAGTTTGTAGAGGTTTCAGTTCGTAGTCGGCTGGCTGCAAGGCAGGGTGGTATGGCAGAGGGGCATCGCAGAGCAGTCAGGCAGAAGGCCGCAAGCAGCAAGCGACAAGCAATGACAAGTGACCCTCTTTCTGTCCCTTATATCTTATCCAGGCTATTTGCCCTTAGGGTAGCACTCACACTCTTAATCCTAGCATTGCATGTGAATCAATCCCAGGATCACATCCTTGATCCCAGCATCACATGCCCTAGATCCAGCCACCTTTGAAAAGCCCCACCTATGACCCCATGAGGCTTTGGGGGGACATCTAGATACAAGCTATAACAGTAAGTTCTAAGTAAGTACCTTTTACTTAATCTTCACAGCCATTCTGTCTAGTAGGCGAGGGTGTTCCTATCTTACAGATGTGAAAACTGAGGCTTAGTGAGGGGTTGATGGCTCAAATCCATGCTTATAAGTGAAGCATTAGAACCAGGATTGGAGCCAATTGTTTTCTAATACCTGAAGATCCTGTTGGCAGTATATTTTGGCAAATGCCATTTGAGTAACAGACCATGAGGTCAGGGAGTCTGCGTAAAAATGTGACAGTCTTGTCTTTTCTTCATTCTTTCCTTTTCCTTTCCTTTCCCTCCCTCCCTTCCCTCCCTTCTTTCCCTCTCTCCCTCCTCTCTCTCTCTCTCTCCCCCCTTCTATTCCCTTCCCTCCCCTTCCCTCCTTTTCTTTTTCTCTTTCTTCCTTTCCCCTTTCCTTCCATTCAACAGGGACTTGCAGTGTTTCCCAGGATGGTTTTGAATTGCTGAGTTCAAGTGACCCTTCTGTCTTAGTCCTTGAGTAGCTGGAACTACAGGCATACACCATTGTGTCCAAATGCTGAAGATCTTTGAACGTAGAGAAAAAGGCTGGGGACACTGGCAGCAGCAGAGGGGCAGGCAGGGCTGGACTGGTCCCAGTGGGGAGACCATGCTAGTAGTGAGGGAGTTAGGCCTCAAGTTGGGTAAGTCATGGAGATGTCATCTGGAGGTTTGGAAGTTGGTCTCAACCAGAAATTGACTTAGGAAGGTATATGTTTCGTTAGGAGGAAAGATTTTTGTTTTTAGCTGCCCAGACACAGATAATGTGCATTAAGGAAGCAGACAGGCTCCATGGGCATTCTTTTGGTCCACACAGTCTTTCACTTGAGCAGAGTACCCTACAGCCCTAGGGCTTTATGTCTCAAGGCCCACCCCTGGATGTTTTCTGTCTCCCGTAAGGCAGAATGCTAACTGAGTTCTAATTGTCTGCGGAAAGCACCTATCCTTTCACTCAGAGTATTTTCTTTTATTCCTAACTGTGTAGCTTGTCAAGATTCTTGGTTGGTGGTTATATTGTGTTGGAATTAGAGGCATGGGAATTGTGATCTGCCACATACCCATTGGTAGGAAGTGGTGAGGGCCCAGAAAGGGGGAAAATTTATTCCATATATATTGAGCCAAGTGCTGGGAATGCTTCAGAAGTAGGTCTTCCCGTCAGCCCATGGTGGAGTGGGTCATGGAAGCTGTAACTTTTTATAATCTTGTTTGTAATCCTTGTGCTCTTTCAGCTTATGTTTACTTTTGATTTCAGGTAAGGAATTATTGTCCTATTGCAGAGGTCACTGAGATACTATTAAAGTAATTTTTTTTTTTTTTTTTTTTTTTTTTGTGGGTACCGGGGGGTCGACCTCAGGACCTCGCGCGCCAGCAGGCGCCCGTGCCGCTGAGCGATATCACCGGCCCCTTTTTCGTATGTGGGATCCGGGAGTTGAACTCGGGCCCTCGCGCTTGCCGGGCAGGCGCTTAAGCTGCTGAGCCATCTCACCGGCCCCTATTAAAGTAATTTTTGTATGGTCTTGTGAGGAGTTATAGAGTTGGGAACTCAGCTTAACTCCTAATCTAGGGGTCTCTGGGGTGAAGCTCCAGGCCCTGCTTGCTGCCTTCAGAAAGACCCCTCACACTTTGTCCTCTGTCTTCAGTCCTGCAGTGGGGAGCCTCTGGCTGGGTTGGCTTGCTGATGCTATAAATGGCACCATCCATGCCGGGGCCCACAGGTGTGCTGGTAATGGTTGGTAAGGAGGATTCTTGCTGTCACCGTTAATGCACAGACTCCTGCAAACTACCTGTGCTGGTCTGGCCTTTCTTTCTGTGTGATCGTTGCCGGAGGGGTCTTCTAAGGACATATGCAGTGCTTTAATTTTTTCATAGAGGCTGGCACTGGAATGGCTCAAGGGCTTATGGCAGAGGCCAGCTTGGGAGCCAGGTATTCTGGTGACTGCTTCCTGAGGTTTTAGGGCCTGGGTATCACTTCTGGGCCTATTTGTTTTGCTCACAGGCAGTTTCATCTGGTGATGAGAAGGAGGGATTGAAACACCCTGGACTGATACTGAAATATTCCACGTATAAGAACCTGGCCCAGCTGGCAGCTCAGCGGGAGGATCTGGAGACAGCCATGGAATTCTACCTGGAGGTGGGGTTTTGGTTGGTGCTCAGCTCCCTCTGTCTTTTGAAAGTTCTTGGTTGGAGAAATAAGATTGTGGTCTTGGCAGCTAAACAGAAGAGTCTGTAGCAGTGGTCACCAAGTTGTGCTGTGGCCCTAGCCAGTGGGTAGTAACAGTGAGGAAATAGGCCTGGAGAGCAGGGACGGGGCAAGGGCGGGGGCGGGGTGCAGAGGCCTGTGTGTGAATTCTTCTTCTGCCACCCAATACCTGTGTGACTGGGGGCACCTCCAGGTCTACATCACTGTAGTGGGAATAATAAGAAAGGATAGTTGTGAAAATTAAGCGAGTTGCTATGTGCCAGACACTGTGTTAATTGCTTTCCATGCATACTTATACTGCTTTGCAAGGAAGGTATCTTTTTCCTCATTTTTGTGATGAGAGAACAGAGGCTTGGGATCATTGTGCTGATCAGTGTTGGAACAGGGATGTGAACCAAGGTCTCTCAAAAGCATATAACCTTTCTAGAATTAAACCAAGACTCCATATTTTCTTTTTCATTTTTCTTTTTTTGTGGGTACCGGGGGTCGAACTCAGGACCTTGCATGCCAGCAGGCACCCGTGCCGCTGAGCGATATCACCAGCCCTTTTTTCATGTGTGGGTACCGGGAGTCAAACTCAGGACCTCACGCTTGCCAGGCAGGCACTTATGCCGCTGAGCTATCTCACCGGCCCCTCCATATTTTCTTTTCTTTTTTTTAATTTGTTTTTTTTTTGAGACAGGGTCTCGCTATGTAGTCCAGGCTGGCCTCAAACTTCCAGTGATCCTCCTGCCTCAGCCTCCAAGTGCTGGGATTACAGGCGTGTGCTACTACGCCTGGCTTCCTGTATTTTCTTTTCGTTCTACTCCTTTCACTTCTTTTACCTATTAAATATGTAAGGAATACAGATGTTTATATTGACATTATATCAAGAAAATGTTTTGAGTTAAATAAATTGGTTCATGTACTTTTTATGTGTCATTTCTCTGAGGGTTAGAGACATGTGCCTCTAGAATAGATGAGCTGACCTTCTTAGTTATAAGGCAGTTATGCCAGTTTGGTGTTTCTCTGGGTTGTTGGAGTGACCAGGCCAGTGTTGTGCCCCTCCTGTCCCCATGGGTGTCTGATCAGGAAGAGCTCTAACTGAGTGTGTGTTTGTGTGTGTGTGTGTGTGTGTGTGTTCTGCTTGTGCTACTTCCAGGCAGTGATGCTGGACTCTACAGATGTCAACCTCTGGTATAAAATTGGACATGTGGCCCTGAGGCTTGTCCGGCTCCCCCTGGCTCGCCATGCATTTGAGGAAGGGCTGCAGTGCAATCCTGACCACTGGCCCTGCTTGGACAACCTCATCACTGTACTGTACACCCTCAGTGATTATACAAGTGAGTCAGACTTCATGTTTTCTCCATGTGCCTGTGTTCTTTTGGGATGGAGGAAGGAGAATGGCTTGGGTAAGGTGGGAGCCAAAGTTGACACTGACAGGCTTTTGTTTTGTTTTGTTTTGTTTTTGAGACAAGGTCTCACTATGTAGTGCAGGCTGACCTTGAACTCACTTATGTAGCCCAGGCTGGCCTCAAACTCATGGTGATCCTCCTGCCTCAGCCTCCCAAATGCTGGGATTACAGGTGTCAGCCATCACATACAGCTAACACTGATAGGCCCTGAGCCAGACTGTCAGAGAGAATGGAAATGTTTCTACATCTTTGCTTTATTCTGCTTGTCTTTCTTGATGTATCAGATGCTTTGTAGTAATAAGCATGTAACTGAGAACGATTTTCCCCTTTGCCTATCTCATTTTATCTCTGCATTATCCCATCTTTTGTGTCTTAGTCAGTTTGGGCTGTATAACATAATACATAGACTGAATAGCTTAAGCAACAAAACCTATTTCTTACAGTTCTGGAGGCTGGAAAGTCTTAAGATCAAGGTACCAGCAGATTTGGTGTCTGGCCTCAGCCCTCTCCTTGGTTTGCAGAGGGCCACATTCTCTTCACTTTCTCTCTGACACACATAGTGAGAGCGCACTGTAGACCTCATCTAAGTCTGATTACTTTGCAAGGGCCCTACCTCCAAATGTCATCACATTGGGATTAGGGCTTCAGTGTAAAAACTTTACAGAGATACCTTCAGTCCATAGTGTTCTGCCCCTAGTTCATGTCCCCATAGGATGTGAGAAGATTTACGTTCTTCTCATATGAAAAATACACTCATTCTATCCTAGCAGCCCCTAAAGTCTTAGCTCATCTTAGCATCAGATCTAATGTCCAAAGTCTCCTCTAAATATCTAACTCATACATGGGTGAGACTAAAGATATAATTAATCCTGAAGCAGAATTCCTCTCCATCTGCGGATCTGTTGTGCCAGATAAGTTATGTGCTTCCATGGGACAGACATAGGCTAGACATCTCCTTCCAAGTAGGAATAGAAAAGAAGGAAGGGATGATCGGGTCCCGATTAAGCCCAAAACTTATCAAGGCAATTTCTTTTAGATAGTACAGTTCAGGAATAATTCTACTAGGTCTGATGCTCTGCCCTTCAGGCTCGTTGGTGTGACAGTGTCATTCTCACAGCTCAGTGAGGTGGCCCCTCTTTTTTATTTTGGGGGGGGGTCTTTCCTCTGAGACATTGGTCTACGATATCCAGGGCCACCTGGAGAGGTGGCTCACCCTTTAAGGAACTAGCGCTGCCCCCTAGTTCTGTGGTAGGAGTGGCAGCTCTGATGACCTCGGAATCATATTTTGGGTATTTCCTTCCTGTTTTTGAAGGAAAGCACATATTTACAGCCTTTCTTTATTCCCTCCTATTTTTTCTGTTCTCTTGAGTACCAACTGGTAGTGTTTCTGCTGGTATAACCCCATCTTTATTCTTAGCTTCTGCTGATTAAATTTATAGTTCCTGCTCATATTAATCTTGTTATGGAATGGTTGTTCAGCCACACCCTGGTGCTCCTTTCAGGACAAGCTTTCTCAGGTTTTGCAATATACATAGGCTAAGAATTTTCCAAATCTTTAAGTCCTGGTTTCTTTTTGCTTAACAATTCCTTCTTTAGTTCATTTCTGTCTTGTATTTTACTATACAGTCATCCCTTGGTATCCACAAGGGATTGGTTCCAGGGAAAGGATACCAATATCTGCAGGTGCTCCAGCCCTTTATATAAATTGGCCTAATATTTGCATAAAACCTATGTACCCCCTTCTGTATACTTTTTTCTACACAATCCTTTTGTTAATTTTGTTGTTATAATGATTAACACATATTAATCGCACAAATCAGTGCAGATCACTAGGATCTTTCCATACATGCATTTGCCATGCATTGATGAAGTACATCTACCCATCTTCTACCTTTCCCCCGCCCCCAAACTCCCTCCCCCGGCACCCTTCTCAAGTCCTTGGTAATCTCTCTTGTGCCTTAAGTCCCTTCTAATTCCTCTTTTTTTTTTTTTCTGTGGGTACCGGGGGTCGAACTCAGGACCTTGCATGCCAGCAGGCACCGTACTGCTGAGCGATAACACCGGCCCTTTTTTTGTATGTGGGTACTGGGAGTTGAACTCAGGACCTCATGCTTGCCAGGCAGGCGCTTACGCCGCTCAGCCATCTCACTGGCCTCTAATTCCTCTTTTACGTCTTTTTTGTTTTGTCTTTAAATCATCTCTAGATTATTTACAATACCAAATACAATATAAATGATAAACTGTTGTTAGACTGTATTTTTTAGGGAATAAGGGCAAGAAAACTGTACATGTTCAGTATAGACACAGTTTTTTTCCCCCAGATATTTTCAGTCTGTGGTTGGTTGAATCTGGCACTGCAGAACCTGTGCATATAGAGGGCCAACATAAGCAGTCAGGAGAAACCATGCCACATCTTCAACATTTTGCTTAGAAATCTCGCTAGCTAGATATCCAATTTCATAACACTTTGCTTAGGAATCTCCTTAGCTAAATATCTAATTTCATTGCTCACATGTCTACCTTCTGCAAAACACTAAAACAAATACAGTTCAGCCAAGTGCTTTGCCACTTTATAACGAGGATTACTTTTTCTTTATCATCCAATAACATCCTCATTTCCACCTGACCCCCAGCAGTATTGCCTTTAGCATCCATATTTCTACCAATATTCTGTAAATTATTATTTTGAGAAGATGGAAGCTTTCTCTGTATCTATTTTCTTTCTGAGCCTTCATCAGAATCACCTTCATGGCAATGTTGGCTTTTTCTTGCATGTACCTCAAAACTCTTTATCTTCTACTTATTATCTAGTTTTAAAACTGCTTACACATTTGTAGTTATTTGTTACAGTAGCATCCCACTTCTCAGTACCAATTTGTTTTAGATCTAGCAGCTGTAACAAAATATGATAGATTGGGTGGCTTAAACAAACATTTCTCAGTTGTGAAAGCTGGGAAGCTTTTTTTCCTTTCTTTTTAAAAGATATATAGCCACTGGATGGATTACGTTGAGAAGTACAAGGCCTTGCTTACCCTTTATACCTCTAGTTCTTGTTCTCCAGAACCACTTTTAAAATCTTTCTAATTAAGGCAAAGCATACAACAAAGTATACAATGAGGGTCATCAGTTTATATACCTGAAAAACACTCCAAGATGTAAAACATTTGCTACATCCCAGATGCAGACTACTTGGGTCCTTCTACTCATTACAATCCCCATGGCAACCTTACTCTCTCCCTTTTGTTTCCAGAGACCAGCCTTCCCTGTCCTTGAACATCCTCGAGGTGGAGTCAGGAGGCATGTACTTCCTCATCTTGGTGCTCTCTGCTCGTCATTCTGTTGCTGAGAGCACCCATGTAGGGCACATCCGTTGCTAGGTCTTCTTTATTGCTTCATAGTCTATTACGTGCATCTACACAACTTAACCATTCTGTGCATGGACATTTGAGTTTTTTCCAGATCTGGACTCTTAGGCAGAATGCTGCTACAAATGTTCTTGTATAAATCCTTTGGTGGACATACATACTTGTTCTGTGGGTTGCCCCATTTTTAACTACCAGCAGAATATGAAAGTTCTGTGGGGCAACAATTTGACTCAATCAGGTTCTTACTCCAGAGGTGTTTAGTCTTTTCTTGGAATTCCTTCCACAGTTGAGTACCATTGTCAGGGTGAGCCATCCTTCCCCAGCCAACTGGTTTACTTCTATACATTCCTGTCTCGTGGTCGGAATTATGCTTGGTAACCATTGTGGGAAAAATAAGGTTCTCCAGAAAAACAGCCAGTTGGATATATATGCATGTATAGAAAGAGACTTCTTATGAAGAATTGGTTCATCCATTTATGGAGGCTGTCAAGTCAACAGATCTACAGGATAAATTGGTGAGCTGGAGACCTAGGAAAGCAGTAGTACAGTTCCAGTCCAAGTCCAAAGGCCTAAGAGTTAGGAGACTGGTATTGTTCTAGTAAGAATGCAAAAGAGTTCAGTGTCCCAGTTCAAAGGCAGTCAGGCAGGAATAACTTACTCAGGGGAAGGTCAGCCTTTTTGTTCTATTCAGGCCCTCAACTGATTGGTTGAGTACCCTCTGCATTAGGAAGGGCAACCTGCTTTACTCCATCTAGTGATTTAAATTTTAATCTTATCCAAAAAACATCCAAAATAATGTTTGACCAAAATCTGGACACCTTGTGGTCTAGTCAAATTCACACATAAAATTAACTATCACAGAGACTGAACCCATAGCTTTATTTGTGAGTCTCTTGAGAGTCCTGAATAGATTTTACACTAATTTAAACCAAAAAGTAAAAGCAGTGTGTTAACTTGATGCTCAGTGAATTGGGTAAGCAGGGGTACTGTTGGGTTAAGGCCTGCTGGCTCCGCTTGTTCCCTAGAGGTGTCTCAGGCCTTCCTCTATGGGACAGTAAGCATAGTACAACTAACGTGCCTACTGAGAAGCAGCAGCATCTAAAGCTTCAGTGCCTCCCTGGTTTTCTCTCTGGAAGTTGCTGATGGCCACCCTTCACATCCCACTGGGTCCCAGAGGAACCGTGTCTCTGTTTGCCTGAGGCAGGCACTTTTTGCTGTCTACCAGGCAGCTCACTCTGTGGCTCTGGCCTATGCTGGGACTGTGCAGACCTTTTCCTATGCACAGGTTGCACAGCCTTTGCATGCCTTGGGGGTGTGGCCCCTGCTGAATGTTGAGAGCAGGCCTCCCAGCTCCCAAAAAGGTGTGGCAGGAGTGTATCACTTCCTTCTTTCCCAAGGTTTCCATGCCTAGATCTCCTAGATCTCACTTCTTTGCTCCTTGTTTTGCTCCTAATCCCCTGTTCCTCCTTTTTCTGCTTATTTTTGATAGGAGTGACTTGCAGTCTACCTACGTTCAAACTGAGAAGTATAGCAGGGCACGATGATAATCCCAGTGCCTAGGCAGAGTGGAGCTGGTGCTCTCTTGCACTGTGCCACTTCGCAATGTGTTTACTGGTGAGACCTGGCAGCACAGTTTCTGGAGACCACAGTGATACTGTTTGCCAGGGGCTGTTCCCACTTGTGGGTGTTAAAGGCTTTCATAGCTCACATTGTAGTTTCCTGAGTCTGCGGCTTCCAATTTTTATCCATGCATTAGTTTACCTGTTACTGTTTTCACTCCTGGAGGAGCCAGGATTTGCTCAGGCTTTCCAGATCAACAGCTTGAGAAGACTCTATATTACATTAACATGAATGATGCACATGTCTTAAATGGTAGGCAATAATTGTAAGACCAGTTTTTAAAAAGCGAAAAAAGAAGAAAAATTGAAAAATACAGTAAAGAAAAATAAAAGCAAGCAGTTTTATATGTACATGTGGATTCACCTGTTTTGTCCCCTCCCTCTGCCCAGTGCTGTATTGTGGCCTCCTCTTTCTGGTCAGTAACCACCCACTTGACAACCCAGTGTGTGGATTGGCCAAATTTCACTTAACCAGCCCTCCATGGTAGAACAGAGTATTTATCAGATTTTTTTTGAAGGATATTTTTCAGTTAGGCAATAGCTGATAGGTGATAGTTGTGAGCCCTGTAGATTTTTGCTGGAATTCCTATAAGTGGGATTGCTGGTTTGAGTTCCTCTAAAAAAGGTTGTAAATTTTATTCTCTGTGGGCAGTGTTTGGTTCTTTTCATCTTGTAGTGCCCTATCTACTTTGGGTATTACAGTCTCAGAAGTCGTTCCTGATTAAATTGGTTAAAGTGATAGCCCATTATTATCATCATGCATTTCTGATTCTAGAAGGTCTAAACTGTTTCTTTTACTGCCAGCATGTCTGTACTTCATCTGCAAAGCACTGGAGAAGGATTGCCGGTACAGCAAAGGACTGGTTCTCAAGGAGAAGATCTTTGAGGAGCAGCCTTGTCTCCGGAAGGACTCACTCCGAATGTTCCTCAAATGGTAAATTCTGCCTGTCCCCACATGGTTGGTGAATGTCAAAGTGCACCTGATCCTCTCAAGTTCTGACCTCCCAGCAGGTGGAGCCTCTGAACTGCAGGGCTTCATCTGCTGGCTCTGATACCTCCTCATCCAGTGAGCTTACCTCGACCTGCCTTGTTTACCTTTCAAGTATGCCTGGTCTCAGCAATTCTTCCTCAAGCTGAGGTTAAGCACAGTCGTTGCTCTTTTCCCGCTCTTTTCCCTGGCAGCTGTCAGTGTTTGCTAGCTCTTCTCTAGATGCTTGTGACTGGCTGCCATGACCAGGTGCTGCCCACTTTGCTTCCTTTCCCCTTGCCTAGTTTTGTTCCCAGTACTGCCCAAGCTCAGTGTTCCAAACGTGCCTCTGATCTTGGGTTTCTCCTGCCTTGCCTCTTGGACAGAACCCACACCCAACTGCATTGCTCAAGAGGTCCCTTGTAGCCAGGTCCCAGGGTTCTCTGTTCTTACCTCCTACTTCTCCTTCCCAGGCTCCTTTTGTTAGAACTGCCGCTGACCTTGGTGGATTCCAGGCCCGTCCCTGTGTGTGCACCATCCTGTCTCCTCACCTGGCCTCCCGCTGTGTACCAATCTGCTCTGCCATCTTCCCACCCTTTCACCTGCCTTGCCATTGCTGCTCCTTCACTTTCCAACACCCAGGTGTTGCCTCTGCAGCTTTCTGAGCTCTAATTGCCTCCCCAGCCCCTAGCCAAGCCAATTCCCCTTGCCCTCTGGTGTTCCTTGGCTCCTGGAACTCACCTGTTGGGGGTTAGTGGTTGTTCCCCCAGAGTGTGTCTGTGTTTACATCTGTCCTGAGAGAACTAACTTTAGAGGAGGGACAAACACATTAGAGTAAGTTAGTCCCTAAAGGAGTGGCTATGTGGGGTAGCCTTGCTGGGAGGCATGGGGACAGTCTGTGCAGGGGGCAGGTGTTATAGTGTCTCCTCAGGCAGAGTATGGCTGAGGGATCTGAGGCCTCAAAGCCCCTGCCCTTTCTAATTTGGGGGGACACTATTGATTTTGGTGAGCTTGGTTTATCTAATGACTTTTTGTTGGGGTAGGTATATGGGGTAAAACTTTCTATAAATGAGCACAATTTTATTTTCTGTGGCTTTTCAGTGATATTGTTAATGCATATGAAAATCCTTTCTCTGCTCAGTTGTGAATTTGTGGAAGGAGCAATGGGTGTTAGTCATTTCCATTGTATGTGGATACTAAGAATGCTAATTACCACCCATTTGAGGCCAGACTGAAGTGGTTATTTTATATGCAGGAAGAATCAGTATAGATTAAAGGTTATTAACTTAAGTACATCCCTGTCAGTAATTTTAGCCTTGGCTCTAGTTTACGACATTGTAGTTTCTCTCTGTCTTACACATTTTCAGTGACATGTCAATTCACGATGTGTCAGTGAGTGCAGCTGAGACGCAAGCCATTGTAGATGAGGCCCTGGGGCTGCGAAAGAAGAGGCAAGCGCTGCTTGTGCGGGAGAAGGAGCCGGACCTGAAACTGGTGCAGCCCATCCCCTTCTTCACGTAGGTTGCCACACGACTCTGGGGAATGCTGGGTTGGCTGGCGGGCCCTGATGTGGGACACTGCCCTGCACAGGAGGGAGAAACCCCAGGCCTGACTCTGGGTCTGGTGGTGTGAGAGGGGGCTGGGTGCGCTGTGGCCAGAAGGCAGGAGACATGTACTATCTGTTGAGGGACTACTAAGAAGCCCCTTCTTCTCAGGCTTGCCTAATCTGCATCGTTTTTGCTCTTGCCGCTGTTGACCCCAGCTACCTTCCACATTCCTATAAGGTGCCTTTACAGTCTGCCCTATCCAAATGGGAAAAGAAAACTAAAGTTTGCTGAGCACTTGCCAGAAGGATCCCAGGAAGCCTAGAGTTAGTCCTAGGTGTGGATTTCCTTGGCTGTCATATCTGTGCTTTCTCTTAAGACTACATGGGGTGCCTTGTGATGTGGTGGCCCACTGGAGTTGGGGTAATTTAGCTCTGGCATTCAATTTCTGCTTTAAAATTTCTGACGTGAATCTGGTTTTTTGAGACAGGGTCTTGCTAAGTTGTTCAGACTGTCCTTAAACTCACTGTGTAGCTTAGGCTAGAGTGGAACTCATGGCAATCCTCCTGCCTCAGCCTCCCAAGTGCTGGGATTACAGGTGCACACCACCATGCCGGGTATGAATCTTGAATCTTTAAATTTAGTGTGCCTTCCACCTGTTAGAACTTGTATGTAGAAGTTCTTGCGGGTTTCTTTGAGATTTGGATGACATGAAAGGACACAGATGCCACGAAGAGCTTGCTATTGTGGCTTTCCTCATGATAGCTTGCCCTGCGTCCTCCAGGGTATACTTTTATCTTGTTTTTTCTTCTTTTACTTGGCCCAAGTTTGGTCTGCAGAGCCAGTTTCTTCTCACTGTTCACTTTTGCTTTTTCAAATAAACTTTGCTACCATTAAAATAAATAAATAAATACATTTAGTGCACCTTGACATTTAGCCATCTGATCTTTGACAAAGGGGCCAAAAACGTACACTGGAGGAAAGATAGCCTTAAGATACCTTAATAAATGGTACTGGTAAAACTGGCTGTTCGTATGCAGAAGATTGAATCTAGACCTATATCTCTCACCATGTATTAAACTAAAATCAAAATGGGTCAGAGATCTAAATGTTAAAACAGAAACAATCTGCTGGAAGATAAAATAGGTAAAACTCTTGGCGACTTAGGCACAGGCAAGAACTTTCTGAATAGAATCCCAGTTGCACAAGAAATAACATCAGGAATCAACAAATAGAATCATATTAAATTAAAAACCTCCTGTACGACAACGGGAACAACCAGCAGATTGAAGAGACCAGGCGTGGTGGTGCATGCCTGTAATCTCAGCACTTGGGAGGCTGAGGCAGGGGGATCACTTCAAGTTCAAGGCCACCCTGGGCTACGTAGTGATTTCAAGGCCAGCCTGAACTGCATAGTGAGACCTGGTCTCAAAAACCAAAACAAACAAACAGAGTGAAGAGAGAACCTACAGAATGGGAAAAAAATGTGCCAGCTATTCCTCAGACAGAGGACTAATATCTAGAATATATAAAGAACTCAAAAAAATTAGACCACCCAAAATAAAGGACCCAATCAAAAAATGGTCAGCTGAAATGAACAGACACTTCTCACAAGAAGTACAAACGGCCAATAAATACATGAAAAAACGTTCAACATCTGAAATGCAAATTAAGGCAAAATGAGATTCCATCTTACTCCAGAAAGAATGGCTATCATCAGGAAATCAAACAACAAATACTAGTGAGGTGGGGGTGGGGAAAAGAACCCTTCTACATTTTTTTTTGGTACTGGGAATCGAACTCAGAACCTTGCACTTGCCAGGCAGGTACTGTGCCACTGAACTATATCCCTAGCCCTGGGTGACTTTTTTTTTTTTTTTTTTTATGTGGGTGCTGGGAGTCGACCTCAGGACCTTGAGCTTGCCAGCAAGCGCTTGTGCCGCTGAGCAATATCACTGGCCCTTTTTTTCCTTTATATGGGTACCGGGAGTCGAATTCAGGACCTCGTGCTTGCCGGGCAGGCACTTACGCTGCTGAACTATCTCACCGGCCCCTAAATTGTTGATGGTAATGTAAACTAGTACAACCTCTGTGGAAATCAGTAGGGAGATTCTTCAAAACACTAGAACTAGAAATTCCATTCAACCTAGGTATTCCTTTTCTAGGTATCTTCCTGAAAGAGTTAAAGGCATCATATTACAGTGATACATGCATATCCATGTTTATAGTAGCATAATTCATGGTAGTTAAATCTTGAAAGCAACCTGTATATCCATCAACAGATGAACAGATAAAGAAAATATGGTATTTATACATAATGGAATACTACTCTGCCATAGAGAAGGATAGACTTGAGTGATTTGTCGGAAAATGGATGAACCTTAAGACCATAATGTTAAGTGACACAAATCAGACACACAAAGTTAAATACCACATGGTTTCTCTTATATGAGCAACAAGCAAAATAAAAGATAGATATAGTAATAGGAAATAGATCTTTTGCAGATGGGAAGGGGACCAAGAGATAGAAGGAGGGCAGGGGGAAGGGAAGGGGATGAAAAAAGAACTGATATATATTATGTATAAGTACCAATTCCCCATGAAGAATGTGATTTTTTTTTTTTTTTTTTTTTTTTGTGGGTACCGGGGGGTCGACCTCAGGACCTCGCGCACCAGCGGGCGCCCGTGCCGCTGAGCGATATCACCGGCCCCTTTTTCGTATGTGGGATCCGGGAGTCGAACTCGGGCCCTCGCGCTTGCAAGGCATGCGCTTATGCCGCTGAGCCATCTCACCGGCCCGAAGAATGTGATTATTATGTACCACAAACATGTACTAATAAAAAATAAAAATTGAAAAAAATAGTATGCCTTGGTATGAGTATTCTGTTGCCTCCCCCCAGGCACTCACAGAGGCATTGTCACACAGTGGCCTGGAGCTCCTCTCCTGATCAGACACACCTGCAGCAGACCTGGCACTCCTGCTGTTATTAGCTGGGTGGCCTTGGGGACATTACATACTATTCCCTAAAAATGAGGAGAGCAGCATGCCTTTCTTGTAGGGTCATCATGATAATAAAATAGAACACTGGGGACCTCTGCCGGGGTGAGGGCAGGAGGATGCTAGGCCTCTGCTCCTCCTCTAGCTCAGGCTGCGCCATCTTCAGATGTCAAGTTTTGTCAGTTACAACAATGACAAAATGTTGACTACCTCCCCTACCCCCATGGAGGCTGCAGCTCTGGGAACATCTTCTCCACAGGCCAATTGGCCCCTGTGACAGAATGCTGACCAGGTGTGCCGGCTCTTTCTTTGCAGGTGGAAGTGCCTTGGAGAGAGCTTGCTGGCCATGTATAACCACCTCACCACCTGTGAGCCCCCACGGCCCAGCCTTGGCAAGAGGATTGACCTGTCTGAGTACCAGGACCCCAACCATCTGCCAGCGTCTTCCATGGTGGTGACACCTGTCAGTGTGATCCACCCGAGCCCCGTCAGTGCCAACCCTGCCATAGCTGTGGCTGAGCCTGTGCTTCCCTATGCCCCTGTGGCTACAACCAGCTTTCCATTACATAGTCCTGGCCTGCTGGACACAGGTGCTGCTATGGGTGAGCAGCCCTTTTTGGAGCTGGCTTTTGGGGAGACCCCATCTAATGAGCCCAGTAGGACAAGAAATTGTGAGGACCTGGCTTTTCCAGGGAAATGAGTCGTGCTCATCCTTATGGCCTAAGTGAAAGTGGGAGCAGCTAGCCCTGTAGAGGAGCCTGTCAGCCTGCCTGCAGAACCAGTGCCTCAGCACTGAAGCCCTTGCAGGGAGGGTGTGGGTACCCAAAGATGCAGCTCCTTGCTTGTTGACCCCCTGCCAAGCTGGCTGCTCAGTCATGGCATAAAAGTCTGTCCCTCTTGTGATGTGGGTACTGGCAGGTCCCTCTTGTTTCCTGGGTGCATTCTGAGTTCTTTGACCTCAGAAAATGTGAGTCAGTAGAGTCACCACTGGGTGTAGTAGTACGGTTTTGTGCTGTTTTACTTTTTACTGTTGTATTACTTTTTTTTTTTTTTTTGTGGGTTCCGGGGGGGTCGACCTCAGGACCTCGCGTGCCAGCAGGTGCCCGTGCCGCTGAGTGATATTACCGGCCCCTTTTTCATATGTGGGATCCGGGAGTCGAACTCGGGCCCTCACGCTTGCAAGGCAGGTGCTTACGCCGCTGAGCCATCTCACCGGCCCTGTGTTACTTTTATTGTTACACTAGAGTTGTAAAAAAAAAAATTTTTTTTTTTTTTTTTGTGGGTACCGGGGGGTCGACCTCAGGACCTCGCGCGCCAGCAGGTGCCCGTGCCACTGAGCGATATCACCGGCCCCTTTTTTGTATGTGGGTTCCGGGAGTCGAACTCAGGCCCTTGCGCTTGCCGGGCAGGCGCTTAAGCCGCTGAGCCATCTCACCGGCCCTGTGTTACTTTTATTGTTACACTAGAGTTGTAAAAAAAAAAATTTTCTTTTTTTTTTTTTTGTGGGTACCGGGGGGTCGACCTCAGGACCTCGCGCGCCAGCAGGCGCCCGTGCCACTGAGCGATATCACCGGCCCCTTTTTTGTATGTGGGTTCCGGGAGTCGAACTCAGGCCCTTGCGCTTGCCGGGCAGGCGCTTAAGCCGCTGAGCCATCTCACCGGCCCAAAAAAAAACTTTTTTTGACAAGAGCTTTCACACCTTGATATCTGTCACTGCCAAAAAGAGTGTCAGATAAACAAATTTCTGAATCAACACATGCATGGTTATTTCTAACTTTTTAAATCATGCATAACATTTCTCTGTTTTCTAGGTAATAGTTACCTTGCTCTTTTCATATCATTATGTACATAGGTTCAGTGACACTGGTCCACCCATTCCAGGCACATTGACTGAGTTCCAGAGGCTCTTGCAGCCAACAGGAATAGGGTGTTTGGAGACCTGGCATGTGTGCCCTATCAACTCAGAAAGGGCGTGAGAATTAAGAGGTTTAAACTTAATTTTATTTATTCAGGACTCTGTTACTGAAAAAAGATTTTTAAATGTCAAAAAAAGATTCAGTGTTCGTAGTTATAAAAGAAGGGGACTGATGTGTCTGTGTGGTGCATTTTGTCACCCCTGCCACCTTTTAAGATTTTAATTTGTACTCTTTGTTAAGGTGATGTTTCTGGGGGAGATAAGTCCAAGAAAGGGGTAAAGCGGAAGAAGATTTCAGAAGAATGTGGAGAGACAGCAAAGCGAAGGTCTGCCCGTGTTCGAAACACCAAATGCAAAAAAGAAGAGAAAGTGGACTTCCAGGAGCTTCTGGTGAAGTTCTTGCCATCCAGGTACTGTGCACACTTTTTCTGATTTGCAAAAATAAGCCAATCTACAGACTGCCAGCGTATCCCTCCAATAGCATTTCTCATTCCACTCTCCTCTGGGCATCTCCTTTGTTTTTACCTAACGCCTGTGCAAGTATCCAAAGCACAGATCTCACTGAATTGGAATCTTGTATTTTTCTTCCTCTCTCTGCTTCTGAACTTCCTGAAGGCTGGAGCTATTTTTTTGGGCCTGTGGAGCTAGAGGCAGCACACTTTCATTAGCTTTCCATTACTGTGACAAAATACTTGAGAAGATCAGCTTAAAAAGAGAATTTGCCAGGCATGAAGGTGCGCACATGTAATCCCAGTTACTTGGGAGGCTGAGGCAGGAGGATTGCAAGTTTGGGCTCACCTGGGCAATTTAGTGAGATTGCCTCAAAAAAAAAAAAAGACTTATTTTGGTTTCCATTTTCAGATGTTTCAGTCCATGTTTTCTTGGCCCTGTTATCTTTGGGCTGTGACAAGGCAGCACATCATGGTGGAAGTGTGTGCCAGAAACTTCTCACTTCATGGTAGCCGGTGGTCTTCAGTTCTCGTCTTGTCCTGTAACAGTTTATTTCAGTGGTGACTCTATCAAAGTTTGAAGGAGGAGCCAGAAGCATTAGGAGAATTATAAATCTGTTTTACAGCAGGATTCCTAATTTTTTACCTTGTTGTGGGGAAGGTTAAATGCATAGGAAAAAGGTTATTCTCAGTATGCAGTTGATACAGGATCAAGGTGAGGATACTGTGCTGTGATGAATTCTACTGAGGCATGGTACCAGAAGGTTCCCTCTTGGGAGAGCTACAGGATCATATTTTGGTTGAGTGACCCCATCTTTCCCTTAGCCATGCTGTCGTATCCTAAAGTGTTGTTTCCTTAGCGCCCCCCTTTTTTTGTGGGTACCGGGGGTTGAATTCAGGACCTCGCGTGCCACCAGGTGCCCATGCCGCTGAGCAATATCACTGGCCCTTTTTTCATATGTGGGTACCGGGAGTCAAACTCAGGACCTTGCGCTTGCCAGGCAGGTGCTTATGCCGCTGAGCTATCTCACCAGCCCCCTCTTAGCCCCCTTTATATGAAATAGTTTCTACTTTATTTCATTTGGTTTCTTGTGGAATTTTAGTGTTTGCTTCTTCAAATGCACAGGCAAGAACAATGCGATAACTTGCCTAATGGAATCTTTAGGAAGACTATATGCAAAAAAATGAAGGAATTTACAAGCGTCTGAGTGTTTGTGCTGCTGGGATGAGGAAAATCCACAAGGGTGGTCGAACTTGGGAGGAGTTCGAAACAATGG
Source organism: Erethizon dorsatum (assembly GCA_028451465.1). NCBI lineage: Eukaryota > Metazoa > Chordata > Mammalia > Rodentia > Erethizontidae > Erethizon > Erethizon dorsatum. The sequence continues at coordinate 108,184,359 of CM051830.1, read as the reverse complement.
TACCTGCTGGGAGAGGCCTTCCGTGTCCAGTGGCTGGACCAGGCCTGATGTTTTGTGAGGAACCATGGAGGGACTAAGCTCAGAGAGTCCTGATGAGTCCCTCACACTGTTATCCTCCACCCACTTTCTCCATGTTTGCCGGGCTCCTCCAAGATCCTAGAACATGTGTGGTACTCTTCTGGCATCTGCTTTTTAAATTTTTCTTTTTTTGCTTCTTTGCATGGCCGGCCATTCTCCTCTGATGCCAGCCTGAGCAACACTCCTCTGATTCTACTCTCTAAGGCAGGGCCCTTGTGACTCTGTTTCAAGCACTCTGTTGCAGTTGGTCCTTAGTTGGGTTGTGTTTGTGTACCTGCTTATTGTCTGTCTCTCCCATTAGAAGGTAAGCTTCCTGCAAGCATGATCTCCTGCACTTAGGGCATGAGATGGGAATGAGTGATTGTATAGACCAGATGCCAGCTCTTGAAGCCCTGGAGAGAGGCAGGTCCTCCCAGAGGCCTGGACTAGATCCTTCCAGCCATCTATTTTCATCTCCTTCATCCTGGCTTAGACTTAGTTTCTCTACTGGAGAAGATTCAGATGGCTTGTGGCAGTAAAGGTGATGTGGCCAGGCATGGTGGTGCATATCTGTAACCCAGTTGCTTGGGAGGCTAAGGCAGGAGGATTACAAGTTTGAGACCACCCTGGGCAACTTAGCAAGACTCTGTCTCAAAAAATAAAAAGGACTGGGGATGTAGCTCAGTGGTAGAGGGGTTGCCTAACATGTGCAAGCCCTTGGATTCAATCCCTAGTACCACACACACACAAAAGAATAGGCAGTATGGCTTTGGTGACTTTGGTATATTCCATGCAGGTTGAGAAAGCTGGACCCAGAGGAGGAAGATGATCCCTTTAATAACTATGAAGTCCAGTCAGAAGCCAAATTGGAAAGCTTCTTGAGCATGGGGCCTCATCAACTGTCATTTGACTCAGCCACATTCATGGAATCTGGTAGGAATCAGTGATGTGATCAGTCACTGTTGGGAATAATTCTTCCCATTATCATATAACCTGCCTGGGTTTTGTTTAGGAACAGAGCTTCTGTTGTATTTTTTAAGTGTTGGTCAAGAAGCTGCCTGGATTTGCCTTGGGCCTGAGACCTGTATTCAGCTGGGTCTGCTGAGATGGACAGGCTCATACTTGCTGTGTAACCTGAAGGCTGTGTGTTTAAGGCTGAATTCAGAGGCTTGGCTTTGCAAGTTGAATGTATATGACCACAGCTATTTGTTTTTTTGTTGTTGTTGTTTTTTGGTTTTTTTTTAAAGACAACAAGTAATCATTCTTATGTATTAACAAACTCAAGGATTAGAGAATGTACAAATACCTTTTGGAGAAAAATATTAATCAGTATAAGATTAAGCCATGTAAAAGCTAGGTAAAAATAGAAGACTAAGGAATGGAATAGTCACAGTGAAATTGCATTTTCATACTGGGGAGACAATACGATGTTTACAAATGTGCATCCGGTTTATTTCGCTTGTGAGTATTTTCTCGAGTTGCATCCATTTACCTATAAAAGTTTCCAGTTTATCTTGCTTTATGGCTGAGTAGTACTCCATTGTATAGAAATACCACATCTTTTTTATCCATTCCTCGGTTAATGGGCATTTGGGTTGTTTCCATGATCTAGCTATTACAAATTGTGTTGCTATAAACATGGGTGCACATATATCGCTACCACAGCTATTTGATGTGCCTTGTGCTTTGTGTTTTGTGTGCATGATCTCATTCAATGCACATGGCAGCACGTAGAGAGAGCCATTTTGATATCCACTGTACACATGGCAGACTCAAGAGGCTTGCTCACTGCTGGTGAGGGATAGAGCCGGGTACTGAGTCCTGGCAGTATGACCTTAGCACTTCAGTGCTTATCTGGGTTCAGTGGTGGAAGAAGGACACAGAGTCTCCTCTTCCAAAGAGAACAGGTAACCAGGAATGGCAGGTCGCCTTCATCCAAGTCAGGTTGTTCTTCCTCCCTGGGCAGAGAAGCAGGATGTGCACAGATTCCTGCTGGAAAACCTGACCAACGGGGGCATCCTGGAGCTGATGATGCGCTACCTGAAGGGCATGGGCAACAAGTTCCTGCTGAGGTGGCCACCAGGCCTGGCAGAGGTCGTACTCAGCGTCTACCACAGCTGGAGGAGGCACAGCACCAGCCTGCCCAACCCATTGCTGAGGGACTGCAGCAACAAGCACATCAAGGTTGGGAGCCTCTCATGAGCCAGCGTCAGTGTGGGCCCAGGGGATAGTGACGGGGATCTTTCATGGTTGTAGGGCTGATGTGTTTAGCCCCCTTGCTTCATCTACTTGTGGGTCTGGAATATAGACCAGTGTGGGGTTTGAAGCAGGAGGTCATAGGCCTTGGTTTGTGCCCAGAAAAACCCTTGGTGGCTGAGTGGAGAATATAATGGAGGGTGATAGTGGGTGCAGGGGGCCCACAGAAGGCTGATGCAAGGTGAGTGATAGTGGTGTTTGATGCTGGCGGTGGTGATGGAGTAGGGGTGAACTGGATGTAGATGTGAGAGATGCGAGTCATGGGGTAGACTTCTAGTGTCATTCATTGAGATGGGTGAGAGCTTGCTGGGAGAGGCTTGGGGAAAGGGGGGCATTTAGCTGAGTTTAAGGTGCCAGGATGTTACTCATTTTTTTTAACAGGTGGGGATACAGAAGTACAGAGGTTAATTAGGGTGTTTAGGGGAGAAGTGGGGCTTCCGGCACTCTGCATCCCAGGCTCCTTTTGAGGTGTCTCCCAGAGCTCAAGGAAACACAGGATGCTTAGGTCCTTTCTCCTATAGGAGGTGGAACACCGGATGTTGAGGGGGGAGCATGGGGAGCTATCATGGCCCACCCAGGTAGTCTTTATGGCTGTGGGTCGTGTTGGAGTTGTGCTTCCCGGTAGTTCTTTCCACTCAGCCTTGCTCCCACTGGGGACAGAGTGGAGTAGCAGGAGCCAAGGCTTTGGTTGCCAGGCAAACCAGGTGGTCATTTCCCAGTTTTGCCTGATAGCAGTTGCCTCCTTATCACGGAGCCTCAGCTTCCTTGAGGACCCTGTGTATTATGTAGTCCCATGCTGGGGAGCACTGGAGTGTGGATGTAACACCTGGCCTGGCTCATGGCAAGTGACAGGGCTGCCTCTTCCGTAGGACCGTTTTTTAGGATTCTGAAGACAGGTCTCCTGCCCTTCCCAAGTCTTATCCTGCTGTAGATCCATGTGCCTTTTTTTATGTCCTGGCAAGTATCTACTGTTTATTACTTAAGAAATGGACAGTAGATAGAAGGAAGAATTATGTTTTATTAAAAAGTAAATTTTAGTGTACTCTTCCTCCCCTGGTGCTTTGGCAAATCTCTGTGACTTTGTTCCTGACTTTCCCATGCCTGTCCTATAGGACATGATGCTGATGTCGCTGTCCTGCATGGAGCTCCAGCTGGACCAGTGGCTGCTAACCAAAGGCAGAAGCTCTGCAGGTAGGTGGCTATGTGTTCTGTGGTGAAGTAATGTTCTGAATCCTTTCAGGCTGGAGGAAGCTAAATCAGGGGCGCTGAGTCATGGACTTTGGACTTAATGTCTGCAGCAGGCATATTTCCTGAGTTGGTTTTTTAGGGTCCCAGACAAGTTCCAGGGTCCCAGCGAAATCTCCTGGATACTCAAGAAGTGGTTAACAGTAGCTGATTCCCCAGAGGGAGTCACTTGCCTGCTTTTGCTGTTACTCAGGATTAAAGGAAGCTGGATCTCAGTTTTGGAGTGACTACTCAGTGCTTTATGCATCCTCAGTAATTTTTCCAGATGATTTAGATTATTCTGACTTTTCAACTACCCCCTGGCAGAATGCAGATGTGCTCAAAGTTCAGTGTGTAAAATTGCCACCCCATCCCGATTCTCTGCTTCTCTGCCTGATTGGTCTGATCTCTGTTGCTTGCTGTTAAAGGGGCTGTAAGGCTCCAAGGAGCTCAGGGTATCCATGGAGATTGAAGGTCAATGTGGTGAAGGCTGAGAGTAACCTCTAGGGAGCAGAAGGGCATTTTGATGCTGCACATGAAGGTGACTTGTTGGTCTGATAATTTTCAGTGTCCCCTCGGAACTGCCCCACTGGTGTGAATGGCAGGTTTGGTCCTGACTTCCCAGGAACCCACTGCCTGGGTGATCTCCTGCAGCTGTCATTTGCCTCATCCCAGCGAGACCTGTTTGAGGATGGCTGGCTGGAATTTGTGGTCCGTGTTTACTGGCTGAAGGCTCGTTTCTTGGCATTGCAGGTTGGTTTCATTGTCAGCAGCTTGGGGAGCATGCTCCGGTACCTGACAGGGAGTATAGCAAATTGGTCATACTGAGGACATGTGCGTGAGTGCATGTGTGCATGTATAGAGCCTACCTAGGCCCTAGGCTTGGCATGAGGAAGTGGGATGTGGTATTAAATTGTCAGCATGTCAGAAATCTAACTCTGGCTGCTAGACTGTAAAGCACCTTACCTCAACCAAAGAGCTCTGGATACCCTGACTGACTTCCACTCAAGGTTGTCTTGCTTAACCCTTTATTTATGTTTCCTGAGAGAGCTCAAGCAAGTAGATGAACAGAAGCAGAGCTTTCTAGGAGGGAACTGTCCATATATTTTGTGAGAGTTCTAGGAAAACTTCTGGAAAGACCAGGGTATGTTGGCTGTTAGCCCACACCTAGCACTGTATGGTACCTGGTACTGTGGTAGCATGAACCACTGCTGATGGCCAGGGTCTCAGCAGCAGCATTTCTGTCTGATGGAAATAACACTGTTTAAGGAATATCAGTGCTAGAATTAGGACAGTCTTAGGATCTACTTCTGGCTCTACCAGATACCTGACCTTATTCTGGAATCTTTACTTATTTATTTGGCCCTAATACATGATTTAATGGCTGTGCAGGCCTCCATCCCTCATTTCTGATGCCCACGGGTCCATTGTTCTGGGGTCAGGGTTTTCTGCCCAAAGGCATGGATGTGCGGGAGCTCTTCTGCTAGACGCTCGTTTGCCAGCCGATGTCTCTGAAGCAGTGGCTTCCCCTCGAATTTAGTGGACCACCACGAGGACTTGGAAGCTTGTCACACAGTGGTTCAGAGTCGTGTCCTTTACCTCCATGTGGTCCGCCTCCAGGTCCTGCTGCAGCTTATCCGGCAGGGAACTGGCGCTGAGTTCCATGGTGGCAACCCAACGTGCAGCAGCCCGGCAGGACAGAACCCACCTCAGGACTGGCACGCTACTTTCCGTCCTTTCAGGAATCTTTAGTGTTCTCATCTTAACATAGGGTTAATAGTGCTTCTCCTCACAGAGTTTTGGTGTGGATCATTCATTCATCCATTCATTCAGTTATTCAACAAATATTTGTTGAGCTCCAGTTATGGGCCATGCCCTTTTTTGGGGGGATACAGAAGTAATTGAAGGGCTGGTGAGATAGCTCAGTGGCATAAGTGCCTGCCTGGCAAGTGCAAGGTCCTGAGTTCGACTCCTGGAACCCACATACGAAAAAAGGGCCAGTGATATTGCTCAGCGACATGGGAGCCTGCTGGCGCGCAAGGTCCTGAGGTCGACCCCTGGTACCCACACACACACACACAAAAAGTAATTGAATTAAAACTCTGCCCTCTGGGCACTCAAATTTAGTGAGATCAGAAACATAAAGGACCTTGGCACAGTATAGTATCCTGCCTTTTGCCCCTTAGTCAGCTTCTTTTTTCATTTCTCTTTCTCCTTCTCTTTCTTTCTTTCTCTCTCTCTCTCTCTCTCTTTCTTTCCTCTTCTTTTGTTTGCACTGTCTCTCTTTTTTTTTTTTTTTTGTGGGTACCGGGGGTCGACCTCAGGACCTTGCGTGCCAGCAGGCGCCCGTGCCGCTGAGCGATATCACCGGCCCTTTTTTCGTATGTGGGTTCCGGGAGTTGAACTTGGGCCCTCGCGCTTGCCAGGCAGGTGCTTACGCTGCTGAGCCATCTCACCGGCCCTGCACTGTCTCTTTTAATTCTTTTTTTAAAAATTTGCTGGGCAGGGCCGGTGAGATGGCTCAGCGGCTTAAGCGCCTGCCCGGCAAGCGCGAGGGCCCGAGTTCGACTCCCGGATCCCACATACGAAAAAGGGGCCGGTGATATCGCTCAGTGGCACGGGCGCCTGCTGGTGCGCGAGGTCCTGAGGTCGACCCCCGGTACCCACAAAAAAAAAAAAAAAAATTTGCTGGGCATGGTGGCGCATGCCTGTAATCTCAGCACTTGGGAGGCTGAGGCAGGAGGATTGCCACGAGTTCAAGGCCAGTCTGAACCACAGGGAGAAACCCTATCTCAAAAAGACAAAAAAAAAAAAAAAAAAAAAAAATTATTAGTGCATGTTTGGAGTACGTGCATTTTACAGTCATCTTGGGGAGTACATATATGTACGTAATACAGCTTGTTTCTTTTTTTAATTCCTTTCCCTCCCTGCTCCCTCCCTCCTCCTCTAGTTCCCCTTTCCCCCTTGTCATTCTTGTTGATATTATTAATCTTAATTCATCTCTATGGCATATAATATTGACTTTGTATTTCTTCTGATTAGGGAGACATGGAGCAGGCCCTGGAGAACTACGACATCTGCACAGAAATGCTCCAGAGCTCTACTGCAATCCAGGCAGAAACAGGGGCCGAGCAAAGGGATATTATCATCCGACTGCCCAACCTCCACAATGACTCAGTTGTTTCCCTGGAGGAGGTGAGTGGGAGTTTTTAATGGTATTTTCTTTTTTTTTTTTTTTTTTTGGTGGGTACCGGGGGGTCGACCTCAGGACCTCGCGCGCCAACAGGCACCCGTGCCGCTGAGCGATATCACCAGTCCCTTTTTGGTATGTGGGATCCGGGAGTCGAACTCGGGCCCTCACGCTTGCAAGGCAGGCGCTTACGCCGCTGAGCCATCTCACCGGCCCTAATGGTATTTTCTTGGTCAAAGATTTATTCTGAATTGGCCCAGTTAGACCTGGCACTGAGGAGTGAGAGCTACCCATGTGCTGAGCAGGCTTCTGCAGGGAAGGCAGGAGAGGTTTAGGAAAGGCAGCTGTGGCACATTAGTCCCCCATACTTCCCTGATGGCATTCTCCCCTGATGGAAAGCTTGTCCAAGTGGCAGGCCTGGAACCTTCCAGTAGGATGGCTCCTGCTCATCTCTTTTGGTTTTATGTAGTAGTAGCCCTAGGAGAACTGGAGGGAAGTGTTAGCTGATGCAGACCAGTACGATCTGGCCACAGGGCTGGAACAGCAGTGCATAGCACATATGCCAGGCTTCATCCTGTTGGCACTGTACTCACTGTGCAGCCTCAGCCCTGCCATAGAGCCACTTCTGTGATGTGTCTACATTGGCTGACAGTAGCCTTCAGTCTCTTTCAGGTTTGTTTCAGGGCAAGTCCAGGTGCAGGGCCCTGCTGTCTCTGTGTGCACTGTGTCAGGTGCTATGTGAAGAAAGGGTTCTGTGGGTCAGTAATGTGTGCCAGCCTCTGGCCCCAGTCTCTCGGTCTCTGGCTGATACTCTGTGGTTCTGTAAGTCTGGTTTGCTGAACTGTGAATGCCAGGCTATCCCTCTATTTTGGCAGAAACTATTCTGGAACCCCTCTGCTTCTGCAGTGGTTTTTAGGTTCGAGTGTTTGTTTTTTAAAGAATTAAATGCCTTGACCTTAATATAAACACTAAACAGCATATACATTTTGGTGAACACTGATATATTAAGGAGGAGTCTTAATATTTTTGGGCTGGTGGGTGGGAGGAATCTAATTCTGTCTTCTTCATCTGTGTGGAATAAATGCAAACATTAGCCAGGTTAGGAGGATATGAGGGGTTTGGTCTCAGGCAGCATTTCTGGACCTTTTGCAGATTGATAAGAACCTGAAGGCACTGGAACGCTGCCAGTCCTTGGAGGAGATTCAGCGGCTGTATGAGGCAGGTGACTACAAAGCTGTTGTGCATCTGCTCCGCCCCACTTTGTGTACCAGTGGGTTTGACCAGGCCAAACACCTGGAGTTTATGACTTCCATTCCTGAGAGGCCAGCCCAGCTGCTTCTGCTGCAGGTATGTGCTCCCTCGTCTGTGTCTCTTACCCCGGCTCGTACCTTCTTAGCTTATGTATGTGTTTGTTCTGTAGAGGCTGTGAGAGTAGCCCTTGAGAACACGTACTTAGACAAGTGGGCATCTAAACCAACAACCCAGCCTCTAGAAAGATTCTAGACAGATGAGCTGGTCAAGACTGGGGGAATGTTAGATCCTGGGAGTGCAGGTTCTAGGGTGTCGTGTGGCTCAAGATGAGCCCCGCACTTGACTCTGCACTTCTGCATGGCAGGGAAGGAAAGAAGAACATTAAGATGTTATCCATTCATCTACTTATTTGTTCATTCATCTTTGTTTTTATTGATTTTTAACAACTAAGTAAATAGATGAAAAGTGGATGAAATATGTGAGCAATGTGGAGAATCAAGGTAAAATAAAATGGTGTAGTGGTACACACCTGTAATCCCAGCACTCTGAGAGGCTGGGCAGGATGATTGCAAATTCAAGCCCAGTCTGGGCAACTTAGCGATTTAAGTTGTAAGACCCTGTCTCAAAAGAGAAAATAACCCCCCACCAAAAAAAATGAGACAGGGTTATAGCTCAGTATGAAGGCCTAGGGTTCAATCCCCTGTAACACACACATACACACACACACACACACACACACACAAAGACACACGTACAACAACATAGTTGAAGATAAAGAACACCATCCAAACCCCAGCTCTGGCTGAGGGGGGTCAGACAGGAGATCAGGGGTGAATTGTATTTGACCTCAGTTACTGTGTCAGCCTGTGGACTGGGTCGTGTACGGAAGGACTGCTGAGTGTACCTGGGTGGGGCTATGTGTGTGGTTAGGGAGACGGAAGAGGGGGCCAGTCCTTGCTGTCTCTGTGGGGTGGCCCCAGTGCTCAGACATTGTCTTGCCCTGTAGTTGTCATCAATTACTGGATACAGCAGGAAGCTCCATTAATGGGGAAGGAGGTGCTGCTGTTTGGATGGGCACCGAACAGCAATAAGGGCCTGGGCCACATATTGTGGAAGCTCCCAATTCTTGTGAATGAGTTATTCTCTGTTATTGTTTAGTATTTCTATTTGGGTGTTGTCTTAGTTACTTTTCTCTCGTTGCTGAGACAAAATACCCAACACCCAAAGTTAAAGAGGGAAATGTTGGGCTGGTGAGATAGCTCAGCGTCATAAGCGCCTGCCCGGCAAGCGCAAGGGCCTGAGTTCGACTCCTGGAACCCACATACGAAAAAAGGGCCAGTGATATTGCTCAGCGGCACAGGTGCCTGCTGGCACGCAAGGTCCTGAGGTCGACCCCCGGTACCCACAAAAAAAAAAAAAAAAAAGAGGAAAATGTTTATTTAGCTCACAGTTTGTGGAGGTTTCAGTCCATAATCAGCTGGCTCTAAGGCAGGGTGGCATGCTTGAGGGGCAACTGTTCATGGTGGCGGAAGACAGCAAAAGCAACAAGAGCAAAATGGGGAGGAGCAAGCCTCTTTCCCTCCCTTATACTGTATGCAGGCTACCCACCCTGGGGTGGGTGTAGCACTCACACCTCCAATCCCAGCACTAAACCGTGAACCAATCACAAACTCTAGATTCAGCCATCTCCAAAAAACCCTCCCCCCATGACTGCATGAGGCTTTGGGGGGACGTCCAGACACAAACCATGACAGGTATTTTCTTATCCATCAGAGTGCTTTTTATATGTTACAGATATTAATTTTTTTTTGTGAGTGTGGGTACCAGGTGTCTACCTCAGGACCTTGCGTGCCAGCAAGTGCTTGCGCTGCTGAGCAATATCACCGGCCCTTTTTTCCTTCGTATGTGGGTACTGGGAGTCGAACTCAGGACCTCGCGCTTGCCAGGCAGGCACTTATGCCGCTGAGCTATCTCACCAGCCCACAGATACTAATCTTTTTCTCATCAGATCTTGCAAATATTTTTTGCTAGTGTGGTGTCTGCTCTTAAATTGTGGCTTTTGTTTATCTTTTAATTTGTTTGTTTTTATGAGCAAAAACATAAGCTCTTTCTTTTTTCTCCCAGTACTGGGGATCAAATCCAGAGCTTGTGCATGCTAAGCACACACTCTACCACTGATCTGCATCCTCAGCTCTGAAATTTTATGTTGGGAAATCTTTTAATGTTTCCATGTGTTTATGGTTTTGTTCATTGTTGTTTTGCTTATTATGCTCAGAGAGCCTAAAAAAATACTCCTGTACTTATTTTACATACATGTCTTGAGCTCCCCCAGGGTGATTGGCACTGGAAGAAAGGAAGGCCACTCTGATGGAACCCATGTTCTATAGGGGAGGCAGGCAGGAGACACAAAAGCAGAGATAAAAAGCACATTTGACCTTGTTTTCTTCTAGTGGCATTTATGTTTTGCATTTATCTTGTTTCCTCTTGTGTCTCTGGATTGGGGGGGCATCAGATTTGGAATCCTCCCCTCTAGGTGTGTGAAAGCTGTCTCCCAATATAGACGAGTCATCTTGTATATCCCTCAGTATAATTGTATAATTTTCTTCCTGTTGAGTTGATTCTTAGGTCTTAATATTTTCTGGATGCTATTTTGAGAAGGATCTTTTTTTTTTGGTCTGTATTTTCTAACTGTATGTTGCCTGTTTATAGGAACCCTGTTGGTTTTTGCCTGTTTATTTTGAATCCAGCTGCTTCACTGAATTCCCATTATTTATGATCGTTTTCTTTTTGTTTGGGTAGATGATTGTGCTGCCCACAGTCAGTGGTAATTTGGTCTCCACTTTAGTTGGCAGCTGTTCTTCTGGGTTTTAGGTCTTTCTGGCCGAGAGCTCTGGGGATTGTGTTATATTAGAGCACTGCTGGCAGATCCTTGTCTTGTGTCTGATTTTCACAGCAATACTTTTGCCGCTGAAGGCCAGTAGTCTTTATCTGCTTTTATGTGTTTAGCGCTTTGACCAGGAGGGATCAGCTCAGATTTGGACCCCACAGCTACACTCTATAGGCAGCTCCCGCCTCAGTGGCCTCTTGCTCAAGGATGCTGGCTTCTTCTAAAGAAACAGGCTCCATTTTCCTGGTAATTAGGGCTGATAAATTGGAGGAGGTTTTTATCTGTTTTCAGATGTTGCAGCACATTCTAAAGGCAGGATATTTCTGCTTTCACACCTGTTAGTGTCATCTCAGAGAATGGCAGCTGCACATGTCAAGCCAGGCAGGAGCTACTGCTGGGCCTGGGCTCTAGGGAGGTCAGAGCCCAGTGGGGCACCAGGCAGCAGGTGCTTCCTGCTGGTCCAACAAGCAGCCCACCAGATCTGTGAATTCACAGACAGGCTGTGTTTCCCCATGCACAGTTGGTTATGAAGATCCCAGGTGTTTAAATGGAATGTACTCTTGTATTCTAGTCACTTCCCCTCCCCCATTGCAAAAATGATGGCTTCCAAAGAGGAGATTCTAAAATAGAAGTAACCACTCTGTGTAGTATTCTGAGAGCTCTTCCATGTGTCCAGCCCAGTGCTGAGTGTGATGTGCGTATCAGCTCATTGGATAGTTATGTTACTTCTGAGGGGATGATGTGTAGCTGAAGCTGAGAAGGACCCAGCACTTTGGCCTCACCTTGGCATAGGGGAGGAGATGGCTCATAGATGATGACTTTAGTGCTGCCTGGCCAATTGCCCTTGCTGTGGCCTTGCTTCAGACCTTCCTCTGCTGAGACAGTTTCTCCCTGGTATCTTGCCCCTGCCCTGCTCCACAGCCCCCTTGACAGCCCTGGCACTGGGGGGATGTGGTAACTCGGGGGACAGCTGACAGGTGTTAGAGTTCCACGGTCTCACCTTGGCCACTTGCCAGCTCTGTGGCCTCTTTCCCAGGGCCCAAGCTTATAAATGGGGAAGATGAGGTACAGAGGTGAAGTGCCTTTCTAAGAGCCCCCTAGGAGATGACATGCCTTGCTGCCTTTGCACATAGGTGACCATCTGCTTTCCAGGATGCTGCAAGACTATATGGGGTCTGTGCTGCACTGGGGGAGCCTTTTCTCCCTTTTATTTATTTATTTTTTTTTCCCTATTTGCTGTCTCTTTACTCCAGCTGTCCCCATCTCAGATCTGACACTTGTGTGTGCTAAGCTCACAGTGTACCTTTCTGCTTGCTTCTTCTTTTGCTCAGGACTCCTTGCTCCGGTTGAAGGACCACCAGCAGTGTTTTGAATGCTCTGAGATATCTCTGAATGAGGCTGTTCAGCAGATGGTGAACTCAAGTGAGGCTGCAGCCAAGGAAGAGTGGGTGGCCACAGTGACCCAGCTGCTGCTGGGTATTGAGCAGGCACTCTCTGCAGACAGCAGTGGCAGCATCTTGAAGGAATTGTCCTCTACCACTGGCCTTGTCCGGCTCACCAACAACCTCATCCAGGTAACCCCTGGCTCCTCACCCTGCCCTGCTCGAGCAGGAGTGTGGCTGTGATTCTTCCTTCTTTAGTAGTTCCTGGCTTTTGCTGTGAGTTAGGCATCCCAAAGGGGGCACATCGGCTTCTCTAGCTGGAACTTTTGGGACCTGAGGAAGTGGATCTGCGCAGGCTTCAGACCTTCCTGGAGCTGGTTGGACCTGGGGGTTAAAGATGGTGTCACATATGATATGACAGAGTTATCCCAGACCGCTCCTCCCAGAGGGGAGGAAACAGGCTCAGAGGGGAGCCGCAGCTAGAGTGAGGGCTCAGCCCAGGCCTACTGACTCTGCCAGGGCTTTCCTTCACCCATGCCACCCTGGTACTTCTAGCTGAAAGGTAGTCACAGCACCCTGCATCATCCAGGTAGGCTTTAGGCAGAGAACCGTCCCCTGAGCCACTCTCAGCTCTCTCTCCAGCTTCCACTCAGGCCATCAGCAGGTCCTGCCAAACCCACTTTCTTTGCATCTTTAACTTTTGATTCTCCCTCTGTCTTCCTTGTTCTGCCGTAGTTCAGGCCACTGCTGTCTTCTTGCATGAACTATGAGAGCACACACCTTGTATTCCTTCCTGCCCAGCCGCCAACCTGCCACAGGGGCACTTTTCCAAAATTGAAAGATGAAAAGATGAATGTATTCCTTTCTTGCTTAAAACCGTTCACATTCCCTCTGAGTGGTGTGTGCCCAAGGTACACTGATCCTTCTGCCTGCCTCTCCACTCCATTTCCACTTCCTTGACTGCAGCCATTCTGGGCCATTGTCAGGGATCCCTGCCTACAGGCTTGTCCTCTTTCCTTACACCTTGTCCCATTTCGGTGTTGGGTAAAGCACAGCTACTCACCTGGAAACCACTTCTTATGGGTTCAGTTTTGTGTGCCCCATTCCTCCTCTGTGACTCCCCTGTTCCTGTATTTGTTCTCATTATAGCAGCTGAGAGACCCTTAGCTCACTTGTAGTTTGCCCAGTTGCTCTCTTCTTCCAGGCTGTTCTGCATTACACAGTTAGTAACTATATGTGGCATGAGGGAAGATAATGTGTGACTCTGTCATTGCGCACTGTGAGGCTCTGTCTGATAATAAACTGGGGTGCTGCTAGGTCAGTGTTCCCACATCAGAGCAATGGGGGGTAGGCAGGTAGCATGCCCCAGCTGTCCTGGAGGACACCGCCATAGGGGCTCATTTCGGGAGGGCAAGGGGCAGAGCTTGCCCCATTGTGACAGCCCCATATCCCTTGCCAGGTCATCGACTGCAGCATGGCTGTGCAGGAGGAGCCAAAGGAGCCCCATGTCTCCTCAGTGCTGCCCTGGATCATCCTGCACAGGATCATCTGGCAGGAGGAGGACACCTTCCAATCCCTGTGCCACCAGCAGCAGCTCCAGAATCCGGTGGAGGAAGGTGCGCTGGTAGCAGGTTTGATGGGGGTGGGCCTGATCTACATGTTCTTGCCTCTGGCCTTAAGCCCAAGGCTTGAGACTCTACTCAGGTACTGTAAGTGGGCCTGGGGCTCACAGGATTTCACATGACACTTGGCAGAAGCAGAAGCTTTCCTGTTTCTTTTCTCAGTATGCTCACTGTGCAGTGGGCACAGGAGGTGTGGGCATGTGACATGTACGTCTAGTGCTGGTAGCAGCCTGGAGGGAATGATAGCAAGGTAAGGGTGTCAAGGAGTGCTTTAAAGTGCCTCGTATGCTGACTCCTCCAATCCCCATGGCAGCCTGAGACATGGGAAGCCAAGGGCAGTGTGAAGCAAGCACAGGTTTCACATCCCAACTGTCACTTCTCAGTTCGCATAATCTGTGTCTTTTTTCCATGTCCGTACTGCAAATAAAAGGCACCTTCCTCGGTGGTTGTTCCAAGGACAAAATGAAATAACCAAGTCATGAAGCACCATGGCAAATCAGTGCCTGGCATGTGGTGGGTGCTAAGTGATGAGCAGACATTAGGAACTGAGAAGCCAGGGAGGGTGAGCCTGGGGCCCTTAATGGAGATGGTACTTGGTCGTGGCAGTGGTAGAAAATGTGCTGAATTGACGAAACTATGTTACAACAACAAACACTTAAACATTGCCTATAAGCCTGCCAGCTATTGTATAGATATAATAATAAACGTATTTGTGCATTTATTCAGCTAACTCAAAAATAAATTTATTGGGGAATTTTCCTTAGTATGTAGTTTGTGAAACAAAAAAAATAGAAAGGAAAGGAAAGTTATTCCACCTGCCCAGAGGAACATGTGATTTGTCTCCTATTTGCCGTTTCTATGATTTTGTTGACTCCTTGGATACTTCTTTGCTGCCCACTGCATATTAAGCCTTTTAATAAGACCCTTCTGGCCTTGACAGGTTCATAGTGGGAGGCGACAGGTGAGATTTCTGACAGTGCCTGGCCAGTGAGACTGACTGAGAGGAGGGCACCTGAGGCTGCCCTGTTGGGGTGGTGGTTGGGCTGAGGACCGAGGGAAGAGCAGAAGCAGAGTATGCTGGGGGGGTGGAGCCTGGTGGGCAGGGACTCAGCTTCAGGTCCAGCAGGAGATCTGGCACATGGGGGTTGGATGTGAGAGGGGCCAGATTGCAAAAAGCGTTTAGACTCTGTGTTGTGTAGTGGTTCCTGTTCTGCTCCAGAGGCTTTTCTTTATAATGCTGAAATAAGGTGCATCCTGTACTGAGCTGACTACCTGCTGAGTCCTTAGGAGGATTTCAGTATTGCTTATGATAATACCTCATGCATATCCTTTTGTTTCTGCTCAGTTGGTTTTTTTTTTAGAGTGAATTTGTAAGAATGAACATTTTTAGGGCTCTTGACAAACAGTACCTCATTGCTTTCCAAAAAGATTTTCATAGTAAAAAGCATATAAAATTTACAACTATATTATTATTTTTCTTGATTCTTCTTTCCCTCAAAATTAGTTATACAAGCAAAATATAGGTCTAAAAATTGCCAGGAAAGAAGGAAAAAGGAATGGTCAAATGCCTTCAACTTTGAAAAGTACATCAAAGAGAAAGAAAAGATTCTGGTGGACTGGCAGCAGGTGTGGCTCTGTTCCTTCCTGTCCCCCTTTAGGCAAACCGAGAGAAAACAATACTGTACATTGGCCAAGTACTCGGAAATATTATTAATATCCTCTCATTTGTAGAGAGCAGACTGATGGAGAAGCTCCCCCATATTGCACTGGCCCTTAGCAGAAGCAAGAAGGGCTTCTGGGTCCTTCCAAGACCAGACTGAGTTGAGGGATGAATTCAGGGATAAAAGACACTTGTGGCTGGGTGGTAAGAGGCTTGGCAAGGGCATTGTCACATATTGAGCTCTCTGGAAGCAAATGTGGAGACATGATTTGTTAGGGATTGATACTTACAAAAAGAAGGTTAAGAGGTAGCAGGATTGAGCAGAGGGAGAAGGTGAACTGTGATGCAGGCCTGGCAAAGCATTGGCCATCTGGCAGGGAGCTTGGAGTGGACAGTTTTCCATCAGAGCTGTTCTTCCATGTTGGACTGAGGTGGCCAGGCCTGTATACGCCTATCTCAGTCACTGGACGTGGTCTTCCACAGGCAGTGTGGAGGGGAGGTGAGTTCTGTAGTGCAACAGACACTGAAGGAGCTGACAGCTGGAGGGAGCAAGTCCTGCTGTAAATGTGTGTGTGGGGTCCACAGAAGATAGAACACAACGGGGGGCGGTGGCAAAAAGAAAAAATTGACTATGGCATGTAAAAATCCAAGACAAAACAAAACAAGAAAAACCGCAGATGAATTCAGCCTGGAAGAAAACACACACTAAAGAAGAGAGGTAGAATTCCTATAAATGGTTTGCACAAGAAACTAACTTATTTAAAAATTTGAGTTAATAAACAGAATGAAATAAAAAGAAAGGTTGTATAACTGAGAGAAAACCCTGTAAACCAGATCTGACTATTACAGACTTACAAACCCAAACAACAAGGAGCGGAATGAACGTGACTGAAACAGAAATGAGTAGGTACAATTAAAACCTCAAAGCACTGGAGGGAAGATGAGAGTTGGAGGACAGAGATGGCGCAGTGTAAGGACAAGTGGTGCCCACGATGGAAGGACTCCAGCAGTGAAACAGGAGTAACTGTCCCCATGTCAAATACAGAGCAATATCTGTGAATGTAGTAAAAAGCAAATCTGAAGATTCCAGATATATAATAGATACAAAAAGGAATTGATATGCAGCAGTCTCTATCAAACACAGCCTGGTTAAGCATCTACTTTAAGGGTAAAGATTATTTAGGTTTCTAAATCAAACAAGCAATTTATCTGTCTTCATGGGACAAAAAAATGAGACTCATTTCAGATTTCTCCCTAGCAGCATTTCATGCATTTGGGGTGATGTCTATAAGTCTGTCTAGTTCTCAAGGAAAGAAAGTGGCCTCAGGTGTCTAGTAAAATTGTTTGTAATTGTGGTGGTAACAGACATTTACAAACGGGAACTCTAGCTTCCATGAGCAGTTCTTAAAAATGCTTTTGGAATATGAAGTCAGTAAACCAGCATGAGAATGGCAAAGCCATGGGAGGAGGCTTATGAAGAACACTTAGTCCATTTAAAATTGGAGTTGAGAGAAAGCAGTCAGGCTAATTGGTTACAGAAAGGAACAGAAATGTTGTAAATCTGCAATCTCTACAAATAATGTATGTAACAAAGCTGAGAGGTAAGGAGAAAGGAAGTTTTATAAACCTACTCAGTGATTTTATATAATAGTCATTTGATGTCTTTAAAAATAGAAACTGAAAGATCCATTAAAAACTAGTATGTTTTGAACTTCTTATCTGACTTTTTAAAAAAAATACAGTGCTTATACTTTTTTGATGGTCTGAACAATAGTAAAAAGTACAGAACAAATTTCATGAAAGAAACTTATTTCTACCTTGTATGGTACCATCTCATATTTTCTCTTCATATATATTTCATTTTAATCAACTAAAAATACAGTTAGAAACCACTAACAGATTATAGCCCAGAATTTCAAAAATACTGAGGATTTTTAAGGAACTAATAATAATTTAGTGATAAATACGTGCTTAACTGAAATTTAGTAGTTTTTTTCCTTCTGCTTTCCCTTTCCTTCTGTAGTATTCAAGTACACCAAAATATAAGAATTTTTAGTAAATGAATGGTATGTATAGTGTGGGTTCCATTGTTATAAATTATTCATGCCTCTTTTAAAATGCCTCACATACACACACAGAAAGGTGCTTTGAGTGACATTCACCTGATATTAGTGTTGGTTCTCTGGAGACTAGTATTTTGGTGGATGAAATATTTCTTATTTATACTTGCCTGTATGATTTGAATTGGTTTTTAATACTCATGTTTTACTAAAGCCAGCCAAGGAACTGAAGAAAAATATTTGGCCATATTGGTAAAGAAAAGCCCAAAAAGAATGGACTGAGCCTTGTAGCCCTCATAGAGGTATGTGTGTTCCTGCTAACTCTGTGTCTGTTGGTCTGGCCTTTCCCCAGGGATGTCAGAAACACCTATGCTCCCATCCTCCCTCATGTTGCTCAACACAGCCCATGAATACTTGGGCAGGAGGTCCTGGTGCTGCAATTCAGATGGGGCTCTGCTGCGATTTTATGTGAGTGATTTCCCCTAGGCCATGGGCTGCTCGTTGAGGGTTGGGGTGGGTTCAGGGATTGCAAAGGGAGACAAAGCCATGTTGGCTCCTTTGGGCTTGCTTGGCTCATACTGTGCATATGTAACTAGTTGCCAGAAAATCTGAACTTGGTTTCTGTGTTAGTCTGCTTTCCATTACTATGACTAAATACCTTACTAAGTTATTACTGAGTCTGTTACTAGTTGGGCACAGAATCAGGCCTTAATAGTGATTTTAAAAGTAATCATTGCGTTTACTATCACCACCAACTTCTATTGAGTCCTGTTTGCCAAGTACTATCACTATGCCAAGTCATAATTGCTTAATCAGTAGCTTTTACTACATTCATTTGGCCAGTAAATGTTTAATGAGCATAAATAGGTTTCCTTAAATTTGCCAACTGTGAGTCATTGGTATTGGCTCCTTGAACTTACTGGAGCTAAGCAGCATAAACCCTCTCCTGAAAGCTCTTTGTCAAGTGGGAGACCAAGCTGTTCTAGACAAGTTATGGAGTACCAGATATTCTGGATGTACCAAGGGAAGGGCCTCTAACTCAGCCTATAATGTCTGTTAATAAAGTTTTATTGGGTCATAGACATGCTCACTCATTTTACATATGAACTATGGCTGCTTTTGCAATACAGCGGCAGAGTCTAGACGCTGTGACAATCTGTATAGCCCTCAAAGGCTTAAAATATTGACTATCTGGGCCTTTAAGAAGTTAGTTGTCGGGCTGGTGAGATGGCTCAGCAGCATAAGCGCCTGCCTTGCAAGCGCGAGGGCCCGAGTTCGACTCCCGGATCCCACATACGAAAAAGGGGCCGGTGATATCGCTCAGCGGCACGGGTGCCTGTTGGCGCGCGAGGTCCTGAGGTCGACACCCCGGTACCCACCAAAAAAAAAAAAAAAAAAAAAGAAGTTAGTTGTCCTGCTTCATACCTTCTTTTCTGTGAACATACAATCTTTATAGCGGCATCCTCCCTCCTGTGTCCTATGCCTTCTCCATATCTCTTATCACCTTCTATTATACCATATATTTTTCTTCTTTTATTATATTTATTATATATCTCTTCTCCACTGAAATGTACTTCTAAGAGAGGGGGATTTTTGTTAGTTTGGTCCATTGCTGGATCCAAGTACCTAGTGTAACACTTGGCATAGAATAAATGCTTGATAAATGTGGGTTGACGGAGACTAAGCATATATGCAGAGTTCATATATATCTAGGGCCTGACAGTTTGCAAATACTCACATGGACACCTGGTGAGGAGACCCATGTAACCTATAGCCCTGAAGCTGGTTAGTGTCTGAGGTGGGTTCTAGCCCCACCTACAGATGCCTGAATGTCTGTCCCCTCCAGTAAGCTCCGTAGGCCCTCTGGGTGCTCACTATGGGTCAGCTCTGTGCTTCAGGACCATTTTTTAAAGAGTTATATTAGGTGGAATCTGTATTGTTTCTTTCTTCCTTCTGCCAATCACAGAGTGTAGGGGCGCTATCTACTTCCATGAGGTTACCTCCACAAAGGCAGACCCCCTTATGCAGATTGGAAGGGGGAAGAGTGAGGCAGCATCTTTTAAGGCTGGCTTTGGATGGGAGTGGGGCTGCCTAGGAAAAGCAGGCTGAAGGGGCCAGTGGATTGTCCTATTCCCAGTTTGTCTTAGTCTGTATCTCTTGGCGGAGCATGATTTCAAGCTGACAGTATCAGTTGAGTATAAGAGAGTTAAGTGTTGTGTGTCATTTATAGTTCCTAACATTCCTACCCAGAGCCCATCCTAGAATTCCTCCTGACCCCCACCCCCATAACTATGCCTGCTACACTCTCCCCCAGGTCTTGCCTGACTGGCTCTTCCTTTCCTTTTTGCCTTTCCCAAGGGACTTGCCTTGGTCCCTCCACTCTATCCTATCTACTACTGGGTACCCTGTTTGTCTCTGTGTTGCATATCCCTCCCACCAGGTGATATCCCTGAGACAAAGACCTTTTCAGTTTACTGTCTGAAGCATCCCTAAAGGTGTGACATAGACCTTTGCCCAGTTGATATTTCTCAAATGAATGCATAGAAATTCATTCATTTATCCAAAAGTGCTGGCTGAGCATTCATCATTCTGGGTGCTGTGAGGCTTATGAAGGTGAATACTTTCTTACTACCTCCTCTGTTGTCCCAGATGCGTGGTCTACAGGTAAAGGATTGTGTCTTAAAAATGATTTGGCATCAGGGATACCTTTTGTGTGGATCGTTTTCTCCTTTTGAATAGAGTGAAATGTTCTCTGAGAGAAATCTTCTCAGATCCCATTCCTTTTTAAATTTTCCTATGTTCTATTCTACCACTAAGCTATGTCCCTAGTATTTTTTTACTTTTGTTTTTGTTTTTAATTTTTTTTTTTTGTGGGTACCAGGGGGTCGACCTCAGGACCTTGCGCGCCAGCAGGCGCCTGTGCCGCTGAGCGATATCACCGGCCCCTTTTTCGTATGTGGGTTCCGGGAGTCGAACTCGGGCCCTCGCGCTTGCCGGGCAGGCGCTTACGCCGCTGAGCCATCTCACCGGCCCTGTTTTTAAATTTTGTAATAGGGTATTGCTAAGTTATCTGGTTGCCAGGCTGGATTTAAAGTTGTGATTCCCCTCCCTCAGTCTCCCAGAGTGCTGGAGTTAAAGGTGTGCTCCACGACATCTAGCAGTTGGGTTGAAGAATTCTTACCCATTTGTCCACACTCAGCTCAAATAACTCCTATCCTGTGGAGCTTATACTGCTTTTCGTTTGTTTATTTGGTTAGATTTTTGAGATAGGGCATTGCTATATAGTCCAGGGTGGCCTTGAACTCACTATGTAGCCTAGGCTGGTCTCGAACTCCTGGCAATCCTCCTGCCTCAGCCTCCCAAGTGCTGGGATCACCACTGTACCTGGCTATACTGACTTTTGGACGGTTCTTTCTTTACACTTTATTCCACGTACCACTACACTGATTGTGTGTGTTACCAGTTGGCTGTATTTGGTGATAACTTGTCTAATAATAATAGAAAGTTACAGGAAGTGTAGCATATTTTTCATTACCTTCTTTCCCTCTATTAAAATTGGTATGTATCTTTTTGTCCAGGTTTTTATACTTATTGCATATCTGCACGTTGGTGAACAACATACCAACAGACCTTTTCAGTTTATTGTCGGAAGCATCCTCAGGGGTGTGAGTAGTACCTGATGCAGACCCTTGCCCAGTTGGGATGGGTTTTTAAATTTTACATGTGAAATATACAGTATGTAATCTCTTGCAGCTTGCTTTTACTCATTTCAATTCACAGTTATATCCATATTAAAACAATCTGGTTTATTGTTTTAATTGCTTTATAGGATTCTATAGCATATGAATGACTTTAAGGTTTTTAGTTTAGAAAATTCCAAACATACATTAAAGTAAACTAGTATTGTCATTCCTGTATATTCAGCACTGAGAAGTCATTATTAACTCACAATGGATGCCACTTCCACACTTCCCGCACCCCACATTATTTTAAAACAAATCCTAGACATTGCATTATTTTGTTTGTACATGTTTCTTACCATAATTTTTTTTATCTGTTCTTCTAGTGATGGCATTGAGGTTACTTATCCATTTGGGGTTATAAATGGTATTATGGTTAACATCCACCAGTAGGTTGTTTTATGCACACATGTGATAGGTTCTCTAGTGTACAGTCCTATAAAAAGAACTACTAGATCATAGAAGTGCATATTGTCAGTTTTCTTTTCTTTCATGTTTTTGGTTTTTTGAGAGAAGGTCTCACTGTGTAGCTCAGGCTGGCTTTGAACTCACTGTGTAGTCCAGGCCTTGAACTCGTGGAAATCCTCCTGCCTCAGTCTCTCGAGTGCTAGGATTATAGACATGCACCACAACACCCATCTTGTCACTTTTAAAAACTATATTTTCAGCCAGGTGTGGTGGTGCGTGCCTGTAATCCCAGCAGCTGAGAAGCTGACGTGGGGATAATAAATTCAAAACCAGCCTAGGCTGCGTTGTCAATTCGAGGCCAGCCTGAACAACATGGTGAAACCCTGTGTAAAAGAAACCAAACTAAACCAAAATAAACAAACAAAACACCTCCATTTTTTTTTTCCTTTGACAGCAGTATGAGAATTCCCACTCTTGTCTGTCAGCCCTAGATATTATATAGACTTAAATGTTGATCCAAGAGGCATAAAATGGTAGTTCATTGTTTTTTAAATGTTCTTTGTAGTAATTTATGATTGCTGGTGAGGTTGAGTATCTTTTTTGTATTTATTGGTCTCTTAGGCTTCCTCTTTTGTAAATTGCCTGTTCATGTAATTTGCCCATCCCATTTTTCTATTGGGTTGTTTTTCTTTTTCTTGTTGGTTTGTAGAGTTCTTCATATAACCTGATTTCTAATCTTGTCTGGTATATGTTTCATTATTTTCACAGGCACGTGTGTGCGTGCGTGTGTGTAGTGCATATATTATAATTTTGCATGGTGTTTCTTTTATAAAAGTTTGAAAAAATTTTGTTATTTATTTATATTTTTATTTATTTATTTTTTATCTTTTTGAGACAGGGTCTCGTTCTGCAGTTTAGGTTGGCCTTGAACTCACTTTGTAGCACAGGCTGGCCTCGAACTTGCAGCAATCCTTCTGCCTCAGCCTCCAGTGCTAGGATTACAGGTGTGTGCCAACATGCCTGTCTTATTTAATTTTTTGAGATAAGGTCTTGCTGTATAGTCCAGGCTGGCCTTGAACTTGTTTTGTAAGCTGGCCTCACACTCACAGTCCTACCTCAGCCTCCCATGTGCTGGGATTATATATGCCACCATACCTGACTCAGAATTTTGAAATTTTTAATGTCAGATTTATCAATCCTTTCCTTTATTGTTTGTGGATTTTTTAACCCTCTTTGGTGCTTTTTAAAATAAATCTTTCCCTCCCACACAATTATAAATACATTCTCTGTGTTAATCTAAAAATTCTTGTTTTCCACATATGATCTTCATGCCCTCTGGACTTTATTTTTGTTTAGGATAAGGTAAGGATCCAGTTTTACATTCAATATGTATGGGTAGTTGGTTTGTACCATTTATTTCAAGAGTGTTCTGGCTGTGCTGATTTGTAAGTTACCTTCACCTTTTATCTATAAGTGTGAGGGATTTGGGATGGGGGGGCTCTGTTCTTTTTATTGGCATAAGTAGCTTGTCTATTCCTATGCCAATGCCACATTTTCTTTATCTTGACACCTGCTAGGAATAGTGTACTCTACCTAACCTGTCTCTTCATCGTATTCTGTTGGCTATTCTTGGCCCTTTCCTCTTCCATAACATTGTAAGATTAGTCTATAAAATTTTGTGTGGCTGGGTGTGGTGGTGCAGGCCTGTAATCCCAGCACTTGGGAGGCTGAGGCAGGAACACTGCTGCAAGTTCAAGTCCAACCTGGGCTACAAAGTGAGTTCAAGTCCAGCCTGAACTGCATAGTGAAACTCTGTCTCAAAAAGACAAAAAAATTTTTTTTTGTGAAACTGCTCCCTTGCCCTGAGATTTTGGTTGGAATGGGATTGACCTCACAGATTAATTTGGGAGAGAATTGCCCAAATTGAGTCTTTCCCAATCATGAACATATATATTATTTCTGTGTTTATTTAGGTCTTATACGTTCATGTCCCTTAATTCAGTTTAATAATTTTCTTGCTGAGTGTGGTAGCACATGCCTGTAATCCCCGCCCTCGGGAGGCTGAGGCAGGAGGATTGCTGCAAGTTCAAGGCCAGCCTGGGCTACATAGTGAGTTCAGGGGCAGCCTGAACTATAGAGCGAGACCCTGTCTCCAAAAAAAAAAAAAATTTTTTTTTTCTTCATAAAACCATTATGTATATTTTGTTTGACTAGGTATCTTCTTTTGGAGTGCTGAGGATTAAAGCAGGGTCTTGAATGTGCTAGGTAAGTGCTCTACCTCAGAGCTATATCCCCAGTCTTAGGTATCTTTTCTTTTTTTAATACTGTAAATAGATATTTAAAAATTAGTATTCTGTTTTGTAGGCATATAGGAACACTTTAAAAAATATAAATTTCTTAGTTGGGCATGTTGGCACATGCCTATAATCCCAGCACCAGTTGCTGAGGCAGGAGGATTTCAAGTTCAAGCCCAGCTTGGACAACTTAGCAATTTAACAAGAACCAGTTCTTAAAAAAATGAAAAAAGGGCAAGGGAGGTAGCTCAGTGTGAAGGCCCTGGGTTAAATCTCCAGTATCACCAAGGGAAAAAAAATCTTTTTTTCCTCTTAGAAACAGCTGCTTTGTTTATTGTCTTAATTCTAATATGTTATGGACTTACTGAATTTTCTATGTGGACAATTATATTGTCCATGAATAACTTATTTTGCCTTCCTTTTCAATCCTTATAGTCTGTGTCACATGCCACCACCCTCCTCCTGTTTTGTAGAAGTTTGCAAACTTTTTTGTGAAGAGACAGTAAATCTTTTAGACTTTTTAGGTCAAAGGGTCCCTGTTGCATCTATTCAGGCTCCCATTATAGTATGAAAGTAGTCAGAGATAATATGGAAATCAACATTAGGAGGGAATGTGTTCCAACAAAACCTGTGGACTCTAAAATTTTTTTAGATTTTTATTTTTATTAGTACATGTTTGCAGTACATAATGATTACATCCATCATGGGGAATTGGTACACATATGTAACAAATCTGAATTCTTTTTTACATTTCTTTTCTCTCTTCTTCCTCCCCCTCCCTAGCTTGCTGGTACAGCACCTGCTCAGCAAGCGTGAAGCCCTGGGTTCAGTCTCTGCTACCAAAAAAGATAAAAGGAAATAAAAAGACAAAAAATACTTAAATTTCATATAATTTGTATTTGTTTTTATTTGTTTGTTTGTTTGTTTGTTTGGTCTTTTTGAGACAGGGTTTCCCTATGCAGTTCAGACTGGCCTTGAACTCACTTTGTAGCCCAGGCTGGCCTCGAATTTGCAATGATTCTCCTGTCTCAGCCTGCCAAGTGCTGGGATTATAGGTGTGAGCCACCACGCTTGGCCTCATTTCATGTAATTTTTGTGTTACAAAATAGTTTTCTTCTTCTTTTGATTTATTTATTTATTTATTTATTTTTTTTTTGTGGGTACCGGGGGGTCGACCTCAGGACCTCGCGCGCCAACAGGCGCCCGTGCCGCTGAGCGATATCACCGGCCCCTTTTCCGTATGTGGGATCCGGGAGTCGAACTCGGGCCCTCGCGCTTGCAAGGCAGGCGCTTATGCCACTGAGCCATCTCACCGGCCCTCTTTTGATTTATTATGTTATTTTAAAATGCAAACACCATTCTTAACTCATATAAAACAGACAATGATGCGATTTGGCCCAGGGCAGTAGTTTGCCAGCTCCTTATCTACAGCATGGATCTCTCTCTGTAGATTTTTTTTTTTTTTTTTTTAACATGGGTGCCAGGGGTCGACCTCAGGACCTCGCGCTTGCCGGGCAGGCGCTTATGCCGCTGAGCCATCTCACTGGCCCTCTCAGTAGATTTTTAAACCACTGTTTCTTTAGTGATTTTAGATCCATTTAGGCTTTTTCTTTGTCAAGTCAATTATATATTTGGAATAGTATTCACTTGTTAGCATAAAGCTCTTATTGGTGTTTCCTTATAATTTAAAATTGAGGCCAAGCAGAAGTCCCCATCTCTTGGACGAACTCCTCAGACCCCACCTGGTAGCAAAACCTCTCCGTGGTACCTCTAGTCATGCCCCCTTTTTTCATTGCTAAAATTATTTGTACTTTCCCGCCTCCTTTTAAAAATAGTCTTTTCCTGAGGCTTGTTTAAATTAATTTTTTTTGAAGTATGAGCTATTTGTTTATGGATCTAGTTTTTCTTTGCTAGCTCATTAATTGCCACTCTAATATTTATTGTCTTTTTACTTTCTTTGGATTAAATATGTATTGTTTCTAATTTACCAAGTAGAATGCTCTTTTCAGTATTCACTTCTAATACATATATTGAAGATTATAAATTTTTTCAGTATATTGTATATTTTTAGCTGCATCCCAGAAATTTTGGTATTTAGTGTTTGCTATTTTTATGTAATTGATTGCTGCTTTCACTGAATCATTTTTAGAGGATGTGGTCCGTATTATATCTAGTCTTAGGTATTTGTTGAGACTTGTTCTTCATCTAGTTTTGGCAAAAATCCTGTGTATGCCATAAAAGAATGCATATTTACTGATAGCTGGGGATAACAAGAGCCATAGGACCTCATCTCCGTATGTGACCAGATGGGGCTCCTGGGGGGATTCTTTCCAGGTTCTTGGTGTCCTAAACAAAGAATTGGACAAGACACACAAAAAAGGCAACAAGGGCGTAGATTTATTGAAGGCAGAAAAAGTACGCTCTACAGGGCTCGCGGCGGTGCTGAGAATAGGGGAATGGGGCCTTTAGTATCCAAAATACCTGGATCGGTGCCAACCTCACGTGAATATGGCATTGGGACAATTGTGTCAAAAACTCACTTGGCGTCATCCTGATATAAATCGTCCTATGGAAAAACTCGCTTGTCCTGTCTCCGGATGTAAGTGAGGGGTAAGGAACAGTGTCTATTGATTGGCTGTGCCCATATGTAAATGAATAATTGGGAATAGCATCTTCTGCTTGCTCTGGTGAATAGCACCAAATTCAAATAAATTGAGAAAAATCACTTTCTGATTGGTCCCACGTACAGTGCTCAGGAGCTGTAAGCCTGGAGTCATTTTGAGTCTAGTGTTCTGTGCACATCCTCTCTTTTTCAGAAATGTCTTGCTCAACCAGTTAACTGTGGGTTTCTGTGACTTCTGACACATTCTGACTAGTTAGTTGTCTGGTTTGCCTTAGCCCTCATCTACCTCACGTGCATATAACTTGTCTTAGTGCTGTTCACACCCTTTCTGATACTAATACTTTGTCTGAGGGAGATTCCCTCAGCCCTAATGGGACCTGTCAGCTTATAATATATAATTATGTGCATGTATATATTTAACTCCACTCCTGCATTGGAATCTGAGCTTCATAAAAAACAAGGACTATGTTTCACTGTGCCTAGTAAAAGAAGGTGCTCAGTAAATATTCATTTAGCAAATGAATGGCTAACTAAATGAGTGAAGAAGTTACTAGGGGCATATAGTATTATTTTCTTCTGGGAGCTGGTGGAAACTCGCTAGGTGTGCTGGGAAGAAGGGTGGCAAGCCCAGGGGGAGGCTGCTGCCAGAGCCAGCCCAGAGTAACTGTCACCCCAGAGCAAATAATTATAAATGACTGCGTCATTTTTCCCTCTCAGAATTGTAGAATAAGTACCACCAATTGAGCCCCAACTGAGCTGGGAAGGAGACTTTTATTCTTGACCACGAATAAGAGATAAAACTTGCAAATCAACTTCTCAACCCATTAGGGTTAGGGAGGTTATAGATACAGGGTAAAATAAATGAAGGGGGAGGAATGGGCTAATAAAGGGGAGGAATAGTCATGTCTTTTCCAGGAATTTGGGAGCCACCACTTTCTGTTTCTTTTATAGTTCTTTCTGGTTGATGTGATGGCAGTTGTCAACCATTGTGGTATTAGGGAATATGTCATTTAGCATTCAGATGGAATTAAAATGAAGTTAGAGATTGTCTGGTGGTCGTTCTGACACCATCTTAGATCTCAGCCAGCCTACCTGAGGAGGAACTTCTGGCTTACAGGCATCCTTTCCTCCAAAGATTAACAACTTTAGGGCAAGGGAGAGAAATTAAGCTAGCTCAGGCAGACAGCACAAGATTCAGGGATGGAGTCTGAGGAAGTCCCCCAAAGAGGAGATAAGAGACCTCAGCTCACCCTGAAGAGTAGGTTCACTGACTCTTGTCACAGAAAAGCAATTCAGGATGTGTCAGTGTGAGGTAGAAAGTAAGAAAAAATAGGGCACTTCCTGAAAGGAGCACAGCTCTGATGAAGAAGATCAGACTGGGCCTTTAACAAAAGAACAAGACCAGGTTTCATGGATTTCCTGGGATGGGCTGGAGTCTGGCTGACCATTATCTCGGTTCTGGTCTGCAAGGTGACTATGGGAGAAGTCCTTATCACTTGAGGGGGCCTTTTGGTTGCTACGAGATGATTATTTCTGCTTGGGATAGTCTCAGTTTTGTGGAAGCTCTGCTGGAATCCAAGGTGGCTGTAGGTTTAGAGCAAAGACTAGAGACTTCTGGGCACATTAGTGTTAAATGTTAGGGTGAGTTGAAAGTCCCTGTAAATCTCATACCTTGGTGTCCAGGTTTTGAAGTGGGACGAAATAAGTTATATTAATTCAGGGCTAATCAACCTTGTTTTGCTAAATTTTAGACAGATGCTTCTTAAATGACTAATATGCCTATGTGCAGAGCTGAGCAAGGATCTGACCCAAAGTTTTAAGTTAATAAAAGACAAAATGAAAGTTAAGCTTTGTTCTTTTTATTTTATTTATTTTTTTTGTAGGGACCGGGTGTCGAACTCAAGACTGTGCGCCAGCAGGTGCCCATGCCCCTGAGCGATATCACCGGCCCTTTTCTCGTATGTGGGTACCAGGAGTTGAACTCAGGCCCTTGCGCTTGCCAGGCAGGCGCTTATGCCGCTGAGCTATCTCACCGGCCCTTATTTTTTAATTTTTTAATGCTTTGTTCTTTTTAGTTATCTATTGAGCATCTGTAGGCCCAGTGAAGAGTCATTGTTTTTTAGAAAAACTGCCTGTAAGTCCCTGACTGCCTCAGAAAAAAAAAAGCAAATCATGCTTTAAATGAGTAACAGGTTAAGGGCCCAGGAGTTTGTTTGTCCTCTGTCCCTATGATAGTCTCTCACTGAATCAGAATAAGAGGTCTCTTTTAGGGAATAGGTCTCTTGGAATCAAGTCGGGCAGGGGCCCGGTAGACATTGTCTCCTCAGGTTAAAAGAGTCAACAGAGTCATGATCTCTCTGGGATCCTGCTGTGACAGGGCTGTGGTTGCTGGTCTCCTCCTTCAGCATCTCTTTCTGCCCACCATAGGTGCGAGTTCTTCAAAAGGAGCTCACTGCATCCACCTCTGAAGACACACACCCCTATAAGGAGGAGCTGGAGACGGCCTTGGAGCAGTGCTTTTACTGCTTGTACAGCTTTCCCAGCAAGAAGAGCAAGGCCCGGTACCTGGAGGAGCACACAGCCCAGCAGGTGAGGGTGCCGCCACTGGCCTAGGGAAGGGCAAATCTAAGGAAGAGCGGGGCTCTGGGAAGATAGGAGCTCATTTGAAGCACGTCAGATTTGTCACACTCCATCCACAGTCCCAATACAAGGTGTAATGGGAGCAGGCAAAAAGATGGTCAGATGTCTGATCAAAGGACAAGAGTTTTCCTTGTGAAAAGATAAATTCGTGAATGTTGACTTAATAATCAAAAATGTGGCGTGAGAACTGTTCATAGGTTTATTTGCAATTTGGATAATATGAATAATTGCGTAGGTTTCTCTTTTTTTGGTTGTTTTGATTTTTGGAGCACTATTGGGTGCATTAGTTCATGGCTCCTCAAAACTGTCAGTTATTCTCTGATCATAGGGATTCAGCACCTAAAATGGAAGCTCCTTAGGACAGGATCTCTGCTGTGGCCACTGCCGCTAGAGTTGCCTTGGCCTAAAATCACCACATAGTTTTTGTCAATCATAGTTTTTGCCAATTGAGGGGCGGCTGAGGCATTGAGAGGGTTAGTGACTGGCCCCGGGTCCCCATTCATAATTGAACACACCCTCTTATTTTATTTTATTTTATTTTATTTTTTGAGATAAGGTCTTACTGTATAGTTCAGGGTGGCCTTGAACTCACTGTGTAGCCCAGGCTGCCTTTGAATTCATGGCGATCGTCTGCCTCAGCCTCCCGAGTGCTGGGATTACAGGCGTGCGCCACTACACCTGGCTGAACCCATCGTCTAGCTCAGCCATGTGATCTCAGAGCACAGTCCTCTGCTTCCACCATTTGTCTCTATAAAGACTAGGTTTGTGCTTCTCAGACACTGGAGAATGACGTTGGGCATGCTGATTTTTTTTTTTTTTTTTTTTTTTAAGAGAAGAAAAAACAAAACAAATCAAAAGAAGAACAAATTTTCAAAACAACATAATAGGAGGGTAACAATTGTTAATACATTACGTATTACTATCTTTAAGTTAGTTATTCAGGATACCAGACATTAGCATTCAATTGTCCAAACATTATTGGCACAAACCTTACTCTTCAATGAACTAAGTAAAATTGGTAGTGTATCTATCTTAACCATCTTATATATATATATATACAATTTTTTTTTTCTCTTTCCTTCTTTCTTTTCCCTATTCCAGTCTCTCTTTCCTTTTGACCAGTTTCTTTTTGATTCACCATGTCTATTGTACATTTTGGATCTTATTTACTCTTTCAGTTTCTCATACTAGAGAGACAATACGATGCTTACACATGTGCTTCTGGTTTATTTCACTTATGAGTATTTTCTCGAGTTGCATCCATTTACCTATAAAAGTCTCCAGTTTATCCTTCTTTATGGCTGAATAGTACTCCATTGTATAAAAATACCACATCTTTCTTATCCATACCTCAGTTGATGAGCATTTGGGTTGTTTCCAAGACCTGGCTATTACAAATTGTGCTGCTATAAACATGGGTGCACATATATCGCTGTGGTACGATGTTTTTAATTCTTCTGGGAAGATGCCCAGAAGGGGAATAGCTGGGTCAAATGGGACCTCCAACCCTAGTTTTTTGAGGAATCTCCACACTGACTTCCACAGTGGCTGTACCAGTCGACACTCCCACCAACAGTGAAGAAGGGTTCCTTTTTCCCCACAGCCCCTCCAGCATTTATTATTAGTTGATTTCTTTATAGTAGCCATTCTTTCTGGGGTGAGATGGTATCTCAGTGTTGTTTTAATTTGCATCTCTCGAATGACTAGTGATGTTGCACATTTTTTTGTATATTTATTTGCCATTAGTATTTCTTCATCTGAGAAATGTGTATTCATCTCAGATGCCCATTTGTGGAGTGGGTCTTTAAATTTGGGAGGTCTGATTTTTTTGAGTTCTTTATATGTTCTCGATAGTAATCCTTTGTCTGAGGAACAGCTGGCAAACATTTTTTCCCACATTGTGGGTTGTCTCTTCACTCTGTTGGTGGTTTCTCTTGCTGTGCAAAAGCTTTTTAATAAGATGAGATCCCAGTTATTGATTCTTTGGGATAGTTCCCGTGCGGTTGAGTTTTTATTCATAAAGTGTTTGCCTACACCAATGTCTCCAAGGGTTTTACCTATCCTACCTTCCAGCAGATTTAATGTTTCTGTTTTAATATTTAGATCTCTGATCCATTTTGAATTTAGTTTAGTGCATGGTGAAAGATATGGGTCTAGTTTTAATCTTCGGCATGTGTAGAGCCAGTTTTTCCAGCACCATTTATTAAAGAGGCTATCTTTCTTCCAGCGAATGTGTTTGGCACCTTTGTCAAAGATAAGGTGGCTTAGTATGTCTGGGGTTGTTTCAGCATCTTCTAATCTGTTCCATTGATCTTCAGGTCTGTTTTTTTGCCAGTACCACACTGTTTTTATCACAGTAGCTTTCTAGTATAATTTCAAGTCGGGTATTGTGATGCCCCCTGCCTTGCCTTTGTTGCCCAGAATTGCCTTTGCTATTCTAGGTCTCTTCTGATTCCAAATGAATTTTAGGATTGTTTTCTCTAATTCTGTGAGATATGCTGTTGGAATTTTGATTGGAATTGCATTAAATCTGTATAACAATTTTGGAAGTATGGCCATTTTCACTATATTGGTTCTTCCTATCCAGGAGCAAGGGATATCTTTCCATTTTCTGATATCCTCTTCAATCTCCTTTTTCAGAGTACTGTAGTTTTCAGTGTAGAGGTCTTTTACATCCTTTGTGAGGTTGATTCCTAGGTATTTCATTTTTTTGGATGTTATTGTGAAAGGTATTGTTTCCCTAATTTCTCTTTCAGTAAGTTTGTTATTTGTGTACAGGAAGGCTATTGACTTTTGAGTATTGACTTTGTATCCAGCTACACTACTGAATTTACTTATTAAATCTAGCAGTTTTTTAGTGGAGTTTTTGGGGTCTTCTGTGTAGAGTATCATGTCATCTGCAAATAATGATAATTTAACTTCTTCCTTTCCAATCATTATTCCTTTTATTTCTTTCTCTTGTCTAATTGCTCTGGCTAAAGTTTCCAGAACTATGTTGAATAAGAGTGGGGACAGTGGACATCCTTGTCTTGTTCCTGATTTTAGAGGGAAGGCTTTCAGTTTTTGTCCATTTAGTATAATATTGGCTGTTGGTTTGTCATAGATAGCTTTTACCAGATTGAGATAAAGACCCTCTATTCCAATTTTCTGTAGGGTTTTTATCATGAAAAGGTGCTGGACTTTGTCAAAAGCTTTTTCTGCATCTATTGAGATGATCATGTGATTTTTGTCTTTGGTTCTGTTAATATGGTGTATTACATTTATTGATTTACGTATGTTGAACCATCCCTGCATCCCTGGGATGAATCCAACTTGGTCATGGTGTATAATCTTCTTGATGATTTGTTGGATTCTGTTTGCCAGTATCTTATTAAGGATTTTTGCATCTATGTTCATTAGGGAGATTGGCCTGTAGTTCTCTTTCTTAATTGGGTCCTTCTCTGGTTTTGGTATCAGGGTAATGCTTGCTTCCAGGAATGAATTTGGGAGTATTGCTTCCCTTTCAATTTCATTGAAAAGTTTGAAAAGTAGGGGCGTTAGGTCTTCTCTAAATTTCTTGTAGAATTCGGCAGTGAATCCATCAGGGCCTGGGCTTTTCTTTGTTGGGAGGTTTTTAATTACATCTTCAATTTCATTGGTTGATATTGGTTTATTTAGGATTTTTAAATCTTCTTGATTCAGCTTTGGTAATTCATACGAATCTAGGAATCTGTCCATTTCTTCTGCATTTTCCATCTTAGTAGAATATAAATTTTCAAAATAGGTATAGATGATCTTCTGGATTTCTGCAGGGTCCGTCGTGATATCACCCTTTTCATTTTCAATTGCATGGATTTGAGTCTTTTCTTTTCTTTTTTTAATAAGGTTGGATAAGGGTTTGTCAATCTTATTTATTCTTTCAAAGAACCAACTTTTTGCTTCATTGATTCTTTGTATTGTTTTTTTATTCTCCAATACGTTAATTTCTGCTCTGATCTTTATAATTTCCTCCCTTGTACGGGCTTTTGGCTTAACCTGCTCTTCTTTTTCTAGAAGCTCGAGGTTCACCCTTAAGTTGTTTATTTGCGCTTGCTCTATTTTCCTGATATAAGTATTTAATGCTATAAATTTCCCTCTTAGGACTGCTTTCATTGTATCCCATAAGTTCCGGTATGTTGTACTGTCATTATCATTCAGTTGTAGAAAGTGTCTAATTTCTTCTTTAATTTCATCTGTGACCCATTGGTTGTTCAGGAGGGTGCTGTTTAATTTCCATGTGTTTAGGGAGTTTTTGTGAGATCTTTTGCCATTGATTTCCAATTTCATTGCACTATGGTCTGATAATATGCATGGGATAATTTCAATTCCTTTGCATTTACTTAAGCAGGTTTTATGAGCTAGTATGTGGTCTATTTTGGAGAACGTCCCATGTGCAGCTGAGAAGAATGTGTATTCTGATGTTGTGGGGTGGAACACTCTGTAGGCATCTACTAAGTCCATTTGTTCAAAAGTTTGGTTCAGTTCTACTATTTCATTATTGATTTTCTGTCTAGTTGATCTGTCTTTTTGTGACAGTGGAGTATTGAGATCTCCCAATATAATTGTATTAGTGCTTATTTGATTTTTCATGTCCTTTAGTACTTGTTTTATATAGCTGGGTGCACTGGTATTTGACGCATATATATTTATGATCGTTATCTCTTCCTCTTGGATTGTTCCCTTTACAAGGATGTAATGACCGTCTTTATCTCTCTGAATCCTTCTTGGCTTGAAGTTCACTTTGTCTGCAAAAAGAATAGCTACCCCTGCTTTTTTCTGGGTTCCTGTGGCATGGAGTATTGTTTTCCATCCTTTGACTTTCAGTCTATGAATTTGTTTCTGAATTAAATGTGTTTCTTGTATACAGCATATTGTTGGATCTTGCTTCTTGATCCATTTCGCCAGTCTGTGCCTTTTGATTGGTGAATTGAGACCGTTAACATTGATGGTTAAAACTGATATGTATTGACTTATACTTGTCATGATATTTTCCTGTTGTTGGTTCCCACTCTTTGTTTTTCCCCTTTCCTGCTATTTAATTATCTGCCCTGCCTGGTGGATTCCTTCTGTTGGGGTTCCTATCTCTTTCTAGAATGTTCTTCAGAACATTTTGGAGTGCTGGTTTGGTGGTCATAAATTTTCTCAGATGTTCTTTGTCATGAAAGTATTTTATTTCTCCATCAATTTTGAAAGATAGTTTTGTAGGGTACATCAATCTGGGTTGAAAATTATTTTCCTTTAGAGCTTGAAATACATCATTCCAAGCTCTTCTTTTTTTTTTTTTTTTTTTTTTTTTTGTGGGTACCGGGGGGTTGACCTCAGGACCTCGCGCGCCAACAGGCGCCCGTGCCACTGAGCGACATCACCGGCCCCTTTTCCGTATGTGGGATCCGGGAGTCGAACTCGGGCCCTCGCGCTTGCAAGGCAGGCGCTTACGCCACTGAGCCATCTCACCGGCCCTCCAATCTCTTCTTGAATTGAGGGTTTGTGCTGAAAAGTCAGCTGTGATTCTGATGGGTTTTCCTTTATAGGTGATTTGTCTCTTCTCCCTAACAGCTTTTAAGATTCTGCCCTTCTGTTGAATTTCTGGGATCTTGACTATAATATGTCTGGCTGAAGTTTTTTTTTGATAATGTCTAGTTGGTGTTCTAAAAGCTTCACTTATAGGGGTGTCAAATTCTTTTTCTCTTCCAGGAAAGTTCTCCCTGATTATGTCTTTGAACAAGGTTTTAA
Source organism: Erethizon dorsatum (assembly GCA_028451465.1). NCBI lineage: Eukaryota > Metazoa > Chordata > Mammalia > Rodentia > Erethizontidae > Erethizon > Erethizon dorsatum. Next base: position 108,149,314 of record CM051830.1, on the reverse strand, counting down.
TGTCATTGATGCTATCTCCTGCTTTTTCATTTATTCCAATTATTCTTAAGTTGTTTGAGTCATCTAGCAGCTGCTAAATTGATTTTTCATGGTCCCTTGCTGTTTTTAAGAATTCTTCCTTTTCATGATCACTAATTGCAAGCCTGTCTTCTATATCTGAGATCCTGTCCTCGCATTGGCTTAATCTGCTACAAATACTTTCAATGGAATTTTTGTTCTCTTGGATATCTGCTTGAATCTGCCTTATGGATTCCATTTCTTTCCTATGCTGAGCATTCATGGTTTCTATAGTTTTCTTAAGCTCATCTATTTTTTTGTCTGTATCAGCTATAGTGTCCTTAAGCATGGTCTTCATTGTGGACATTATCTCTGCAGTTATCTGTGAGATTATTTCTGTTTTAATTTTTTCCAGAACCTCATTCAGTTGCTTTGTTGTTACCACTTCAGATAGGCCAGGTGGGTGGCTTTCGGATTGTCCCACCTCGTTGCCCCCTAGGTTTGCCTTTGGTGAATTGGATGTGTGGGGTTGCATCTTGTTTAAGTGTCATCTCATTTTTTTTTTCTTTAATTCCTGGGGTGATGTTTGCAAATTACCTATGGTAGGTTACTTTATTGCTAGTGTTTAAGATCTTTAGAAGATGACTACTTCTCTGCAGTATCTTCCAAGTGGAGCTTGCTTTTGGGTTTTGAGCTTTCTGCCAGATCCTACCTCTTCAATTCGTTGGATATGCGAAGTTGCTACCTATTTGGCCCAGTCCTTGATTCTTTGGTACTGTGCCACTGTATTTTCTGTGTCCCTTAGTCAATCTCAATCACGAAATATCAGGAAGGAAAGATGTTTAGAACAATTATTTCACATTTGGCTATAATGGTAACTAAAGCATCAAACACAGCCTAGAAAATGACAGACTGAGCTAACCAGTTATTTACCACTTTTAGCTGTATAGAGTTGCGGTTATATAACAAAATCTAAAACACACCAGAAAAATTATATGCAGTATACAAGTCCTATGTATGTCAATTTTTCCCTCAGGAGTTTAAATTTAAAATGAGTTAAGGAGGAAATAGAGTATTGGGAGAATAGGAAGGAATTAGATGTAAGGTTAGAGGACCAAGAGGGATCCCACTAACATTGGGACACTGGTGCAGAGGACTGGTGGTAAAAAGAGAAGGAAGGGATAAAAGGAAGAACAGATCACAACCACAATCACAAAGAAGTTAGAGGTGCTGTCTACACTCATATAAAAAACCAGAGAGAATAATGAAGGAAAGAGCAAATACACATACAGAAACAAAAACGAAGATAAAAACAATAAAACAGACAAAACAAAAATAAAACCCCACCAAAAAAAACAAATAAAAAAAAAAACCTTCGCCAGAACAAAAAACAAATGAGAGAGAAAAAAATAAAAATAAAAATAAAAAAATAAAAAGAATCAGTTCCAGGTGTTGACTCTGCTGTAGGCAGGCACCGTGTGGTGACAGAGCCCTGTTCCGTGCAGGTTGGTCCCAGTAAGCCAGGAGCAGCCCTCTGGCAGGCGGTGAGCAGAGGCGCGTACTTTCAGGCAGAGACCAGTCTAGCTCGCCTGCCGCTCTCAGCGCCCTTTCACTATCCCTGGGCCTGAGAGGCGCAGTGCGCTGTCCAGAGCGCGGGTTCCCTGCACTGGTTTCCCGCCGCTCTGATTTTCGCCATGCCCCCCACAATGGCGCCCGGCCAGTCGCTCTCTGGCACGGGACAGGTGTGGCTAAGAGACCAGTCTCGTTCGCCTGCTGCCCTCAGCACACTTTCGTGGGCCTGAGAGGCCCCGCGCTGCCCTGTCCGGAGCGCGAGTGTCCAGTGCTGTTTTTCTTTCGCGCCGCTCTGAGTTTCCCCGCACCCCCCACAATGGCGCCCGGCCAGTCGCTCTCTGGAGCGGGACAGCTGTGGCTGAGAGACACTCACCGCCGGTCAGCGCAGTTCTCTGCCGCTCCCCCGCTTCGCCGCTGTCTCAGGATCCTCCGTGGGGGCTCCCTGGGCGCCAGCTGTCACCGTGTGTCCGTAGAATTGAGCTTCTGTCGCGCTACGATTCCTGGGATGGTAGAAGGTGCGCGTGCGGGGTCTGCTCCTTCTTTGTTGGAAATCACCCTTCACTGGTGCCGGGGGTCCCAAGCTGCGCTTCAGAACTTTTCTGGGTCCCGGAGGGGCATCTGCCCCCCTCCTGCGCTTTCCCGGTCGCTATATTCCCGTGTTCCAACGGTAACTTTTAGAGAGAGTTTCGCTGTCTGCTTCTTACTCATCCGCCATCTTTTTCCTCTTCCTGGGCATGCTGATTATAAGAAGTGTAATAAGGACTCATTTTAGACTAGTACTGTATATGGTGACCTGTTTACATGAGACACAATGGATTTCTATAGAGGAACTTTTTTTTCTTTATCTAAATGTACTATGAATCTGTCCTCTTTTTTCAAGGTGGAGCTTATATGGGAGGATGCCCTGTTTATGTTTGAGTACTTTAAGCCCAAGACCCTTCCTGAATTTGACAGCTACAAGACCAGCACTGTGTCTGCTGATTTGGCCAACCTTCTGAAGAGAATTGCCACCATCGTACCCCGCACAGAGCGGCCAGTATTGAGCCTGGACAAAGTCTCTGCCTACATTGAGGGGACCTCAACTGAGGTGGGCCTCAGTGGACTCAGAGGTGGGGGTGATGGGGCTGAGGAACATCCCTTCCTCACCAGCATGGCCGCATATATGTCCTGGCTTCATTCCTTTTCTGTGTCAAATGCTAGGGCCAGGAGAAGCCCAGCATCTGTCATGTGTTGATGTGACCAAATAGTCCTGCCTTTACCGGTCTCTGAGGTCACACCTGAGTTCTTGGCTCTATGTTTTCTCATATTTTCCCTCTCACTTGCCAGGTGCCCTGCCTCCCAGAAGGGGCTGACCCTTCCCCTCCTGTGGTGAATGAACTCTACTACCTCCTGGCTGATTATCATTTCAAAAACAAGGAACAGTCCAAGGCCATCAAGTTCTACATGCACGACATCTGCGTCTGCCCCAACAGGTGGGTAATGTGGGAGTGGGGCCAGGCTAGCTGTCAACAAAGCTGGAGTAATTCTAGTTTAGCCAGCTCTTCACTGGGCCAATTTGGAGTTTCGCTGCCAATAGCAAGATTAGGGAAAAGGAATGAAAAGGTGGCTTAGTACTCTGCAGTTACTAAAAAGCCAGATTCTCTGTAAAAAAGAAGAGCAAAGGAGGCAGCTTCTTTCCTAAAGACCCTAGAGAGGGGCATTGGGGTTAGAGAAGGTATGAAGTATCTCTCTAGGCCCTGGTGTCTGGGGGAAGGAAATGCTGCCTGGCCTGATCCTGTTGGTTTTGTGCTGCCTCCTTTCCTGGCTCCAGGGCCCAGGAAGTTGGCTGAGGTATTCTGTTGATCCTTCCACTGTAGATTTTTTAATTATATTTGCTTTTGTCCGGTGGGTGGGTATAGAAAAACTCAATCCAGAAGTTCTCTTTCCTTTCTGTAACCTAGCGCATCATTGGGCAGCTGTGGTTGTCATGATTGTCTGGGGTGTGTTCAAAAAATACAGTGAATATTTAAAAATTATTACAGTAAAAGGCACATTGCCATTAATCTCCCTCAAAATTCTCCCTCTGGCCTTGAGCACACTTTTCCCATTGTTCTTGCCATTTTCTTTTTCTTTTCTTTTTTTTTTTTTAAAGAGAAAAAAAAATAGAACAAAATTTCAAAACAAGACAATAGGAGGGTAACAATGATTAATACATTGTATATTATTGTCTTTAAATTAGTTACTCTCCAAACAGTATTAGCACAAACCTTTCTTTTCAATGAACTAAAAGAAATATTTACATATATGTATATATATTTTATTTATTTATTTATTTTCTGCTTTTCCCCTTCTTTTCTCCATTTCCCCACCCCAGCCTCTCTTTCCTTTTGAACAGTTTCTTCCCATTTTACAATATCTGTTGTACATTTTAGATCTTATTTACTCTTTCAGCTTCTCACACATGTGCATCTGGTTTATTTCAGTTATGAGTATGGTCTTGAGTTACATCTGTTTACCGATAAAGGTCGCCAGTTTATCCTTCTTTATGGCTGAGTAGTACTCCATTGTATAAAAAGACCACATCTTTTTTATCCATTCCTCGGTTGATGGGCATTTGGGTTGTTTCCAAGGTCCAGCTATTACAAATTGTGCTGCTATAAACATGGGTGCACATTCTTGCCACTTTCTGAAGCAATTCTGGAAGTCTTCTTTTGTGAGTGTCTTTAGTTGTACTGTTGTGGCTACCTCAGTGTCCTAAATTGATTTAAAACATTTACCTTTCATGGTCAAGCCAGATCTGGTGAACTAAAGTGGATGAGGACACACTGTTTTTATGACCCTGTTTTTCTATTGGACAGCACTTGGCAGCAGCATTCACGGTAGTTTTTTTTTTTTGGTGCTGGGAATCGAACTCATAACCTTGTGCTTGCCAGGCGGGCGCTGTGCTGCTGAGCTATATCTCCGCCTCCCTTTTTCTTAAATCATACCTTATAAGGACACCAAAGAGGACTTCCATAGCTGCCTAAGAAAGTGGCAAGAGCAATAGTGTGTTTAAAGTGAAGAGGAGTATTTTGAGAGGAATTAATGGCAATGTGTCTTTTACCATAATTAAAAAAATTTTTTTTTAAGTATTCACTGTATATTTTGACCACCCCATATGTGTAGGAGAACCCTCATGTGTGACTTGTGCTCTCTTCCCATGGAGCCCTGCTTACCATTCTCTTAAAATGCGGCGATTGCCCTGAGTATCTGTCCTGAAGGGCCCTGCCACACTCATGAAGTCTGATACACTTGATTAAGAGGCAGTATCCATGGCTGGGGATATAACTTGTGGTAGAGTACTTGCTTTACATGCATGAAGCCCTGGGTTCAATTCCCAGTACTGAAGAAAATAAAAGTAATGTGTTTTTAGAGCTGCCATACTTAGGAGATAATGCTTAGGTCAAGGTCAAAATGAGTCCACTCTCTGTGGCTGACCTGCGTCTGAAGGTATAGCACCTATAGACATTCTTCCCGGAAGTACTCAGGGGCCAGCCTTGGTGGCTGCCCTTGAACCATGGGTCAGTTCATAGTTACCCCTTACTCAGGGAGAAACCATACAGTTCACCTTGTCAGGATCCACCTGACCAAGAGGGGCAGGGGCATGGCGAAGCCAGTTTATAAGACTTCCGTAGCCTGTGGGGGAAGATCACAGGCCCCCTTTTGCTCAGTCTGTGGCTTCCTCCAAACAGGGAGCCTTTTGCTTAGGACTCTGCTATCCTCTCTGGGACTGCTGTGTACCAGTATAATGGTGCAGACCTGCACTGTTGCTTCCCCACCTGTAAAGCGAGGGTGATAAAACCCACCCTCTGTGGAGTGGTGGGCGCCTGTCATGGCTCTTCACATGACAGCTTCTCAGTCAGTGGAGTGATGACCACGAAGGCTCAACTAGGTCTTCCTACAACCTGCATATCACCTGCTCAGAGGGCAGCAACCCATCAGGCACAGCCCACTGGACAGCCTTGCTACAGAAGGGGTATTTTATGAGGACTGGCTTTAAGGCCAGGACAGGACTTGTTGGCTGGTCGCAGGCCTCAACCCTTGGCCTCTCTTTTTCTTCTTTGCAGTACTGGGGTGGGGATTGAACCCAGAGCCTTTGTACTGAGCTATGTCCCTAGGTCTTTTTTATTTTTTGTTTTGGGATAGGGTCTTGCTAAGTTGCAAAGTTATCCAGGTGGACTTGAACTTGTGATCCTCCTGCCTCATAACTCCCAGAGCACTTGGATTACAGGCATGCACTACCATGCCCAGCTCCTGGGCCTTCTTCATTCTGCGCCTCTCCTTTATTCTCTCCCTCTTAGGCAGATGCCAGTGGAGACTTGGGCTCCATCTGGTCTTCTGGGCTCACTCAAATGGAAGATCGGATACTTTTTTTTTTCTTGAAGTCTTCTGAGCCTGTCGGGTAGCGGTAAAGCCCCAGATGGACAGCTGGGTGAACAATGGTGTCCTGATTGTGGTGTTGGAGGTTCCTATGGGGAAACAGTCTGTGGGGATGCTGGTGACAGTGTTTTCCTTCCCCTGCGTTGACCATTCCTTCTGCTTTTACTGGGCTGAAAGTGGCCCAAATTGGCCAGGCATTTCATGGAACATTTGGGGATGGGGAGAATGAGGGCAGGGCCTAGTATAGCTCATCCCCACTGCCAAGGCAACAACTCCGAGCCCAGTTCTAAGACCAGGCTTGCCCTGCACAAGTCAGAGCCTAGTGCACGGGGTCTGGATACTTCCTTCTTCTGATTGTCATTGTTTCCTGCCCTCTGGCCCTTCAGCATCCCTATAGGTCAGCACTACTAGAATGTGGGTTGTGTACTACTCTGCTAGTACCAGGAGATGCCTATAGTAGGATAATAAGCATTTTCACTTGTCATCATGACGTGCTTCTGCTTTTAGTTACTTTGTTTTTGTGACAGGAGATGGTAGTTTCCAGTTTGTTCTCATGTAGCCGTGTGGGCACTGTCACAATGTTGCTGCTTCCCTCAAGGTGAGGGCAAATAGAATTGCTGAAGACATAATAGAAATGGAAAGGAATGCCATGCTGTGAAAGTAGCCCTGGTGAAGGGGAGTTTGCCACCTACCCCTGTACTCCTCCTTCTGGGCTAACCTCAGTGGAACCAGAGAAGATACAGTGGCCTCAGGTCTCCAGATCCTTGAATAGGAAGGACTACTCTTAGAGCCTCTCCCATAAGGAGCGAGGCCTTTGTCTTTGCTATCCTCCTCCTACTTCTGAGTCTTCAGTGTCTTTCCTGCTCCTTTGTTCACACAGTATCAGTACTGGGTGCTGGGGCACAGTGAAAGTACATCTGAGCTTCACAGGGCTCCTCTGTCTTTACCACGCATTAGAAACTCAAGTAGTTCAGGAAGCCACTTAGCTAGTTTTATAGTCATGGTATGTAACTTTAGCTGTGACAGACTGAGAATTGTTGGCGCGTGGAAGGGAAGCATCTGTCCTTTTGATTGCTGCTTTTCCTCTTCTCTATACTAGCAGGCAGAAAATTCCAGAACCCAGAAACCATCTTGGTCTTGATGTATCTGTGGCCATTACCCTCTTGGAGATTTCTATATCCTCACCCTCAGTTTCTTTCAGGTGATATGCAGATTGGTAGGGGCTCAGCCATCATGTGGTTCCCTTGCTCTTTGTTTTACTTCTGAGAACTGAATAGGAAAGGTGAGGGTTTACTCAAAGTCCCAGAGGGAGAAGCTGGGTGGCTAGGGTCCTGGGGCTCTTGACTGCCTTGTTTAGTGAGTTAGTGAACAATAGCAGTCTCTGCTTGCACAGGAGTAGGGAGAGTGACACCTGCTGAATCTCCCAGTCACCTTGACTGGATCCCTGTTGTGATTCCTTGCAGTGCCCTATTCCTTTCCACCACATCTGTTCTGTGGGTGACTCACCAGTGTAGGGGAGCAGAGCCTAAGAACCCTTCTGTTAGAGCAGCCATTGAGTGGCTGTGAGGTGCTGAAGAATGATTTGTCTCTTAGCACCTTTCTTAGTCACTTGCCGTCACTGGACATAATACCTGACACCCACAGCCTCAAGCAGGAGAGGTTTATTTTGGCCCAGTTTTTCGAGGATTCAGTCTATAGTCATCTGGCTCCAAGGCAGGAAGGACATGGTAGAAGGGTCTGACAGAGGAAAGCTGCTCACATCACGGTGGCCTGGAAGCAGAGAGTGAAGAGAGGGCCTGGGGAGGCAGATGCACCCTTCTAGATCATGCCCCTAAGGACTCAATTCTTCCAACCAGACCCCACCTCCTAACAGCACACTCAGCCTTGAATTTTTTAGTGGATTAATCCACTGGTGAGTATAACACCATCATGATCCAGTCACCTTCTAAAATCCCAACCTCTGAACACGTGAACCTTTTGGGAGACATTCTAGTTCTAAACCATAACAGTACCCCACAGTTCTTTCTTGGGGTAGACCTTCTTAGATATGTGTCATGGTGTAGGGACCATGGCTCAGAGGCATGGCTGGTCCAGATCAGACTCATGGCCTGATCTAGTGGCTGAGCTGGTTCTGAGCCCTGGCGTAGGAGCAGAACTTCCATAGTGTTTGTCTGCCTGCCTGCCAGGCTGTTGTGTCTGCTGTGCTATCAGGGCAATGGTATTTGTAGCTAGGTCTTTTGTCACTGCCCCAGGTTTGATTCCTGGGCAGGCATGGCTCTGGCCCGGGCTAGCCGCATTCAGGACAAGCTGAATTCCAACGAGCTGAAGAGTGATGGACCCATATGGAAACATGCGACGCCTGTCCTGAACTGCTTCCAGCGAGCCCTGGAAATCGACAGCTCTAACCTGTCCCTGTGGATTGAGTATGGCACCATGTCCTACGCCTTACACTCTTTCGCTTCGCGCCAGCTGAAGCAGTGGAGAGCCGAGCTGCCTCCTGAGCTTGTGCAGCAGGTGAGGAGGGGTGCTGCACTGGGATCTGGTCTGTCTCCCTTCTGTCCAGCTGGAGTGCCCTCAGGTCTATAAAATTCTGTCACATCCGTTCTTTGTTTTTGTTGCATCAATGCTGGGAACTCATGGATGATTCTCCCTAGGAGGCTCAAGCTGTACCCTGGTCAGTGATAACTTGGCCCTTGGTCTCTGGACATTCCGTCCAGTCCATTGCAGGCAAGTTTAGGATCAGGCTGTTGTGACCTGGTTGGGTCAGTCATCAGTTTTAGAGTAGTTGAATGGTAGGGAGGAATATTGGCTACCTGAAGTAGGTGTCTCTTCCCTATTCTCTCAAAAGAATGTATTGGGTCCTTGTAAAATTCTTCATCTTGTGATGGGAATTTCAATGTCTTTCTTGGTAGTGGGCATCCGTAGTGTCGGATGCTCAGACTGGCCTGGTGTCTGTGTTTAGCAGGGGACCCTTCACTCCTTGAGATGGAAACAAAGGAATCATACTGACATACTTTGGAGATTCTTTTGGTAGTGCTAGGGATCACATCTAGGACCTTGGACACAGTAAACATACACTGTAGCACTAAGCTACATCCCCAGCCCCCATACTGAAATATTTGGGCTAGCACAGCAGTAAAACACCATAACCCAGAAAGGTCTCCCAGGAGATCAGGGTCCTGAAGGCGTTTCCTCAAGTTTTGCAGTAATCTACCAGTATACATATTGCCTTGACAAAGTTGCCCTGTGCTCCCTAGGTTCTTTCCACCTATGGAGAGGCAGCTTCCAGCCCTGAAGTGTGCCACAGGGACCCAGTCCCCTGGCTGCTAGAGTTGTATCTGAACTGATCGGGATGGGCTGTAGGACATGTGTTTGCCACTACTTGAACTACTGTATGCTGCAAAATGAGGCTGAACGTTCCTTCTTCCAAGCAGTATTGTGAGAGTTCAGTAGGGATGTCTAGCTCAACCATGGCCAGCACCCAGCTCCATAGCACTTAGAGAGGGTATGTACCTAGTACCCAGCACCCAGTTCCACACCACAGGAGAAGGTGTTTACCCAGCACCCAACCCTACAGCACTAGACTGTAGTACACACTAGAGTGTGCACATTTGGGGTAAAACAGAATTTCTTGTCTTCTCCAAGGACATAGAGCACTTGTAAAGGGCAGGTTCCTGAGTCCTATCCAAGCCCCACTGACATGGAGTCCACATTTACAGCAAGTACCTCCAGGCATCCTCTCACACTCAAAGCATGGAAGCAGCCAGGACAGAGGATCAACTTCTCAGAGGCTTTCCAACTAGGATAGCCACTTCTCTGTAGTCTGTGGCAGCTGTCAAGCACACGTGCATTCCTTCGTTCCAGAGCTTCCAGGGTAGGGGCTAGAGCAAAGACTGTCCGTGTGGGCCCACAAAAGCTGCTGCTCTGAGCCCCCAAGTCTCCAGCCTCTTCCCATTGTGAGTTTATAAAGTATATATTGGATTGAGAGGTATGAAAATGATCAAAGTATATTATGTACATGTACAAATTGGCCAAAATGAAACCCATTAATCTGTATAACCAACATGCACTAATAAAATATGTGGAAAGAAAGGAAGGAAGAGAAAGAGAGAGAGCAAGCAAGAAAGAAAGAAAGACAGAGCGAGCAAGCATACTGACTCCTCTCTAAGGCTCCTGAGCATGACTCATGTGGCTACAGTAAGGACCTGTGCCTGCAAAATGGAAGGAGCACAGGGCTGGGGCTGCAGACCAATGGCAGCTCTTCCACGACAATCTGAGAATGTCGGGCAGGCAAAGTGGACATTCTGGGATGAACCTCTGTTGTAGGCAGTGAGCACCCTCTAACTGGTATAGGCAAGCAGAGCTAGAAAGGGTCAGCCCCAGCTCTGTGCTCTTTCTCCTTTGCAGGCAGGCATTTTCATAAGCTCATAAAATGTGGGGTGCTATAGGAGGAAGGTAGGAAAAAGGTCCCTGGAGTTGACAAGAGGTGACCTGAGTTTAAATCTAGCTCTGTGGGCCGGTGAGATGGCTCAGCGGCATAAGCGCCTGCCTGGCAAGCGCGAGGGCCCGAGTTCGACTCCCAGATCCCACATATGATAAAAGGGCCGGTGATATCGCTCAGCGGCACGGGCGCCTGCTGGTGCACGAGGTCCTGAGGTTGACTCCTGGTACCCACAAAAAAAAAAAAAAAAAAAATCTAGCTCTGTGTTTTACTTGGTGTATGCTTTTGAGGAGTCCCACACCTCATTGTCACCAGCTATGAAATAGTGACAGCAGTTCTGAGTGTCAGGGTTGTTGAGAGGAATAAAGTTTGTGAATAAGTCAGCTGGCTTTATACAGGAGAAAGTGTGATTCCAGGGAAATTTTAGGCCTTGCATTTAAGGCTGGTGATCTTGTTGCAGATGGAGGGCCGGCGTGACAGCATGCTGGAGACAGCGAGGCACTGTTTTACATCAGCGGCCCACTGTGAAGGTGATGGTGATGAGGAGGAGTGGCTTATCCACTACATGCTGGGGAAGGTGGCTGAGAAGCAGCAGCAGCCGCCAGCCGTCTACCTGCTGCACTATAGACAGGCCGGCCACTATCTGCACGAGGAAGCTGCCCGGTACCCCAAGAAGATCCACTACCACAATCCACCTGAGCTGGCCATGGAGGCCCTGGAGGTGACACTGTGCTGGCCCAGGGTGGGAAGGCAGGGCAGAGGTGGGGTGGTCTCTCTGACTTCCACAGGACAAGACTCACGGTCCCAGTGACTTCCAGGTGTACCTACTGGAAACTTCTCTGTGTTCAGCAGTTTCATATGCAACTGAATTAAAACTGCCTTTCTTGTTTTTTTCTAAGGGTATTTACCATCCTTTCTGGGAGAGTATTTTGTTCTTATCTCTTAGAAGCAAATTGTCTTTCCTTAGCACACACAGATTCTACTAATCTGGACATCATGATGGTGCAGTGTAGCACGTTTCAATGCCTGGGGCATTCGCACCTCTGGCCTGGCAGAGGAAGGCCCAGTCTATTCCTGGGCTACCCAGATTTGGGATTTCTGACTGCTGCTCAGGAAAAAAAAAAAAGCAGTTTTTTATTGCTGGGATTCTCTTTTATGATTTCTAGAACATTTCTGATGAATGCCCTCAATGTTGCTTGCAGCAGTCCTGAGGGGCAGGCTAGCACATTTTATAAGCCATAAAACCAAGGACATGGATGGAGACCCAGGCACACTTGGCTCAGCCCTGGACTTGAAGCTTTCTGAGGCCCTGAGCACGTTAATCACGTAAATTTCGTCCTTTCTGAGGTTACATGCCTACATCCTGTCAGTCCCACATTCCCAGCAAGCTTCTTGGAGTTTAGGCAGAAACTACTGCTTCCTTATCCTTTTTCTACCTTTACATATTTTTCCTGATTATAAAATTAACATTTGTTTTTCAGAGACTTGATTCAGAAAGGTATAAAATGTCAAAGTCCCTAATCATCCTAGTGTTCCCCACCCAAGTAATCCCTATTACAGTTTGAGTATGCCCTATATGTGCAGATTTTTTTCCTGTTAATATGTAGATACTGCCAGGCATGGTGGAGCATGCCTGTAATCCCAGCACTTGGGAGACCGAGGCAGGAGGATCGCTTCAAGTTTGAGGCTTGCCTGGGCTACATAATGAGTTCAAGGCCAGCCTGAACTACATAGCAAGACCCTGTCTCCAAAAAAACAAGTAGATACTAAGTAACATTTTCTTACCATTCTGCAGCTTAACTTGTCATTGGACAGGATGTAGTAGGTGTACCCTAGTGGCCAGTGGTTAGGTTGGGTATGTTTATTTATCGGGACAGCCCCTTCTTGGTGGGTTTGGCTTCCTCTGCACTGCTTGGCATGACAGGGCACCGGCAGTGCATGCCTCTGCACTTATGTTAGAGAGTACTTCATGAGTATTTCCAAGGGCTAATGTCCAAAGGTGCTGGGTCATTTAACATTCCTTTCATTGGCCCTGAAAAGGTATACTGATGGATAATTGTGTCTGTTTTCCTCCAACCATGCTAGGAATCTCTTTTTAATATTTGCCAATCTTGTGCAAAAAAAAAACCCTTGATTTTTAAATTTGCCTTTTAAAAAATAATTCTGACCAAGTGGTTTACAGTGGCCATTTTGGGGCCAGGATGTGTGGTTCACTGAGAGTTATGGAAGCACTGTTTCCTGTCAGATGCCCTGGTATCAGGTCATTCCTTGTCACAGTTCTTTCATGCCATTTACGTGGCACTATGTACTTTGGAGGAACTCTACTTTTCCTCCTAACTATAACACTGAGGGACCTAGAAGAGATGTAACATCTGAAGGTACCAGCAGGAGAGGAAAGGACCTGGGGCAGATCCTGCTGAGCCTGTGGCTGACATGTGGCTCCTCTGGGAAGCCCTGATCCTGTGTGCGGTGGGAGGTGGCCCAGCCCTCAGATGTTGTCAACTCTGTTTTTCCTCTGTGGTTTGTTTTTGTTTTTGTTTTTGTTTTCTTTTGGGTTTTGGCTTCTACTACTGTCTGGTAGAGCCAATGAGCAGGGAGTATGGTGGCCTCGGACACTTCCAGATGAGAAAACAGAGCCTCAGAATGTGGCCCACCCTCTTTGGTACACTGCACTGGCTTGAAGGAGTGTAGATACACAGAACTTACTTCAGGGGCATTCTGTCTTGCACAGCCAATACAGTCATGTAACTTTGAGTCAGCTGATCTGTGTGTATATTGTGTTTCTAAAATGACATTTCTCAGAAAATCTTAACCTTGCCCTGTTGAAAATGAAATACCCTGGTTCCTGTGATGGGAGCCTTCATTTAAAATCCTTTGCCTGCCACTTAGATGAAATCTTCCAGTTCAACACTTTGCTGTTCCTCAATTTTGGCCTCCTGGGTGTGCATGGATGGTTTCTTGGATCTGAAAATGAAACTGCTGTACCATTTACTCTGGAGTCCATAGAGGGCTCCGAGTGTAAGTCCCCTCTGTCCAGGATGCCCCCTTTAGAGTGTTGCCCAGGCCTAGAGCAGCAGGCATATCAATTGGGTGAGAACCATTTCTGGGGTAAGGGGAGTTTGCTATTCAGGGTTTGAGGTGCTAGCAGTTCTCATTGTCTGTGGCACCCATCATATCCTCCATAGGAGTGTGTGCTACAGGTGAGAGCCATGTCACACTGACATCTGGACAGGAAGATTGGATCAAGCTGCCTGTGAAAGTGCCTCTATTGTGTGGAAGCAGTAGAGGAAAAGAGATAAGACAGACCTGGCTTTAATATGGCCCCTGGCTTTCTTGACTGTGGGACTTGGGGCAACTCACTTCACCCATTTGTAAATGAGGAATGTGGCGGGAAGCACAGGGGCCTCCAATGCAGTGTTTTGCCTGCTTACCAACGCTGCATCCATGAGCAAAGGTTGTTGAGACCTGTGGGTGCTCGGCTCTTCCCAGGGAATGGCTTACAAACAGACATCCTGTCTGGTCCTTGCCTCAAGGCATCCACAGTCCAGTGTAGAAACAAATGTAGAAGCTCAGTTTCTTTCTGTGTCAGGAGATGGGCACAAGGATGACAGTGATACCATGGTAGGAGGCAGTGCCTAGTGATCATAGCTGAGGGATTTGTTACCCTCATTATCTTACCACATTGTGCCTCAATCACTGGATAAACTTTTAAACTGGAACGCTGCCAGGACCCATTTTAATTTTCAGAGCTCATTTTGAATTACAGGTTGGCTGGCTTAAAAGCTAACAAAACCAGGTGGAGTGGTGGCTTGTGTCCTGGATAGGGGCCTGCTTCCAGTGTGGCTGCCTAGCCTGTGGAATGAACCTTAGCATTGGGAAGGCTGCTCACATCAGAGGTGTCATTCTAGGTGTTCTTCCGGCTCCACGCTTCCATCCTGAAGCTCCTGGGGAAACCTGATTCTGGTGTTAGTGCGGAGGTCCTGGTCAACTTCATGAAGGAGGCTGCAGAAGGACCCTTTGCCAGGGGCGAGGAGAAGAATATGCCCAAAGCTTCAGAAAAGTGAGTGATATGTCTGACCTGGATGGCTCATTTATTGCAGTAGTATTCAGAGGGTGGCTGCCGGGAAAACTAGAATTTGGGGGGGCCTCTGGAACCTGCCTGGAAATGCTAACTACTGAGCCAAGATACTTCCACTGAATCCGAGGAGGGTGCACATTCAGTCCCTGGTCCCCTCACCCCAGGCTTCTGCCTGGTGTCATTCCACCCTCAGGCTCAAGTCCTGGGGAAAAGCTGGCACCTTCCCTTCCCCTCTGCTGGAACATGTCTCTATTTGGTGCAGAACAGTGCAGAAGATAAGTTTTCTCTTTGTAAACTCTTAGCCTGGTCCTTTACGGGGCCTTACCCAAGAAAGAGTGGACTCTAAGCCCTGCTGTGCTGCTTGTCTCCTAAGAAACAGGGAGAGGCATGGGAGGCATGGCCTCATCCTGCGGTGCCAGAGAGCTCAAGGAAGCTGGGGCTCTCTCCAGGTCCCTTTAGTGGCCGGGGCTGATGCAGTTTTACCCTGGTATGAGTAGTCTCTGTGGCTCAGACTCCTTTCAGGTGTCCCTCACCTGGTACTTAGCTCAGCTCACTCCATCTCTGGTACTTCTGCCTGGCCAGGTACTGTGTAGGGCTCAGCTAAGCTCCAGAGAGAAGCCCTACTCCCTGAGGGCTGTCTGTTCACGGCCCACAGTTAGCGCTCAGCTCCGCAGTGCCCCGGGCCTGTGGTGGGTTACTCAGTGGGTACAGTCTGCGCAGAAGTTATAGATAAGTATTTTTATTCACTGAGGGCCTTCAGTGTACAATGGAGTATCTGTCTTGTGCCCAACCTTCCTTTAATTTTTATTTTGTAACAAGGTCTTGCTAACTTGGCCAGGTATGCCATGGTTTCAAAGTTGTCTTTCATTGATCATAATTCTGTTTTAATTTTTTAAAATTATATAAATAACATATGAATATATCCTAGTTACAAGAAACTCAGGCCCACATAAATATACAGACTAAAATGGGACAGATCTCTTTCCCAAAGTTTTTCACTACACACAGTTTAATTTCTTAAGTCACTTTCTTTATGTTTGTACACACTTATGTGCACATGTACAATTTTAGGGTTTTTTTGTTTTTTTTTTTTTTTTTATAAAAATGAACTGCTGACGGTATTGTTGTAGAGTTTGCTTTTTCCCTCAACAGTAGGTCCGGACACAGTCCATAGAGATGGTTCCCTATTGACTGCATTCTTTCTAGCCCATACTTAGTCGCATAGTACAGATACAACTGTTTTACGTAAGCATGCCCGTGGAAACGGAAGGTGTCTGTACTTTTTCTTTTCCTCTCACATTACAGCAGATACTGTATCTTCGTTTTTGTGTGAGCATGCAATAAAGCAGATATGTTTCTGTCTACCCATTTGTCAGAGATAGATCTGTGAGCCTGTCATACAGAAGAGCACTGACTCGGTGTGGAGCGGCGCTAGGGTGCTTCTGCAGAGAAGCTTGTCATCTCCCGTGCAGAGCCTCCTGAGCCCTGAGACCCAGAGATGCTGGCAGAACCTGGCCAGAAAAGTTGGGCAGCGTGCGGCTAGAGACTGTGTAGTCCTGTGGTGGGTGCTTCTCTGAGGAGCACCAGGTAGGTGGTGTAGAGACCACCAAAGATACTTAGGAGCAGCAAGGCTTGGGAAGGTGCTGACCCACGGGGCACATGTCCATCTTACTACGACATGGAGACTGACCCATGCCCAACCTTCTGTCCCCACAGGGAGAAGGCCTGCCTGGTGGATGAGGACTCCCACTCTTCAGCTGGGACACTGCCGGGCCCCGGAGCCTCCCTCCCCTCCTCCTCTGGCCCAGGTCTGACATCCCCACCTTACACAGCCACTCCGATTGACCACGATTACGTCAAATGTAAAAAACCCCACCAGCAGGCGACGCCGGACGGTATAGTCCCTGTTCTCCCTACTGCCAGCCCAGGGCGGCACACCAATCATGGGGAGGGTGCTCGAGCGACTTTGTTTTGTCGCTTTGTTTCATTGAGGGGGGGTGCTGGGTCTGGGGTGACACGGGCAATGTTGCGGCTGTTCATTAACCTCATGGACTCATGGTGATTCTTGTGCTTCCAAGACATGCTCAGGGTCGCCACCTGCCAGCTTGCCCACCTGGGAGCCGGGGGAGGGGCAGTCTGGACTAAGGCACTTCATTTCTTTGAGCCTGCATTTTCCTACCTGCAAAATAGGGGTGTGATTTCTCCTTTAAGGGCATTTGGAAGACAATAGGCCACTCACAGTGACTCTTGGCAGTCAGCTTGGTGAGGCCTGCACCATTCAGCAGCACATTGTTATGGCTCTGCCCTTCTGACAGTAGTGGGAAGGCCACGATGGGTGCTAAGTCTGTCACCCGTGGGCATCCAGACAGGGTGTTGATGGGGGTCACCTGAGACCATATGCAAGGCCATCCCATGTGGGATGGGGCAGGTGGCGACTGTTCAACTACATTCCTTACTAACATTAGGAGGCTTGCATGCTGGCCTGTAGCTTGATTTCTTCATGTTCTCCTCGCCTTCAGAGTGAGAAGCTGGTGACAAAATACTTGCTGGAATAAACTAAGTTGGTGGGTGTAGAGGGCCACTGAAATGGAGCCTTGGGGAAGTAGTAACAATGCTGAAAGACACCTACATTGCTCATCTCTGGACTGTGGAGAAACAGGCCTTGCTGTACCTTCTCTAGGGCGATGGGATACCCCAAGGTGGGTAGGATTGGCCACAGGGCTGTGCCTCCTGCCAAGTGGCCGTTGTAGAGTGACTTCTTAGAGGAAGTATAGGTCTTTCAGGTACCATGGTAGCCTTGAAGTTGAGATCTAGCATAGATCTGGGTGGAAGGGGATTGGGGGCCACACTGCCTTGGCTCTGGTGTCCTTGCTGAAGACCCAGCCAGTGTGCAGGTTCATAAAGAGCACAGGCATCTGTCCCCAGCTTGCTGAGCCAAGAGAGCAGGTTTAGAGAAGCATCGGTAAAGGATGACAAGGTGGCCAGGGCTCAGCTTCTTTGGGAATAGAGTTTGGTGCTCTCCTAAGAGATTTGGAGACTTGCAGTATTCCTGCCTAGGTTTGATTTGGGTCTGCAGCATGTGTGTTGAGAGAGAGGCTGAGGACCTGTGTGTGTGCTCCGTGTCTCCATCACCACCTGCCAGTATTGTGTCTTTACCTGAGTCTGGGCATTGGCACTGCCCTACCTGTCCTACCTGCCCTAGAATGTTGAGGAGGGGCTAGATGCCCACTCTTCCAGTCTTCAGTTCTGCGGACATTCCCTAAGTAAGATCCTCTCCCCCTTCTTAGTTAACTCAAGTAAATCAGTGAAACTGCCCTGTTCCAACCTTTTACTCTTGAGAAAATTATGAAAACACATTAGCAGTAAATCCTTCCTCTGGGAGTTAGTTTCTGCCAGGTACTTCCTG
Source organism: Erethizon dorsatum (assembly GCA_028451465.1). Lineage (NCBI taxonomy): Eukaryota > Metazoa > Chordata > Mammalia > Rodentia > Erethizontidae > Erethizon > Erethizon dorsatum. Next base: position 108,131,422 of record CM051830.1, on the reverse strand, counting down.
TGAGGATTTAGCACCATGCCAAAGTTTTCAGGAGAGGACTGCCTTTCATGGCGTGTGACCCTGCTTGTGCACTCCTGGACTGGGGAGCTCTAGTGCTGGTCCTGCAGCCTCCTGCCTAGCTCAGGCTGCAGGTATTGGGGATTTGGCTATCATCCCTTAGGGCAGGGTACACTTCCAGGAGCAGGGAAGGAAGGAAACTGGAGTACTTCAGAAGGGGGACCATGTTGCCACCTGGCACTGACTGCCTAGCTGTCCCATGTGGGCACATGGTGTGCACGCTCCTGTGAGGGAGTCACTGCAGAGTACAGGGGGTAGGTACTGTGCATGGCAGGTCCAAGGTGCCAGCATAACTTTATTCTAGAAAGTTGAAGAGGAAAATTGACTTGTATATAAGTTCAAATAAACTTCCATTGTTTTCAGAGTGATTCCTGTCGGTAGTATGGAGCTGTTGGCATCCCCTGGCCCATCTTCATCCAGTCCCAGCCCTGGTGTACTGGGGAGCACAGTACTTTCAGAACTCTTGGCCTTTACACCCTCCTTGCCTCTGAGACAAAACAGTTTCTGCGACAGGAAATGTTTGAAACCCTAAAATAGCCATGAACTTCAAGTGCTGCAGTGATCCTTTCAGCAGTGGCACTGGTTCCTAGGGACAGGCCTGGGCTCCAGGCAGAAGCAGCCAATTGCAGTATCAGGGGATTTGCTGGTGACCTCAAGAGGCCATGCTGCCCAGCGCTACTCCTGTTTCCTGACCCAGCCCTGGGAGGAGAACATGTGGTTTATGCATTCAATTCAGCTTCTCAGCCTGAGACCAGCTCCTGTAGGAGAGGGGCATTAGTACCCACTGCAGGTTATAGGCAAGCCCTTTCAGTGCACTGTGGGCAATGGGTGCTTCTAGCCCTTGTGGCACTGGCTTCAGGGAGCCGCTTAAGGTCAAATGAAGAGGCAAGGGTATAAGAGGTCCTGGAGTCAGAAACAATCCTGTTCCAATCCTGCATTCTATTGCTTATGTGCTCAGCAACCTTGGAGCAGGGCCTTTGCATCTCTGACCTGTTTTTCTTACCTATAGAATGGGGTAGTGTTTGCCTTATGGGTATTAAGCAAAAGTGCTTGCACATCGTGGCCTCCTCCTAAAGTTGTTCTGGTCATCGGTGAGGCGGGGGTGAGAAACGAGTAGCACCCTAAGAAGGAGGAGCCCTGGCTCTGGGGCCCATCACCCTAAGTTTGCAGTCAACTCTCCAGCCAGTGGTGTGACCTCAAAAGATGAGCAGCCAGTGCCATTTGAAGCAGCAGCCCTGTGTGGGCCTGGCACTGGGCTTTCTGGGTCCCAGTCTCCAGCCTCACTGAGCATTTTTTAGACTAATGAATTTGTCACCAGTGGGAGAGGGAGCCAAGCATCAGGACTTAACCTTGAGTGTGATTAGGAGACCCAGCATTAGAGCCACTTCCCCTGTTTAGTACTGAACTGTATTTCTTTGCTTCAAAAGTAGAAATCCGCTAGAATCAATTCTGATTTGGTATGAGATTTAGAAAAATAGTCCCAGGTGTATATAGGTAACTTGACGTTTGATAACAGCTACCTTGTAGGACTCAGGTTCACTTTCTAAACTTCCCTTGCTTGCAACCTTGTACTATCTGCGGCCTATTCACAACTTGATGAAAACCTTTGGAATTGGTCGCTCTAGCTGTTGTGTGACCACCACAGCTGGTCATCGTAGGCAGCCCTTCTCAGGGAAGCCAGGAAGTCACCTTCAGCTGACCTGAGAAGGGACCCTATGGCCAAGCTGAAAGACAGGTCAGCTAGCTGCCCTGGCTGTCCTCCCCACTCAATTAACTTCTGCCCTTTGTCCATCTCTTGGAGCACATTGTAACCTTCAAGGGACTCCCAGTGACTGTTGTTTACACCTGTCAAATAGTGTAAGGAGATGTTTGAACAAAATCTGTACCCCTCTTCCACATGCAGTGCTGGTATGTGGGTGCATGTGCACGTGGTGTGTGTGCACATGGATGTGTGTGTAATTAGGCCCTTCCACACAACACTATGTGCTTGTTCCATGTCAGGCTCCAGACCAGTGCCTGCAGGGTAGTAGCACATTTCCATCTTCTCAGCTGCCTTGCAGGCTTGGTTTTATCCGTGTTTCCTGGAGAAGAAACCTAGCTGAGAGCTGGTAGGTACCCATCCAGGGCTTTGTATGGTCAAGACAGAGCTGAGAGAGAGTGAGGTCTGCCTTCTTCCACTCAGTCCACTCTGTGCATGATGTAATGGCTAGGAAAGGCCCCGCACCTGACTGACCTGACAGATTACATCTATGTGCATTTCTCACCTTTGTGCCTCAGTGGAGGATGCAGGGAGCAGGGCTGTTCCGGAATGGCTTGGGCCTTCATTTGGTCTGACTTAGCCAATTTTTGGGATATGTCTGTAGCAGCTCTGTTGGTCCAAGACTATCTGCCTGTAATGCTCCATGTCACTTCAGAATGCCACAGCTAGAAAGAACATCAGAAGTCAGAGGCCTGCCTTGTGACCTCAAGGCCAGCCTGTAACCACATCCATCCAGGTGTTCTGTCAGTACTGTGCCAGGTGCACAGGGCAGTCATAGTTCCTGCTGCAAGCTTAGAGGAGGCAGGTGAGAGTCAGTCAGTTACATAGCTGAGGGTTGAGTGCGACCAAAGCTAGCCCTGGAGAGGTGAGTTTGCCTGTCCCAGAGGAACCTGGCCAGGCTAGAGGTGGAAGGCCTTCTTGAGGAGCAAGCTTAACCGAGCTCTGAGGGGTGCATTGATTTACTGTGAGGTATGGGGGTAGAGTGGGTGAAAAAGGGAGAAGAGTGGGTGCCTTGGGGGCTGGTCTCCATGGTTGCAGCTGATGCCTGCTGGGGCCCAGAGCTGCTGGAGGAGTCTCTGATGCTGGCCTGCACCTCAGTTTGTAGTGTGCACCTTCCTGGAGAGCCTAGAGTACCCTATGCCAAACCTCCTTCATAGCCATCCATCCTCACCCACCATGCTGTCACCACCTGTTGTGTGCTGTCTGTGCTCATCCTTGCCTGTTTGCCCCATGTTACCTCCACCAATATTGCCCGTGCTGCCCCTAACCCTGACCACACTCTGTTCTCCAGGCTTTGTCTTTCTGCTTGCACCTGTCACGGCTCGCTTTGGGGAACAGCGCAGACCGCATGCTCAGCCCTCAGTCCGGCTCCCTGCTTCCCCTGTGACCAGGAGCACCTTCATATCCACTGATCCTGTGATTTAGAGAGTGTGTGTTTGATGTGCTTGCTTCTGCCTACGGCCCATATTCTCAGTTCTGGCCGGATACAGAGGCTGTGGTGGTCTCTACCCACTGATCACCTGTTCACCTGCCTGGCAGTTGGCTTAGTCCTGTATTTCCATTGCTTTGCTCTTTTCTTGCTTAAAAAAAAACAAAGGGAACAGACTTTTAAGATACCACATTATCTGAGTAGCCGAGACACTCTGAGGTGGCCCTGTGTCTGCAGCCCATGGGCTGGACTATACAGGGTCAGGAGCTACAAGTGGCAGTCAGGCCTGAAGGACAGACCTGGCCTTGTCTCTGCCAAGTGGCTTCCCTTCTTAGGCCATGAGTAGGTCAGTTTCTGGAATGAATATTATACCTCTGTAAACAGACCCTCTCACTGGCTGAGAAGGGACAGGGGCACAGCCTGGCCCTTCCTGTGATGCCCTCCTGACCACCTGATGCCCTGCTTTCTGTTGTGCATCTGCCTCTCTCTCTGAGGACCCCTTGGTTTCTGGTATCTCTTTGATATCTGTCCAGTCTCCTCAGCCTACCATGGGTACTTCCATCCCACATCTCCAGCCTTGCTCTTGATGGATGTGTCCTTTTTTAGTGACTGGAAGGGATGTGTGTGTGTGTGTGTGTGCGTGTCTTTTTGAGACAGGGTTTCTCTATGCAGTTCAGGCTGGCCTTGAGCTCACTTTGTAGCCCAGGCTGGCCTCAAACTCACAGCAATCCTCCTGCCTTGGCCTCCCAAGTTCTGGGATTATAGGCATATGCACTACCACACCCAGCTGATGGAGCAGATTTTGTCCAGTTGAAAAATTTCTCAAAATATTATTTCACCCAAGTTCTTGATTCTTAGAAACCTGTTGTTTTTTAGTTGGCGGGACATCTGTGATCTTTTCAGGGTTCACCAGTCAGAGCCACTGCAGTCTCTAATGGCACAACCACGTCTTTTTCCTTGGACTCTCATTGACCTGAGCTGATAGAATAAACAGCTGTGAGCTTTGTTATTCTTACTGCTGGAGCAAATGGCACAAGCACATTTAAAGAGACATTGGAAACTTGCATCTTGTAACTAAACGGCTCTTACAGGCTGGTCTGAGAGTAGTGGGGATATGCAAGGGATCTGAGCTGAGTCAAACCTAGATGAAGAGTGACAACAGAGCCAGCTCTCATGGCAAGTGGGATGGGCTGCCTTTCTTCACCAGGCCTGCTTCCTCTCCCTGTTCCAAGCCAGCTCTCATTCTTTGGGTCCTACCCTGTAAGTGGAAGGTGCTAGGGCTTAGAGGCAGGCAGGTAATTCAGCAAGTGGCTGGCAGCTACACTTCACTGTATGGATTCAGAGAGGAAAGGATGGAGTGGCCCATGTACATCAGTGTGAAACGTTGCAATGATCAACAGTAAGAAGTTCAAATGTTTATAATCTTGCCACGAATACTAATTATTATGAGAAGTTTTTTGTGAAAAACCTTCTGAAAAGGAGATCAGAGTGCTTGCTGGTGCCAGTCATTTTCCCTTTTGGCGTCTAGGCAGCTCCTTAAAGAAATCCACCCTAGGGCCGGTGAGACGGCTCAGCGGCTTAAGCGCCTGCCTTGCAAGCGCGAAGGCCCGAGTTCGACTCCTGGAACCCACATACGAAAAAGGGGCCGGTGATATCGCTCAGAGGCACGGGTGCCTGCTGGCGCGCGAGGTCCTGAGGTCGTCCCCCCGGTACCCACAAAAAAAAAAAAAAAAAAAAAAGAAATCCACCCTCAACTCCAGAGACTTGGGGCTAGGCTGGGCAGTAAGTAGTACCTGCAGGTCCTATTCACTGTGCCTGTGTCCCTGCAAGGCCCTCCCTGCCCAGCCCACAGGAAGTTTGGGCGGAGTCGAGCGCTCCAATGTCAAAAACTTTTCACTGGTGTCTTTCCCTATGTCAGGACCAGGGCACTCAGAAAACCCCTACTCTCAGGCCTTTCCATAGAAACTCCAGGTGGTAGCTGAGTCAGGACAATAGTGTACTACCTGCCTCTTTCCCTCCACCACTGGCCGTCTTCTGCGAGGTCAGGTGAGACAAGAGAATCTCTGTCACCAGGGTTGGCACAGAGCATCAGCAAACCCACCTGGTCTTCTGAGTGCTCAGCACAGGCCATTAGCACACAAAGTTATACATCAACCCCTTTTGGACCCTCAGCTGCACGATTCTAGATTAGGTCTGCAATACCTGGAGCAGCTTCATGGAAGAGGTGGGACTGGAGCAGACCTGGAAGTTCAGCTAGCAACCAACTGGAAGGTGTGTGTTTCCCAAGCCAGAATTCCCCCTCTACACCTGCCTGTACATTCTCCGTGTTCCTCTGCCAGTGTACATGGGAAACATCAGACTGAATTGAGCTGATCAAGAGGCAGGTGGAATGTGGCTCAGGAAGGCTGAATTCTTGCCCCAAAGCATGAAGCTGATAGGTGGGAGTCCTACCACAGAAGCTTTTGTCCCTGCTCTCCCAGAAGTTTCCCCTATTTCTGATCTTCTCTGGGTACACTGGCCCTTCTGTGGCTGTGGACCTGGTGCCTGAGAGATGACCCTGCAAAAGGGCCTGCTGGGAGTGGGGAGAGGACAGCAAACAGCAGCATCCTCCCCTCTCCTCCTGCCCTGCTGTGGAGCCTCCCAGAGCAGGAAGAGAGGGGCTGCCCTGGGCTGCACAGTCCTCTTTAATGCCTGCCCAGCCAGCTCATCCGGCTCTGGGTGTCTAAGACTAGCCTCATATTCTCTAAAAACTTCTTCCCAGTACTGTGATTCTGTTATGCTCCCTGCCCCGTCTCACCCAGTCTTGAGCTATCCCATCCCCAGCAGTCCACCTGGTGGTAGGAAAGACTTTTTTACATACTCTATGATGCTCCTGGCAAACTTCTTCCACCATTGTTTGGTGGCTCACTGTCCGTGGCTCACTGAAGTCCTCAGTCAGCTGTACAAGGGAAGGTTGGATTCACCATGATAGGAGAGACAAGGAGATGCCCCTCTGCCCAGGTAGATAGAACCATTCTTTAAGAGACTTTTCATTCATTTCTTTTACCCTTTTGATGTAAAGGGTAAATGAAATGAAAGTTGATTTTCCTTCTGAACAGTTTCTTGGGTGAAACCTTTGGTTAGTTTTTAGAGTTTAAAATCAGAACCTTTTTTTTTTTGAAAAAGTAAAGAGTGAGGGAGATACTGGCTCTGCAGAGCAACCTGGGCCCGAGTAAAAGGAAGAAGCAAGATAAGAGTACTGTACACACTGGAGGACACAGTGCATGCTATTGTGAGGCCCAGAACCATTTTAATTTAGCATGTGCCTACCCTTTCAGATGCAGAACTTGAAAGGAGTAGAGAGAAACTTGAACCCTGGTCCTTGAGTCCCATTGGTGGCTCTCATTTGAAAAGATGCATTTATCTTCTATTTCTGAAGCACAGAAGTTCCCAGAGTTCCTCCTGTGGTGCCACTGCCCCAGGGTTTGGTGGGAATCTTGGCCAGCACTTCCCCACATGGCTCTACCTGAGTGTGCACGACTCCTGCCTCGCCAGCTCTGCCCCAACATTGTGACAGGAGGTAGTGCCACAGGATCATATGGCTTTGGCCTCATTAAGGATCCCTTCCTTAGGGTCACTTTGGTACTATGGTTACCCCTGGGATGAGGGCTTGTCCAGAATTGCCACAGTGCCCCAGGGTCAGTGCCTGGCTCTGCTTTGCAGACTTTCAGAGGGTTGGCCATTCTGGCTTCTGAAGTAGCGTCAGAGAATTTGTGAAGGGCCTGAGAAGGTGCAGGAAGTCCTATCCCTGCTAGGTCCCTCAGCTCCTGCATATCCTGCTCCTCTGCTGTGGCTCTTATTGCTGTGGGTGTTATTTTAAAAGAGGCTCAGGAAAGTCCCTGCTCAATTGGGTATTGCTCAAGGGTATAAAAGCCCCACAGCACAACAGGCTATCCTGTCTTTTTTTTTTTTTTTTTTTTTTCCTTTTTGAGACAGGGTCTTGCTGTGTAGTGCAGGCTGGCCTTGAACTCACTATGTAGCCCAGGCTGTCCTCAAACTCATGGCTATCCTCCTGCCTCAGCCTCCCAAGTGCTGGGATTACAGGCGTGTGCCACCACACCCGGCCTAGGCTATCCTGTCTTGCCCACACGACTTGGTTCCTGGTGAGGTCTGGCCACCTTCCCTGCCCACTCTGGCAGATCAGTGGCCCCCTCACATTACAGCATCAAATGGGCATTAGCACATTGAGAGTAAATACCCATTTGCTTAAGTCAATCCTAGTTTTCATAATGATCACAGCTGGGATTCTACTAAACTGGCGATTCCTTTAGGCCCAGAGCCCAACAGCTTGTGAGCCAGTGAGCTCGTGGGGCAGTGTGCCAGTGGGTGAGATCATCCTGACTGGGCTTGCTTCCTAGAGCTCGCTGCAGAATGTGCTGCTCAGCCTACAGTGACTTCAGCTGGTCTTATTGTGACTGAGGGGAGCTGGCCCTGGCTTGGTTCTTAGGGAGACCTCAGTCCTGGGGGCATGCCCTGCCATCTTTTGGAGACTGAGGTCTCTCGAGCATTGTCTGAGCCATCAATGTCAGGGCCAGGGAGAATGCTGCAGGACAGGATGGGTCACTGGACTGTCACTCAAGTGTGCCAGGCACTAGGCCAGGCCGGGAGGGGGGCAGTGTGTGTCAAGGGCAGAGGTAGGGAGACAGTGAAAACTGTGTTAAAAGCCATGAATTGGGGGCCTTAAAGCAGCAAAATCATCCAGCCAAGGTTACTCAGCCTGTAGTTTGCAGGTCTGAGATTAGAATGGGGAATGGGATGCTGAGTTTGGAGCTCCAACAATGACCGTGTAGCTCCTGAAGCTAAAGGTCTGCATTGAAGGGCCTGCCTTTCCGCAGGGATAGTGAATGGGCTACCCTGCTTCTGAGGGAGATGTGATCCCCTCACAATGCGGACTCAGGTTTGGAATCTCTTTTGAGGGCTGTGGGCCTGCTTCTAACCCCTGCTTGGTGCTTATTGATTGGAATCTGGCCTCGCAAGTGAGAGCCCTTTGTTTGCCAAGTGTGAGGCAGAGGGTCCAGTCACCTCCTTGCTCTCCAGCTTGGCTCTTGTACATTGCCCAAGTCCCCTGTTCTTACTGTTCTTTCAGCCCAGCTGATACTTATGACCCGTCAGTTACTGGGCAGTGGACATTGCAACAGCAGCCATGAAGGAAGAGCTTTGTAGCTGTACTGTGCTGCCAACGAGGTCACTGTCCCCATCCTCGGTATATGATGTGTTGTGAGCTGAGAGGCCAGAGCAGCAGGGCAGGATTTGGACATGGGGCTGATTCCCAGTGTCCCCGTGTGTGGGCCAGCCTGCTTGGATGAGTCTGTGTAAGGGCTTGGGAACTGCTCATCACCCTATCAACATGCTGCTGCACAGGCATCAGCTTCAGTAGGCCATCAGCAAAACCCTGTGCCTGTTTAGAACTAAATCTATCTTGACAAATTTGAGACATTAGCAATAAAATATGTCCAGGGTCTCTGAAACAATAGTGTGGATGATTGAGCTGACATTTCATGAACACTTACTACATGTCAGGCACTGATTCAAGCGCTGTGTGTATGCTAACCTATGTAATCTTCACGATAATTCTGTTAACTAAGCACTTTATTATCACAGTTTGTATGCAGGGGAACTAAAGTGTAAGTAATCATGGCATTTGCCTAGTCTCTCAGAGCTGGTAAGTGATAGAGCAGAATTTACCCATACAGCCTGGTCATCCAGTGTCTAGGCCAGTGATGACAAACCTCGTGGCACTTTCAGTGATACAGACAGCCCGCTGCGGCGTGTGTGCCATAGGTTTGCTCTCACTGGTCTGGGCTTTCAACTTTGTGGAAATGACTTTGTATTTTGTTGTAAGTTTGCCCACTAAGCAACTCACATAGGTCTTCTTGGTGGGTCCTAGAGGACTGCCTAGAAGGTGCTATTACATCAGCCAATACCAGGTTTTTAAGGTAGCTGAACATAGGTTGGAGGGCCCTGGAGTACTGTGTCTGCCTTTCCTCTCGTGTCCCCGTGAGCTGTTGTGGCTTGGACCTCTCTGAGATGATATGTGGCTGCAATTCACAGGTGGGGCAGGGCCTTAAAGGTCACAGAACCAGTGAGTGACACGCAAGGAATTTGAACTTAACTCTCTTGATTCCAAGTTCATTGAGTTTCACCTTCAGATACACAAAGTTCAAGACAAAATTTTATTTTTTTAATGACTCTATTTTATCCCTATTGTAATCTATACACCCTCCATCCCCAGCCCTTTTTAAGGGTCTTTCTGAGTTATCCTGGGTGCCCTTGAACTTGAGAACTAGTTTTCCAAGTAGCTGGGATATAGGTGTGTGCCACCATGCCCAGCTATAATACCTCTTTTTTAAAAAATGTACTTTTTGCCTAAGGGTTAACAAAACACTTTTTTTTTGGGGGGGTGGTAGTGGTGGTTGTACTAGGGATTGAACCCAGGGCCTTCACACTAAGCTAACATCTCCAGCCCTTAAAAAAAAAAATTTGGGGGCTGGTGAGATAGCTCAGCGGCATAAGCGACTGCCTGGCAAGCGCAAGGTCCTGAGTTCGACTCCCGGTACCCACATATAGAAAAAGGGCCAGTGATATCACTCAGCAGCACGGGTGCCTGCTGGCATGCGAGGTTCTGAGTTCAACCCCCGGTACCCACAAAAAAAAAAAAAATTATTTTTAGGCAGGTTGTGTGGCACACACTTGTAATCCCAGCACTTGGGAGTCTGAGGCAGGAAGATCACCATGAGTTCGAGGCCAGCCTGGATTACATAGTGAGTTCAAGGCCAACACCTGAACCTCATAGCAAGATCTTATCTCAACCCTTTTTTTTAAATTTTGAGGCAGAGTCTTGCTAAGTTACCCAACCTAGGCTCAAAATTCCCATCCTCCTGTCTCAGCCTCCCAGGTTGCTGGGATTACAGGCATGTGCCTCCACGCCCAGCTCAAAAATACATCTTTAATGACAATCTACCTTTAAAAGATACTGTACTACGTAATGTATTAACCATTGTTACCCTCCTATTATGTAGGTTTGAAAATTTGTTCTTCTTTTGATTTGTTTTGTTTTTTCTTCTCTTTAAAAAAAAAAAAAAAAGATACTGTACTAATTCACAGGCATCATAAGAGCCTCTCATCTTTTGTACTCCATTTTCATTCATTTTTACTTTAACATATGCTACAAGCCTATATGTAACTGCTATTTTTGCTTTATGAAGTAATGAGTGATACTTTAGAAGAATAAGATCTTTTGTATTTATCATCACCTTTTGGTTAAGACCAAATATGGTCTAGGTTCATATTCATTCTACCTGAGGAACTGCCTTTAGTCAATCTTTCTTTTCTTGCCATGCTTTGCCTTGCCTTGCTTTTCCCTTTCCCTTCCCTTTCCCTTTTCCTTTCCTCCTCCCTCCCTTCCTTCCTTTCTTCCTCCCTTCCTTCCTTTCTTTCTCTTTCTCTCTCTTTCTCTCTCTTTCTCTTTTTCTCTTTCTCTCTCTCTCTCTTTCTCTTTCCCCTTCCTTCCTTCCTTCCTTCCTTCCTTCCTTCCTTCCTTCCTTCCTTCCTTCCTTCCAAGACAGGGTCTTGCTGTGTAGTTCAGGCTGGCCTTGAACTCACTATGCAGCCCAAGCTGGCCTTGAACTCGAGGCAGTCCTCTTCCCTCAGTCTCCCGAGCGCTGGGATTACAGAGGCATGCACCAGCCACCATGCCCGACTTTTAACATTTCTTGTAACTCAGATCTGCTGGTACTAAACCCTCTTAGTTTTTGTTTGACTAAAAAAGTCCTTAGTTTCTCCTGCATCTTAGGGAGGGAGGTAGTTTTACTGAGTTTGAAGCTGGGCATGGTGGTTCACACCTGTAATCCCAGCACTCCAGGCGAATCATAAGTTTGAGCCCAGCCTAGGCAGGGGAGCAAGACCCTGTCTCAAAAAAAAAAAAAAAAAAAAAAAATCTGAGTTGACTTTTTTCTTTTAGTATTTTAAAGGTATTGTCTGACTTGCATAGTTTCTGATGAGAAATTGGCTGTGAATCTTAACTTTGTTTCTGTCTATGTGATATCTTTCTCTGATTGCCTTTAAGATTTTCTGTATATCTTTGGTTTTCAGCAGGTTGAATGTGCTCTGGCAGTGGTTTTTTCTTATACTACTTAATATATATGTGTGGATCTTTTTCTTGCTTGGTGTTCTCTGAGATTCTTGGTGATTTGTTATCTTTTGTTATTTTGGGGAAATTCTGTCTTTGTTTTTCTCTTTCTGTCTTTTAATGTCAGGGGTCAACCCTATGGCTTGTGTATGCTAGGAGTGCTATAGTCATTGTATCTTAAAATATTGCTTCTGTTCTGTTTCTCATCTCCTTCTGTGACTCCAATTGGTGGGTTAGCTCTTGGATGCTCTGTTCTGAATCCTCCCTTTCTGCCTGCCCTTCTGTCTTTTTTCTCCTGGTTTGGATTATTTCTTTTGACCTAATTTCAAGTTTTGATTTTTTTCCCCGTCAGTTGTGTCAGGTCTGCTGAGAAGCATGGCAAAGACATTTCTCGTCTATTTCTGTGCTTTTTTATTTCCAATGTCTCCCTTTGACTCTTGCTTTTATTTTCATCTTATTCCTGAAATTCTCTATCATTTCATAGGTGATGTTCAGATTTTGTACTACAGCCTTTAACACAGGCAGCATATATAAAAATCATGTTAATCTTCATTATCTTAAATTTCCCATCGAGTATTGCTGAGATCTGGGTCACCTCTGAGTCTGGTTCTACTGATTGTTTTGTCTCTTTAGGATATAGTCCCCCCCCCGCTTTGTTTTTTGGTGTATGCATGTGCCTTGTAATTTTTATATTGAATATCAGGTATCATGCATACAATTGAAGAAACTAAGATAAATGACATTATGCCTTGAATGAACTTCCCTCTTCTGTTTCTAGGCTATTAGGGGAATTTGAACTAGGCTAGTCAGAAGTCAAGCTTGGTTGGAGTTTGTTGTTGCTATGTTACCTTCAGTGCACCAGTTAGCTTCATAGTCCTCTCATGTTATCTTATGCATAGAGTGGGGACCAGTTTGCTGTAAAGTTTTTCTCAATGTTCCAGTTCAATCTTTTGCCTTAGGTGTATCTCAGGGAGGGTCTCCCTGCCTGCTCTTGTTCTCTATCTGCTGTAGGCTGCTCTGCTTGGCCTTTGGTGCTTGTTGGCCTGGGGTAGGGCTTAGGGTGGCTTTTCGTTGTTTTGGTCCAGACTCAGACTTAGGCAGGCTCTGTGTCCCTGCATCTCAGAAGTGGGACATTCTTATTGATCCTGTCATTCCCCTAGTGGGAGGTTTCTTGCCCTTCCTTAGGGCAAAGTATTTTCTTTTCCCGTCCCCTGTACCCTGGAGGTAGAAGGCTTGCCTGTCCGCCTCTCCCCCATTCCCTGAGAATTTTGTCCTGCCCCTCGTCTTTTCTCCTAAACACGCTGAGGCCCACGGCCAGCCAGGGAATGAATGTAAACTCTCTTCGAGTCCATGACTCCTGGGTATCCAGACTTTCATTCTAGTCCACACCTGGCTTTTAACAACAGGTTAAACATGTTTGCCAAATTATTTCCTATTTCAGTTAATTCTTTCATAGCTATATGGTAGAAACACTACATAATAGAGGTTACTCTGCATCTCTTCTCAGCTCCACATTCACCAGCATCATACAGGTAGCTTGAAATCAGCCGTGATGGGAATATTTACACCACAGAAATCAGTAAATGCTACAAACTCGGGCTTTTTTTTTCACCTGAGAGCCTATTGTTGAACATTTGCCAGAGCACCACTGTTTGGGGAAACCTGAGGAAGGCGCCCATGGAGGTTGGTGCCTTTGGCGAGTGGCTCTGGGGCCTTCCCAGATGGGTTGGGCTTGGCAGGGTCAGTGGCTGTGTTCACGCCATCTCCTTTGCTGGGGAGGCCCCTCCATGTTGGAGGTAGTGTGGGTTCATGCTCCTGCCCTCTCTCCCGCAGATCGAAGCCAGGACAGCACAGCTGTGGCACTCTCAGACTCCAGCTCGACACAGGACTTCTTTAATGAACCCACCAGCTCACTGGAGGTCTCCCGGAAGCCATATGCAGAGAAGAGGGTGCCTATACTCAGTGCCCAAGCAGTACCAACCAGTAAAGACCTCCAGGGGGCCACAGAGGAAAGAGGTATGAAGACTTACCTCAGTGATGTCTGCTAGCATTCTGGGCAGAGCTGAAGACTGTAGGCTCCATGGGGCACTGGGCCTGGCCTGGCTTCTGTCTTCGCGCCTCTGCCTGCTGTCCTAGAACGTCTCAGTTGAGCAAGTTACTTCCCTCTCTGAGCCCCCATTGTTCTCCCTATAGGATGGGAGTGATCACAGTACCCACACCCAGGGTCATAAGGATTAAATAGGGCAGTTCCTGAAGGTGCTGGCACAGAGCCTGATACATCATGTGTGCTCAGCAACACTTATCATTGTTAGGACCCCCACAGTCCAATCTGGGAAAGCCATGTCCATATCAGTGTGCCTTACTTTTTTTCTTGATAAATAGTTATCTTAAAAAGTCTCTGGATTCTAAGTGTCACAAATGTGTTTTTTTTTTTTTAGTGTGAATCAAATCCGGCCTCTATGAAAAGAAATCTCCCTCTTTTGAGCAGAGGGCCTTGGTTGAAGCCCAGGATACACCCAGAATAGTCTCTGGGGAGCTGGGATGGCAGGTGGCTGAGGGGAGCTCTGAGAGTGACTGCTAGATTCTTGCCTCAACAAGAAGAGTGATGATGGTCAAGCGTTCTATACATTGGATGTCTGCCTGGTTATACTTGGACATGGTGTGAGGGGAACTTGAGTCTTAGTCCTTGCCCCCTGGGCCCTGCCCCAGCAGCCCCAGCTCCCTCAAGGCCTCTCCTACAGTAAGGGACAGGGCTGCCAGGAGCTCAAGCCATAATGCAGACTGCCTTCAGAGTGGGTGCCGTGCGCTCCCTCTCTGCCCCTCTTCAGGCAGGGTGTGCAGGATGTGCATGAGCCACAGGCCAAAGGCCACCTTGCCGTTGCCTTGTCCCTCCCCATGGCCCCTCCCCTTCTTCTGTCCTCCCGCCTGGGCCAGACAGCCTCCTCTGTTTGTGTCCAAGGAGCCTGCACTTTAGGGACTAGCATGAGACTACCCAGCCATTGTCATCATCCTGGGGCTCTGCCTGGGCTCTCCTCTGCTGCCTGGCTCCACTGGTCCCAGGTGGAGTGGGGCTGGGTATTCAGGGTCTGGGCTCCCATCAAGTGGAGTCTGTGTGGAAGCTCTTGGCTCACACACAGCAGCCCTGGAGAGGGATGTTGGACAGGCTGTGGCCTGAGGCACTGAAAAGTGGAGCCGGCATGGCACTTTGTGAACCTTTCTTGGCTGTTTTATTTGATGATGGTAATGACAACACCTGCCTTCTGTGAGCTACTTCCCCAGACACTGCACTGGCCCTGGAGATGGGACGGCCGTGCTGCCATTCAGTGGGGAGGAACGGAGGCAGATTATAACTCCTACTTTTTGTATCCTTTGAGCCCCTCTGCTGTGAGGTAGCCCAGAACTCCTGTTTTACCGAGCAAAAGGCCAGATGGCCACAGACCCAGCCAGTTGTGGCAGAGCCAGTACTGGGCCTTGTACCTTCCACTGGTGGGTCCAGTGCCCATCCAGCACAGGCACCAACCCAGCTGTGCTAAGTGCCTCACTGAGGTGCCTCCATCGCTGGTGATAGGTGGCTACATTGGCAGGGCCTGAAATTAGGGTGACTTTGTTTTCCTTCTTTTCAACTGTAGGAAAAACTGAGGAGTCCTCGGAGAGCACAGAAGGCTTCCGGGCTACAGAGCAAAGCATCCAGAAGCCTGCAGCAGACCCCCCAGCCGCTGTTTGCATCCCTGTCAAGCCCCTAGTGTCTACACCTACTCCGTGGGATGGGAAAAAGAGGGGTGACCCTCAAGGGGAGCCAGTGGTCTTCCCTCAGGGGCTGCCAGCCGGTGCCGAGGAACAGCGCCAGTTCCTTACGGAGCAGTGCATTGCTTCCTTTCACCTGTGCCTGAGCCGCTTCCCCCAGCACTACAAGAGTCTCTACCGACTGGCCTTCCTCTACACCTACAGCAAGACCCACCAGGTGAGTGGGGTCTGGGAGAGGGAGGGCAGGCTGGTGTCCTTAAATGTTGGTGGGCAGAATCAAGACAGATCAGAACTTTGTGATAGGCCTGGATGGTTTGCATGGGAAGGATGGGAGAGGAGAGCTGTGGAGACAGGGCCAGTCCAGAGTAAGCCAGCTTGTCTCAGGCCTCAGCCCTCCAGCTGCATCTGTAGAGGCCCCTTTGCCATCATCCTGCCCTTCAGCTCAGCTCCCTGGTGCAGCTGCCAGAACCATCTTCACTGCCTCTGCTTCATGGGGGTTGGGTGCTGACAGTCTGCTCTAACTCTTTTTGGAAAGCAACAGCTGTGCCCCAGGCCTAAGCACTCCGAGGAGCTTCCCAGCCAGGCCTCTTGTGCTGGCATTTAGCATTTGTGGAGGGACCGCAGTGACTTCCTTTTCCTTCACTCTCCTCACCCGGCAGGAGTTATGGGGATGCAGCGCCTCTGGTTGTGGTGCCTGCTCTCATGGAGTGTAAGGGTGGTGGGGAGTGGAGTTAAACACATACAGGCAAGCAAAGCAAGTCTGATTGTGGCCAGTACTACAGAGAAAATAATGGGGTGCACAGGAATGGGGTTACTACTGTGGCTCCCAAACGATACCTTCTGTGCTGAGACCTGTAGTGTAAGTGAGGGACAGTAGCAGGCTAGAGGAAGGGGAGAGTGTCCAGCCAGGGCCAGCAACCTGGGAAAGTGGCTTTGTGGGTAAGGACTGGGGTGAGCAGGGGAACAGAGTGGCCTGTGGGCTGTCTCTGAGACCTGCCTTTGCCTGAGTCACCTCAGTCAGGCTCTCCTCACAGCCTCCTGCTATCCCCCATATTTGACCCTTGCACCTTTTCTGTGGGGTATTTGAACCAGGACAGGCAGCTGGCCAGAGAGATGGACCCTATCTTGGCATTTGTTGCTTCACAGAATTCTGTTTGGGGAACTAGGTGCTAGGGTTCAAGAATCTGTGTGCCTTGTCCCTGCAGTGACTGACACATTCATATGGCTTGGCCAGTTTCCTTAGAGCACAGCAGGGGGAGTTGGCCTCAGTGGGCCTGGGGAGGGAGATATCATCATCCTCAGGGGTTTGGTCTCTGAGGTGTGGTGTGTGCTGGCAAACAACAGCAGCTTCCGGCCTCAGCTGCCCACTGCCTGTCAGTACTGCTGCTGCTGCTGCACACAGTAACATAGCCTGCCTACTGTCTAGACTGTAGTTGGTAGTAGACCTTACCTTTGTGCCCTAGACCTTCTGCTTCCAGGGGGCCTTGGGTTTTAATAAACCCCAATCAGCACATGTCCTTGCTGCTGATGTAGTTTGCGGGCCAGAGAGGCAGTGGCCGATACATCTCTCCCAACCCTCCCATCCTACCACTCCTTTGGGAGTTTCCCCCCTTCCCTCTAATGAGAGCAGTAGAGTCCTCTCCAGTCTTGGTGGGAGGGACACTAGCAGCCATCAAGTTCTCCCTCACCTTCCCCATGTAGCTGTGGTCAGCTCTGACCAGGACACAGCACTTCTGGTGCAGTGCTCAGACCTTTCCCCGACACCGTTGCAGGGTGCTTTCTCCAGAACACATGCCGAAATGGAATTTTGGGTGCAAGTGGTTAGTAGGGATTGACACCTATGGAAGGGAAGAGAAGGATACAAGATGGGGTGGGAGGAGAGTTGAGCTGTGTGCAGGCCCCGTGAAGCCCTGGCCACCCAGCCTGCACTTCCCACCGAAGTGCTTCATTTTGAGTCTGAGGGAGCCAATGTGCATAAAACGTTCAGCACAGAGCCAGGCTCAGGCGGCTGTCATTACAGCCTGTCCCTCTTATTTAATGAGGTTTTTCAAAGTAGAAAACAGTATTAGTGTCCAAATTAGAGAAAATTGGAATGGGGAATGACCGTAATTCTTACCCTGCTAAAACAAAAACTATCTCATATTTTACTTCTCTTCTGGCTCTTGTGTATACACACTGCTGATTATCTGCTCCAAGACCCCAGCCACTTCAGGACCTGGAGGTGGGGAACATGTCCTCTATACTTTATATCTGGGAACCTGGGCTTAGGGTGACATGGCTGAGTGGCAGAGGCAGGCATCAGCCAGGGTGACCTCACTCAGAGCCCGGTTGCTCCGTTGCCCTCACATTGTTAAGTGTATCTACCCTGAGTGTGTTTGCCATTTTTTTTTTTTTTTCTATGAACATCTACCGGGTCATTTTGGTCTGGTTGGTGCCCAGGATGGATAGACGCCAGCCTGCCCTTATTGGTGGGAACAGAGGCTTCCTGAAATTGTTTGCACCATTGATGTCTCTGTCCCTGGGCAACTCCCATAGCTATGATGCTCAGTTTCTGCTGGCTTTTCTGTTAGCTGTGTTCCTAGGTTGGGTTACTTAGTTTTTGGAAATGGAGTGCTGGCCTTGATTCTGAGAGAGACCCCTTATGTGGCAGAAATCCCCTTCCTGCAGCTACCCTGACTACTCTCTCACTGGCCTCTTTGTTGTCTTCATCCAGAGATTTTGCTGAATATTAGTTGCTACCACCAACTTGAATGGCAGGTCACTGGCACTCACTGCATTGAGAGCCTGAGTCAAGACCTTCCTGCTGCTCAGGGCATGCCTCTGTCCCGAAGGCAGGGTTTTGGTGGCAGCTGTGCTGGCAGCAGCTTGTCCACGGAGTTGAGGGCACAACTCACTCTGTCACTATTTCAAAACCATTAACTGACAAGCAGTGACCACTTTCCTAATGCAGCCATTTGGTAACGAAAACTTCCTACTGTGTATATTTGATAACAGCACATTTCTTCATAAATCCTGCCTGCGTGCTTGGTAGTGGCATTTTCCTTTTGCTGTCTTGTGGCTCAGTGGCCGACTGCAGTGTCAGATACCTTCATTTTAACATACTGTTCATTTTACCACAGATAGAGCCTGCCTAGGGCTGAGTGGTTAACTCCTGATCTCTCCTAGTCTTTCACAAGTGTCCAGGTGAGATTCAACTCATTTCAGAGCCTGCCCAGACCTTGCAAAGAAATTGTCTTCAGGGCACAGGTTGCCACTTGTTTCACTGTTGGCAGCAGGAATTTTTGAGTAGAGTGAAAGAATATGGGTTCTGAGGCTGGTCCTGCAGGGGTTCAGATCCCAGCTCTGTGATGGAAGCTTTTGGAGCTTGAGGCTCTTTTGCTAAATGAGAATGAGGATAATATGCATGTGGGATTATTGTAGTAACAGGGTGATTGGTGGGGTTCTCAGGTGGTGCCTAGCAACCAGCATCCCTCTAGTTGGGCCCATTTCCTTAGTCTTGGTATCATTATGTTTCCTTGCTCCTCTACTGAACCTTCTGAGGATTCCCTGCTTAGGCAGAGTTAGGAGGGGCTGAGTCTGCCTCCAAGGGATCCTGAAGCCTCTTTGAGGCTGCCCTCTCACCAAAGGTTGGCTTTGAGGCATACAGATTACCCACCCCGTCCCTGGTAGGTAGGCATCCTGCTGGGGTACATTGAGGGCTAGGGTGCCTGAAATCATAGGGCTCCAAAACACACTCCACATGTTAGATGGGGAAGATCACTTATGCCAACACCCTCAAGGGTGCTAATTCTAGCATCTGTTTCACTTACATCTCCAGGATCACAGTCTTCGCCAAGATTTTGATCCCTGGTCTGCCAGTCCATACTCAAAAACCTGGCTTCCTGAGTCCTCTTATGCAGCCCAGGAGAAGAGGGCATATGGCCTCAGGACACCTTTTGGTAAAAGGGCTCTGGCCTTCATTAATGGAGATCTGGAAGAAGAGCAAGATGTGGCCACCCTTGCCTAGCTATCCTGGTACCTTCTGCTCCACTGTGAATCAACTCTCTTTTGCTGTAACCACTGCAAGGGGTCCAGGGCAGAGGAGCTGATAAGATGGGCCTGGAGCCAAACTAACATGAAAAAGAACAAATTTAGAAACTCAAACTTTTCAATTTCAAAATATACTAAAATCTACAGTAACCAAAACAATGGAATACTATTCAGCCTTTAAAAGGAGGAAAATACTGTCATGCAATTACATGGATGAACGTGGAGGATGTTAAGCTAAATGAAATAAGCCAGTTACAAAAAAGACACATATTGTATGATTCTACTCATATGAGTTATAAGGGGGCAGCCTGACTGCCCTTAGCCAGTTAGACCCCATTCTTTGGCTCAGGACCTCCGTGGGGTGAGCCCAGTTTCTCGGTTTGTTTGGAGGCTGACTCCCCCTATGAAGCTGACAATGCTGTGTTTTCTGCTATGATATCTCCAGGAAGGCCATTGCCCTTTGACTTCAGAGTCACTTTGTACTCTGGTGTGAACCTAGGAAGCCCTGCTGGAAAATCCAGCTGGCCAGCTGGCTCTGAAACCTGCCCTTTGCCCATCTCTGTGGGGTACGTACTTTACCTCTCTCTGCCACTGGCTCACATGGGGCCCTGTGGAAGCCATGGGGCTATTGTGCAGGGTAAATGAGAGGGCCTCCAGGGAGGGTGCTGCACCGTTGGACTGGAGTAGGTATGAGAGGTGATCATCCAGGTTGTGATGCAGAGGCTGTGAGATCTTGCTTGGAGTGAGCATCTCGGGTGGAGGTGGTGAGCTTCGAGTTCCACACTGCCCGAGCCTTCACTGAGCAAGACAGTGAGACCAAGAGTCACGAGGGTGTGGTAGCCACAGAGCAGGGCATTCCTACCTTCCTTCAAGCCCTGCCCCCTTTCTGTGCCCACAAAGCAAAATGATGCTACACCCACTGTTCTACACAGGTAGACTGGGCTGCTGCACTCTACCAGTAGGTTCTTGGCAAGCTTCACTTTGTATAGTTTGCAAAATGAGACCTATGTTATTCATTGTGCATTTAAAGTCTCTATGCCACCTGGCTTGAAGATTCTGCTGGGCCTTGGGTGCCAGAGGAGGTAAGACAGGTTCCCTCATGAGGGCTGCTGCTTTCCTGGTCATCTTCCCCACAAAGGGATACAGATTCTAGGAGTTTGAACAGGCTTGAGTGCTCTGCCAGCAGTATCCATTACAAATAAGATTGGTTTTGTTTATTTATATTTTGGTGGTACTGGGATTGAACCTAGAGAGTGCTGAGGTGCATCCCCAGGACTTTTTCTTTTATTTTGAGACTGGGTCTCATTAAGTTGCCCAAGTTGAACGTGAACTTGTGATCCTTTTGCCTCAGTCTCCCAAGTAACTGGGATTACAGGCATGCAGCTCCATGCCTGGCACAAATAAGATGGTTTTAGGTTGAAAAATAGAATAAATTTCAGAGCACCTCATTGCCTTACAATCCATAACATGGCAGAATTGTGTTTTAGCATGTTTTCTGTGCCTCTCTGCAGGTTCATTTATTCAGCACCTGTCTATAGAGCACTTGTCACATGAGCGATGCTTTTTGAGTTGCTGGGGCTACAGCATTGTGCACAGTGAAGCCCTTGAGTGTGCACACAGCAGAGGGTGGAAAGGAAAACACCTCTACTGGCAGCCAGTAATGAGTCTGGGAAGAAAAATAAAGAATAGCAAGATGGAAGGGGTAGGCTGGCTATTTAGACAGGGAGGTGGGTGACATCCTCTCTAACAAAGACTGAATCAAGTGGTGGAGGATATTGAGGGAGAGAGGCTTCCAAGTGGCCTGCACAGCCAGCCCACCTGCCTTGAGCTAGGAATCAGCCTGTCGGGAAGTGATGGCCATGGAGGGAGGGGAGGAGGGTAGTCAGAGGCTCATTAGAGCCTGACTATGAAGCAAGAGTTATGGAGACATCATTCTGAGATTAAAGCTGTCACAAGGCTGTAGGAGGAGAATGGTATTGTGTGGCCAGTGTGTGAAAGACACTTAGGCTGCTGTGTAGGTAGTGAGTAGGGGATTGCCAGTTAGAGACCTGGCAGGACCGGGGTAATTTGTAGAGGCCTGGACAGAGAGTAGGAGCCCAGGCAGGAACTCATGAGGGAAGAGTAGTGCAATGCCCTGGGTCAGGCACAGTGTGCCCCAGATGTCTGGCCTGTTAGAACTATGGCCTCTGGTGGCCAGTGCTTTGTAGCCCCACAGGGTAGGAACTCAGGAAGTAAATGCTTCCTCCCCCTCAGGCAACTCCCAGGAATGATGGAAACATTTCCTTTCAGTCTGATATCTGTCTTTTTAAACACGTACACATGCACACATATACACAGAGAGAGAGATGTATACATGTACTGCCTTGGTTTTGCTCTTGTTGCTTCCCATATACTCAGAAATTCTCTTCACGTAACTTTTAATGGCCACATAACATTATACCTCGTTCCACCGTTTCTTTATGTTTTGGCTTTTCCAAACATGGACATTCTGATCATAATTTTTTATTATTAGGATCAAAAGTAAGTCTAGCAGGTATGGCACTGGGGGCGTTCTTGTCCTTCTGCCTTCACCCCCCTTCTGTCGCTGGAGGTGTGCTGTGTTGCTGGGTGAATCTACAGTGGGTAGAATCTCAGCTTTGTGCACATTCCTAGCAGCTCACCAAAGTCCCCCATCACCTGGTGGCCTGTGGAGTCCTGTATTTCGAGGGCCCAGCTAGTTCCCCTCAGTGTGAGAGGTGGGGGCAGGGGTGGCTCCACAGACCCCAACCAAGACCTCCACTCATTTCTGACTCCTTCAGTTTTTCTGGAAACCATGAGCACCATTGCTGCCTCCAAGCCAAGTCCTGAGGTATGGCCAGGTGAAGGGCTGAGCCCAGCCGAGGTGCACAACCGTCTTCCTGGCCATTGCCACACTTGCTGGGCAGCAGGCCACCCTGCAGACTCCCACTGGTCTTTCAGAGAATATGTTTCCACTCCTAGATCTCTGCCAGGCAGTTTTGTACTTGGTGTGTCACCATGTACGCATAGTGGAGCTTGGACTCTGAGCGAGTCCCTCTCTTGCATTCTCTCTCTCTCTCTCTCTCTCTCTCTCTCTCTCTCTCTCTCTCTCTGCCTTGATGTTGTGAGGGAGGAGGTAGTTAAGTCATGAGTAGAACATTGTTAACGGGTTGTGGCAGGAAGAGAGCGCCTGAGGGCAGAGGCACAGGCAGAGTACATCGTCCAGGCCACCCGTACAGTAGTGGCAGATGGTGCCTGAGATTAGTTCTGCCTTCTAGCCTTGAACATCTTGGGACTACAGGTGACTGCAAGGTGACTATTTTCTTATCTCCAACCATCAGCAGGCATTGCCAAGCTCCTACTACATATAGAGCCCTTGGTACAGTTGGGGATACAGGCTGCCGTGTCCCAAGCCTTGGCTTCTTGTGCAGAAGGGGAGGCTCGGGCTCCCAGGAGCTGTGGCCATCAGCCCCTGTGTATTGTATTGAGCTGATCAATGTCATCATGATGGTTTGGGTTAGTGGGCAGACACTGGGGTCAAGATAAGCCATGAGGCATGGGCTCCCTTGCTTAGCCCTGGGAAGCCTGATGCTGGGTATCCTGGCCTTGAATATGACCCAGGCAGGCCCACTCATGCTCTTTTGCCCTGTTCGCCCCTTTTCGCAAACCTCTTCTTGCTTTCAGATTCTTTGAGCTTGGAAGCCCCCAGCCTGTTTCTTCTGAACACCTAAGATGTAGTCCGCCCCCTCCCTTATCCACTGCCAGCGTCTTCTTGCTTTGTGCCTCAGACCGTTCCCACAGTCTGGTGTCTTCTTCCTTCCCATTTTCTGAAAGCACAAACCCTGCCTTGTCTTCCTTTCATTCTTCCCACGAATGTCTTTCATGTCTCTTCTGTGGGGTCCAAACTGGACTAGCCCTCTGAGGAGCTATGAGTAAACAAGTCAGCCTGTGTCCCTGCCCTCTTAGGATTGACAGAGAAGTGGAGACAGATAACAACCTCTCAGCGAGCCAGTGAAGAGGCTGTTTAAGATGGCTATTGGGGGGCCGGTGAGATGGCTCAGCGGCTTAAGCGCCTGCCTGGCAAGTGTGAGGGCCCGAGTTCGACTCCCGGAACCCACATACGAAAAAGGGGCCGGTGATATCGCTCAGCGGCACGGGCGCCTGCTGGCGCGCGAGGTCCTGAGGTCGACCCCCCGGTACCCACAAAAAAAAAAAAAAAAAAAAGATGGCTATTGGGCTGGAGGGACAGTATTATAGGAGGCCATGTAGGGGTCGGGTAGATGGCACCAGATGAGTGACCTGTAGGGCCCAAGGTGGAAGGAGGGCCACCTATCAGAGTAAGGAAGAGATGAACTGCTGTGTGGGCAGAGAGACTGAGGCATGGAGCTATCCCTGTCTTTGAGGGAGGTGCAACCTGAAGGTTTGCGGGTGGAAGAATTTAAAGGTCGTTTACATCCTGCCCTGGAGAGGGAGAGTTCAGATGACAAATGTAGCACCTTGAGATAGCCACATGCTTCTCGGATTCTTCTTCTTGCCTCTTGTCAGCATCCCTCAGCCTTCAGTCTGCCCTTGTCAGAGCAGGCCCTGTGCACAGGCCACAGGGGCCACGAGCATCCAGAAAGATGGTGCCATTATCTGGTGAGTGGCTCCCTGGGGTTCTTCCCATTCCCAGAAGTGTTGCGCCAGAGGTGATGCTGTAAGAGATTGCACAAGGCCTGAGGAAAAGTCTGGTTGTAGTAGCTGTTCATAATGGCCAGCTCACATCATGTGCCCAGGCAGGTTTGTAACATGGCTTGCCCACCTTATGGTGGGCAGGGGAAGAGTCAAGGCCTCAGAATCTCTGGCCTGGACCAGACTGCAAGATTGACTCTGCCACTTTCTGGCTCTCAGAGTTTGGGGAAACTCTTGAAACTCTCCGAGCCTGTTTCTTCATCAGTGAACATGACTATATATCATGAGCATTTATGGCACTATGCTCTGTCCAGGCAACAGTCTCACCTTGTCTCACCTTGAGACCCTGTGAAATGGCGGAGCAGGCTGTACGCTACAGGACCCTTGCTCCCTCATCCAGCCTGCCAGCCTGGCACCCACCAAATCCCTGGTCAGGTTTCCTGGGCCTTGTCAGCTCCCACGGTGGGCCGCAGATGTAAATTAGCTAAGAGCTCTCGTGAGCTGTCTGGACAGTTTGTGCCTTAGCCATCGATCAGCTGGGGCCTGGGAGACAGTGGGGGAAATGTGCTCTCCAGCAGTGCTCAGTGGCCAAGACTGCGGGAGACTAATTTATAATCCAGGTCAGGTTTGTCAGGCCGTTGCTTTCTGCAGTCTTCACAAGTGCCCCAATCCTGTCCTGCTGCTGCCCTCCTCCCTGGTCTGTCTTGAGGGAAAGGGCCATTTGGTCAGGTGTCACTGCAGAAGCCATAGTGTGGTGGAAAGTGGAAACCAGATGAGGATGTGTCCCACTGCCGCAGGACCTGCAGTGAGGTGCCAGGGCAGGGAAGCAGTCTCCTGCTCTTCACCCTGGCTCCAAGACAGCTTTCTCATGTGTCCCAGCTACAGGGAAGTCTTTGTCAGGGCCTTCTTTTCTGGGTTTTCTCAGGAAATGATGATTATTGTAGAGATGCTTCTTTAAACCATGTTTTTCCATCTCTTCTCCTATCCCAAACTGCTGCTATTAGGTCACCTGAATACTTTTCACAAGTGCCCAAGGAGCACCAGAGACAGCTTTGGGGTCACAGCTCTGGGGTAACTTTTCTCTAGGCTCCTGTGCAGCACAGGTCAGGCTCATGCCATGGGTCTCAGCTGGGAGAGAGGGGTGCCTCACAGTGGCCACAGCTGGTCCTCTCCACCTTCTCAGCTGGGCCCTAACAGCCTTGCCTACTTGAGTTCTTGCCCGCAGCCAATCTCCCAACCCCATAAAAACCTTATGCAAGCCATAGTCCAGGTGTTGCCTGCTTCTAGAAGCCTCTCTGATCTTCCCCATTGCTCCCAACTTCCATGGTTAAGTGGACTCACCTGTGGTATTAAAAGTACAGGCGATGTTTCCCGTCCCATGTCCTCTTGTGTGAGAGCTCACCCATGGCTTTTTATAAGGGTGGACACCAAATGGGCTGAGCCTTTCACTTCTCCCTCAGGAGAGACTTTGAACCAAGTGGCACTGAGACCAAGGGGTTACAGGTGACTTGGATGCATGGTGTAAGCCTCTTTCCTGGGCTCCCTGAGCTTCTGGGTGCTGCTGGGTCCTGTTGGCCTGATGCCTGAGCCTTTAATTCTCCCAGCCTTGATGAGCTAGCTGAAACTAATTTAGTGTTTATTCCTTTTAATCTAGTGCCACCTGGACTTACCGTGTCTCTTCATTCTACACTCAGTTTCTCTGTGGCTGTCCCCCACCCCGCCCCTTCCTGGGCCTATGGTGGAGCTGGAGAATGCGGCTGGGGTAGGCTGGGGTAGGCTGGGGTATGGAGGGTAAAGTGTCAGGTTGATCTTGTAACCAGCCTCTTGAGGCTCCTGAACGAAGTGTCCTAGGAGACAATCCCTCGGGATCCTGGCTGCTGGGCACTGTAGGGGTATTTGAATGTGAATCACAGCTCCTCCTAGAGTGTTGGAGCTCAGAGGTTGAAGGCAGGGAATGAGTGTTTTACTCTTCTCCTTGAGTGTAGATCAGAGTGGCCTCTGTGCTCCTCTAGGGGCCTAGCTCAAGGGTCTGAGGACTCTTTTTGCCCTGATGTCCCCCTCCACTGCCTACTTCTGGCCTCAGATGGAGCAGGCAAGGGGTCTCCAGCTGGCACTCCTGTGAAGGAAAGGGATGGAAGCACTTGTTCCCAAGGCCCTGGAAAGGCTTCTTAGTGCTGGAGGGAAAAATGTCTGAGCAGACCATGGTTTTAGCATACCACAGCAGCTGCAGCCTCAATAAGAGGGGCCCCACGTAGTTCCCAATACGCTTTCCCCGCCTCACTATTTCAATTGGAGGCGACTGTGCCTGCTCTCAGCGTGTCACTAGTGGGCCCAAAGTCGACTGAACTAGAGAGCAAGCTTCCTGCACACAAGGCATAGAGGGGTCCTGTGCGGGGAGTGCACTCTGGCTCACCCAGTGACTTATTCTTACTCTCCGATATCTGGATTACCCGTGGTCTCTAACCCCTGGCTGCATGTCAGGTTAGACCAGACCTGGCTGCAGTTCTCCTTGACCAGGGCAGCCTTGATTTTAAATGGTCTTACCCTTCAGCCACTCAGAGCCAGGCCTTGTCCTTGTAGAAACTGGCCTTCGATCAGGTTTCCCCTGGGAAGTGGCTTTCTCCCTCGGGCTTCCATGAAAGAGCTAGCTTTTTCTGCCATGATTGTGTCGTCCAGGAGATGCATACTTGAGACCACCTGTCTCCATTCCAAAGGGACCATCATTCTGGTGTGCCCCACCCCCAACACAGCTGCTGGGTCCTGAAGGGCTGGGGAGCAGCCTGTAGGGCAGGCCATCTGTGCAGATAGGAGTAGAGGTTAGAAACTGGCCATCAGGGGACACACAGCCAACAAGCCAGGAGTCAGGTTTTGCACCTTTGCCTTATATAATGGGGGAAACTATTTGTAAGTTCACCCTGGCCAGCAGTGGGAAGAATGGGAACAGGTGAGACAGGTTTGCAAGCTGAGAAGTGAGAGGGAGTTTGGAGTGGTTGGGATATGTGGTGGTGAAGGCCTGAGCCCAGGTTAGGAAAGATAAGCAAGGAGCCTGAGGGGGAGAAGAACTGGTTGTCTGGTGAGGGTGGGCACTGTGGAAGGAGGATAAGGCCCAGTGCTGCCCATAACTGGCCCCCTCCTGTAGGACAGCACTGCCCTGAGGTGAGGTTCGTGGGCAAGATCCTCCTTCAGTCTGCTTGGCCACCTTGGTGAGGACCAGAGAGGGAAGAGTGCTGGGCAGGCAGCTGGTGGGAAAGGACTGCTCTCTGGACCAGTGGGAAGGCCCCAGAGAAAGCTGCAGAAGTCAGGCCCATGTTCACCCTCTCTCTCTGCCTCACAGGCCTGGGTTCCACCCAGGACCATTGTCCAGAGAGCTTGGGGGCCTGAGCACTGTGGCCAGAGCCCAGCCCTCTGAGCCTGGAGTAGCTGTACCACTGTCTCTGAATAGGGATTGCTGGTAAACAAGTTGGTTGTCTTTTGGGTCTGTGAGGTTTCCCTCAATGGTAAGTGGACTCTGGGTCCACATGACAGCTTTACAGGGTTGGTCAAGACAAGAAGTCTTTTTTGCCCACCTTGGGCAGTCTGAGGCCACACTACTGAGCCAGTTGTACTGGGCAAGAAATGAGTTCTGGAAATACATCCTAGCACAGTGATAAAAGGCCATAACAAGAGCCGCCTGGAGTGGTGGGATCAATGTCTGCAGAGCTGCATATTGTGGTTTGCCAGTGCAGCCAGGAAGGAGGGGACCACCTGCCTTCCCTGTGGACGCCCTGAGCAGCCCACACACTCACTTCCAACCTACTTCTTCTTTCCCCAGAACCTCCAGTGGGCCCGAGATGTGTTGCTAGGCAGCAGTATCCCGTGGCAACAACTGCAGCACATGCCGGCACAGGGGCTCTTCTGCGAGAGGAACAAGACCAATTTCTTCAACGTGAGTACTTTGCCTTGTTGATTTCTGAGGCTGCTTACTGTTACCGCTTTTCATTGAAGGTGTGTGAATCAGCCCTCCATGGGTGGGCTTTCCCAGGGTCACAGGTTTGTGGGATTCTCAGAGGGCAGGCAGGATGGTGCAGGCTAGAGTGTGCCAGACTTTGGTATGGGGCTGTGATTGCTGAGTGACTTCTGAAAAATCACCGTCCCCTCTAGGCACCAGTTTGCCCTCTGCAGGGAGAGGCATGAGTAAACTTGGTATGTTCTCTGGAGCCCCAGGTGTTCTGGGGTCATTTAGGCAGTAGTGAGAGGGCTCCAAGTAGCAGTGCTCCTCTGCAGCAGTTCTACCTTCCCCTGAATGATCTTGGGCACTGAGGAGATTCTAACTGAAGGTGGCTCTGCCAATGCTAGGCTTTCAGTGCCCTTCCAGCCCACCTGTTCCATGTAGGGTGGAGACCCACTTCACTGCCAAGACCTGTCTGCCTCCCATCCCAGAAAGCCCGTGTCTGCTTTTCTTGACACTGTGCCAGGCCCAGCCCACACTTGTTCTGCCCATCATTCATGTCTACCTGCAGTTCCTTACCCACCATCCACCACCTCGCACCATGCTGGGTAGCTTTGGCAAGTCACATAGCACCTCTCAGTGTTGGTTTCTTCTGTATTTTCTCGGATTTCCTGATATGTACAGAGAAGCAGAAGGGTGGGGTCAACCTGAACAGGAGCTCTCCTTAGAGGGCAGGTCTCAGACTGAAGGGGTGTGACGGACGCTGGTTCTCAAGGTGCATGGCAGGCAGGTCTCCAGCAGGAACCAGCCAGGTAGTGGGAGTGTCTGAGTCCTTAACTCTTCCCTTCTCCCAGGCTGTCACCTTCTGGAGCCAGCGAGGACTCCAGACCCTAGGAGCCCTGCATCTGTCTACCCTCTCTTTGTTGGCATTTTATAGATGTATAGTCGTGTCATTGGTAATCAGTCTACATGGTACCAAGGAATTGCCATGAAAGAGAAACATTCTTCCACCCATATGCCCAGGCCCTAGCCCCTGTTCCACAGCAGCCACTGTTCTTTGTCCCATGTGTGTCCTTCTAGAGGACATCTGCCTTAAAAGCCAGTGTATGTAAATATACACAAGAGAAAAAGTATGTTTTTACCTTTTTTGGAGAGTATTTTAAAACTTGCTAATTTTAACAATTGATTGTGATGCTAGGGATGGAACCCAGGGTCTCACACATGCTGGGCAAGTGCTACCACTAGCTATCCCCAGCCTGCTCATTCTTTTTAATAGCTCCAAATACTCCAAACATATGCATGTCCTAGAATTTATATACCCATCTCCTATTGATGGGCATTTAGATATTACCAGTCTTTTGTTACTACAGACAGTGCTTCATGTATATAGCATTGTACATTTGTAGGAGTCTATTTATAGGATAAAACCTAGAAATAGAATTGCTGGATCAAATGGTTTGTGATATCTTTGAAATACTAGTAAGTAACTACCCTCCAAAGACCTGGCCCACTTTCCTACCTTTAGGCTCATTTTTTTTTCAGATTTCATCAACACTATTACTGAATTTTTTTCTTTTTTCAGTGCTGAGGATTGAACTCATTGCCTTCATGCATGCTAGGCAAGCACTCTACTGCTAAACTACATCCCCAGCCCTTTTTATTTTCTTATTTTCTTTTTGAGACAGGGTCTTACTAAGTTGCCCAGGCTGGGCTGCAACTTGCTACCCTTCTGCCTAAGCCCTCCAAGTAGCTGCATTATGAGCATGTATCTCCAAGCCCAGCTAAAGTTTGCTCTCTAGTAGATGAAAATCTATTGTGTTGCATTCATTATGACTTTAGATTGTCCATGATATCATGTTAGCAGTTTTAACTTCTGTGCAGTTTTGACTCATGTTCATTTTTCCATAGAATTATTGGTTCTTTTCTTAATGATTTATAAGAATTCTCTATATATCAATGAAGTGGGATCTTTTGCAAACCTATATTGCTGCAGCTGATTGGCCAAAGTTAGAATCAAGCAAGTTGCTTAATTTCCCTGAATTAGTATACTCACCTTGTACAGTGGATTTCCAAAAAAGGGAGGGGGGTGAGTTTCCTGCCTTGAAGAGTAACTGCAGGAAGCAGATTAGATAATGGAGGAAGAGGAAGTGGGTTTCCATTACCCTACTTGAAGAGTAACCGTAGGAATCAAATTAGATAATAGAGTAGTATCCCCAATCCCAGTTTCTGGCACATGGTAGGTTCCCAAGAAAATAGTTTCCCTTGCTCCCTCCCATCTTCCCTTATTGTTGATTCTTTGCCCTTAAAGACGGTACAGCGATATTGGGAGGAAAGACCAAGCCACCATGTCTGCTTCATGAGCGAAAGACTCAGCCTGTCTAATGGTGAAGTTAAGGAACCCAGCGCTTCAGGTGTTTGCTCCCGGGAACACATCTGAGCCAGGACCAGGAGCTCTAGGCCCCTTTCCCACTGGGCTCACTCCTTGTAGCTCCTCCTGTGATTTCTGAGACCTTCCAGAAAATGAGTCCCATGAAAATGCGGTCTGACGTTGTGTCTGTAGGAGGGAAGGCTCGGAGGGCCCCACATGGGTCTGACACACGAGCAGCACCTCCCTTTCAGCCAGAAGCTGCTGCGGAAGCTTGGACTGGTGTATTGTTTTTGCCTCTTTGTGGTCAGCCAATTGTTCCTCCAGCAAACTACTACTTTTATTACCCTGGGGCTCCCTTCTAGCCTCCTCTGCTTTCTTGGGCTCCTTGGCCTCCTTGAGCCATGCTTGATACGAAGTACCGGCAGACCATGAGTGCTGTCAGCACGCAAGTCTGTCGAGCATTCTTTACCAAGTGTGAGGAAATTGTTTACTAACATGCTGATGGAGGAACATTTAAGACAGCCCTTGGCTGACCGCTGGGATGAGGCCATGTCTGACAGAAGTGATTGTAGGTCAGGGTCAGCAGACTGGCTCTCTTTCCTTCCTGTGTGCCTTGAGGTCTACTGCCTTGTCCAGGAAAGCAAAAGGAAAGGGTTGGAGGCTGGCTCTTACAAGGGGGTGCGTGAAGGATAAGACAGAGTGACCAAGTGCCCTGACTTGCCATCCCTCCAGGTCCGCTGCTCTGGGCCATGCATGCTGCCAAGCCGTGGTGTCTGGTCACTTAGCTGTCTGGGTAGCCTCCTCCTCCTCAGGGCCTAGGTAGAGGATCTTCCTGTTACTTTTTTTTTTTTTTTTTTTTTGTGGGTACCGGGGGTCGACCTCAGGACCTCGCGCTTGCCAGGCAGGCGCTTACACCGCTGAGCCGTCTCACTGGCCCTTCCTGTTACTTTCTAATGAGGGTTTTTAAAAATTGTGAGAGTCACGTAGGACCACATTGTCACTGCAACATTTTAGTCACTGCAGAGCCTACATTCCCTTGTTTACCCATCCCAAGCACTGTGCCTCTCTCAGAGGCATGTCTGTGAGCAGTCTGACTATTCTGTTCTTTAAAATATGCACATGTATATAGATGCGAGTATGTTATAGTGTGTGCTATTCAGTACTTTTTCACCAACACTAAATCTTGGAGAAGTTTCCTTGAGAAGCACAAACCATCTTGCACTTTGTGGCTGCTGCCATCTCCTTAGGTGGACACATGTGTGGACCTAGTGTTTGCTCTCACAAGCATCCTAGTGTGTGCTGCTTTGTGCTGCTGCTGTATATTCTTTGCGCCTCCTGGTCTGGCCCAGCCTGGTCCGGAGGAAGTGCTCACTGAGTATTTGTGGATTGACTCCATTCATCTCTTTCCCCCAAATAGATGGCTTCCAAGAACATTCTCCTAGTCCAGTCAGTGCTGGGTGTTATGGAGGACAGGGAGATCCCTGGCCTTTGCGACAGGACACAGGAAGCTTTCATATCTTTACATCTTTGTACAGGGCTTCTGTTGGATACTGCAGGGCACATGGGAGGGGCAGGAAGCTGGCTTCCCACTACCATGGTATAGGGTACTTCTCATCTAGGAAGGGCACAGAAGAGAGAGGCTAGGATTAAAGGCACTCTTGGGAGTGAAGCTTCTCAGACTTGACCTGAGGAAGGTGACAGAGCCTTCATGGGGTGTGTAAAGGGCCAGTGGCAAAGGTGGGTGAGTGGTGAGGGACACACAGATAAATGGGACCTTTGGTTCCAGTGTTCACAGGCCTGCCTCACAGCTAGCTGGTCCTCCACAGGAGCTGCTAAACGTGGTGTGTATCAGGCCAAGTGATGTGGTTGGACACATGGGTAAGTGAGGGAGAAATGAACTTGGTACAAATCCAGTCCCACTGTTGCACACACTGACTGAATTAGTGTCCACAGAGAAGGAAAACTCCCCACCCAGCCTTTTCCTGCCATTCCACCTATGCTGTGGAAGATCCTTGCCCACGAGGCAACAGCAGCTCCTGAGCTGAGACATGTACGGGGGAGGCCATACCCCAGTTGAAGGCCCCCATGCCTCCAGCCCTCTTATACTGGTTGAACAGTCTG
Organism: Erethizon dorsatum; assembly: GCA_028451465.1. Taxonomy (NCBI): domain Eukaryota; kingdom Metazoa; phylum Chordata; class Mammalia; order Rodentia; family Erethizontidae; genus Erethizon; species Erethizon dorsatum. The sequence continues at coordinate 108,099,152 of CM051830.1, read as the reverse complement.
GTCTCTGCCAAAACAGAGCCGAAGTTGTTGGACGTTGTTGGTTGGGGGCACAACTGGGACCATTGACCATCCTTTTGCAGCATTGGGTGGGACTGTCAGAAAGCGTGTGGCTGTGTGACAGAGGTGGCTTCTGAGGCCAGCTATGCAAAGAGGGTAGCCCAGGAAGACACAAAGTTCTGGGGCCTGTGAGATGGCTCAGCGGTGTAAGCACCTGCCTGGCAAGTGCAAGGGCCCAAGTTCGACTCCCGGAACCCACATACGAAAAAAGGGCCGGTGATATTGCTCAGCGGCACAGGCGCCTGCTGGTGCGCGAGGTCCTGAGGTCGACCCCCGGTACCCACAAAAAAAAAAAAAAAGACACAGAGTTCTTCAGGGACAGGCACTGAGGCTTGGGCTAGGCCCACAGGTGTAGACAGCCACCTTCCTGACCCAGTGCCAGGCTGGAGGAGGCTGCAGAGGGAACAGCCGAGGGGCTGTCCTTGCCTGGGGAGAAGGGTTCAGGAAAGCACATGGCAGGTTGGATGGCAGGTGCTACTAGGTTGCTGCCTATACCATAGATGCTGAGGGCTTGACTCTGGGTACCCAAAAGCTTCTGGGGCTTCCTGTGCAGGTGTATGTATCTCTGTGCATGCAGGCAGGAAGGCCTATGTGGTCCAGAGCCAGGCTACTTTGTCCAGGGTGAACTTTTCTCCCTGCCTTGTAGTTGATTCAGAAACGTTCCCATAGTAACCAAGCCAGAGATGGATCTCTCTTCTTCCCCAAAATGTTTGCTTATTTTAGCAAGCAGGGTTTTTTTTCCTGTATCAACCCAGTTTCCAGCCTCTGTGAAAGAAGCAAAGGGAGCCGCAGGCCAGGCTAGCACTGCCTCCTGTTTCTGAGGCTGAGCAAGGTGGGTAACAGCCATGGCCTGAGCTTGAGAGAACAGAGAAGGAAGTAAGCACTGCTGTGGCTGTCGTGAGTGTGCTGCCTCCCTACAGCCGTTTTTGCTCATGTGGGGCCTGCCTGCTACTCAGGTCAGCAGTCCCTGGGCTCCAGGACCAAGTAGAAGAGCATAGACACTGCACACAGTAGGCTTGGCTCTCAGTGACTCCACCCCTTCCTTGGCCTCACACAAGGCATAAGCTGCCCCTGGGCAAGGTAGATGGGTGGGTAGGTATTATCCACAGATGGATTCTGTTTATCCTAACTCTGTGTCACTTAAACCAATGGGAGGCACAGTCATCATGAGACTTCTTTGTTTCTTTAAAATACAGTATTTGTGCTCTGTGCTGTCCTCAGCCCTGTAGCCTGACAACTCACTAAGGGCCTTGATGTGGTCTAAATCAGGCCACCTGCCAGAGCTAGAAGGAAAGAGAAAAGGTCTTTAAAACCCCCAGCACTCCATTCTTCTCAGCAGATATCAATCACACCCATTCTACTCTTAACTCCCCCTGTTTGGTTCTGTGACCTTGGGGGAGTCCCCCTTTTCTCTCCTAGTAAACAGATGCCAGGTGCAGAAGCCCACCCTCCAGGCCAGGCCTCAGCCAGTGCCCTTACTCCTCAGAGAGAGCCAGTGGTCCACTGGAGGCTAGGGGAGCCAGGTAGGGCATATCCTCTGGAGCCAAACAGACCTGGTCAGTCCCAGGTAAGGATTTCATCTAAAAGAACATTACCATTGCCCTCCCAATACTCCCTCTTGCTCTGCCCAGTAGGTGGGACCTGCCTAGTGACTATGAATCCCTCTTGAACTTGAGAATTCCCTGGGATGAATAACTAGGAAGCAGCAGTCCCAGAACCAGGGGAAACAGGTATATCCTGGCTCAGGTGCCCAGGAATCTAGCCATGGCAGCTCCCAGGATCTCTGCCTCCTGTTGCAGATTCAGCCCAGCATTGCCTCCCCCATAAGCCCAGGCCAAACTTACTCCTCCTCTCTCTCCATCCTGCTGGCACTCAAGAGGTGCCATGTCTCTTGGGCCTGTGGACAGCCCCTGCCTCCAGACACTGCCCCCAAGTTCAGACCTTGATGTGAGTAGACATCAGTGAAGACAAGGGACAAACTAGGGAAGAGATACTGTTTTCTACCCAATTCCTGCTGGAGCAGGAGTGTGAACCTCACTGTGTCTAGAGCTGAAGCCCATGCCTGGAGATCAGCAGCCTCACCCAAGGGAGGGAGGAAGGAAGCCCAGGGGTCTGCTAGTGCCTTCACTGGGTCTGGCCCAGCTGCCTCAGGCAGGAATGTTATCCACTGGCTGGATGGGGAGGATGTGGTGGTGGTGGCAGTGGGCAGGATACAGGCATAAGCCCTGCCCTAGGAGGTGAGGCTGGGACTCCAGGCTGATGGAGAGGCCTTTAGGTAGGTGTGGTGTCAAATAGGGCTGCCCTTGGGGGCCAGGACTACACCCAAGGTCTGTTTGGGTGTGGCCCTGAGGGGCTGGCTAACTACATTGACCACATCTGTATAGTAGCCCTCTCACCCAGACCTGTGCAGGGGCAGGGACTCCTGGGCCTGGGAGCAACAACAGTGAAGGCTGCCTGCTGGTGGAGGCTATTCTGTGGCAGGGCTTCCTGACGCAGTCTCTATGCTCAATGCCACTGCATCCTGGCCTTCCCTAAGTTCACCCCCGGCCTTTCCCAGGGCCAGCCACCTCTGGCAAATGTTAGGCTCTGCATGAGCCTCCCACAGAGTCATTCAACACATGCTTTTTGAGGCCCCAGGCTTGGCTAAGCCCCAGCCCTTCTGGAGATCAGATGTCATCACCTGAAGGTGAGAAGACAGCATGAGAGGGTAATGTTGGGGGATGTACCTGTGAAAGACAGAGCAGAGCTGGGCTTCTGTGCAGAAGAACTGCATGAGCAATGGTGTGGGACTCAAATGGTGCATACCAGGGAGAGCCATGCACAACTACGGGATGCACATATGGTAACTGGCTGGATGCTGCAGGGCCCTGCCTTCCTGGGCTAGGTACAGAGACTTCCTTGCAAAGACAGGGCTGGGATGGAGGACTGTCTTCAGATGTCACACCAACTGTCATGAATGTACTAGAGGACCCAGCTGGGCCAAGGCACCAGGAGCTTTGCCAACCTACCACTCCTCTAGTGTTTTACTCCCACTCCCAGGTAGCACCAGGGATGGTGGCCAGTGGACAGCTCCAGAGATAAGACCTTGGGCACTTGTGGGCTGATGAGATCAAGGGCAGGGGAAAAAGATGGGAAATACAGCAGGGCTGAGGGTTAGACTTGGGGAGCCCAGCATGCATGCATGTGCCTGTTCACCAGGATACCGTTGTGGGGTGAGCAGCATCCCCAGGGGGGATGTCACACAAGGCCATGTTGGGAGGATACTGCTTATTGTCCTGTCCCAGAGTAGAATTGTCTCCTAAGGCTCCAACATCATCAGGTTCTCAAAAGAAATTATTTGGGGCCAGGCATGGTGGTGCACGCCTGTAATCCCAGCACTCGGGAGGCTGAGGCAGGAGGATTACCATGAGTTCGAGGCCAGCCTGGACTACATAGTGAGTTCAAGGCCAGCCTGAACTGCATAGTGAGATCTTGTCTCAAAAAACAAAAAACAAACAAAAAAAAAAAAGAAGAAGAAGAAAAGAAAAGAAATTACTTTGGGTTGACCAAGCATGGTGGTGCATACCTATAATCCCAGCACTTGGGAAGCTGAGGCAGGAGGATCGCTGCAAGTTCGAGTCCAGCCTGGGCTACTTAGTGAGTTCAAGACCAGCCTTAACTACCTAGTGAAATCCTGTCTCAAAAAAAAAATTTTTTTTTTATTTGGGATTGGTTGTGGCTTTTCCTCTTCCCTTATGATACAAGTCACTATAGGTGTGGACATATAGCACCACTGGCCAGTGAAGAAACCAGCTGGGCTTCTGCTTTAGGCCCTGCCTTTCATGGCTATGACTCTTAAAGGTCACCTGACCTAACTGAGCTTCCTCCCTTTATCACTGAGATGACCCAAGTTATGCAGCAGGGCCATTCCTAGTGCTACTGGCTTTGACTAGAACACCTAAATCCCAGTCACGTTATGGTGGGAATCAAAGGACAGAAAAGCAGGGAAAAGTTTAAATTGAGGAAATGTGAGGTTCTTGGCTGTAGTAGGAATTGCCACAATAGCTCTATTTTTAGCATTGCTGAGATGATCCATGGGCCAATTGCACAAGCAGAGTAAACAAAAGAAAACACTTCAAGTTCTCAGGGAAAAAGGTCCCATTTTTAAGACTCTTAAAAGGGTTAGCACACTTCTGTGGGTTGTTAAGCCATTCCCCGACCTCTCCTTCTTTCCCATGTCCTGAGCTTTGGAACTTCACTGCTTTAGGCTTCCTCAGCCCTGGGTTCGACCCGGAGCAGGTGCCAAAGACCTCTCTGTCATCCTTACCTCCCTGTCTGGGGATGGGGGCGAGCTCCAGAGGCAGCAGGTGGAGAAGGCCCTTCTCTTGCCTGAGAACTTGCTGTTTCCCTGCCCAAGGAGCCAGCAAGAGGAAGCACACAGTGGGGCAGCAAAGACAAGGCCAGGGTGAGGCCATGGCCACAGGATGCCCAGGCTCCTGCCTGCCCTGTTAGGATACAGCACAGAGTCAGAAGTTTTGCCAAGCCAGGATGTTTGCATTCATGGGTATAATTTTTTAAACTAATCAAATATAAGCAGCCTTTATTCTGTCATCCCCTGGTGTACATTCTTTTCTGGCTATTAGAGACAGCTTTCACCTTTAGATGTGGATTCAGAATTGTGAGACCAGGATACTTGGGCAGGGGGGACAATCTCTTAAGCCGTTAGCATTCCAGGTCTCAGTGAGTCTTCAGGATAGTCCTGCTAGGAGGAACAGAAGCCCCTGCAGATGGGGCAGTCATGACTTACTCAAAGTGACATAGGCAGTGAGTGACACAGCCCGGACTAGAGTCCAGGACTGAGGACCCATGTCCTGTGGGCTGGCCTCCACACCAGAGTTTCTTCGCAGCCTCTCAGGAGTGCCGCTATCCCCCCCCCAACCAAGTGTTTGTGTATACAAACAGCAATGACCTCAGTCCTGGTCCCCTCCACTCCAGCTGCTCTGCTGCGGTGTTCAGTAAAGAGCTTACTTTTTAACATTCCTGAGGACAAGAACGTTTTTCAATTTAGACTTCTTTTCCCACTGCAAGTGACTTTTTCAGAGGTTTGCTCTTGGAATAAGTGGCTCTGCTCTGTTTTACTGAGGCACACTTGTAATGGTCTCAGCTTGGGCAGAGCCTTGTGCCTTCTGTGCTTTGTCCTCCAAGGCCCAGGTGCACTGCGTGGAGGAGCAGCACCCGGCCAAGGGCAACAGCAAGGGAGGCCTACTTCCGGGTGGATGTGTGTGGGTCTGAGAAAGCCCGACAGGACATGTGGCCCCCTCAGACTTGGTGGCCTGGGCAAATGCGGAGAGGTTAAAAGCGGTCTGTGGTTGCTGAGGTGGCAGGTCCTGGGATCCCCCATTCCTGGGCTGGAGGGAGAGAGAGGTACTCCAAGAACACACCTTTTTGAGAGGGGAAGATGTGGCAGTGCCAGCTCTGCTGTATTCACTGGGTGCTCATTCCTGTAGCCCAGAAAACATGCACTATTGCAGTCGATCCAATGGAAGTGTCTTAGTGGCAGGTCATGGGCCACCAGGTTTAGTTTGTGGAAGAGTCTCATGGCAGCAGAGAGCCCAGGGCTGCCCAGAGCTCTGTGGAGGCCCTGGCTTATCCTGGATCATCTGGGTTAAAAAGCACAATCAGGCCTGAAATCTCTCATCCTTTGCTGTGTATGTCATTGGAGTTGCCCTGATGGGGGCCTCCAGGCCAGGAGCCCCTGTAGGTGTGGTCAGGCTGTGGATGGTAGGATGGGCCTGAAAGGCCAGAGTACCTAGGCCAAGTCCAGCCTGAGCCTCAGATCTTCCCAGTGTGCCCACTGCTCCCCGAAGAATACTGCCCTGCCCTCAGAGTTTAGTCCTGCTGTTGACTTCCTGGTCCTGGCCTCTTTGACCTTAGTTTCTCCATCTAAAAAGGTGGGCCCGTTGGATGAGGTCAGTAATTTTTCCAGCTGTTTTTCCAAAGGAAACCTTTCTCACATACCCAATGGAAAACAGATGAGTGAGCAGCTGCTCCAGTGGAGGCAGGAAGGGCCAAGCCCCACCCTTCTGGGCTGCACCCCTGTCAGCACAGGCTCCTGAGCAGGAGGCATCAAACCCCAAGGAGGTGTGGGTTTCTCTGCCTGCTGTGCCACAGATCTGTAGCCAGGCCTCCTTTTTAGGGTGGCTTCAGTCTGGGAAGTTCTCTCTCTCTCTCTCTCTCTCTCTCTCTCTGTTCTTCTTCTTTCTTCCTGTTTGGAAAGTTTGACTATGTTGTGTATTGCTTCTAAGAGAGTGTTGGATTTGAAATCCTTGAGCCCCTGCCTGGTTACCATAGTGATGAGCTATGGCCCACAAGTGCCCCTAGGGGCCAGAAGCTTTTGGAGAGAAGCAAGCTGAAGACTCCCTCACACACATGGGTCTCTGTGGTGTGTGTCCTGTCTTCTCTCTGATCTTGGAAGGAATACTTCAGTCATCCCAAAGCCACTCTTCATACCTGGCTCCACCCCATACCACTGAGTGGCTTTAGACAAAGCCAATCAGTGTTTATAAGGCTCAGTTTCTTCATCTGCAAAGTGGGGCTGACCAGACCTACCTTGGTGTTATGGTTAGGGTCACAAAAGAACCCTTGTGGAAAACACATTACTGCCATGGGTTCCAGGGCCTGATCTACACACAGAACACAACAGTAATGGCTGTTGCATCCAGGTGGTGTGTGGTGGGGCAGGGACCTTGTAGATAAAGGTACACTGGTGACAGGGCTCACTCAGGTCAGTGAAGTTGAGGTGAATTGAGGCCAATTGGAAGGTCCCTTTGAAATTTCAGGAATTTTGTTGATTAAAAATAAGTTTTCAGCCAGGTGTGATGGTAAACGCCTATAATCCCAGCACATGGGAGGCTGAGGCAGGAGGATTGCCCAGCAAGTTTGAGGCCAGCCTTGGTTACATAGTGAGCTGAAGGCCAGCCTGAACTACATAACAAGACCCTGTCTCAAAAAAAAGAAAAAGAAAAAGTTTTGAAATGCTGTTCTCTGCATATGTATATGTCTTAGGTTAGAGCAGGAGGAGCCTCACAGAACTTCCCTGTAGCCCTCAGCCCATCAGTAGTAGGGCACAGATTCTACAGTCTCTGAACAGTGCCTCCTCACTGCCTAGCAACTTTGGGTCATTTGCTCAATCAGCCCAAGCAAAGGAGGGCCAGCTCTGGGCTGCAGGGAAGACTATCCACCACTTGCTATGGCAGCCCTGGGCCCGTAGGTTCATTCAGCAGGAACTAGCCACCATTGGCTTAGCCCTAGGCTTTATTTCCAGAAGAGACTTACCTAACCATTCTCAGAGGAGTGATAGAGAGCCTTGAACTGCAGACCATGCCTCAGCTCAGGCCTAGGCCCTGCATGGCTCAACTGGGCAGGTGCCATGATATCTAGCCTTATGGGGAATGAACCTAGGCCTACCTCAGGGGCATGGGGCACCTGAGGAGTTGGTGCTATGAAAGCCTTTGGCAGGGAAGGCTGGCCTCCAGTGGCTGCAGGTTAAGAGCTCCTCTTCTGGGAAACAGGAGCCACCCATGCTCAGGGGCACAGCAGTAAAATGGAGCTGGAGTGTGAACATCACTCCCAACTTTTAGTCACGGGACCCGGAGGGTTCTACTGTGTAGATCTCACAGTGCTATAGGTTTGGGAGAAGAGTGTCTCCTCGTCCTTAGCAAGGGTGGTCAGGAACAGTCCTGGGGGCCAGACTGACCTTGCAAATTGACCAGATGGTCAGACAAACTGTGGAGAAGGCATTCCAAGAGGGAAAGCCATGGGAGGCAGTGTGGAGTGTGAGGGTCCCTCATGGGGAAAGAGGAAGCAACTCTGGGAACAAAGAGGAACACCACTGTCAGCAGTGATGTCTATCCTTGATAGACGTCTGTCTATCCTTGATGGTGGGCCCACTGCAGGGTTTCAAGACAGGGAGTTCCGTGGTCATGGTTGGTAGAGGGAGCTGTTGGTAGAGGAGCTTTGTAGCTTAGAGAGCAGGCCTGGCGGTGGCTAGAGACTGAGGAGAACATTGGGGTCAGACTGAGAAGACCCTGCGCGCTCACGACTGAGAGGTACGTGTGCATGGGAAGGTAGGTTTTGGTAATCAGAGGCATATTTGACTTATCTTGTAGAAAAGCTCCTGGTTCAAAGTCAGGCCAAATTCTGCCATCTGCCAACTGGAGCATCCTGTGGGTATAGCTGCTTTGAACAGGTGATCCTGTTCCTGATGGGTGGACTCTGGTGGTGTAATGAAGGGGTCCAATGCCTGGGTGGATTTTCTCTGTTCTTACCCCAAACTTATCCTATTTTGGGGCAGGATCTGCAGATTTGGGACTGAGCTCTGGTCTATAAAATAGGCCTGGGGGAGTTTGCTCTCCTTCAGAGGCTATTCCAGGAACCTGAAGGGTTCCACCCTGTGGCTGTCAGGAGCAGGAGAAACTGATGAGATATGAACACGCTCAAGAGCTTGAATCCCTGTGCAGGTACCAGCTCTGTTTCGGTCCTGCCTCAGTCCATGCCTGTTTGCTGCTGTCTGGAGAGTACTTGGTATAGGCTATGGCCACTGCCAACCTTCTTTCATCACTTGCCTAGGACCCCACACACACACACAATGCACACTCACCCCAGCCAGAACAGCCAGAGCCTCCAACACCCACAAAATCCATCTTTTCAGGAACCAGGGGTCCGAAGATATGGGCTATCCTAGTTTTCTCAATGTGCATGTCACATGTGGTTTTTCTAGGATTTGGGCTCCCCTCCTGAGATGAAAACGGAAGCAGCTTAGCAGTACTCTATGAAGTGGGCTATTACAATAGGCTGGGCATCGGCTCCCTTCCCCAGCCTTAAGTAGAGGCATGGCTCAGAGGAGTTCAGTATAACTGTCGCTTTGCTCCAGGTTGGTTCTCAGGGCCCCGACTGATCAGATCATACCTTGAGGGAGAAGCCATTCCAGGAAGGAAAACCAAAGGAGGCAATCTGGGGTCCCTCACAGGATGGGGAGAAGCAACAGTGCCCACCCTGCAGGGCCACCGCCACTACTGTTAGCAGGCCAGCTGTGTTCTCGGTAGTGGGCTTATCATAGGGTACCAAGGCAGAAAGGCCTATGGTCATGGTTGGTGCCTCCCTACTCACATAAGTACCTCAGCATTTGATGGCCTCTCTTTCTTGCTTTTCCTTTTCCCCACACTCCCTGCAACCCCTTTCCACAGAAGTCACTCACTGCCCACATGTGACACCTGCTGCCACATGCAACACCATTGCATACAGTAAGGATCCATTATCCTCCACATGATCCTAGACTCCTGCTGTTCTCTCCTTCCTCTAGTGGGCTGCTTCTTTTTCTCCACTTGTCCCCCTGCATGGGAAATCCCCAGTCCCTCCACATCTAGTAGTTCTTGCCACTTCTTCCCCAGGAAGCTACCTTACCCCTGCCCCCATCCTTATTTTTGTTTCTCTATATTCTGCTGTGCAGCTGGGCTGGAGATACCAAGTGAGCTGAGTCGACATGCTCTGTCACCTGCCCGTGAGAACCCAGGACTGAGATCCTGGCTTTGCCTCCTGGTTTTGCCTCCTGGGTATGGGGAACTATGGGCACAGCCCTCTGGGGCATCCTCTTCTCAGAAAGGAACTGGTGGGAGCCATTGCCTTTGTTCACCACCTGCCCATGTATGTCGTGAGTTCTCATGTCTCTGTGGATTGGAGTATGGCATAGCACAGCTGTCTGCTGAGTTGAATGCAGCCCTAAACCTAATGACAAAGGTCCTTGAGCCAAGTCCTGGCTTGGAAGTGTTCCTCGGGCAGGTCACTTTCCTCTTCCCCATCTGTCATTTAGAACAGTTGGACACTGTGACATCTAAAGGTACCTCAGTCATACAGTGCAGGCTGAACAGCTCTGAGTTCCAAAAGCTCTAGTTCTAGAAAAATCAAGTGAGGAGGGGACATCTGGACTCCACAGCTTTTGAGGGGTACCATGTCCCTGGGGGTCCATGTCCTTAGGGAGGAGAAGCCTGTTTCACTTTGTCTGAACCCTGAGAGGAGGGAAAGGAAACTGGCTGGCATGGAACTGTAAGGCCCAGCAGTCTGTCATACACACTGCAGAAAAGTTGCCTGGTCACATGTCACACAGAGCCAGTATCCCACAGCAGCAAAGCAAGTCAGCAGCAGCAAGTCTTCTGCATCCAAACCAGCTGGCATTCTCCATAGATGACAATTAGTTCTCAGCCTGGTAGGAAGACGGGTTAGATCATGGTAGGACTGAGGTAACAGCTAGTAAGAAAGGAAGCAGGAGTGACCTGCAGGTTTGCATTGGCTTAGGTCTTGAGAAGGGATGGCTGCAGGGTACCACTGGGGCCACCTGGTAATCTGGGCAGTTTGGCCGACAGCACCTTGGGCACAATCTAGCTCTGGTGGATGGACTTTGGCTTCAAAAGGCCAGAAGCTTACCACTGCTTCGGGTGGTGGGTGTAAGAATATTTATATGTTACTGGCCACGTGAGCCAAAGGCCAAGCCTGCGTCTCCAAGGAAGCCTGTGGCCACCTAAGCAGGTTCCTGCTGGCCCATGGGTGAGTGTGATCAGGGCATCTTACTGACCTGGAGAGCCCAATCTTTTAGGCCTTCAGGAGTGGTCCCAAGTTGGATGAGCGGCTGTCTTTGGGGCAGTGTCTTTGGACATCCAGGTACAGATGAGCAGTTAAGACCCATGGTGCTGTCCTGCATAGGTGTTGACAAGTCTCAGGAAGCTCAGAGCTCTTTGGGGCCCAGATATTATTCAAGGTTCCAAGGCAGGCAGGCCCACCAGCCTCTGTCATAGTGTACTCACGTGAAGCCTCAAGAGGCTCCAGCATGCACTGGAATCCTTCCCCTAGCAGGACAAGGAGGGTGCCCCTCACCTTGTGGGGAGCATCCCTGCTCTGGGGATGCTGAGGAGTGTTGCTGCTTGTCAGAGACGATGATTGCCTGTCTTGTGGGGCTCTAGAGAGGGCTGGCGCAAATCAGAGCTCGGTGCGTAAGGCATTTTGTGGTACAGAAGCAGAGCCAAGGAGACCAGAGCCCACAAGGCCTCAGAACCCAGCTGGGAGTAGACATTCTCTGAGGAATATCTCCTCAGTCTTTGCTTTGCACAGGCTTAGCACAGACGCCCCAAGCTCCCCTGACCCACCACAGGTCTCCCCCGCTGTGACAGCCAGGTGCCAGGACCTCTGGTGGCTTGCTTCCCACCCCACCCCCACCTTGTGCTTATCTGCTGGCAGGTGGGATGGTGCCAGCAGACCCCTTTACCATAGTGCATGTTAGAATGTGACCATTGGGCTGCTCCCAGACTCTGGTGGGGGACACATGTGCCATGTGCTGCCCCTGGTGGGCCTAGAAGCTTCCTGGGTGCAGGGAACAGGTTTCCAGAGAACTGCACACTCAAAATGGTTAACACAGTTTCTTCCTGACCATGGGGGTGATGAGTACATGTTCTCAGCTTCCTTTGGTCTGACTTGATCTTACAGGAAGTAGATAAGGTATGAAGTGAGGTCATGAGCTGTGTAAGGCATGAGCATCACTTTGGCACCTGGTCCCCATGTCTGTTCAAGCAAGTGGGGACAGTGTTGAAGCTGTCTAGGCTGGGGGATGGGTCTTACCCATTCTGGCCTTGTTGCTCAGTCTCTCTGAACTCGTTCTTACGTGTGTTGTATCTGTCAAGTGATGGTAGGAATGAGGATGGTAAGAGGCCGTAGCAGGTTGAGCAGCAATTCAGGTTGAGGTGTCCTTGAGATCTAACTTTTGCGAGTACTCAGTTGAAGCCTCTTGTCTTTCTTCACAGCCTACGTGTGGCTTCTGCTTATTTGTGTCCCCCTGCAAATGAGTGACTTATAGGAGCCAAGGCATCCTTCTCCCTGTTCCCAGCAGCAAGCCCTGTGCTTAGCAGGGAAGCCACCTTCCAAGCGCAGAGGACAGAGAGTGCTACATTTTCCCAGCTTAGTTCAGGTTGGACCCAGATTGATTTGGATTGGGAGCACTTGGCAGGGTATATGGTAAGCCTGGGAATGCTGGTGGGCAGGAGCTAGCCTGAGGGTCCAGAATGCTTGGGAATTAGCCAGCTCAAGGAGTGGGCATCTCTAGGACAAGTGCTACCAGGACCGGCTAGATAGATCTGAGACCCTAGAGTATCTGGGGAGGTAGGAGAGAGGTCCTGGCACTGAGGTGATTAGAGAGAAGCTTGTGAAGAGGGTCGAGGAAGCATCTCTCCATCTAGCCCGTGGAGGATGGTCCTTGCTTGCCTTTCCTGGTCTCTCCTCAGCATGGGGTTGGGAGAAACAGCCAACAATTAATAGATAATTCTAGTGCAGTCTGCTTCATAAGAAAGAAATCAGGAAGATGCTGAGGGTGCTGGGGGCATAGCCATATGCACTAGAGTGAGGCTTCTTTCCCCTCTGAGCTCTTTCCTCATCTGTAGAATGGGTATTGTCAGTATACTCCCTGAGCTTTGGAAAGCTGCTCATGTGCTGGAGGGTACTGCTGCTGTTCTTGGAATGCAGATCTTGGGAGTGGGAATGGTGGAGGGATCTTAAGATCAACCTGGCCCAGCCCTGCCTTTCTGAGTCTGAGAGCCTGTCTGGAAAATTAAGCTGCTTCCAGCTGTAAAGCCCATTGGAGGACTCACCATGGCATTTAGAAGTCTTCACTCTAGTCCCTAGGGACAGCTCAGGTGCGCCCCCGCACCTACACTTCGCCAGCCACAGGGCACTGCATGGCACAACTCCAGGGGGCGCCGTTCACATAAATACCACATGCAAGTCGATGACAGCCCCAATATGCATCCAACCATTGCCATCCTGGCCAATGTAGTCCTGGCCACAGCTTCCCGCACTAAGGTCTGTGCCCACCAGCAGCTGGCAGCCGACCTACAGCCCGCCACCACCGCAGTGGCAGCTGGGCCAGGGACCCCACCAGGACTGGCCGGCAGAAGTCAGTTGCGCTGCTGGGCTCACATCCAGGCGAGCGCCAGCGCCCCGTCCGGCTCTGCCTGCCCCGCCCCGGCCCGCCGCGAGCAAGCAAGCGAGCGAGCCTCCGCGGCCATGGCCCGGCGCCCGCCCTAGCTCTCCTGCACAGATGCCACGGCGGAGCCAGCGGGTAGGAACTTGCCCATGGCGGAGGACGGGGGGTGGCTGAGGCCAGGCCACACGACCATCTTTCCTTCTCTGGCTGCCCTGTTCTCCGCTTTTCCGTGCTTTTGTTCAGTCCTCCTGGGTGGGTTCAGGCAGCTGCCCCCCGCCCCAAGCGCAACAGGAAGCCCGTGGGCCATGGTTTCCCCCGGCACCCCTGCGGAGGAAGTTGGCTGGTTAGCGATGGGGCGCGGCGCCCCCGTGCTGGGTTAGCATCAGGTGGGCGGCCAGGCCGGCCTAGGTGGCAGCACGCGGGGGCGGCAAGCTCTGGTAGAGTCTGTACGCGTGTCTGCGCGGGGAGCCCCCCGGCTAGCCCAACCCGAAAGAGCCTGGGGCCAGGAGCCTGCGCGCGGGGGTGTGCACTGCGCCGCGCCGCGCGAAAGCGAAAGCCACTAGCTCAACCAACTTCGCGGCAGAAGGCGCCGACTAGAAGCTGCGCGGTGTCGCTCCTGGGGATGGTGAGCGGGCTGCCCGGCCGGGTGGGCAGCGGCGCCCGGGCGCGGTGCTTCCCTAGCTATAAATAGCCGTTTGCGGGGGCGGGAAGATGGTGCCAGAGCTTTGCAAGTGCTGCCGGCCCGGCTCTGCTCCAGGCTGGTTCCTTGCTCCTTAGCTTTCAGGGTGGGAGGAGGGGTGGGGTTGGGGTAGGGGCTCAGCGGGTGTGGTGCAGAGGCTTCAGCACACGGAGGTGGGGTTGACCACCTGGAGTTGGCTGCCGGGCACTCCCCACGCACTTGGTTGTTTGTCGTTTCTGCTTTTCCTGAGAAGAGGGAGGGAAGGGAACCTAGTGCACGATGTTTCATTTGGCAGGAGAAGAGACTGAGAACGGCTGGTGCCAGCTGCAGGCAAATTGCAGGCTTCCCCAGTGTCTGCCTGTGTTGGTCGAGGACTTATTACCTATGATGGCACGGGGAATCCCCTGCCCTCGGTAGCCCTGTCTGGACAACCAGGATCTCGTGGGGGTGGTGGATGAGGGCGCCCCTGGTGGCCTCTGCACAATTCTGCGGACAGAGGCTCTGGAGACCAGGTGGTTTTGAGGTAGAAGATGTAGGAACTTCCTGCCCACAGGGATGTTCAACCAGGCCCGCCTCAGCTGTGCCCCAACCTTAGGCCTGGAGCGTAAGTGCTATGAGAGGGGCAGGGCCCTTAGCTCCTCAGGGCATAGAAAAGGTGGGGAGTGGCCTAGAAACAATCCTGTCCCCAAATGCCAGGACTCAGGAGCAGGAGGGCTCCGGGAGTCATCTGGGCCAGGGGCGCTGCCCAGCTGGCCTGGTTTAGTCCTTGCACTCCCTACATAGGAGCAAGTGGGGTGGAGTGCAAAGAACCTGGTGGGCTGGGTTTTGCTGTGGTCTGAGCTTGCTGCTGGCTGCCTGGCCTGGAGTTAGTCTCCTCTCCCACAGCGAGGTGTAAGTGAAATCATGTGTTGGAGAAGCTGGGCAGATGCCTGAGTACTGTTGGCCCCAGGAGATGCTCAGCCCTAGGGACTCAGGGGAGTGCTTCCCTCCATACCCTACCATCTGCCCTCTTCAGGTAGTCTTGCTGTTTGGGTAGTTTATATGGGTTAATGGGTGACAGATGTCTCCCCAAGACTACAGAGAATTCTGGTATTTTCCTCACAACTGCTCCAGACCTTGAGGTCTACTGTCCAGATTCTCTCTCATTCCTGGCTTAGGGTCAGGTTGTAACTCTGAGGCTGTCCTGGAGCCAGCAGAAAGTTTTTGTTTTTCTGGAAACAAAAAATTTCCTGATTTCCTGCCCTAGAACCCTGCTGAGAGGCTCCATCGCTATCTGTAGCTTCAGTCACTGCTTGGCAGCTGGTCCTTGGTTAACAGCAGTCTGCTTCTATACCCCATGCCCGCTGCCTCTGGGAACTGGGTGCCAACATGCTCCCCGCCCTTGCCTGTTCAGAGCACTGAGTCACCATGTGCCTATGCTTGAGTTGGGGGTGGGGCGGGGGAAGAGGGGACTGCGGGAATCCCTCTGCCAGGGGAACAGGCTTTCCCTTGGGTACTCACAGTGCTGTGTATTCTGTGAACAGGGCTGTTGGAGCTGAGTTGCTCTGGGAAGCCTTGCTCACTCGTCTTACTGTAGGCACTCCCTCACTGTTCTAGCTCATGAACCCAGTCCCTGCCTCCAGGAGACGAGCCTGCTACCTGGTGCCCGATACCTTGGTCCCCTCAGGCGATTCGTCCTGAGCAGAGGAGAGCTTCATGGAGAAAGATGGTCAGCCCAGGATTCTTTGTAATAATCCTGGAGACCCAGACCCAGATGCCCACTGGTAGCCCACTTCACTGTTGGGTGAAGTACTCTGTGGTCATTTTATGTTGGTTTTTGAGACAGGATCTCACTATGTAGTCCATGCTGGCCTTGAACTTGTGGCAGTCCTTTCATCTCAGCCTCCTAAGTGCTGGGATCACAGGGATGCGCTACCACACCTAGCCCTCTGTGGTTATTTTATTTATTTATTTATTTTATGTCTATTTTTTTTTTTTAACAGACTTTTACTATGTAGCCCAGGCTGGCCTCAAACTCACTATGTAGCCCAGGCTGGCCTTGAACTTTCAGTGATCCTCCTGCCTCAGCCTCCCAAGTACTAGGATTATGGGTGCGCACCATCATGCCCAGCACTGTGGTCATTTAAAATGAGATGTTTTTGACAGTGTGTTCTATTTACTGAGTTAAAAATCCATATTGAAAGTATATGCTTCCTGTGCTCACGACACCCTGAGTGGTAGGACCTGACTCTAACTGCAGTCTACTTCAGCTGCTCACGTCTCACCTGCTTGGCAGAGAGGCTCCTTCTCCAGCTCGTTCCCTTTACTTTCTCTGAACACCCTTTAGAGTCATTGTTCTCTCAGGCCATTACTCCTCGTACCAGCCTCTCTTCTGTCGCTGCACCCTGGATCACTGGAGAGTTGAACTTTCCTGCACCCTGGAAGGGGATTTGTCTGCAGCATAAACTCTCCAGAGCTAGCCCAGATGTGGTTGTGGGGACACAAAGGGGAACAAGACACTCTTCCTTCCCTCATGACACTCACTCAGCGCCTCCCTAGGGCTGCCATGAGGTTAAAGGGATTTGGATGCCAGGGTTTGTGGTTTTGACCTGGACTGTTCCTTTTCTACCCAGTCTTCAAGCAGGTCCAATAGGCAGGCATTCCTGTCTTCCTGGCCTCTCTCATGTAGAGGGGTTGCCCCAGTAAGCTTTGGTAGCTCCCTAACAGCTCATCTCAACTCACAGGTTTCGAGCACACCCAGAAGGCCAGGCTTTGTTAAAGGGCTGGTATGAGCAGAAGCGATGCGACCCTACTGCTCCCACTCACCCAACCCCACCTCTGGGCTGCTAAGAGTGCAGAGGGCAGTGGCAGGCAGCTGTTTTGTCCAAGGCTCAAGCCCTTGGGACTAGCTGTTGATGTCAAAAGTTAGAGCAAACCTATGGGCAGTGCCCAAGCAGCTCAGGCTGGGCCCAAGAAGGTGCCAAACAGATTCAGGCCCCTTGTGATGGGGAGCCTGGGTGAGCTGGAAAGAGAAGAGTCCATTACCTGTAGCAGGCAGCTGCCTGTCCTGCTGCTCACCCGCTCTCTTGTTAGGCTGGGTCCCCCCTAGAGGGCTATTGGCAATTCATGGTCTTTCCCTCCTTGGTACCTTTATGCGGCAACCAAGTGGCTTCTTCACAGCTTTTCTGAGTGATCCTAGGTATGGTCACTCTATCCTCTGCCCTCCTGCCTACACTTTGTCCGGCATCCCGGCAGGGCATGACCCCGGGAATAGTAGATCAGGGGAAGGGATCACATCTGAATCTTGGGAGGGTTGCAGCAAAGGACAGGTTAAGGAGGCCCAGCTAAGTCCTGAAGAGACCAGGGCTGGAGGCCATTTCCTACAACAGGGGCCCAAGGGACTTAAGTATGACCCTCTGAGCCACCTCTGGTGCTAGTGGAGGACACTGGCCACTCATCACCTGCCCCGTCTGTGGGCAGGTCTTCCAGATCAAGCCTGCCCTGTGGTGGGCATTCCAGGTCTTAAAAAGCATCTGGCTCAAAAAAGTGATTGGGCATCAATGCCTGTGTTTGCCATCACTATGTTTCTACATCTGTAAAGCAGTCCAACTTCTTCATTTGGGAATATTAAGCAAGGGTGCTGGGAGAGGCCTAAGCTAGAAGAGTCTGACCCCTGTGCCACTTTGAGGTCCCTGGACAGTCTTAAGCAGGTGATCTGAATGCAATTTGTCTGGGAACTGAAGGCTGGGTTTATTACACACTTAGACTGTCCCTGCCAGTGTGGACATAGGATAAATCTGAGTCCTCTCTCAATCCTGTGCTTTGAGCTTCATCTGCTCTGCGACAAGCCATGCCTCAGACCTAGTGCAGTTCTGATAGGGTTACGCCTTTTGCCCACCCTTCTTTCCTGCTGTGGCATTTGCAGGAGGCACTTGTTTTTGGATGGGGGTGTTGCATGTGCTCTTGGGGCAGAGGAGGCTCTAAGAGGATCCATGACTGAAAGGTGGGGTCTGTGAAGGTAACAAATGGAGGTGGGTACCCTTAACCTGGGAGCCCCAGAAATAGCCTTAGGCTGTGCTGTCAAAATTTGTCTGAGCAGTGGCCCAGCACAGGGCAGTGGGGTTCACTGTGAGGACCATGCCAGTCCAGGAAGCCAGGAGCAGTGTTCTACACCTGCAGGAGCCACTACTGTCTGTCACCTCCCTAGGGTACCACCCACAAAGATTAACATAAGCTGAAGTCACCATTTCCCCCCCACCTTCAGTGCCCTTGTAAGTGGACAGTGCATTCATGGACTGAGCACAAGCTGCCATAGCAGCCCCGCCACCTCCACTTACCCAGCTCTCAGCTCCCCTGGGAAAGGCTCTGTGGGCCTTCACACCACAGCAGCTGGACCCCTAGGCTTGACCACTGCAGGACACAGCTTCTAAAGTTCTGTGGCCTCCAGAGCAGTGAGAAGACATCTTAGTCTTAAAGCTGTAGGGAAGGTTTGAGAATTCATATCAGAACCTCTGACCAGAGCCTGAGGCTCCATAAATTATTCAGGTTGTTAGAGTCTGTCTTGGTGACCTCATCTGCCATTGAGGAGCCCAGAACCATTCAGAAGCTAGGGGTGGGCTGAGATGCCCTAGATGAGGCATTTGGCATGAAGGAGGAGCCTTGAACACAATCCAGTGTTTTTAAGTGCTTTGAGGCAGCCAATGTAGGCACCCAACTGTCCACAGCACTCTAAGCAAGCATTGTCCCAGCTGCACTGGGAGCTGGTCCTGGTGACACCAGGGTGCAGGAGTTGAGTGGGGCAACTCCAGAGCCAGCATCTGTGCCTGTGGAGGTGGGAAAGGACATCCAGGGGAGGTCTAGAGCAGCAGGACTGGATGGTGGCCAGGTGTGGGGCAGAGGAAGGACTAGGAGGGGACCACAAGAAGGCAAGCCCCATCCCAGGCCCGCCCTGTGGGGTCTTTGTTGATCTTGGCTCCCACTTCTGCTTTTGGCTGTCTCAAATCTGTGATCCTGCTGTGGCCCGACCTTGGGATTCTGTGGGAATATCAGGCTCCTACCCTGCCCAGTACTGGCCTCCCTCTATCCACCCTCAGCCAGGCCTCCTTTTAAGCACTATTGCCCACATCCTGTTCATCAGGCCCCACTTAGCTCCCCTTCCACTCCCCTCAGCATGTCCCCCACGCCCTCGGAGCAGCCCACATCTGTGCCTTCTGGAGTGGGTGCAGCAGGGACTTTGCCATGTGAGCCTGTGGTGAGGAAGACAGGGCAAAACTGGTGCTCTCTTCCTTGCTGCTGGGTGCCTGTCCTCACACTGGGAGGCCCTCTCCAACACCCTGCTCATGGGTGGGGGGTGTATAGCTTGCTCATTGTGGGAGGGGCAGTACAGGGAGAGGTTTGCTTTGGCTCTTCCCGCTCTCTCATAGAGGGGCTTCAGGTGATACGACACAAAAACCCTCCTGGCTCAGCAGGAAGTTTTAAGTTGTTGGCTTTTTACCCTCCTGGCTTATGACTCGCTTGGTGACTCCACTGTCTCAGGCCAGCGGTCCCTAAAGGCCAGCCTCATGGCCACAGAACCTCTTCTTTCCAAGGCTTACCTGCGTCTGTACACAACCCCACACTGGGGGAGGTGGGGTGTTCTCAAGGGCTCCTGCTAGGGGAGGGAGCCTGGTTGGGACCCTGGCTATATCCCCATGGCTTGCTGGCTATATCCCCATGGCTTGTGGGCAGGCAGAGCAAGGCCAAGGGCCCAGCCCTGGGAGGGGGAGGGAACAGGCCCTTTACAGAAGAAGGGAAGGGGATGATGCTTAGCGCCCTGTAAACAAACTCAAGCCCCACACTGTGGCACATGAATGAGTAAATGTTGAATGAATCAACAAGGGCACTTGAGTCAGATCCTTCCCAGAAAGTGTGCGCTTCAGCACCACTGTTACCATGAAAAGGCCACAAACCATGTGTTGGAATGTGCAGTGCAAACTAGACCTGCCCACAAGGGTGGGTTTGCCAGTGTGTGGGTACTCCAGGAGGTGCTGGGACGAGGGGGCCTTCCGCAGGCTGTGTCCGAGGAGACGAGCCTCTGCCACCATGGGTTTCTACTGCTGACAGGCCCAGACTCTTAGGAAGTGTGTGCCTTTAAGAACTTCTACTAGGGTAGGTGTCTTTTCCCCCTTACATCTAATGTGCTTCTGTTGCCAGTCACCTGCCCTCCACCTCCTGTGAGGCCTTTCTATGGCCATAAGAGGGCCCAGGTCCCTCCCTGTCCCACCTTCACCCAGGGAGAAAGACCTGAGCTGCCTTTCCTTTCCCTCTGCCCCAGACCAGGAAGTCCTCAGAGTGAACCTGCCTCATTCATTCCCCAGACCCTTACCAGAGTGAGCACCTGTCCCAGAGACCAGAGAGGTAGATGAGTAGGGTTGAAAGCCCAGCCTCAGCAGCAGGGGAGAGGGAGAGACAGAAGAAATGGAGTGTGTAGCCCGGCCAGCACAGACCGGCCCCCTTGGAAACAGCGCTATAGACATCCCAGATGTTCCAGGTGGGGCTTGGGATGAACCTCAATTTCCAGTACCAGTCTCAGGGCATTGCCTAGCTTCAACAAGCAGGTAACAGCTCTTGCACCCACATGAGAATAAGCCTGTGCCCCGCCCTGCCCCGCCCCCCTTCTTGATGGGCTAGCAATGCCAGGCTACCCCCACATAGTTCCAGTTAGTCCAGTTGACCATATTGTAGGCCCTCCGGGAGGTTTTCTCCAGATGTTCATTGGCTCTATTTGGCACATGCCCCTTCCCCCAAAAAATAGACAAATGCTGTATCTAATTCCTGAATTTGTTTTTTGTTTTGTTTTGTTTTGTTTTGTTTTGGTGGGTACCGGGGGTCAACCTCAGGACCTCGCATGCCAGCAGGCACCTGTGCTGCTGAGCGATATCACCGGCCCTTTTTATGTATGTGAGTTCCGGGAGTCGAACTCGGGCCCTTGCGCTTGCCAGGCAGGCGCTTACACCACTGAGCCATCTCACCGGCCCTAATTCCTGAATTTGGGAGCAAGAGTTTGAAATAGCTCTCTGCAGGGCCTCTGCCCTCCACACCCTCACCATCTGTCAAATCTGCTGTGCCTCTCCAGCCCACCCTTCAAAGAGCCAAGTGTGGTTTGTCTCAGGCAGTGCCTTCTCAGTCCCCTTTCTTGTAGGAAGAGAGGCGAGCAGGCTGTTGGCCGGGCCAGGTGAGCTGCTTTCAGCAAGCACTGCTCAGACTATAGTGTTGCTGCCTGGCAGTGATTGCCTTTTAGGAAAGGAGGCATTAGTCATCCTCCCTATGGCCACCTTGCCCTAGAGCCTGGAGCTCGGAAGAGCCTTCTGTTTCCTGTGAGCAGAATTGTCTCGAACCTGCCCTGTACAGTTGAACATGGAAATTTCCAGGGTGAAAAGCTAACAGGAAGATTAGGGGGCTAGGATTCCCCAGACAGAAGTTTCTGCAGAGCCTGTGCCCTACAAAATGGGAGGAAGAAAGCCCTCCTCAACCTGGGGGTGCCCCCTACTCTGCCAGGTTTGTGTCTGGGCCCTGGGGCCAGTACATACTTCTAGCCACAAACCTACCCCAACCAATTAAGAGGCTGACCCTGAGTTGTCTCTGGGAGTCAGAGGAGGACAGCAAGCCAGGAGGGCTTCAGAGAGGAGGTGATGTCACAACTGGGCTTGGGAGGACACAGAAGAGTTGTCTGGGAAGAGGAGGTGGAAGGGCATTGGCAGAGACTCGAGCATAGAATTGGTGGCTTGACTCCAGGTTAGGGAAAGATTGATCTCCAGCCTGATCCAAGTCATCAGAGGCTGTGCACAGTAAGGAGTAGGGGACAGAATCAGTGAAATCCAGGGTCATGCCAGGCACGGTGGCACATGCCTGTAATCCCAGCACTTGGGAGGCTGGGCAGCAGGATCGCCATGAGTTTGAGGCCAGCCTGGACTACACAGTGAGTTCAAGGCCAGCCTGGACTACAAAGCAAGACCCTGTCTGGACAAAAACAAAACAAAACAAAAGGAAGAGAAATCCAAGGTCGTTTCAGACCCTCTCAGTTGACTGACAGGAGCAGGGTGTGTCCTGTGTCCTCTCCACGGAGTGAGACCTGGGAGTAGTGGCTCATGCTCGGATCTCTTAATGTGGAATGTGGCCCTGGGCTTCTCCCCTCTCAGTCCAGTTCAGAGAGGAGCTGTGGCAGTGGTAGAGGCTGGCACAGGTGGTAGAGGCTTCCTTCCATAGGCCCATGGGATTCCTCTCCTCAGTGCTTTCCTCACCCTGAGCCACATCTAGCTGTGTGACTCTTAAGAATCGCTCACTGTCTCTGAGCTCTGGTGTTTATGGCGTAGCTGTGGGAGGCTGTGACAAGGACCACCTGAGTGGTGTCTGAAGCGCTTCCCAGGAGGCAGGCCCTTTCCAAGCCCAAACTAATGGGCCTGGTAGGTGACAGGGACAGTAGACACATTTATACCTTACACAACCCTGGAAGCAGGGGCAGAGTGCCAGAGCCTGGTCCTCACCTCCCCACGCTGGCTCCGACAGCTGCTGACGGACATTCTTCGTGCCTCCTCTGTGGTGGCTTTTCATAAGATGTTGCAGAACCACAGCTCCGAAAGACATGGTATTGTTTGCCGCCCTCTGTGTAGATGGTCTAAGCCCCTTGTTTCATCCTACTTGAGCACTGCAAGGGGTGGAAGGTGGCTGCTTCACACAGCCCCCCAGGCTGTCCAGTGGATGCTCTCTTGTCTCAGTATGAGCCAGCCTGCCCCTCTGTTTGTCCTGTGGTCCTGTATGGAGGGTGCATTGGCTTGGGGCTGAGGGTTGTGCCTGCCTCCCAGGTCTAAGAGCTTCTGTCCCAGGGCTGCTAGAACAGGGTGGGCCAGCACCCTTCTGTAGGCATCAGGAGCTGGCAGGGACAGCCACAGAAACAGGGCTCCGGCCATCCCACCATGATCCCTGTGATGGGTAGCCAGGGTCCCAAAACCTCATACTGCAGCCAGGCCCCATGCTGAGGAAGAGGAGCCAATGTCATCTGCAGCATTGGTCCGTTCTGTGCAGGAATTTCTCTAGGTGGTTGGCTCTAGGGACCCATTTCATAGCCTGCTAACTCCTCCCAGGTCCCTGAGGTCCTCTACCAGAGATGGGCTCCTCAGTGCTTGTTTACTTATCACTCCCTGTCATCCATGCCTCCCCTGCACCTTGACTGGAGCCCAGGTGGTTATCAGGTGTGGTTATCAGGTGCCATGCTAGTCAGGGAACCAGCTGGCAGTGGGCAGCCACAGCAGGTTGGGCATGGGCTGAGGGAAAGAGGAAGAAGCTCCTTGGCAGAGAAAGTGCTCTGATGGAGATGGCAGGAACCTGGGGATCCTAGGAGCTGTAGCTGATCCAGAGGAGCTGCTGGGGGAGGGGGTACTCAAGGGTGGGGCAGTACTGGCGTCTTTCTGCTGGCAGCAGCTGCGAGAGTTCCACCATAGCCCCCTTTGACCCAGTGATTCCACCTGTAAGAGTTGGTCACACGGCTGGGTAACCACTTATGTAGAGAGATTTGTGCTTGACCTGAGTGCCACCATAGGGGACGGACCCACTAGATGTGTGCAACACAGCCATGCGAAAGAATCTACAGAACCACACATATGTTGTTTATCTCCTCACCGTTGGTGAGGAGGGCTCAGGTGAGGGGGCCATACTTCATCGTCTGGAAGATTAAAAGGGATTGAAACATCCTTGACTGGGCAGAGTGTGTTGGCACTGTGGCAGGTTCCATGGGACCTCAGGCAGGGTGTCCCTGAGCTCCACCCACGGAAACCCTCCTCATAGCCTGTTCCTGCCTGTCATACAGGGCATCTGGCGGATCCCTGTGGATGAGATTGACCGACCAGGCAGCTTCGCCTGGCACATGAACCGCTCCATTGTGCTGCTGCTTAAGGTGCTGGCCCAGCTGCGGGACCATAGCACCCTGCTGAAGGTGTCCTCCATGCTGCAGCGGACCCCGGACCAGGGCAAGTGAGTGAGCTGCCTCTGCACACAGCCTGGCACATGGCTGTGCTGCTGTGGGTCAGTCATCCACCCAGGGCCCTGTTTCCACTGCTCTGACCTAGCCCTGAGGCCTGCTGTCTGGGAGCCCCAGCCAGCCTTTTCTCCTCAGAGTATTCTTTATCAGTGTCTGTCACCTAAGGGACCCCACTCCTGGGCCCTAGCAACCTGGAGCCAACACGGGTTCACCCCATTGACTTCAGTTTCCACATCCAGACTCTGAACAACCCAGCCTTCCTTTTCCCCTTGCTTCTCTCCCAGTCTGGGGCTCTCAGAGGTATTGCCAGGTCATGGGGAAAACAGTTCAGATCATAGCTGTGTAGCCCAGATGAAGGCCAGTAATAACTAGATGGGCAGCAGAGGCCTGGTCCTCAACAGGAACCAAGAATCTCTCCACTAGAAGGGGGAACAGACAGAACAGAGGGGCACCCACCACAGCTGCTACATGCAGGGTATGTAGCAAAAAGAAGTAGCTCGCTGGTGATCTGAACTGGTGGTAAAGCCTGGAGCTGAGTCGGCCATCCTCCTGTGCCTGCACTGCGTCACCTTCTCATAGTCTTGTTGTCCTTTGGCATGCCATGAACTCAGAGAGGCCTCCAGCTAGTCCTAGGGTTCCCCTGGAGACAGGCCTGCACCCCTCGCCAGCCTTCCCTATCGCTGCATGAAGGCTGACCGACGGTGGCCATGCCCTTGGGGTTCATGGCCAGCCCAGGAGGCCCAGGGCAGCCAGCTACAGTTAGACATGTGTTGAATTTCAAGGGTGAGGTTCAAGAGAGACTTTTGGGGGAGCAGAGCTTAGTAGGTGGAATACAGAGACAGACAGACATTCTTGGGGCAGAGCCACCACTCAGCAGCACCATGTGGTATCTGACAAACTCCCATCCTTTCTGACCACTCCCATGTGACCATAGGAAGTATCTGCGAGATGCTGACCGCCAGGTCCTGGCACAGCGGGCCTTCATCCTCACTGTGAAGGTGCTGGAGGATACGCTAAGTGAGCTTGCAGAGGTATGTAGCCTGTCCCCCATCTCCTCTAGCCTGTGAACATGCTCCCAGGCCTTCCCCAAGTGGTGGTCCTGATTCAACCACTTCCTGCACACACACACACCTTAGGTGGGTCCCTGTGTCCCCCACCTGGGATGTAGCACTCATCCTATCCCAGGCAGGGAATATCATCCTAGCCAGTGAACATGCAAGCACTTAGGCCCCAACACTCCGTGATTAACGTGGGAGATGAAAACCCTCTGTGCAGCTGAGGCCCTTTGCACTGCGGCCTGAGTAGGGTGGGTTCCTGAGCCATCCCCACAGTGGGCTGAGCAAGGCTTCTGAAAGCATCCTCCTCCCTTTGCACCCTCTAGGCAGGTAGAAAACAGGGCCCCTATTTCATAGCTGAGCACCTGAGGTCCAGAAGCTTAAAAAACCTGCCCAGCAGGTGGTACTGCTGGGAGCTGAGCCAGCTGGGAACTGAACCAGAACTGCTGTCTCCACAGCACATGCGTAGTTGGGCTGGCTGGGGCTTGATGCAGGTACTCAGGATGGTACCCCAAGCCTGGGAGTGTCCTCACCATCCTCACCTTACACTACAGGCCAGAAGGATTTGGCTCTGCTCCAAGCACACTTTGTAGCTCCAGGCAGGTCTCCTTCCCATAAAACACCCCAGAGTTCACGTCACAAAGCCACAAAAGAGCCAAGAGGACCAGGATTGTTACTCAGCAAGTAAGAGTCCAATTGACCTGATTACTTGGGTAGGTCATGGGGCAGCCAATGCATAGGAGGGAAGGTCTCTGGGCCTAGTATCCTTCTCCGATGATGATTGAGGTGTAGCAGTTGCTGGCTAGCAGATGTCCAGAACCACAGTGGTGTTGGGTGGGAGAGGGAGTCCAGAGGTGCTTTGTTGCAATGGAGACACCAGTGTCTTATCTTTTGTTTCCTTGTAGGGGTCAGAACGCCCAGGGCCAAAGGCCTGTGGCATCCCCAGAGCCAGGATGACCACTGATGTCTCACACAAGGCCAGCCCCGAGGATGGCCAGGAGAGCCTCCCCAACCCCAAGAAGACTCCTCTGGCTGATGGTTCAGGACCAGGACCTGAACCAGGAGCCAAAGTGGGCTCCCTCAACCACCGGCCTATGGCCATGGATGCAGGAGACAGTGCAGACCAGGGTGGAGAGCAGAAGGACAAGGAGAGTCCTCGAACAGGGCCTACTGAGCCCATGGACACAGGAGAGGCTGCCACTTGCCGCCAAGACTTGGAACGGACACCGCCCCTACTGCCAGGCCGCCCTCTGAGGGATCAGGGTCCTGAGAGCCGCCCGGCTGAGCTGTCCCTGGAGGAGCTGAGTATCAGCGCCCGGCAGCAGCCCACTCCACTGACATCAGCCCCAGTAGCACCCACCGCCAACACTGGCCCTACCACTGCCTCAGGGGCCAGGGGCAGCAGCCACCCCGAGGAGCCACCCCCACAGCCCAGCCGCAAGAGGAAGCTCTTGGAGGACACGGAGTCTGGCAAGACTCTCCTGCTGGACGCCTACCGTGTGTGGCAGCAGGGCCAGAAGGGCGTGGCCTATGACCTGGGTCGCATTGAGAAGATCATGTCAGAGACCTACATGCTCATCAAGCAGGTGGGCGGGCAGTGAGATCGCCCCAGGGATGTGTGTGCCAGTCCACAGACTCTGACTGTGCTTGGCCTCTCTCCAGGAAACCCATTCCTGGGTGTCCAGATGTGCCAGGGTCTGCCCCTGGGGTGGGTTTTAGGTATCATGACCACTGCGTCCCCACTGTACACCAGGGCAGGGGTGTAATAATGAAGCAGGCCATACATTTAGTTAGAAAAACAATGAGCTTTAAAATGTTTGAACTTGACCTAAAAGGAAGATGAAACTTTATTGTTGATCCAGCCCAGGGAGGTGAGACCCCTGTGAAGGCGCCTCTGGATGCATTTAGATCACTTCCTTTGAGACTTCTTGTGGCTGCAGTGCCTTGAATGTGACCAGAAAAACCATTGCCTTTCTCATTTTGCCTTCCTTTTTTTGTTTGTTTTTCCCCAATTAGTGGGGATTGAACCAGGCCCTTTGCATTGAACAACATCCCCAAGCCTTGTTTTTTGTTTGTTTGTTTGTTTTTGTTTTTTAATCTTTAAAAAATTTCATTTTGGTTTTTTGAGACAGGGTCTTACTATACAGTTCATGAACTTATTATGAAGCCTAGGCTGGCCTAAACTCATGGCAATCTTCCCACCTCAACCTCCCAAGTGCTGGGATTACAGGCCTGCGCTGCCATATCTAGCTTCCCTTTTTATTTTTTGAGACAGAATCTCACTAAATTGCAAGGCTGGGCTTGAATTTGAGATTCTCCGTCAGCCTCCCAGAGTACTGGGATTACAGGTACGCACCACAATGCCCAACTTTTTTTTTTTTTTTCTTCTTTTTCCTCTTTTAATGTACAGGTACATACTCTTTTATTCTATTTGAAAGTATTCCCATAGGAAGAATCCCCAGAACTTCAGCGACCAGTGCAAGTGGTGTGGCCATTCCTGATAAACAACTTTAGATTACCTGTCTCCCTCACCAGCATCGAGTGTGAACTTCTGTTTGTGTTTGGTTGCTGGATACTTAGTAGACTGTTCAAGTGCTGGTCCTTTCCTTGCTTTGCGGCCGGACCCTCTCCCTGCCGTGCCTGCGCCGCTGACCTTGGTTGGCAGCGTGTGGCTGTTACCCTTAAGCCCTATCTGCTGCTTGTCTGGGGAACCCCCTCGACTCCCCAGTCTCGTTCTGATATCCCTGTGCCTTGGGCTCCAGGATGCTTGGCACAGCCCAGATCTGCCCGCCATCCAGATCTAGGCTTCCCGCTCAGGTCACAGCCCTCCTTCCTGCCCACCTGAGGGGCAGGCTCTAGCTCAGAAGGCTGCTCCTGCCAGAAGCTACCTAGAAGCAGCCAGACTTCAGCTGAATTTGAAGGCTTGGTTGGGGTCTGAGTTCCCCCTGCCAGCCTGAGCTCTTAAGGATGCAACTTGCCACAGAAATTAACTGGTGGCCAGAAGGGTGACTGGATCGCCTCGCCTGGCACTCCCATGGGAGACAGAAGTACACCTACCCACAAGAGTGCCAGGAGGACCTGGGGATGGTCAGTAGTGAAGAGTGCTCTTCCCAGTGCTGGGGACCTTCCTGTAGGCTGGTTTGTGCTGCCTGAGGTGCAGGGTGGGAGGAGGCCAAGCACTCAGGCCTTCTGACCTTGGTCATCTCCTTGCTCAGGTGGACGAGGAGGCTGCACTGGAGCAGGCTGTGAAGTTCTGTCAGGTCCACCTTGGGGCTGCTGCCCAGAGACAGGTAAGCCTGACCCATACTAGGCCCAGGCTGCAAGTCGAGCACTGAGTAGTTGCTGTGGTCAGTGGTGGCCAAGGGGAGAGGGAGCATGAACCTTGGGCTAGTGGCGGGTCCTCGAGATACCCTAGATCCCAGCTCTCTGACATGTAAATGCATGACCTGAGGGGACTCCTTCCCCTGGCTCCCTTTTCCATAGACGGGGAGATGCTCTGGTCCACTGACCTCAGCAGGAAAGGTCCTTCTGTTTGGGACAAAAGTAGAGGAAGTGATGGTTAGAGTCAGGCTGATTAAGAGCAAAGTGGAAGGGGACAGAAGGTAGAGATGAATCCACTGGAAGGAGGTATGTGGTGGGGGAATTTGGGGGTTTAGTGTAAGAGGGTGGTGAGAGTTTTGTGTTTATTAGGGCAGGGCTGCAGAGTCACTGTTGGATGGAGAGGATGGGGCTAGTGCAGGGGCCAGGCGAGGATGACAGGGCCCCAGAAGTGGTGAGAGGGTGGATTGGCATGTCAGGGTGTCAGGAAGGAAGTGGCGGGGTAGGGATGAGGGTGAGGCCCTTTCTGGGAGGTACCTGGGAGAGGGTACCCAACCAGGGTTGAGAATAGGTTCTGTTGAGTCTGAGACTCTTACAAGGGAAAGGCTAAGGAGGTAGAAAGGTCAGGGGCCCCTTCCTGGAGGGACAATTCAGTCCAGATCCCTGAGTGTGAGGAGCTCTAGTGTAGGTGCCCTTGAAGCCATTAGTATGGACCTGAGGCCAGAAGAAGACACCGGCAGGGCCATGCATCTCAGCAGGACCACAGGTGCAGGGGGGGTTTGGGACAGGATAGTGTCCAAGAAAGCGTTCAGATAGCCCAGGGCCAGGCCGGCAAGAATGGGGGCCCACCAGTTATGGGGACCCAGAGACCAGAGTTGTTCTTGAGAAGTGATGGGAAGGGCTTGAGCAGAGGGGAGTAAGGAGTTGGGGCTTTAGGGAAAGCCCCAGCCCAATGGAAGGCTCGTGGGGAGGATGTGACCTACAGGAAGGGTCCTAGTGACTGAGGTTGGCGGGGTGGGATCCGAACTCTGTGGGAGGATTGCTGGGGAAGCCTGACAGTTTTGAGGACCTCCAGGTCGGAGAGCTGTGGCTTGTCATTTGAGTAGGTGCAGCCTTTTGTCCCAACTGGTGACTTGACAGCCCTGGGCTACCTCATCCCAGGAGGGCCGGCAACTGGGGTTCTGATGGACTTCATGTCAGTGGAATGGGGCATCAGTTACCACCCCTGACGAGGTCCTAGGTCTGAGGAAGCTTTGGGGGTTCCCCATTGACCAAATGGGTGGTGGGCCAGGCAGGGGTCACTGAGGGGGCAGGTGGCCCCAGCCCCACAGCTAAGAGCTAGAGTCCTTGGTAGGATGTGACCCAACCTGCCAGCAGCCCTCACCACTTTATTATTGCCCAAGTAGCCAAAGTGCTCAGCACAGTGTCCACAGCCTCCCTACTCCATGGGACAGGAGTAACTGCAGAGGCCTTTACACAGGGGGCCTGGGCCCAGGACCAACTGGGGACCCATCCTGCCTCCTCCACGCAGGAGAGACCATGCAGGAGGGAAGGCTGATTCTGACCCATATAGGAACCCACCCCTCTCCCGGTTACTCAGGCTGAACTGGCAAGAGCCAAGGCAGGGTGTAGTCTCATTTCTTAGCTGAGAGTACTGAAGCCGGAGGAGACCACTGGCTGCCAAAGCGTGCACATACCGGGACCTCTGAGGGGTGGACTGGCAGAGGTTCTTGTCAGGGACCCTTGAGAGACAGCCTGGATGGTGGGGCTGGCCAGTGCTAGGGAACTGGGATCCTTTTGGATTGCCTGCTGCTGGGAAATGCAGGCTGTGCCCCAGTGGTCCTCTCCTGGGGTACAGAGCCCATGTGTAGGAGAACCAATGTGATGGACCTGAGATCCCTTCCTGTTGGTATTCTGATCTACTACCCATTTCCTAGACTCCAGTAGGGTGGGGGTGCCCTGGTGCTGCCTCAGACGCTCTCACCACATGACTGGCCTGTGAATGCCCCCTGGACCTGGAGTGACACTGCTGACGACTGGCTGCTCTACTCTAGTCCTCATCTCCCTCGAGCCCAGTCTCAGGAGGCCATTTCCTGCTTCCCCATCTCTCCCGATGCTAGTGCATTTTGCTCCCTTCTCCTGAGGGAAACCACACGTGGTGGTGCACACCTGTAATCCCAGCACTTGGAAGGCTGAGGCAGAAGGATTGCTGTGTGTTCAAGGCCAGCCTGGGCTACATAGTAAGTTCAAGGCCAGCCTGAACTACATAGCAAGACCCTGCCTCCAAAAAAAAAAAAAAAAAATCCCTGGGGAGAGGTACCTAGAAGCCCCTTCTTAAGCCCCCAGCAGGCTTCCCTGTGCTCATGTCCATGTCAATGTGGGTGGGCAGCCAAGGCCCTTCCTAGAGGTGGGGAATGCAGGGTGCTGTCTCAGGCCCCCTCCAGGGACACCCCACCTTGGGGTAGGCAGGTGGGACAATCACAGCTGTCCTGGACCCACCTCTGACCAGCACCAGGTAGGAGGAAGCTATGGCTCTGCAAATCACTTGCCTTACCCCTCAGGAAGCATGCTTTGCTCTTGGCACATCCCAGTTGCCATGGCAGACCTGCGCACACCTAGAGGGTGCTCTGGACACCATTAGAGGCTCAGTGCAGTTGCCTGTGGCTGGAACCTACTCCTAAGTGAAGACAGGGACACAGCACTCAACCTTCCTCAACATGTCTGCCCACACCGCCACCTGAGCTGCACAATACTACTAGTACCTTCATGGGCCACCAGAGGCCTGAGAGCCAGGCCTGTCCGCCTGCCCCACCCTCTTCCAGACCACTGCTCATAGCACCAGTCTGGGGCTTATCCCAGACATCCATGACATGGCCACATGGAGCTGGCAGAGGACTGGCCTGCCTGCCTACCTGCCTCCCTCCCGTTTTTTTTTTTTTTTTTTTTTTTTTTTTTTACTTGCTATCTAGTTCAGGCTGGCCTTAAACTCACTATGTAATCCAGGCTGGCCTCAGATTTGCTGTGATCCTTCTGTTTCAGCCTCCCACGTGCTGGGATTACAGGCATGTGCCACCATGCCCAGCTCCAGAGGGCATTTCTAGCCAACAGACATCAGAAAAAATAGGTCATCAGTGGAAGTCAACTGCCTCCCAAGCACTGAGGTGCCCATCAGTAGACACGTGACACTTCTGCACTGGCAGGGATGGGGGTGGGATCCTGCTTCCCCAGTGTGGGTGGTTCAGACCATACAGTGGGCCTGGTGCTGGGGAGGGGATTGAAGGCTAGAGCTTGGTCCCTCAGCTCTGCTGTGCAGAGTGCCCTACTTCAACTTTGAAGCACATGCCATGGCCTTCATACCTGTCCCAGGAGGTCTGGGCTTTCGGAGGAGTAAGAATGGTCCTGTGAAAAAAGCCCTGAAAATAACTTGTGGCAGAGGAAAATTTGCAAAGGATGACTCTTGGGGACCTTTGAGGGCTCAGCTCACCTGAGAGCCAAAGGCCTATGGCAGGGGCACTGTATGGCCAAGCTGCAAAGGCCCTGATTTGTCAAGTGCAGGGGGTAGGGTGGAGGACAGCATCAGTCTCCATGGCTGGAGTCGAAGCTGATTGCAGTCCTGAGCTCAGGAAGTAAGACTTCCAGTGTTCCCCTGGGGACCTTCCCACTAGTGGTCCTTGGGGAGTTACCTTCCAAGATTGACACCGACAGTCCCCAGGTTGGACCCTGCACCCCACATCTACAATCATGGCTGGACACACTTCTTTCAAGTTGGCCCCCTGGAGTGAGGGGGAGACCAGCTGGTGGTCCTGAATCCCTACCACTGCAGGCCAGATGTCTCCCAGAGAGGGATGCTGGGTCCCCAGCTGTGTGCTAGCATCAGCCATATCCTGGCAGGATGCCTCTGGATATTGTCGGCAGCACTGTGGGCCTCAGAGTGACACCTCGAGGGTCATGTTGGCACCCTGGGTCCAGATGACGAATCCTGTTAGGCTGGTGTACATCAGGGGCCGTATGGGCTCAGAGCCCCCTGTCCCCACCTTCCCTCACCTCTCCTCTGTCTTCGCAGGCTTCAGGGGACACACCCACCACCCCCAAGCACCTCAAGGACAGCCGAGAGAACTTCTTTCCTGCAGCTGTGGCTCCCACTGCACCTGACCCTGTGCCGGCTGATGCTCTGCAGAGGCCCAGTGACACCCACACCAAGCCTCGCCCTGTGCTGGCCGCCACCACGGCTATCATTAGCAGTCCTCCCTCAGCATCAGTCTCCATCCCAGACCCATCCAAGGACTCTGGAACCCCTCAGCCACCCAGGCCTGAGGCCACCCCCGGCATGGCCTCTCTGGGCCCAGGTGAGTCCCATCCCAGTCCCCCTAAGTGGCATGGGGCCTCCGTATCCAGCTGTGCCAGAGGTGTGCCCAGGCCCTCACCACCAGTGGACAAGTCCTGTTCCCTGCATGGAGAGTATGGGTAGAAGAGGGGAGGTACCCTCCAGCATGGTGATCCAGCCTCAGAGGATGGCAGCTGCTGGTCCATTTGTCAGACCCTAGCAATGTTGGTAGACTCAGTTGGCACATCCTGCATCTATCCATCTGCCCTAGCCCTGGACCCAGGGTCTTAGCTATGCCAGGCAAGCCTTCTATCACTGAGCTACATGTACTCCAGCCCTTTTTATTTTGAGACAGGGTCTCACTAAATTGCCCAGGCTGACCTTCAACTTGTGATCCTCCTGCCTCAGCCTCCTGAAGCAGAGCTAGGGCTGGGGATATGCCTCAATAGTAAAGAGCCTAAGTTTGATCCCCAGTACCACAAAAACGAATAAATAGGGTTGGTAACGTGGCTCAGTACTCCTTGAGTTCAATCCTTAGTATCATCATCATCATCATCATCATCATCATCATCCCTCTTGGTCAGATAAGAAAATGGGGTCGAGGGCAGGTAAGGCCTCCCTGGGAAGCCTAGCATAATACAGGACCACCAGCACCTGGCCTCACTAATCCCTGGGAACCAGTTCTGCCCAGGCCCCATCACACTCCCATGGGCAAGACAGATGGAAACCAGCCAGAATGAGGGTAGGGGCCAGGTCAGTGGACTTGTAAAGAAAAATAGGATGAGGTGCAGGTTGTATACAGCCTGGCTGGCTCCATTAGTGGGAGCCCTACTTCTTTCTAAAAGGCAGGACCCACTGGAAGGGCAGCCTACTGGCAGGGCTGGCCAGGGCCTTTCCTGGAAGCAGGGGGCATTGAGGCAGCAGCACACAGGCCAGTGAGTAGGAGAGAGGTTAAGGCACCATCCCCTTCACTGGTACAGGCACACCCCTAGTTCTGCAGCTGTAACTACATCTGGGCTCATCTCAGGAGTGTGCCAGACTCTGCCCACCTGCAAGGCAGGGGGCCTCCCCTGATAATTTTCAGGATCTTGGTTCTATGGCCAGGCTCTGAAGACCCTGTATTGGATATTACACAGATGTTCCTTAAATAGCTCACCTCCCTAGTTGGTGGCTCCCCAGCAGATACCAGCCTTGTCAGTGTGTTCCCTATCCCCCAGGGCCCACCCAGGGATGGATCAGCCTCCCTGGGCTGTGGCTTCAAGCCTTTTCTTGCTTTTCCACCATTTTAGGGACCCAGCCTCTGTCCTTGCCTGAGGGCCTGCGCTGGCCCACAGTCTTGAGTGTCATTCCTGAAGGCTTACCTGTTCTCCCAGTCACAGTCGAGATTGAGGGTCACTTCTGAGCCTGTTGCTTTCAACTATGTGACATGGGCTTGTCATTTCTTGACCCATCTGAACAATGGTGCACACTGTAGCAGGAGTACCTGGCAAAAGGGCAGACTCGAGAACCCCTGATCAGCCATCTGTCCCTGCAGGCCACGTTGCCGGGGCAGAGGCTGAGTCTGGAAGTCCCCCCACTCAGCTCTTCCCCAACTCAGGCATCAAGTGCTAGTTTTCATCTGGTGCTGTCCCCACTTTTCCTTGGAAAATCCTGAAAGTGTAAGGACCCTCTAACCCAGTCAATCACAGTTGCACTGACCATGGCCATTTGTTCCCAGAGGAGCCTCTGAAGGCCACAAGACAAAGCTGTTGAATAACTATAGATGGTGGTTCCACCGCCATGTGCCCTAGGCTGCCTCTCTCTCTGCCTCAGTTTCCTGCATAGAATGTGTAAAGGAGAGCTAATAGGATTAGAGCAGTGCTTAGCAGTAAGTCAGCACAGTGTTGGTGTGGGTTTGTTTGGGAGTAGTGATTTCAAAGTGCAGTGGTGATGAGCCCACAGCCTGAGTAAGTTGGTGTTGGTTTATTCACTCCCACAAGGACCCAGCTCCCGTGCCTCCACCTTGGGACAGGGCGTCTTGCCCTCTACCTGCCCCTTGTTCCCATTGTCTTGCAGTGTCTGAGGGCCAGGAATCCAGGGGTGACTTAGTAGGGGAGTCCTTACTCAGGGTCGCAGGCAGTTGCAGGCAAGCTGCTAGCTTGTCATCTGAGCTCCCTCAGGGGTGCATGGCAGCTTCAGGTCCTCAGTGGATGTTGGCTGGAGGCTTCTGTTCCTCCCGGCGGGCCTTTCTGTGGACAGCTGAGTGTCCCCATGTCATGGTGAGCCAGTGATCCAGTAAGCATGAAGCGAGCTGCAGCATCCATCCCCCTCCCCGCTTTGATTTTTCGGAAACAGGGTCTTGCTGTGTACCTCAGGCTAACCTCACATTTGCTGTGTAGTTCAGGCTGGCCTTGAGCTTGCAGTCCTCCTGCCTCAGCCCCCTGAGTGCTGACATTACAGGTGCCTGCACCACCACACCCAGCTAGAGTGCAACATCTCTTATAACCTAATCTTAGAAGGGCTGACTGACCGTTGTAGTCGGCCTTATGCCAACCCTGTGTGAGTCCAGGAGGAGTTCCTTGGGGTGGATACCAACAGGTGGGGCCGGCAGGGTACCTGGAGGCTGGCTACCTTCAGTCCCTCTCTGCCTTGCCTGCCCTACCTTAGACAGGCCCAGACCCACAATTCACATCCTTTTTTCTTCTGTTTGATATAGAGAAGAGTATCTGTTTCCAAATGTACACTCTTCAGCCTGGAGAGTTAATCTTCTTCAGTTTTCTTCCCCAAAACTAGATTAAATGGCCTTTTGCCAAACTGGAAATCTTAAATGAGCCCAGGTGAGACCAGCTCTCAACCGAGAATGTGTGCCCTCACTGGCCTGGCAGAGGGGCCTCTGCCTCAGGCCCTAGCACCTGACCCAGCACACTCCCTGACCGGTCCACCCTCCACTTCCACACCTGCCTGCCTCAGAGCTGCTGCAGGACCAAGAAGCAAATAGCATTTGGCCAGCCCTGCTGGGGTGGGTGACTTGGTGTCAGGGCCAGGCTGGGACAGGCATGTTTCCCCAAGCCACATCCTGCAACCTCCAGAACAGGAAAAGCCATCAGCAGGAAGACACTGGCCCTCAGTAAGGTCCATGTTCCCCAGGCATGACAGGGTAGTGTGGCAGTGTGACCGGGGTCTACTGCTCCCAGCGACGGTGGGGCCTGACTGCAAAAGCACCCAGTGACTAGAGGATGACTACAGGATGTGTCAGCCTGAAGCCAGAGCTGTGACAGTGGCATATAAGGTTGGGAGTCGGCTGAGTGACTGAGCCACCTGGAAGAGCAGACATAAGGACACATTCCTCCATGATGATGTCCCAAGGTACACACAAGAGAGTCAAAATGACAGCCACAGAGGAGAACCTACAGATGCCATCACCAAGGCAGGCGGCCCTGCCTCCCCACCAGGCTGCCCCTCCCCCTCACAGAGAAGGTGGCCGGCAGTGTCTGGTCTTGGCTTGTCATGCCTATTGTGGCCTCTACAAGCATCCCCAAGCCCCAGTGAAGAGTTCACATTCCTGCCAGCTGGTGCTGCCCAGGCCATGGCCCCACACAGCAGATACACCCCTCAAGGAGCTCAGCGCCCACACCCCCTCCAACTCAGGGCACCTCCTCAAGAGAGGTCCAGGCACTGCCTACCCCTGGGCGATTTTCTCCAAATGGTGTCTGGTCTCCTTGTTCACTGGGTATCCACCCACCCCATGTCAGGATCTGACTCTGGGTAGAGCTGACTCTCCAGCTGCTGGGACAGTGCTGGAACCGAATGAGAGAGGATCCATTTCCCTGAGGCTGTAAGGCCTTCTAGGGTGGGTAGAGCGGAGCAGGATGGAAGGGTGGAGAGGGGACTCACAAGCAGAGTCGAAGGGGCCAGAGTGCCAGCCTTATGCCGGTCTCAAGAGGCCAGGTAGTATCCAAGCCAGTCCAGGGCCTCCCCAGACACAGAGCTTGGGGATATCCAGCCCAGACCTGGTGCCAGACCATAAGGCTGCCCTGGGAGCAGAAGAGTTGTCCTGGTGGCATGAGTCACCTGGCCGCCTGGTTCCCAGACAGCACTTGAGGTCCTCTTCTGCGGGCTGGAGCCCTACTGGGTCCCAGTGGAGGCCTGGGTGCCCACAACACTGATACTGAGTAATGGCCTGGCTGGCAGCCACAGATGCAGCCATCACCCCTTGAGCCCATCGGTTCTTGGCACAACTGAGGCCAATTCCCAGCCCCTGCCTCTTGCCAGGGAAGGAGTGGTCTGGCCTGGCAGGCGGGCATGGCACCTGCGTGTGCTCC
This sequence comes from Erethizon dorsatum, assembly GCA_028451465.1. Taxonomy (NCBI): domain Eukaryota; kingdom Metazoa; phylum Chordata; class Mammalia; order Rodentia; family Erethizontidae; genus Erethizon; species Erethizon dorsatum. The sequence goes on along the minus strand of CM051830.1, from coordinate 108,062,427 downwards.
ATCTGCTTTGGTCATAGTTGGGTTCTGATTGCCTCTCCGGTGAGCCAGGGGAGAGAGGAAGCATCCCCACACACCCTGAAAGCCCACCCTGACAGCCATATGGCAGTATTTTACCCCAGCCCAGGGGCCGTGTGGTCTCGGGTGTGGCCTTTCCTGTGTCAGCTGTCCAGCTGTCCAGGGTAGGGAGACTGTTAGGTAAACGGTGATGACCTAGTAAAGAACACAGCTAGCCTGAATTGGGGGGTTCCAGGCAAGACCTCCTAGAGTACCTCCAAATGATGAGTCCAAGTCCAATTTGTTGAGCTGGGTCTTTTATGGATAGGGTAGGAGGTTAGTGGGATAGGCTTAGTCGGGGTGACACAGAGTGGGGGGATGAGATTGGGGGAGTGAGAATGGCTGAGTACATGACTATAGCAGTGGGCGCTCTGACCTAGCAGATGTGTCCCAGCAGAGCAGGCATTGTTCCCAGGCTTGGGGTGGAGGGGGTGGGCTGCAGGGTCAGGGTTAGGGTAGGAGGCTGTGATTGTTCTTGGAGCTCAGGAACTAGGCACCTGGTGGCAGGGACTGGGGGGATGCCATACCTATCAGAGATCCCCACACCCAGCGTCTACCTGGAGGCTGAGGAGTTTCCTGAAAGTACCAGCCTGACCCCTCTGTGCACTCGTCTCGGAAGAGTACCTCCTGGTCCCCACGCCACTCCTGTGGAAAGAGAACTATCTTGGCCTAGGGTCCCCACATTGGCCATGTTCCCTTGCCAGATGTCCCAAGGCACAACTGGGGACACAGGGCCTGTGCCCATGAATGGGCCCTGCCCTGTGGGGTGGGTGAGTACATTACCTGTGCCTGTGTCCCCACAGAGGGAGAAAGGCTAGGAGGAGTGGCAGAGGGTACCAGCTTCCCACCCCAGGAGCCACTACGCAGTCAGCAGGTGAAGACAGCCTCTGCTGGTCCCCCTGCAGAGCCACACTGCTGGCCAGTGGAGTCTGCCCCCGAGACAGGCGCCGAGCCTGCCTGCAGCCAAGGTAAGGCCAGTCTAGAGTGGCCCAGCACTGGTTCCCATGAGGCTGCATCACAGCTGGCAGCCAGGGTGGGCTTTCCTGCCAAGGCTCTGGGCCCAGGAGGGCCAGCCCAAGGGAGGCCTAGTGGAGAGGAGGTGGGGAGGAAAGGCAGGGTGGACAGAGGAACAAAGGAAGAGCCTAGGCTGGAGTGTGGCGTGGACCACTGTTAGCGTCTCCACAGCCTCTCCTCTTCCACTGACTTCACAGAGGGGTTCTGATGAGACAGACATCTTACTTGGGCCTCGTGGCTGTCAGCAGAGCCCAGATGAGGCAGGAAAGGGGCAAGCATGGACAAGGAGGAGCCCGGGCCCCATCACTGAGACAACCCCATGGGCAGCCGAGAGAGAGCCTTGCCCCAGCCTCTGTCTAGCCTGTTCCCACCAGCATGCCACCCAGCCCGCTCCCTCAGGGACTGCTGCTGGCTAGGTCTCCTGCAGACCACTCAGGACAGCAGGACCTGGCGCCAGCCAGTGGGGACCAGGCTTGGGCTCTGTGTAAGCCCCACTCCTTTTAAAGCCATGGACTGCAGAGGAATGTGGAGTCCTGCCAGGGCAGCTGGGTTGTTCTCAGCTTACACAGCTCCCTAGAGGCTGCTGGGCCCCAGAGTTGCAGCCTATGACTGCCCCAGCTGCCTCCACGGTCTAAGCAAACATAGCCCCTCATTCACCCTGGAGTGTGAGAGGAAAATGGGCACTCTGAGGCCAGCTCAGTGACCATACCTGGCTGAGTGACTGGCTCTGGGACTCAGTGTCCACTCCATGGTGTATAGAATATGTGTCCTGCAATGATTTGGGGGATACAATTCATGTAAGCACAATGTCTGAGGGGCCCTGGGATGGCTCAGGGAGGCTCCCTTGTGTCTCAGGTCCTGAACTCCCAGAGTCACAGCCCCAGCACCCCACAGTCCAAAGCCAGAACTGGGTTCCTTTGGACCTGAGCTGAGCACTTGCTCAGGATGGAGGCCTGGGGCCCAGCATGGGCTGTATACCGTTCCGTACGTGCTGGCCATCAGGCCTCAGACCAGCAGGCCAAGAGAAGGCATCTGTGGTAGCAGGGAGGAGGTGCTCTGGGTGCCTCTGTCTAACAGAGGAAACTGAGTTATGAGCAGGGGAGAGACGGGCAGTCCCTGAAACCTGCAGGTGAAGCTCAGCCCCTGAGGTCTCTCCCCACAGCTGCCAGCTCCAAGGTCCCCAGCAGTGGGAGCACCCAGCCACCAGAGGGCCATCCGGGTAAGGTTGAGCCCAGCCGGGCCAAGTCCCGCCTCCTGCCCAACATGCCAAAGCTGGTAATCCCCTCGTCCACCACCAAGTTCCCCCCTGAGATCACCGTTACACCGCCCACCCCGACCCTGCTCTCCCCCAAAGGCAGCATCTCGGAGGAGACCAAGCAGAAGTTGAAGGTGAACATGGGTACCTGGCAAGGGGAACCAATTACAGGGAGCCTGGGGTGGGGACCCGGGTTGCCTGGGAACCTGGGCAGGGGCTCGGGTTACTGGGGTAATGGGAGACCGTTCAAGCTAAAGTCAAGAAGCCTGGGGCAGGGCTGCATACCCCTGACCTGTGTCCCACCCTGTCTGCAGTCGGCCATCCTGTCTGCCCAGTCGGCCGCCAATGTGAGAAAGGAGAGCCTGTGCCAGCCGGCCCTGGAGGTCCTAGAGACATCCAGCCAGGAGTCCTCACTAGAGAGTGAGACAGATGAGGATGACGACTACATGGACATCTGAGGAGGGCCAGCAGAAGCCCACAGCCACACCCTGGGGGACCAGTCAGGCCTGGAATGCCCCTTCAGCCTGGACCCTGGGCAAGGCCAGAGGCCCACGTGGAGCACGTTTCCCTGTGCAGCCTTTTGGCATCCTCCCTCCCCAGTATAGGCCGTCCACACCCACCAGGTGGGGCCAGGGAGGAGGAGGAGGAGGTGGCCCATCTTACCGCATGACGATGGATTGGTTTCGGATCTTCACAGCAAGCCTGGCGTCCTTTTCTATGAAATGTTGACTTTGTAAATGTGCCCACACCCAGCCCAGCCAGCCACATCCACAGCTGGACACCAGGATGAGCTGGGCTCTGCCTGGGTCCCAGTGGTGGGAGCATCTAGGGCCAGGCTTTTCCCCACACCCTGTTTTGGTTTCTTTTCTAATAAAGGTGAAACAGTAGTCTTTGCCTCTGCTCACTCCAGGCTGGGAGGGGGCTGAAGCCTGCCTCAAGGGGTTGCTGTACCCAGAGTTTCTGGGCCTCTGAGCCCTTGGGCACCCCAGGGATCAGCAGGCTGGGGTGCAGGGGGCATGGGATATGTGGGGAGCGGGCCATACCACTTTGGCAAAGCTGGAGCTGGGGCCTAAAGGGCATCAGGGCCATCTCCAGAGCTCACTGGAGTGCAGATGGGTGGGACACTTTAGGGGAGGCAGGGCTCAGCTGTACTGAGGGGCTGGCAATGTGACACAGGAGGGGCACCAGGAAGGAGGGGGCAGCCAGGTGTGGTGATACACACCTATAGTTTCAGCCATTCTGGATGCTGAGGCAGAAGGATCGTAAATTCAAGGCTAAGTTCTCAGTGAGACCTTGTCTCAAAAAATAAAGGGGTTGGGGATTTAGCGAATGGTGTAGCACTCACCTAGCAAGCATGAGGCCTTGGGCTCCTTCCCCGGCACCAAACCAAAAAAATGCTAGGACCAAAGCTTTAAGAAATAAAAATTGGCTTGCTAAAGGTTCAACCTAGGATCTCTAGACAGCAAAAGATGGGATTTTAGAAAATAGGGCTTGGGGTGTAGCTCAGTAGGACACTTGCCTAGGGTGTATAAATCCTAGGTTCTCTCCCCAATCATGGTGAAAATGGAAAGCAGGGACTTAATTCCCACATATCCCATCACACTCCCCCACAACAGTACCTGTCCCAGAAGTGTGGCACTCAGCACAAATACGTATGTGGGGCACCTTGTTCAGAAGTTCCTAAGAATTTTGTTGGTTTTGTTTTTCTGTTTACCAGTACTAGAAATGGAACCCAGGGCCTTCACACTGAGCCACATCCCCAGTCTTCCACCCCCTTCTTTTTTTGAGATGGGTCCCACATGTCACTTATATTGACCAAGCTGGCTCCAACTTGTGATCCTTCTGCCTCAGCTTCGCAGAGTGCTGGGATTATAGGCAGGTGCCACTAACCTAAGAATTTTAATGATGGGCATGGTGGCACCTGCCTGTAATCAGAGCACTAGAGCACACAGGAAGCTGAGGCAGGAGGATCATGAGTTCAAAAGACAGCCTGGACTAGAGTGAGACCCTGTCTCAAAAAATAAAACTTTTTTTGCCAGGCGTGGTGCTGCATGCTTGTAATCCCAGCAGTCAAGAGGCTGAGGCAGGAGGATCACCACAAATTCGAGGCCAGCCTGGGCTCCACAGTGAATTCAAGGCCAGCCTGGACTACATAGCAAGACCCTGTCTCAAAAAAAAAAAGAAAAAAAATCTTTTTTAAAAGTTAAGAACAATACAGCATTAAGCCTGTGATGCTGGCCCTTAGCCTTGTGCCCCTCACGTGCTGGACACTTGCTTACCATCCAGGAGAAGGCATTAGTGACTGGGTGCCACCCTGGGTGCCACTGTGGGCATTTGGAACCGGAGACAGTGGCCTGGGGTGGATCCTGGCTGGACGGCCATCTGGAGGACCAAGCAATTAACAGGTGCTCAGCCAACACCCACACTCCCTGCCTGGGTGGGAGGGGGCACTCGGTCCAGACCTGGGGTTGACTCTCAGGATCACCTCAGGCTGCTTCCTGGCGCAGGACTTCAGGACCTCCTCCCACAGAGGTGCCCTGAGCACCAAATGGTTAAGGGACTTTCTCCCCTCTGTTAAGTGAGGGACCTGCAGATTCCACCAAATGTTTCTGTGGCGGGAAGGTAGAGTGTGGGGGTGGGGCTACCCAAGGAGCAGCTCTGCAAGGGAGCCCTGTTCCAATTCCCCCACCACAGGTGTCCTTTGACATGCTCATTAGGAGCTGCCATGTGGGGCTGTACTCACAGGAGCAACTAGGCAAGAGAAGTGGCAGGTCCCAGAGAACAATGGGCTGGCCAGGCTCAAGATCTAAAGCAGGTCGCTGCCCAGGTTGTCTCAGCTCATGCCCCTTGGGGCCAGCTCTGGCCACCTGTGGAGCTGTGAAGTTATTGAATATGTCCTCTTAGGACACCTTGAGAAGCTTCAACATGGAAGGGACACCTGCCTGCCCTGATGTCCAACTTACCTGGCTATGAAAGTTCCCAGAAACCACCAGGGGGCCGACTTGGCCCCTGCCTCTCCTTAAGGGCTTCAATTTCCAGTTCTGCATGAAGGTTGAAGAGGGGAACTCTGAAGAGACTATTCAGATTCTACACAAAGACTGGGGAGGAGAACTCTGAAGAGAATATGCGGATTATGCACAAGGGTTAGGGAGGAGAACTCTGAAGAGAGTGCAGATTCTGTGAGTGCACTGGGCAGTTGTGGCTGGGCAGCCCTTGTGTTTCTGGACTCCCCATGGAGCCTGTGAATGGGCAGCCTCTCTCTGGGCCGAAACACCTCCCTCCACTCACCTTCCTCCTTCCAGTAGGGATCCCCGCTGAGCTGCATGGGGCCAAGGACACGCAGGGCTCTGCCAGGGTGTGCCTTGACAGCTCCAGCCCTCAGAGATCACCCGCACATCACACACGCCCTGGGCGGGTCCTGGCCTCATTGCAGGGCGGGGAGGAGGAATTGGCAACACCCCCTCCCAGTGGGAAGCTGAGGACTGAGGATGTAAGATCTGCCCCAAGGGCACAGGGGCTGGAATCCTGCCAGTTTCGTGGACGCCCTTCTCGCCCACCCAGCAGCATCCCATCCCTTTCAAGAGCCCCGCCCTGCAGGCCCAGACTGAGCTGGGACACAGGGCCCTGCTGCAGCCTGTGGACATCCAGCTCATCACTCATTAAAGGTCCTGCAGCTGGAGGCTCCAGCCCCCTCACCCTCACACAGGATCCCAGGGCAGAGGTTCGGCCCCCTCCCCCTTGTCCCCCGCTGTTGGGCCAAGAATGTGCTAACAGGGCAGGTCAGTCGCTGCTGGCCCACAAAGGCACCTGTGGACTTTGAGAGGGTTCGGGGCGGGGAGGGGCGGGGAGGGGCGGTGCCGCAGAGCTCCAGGCTGGCAGGCGGGGCCAGCCCAGCACTTAGGAGTGTGCGCGTCAGTCTGCTGCCTCCAAGCAAGCCACTGCACTGCCGGCTGCAGACGCAGATCTCACCATGAAGCTGGCCCTCCTGCCCTGGGTCCTGCTGCTGCTGGCGACAATCCCCGGCCAAGGGCCCAGGCCCACAGCAGGTATGCCCCCATCCTGCCCTTCTGTCCCCTTGTCTATATGTCCATCTGTCTGATCAGCCAGGCCCAGGGCAGACACCCCTTGGGGCTCCGCCTCTGTCCATCTGTTAGGCCATCTGTGGCTGTTCAGGGGCAGTGGGAAGAAAGTCTGAGGCCACAGGGTCAAGGGGCCTTCAGCAGGGACCGGAAGTCTGGGCTGAGCCCTTCCTACACCCGCTGGGAGCTGGGAGGCCTTCACTGCCTGGGAGGGAGGCAAGGTAGACCAGCAGAGCCTTCGGGCTACACCCCAAGCTCCAATGGAGGGTGTGGCTGCATACAGGCACCCTCCCTCCCCATTCCCCAGCCCATCCCTAGGCAGGATAATGGGTCCTCTTCAGGGTGGGACTGAACTCTAGAAAGTCTAGCAGAAGGCCTGAACTCAAGACCTAAGACCCTTGCCCCAGGCTGAGCTGGGCATCACCAACCCAGTCTCCCATCTTCCATCTTGCAGGGCAATGTCACCACCATCCTCCTGCCCCTTTGATTTTACTTAACTGGCATTTCCAAGCCTCTTCCCTGCAGCCCTTGAGCCATCGCATCCTTGAACAATAAATATTTATTGCCTGTCTTAAGTGCCAGGCACTGCACTTAGTGAAGTAGGCCCACAGGAGTTCTTGGACCAGGCCTGGGGCCAGGTGGAATGTGTCTGAGTGCTCAAACCCGGCTGCTGTCTCCACTCTGCAGCTCCACAGGGACAGATATCCTGAAAATAGGGCTGTGCCACAGGTCTCCATGGCCCTTGGGAGAAGGCTTGGGCCTGATGTCCGCAGCTCCCTGTGGCAGACTCCTGACTACCCTTTTTTTTTTTTGTGGGTACCAGGGGTCGACCTCAGGACCTCGTGCGCCAGCAGGCGCCCCTGCCGCTGAGCGATATCACCAGCCCTTTTTTCGTATGTGGGTTCCGGGAGTCGAACTCGGGCCCTCGTGCTTGCAAGGCAGGCACTTATGCCGCTGAGCCATCTCACCAGCCCCTGACTACCCTTTCCTCCTTGCTGGGATCCCTGCTGCAAATGCCCCCTGCAAAAAAGAACCGAACATCAAGCCTGGAATGGTGGTGCACGTCTATAATTCCATCATTTTGGAATCTGAGGCAGCAGGTCCGCAAGTTCAAGCTCAGCCTGGGCAACTTAGACGCTGTCAGGAAGGAAGGAAAGAAGGAAGGAAGGAAAGGACAGAGGGAAACAAAGGGCTTAGAATATAGCTCACTGCAAACCCTGGTAACAAAACAAAACAAAAAAAAAGGAACATCCTTGGCCTTCTCCCCAAAAGTGAGGCTCTATGGGGTTCAATTGTTGCCCCCTGGGAGAATGAGATGGGTCAACCTCAGCAGGGCACCATTCTTTCCAAGATGTTGAGTGGGACACTTAGCCAACATCTGAGCTACAGAATTTGGTGGCTAAGGGTCCATCAAGTCCTGGGGACAACTCCTAGCTCGGCCGGTTGAATGACTCAGGCATTTCCCCTTTTCTCACTACATTTTAGCCAAGCACTAGATTGATTATCTTTGCAAAGACTGACCACAGCCTCTTTCCACTGTGTCTGTGTGGTGGCCAAGGCAATCCCAACCAGTGTTCTCCTGGGAAAGCGTCCCTCTAAAGGACTCTGGGAGAATAGAGATGGGCCCAGCACATGGGGAGGCCGCCCAGCACACTTCTGGGCCAGGTGCTCAGGGCTGACTTCTCCAGGTGCTCAGGAGAGCTGCTCTCTACGCTGTGGGGACCAGAATGGGACCTGCTCCTGCCATCCGACCTGCTCAGGCCTTGGCACCTGCTGTCCAGACTTCCGTGACTTCTGCCTGGAGGTCTCACCCTACTCAGGCTCCATGATGGGTGGCAAGGACTTTGTGGTGCAGCATTTCAAGTGGTTTGGACCCACAGAAGGCGTGATCTGCAGGTGGGAGGCCTGCTCCCAGCCCCATGCGTGAAAGGGGCCTGGACCTTCTGGCTGAATGGGTGGAGCCCCAACACCAAAGACAGACAGGAGACCACAGTGACAGCTAGCTAGACATGTCCCCTGCAGAAAAGTTGGAAGCCTTAGGCTTTGAAAGAGTCAGCCCACACCAGCTCAGCCACTCCTGCCACCTCTGCACCCACAGGTTTAAGGAGAGCATCCAGATCCTCGGCCATGTGGACTCCTTGGGGCAAGTGCACTGCATATCACCCTTGCTCTATGAGACTGGCCGAATCCCCTTCACCATCTCAATGGACAATGGCCGCTCCTTCCTTCGTGCAGGCACCTGGCTGGCTGGTGAGCCCCCACCCAGCCAAGCCAGTTCAGGCTATGGGCCCCAGGCCCCACCTTCTGTGAGCCCTGGTTCCCACCCAAAGTCTGAGCCCATGGGGACTTTCCCCAGTGCTAATCTATGCACACAGAGACCTGGTCCACCTACCTGCTCCTCTGGCAGAACCAGTCCCTTGGGTGGGAGCCTCCACAGCTCATTACCCAACCCCTTCCCTAAAGTCCCAGCCCAGAGGGGAGCACAGGCTGTAGGGGGTCCCTGAGCCAGGTGGGCCTCTGCTTGCTGCTCAGCTCTCCCAGGCCAGGGCCCTACCGCTCACAGCCTTGGTGTCCTTTTCTCCCTGAGGCTTTGGTAGAGCCCATAATCCAGCTGGGTTTTTTTGTTTTATTTTTTTTGAGACAGGGTCTTGCTTGTAGTGCAGGGTGGCCTTGAACTCATGGCAATCCTCCTGCCTCAGCCTCCTGAGTGCTGAGATTAGAGGCGTGCGCCACCACGCCCAGCTTAATCCAGCTGTTTCGATAATGCTTTGTCCTTGGGAGGCCCCTGGAACCTTGGGGCCCCCATCACCTGGTGCCTGGGCCTTTCCTCACCCCTCCCCTGTCCCTGCCTAGCACACCCTAACAAAGTGTCACAGTCAGAGAAGGGCCAACTGATGAACGAGACCCGCTGGCAATACTACGGCACCCCGGGCACCACCACAGGGAACCTCAGTCTCACCTGGGACACCTCAGTGCTGCCCACGCAGACCGTCGCCATTGAGCTGTGGGGCTACGAGGAGACAGGTGAGGCCAGCCCTGGGCTGATAGAAGCATCAGGAGTTTTGGACTCTGAGAGACGAGAGAAAGAGAAACCAGGTGTGTGAGGAGGGCAGAGTAGGGGTGGGGGCTTCCAGATAGAGAAGGAATGAAGAAAATTCCAGGCAGGAACTGGGGGTCTGGAATAAGGAATGTGCAGCTAGGGAGAAGAACAGCAGGAGTTCCATAAGACTGGGTGAGGGGAGGGGCATGGAGAGATGCCTGGCTGTTTGGGGCCCCAAGTCCAGTAGAGGTTTGGATGACTTGGCCCTTGGATAAGAGGTTTGTGGGGGGACTGAGGTGTGGAGGGGAGGCAGTGGTCACTCAAGCCGGGAGGTTCAGATGGCTTGGTGCTGGGGTGCGAGACTTGTGCACTTCGTCTAGGTCTGTTGATTGACCTTCTGTCCATCTGTCAGGCTGCTGTGTGCTAGAGACTGTGGCCAGCCCTGTCTCCTGCTCCAGGGGTCCTCAGAGGGTCCTAGGACTTACCAAGGCCTTCTCTTCCACAGGGATGCCGTACTCAGGGAACTGGACAGCAAAGTGGTCATATCTGTACTCCCTGGCCACAGATGCCCCCAACTCTGGCTTCTTTACTTTCACTCCCGAACCTGCACTTGCCACCTACCAGAGTTGGAGAGTGGGTGCACTGCGGATCACCTCCAGCAAACACTACGGAGGGGAGAAGTAAGGAGCACCGCGCAGAGGACGGGTTGGGGGCTGTCTGCCTGGAGACCTCTGTGCTTGCTAGAGAAGCCCTGGGCCGGGGTAGCCAACAGGGCTGTGTGGTATGGCCCAGCCCTTAGCTACCGCATCATCACCACTGCAGGGATGTGCTGGCAATCTGGACCAATGAGCACGCACTGGCCTGGCACCTGGGTGATGACTTCCGGAAGGACTCAGTGAGCTGGGCCCGTGCGCAGTGCCTGGACTGGGAGAAGCTGGAGGACGAGCTGCCCGACTTCCTAAAGGAGCTGCCCGACTGCCCTTGCAACCTGGTCCAGGCACGGGCTGACACTGGCCGCTTCTTCGTAAGCCCCTGTACCCATTAGGGCAGGAGGGGGCAGAGGAGGGGCCAGCCTCCCCCACTGAGGCAGACAGAGGCCTTCAGGAGGTGAGGGTTGGGGTCTAAGGTCCCCCACAAGGCTGGTTCCCAGGGAAGGAGGAGGGGATATAGCACCCAAGTGACAGCCACCGGCCACTCTGCAGACAGACTACGGCTGTGACACTGAGCAGAACAACACTTGCACCTACCATCCAGGGGCTGTGCACTGTGTACGCTCTGTGCAGGCCAGGTGAGCCACTGGACTGGGGACAGGAAAGAGGGCAGAGGCCAGGACAGGTGTCCCACTGTGGCTCTGACTTGCTCTCATCCCCAGCCCCAGGTACGCCGCAGGCCAGCAGTGTTGCTACAGAAAAGATGGCTCACAGGTCCTGACCGCTGACTCCATTGGTGGCAGCACACCTGACCGTGGTCATGACTGGGGCGCGCCTCCATACCGCACGCCACCCCGTGTGCCCACCTTGTCCCACTGGCTCTATGATGTCATCAGCTTCTACTACTGCTGCCTCTGGGCACCTGAGTGCTCCCGATACATGCAGCGGCGGCCTTCCAGTGACTGCCGCACCTACCGTCCCCCGCGCCTGGGTGGGTACCAGCCTGGCACCAGCCTTGGGGAGGGTCAGACAGGGCCCAGTGTAGGGGAACCACTACCTGACACCCCACTCTCACACCAGCCTCTGTCTTCGGGGATCCCCACTTCGTCACCTTCGACGGCACCAACTTCACGTTCAATGGGCGTGGCGAGTATGTGCTGTTGGAAGGAGAGGCAGATGGGAAGGACCTGAGGGTTCAGGCAAGGGCCGAGCCTGCGACAATGACCAATGGTGGGCTAAGGCTCTGTGGGTGCTGGGTGGTCCTGGGTTATCTGGGTAGGAGGCAGGAGCCGAGGTGACACTGTTCTGCACCACCCACTCCCACCAGGCAGCCAGGCCCGTGGCACGGGGCTGACAGCAGTGGTCGTACAGGAGGACAACTCGGACGTGGTGGAAGTGCGGCTGGCCGGCGGGTCTGGGGTCCTGGAGGTGCTGCTGAATTCCGAGGTGCTCAGCTTTGCTGAGCAGAGCTGGATGGACCTGAAGGGTGAGTAGCAAGCCCTGGCAGGGTCGGCAGGCTGCCCAGTGGCTAGTCCCTGGCACAGCATGGCTGGGCAGCTGAATTAGGGCCCTAGCCTGAGGTCTGATCTTAACAGCTTCTCAACTCCAGAGATGCCCATGTCACACCCCAGGGCCTGCTCAGAGCTGTGAGAAACCAGGACTGTGGGATGGGTCCTTGCCACAGCCCAGAGAAGCCCAGGGGCCATCATAATGGGACTCACTGGCCAGCACAGCTTCACTCCTGGGCTGTGGTCCCTTGTCCCATCCATAATATCCACCCCAGGGAAGCCAGCCCTGCAAGATTAAGGATGCAGCTTAGAAGTGACGGCCAGGAGTGGCAGCTGCAGGATCTGAACCCCTTGCCATGGCTGTGCTACCTCAGGGAACTGAATGAATGAAATGGTTCCCAGGAGGCGTCAGGGGGCTGAATGTGCAAGAACCCTCTGGAAGGGCAGAGGCCTCGGCATGGGGGTTCTTGGCACAATCTGGGCATCCCGAATCCATCTGCGGTCCCAGTGAAAGCACAGGTGGGGTGGGGTGGGGGTGGGAGGAGGTCATAGTTAACAGGTTGGCCCTGGGGATGCCCTCCCTTCTCTCCATCTGCTCCTGGAGCTGCACCAGAAGTAGGGGGACACTGAGGAGATGCCCCTGACCCATCTCCACCTGTGCCCAGGCTTGTTCCTGTCAGTAGCTGGTGAGGACAAAGTATCAATCATGCTGTCATCGGGGGCTGGCCTGGAGGTCAGCATACAGGGCCCTTTCCTGAGTGTGGCTGTCCTGCTGCCTGAGAAGTTCCAGGACCACACCCGTGGTCTCCTTGGCACACTCAATAACAACCCTGCTGATGATTTCACCCTGCAAAGTGGGAAGGTCCTGCCCGCCAATGCCAGTGCCCAGGCGTTGTTCCAATTTGGGGCTGAATGTGAGTGACCCCGTGGAATATGCTGGGCAGAGTGGGTGGTGGGGAGGGGGAGCATCGCTAGGAGGAGGCCTGTGCATCGGGGGAAACCCCAGACCCTTGTCCACCGTTCAGAGCTGTGCCCACCCAAGTCTGTTTGTCTCCCCAGGGGCCGTGCACAACAGCTCCTCCCTGTTCACATATGACTCCTGGTCGCTGGTCCACAACTTCCTGTACCGACCCAAGCATGACCCCACCTTCATGCCCCTCTTTTCTGACGAGATTGTCCTCAGCCCTGACCAGGCGGAAGAGGTAGCCAAACTGTGCGGGGACGACCATTTCTGCAAGTTTGATGTGGTGGCCACTGGGAGCCTGAGCATGGGCAATGCGACGCGGGCAGCCCACCAGATGTACCGCGAGCGCCTACAGAGCCTGCAGCCTGGTGAGGGTGGGGGAGGGGTGGGCACCTTGCATTGGGACAGAGTCCTCCAGGCTGGCCAGTGGCATGCAGTGGCCAGCAGCTCAGGCCTGTCATCTGTGCTCTGTCCCCATCCCAGTGGTGTCCTGTGGCTGGCTGGCTGCCCCTTCCAATGGGCACAAGGAAGATTTCAAGTACCTGATGGGCTCCACCATCCGCTTCCGCTGTGAGAGTGGCTACAGCTTGGCCGGGGCGGAGACCAGCACCTGCCAGGCTGACGGCACTTGGTCTGCACCCACCCCGCAGTGCCAGTTAGGTGAGCATGCCCCCTCCCCATGCCCCCTCCTGCCCCTGTTTGCCAGCGTGCCCCACAGACCCTCACCACCTTTGTCCCCTCGCCAGGACGGAGCTACACGGTGCTGCTGAGCATCATCTTCGGAGGCCTGGCCCTGGTGGCACTGGTCACCGTCATTTACATGCTGCTGCACCGCAGGAAGAGCCACATGTGAGACTCCATCCAGGTGGAGGGCCCCCACCCCGCGCCCCATGGATCCTCCAATCAGTGCCCCTTTTCAGCCCTCTTGGGACCCTGGGGCAGCCGGTGATTACCATGCCTGCTGCAAACTGCATCTCTATTTTAGGAACCTGTGGAGTTCACATCCCTGAGACCAGAGCACACTTGGGCAGCAACACAGGTTCACATCGGGACCAAGACCCAGCCTCCCAGGAGAAGGCTGTAGATTACCAATCACATGCACGCTGAGGCTGTGGTTCCTGGATCCCTAGGACTGGGCACCCAGTAACCTGGGTTTTTAATTCCTGTGGACCCAAGACCCAGTGCCTGATCTCATCTCAGCCCTGAGGCACGATATCTGCACCTTGCTTTGTTCCTTATTTTACTTAAGGCTACATAATTCCTTAGACCTGAGACTTCATACTCTGGAATTCTAATAGCTGTGTCCTGAGCCCTAATGCATCTGCATCAGAAACTCAAATTCCATACCTCACTCCCTATAGCCTGATGGCAGCGACCCTGATCCCTGACAGACTGAGAGCTGCTCCCCTCCATCCTGTGGGGGTCCCCAATGCCAAGGTGCCTTGGTTCCTGCACCTCCCACCCAGCCTGAGACCCCAGGTGGGCCCAGCCCCAGGGCAAGGCAAAGCCTCAGGACCCCCAGAGGAGCAAGGACCACAGTGATGGAAAAAGCCAAACTCTACACTCCAGGTTTATATTTCTACCTCTTCTGGAATGTTGCTTGGTAACACCCCTCCCTGTCTGTATGAGGAGAAAACAAGCTTCCTGTGTCCTTTCATGGTGTCCTGGTTCTCATTCTGCACCTCACTTCGGAGAATCACCCACCCTGCGCCAGGGTCTGAGTCCTGCCTGCTTCATCTCCCTTGACTCCCTGTCACCAGGGACGGGTGCCTCCCCAGCCTCTCTCTATGGGTAAAATGGGATTAAGAACAGTGACACCCACAGCCCCAGCTAAATGTGGTGGCCTACACCTATAATCCCAGCACTCTGGGAGAAGCCGAGGCAGGAGGGAGAGGCCGACAGGAGGATCATGAGTTCAAGCCCAGCCTGGGCAATTTAGCAACTTAATGAGATCCTATCTCAAAATAAAAATTAAGGGCTGGTGAGATGGCTCAGCAGCACAAGCGCCTGCCCAGCAAGCGTGAGATCCTGAGTTCAACTCCTGGAACCCACATAAAGGAAAAAAAGGGCCAGTGATATCGCTCAGCTGCACTAGCGCTTGCTGGCAAGCACGAGGTCCTGAGGTCAACTCCCGGTACCCACATAAAAAATAAATAAATAAATAAATAAATGTTAAAAATGGACTGGGGATATAGCTCAAAGTGAAAATACTGGGTTCAGTCCCCAGTAGTGAAGGAAAAAAATCTAAAAAAAAAATAACAGTGACCCCTAGTGGGGCAAGGATGAAGGACAATGTCTGCAAAGCGCTGGGCAGAAGGTTATCGCGTGGGGTGCTAAGATGGGAAGGGACAGATGGTCTAGCCAGGCCTGCCCTCTGGCCTAGGTGCCTGCCCCTACCCTGACCAGGTGTTCCCTGAGGAGAGCTGCCTACCCTGCAGCAAGCAGGCACAGCCTGGCCTGGGCCTTCAACCCTGCCCCTGGCACTGCTCTACAAAAGACAGCTCCTTGGCTGGGAGTCACCACTAGCTGGGCTACACTTAAGTCCTTGAGTGTGCAGAGCCCATGCTCTTTAGCTCAGGAATGTGCAGAAGCGAGGCACAGAACCAGGCCTCGTGCCTGTGCTGCCCACTTGAACACCTGCTCCCCTGGGCAGCTCCTTACCCGCCCCTCCTCTGGGACCAGGTATGACGGGAATGCCGTGGAGCACAGACCAGGAGCCTCTGGAAGACAAACAGGGCCCAGAGTCCTCCCCTGTGGGGAGAGGTGGCTGAATGAGGGCCAAGCAGAGCCAAGCAGGGTAGGATAGGGTCAAACTTGCATTAGAGATACGCATGGAGAAAGTTCTGGGGAAGGCAGGCCCTGGAGTGCTCACAGGTGGAAAACCTAGATGGGGACTTGAGCGGAGGCCTCAGTGTGAACTGCAGTGCTGGGTGTGGCCATGTGGGGGCAGCATTGGGTAGGGACAGTGAATGGAGGTTGCGCCTCTCCCAGGTGCCTGGGGAGGAGACAGCCTCCTCCCTGCAGCTGGGCAGGCAGGCTTGGTCACAACTGCAGCCTGCACAGCTCACCCCTGCTTACCCAGGAGGGCCACTGGGTCACACCCCAGTCTCTGGACTCTCAGGGTGCACATGCTGCCCTGCAGCGACTTGGCACAACTTGCCCAGCTGGCGTGGATCACAGGGTCCAGACCCTACCCCCAGCCTTGCCCTTAGGGAAGGGTCCCAGTGAGCAGAAGAGCTGCGGCAGGGTCTGGAAGGTTCCTGGAGGTGTGTGACAGGGGTGCATGTGAGAAGAAGCCAACAGGTGTTGGGAGGATGGGGGCGCCCAGGAGTCTGGTGGGAGGTTGGGGCCGGTACGTCCCGTCTTCCCAGACCCCACCGCTCTGGGCTTGGAGCTCTGGGCGGGTGCAGCTGGTACTTTCCTTTCTGTAGATGAGGAAGAGCAGGGCTTGCTCCTACACACAGTTTCCACTGTGTCCCTGCACCAAGCCAGGCCAGGCGGGCCACTTGTCAGTGAATGAAAGGTCAGTTTCCGAGTCAAGACTGGATGTGGAGCAGGTACCCAGGGAGTCCAGGAGAGCAGGGCCAGTTTCACAGCTCACAGATATAGCAAACGGTGTCACAGGCACATGCAAACCTGAGTCAAAAGACATGTTGTAAACCAAGCGTGGTGGCACCCATGTGTAATATCAGCACTCAGGAGGCTGAGGCAGGAGGACTGCCGGTTCCAACCCAGCCTGGGCAACTTAGCCACTTAGTGAGATCCTGTCTTGAAATAAAAACTAAAAAAGGGGATGGGGATGTAATTCAATGTGCAGGCCCTGGGTTCAATCCCCAGTATCACATGCGCGCACACCCACACACACACACAAGCGTGAGCCTTCTTTTTTTTTTTTTTGTGGGTACCGGGGGTCGACCTCAGGACCTCACGCGCCAGCAGGTGCCTGTGCCGCTGAGCGATATCACCAGCCCCTTTTTTCGTATGTGGGTTCCAGGAGTCGAACTCGGGCCCTTGCGCTTGCCAGGCAGGCGCTTACACCACTGAGCCATCTCACTGGCCCCGGCATGAGCCTTCTTGGGCTCTCCTCCACCCACCCTTTTCCCTCCAGGAGGTGCCCCAGTGCTGTACTCCCCAGCAAGAGAAGACGTGCCCTAGCTGTAGCCGGGCCCCAGACAGCAGACATTCCCAGTGCCAGGGGCAGGCCAGGCCGGGAAGCCCCGCCACCTGATGGGGGCTTTCCCAGGGGCCTGAAGAAGACAGTGATGCTGCTGGGCCTGTGCAAAGGCGGACAGTGCCAGAGCAGGTGCGGACCCTCTAGAGACAGCAAAGGGGGAACCTCTGCCTTGGGGAGGTGGTCTGTCTGACAAATGGCAGCCCCAGGCCTCTCAAGACAGGCAGGAATGGGAGCTTGTGGGTGGTGCCCCAAAGGTTGGACTGACAGACTATCTTAATCACGGAACCCCATTCCTTGCCTCCTCCTTTACCAGTCGGAGTGGGGGAGATCGTCATCCAGGGACTTGGGAACAGGTGATGGGAGAGCTGGGCTATGAAACAGGAGCCAGCGAAGCACCCACAGGATCCTAGCACACCCCTAAATGGAGGGATGAAGGGAGGATCATGTGCCCGGGGCCAGGCCCAGGTCCCCAAAGAAGCTTGAGCTGAGCAGGCCCAGCGGCTCAGCCCAGCCAGAGTCACAGGGCTGAGGCAGAGGGAAGCACCCGCTTCTCTTTTTGCCTGCCCTGCAGCCTCCCCCTCAGGCCAACAGTTGGTGGAGCACAATGGAGAGTGGAGGACACAGGGACGAGGGAGAGGAGGGCTCTGAGCCAAGACTGGCACAAAGGGGAAGTGTGGACCAACCTCTGCCCCGCTGGCTCTTTCCGAAAACCCCAGGCTGGCTGGGTGTCTGTGGTAGGCCAGACTGCGGCTGGGCTTGCTAGGGGACCGCTGTCCTCAGGTCCATGCAGCCTGTGACAGGAGCGGGAAGTCAGGGAGCGGAGGAGTCTGGCTCCAGCTGAATTTCTAAGGACAAAAGACAGGGAAGTGAAATCAGGAAGGTGCCTGAGCGCCGCTCAGCAGCCCATGCGGCTCAGACCCACTTTCCAGTTGCGTGCTAGACTGCATTTCCCAGGCTCCCTTGCAATGGGTGGTAGTGTGGCCAGGTCTGGGTGGGGCAAAATGAGCTGAGGAGGGGGAGCAATTCCAGCTCCGGCCCATAAAAACCTCTCAGTGACACCCCCTCTAGGCTCTTTCCCCTGCTCCTGCCATCGCAAGCCATGCCCCTTGGGACCCTGCTAGGTCGATAGCATAGAGAATGATCCTCCCACCCCCCGCCAGCACACCGCCCCCAACATGTTCAGCCATCTGGTACTGCTCCAGGAACAAAACTGTGCGTGTAATTCAGCTATAATGCATTTGGGGCACACTGGTCGCAGTACTGGGTCCCTCTAATGACATATCAGAGGCAAAGGTGTGGAAAACTGAACTTACCTTTTTTTTTTTATCTGTAGCACTGGGGATTGAATTGGGTCCTCACACATGCTAAGCAAGTGCTTTACCACCGAGTGGCATCCCCAGCTCTTCTAAAATTTTATTTTGAAGCTGTCCCTAAATTGCCCAGCCTATCCTCCAACTTGCCATCCTCCTGCCTCAGCCTCCCTAATACCGGAGATTACAGGGGTGTGCCGCCACACCCAGCTGGCCTTACATTTTTTATTATGTAGAAAATAAATACTATGGGTACAAGGTTAAAACAATCTGAACTAGTTAAGAACCAATTTATTGAACTAGTCTCCAGTTGGGCATCTCTTTTGCTTCTTCAAACAGCATCGGACTTTGTGAAGAAGTTCAGGGTTGCCTGGAGGAGAAATCCACACGAGAGACTGGCTGGTTGATCAGCACAGTCTCCTCCTCCAGCTGTACTCCCTTTTCCTCCTCCAGCTGGACTCCCTCCTTGACACCCACAACCAGACCTACCAGAGAGCTTGTGTCCCCACACAGTCGCCGGCATACGGAGCCCTCACACATTTTGCTCTTTGCCAGGTAGATGAAAAACGGCGAGAGGCCTGCATCAACTTGGCCAGACTGCGGGACATTTCCCAGCTTTCTCTTCTCTACATGTTTCTCGTTAGTATGGGCCTCAAGAGAGATTCTTGTGCAAGATTTGGCAGACAGAAGTGAAGCGGCACTCGTTTGTGGCTTTCGTTCCTTGCTGCTGTCTGCCAGATTAGGTCATTGGTGTGGGGCAGAGCCCAGGCCTGCGACTGTTCCGTCTTCCCTGAGATGGGGCTTCGCTGCAAGGACTCCTGGGCCAGATGTGTGACAAAGGCTCCCAGCTTCTGCAGGAAACCCTTGTCACCCATGGCAATGAGAACAAATGTGAGTTTCAGTCCATCCTTTTGGGCTCCCGCCCATGCTTGGGGTTCCAGCTAGCTTTGGAGCCTGCACCCCACTTTATAGCCACCTTCCTTTCCTGACTCCCTGATTTATTTATCATGGTACTGGGGGCTGAACACACCGAGCTACAGTCCAGGTCTTTCTAGCGTGCACCACCTCACCCAGCTGCCTTGTGGAGCTTACACTCCGGTTGCAACATTGGATCAAGAAGACAGACTTACACAGACAGTCTTTTCTCTGCTGGGGACTGAACCCTGGGCTTTACACATGCTCTGCAACTGAGCTACACCCCCAGCCTCTTTTTTGTTCTTGTTTTTACAAAAACAAGAACAAAGGTGAGTGAGATGTGGTTGTGCTATGTTGCCCAGGCTTCTCTCAAACTCTTGGGCTCAAGCGAGCCTCCTGCTTCAGCCTCCAAGTAGCTGGGACTACAGGTGCACATCACCATCCCTGACCTAATTTTTCTTTTAAAAAATGAATGTTATGCAGGAAAGTGCACACCTGATAAGGTGAGAGCTTGATGAATTAACCCGAAGTGACCATGCCTAGGGAACCACCGCCCAGGCGGAACAACAGAGCCAACCTCACAACCAGGGTTTCCTCTGTCACTCACCGCCCTTTCCCTCCTCCCCTGGGGAGATTTCTTGGTTTCTCACACTATAGATTCCTTTTCTCTGGTGGTGTACTTTACATAGACAGAATTGTGGAGGAAATACTTTCTTGTGTCTAGCTTCTTTTGCATATTATGCTTGTGAAGTTCATTGAGGTTGAGATGAGAGGCTGTAATTGATGTTTTTGTTTTTGTTTTTGCTGAGGATTATTCTCTCTACTCAATACACCTGCAATGGTTTAGGTACGCGTCTCTCAAAGGCCCACGTGCTAAGCGCTTGGTCCCCAGCCCTTGGTGCTATTAGGAGGGGGTGGAACCTTTAAGAAGTAGAGGCTAGCTGAAAGTGGTGGTGCATGCCTGTAATCCAAGCACTCTAGGAGGCTGAGGCAGAAGGATCACAAGTTCGAGCCCAGACTGAGCAATTTAGATCCTTAGCAAGACCCTGTCTCAAAACAAAAAATAAAAAAGGGCTGGGGAAGTAGAGCTGGGGAATCCTCTGGCCCATGGCACACACTCCCGAAGAGATACTGGCGCCCAACCCCTGCTTTCTCCTTTGTGCCCAGCGGTGCAGTGAACGAGGTTTCCCACCCATGTGCTGTGCCATGATGTCTGCCACAGGCCCACAGCAGTGGGCTGCTCAGTCATAAACGGAAGCCTCCAAAATTGAGCCAAATTTTAACCTTCCCTCCTCATAGGCTGATTTTCCCAGGTGTTTGTTATAGTGCTAGAAATCTAACAGAACACCGCAGTAAATTTATCTGCCCTTCCGTCAAGGCGTATTGGGATGGTTCACAGTTTGGGGCTACAATGGCCTGAGCCGCGGTAAACATACTTGGATCTTTTGATGCATGAATGCCTGCATCTGTGTTGGGTAAGTTCCTAGGACCAGCATGGCCAGGCACAGTGTACACATATGGTAGCTTTAAGAGACATTGCTAGTGTCCCAAGGTGGCTTCAGTGGTTGACAGGTTCTGTTGTGCCCTGTCCTCACCAAAACTTGGTATTGTCAGTCTTCCATTTTAGACATTCTAATGGGTGTATAGTGACAGCATTTTGTGGACCTAAGTGGCATTGTTTCCTGACAAGTGAGAAGTTGTGCTTTGCATATTTTCTTTGGCTATCTGGACATCCTCTTTTGTGAGGTGCCCACTCAAGTTTTTTGCTCATTTTCTATTGTCTGGATTTTTTTCCTGGTTTTTGTTTCTGTTTACTGAGAAAGGGCCTCACTAGATAATCCTGTTCAGGCTGTCCTTGAACTTGTTATGTAGCCCAGGATTGGCTTGGACTTGTGATCCTCCTGCCTCGGCCTCCCAGAATGCTGGGATTACAGACCTGTGCCACCATGCCTGACTTGAATATTGATTCTACTATTTCTTCTGTTCTTTTCTCTTTTGTTCTCCATCTGGTATTCACATTTAATATATGCTACCCCTTTTATAGTTGTCTCAAAGTTCTTGGATATTCTATTCCTCTTGTTTGTTTTGTCTTTTTTCTTTTCACTTTTTCTTTTTTTTCCTTTGCGGTGACCGGTTGAATACAGAGGCTAGCCTATTATATTAGGCAGGCCCTGTACTACTGGGCTATCCTCAGGCTCTTTTCAGTGTTATGTTATTCATTTGTTTTTTTAAGAAACAGAATCTATGTTGCTCAGGCTGGACTTGAACTCCTGGGCTCAAGAGATCCTCCTGTCTCAGCCTCCCAGAATGCTGATATTATCACTGTGTTACACTGCATCTGGCTCATTTTCTCATCTTCTTGCACCAGTTAGGACTTTCCTTATAGTATTGAAAGGAAGTGATAAAAGCGGGTGATTCTTACCTTGATCTGGATCAAAAGGAAGGCTTTTTATGTTTTACCATTAAGTACACAATTTCCTATAGGGTATTTTTCCTCCTGGAGGAGAGTGAGAATTGATTCTTAATGTTTATTACAAGGTGTTTAATCGACACTGTGTTTCATCAAGAAATTTTCCTATACTGTAGGTTTTTGTAGCCACAATTTATCAGATGAAAGTTTCCTTCCATTCCTGGTTGCTGACAGCTTTCACCGTGAGTAAACACTGGCGAATGTTATCAAGTGCTTTTCTGCCTCTATTGAGATGGCTGAGTCTCTCCTTTGTTTTGTCAGTGTGGCAAATTTCAACACTCGTTTTTGAACATTCAACCAAGCGGGCATTCCTGAACAAACTCAAGTTGGTGGTGATGAATGATCCTTTTTTCTATATGTCTAGATTCGTTTTGTTCATATTTTGTGTAGGAGTTTTATATTTCATGAATAAAATTGTCTTCTTTATTTTTTTTTCCTGTGTGGTCCTGGGAATTGAACCTCGGGCCTTCACACTAAGCTACATCCTCATCCCTTAAATTTTTTTTCTTTTATTTTAATGTAATATAAGTAAATATTAATAAAGAAAATATAAAAAACACTCTTCTCTTAGCTGGGTGTGGGGCACGAGTTATATGAGAAATTGTATATAGTATGTACGTTCAGATATTCAGAACGAAGAAATGATCAAAGGAAACACCAGCTTGATGACTGCTTTTATTTGCATCATGCTTACATGAAATACTGTAATGTGTAACAGAACATAAAACTACAGTACTGTACTGTACAATATAATCAGCAAAAATTATGGTACTGGATAAACAAGGTGTACTGTACAAAAGAAGGCCTTGAGGCTCTACCAACTGTACAAAAAAAAAAAGGTCCTAAATCCAAACAGTGCACTCAGTTGTAAGTCTGAACAGTATTTAAATGATAGGTCATTAAACAAGGACTATCTGTACTATAAATGAAGCAAATTAGCACATTTTAAAATGTTTTGGCCAGGCGTGGTGGCACACACCTGTAATCCCAGCACTGAGGAGGCTGAGGCATGACGATCAACGTGAGTTGGAGGCCAGTTTGGGCTACATAGTGAGTTCAAGGCCAGCCTGCACTACATAGCAAGACCCTGTCTCAAAAACAAACAAAAAAATTTATATATAGTCTTACTCTGTAATAACTTGCTCTCCACTCCTCTTCCCTTCCCCTCCCTCTTCTCTCCCCTCCCCTCCTTCTCTCTTTCTCTCTTATTTCTCTTTCTCTTTCTTTCTCTCTTTCTTTCTTTCTTTCTTTCTTTCTTTCTTTCTTTCTTTCTTTCTTTCTTTCTTTCTTTCTTTTTTTCTTTCTCTTTCTCTTTCTTTCTTTCTTTCTCTTTCTTTCTTTTTCTTTTTCTTTCTTTCTTTCTCTTTCTTTCTTGTGAGGTACTAAGGATTATTGAACACAGAGATTAGCACTGAGCCCTTTTTATTTTTATTCTGAAACTGAGACGGGGTCTTGCTAAATTACCTAGGCTGGACAACCCTTGTGATCCTCTTGCCTCGGTCTCCCAGAGTGCTGGAATTACAGATGTGCACTAGCCATCCCCAGTTTTGAAACTTCTTTTTCCTTTTTTTTTTTTTTTTGTTTCTTTCTTTTTTCTGTTTTGTTTTTGTTTGTTTTGTGCAGTACTGAATTTTGAACCCATGACCTCAGTGCTGGGCTACATCTCCAAGCCTCCTTTTGAGACAGGGTCATGCTAAGTTGCCCAGTCAGGACTTGGACTTTCGGTTCTCCTGCTTCAGCCTCTCAAGTGGTGGGATGAAATTTCTCAGGTTTTTCTCAAAGTTATGCTGACCTTATCAAAGAGATTGGGCAACATTTCTCCTTTCTGTTCTGTGGAAGAGCTTGTGTAAGATGGCTATAATTTTCTTCCACCAGTGTTCACAAGAATTCACTGAGGAAGCTTTTGGGCCTGGAGTTAGTTACTTTGTCCCCGTGGGATGTCATTGTTTTACTTGGCCTTGCTGATTTAGGAGTGAGGTTGAGTAACTTGTCATGTGTTGAAATGGCCACTGAAACTGAGAACTGTGGACAAATGAATCATAACCCTGTGCAAATCTCTAATGGTCAAAAGAGCCATTTCCCTGGAATCTTCCTAATGGATTTGGTCTTTGAGAGTAAGAGTTAACTATTTAAATATTAAAAAAATGAACTCCACATCCTATTACGCATTTTTTTTTTTTTTTTTTTTTGGTGGTGGTGCTGGGGATCAAATCCAGAGCCTTGCACATGTAATGTTTTAAAAAATAAACCAGAGCCAATTTTATTAAACTTCTCCAAAATTTACACTGAGCGCTAATTGCTTCTAAAATGTATATTACCCTTTTTTGTAATGGTTTTATTATTTCATCTTTAATTTATATTTTGCTATTTTTTCTTTACAGTTCCTCAAAAGAAGCCAAAATCTGACCTACTACTCTGATTAAGCTTGCTTTTATTATTTATTTATTTATTATTTATTTATTTTGGTACTAGGACTCGAATTCAGGGCCTCATTCTTGCCAGGCAGGCACTGTGCTGCTAAGCTATATCCCTGGCCCTATTTATTTATTTTTGACACAGGGTCTCACTATGCAGTTCAGGCTGGCCTTGAACTCACTATGTAGCCCAGGCTGGCCTCTAATTTATAGCAATCCTCCTGCCTCAGCCTCCCAAGTGCTGGGATTATAGGCATGCACCACTATACTTGGCACTCTTCTTTTACCCTCTCATTGGGCACTGCTAAACTGCCTACAGCCATGGACATCCCGCTACCGAGTCATCTTGCCACACTTCCCACAATGCAGTGGGACAATGGGGCATTCAGCAAACAGCTGCTCCAAATCCAGCAGTGTTGGGGCTTCCCTACCTACTCACACAGCCAGCAGGCTGCAAACATTTAACACACGGACCTCCCCTCCCCATATAGTTAGGTGGCCAACTTGGGATTTCCTCTGTCATGCTTCATTTCCCTAATGAATTTCCTTGGTTTCCTGGTTAGCTCATCATCTGCTCTGGAACAACCCAGGCCTAGTGAGGCAGGAGATTAGAGCGTGGCAAACTGGCCATGACCTGTCAGTAACAGAAATCCAGGAAATGTACAGAAGAACAGTTCCCAAAGCCCTGAGCCTGGAACCAATCAGAGAATGCCATCTTCAATTCCTCTCACAAGAACTCAAGCAGGGTTTTGACAGGAAGGCCTAGACCTGACATCTGCCTGAGAAGTGGGAGATACAAAAGATGGCCGCTATTAACCTTGTGGCCACTGTGCTCTCTCTTTCACAGTGGTCTGCACTCATCCTGTAGAATATACTTCTTTTTATTTCTAATTGGCCCACACTCACTCTATGGACCATATTTCTTTTCCTACCATTAATAAACATAAAACCTCACTACCTTTTATGCTTGTTTTCACCAATTATTTATTCAGGACAAAAAAAGACCTAGAAACCACCTCTGGAAAGAGCCCTCAGAACCCCAGATCCCAGTGACACTAGTGTATGAGAGACAGGCGTGGTGGCATGTGTCTGTAATCCCAGCACTCAGGAGGCTGAGGCAGGAGAATCACTGTAAATTTGAGGCCATTTTAGGGTACATAGTGATTTCAAGGCCAGTCTGAACTACATAGTGAGACCCTGTCTCAAAAAACAAAAACTAGGGCCGGTGAGACGGCTCAGCGGCTTAAGCGCCTGCCTTGCAAGCGCGAAGGCCCGAGTTCGACTCCCGGAACCCACATACGAAAAAGGGGCCGGTGATATCGCTCAGCGGCACGGGTGCCTGTTGGCGCGTGAGGTCCTGAGGTCGTCACCCCAGTACCCACAAAAAAAAAAAAAAAAAAACCTAGTGTATGGGGACTGGCTCCAAAATGCCATGACTAAAGAAAGAGGCGGGCAGATCTGGGATTGCACAGAGCACAGTTTACTGGGAGATTTACTGACCAGCATGCTTCTCAGCAGCAGCAGTTCAAACAATGGCAGTGTTATTTGAAGCCATTTTGGTGTTGATTTTCTGTGTCACAAGGTGTGTGAAGCTAAGCTGGGCACACACGATGGCCAGCACTGCTGGTGGACCAGGCAGGCTGTGGGAAGAGCTGGGCAAGTCCTCGAGGGAGGATGATCAGCGAGGAGTACAAGTAGGCTTCCTCCGGGAAGCCAAGGAGGCCCCACTCTACCGCTGGCTAGGGCCAGGGACGCATTTTCCAAGGTCCTTCTTTCTTTCTTCTTTCTTCTTTCTTTTTCTTCTTTCTTGTTTTGTTTTAAAATGGGGTAGCCAGCCTGGGCGTGGTTGCACACACCTGTAATCCCAGCACTTGGGAAGCTGAAGCAGGAAGATTGATGTGAGTTCGAGGCCAGCCTGGGCTATATAGTGAGTTCAAGGCCAGACATAGCAAGACACAGGAGTGGCTAGCCCTTGAGCCTGTAGGCATCAATGAGGCAGAATTAAGAGTAATGCAAGTCTTTATGGTAACTTCAGGGGTGTCTAGGAAGCATGGCCTGGCCTAGTCCTGCTCTGGCCTTTGCCAGAATTGGTGAATTGCCCCCAATTTTGCTAGTAAATCTCTTATTAGTAAAGAAGTAGGACACTGTGTGACAACTAAAAACTCATGGTTGAACATTTGGCTTTTGAAGTGGCGTGTCAGAGCTGGAGTAAAGAAGCTCTGACTGGGGCTCCCCTCAACCCCAATTATGACTATAGATCTAGAGAAGGATTTTCCAGAGACAGAAGTTAAAACAGAAGCCGAAGGAATGGAAATTGCTTACCCATGACATCCAGGGTCACCCAGGGTTTCTCACAGGAAATGGAGGTGTCCGTGGACGGGGCATTGTAGGTTGCTCTGGGCCTCTTCAGTCCTCTTTATTAGAGCAGGTGGTAAGAGTTTTGGCTGGCCTAGCCCCTCGCTGGCAGTAGGGATGGTCAGTCCCTCGGTGCCACAAATCAGGCACGTTGGCCATGTTGTTACAGAAATCTGATCTCAAACCAAATGGAAGACTCTTTGCACCTGAGGAGTTGGAAGGCAGCCTTTATTACGCTAGTGGGCTGAGGAGAATCAGGTCTCAAATCATCAGCGTAGAGTCAGCTTAGAGTTCAGCTTAAATACATTTTTGCAAGCCAGAAATGCAAAGCTGATTGCAGGTTATTATATGATTGGTTACATAGGCTAAGGCATACGTTGTCAGGCATACGTTCTGGGCAGGCTTTGCTAGGGAGGGGGCTGTTCAAGTGGGCATGTGAAATCAGGCAAGCAGGTCCTTGACTGGGTTATTCTGTCCTAGGTGGAAAGTTCCTAGAATAGGCAAGCAAAACAGAATATGTTTATAGGCTAGAAAGTATAGGCAGTGCAGCTGGATGCAGTCAGATAAGGCTGAGTCAAACCGCCTCTGAGTTACGGCTGGCGTGGTGGTCAAGGCTGGCTGAGTCTAACTACGTGACAGGCAGCATGAGCTTAGGCAGAGGCTACTAATTGATTTCTAACTTCTGCTATGAAATTTCTATAAGTTCGCCATTACAACCAGACACACAGAACAGGGCTTGGTGGTGGCTGTGTATGGCGCATGCCCAGTATCCAGTTTTCTTGCAGGTCTTGATTGGTCCTAGAGTTTTTCTTGGACAACTTGGGTGTGCTTAAAGCCTTGCCATAATTTTGGTCTGTCTTCTCAGCCCTTCTCCTTTCATCCTTATCTAGATCCTGATTGTTGAACATGGAAAAGCCTGTGGCCAGCAATTGGGTTATATTTGAAAATACTGGAAGGTGGGCGTGGTGGTGCACACCTGTAATCCCAGCACTCGGGAGGCTGAGGCAGGAGGATCGCTGTGAGTTTGAGGCCAGCCTGGGCTACAAAGTGAGTTTAAGGCAGCCTGGGCTACATAAAAAGATCCTGTCTCAAAAAAACAAAACAAAACCAAACAAAACCAAAAAAAAAAAGATAAGAAAGAAAGAAGAAAGAAAGAAAGAAAGAAAGAAAGAAAGAAAGAAAAGAAAGAAAGAAAGAAAGAAAGAAAGAAAGAAAGAAAGAAAGAAAGAAAGAAAGAAAAAGAAAATACTGAGTCTCTCTGGGGCACTTGCTCTGGTAGAAACAGGTGGGAAAGACTCAAATACCTCTGAGAGACAGGTGGGCATCTGAGGATGGGATCATCAAAGATGTCAGTTTTTCCCTTTGGAGGCCTCATTAAGGTCCTTGGACCTTTACAGAGATGAAGAACCATAAAAACCTGAACATAAGGAATTTCACACCACTCTAATTTAGAATGCTGTTCTGTACCCATCTCTCAGCATTTCCTAGTTCAAACCCAGCGTGGTGGTGCACACCTGCAATCCCAGCACTCCAGAGGCTGAGGCAGGAGGATTGCTGTGAGTTTGAGGCCAACCTGGGCAACATTGTGAGTTTGAGGCCAGTCTGGACTATGTGGGAAACCCTGTCTCAAAAAACAAAACAAAACAAAACAAAATATTTTCTAGTTCATCTCAGTGGTGAGGTCGCTGGGATGTTTCCCATGGTGCATTGGTCCACTCACTCCTGAAAGGGAAGGGTGGAGCCCACCAGGGCCTTGCTTAGAAACTCCCAAGAGACCAGGGCAGAGCCCCCCACCACTCCCTTAACCACAGAAACAGTAAACTCCTAAGAGACCTGGCTGGACCCCTAAGGGGACTTCCTTAGCTTCTTGAGCCCCGGAGATCAGGGTGGAGCCCTGGACAGTAAACTCTTAAGAGATGAGGGTGGAGCCCTTTGGGAGTTCCCGGGGATCAGGGTGGACTCCCTTAGCCACCTGAGAAACAACGCACTCTTAAGAAAGTAGAGCTGCATCCTCTGCCCCCGACCCGACTCTAGAAGAACCCAGTATTCCATCATCACTTCCCACCTTTAACTATCATAATTGGTTTAAGACTCCACCCTCTTCATACCTCGAAAGTGGGATTAAATGTCAACACCGGAAGCCTTGGGGGATGCCTGTCAGTGTCGCAGTGAGGAGGGACCAACACCCTGGCAGGGGCAATAGAGATAAGGAGATGGAGCCGGGGCTGCACCTCAGAGGCTCAGTGATAACTGTGGGGGGAGGAGAGGGGCCCAGAGCTTGGGCCACCTCAGGCTGACTTCTGATTTGCCATGTGGAGTCGGAGTGATACAGGGAAAATCCTAGATGGCTCAGTGGTAAAGTGCCTGCCCAGCAAGTGCGAGGCCCTAGTTTTGATATCCAGCACTGCAAAAAATGAAAATACAAGGAAACAAAACAAAACTAAAAATGGCTCTAGAAAAGGTACCAGGGAACTGGGTTGCCCTCCTGACAGGGACGAGAGGGGCGCCTTTCCTGTTCCAGGCACACAGGGTCAAAGCTCTAGTGCTCGGTGGCTGCCACCAGGAAGCACTGATGAGAGCGACCAGCCAAGCCTTCCCAGGCACGCTCTGGGCAGCCGCCCTGGACCCCGGGGTCAGGTGCAGGTCTGGCCTGGGAGCACAGAGCCAGGCTCCTACTACAGGACAGCTGCAGCGTATGCCCAGCGGCCTCCTTCCCCCTTGGTTTCCTTTGGCTCGTGATTGGGACAGATGGGTGACATAGGAGCTCTTAAGGGAGGCACTTCAGACCTAAAGCCAATCAGTACTCCCGAACCCTCACCCATCCTCTGGCTATAAAGATTACCCAGGGAACCAGGAGTGGTGGCGCACACCTGTGATCCCAGCACTTGGGAGGCCGAGACAGGAGGAGGCCAGACTGGGCTACACAGTCAGACAAAGGCCAGCCTGAACGACATCGTGAGACACTGTCTCAAAAAACAAAGAAAGCACAGGGATGGGCTCTGTTCAGCTGATGAGAGTTGAACATGGGACTTTACTAAACTGTGTGAATGTTACTGAGTCAAAATGGAGTCGCTCGTGTCAAACCCTAGCAATAAATAAATGAATAAAGCTGGGAGGCTACAAAAAATATCATCCATGCCTGGTAACAAAAGACTCTGCCAGCACCACAGCCTTGCACAAAGTCACCGCAGCCTCGCACAGAAATACTTCTGCCAGGACACCTGCCCAGCGACTGCCTGTCCAGCCGGGAGCCAGCACCACCCTTGCTACTGCTTCATTTTTGCCAGCTGTACACTGAGCCCAGGGACTCACACTGAGCTGTAGCCCCAGTCCTTTTTTATTTTTTATTTATTTTATTTATTTTATTTTATTTTATTTTATTTTAGGATGAATTGCTGCTTTAATGGGAAGAAACAAAAAATACCCAGAATAAAATTTACATTGAAAAGTTGACAGCTACGAGTTGTAATGACCACAACACTATTAGAGAAAGAAGCTAGAATTACTCCTTCATCTAGATAAATTCCATATTGTTATCTAATATCAGTGGCAGAAATTGTGTAGCCTTGCTTTCAGACCTGCTATGTACAGTATTTTTTTTTCGTTTTTTTATTTTTTATTTTTTATTTATTTTTTATTTTTTTTAAAGACAACAAGTAAACATTCTCATGTATTAACAAACTCAAGCATTAGAGAATGTACAAATACCTTTTGGAGAAAAATATTACTCAGTATAAGATTAAGCCATGTAAAAGCTAGGTAAAAATAGAAGACTAAGGAATGGAATAGTCACAGTGAAATTGCATTTTCATACTAGGGAGACAATACGATGTTTACAAATGTGCATCCGGTTTATTTCGCTTGTGAGTATTTTCTCGAGTTGCATCCATTTACCTATAAAAGTTTCCAGTTTATCTTGCTTTATGGCTGAGTAGTACTCCATTGTGTAGAAATACCACATCTTTTTTATCCATTCCTCGGTTAATGGGCATTTGGGTTGTTTCTATGATCTAGCTATTACAAATTGTGCTGCTATAAACATGGGTGCACATATATCGCTGTGGTACGATGTTCTTAATTCTTCTGGGAAGATGCCCAGAAGGGGAATAGCTGTGTCAAATGGGACCTCCAACCCTAGTTTTTTGAGGAATCTCCACACTGACTTCCACAGTGGCTGTACCAGTCGACACTCCCACCAACAGTGGAGAAGGGTTCCTTTTTCCCCACAGCCCCTCCAGCATTTGTTATTAGTTGACTTCTTGATAACTTCTTGATAACAGGGGTGAGATGGAATCTCAGTGTTGTTTTAATTTGCATCTCTCGAATGACTAGTGATGTTGAACATTTTTTCATATATTTATTTGCCATTTGTATTTCTTCATCTGAGAAGTGTTTATTCAACTCAGATGCCCATTTTTGAATTGGGTCTTTAAATTTGGGAGGTCTGATTTTTTTGAGTTCTTTGTATGTTCTCGATAGTAATCCTTTGCCGGAGGAACAGCTGGCAAACATTTTTTCCCACCTTGTGGGTTGTCTCTTCACTCTGTTGGTGGTTTCTCTTGCTGTGCAAAAGCTTTTTAATAACATGAGATCCCAGTTATTGATTCTTTGTGATACTTCCTGTGCGATGGGGGTTTTATTCATAAAGTCTTTGCCTACACCAATGTCTTCAAGAGTTTTACCTATTCTATTTTCCAGGAGATTTAATGTTTCTGTTTTAATATTTAGTTTTTTTAACCATTTTGAATTTAGTTTAGTGCACGGTGAAAGATATGGGTCTACTTTTAATCTTCAGCATGTGTAGAGCCAATTTTTCCAGCCCCATTTATTAAAGAAGCTATCTTTCTTCCAGTGAATGTGTTTGGCACCTTTGTCAAAGATAAGGTGGCTTAGTATGTCTGGAGTTGTTTCTGCATCTTCTATTCTATTCCATTGATCTTCAGGTCTGTTTTTTTGCCAATACCACGCTGTTTTTATCACAGTAGCTTTATAGTATAATTTCAAATCAGGGATTGTGATGCCCCCTGCCTTGCTTTTGTTGCCCAGAATTGCCTTTGCTATTCTAGGTCTCTTCTGGTTCCAGATGAATTTTAGGATTGTTTTCTCTAATTCTGTGAGATATGTTGTTGGAATTTTAATCGGAATTGCATTAAATCTGTATAACAGTTTTGGAAGTATGGCCATTTTCACTATATTGGTTCTTCCGACCCAAGAGCAAGGGATATCTTTCCATTTTCTGAGATCCTCTTCAATCTCGTTTTTCAGAGTACTGTAGTTTTCAGTGTAGAGGTCTTTTACTTCCTTTGTGAGATTGATTCCTAGGTATTTCATTTTTATAGATGTGATTGTGAAAGGTGTTGTTTCCCTAGTTTCTCTCTCAGTGAGTTTGTTATTGGTGTACAGGAAGGCTATTAATTTTTGAGTATTGACTTTGTATCCAGCTACACTACTGAATTTGCTTATTAAATTGAGCAGTTTTTTAGTGGAGTTTTTGGGGTCTTCTACGTAGAGTATCATGTCATCTGCAAATAATGATAATTTAACTTCTTCCTTTCCAATCATAATTCCTTTTATTTCTTTCTCTTGTCTAATCGCTCTGGCTAAAGTTTCCAGGACTATGTTGAATAAGAGTGGGGACAGTGGACATCCTTGTCTTGTTCCTGATTTTAGAGAGAAGGCTTTCAGTTTTTGTCCAATATTAGTATGATATTGGCTGTTGGTTTGTCATAGATAGCTTTTATCAGATTGAGATAAAACCATCTATTCCAATTTTCTGTAGGGTTTTTATCATGAATTGTTGCTGGACTTTGTCAAAAGCTTTTTCTGCATCTATTGAGATGATCATATGATTTTTGTCCTTGGTTCTGTTAATATGGTGTATTACATTTATTGATTTACGTATATTGAATCATCCCTGCATCCCTGGGATGAATCCAACTTGGTCATGGTGTATAATCTTGATGATTTGCTGCATTCTGTTTGCCAGTATCTTATTGAGGATTTTTGCATCTATGTTCATTAGGGAGATTCGTCTGTAGTTCTCTTCCTTAGTTGGGTCCTTCTCTGGTTTTAGTATCAGGGTAATGCTTGCTTCCAGGAATGAATTTGGGAGTATTGCTTCCATTTCAATTTCATTAAAGAGTTTGAGAAGTAGTGGTGTTAGGTCTTCTCTAAATTTCTTGTAGAATTCGGCAGTGAATCCATTGGGGCCTGGGCTTTTCTTTGTTGGGAGGTTTTTAATTACATCTTCGATTTCATTGATTGTTATTGGTTTATTTAGGATTTTTATATCTTCTTGGTTGAGCTTTGGTAATTCATATGTATCTAGGAATCTGTCCATTTCTTCTGCATTTTCCATCTTATTAGAATACAAGTTTTCAAAGTAGGTATAGATGATCTTCTGGATTTCTGCAGGGTCCGTCATGATATCACCCTTTTCATTCTTAATTGCGTGGATTTGAGTATTTTCTTTCCTTTTTTTAATAAGGTTGGATAAGGGTTTGTCGATTTTATTTAATCTTTCAAAGAACCAACTCTTTGATTCGTTGATTCTTTGTATTGTTTTTTTAGTCTCCAATACATTGATTTCTGCTCTGATCTTTGTAATTTCCTCCCTTGTACAAGCTTTTGGCTTAGCCTGCTCTTCTTTTTCTAGGAGTTTGAGGTTCACCATTAGGTTGTTTATTTGTGCTTGCTCTCTTTTCCTGATATAGGAATTTAATGCTATAAATTTCCCTCTTAGGACTGCTTTCATTGTATCCCATAAGTTCCGATATGTTGTACTGTCATTATCATTCAGTTGCAGAAACTGTCTAATTTCTTCTTTAATTTCCTCTGTGACCCATTGGTTGTTCAGGAGGGTGCTATTTAATTTCCATGAGTTTAGCAAATTCTTGTGGTTTCTTTTGCCATTGATTTCCAATTTCATTGCACTATGGTCTGATAATATACATGGGATAATTTCAATTCCTTTGTGTTTACTTAAGCAGGTTCTATGAGCTAGTATGTGTTCTATTTTGGAGAATATCCCATGTGCAGCTGAGAAGTATGTGTATTCTGATGTTGTGGGGTGGAACACTCTGTAGACATCTACTAAGTCCATTTGTTCCAAAGTTTGGTTCAGTTCTAATATTTCATTGTGGAGTTTTTTGTCTAGTTGATCTGTCTTTGTGTGACAGTGGAGTATTGAGATCCCCCAGTACAATTGTATTAGTGGTTATTTGATTTTTCATGTCCATTAATATTTGTTTTATATAGTTGGGTGCACTGGTATTTGTTGCATATATATTTATGATTGTTATATCTTCCTCTTGGATTGTTCCCTTTACAAGGATGTAGTGACCTTCTTTATCTCTCTGAATCATTCTTGGCTTGAAATTCACTTTGTCTGCAAAAAGAATAGCTACCCCTGCTTTTTTCTGTGTTCTTGTCACATGGAGTATTGTTTTCCATCCTTTGACTTTCAGTCTATGAATTTCTTTTTGAATTAAATGTGTTTCTTGTATACAGCATATTGTTGGATCTTGATTCTTTTTTTTTTTTTTTTTTTTTTTGGGTACCGGGGTGTCAACCTCAGGACCTCGCACGCCAGTAGGCGCCCGTGCCGCTGAGCGATATCACCAGCCCCTTTTTCATATGTGGGTTCCGGGAGTTGAACTCGGGCCCTCACGCTTGCCGGGGAGGCGCTTAAGCCGCTGAGCCATCTCACCAGCCTGGATCTTGATTCTTGATCCAATTCACCAGTCTGTGTCTTTTGATTGGTGAATTGAGACCATTAACATTAATGGTTAAAAGTGATATGTATTGACTTATCCTTGTCATGTTGTTTTCTTGTTGTTGGCTCCCCCTCTTTTAATTTTTATTTTTCCCTCCCTCTCTTTAATCATTTGCTCTGCCTGGTGGATTCCTTCTGTTGGGGTTTCTGGAGTTGTAGTCTTTGTTATCCCTTTCTAGAATGTCCTTCAAAACATTTTGGAGTGCTGGTTTGGTGGTTATAAATTTTCTTAGATGTTCTTTGTCATGGAAGTATTTTATTTCTCCATCAGTTTTGAAAGATAGTTTTGCGGGGTACATCAATCTAGGTTGAAGATTATTTTCCTTTAGAACTTGAAATACATCATTCCAAGCTCTTCTTGACTTGAGGGTTTGTGCTGAAAAGTCCACTGTGATTCTGATGGGCTTTCCTTTATAGGTGATTTGTTTCTTTTCTCTAACAGCTTTTAAAATTCTACTCTTATGTTGAATTTCTGGAATCTTGACTATGATATGCCTGGCTGAAGATTTTTTTTGATTGTGGCTAATTGGAGTTCTATAAGCCTCACTTATCTGAATGTCAAATTCTTTTTCTCTACCAGGGAAATTTTCTGTGATAATGTCTGTGAACAGTGTTCTGATGTCATTTATGCCATCTCCTGCTTTTTCATTGACTCCAATCAATCTTAAGTTATTCTTCTTTGCATCATCTAGCAGCTGCTGGATTGATTTTTCATTGTCCCTTGCTATTTTTAGGAATTCTTTCTTTTCATGATCACTAATTGCAAGCCTGTCTTCTATATCTGCGATCCTGTCCTCACATTGGCTTAATCTGCTACAAATACTTTCAATGGAATTTTTGTTCTCCTGGATATCTGCTTGAATCTGCTTTATGGATTCCATTTCTTTCCTATGCTGAGCATTCATGGCTTCCATCATTTTCTTAAGCTCGTCTATTTTTTTGTCTGTGTCTGCTCTAGCATCTTTAAGCATGGTCTTCATTGTGAACATTATCTCTGCAGTTATCTGAGAAATTATTTCTGATTTAAATTTTTCCAGAGCCTCATTCAACTGCTTTGTTGTTACCACTTCAGGGATGTCAAGTGGGTGGCTTTCGGTTTGTCTCACCTCACTGCCCCCTGGGTTTGCCTTTGGTGAACTGGATGTGTGGGGTTGCATCTTGTTTAAGTGTCGTCTCATTTTCTTTTCTTTCTTTAGTTTAATTCCTGGGTTTCTGTTTGTAAATTGCCTATGGTAGGTTGCTTTATTGCTAGTATTTCAAACTCTTAGGAGATTTTTGGAATACCAGAAAGAAAAGCGCCAGTCAGTGCGTCCCTCTCGGCTGGTGCTTCTCTGTACCGCGGCGTCTCACATTCCTCCGCGGAGGTTCCCACGGGAGCCATGGATGGAGTGGTGGCCGCCCTGAGTTCTGAGCTCAGCTGCTGCCACCCCCACAATGGCGCCCAGCTAGTCGCTCTCTTGCGTGGGACGACCGGGCGTCAGCACTCACTGCCAGTCAGTGTGTCCTTCACGGCCGCTGCTTCTCTGCACCGCCACTTCTCGCATTCCTCCGTAGAGGTCCCCGGGGGCGCCGGCAGTCACCGAGTGTCTGCAGATTTGAACCGCTTCTGTTGCGTCGGGATTCCCGACACAGGGAAAAGGCGCCGGTGGCCACCTCCTTGTTCTTTGTTGGAGTTTCTCTCTTCACTTTCTCTGTGGGCCCCAAACTGTGCTTCAGATCTTTCCTGGGTCCATGGGAGCCACTTTCTTGTCCTCCTCCAGTCACTATATTCCAGTGTCTGGATGGCGACTTTTGGAGAGGTTCACTGCCTGCTTCTTACAGATCCGCCATCTTTTTCCGCCATTCTTATTTTTTATTTTTTTATTTTTTTTTTTTTTAATTTTATTTTAAAGAGAAGAAAAAACAAAACAAATCAAAAGAAGAACAAATTTTCAAAACAACATAATAGGAGGGTAAGAATGGTTAATACATTGCGTATTACTATCTTTAAGTTAGTTATTCAGGACACCAGACATTAGCATTTAATTATCCAAACATTATTGGCACAAACCTTACTCTTCAATGAACTAAGTAAAAATCGTAGTGTATCTATCTTAACCATCTTATATATATATATACAATTTTTTTTCCCTTTCCCTTCTTTCTTTTCCTTATTCCAGTCTCTCTTTCCTTTTGACCAGTTTCTTTTTGATTCACCATGTCTATTGTACATTTTGGATCTTATTTACTCTTTCAGTTTCTCATACTAGAGAGACAATACGATGCTTACACATGTGCTTCTGGTTTATTTCACTTATGAGTATTTTCTCGAGTTGCATCCATTTACCTATAAAAGTCTCCAGTTTATCCTTCTTAATGGCTGAATAGTACTCCACTGTATAAAAATACCACATCTTTCTTAACCATTCCTCAGTTGATGGGCATTTGGGTTGTTTCCAAGATCTGGCTATTACAAATTGTGCTGCTATAAACATGGGTGCACATATATCGCTGTGGTACGATGTTTTTAATTCTTCTGGGAAGATGCCCAGAAGGGGAATAGCTGGGTCAAATGGGACCTCCAACCCTAGCTTTTTGAGGAATCTCCACACTGACTTCCACAGTGGCTGTACCAGTCGACACTCCCACCAACAGTGGAGAAGGGTTCCTTTTTCCCCACAGCCCCTCCAGCATTTGTTATTAGTTGATTTCTTTATAGTAGCCATTCTTTCTGGGGTGAGATGGTATCTCAGTGTTGTTTTAATTTGCATCTCTCGAATGACTAGTGATGTTGCACATTTT
Organism: Erethizon dorsatum; assembly: GCA_028451465.1. Taxonomy (NCBI): domain Eukaryota; kingdom Metazoa; phylum Chordata; class Mammalia; order Rodentia; family Erethizontidae; genus Erethizon; species Erethizon dorsatum. The sequence goes on along the minus strand of CM051830.1, from coordinate 108,025,670 downwards.
TTTGTATATTTATTTGCCATTAGTATTTCTTCATCTGAGAAATGTGTATTCATCTCAGATGCCCATTTTTGGAGTGGGTCTTTAAATTTGGGAGGTCTAATTTTTTTGAGTTCTTTATATGTTCTCGATAGTAATCCTTTGTCTGAGGAACAGCTGGCAAACATTTTTTCCCACATTGTGGGTTGTCTCTTCACTCTGTTGGTGGTTTCTCTTGCTGTGCAAAAGCTTTTTAATAAGATGAGATCCCAGTTATTGATTCTTTGGGATAGTTCCCGTGCGGTTGAGTTTTTATTCATAAAGTCTTTGCCTACACCAATGTCTCCAAGGGTTTTACCTATCCTACCTTCCAGCAGATTTAATGTTTCTGTTTTAATATTTAGATCTCTGATCCATTTTGAATTTAGTTTAGTGCATGGTGAAAGATATGGGTCTAGTTTTAATCTTCGGCATGTGTAGAGCCAGTTTTTCCAGCACCATTTATTAAAGAGGCTATCTTTTTTCCAGCGAATGTGTTTGGCACCTTTGTCAAAGACAAGGTGGCTTAGTATGTCTGGGGTTGTTTCAGCATCTTCTAATCTGTTCCATTGATCTTCAGGTCTGTTTTTTTGCCAGTACCACACTGTTTTTATCACAGTAGCTTTATAGTATAATTTCAAGTCGGGGATTGTGATGCCCCCTGCCTTGCCTTTGTTGCCCAGAATTGCCTTTGCTATTCTAGGTCTCTTCTGATTCCAAATGAATTTTAGGATTGTTTTCTCTAATTCTGTGAGATATGCTGTTGGAATTTTGATTGGAATTGCATTAAATCTGTATAACAATTTTGGAAGTATGGCCATTTTCACTATATTGGTTCTTCCTATCCAGGAGCAAGGGATATCTTTCCATTTTCTGATATCCTCTTCAATCTCCTTTTTCAGAGTACTGTAGTTTTCAGTATAGAGGTCTTTTACATCCTTCGTGAGGTTGATTCCTAGGTATTTCATTTTTTTGGATGTTATTGTGAAAGGTATTGTTTCCCTAATTTCTCTTTCAGTAAGTTTGTTATTTGTGTACAGGAAGGCTATTGACTTTTGAGTATTGACTTTGTATCCAGCTACACTACTGAATTTGCTTATCAAATCTAGCAGTTTTTTAGTGGAGTTTTTGGGGTCTTCTGTGTAGAGTATCATGTCATCTGCAAATAATGATAATTTAACTTCTTCCTTTCCGATCATTATTCCTTTTATTTCTTTCTCTTGTCTAATCGCTCTGGCTAAAGTTTCCAGAACTATGTTGAATAAGAGTGGGGACAGTGGACATCCTTGTCTTGTTCCTGATTTTAGAGGGAAGGCTTTCAGTTTTTGGCCATTTAGTATGATATTGGCTGTTGGTTTGTCATAGATAGCTTTTACCAGATTGAGATAAAGACCCTCTATTCCAATTTTCTGTAGGGTTTTTATCATGAAAAGGTGCTGGACTTTGTCAAAAGCTTTTTCTGCATCTATTGAGATGATCATGTGATTTTTGTCTTTGGTTCTGTTAATATGCTGTATTACATTTATTGATTTACGTATGTTGAACCATCCCTGCATCCCTGGGATGAATCCAACTTGGTCATGGTGTATAATCTTCTTGATGATTTGTTGGATTCTGTTTGCCAGTATCTTATTAAGGATTTTTGCATCTATGTTCATTAGGGAGATTGGCCTGTAGTTCTCTTTCTTAGTTGGGTCCTTCTCTGGTTTTGGTATCAGGGTAATGCTTGCTTCCAGGAATGAATTTGGGAGTATTGCTTCCCTTTCAATTTCATTGAAAAGTTTGAGAAGTAGGGGCGTTAGGTCTTCTCTAAATTTCTTGTAGAATTCGGCAGTGAATCCATCAGGGCCTGGGCTTTTCTTTGTTGGGAGGTTTTTAATTACATCTTCAATTTCACTGGCTGATATTGGTTTATTTAGGATTTTTAAATCTTCTTGATTCAGCTTTGGTAATTCATACGAATCTAGGAATCTGTCCATTTCTTCTGCATTTTCCATCTTAGTAGAATATAAATTTTCAAAATAGGTATAGATGATCTTCTGGATTTCTGCAGGGTCCGTCGTGATATCACCCTTTTCATTTTCAATTGCATGGATTTGAGTCTTTTCTTTTCTTTTTTTAATAAGGTTGGATAAGGGTTTGTCAATCTTATTTTTTCTTTCAAAGAACCAACTTTTTGCTTCATTGATTCTTTGTATTGTTTTTTTATTCTCCAATACGTTAATTTCTGCTCTGATCTTTATAATTTCCTCCCTTGTACGGGCTTTTGGCTTAACCTGCTCTTCTTTTTCTAGAAGCTCGAGGTTCACCCTTAAGTTGTTTATTTGCGCTTGCTCTATTTTCCTGATATAAGTGTTTAATGCTATAAATTTCCCTCTTAGGACTGCTTTCATTGTATCCCATAAGTTCCGGTATGTTGTACTGTCATTATCATTCAGTTGTAGAAAGTGACTAATTTCTTCTTTAATTTCATCTGTGACCCATTGGTTGTTCAGGAGGATGCTGTTTAATTTCCATGTGTTTAGGGAGTTTTTGTGGGATCTTTTGCCATTGATTTCCAATTTCATTGCACTATGGTCTGATAATATGCATGGGATAATTTCAATTCCTTTGCATTTACTTAAGCAGGTTTTATGAGCTAGTATGTGGTCTATTTTGGAGAACGTCCCATGTGCAGCTGAGAAAAATGTGTATTCTGATGTTGTGGGATGGAACACTCTGTAGACATCTACTAAGTCCATTTGTTCAAAAGTTTGGTTCAGTTCTACTATTTCATTATTGATTTTCTGTCCAGTTGATCTATCTTTTTGTGACAGTGGAGTATTGAGATCTCCCAATATAATTGTATTAGTGCTTATTTGATTTTTCATGTCCTTTAGTACTTGTTTTATATAGCTGGGTGCATTGGTATTTGACGCATATATATTTATGATCGTTATCTCTTCCTCTTGGATTGTTCCCTTTACAAGGATGTAATGACCATCTTTATCTCTCTGAATCCTTCTTGGCTTGAAGTTCACTTTGTCTGCAAAAAGAATAGCTACCCCTGCTTTTTTCTGGGTTCCTGTGGCATGGAGTATTGTTTTCCATCCTTTGACTTTCAGTCTATGAATTTCATTCTGAATTAAATGTGTTTCTTGTATACAGCATATTGTTGGATCTTGCTTCTTGATCCATTTCGCCAGTCTGTGCCTTTTGATTGGTGAATTGAGACCGTTAACATTGATGGTTAAAACTGATATGTATTGACTTGTCATGATATTTTCCTGTTGTTGGTTCCCACTCTTTGTTTTTCTGCTTTCCGGCTATTTAATTATTTGCCCTGCCTGGTGGATTCCTTCTGTTGGGGTTCCTATCTCTTTCTAGAATGTCCTTCAGAACGTTTTGGAGTGCTGGTTTGGTGGTCATAAATTTTCTCAGATGTTCTTTGTCATGAAAGTATTTTATTTCTCCATCAATTTTGAAAGATAGTTTTGCAGGGTACATCAATCTGGGCTGAAAATTATTTTCCTTTAGAGCTTGCAATACATCATTCCAAGCTCTTCTTGAATTGAGGGTTTGTGCTGAAAAGTCAGCTGTGATTCTGATGGGTTTTCCTTCATAGGTGATTTGTCTCTTCTCCCTAACAGCTTTTAAGATTCTGCCCTTCTGTTGAATTTCTGGGATCTTGACTATAATATGTCTGGCTGAAGTTTTTTTTTGATCATGTCTAGTTGGTGTTCTGAAAGCTTCACTTATAGAGGTGTCTAATTCCTTTTCTCTTCCAGGAAAGTTCTCCCTGATTATGTCTTTGAACAAGGTTTTAATGTCGTTGATGTTATCTCCTGCTTTTTCATTTATTCCAATTATTCTTAAGTTGTTTATCTTTGAGTCATCTAGCAGCTGCTGAATTGATTTTTCATGGTCCCTTGCTATTTTTAAGAATTTTTCCATTTCATGATCACTAATTGCAAGCCTGTCTTCTATATCTGAGATCCTGTCCTCGCATTGGCTTATTCTGCTACAAATACTTTCAATGGAATTTTTTATCTCTTGGATATCTGTTTGAATCTGCCTTATGGATTCCATTTCTTTCCTATGCTGAGCATTCATGGTTTCTATAGTTTTCTTAAGTTCATCTATTTTTTTGTCTGTATCAGCTATAGTGTCCTTAAGCATGGTCTTCGTTGTAGACATTATCTCTGCAGTTATCTGTGAGATTATTTCTGTTTTAATTTTTTCCAGAACCTCATTCAGTTGCTTTGTTGTTACCACTTCAGATAGGCCAGGTGGGTGGCTTTCGGGTTGTCCCACCTCGTTGCTCCCTAGGTTTGCCTTTGGTGAATTGGATGTGTGGGGTTGCATCTTGTTTAAGTGACGTCTCATGTTTTCTTTCTTTAATTCCTGGGGTGATGTTTGCAAATTACCTATAGTAGGTTACTTTATTGCTAGTGTTTAAGATCTTTAGAAGATGACTACTTCTCTGCAGTATCTTCCAAGTGGAGCTTGCTTTTGTGTTTTGAGCTTTCTGCCAGATCCTACCTCTTCAATTCATTGGGTATGCGAAGTTGCTACCTGTTTGGCCCAGTCCTTGATTCTTTGGTACTGTGCCACTGTATTTTCTGTGTCCCTTAGTCAATCTCAATCATGAAATATCAGGAAGGAAAGATGTTTAGAACAATTATTTCACATTTGGCTATAATGTTAACTAAAGCATCAAACACAGCCTAGAAAATGACAGACTGAGCTAATCAGTTATTTACCACTTTTAGCTGTATAGAGTTGCGGTTATATAACAAAATCTAAAACACACCAGAAAAATTATATGCAGTATACAAGTCCTATGTATGTCAATTTTTCCCTAAGGAGTTTAAATTTAAAATGAGTTAAGGAGGAAATAGAGTATTGGGAGAAGAGGAAGGAATTAGATATAAGGTTAGAGGACCAAGAGGGATCCCACTAAAATTGGGACACTAGTGCAGAGAACAGGTGGTAAAAAGAGAAGGAAGTGATAAAAGGAAGAACAGATCACGACCACAATCACAAAGAAGTTAGAGGCGCTGTTTACACTCATATAAAAAACCAGAGAGAATAATGAAGGAAAGAGCAAATACACATACAGAAACAATAACGAAGATAAAAGCAATAAAACAGACAGATCAAAAATAAAACCCCACCAAAAAACAAAACTAAACAAAACAAAAACAAAAAAAAACCCTTCGCCAGAACAAAAAACAAATCAGTGAGAAGAGAAAAAAATAATAATAATAAAAAAAAATAAAAATAAGAAAAAAAAAAATTAAAAAGAATCAGTTCCAGGTGTTGACTCTGCTGTAGGCAGTTACCCTGTGGTGACAGAGTCCTGTTCTGTGCAGGTCTGTCCCAGTAAGCCAGGAGCGCCCTCTGGCGGGTGGTGAGCAGAGGCGCGTACTTTCAGGTAGAGACCAGTCTAGCTCGCCTCCGCTCTCAGCGCCCTTTCACGGTCCCTGGGCCTGAGAGGCTCAGCGTGCTGTCCGAGCGCGGATTCCCTGCACTGGTTCCCGCCGCTCTGGTTTTTCGCCACGCCCCCCACAATGGCGCCGGGCCAGTCGCTCTCTGGCGCGGGACAGGTGTGGCTGTGAGTCCAGTCTCGTTCGCCTGCTGACCTCAGCACACTTTCGTGGGCTCAATTGAGAGGCCCTGTGCTGCCCTGTCCGGAGCACAAGTTCCCAGAGCAGTTTCCGAGCCGCTCTGAGTTTCGCCACACCCCCCACAATGGCGCCCGGCCGGTCACTCTCTGGCGCGGGGCAGCTGTGGCTGAGAGACACTCACCGCCGGTCAGCGCCGTTCTCCGCCACTCCCCTGCCGCGCCGCTGTCTCAGGATCCTCCGTGGGGGCTCCCTGGGCACCAGCTGCCACCGTGTGTCCGTAGAATTGAGCCTCTGGCGCTCCAACTCCCGGGATATTAGAAGGTGCGCGTGCGCGGTCTGCTCCTTCTTTCCGTCTTCTTTGTTAGAAGTCACCCGTCACTGGTGCCGGGGGTCCCAGATTGCGCTTCAGAACTTCTCTGGGTTTCGGGGAGGCATCCCCCCCCTCCTGCGCTTTCCGGGTCGCTATATTCTCGTGTTCCAATGGTAACTTTTAGAGAGAGTTTCGTTGCCTGCTTCTTACTCATCCGCCATCTTGAGGCTACTCCTCTTATTTTTTATTTTGAATAAGGGTCTCACTAAATTGCTCAGGCTGCTCTTGAATTTGCGATCCTCCTGCCTCAGCCTCCCGAGTGCTGGGATTACAGGCGTGCATCATGACACCTCGCCTCTCTCTCTCTTTCATTTCTTTCTTTCTTTCTACTCAGGACTGAACCCAGGGTTTTTACATTGTGCTATATCCCCAGCCCTCATATCTATATCATCTATATCTATCTATATTATCTATATCTATCTCTATCTCTATACTATCTATCTATCTCGATATATATATATATATATTTTTTTTTTTTTTTTTTTGAGGCAGGATCTTGCTAAGTCACTAAGTCATCTAGGTGAGGCTCAAATCTGAGAACCTCCTGCCTCAGCCTCCCAGAGTACTGGGATCATACAGGCATGTAACACCATGCCCAACCCCTGCAAGCTTTCAGACAAGTTTTTCTGTCCAATCCAACCAGACCCCTCCATCAGAGGGGGTATCACACACACACACACACACACACACGTGCGCGCGCGCAGAAGAGAAAGCCCATGTGGCCATAGAGGAAGATACTGGAGGAGGAGTAATGTGGCTTTGAACCAAGGAACATAACACAACAGAAGCAGAACCAGTTTTTCCCCTGGCGCCTCCAGAGGGAGCATAGCCCTGCTCACCCCTTGATTTCAGCCCAGGGATAATGATTTGGGGCTCCTGGCCTGTCAATAAATTTCCCTTGTTTTAAGCTAGGAATAAACAGCCATGGGAAATGAATACACCACCCTTTTTCTGCTTGCCTGATCTCCAGGGGAGGATGTTCTTTTTTTTTTTTTTTTTTTAATGTGGGTACCGGGAGTCGACCTCAGGACCTTGCACTTGCCAGGCAGGCACTTATGCCGCTGAGCTATGTCACCGGCCCAGGGGAGGATGTTCTTGATCCTATTGGGTGGACAATGTCCACCCCTTTGAAGTTCTGAATGCCTGTGTCCCCCTCCCCAAATTCATATATTGAAACCCAATTGCCAAGATGGGGCCATTAGAGGTGATTATGTCAGAGGGCAGAGTCCTCAGGCTTGGGATCAAGGTCAGCCCTCAGTGTCCTGAGGGTTCTGTAGCTGCAGATCAACCAACTGTGGATTCGATGGACCACGGATCTAAACCATTCTGAAGGAGGCTGGGGGTGTCGAGCAGTGGTACAGCACTTGCTTTGCATGCACATGGCCTTGGATTTGATCTCCAGCACTGGCAAAAAAATTTCTTTTAGAAAAAATGCATATATACTGAACATGTACAGACTTTTTTCTTGTCATTTCCTGAACAATACAGCATAACGACTATTTATACTGCATTACATTATATTAGGGATTATAAGTAATCTAGAGATGATTTAAAGTATGTAGGAGGATGTTGTAGGTTACATGCAAATACCGTGCTATTTTATTTTTATATTTTGTTTTTTTTGAAGCAGGGTCTCTTCAGGTTGGCCTTGAACTCACTATGTAGCCCAGGCTGGCCCTGAACTCACAGCAATCCTTCTGCCTCAGCCTCCCAAGTGATGGGATTACGATTGTGAGCCACCGCGCCTGGCTGCATCCGAGGGTTCTGGTATATATGGAGCGTCTTGGAATCTGTTCTCCGTGGACAGTGAGGGGTCACGGTAGTGTCCTATGAAAGAGACCCCAGATGGCTGCTTAGCCCTTCCCACCATGTGCGGACACCACAGAAGTTACCCTCTAGGAGGAAGCAGGGCCTCATCAGACACCAAACCTGCGCACACCTTGATCTCAGACTCCAGAACTGTGAGTAATAAATTTCTGGAAAATATCATAAGCCATCCACCTTATGGTAGTCTTGTCACAGCAACCTGAATGGATTAAACAACTCCTCCAGCACTTTTGGGGTGACATAGAAATGCCTGATGCTTCCAGGAGCCAGTGCAATACACCATGCCTAGGTCCGTCTAGGGGAACCCTCGGGGTGTGGAGCCCACACCTGGAGCTGGCAAAGTCATTCACCGCAGTGGAGGCTCACTGATCCAGAGCAGTGGCTCCCCGCCAGGGCTGACACAGCACTGTGTCCACACAAGATCCCACAGTGTGGGGACAGCCCCGCACCATGAAGAATCGGTTCACTCCAAATGTCAGTATTGCCCAGCAGAAGAAACCCCGGTCTCAAGCACATGAGATGTGGGGGCTGGGGGAGGGGTCTCAGGTCTTGCTTTATCCAATCTTTTCCTGGCACAGAGAATAAGACCCAGAGAAGGGTCTCAGCCAAGGCCTGTAGGAGTTGGGGAACAGGCACCCCAGGTCACATCCCTGCCTCCCACCAGTGAGCAGGACCAGGGCCAGACACACTGCTGAGTCTCCAACATCACTGTGGCCAGAGCAAAAGAGTGGGACGGGTGGTGGAGCACTTGCCTCTGTCTAGGGGTGGCCTGGGTGAGGCCCGGCCGATCTCTGAGCCTCAGTTCCCCACCTCCTTGGTGGTGCTTCATGGAGGGCCAAAAGAGCTTCCTGTGTGTGCACCCCCTCCCTGCGCTATCTGAGGGTCCTCTCCCCCGCTAGGAACCGCCAAGCCAGGCTGTACTTGGTGCCTCTTTAATCTTAGACTGGTGGATACGGATTGGGAAGGTGGGCAGGAGGCCAGGGGAAGGAGCCGGAGCAGGGCCACGAGAGGCTGTGGGGAAGGGGTCAGGGATGGGGCTCAGGCCCTTCCAGTCATCCTTCTATCGCTCTTTACTCTGCCTCCTTCAGTCTCTGCCAGGAGTCCAGATCCTGCTGGGGCAGTTGGTCCCATCATCCAGCTGGGGCTCAGGGCTTAAGGCAGGGCTGGACTCTGGCTCTGGGCCAAGCTGTTTCCTCAGTAGCCTGCAGCCACCCCATTCTTCCTCAAGTCAGACGCAGCATACACACAGGGCCCCTCCTGGGACACAGCCTGGACCACGTTCAGGAAAAAGAGCTGCTGGGTCTGTTTCTGGCCACGGTCTTGGAGCCCCTTCTGCACCTCCTGGAGAGAGAAGACAAGTTCACAGAAAAGGGCAGGCTGGTTCCCATCCAGAGGGAAGAGGTCTGGACAGGAAGTGAGGAAACTGACCAAGAAGGCAGGATGGGGTAAGGGAGGAGCTGGGGACACATGGCGGGGGGAGGAGTTCAATGGCCTGAGGAGATCAGAAGGGCATAGAGGGGCAGAGTTGGAAGAGGGGAATGTCAGCTAGAACAAAAGGTCCTTGAGATGCACATTCATTTTTGTCCTGGATCCAATTCACCAAGACTTCAGAGTACAAATCTGAGGCATTCTGGGGACCTTCAGTGGAGGAGGTAAATTCTAAGGGCTTAGACTGAGAAGCCCCCAACTTTGAGTCTCTTAAAAAGAAAGTCTTCTAGGGCTGGTGATATGGCTCAGCGGCATAAGCGCCTGCCTGGCAAGCACGAGGTACTAAGTTCGACTCCCAGTACCCACATAAAGGAAAAGAAAGGGTTGGTGATATCGCTCAGTGGCACAAGCACCTGCTGGCAAGCGTGAGGTCCTGAGGTCAACTTCCCGTACCCACATAAAAAAAAAAAAAGAGGTGGGGCCCATTTGGAGAAAATAGGGGGTGTGCATTTGGAGGATATATTCTTGTCCTGGTCCCTTCCTCTCTCTGGTTCTTGCTTTTTCACTTTGCTCCCTGGATGCCATGACATGAGCCCCTTTCCGAGCCAGCCCCCTCTGTTGTGTCATTTCTTCCTTGGAGTCAGCTGACCATGGACTGAAACCATGAGCCAAAATAAACCTTTTCCACTTTCAGCGGTATATGTCAGTTTTGTCCCAGCCACAAAACACTGACTAATATAGGCCCTCTTGATAGAGGATTCAGCTAGAAGGACCCAAAACTCCAGCCCATCTACTCTGAATACCCATGAATTCAAGGAAATTAGATCTTTAGACTAAAGCACAAGTGCCTCAGAGTGGGAGATGCTCAGGGAAGGGGCCCTAGTGACCCAGGTCTAAGACAGTGAATCTGTGGACTTCGAAGGGGTTAAAGGACAAGGTAGGCCCTTAGCCCTGAGGTGCTGTCTTCTAAGATGCTAGGTGCTTCTCCCCAGTGTATGGCCCTCATGTATTTATCAGTCTGCTGAGACAAAAGTCCTAGAGTGTGGGGACCTGTGCTGTTTCAGCCCATTATTTCCACATTTTGGACTAATGGGTCAAGAATTTTGCCCACCAGGTCCTCTGATAGAAGGACATTAGGTGATACCACATGACCTGAGCCACTGGCAGGGCAAGGTCCCTGGGGCCCTGAACTCTTGGTTCTAAATTGCCCCAAATCCTCAGACTTGAAGGCTGAGGCCCTTGCTACTGAAGCCAAAAATGGACTTTTGGTCCACAGAGGCTCCATTCCCAGAGTCTGGTGGCCAAAATTCATGACCTGAGGATCGGTGACCCTCTTTGCCTCAGACCCTGGGCTTTAGCTGCAAAGCTCCTTGGAGATTTAAGGCCTCCAGTGCAGGGTTTCGGATTCTCCCACAGAAAGCCTTTGATCTGCATAACTGATATTCTGACTCTCCCAGGGAGCCGAGGGCTTTCCCTTCATGTGTCACTGGATTCCATGAATCCCAGTCCCCCGACTGTCATCTCCCAAATTCGCAGAGGTCTTCTGGGTGTCTGAGAAGTGGTGATTGTAGCCGAAGGGACTTCAGTGAAGGGCTTAAGAAGGTGTTCCTTGGACCCTGGATCTTCTGGATCTAAGTTCCCTGGAATCTGGTGCCCTGAGAGAGCACTTGAAGTCACTGGGCAGATGTGACAGCGGGGAGGGTGCACCTCAGACTCTAAGAGTGTGAGCCCACCAGCCGGAAGTCCTTAATGTCATGGCACGAATGCCACGGTGTTCAGGCAATCAAGCTATTCCTTGACTTACCATGGGCCTCTGTGCTGATAAATCCACTGTAGGTTGAAAATGCTGTATCATTAAGTCAAAAATACATTGAATACATCTAATCTACCGAGCATCAGAGATTAGCCCAGCCCACCCTGAATGTACTCAAAACACATGCATTCGTGTACAGTTGCGCTAGTGTCTAACACCAAGCCCGTTTTATCATAAAGTGTTGAATATCTCACGTAATTTGTTGAATAGTGCAGTGAAAGTGAAAAATAGGATGTTTGTATGAGTATACATCACTAATGTACATTCAAGTACAGTTTATACTGAAGGTGTATGGATTTCATCTGATTGGAAAGTTGAAAAATCCTTTAGTCCAACCACTGTGAATCCAAAACTGTCCACATACATCCACTTGGCTTAAGTCCCCCAGTCTGTGGTCCCCAGGCTTCCAAGGGCCTTGAAAGGTGTCCTTCAGACTGAGAGAGGCAGCTTCGAGAACCTTGAGCCCAGCTAGCTGAACTGACCCTGGGCATAAAATCTGAAGCTTCAAAGAGTTGCTAGTTTTGTTTTGTTTTTTTCCTCACGGTGCTGGGGATGGAACTCGGGGCTTTGCCAACACTAGGTTTCCCCATGAGCTACATGCCCAGCAGCAGCTGCTAGTCTTTTAATGGGTTCTAACAAAGAGCATCCACCAGCCCTGAGAAGCTCCAAGGAAGCCGAGGGAGGAAGGAGGGGATGCCCAAGAGAACTGAGCCCCTGGGCCCACACCACAGGCTTTGCTGGAAGAATCAAAAAACGTTTACAAGAACCCCCGATGTGCTGGAACAAAGGCACTCTGAAGACTCCCACAGGAAAAATAACCTCTCTTACAAATAAACTCCCAAATATGAGTTGCAAGCCACACAAGGAAGTAAATTGCCACAAGGGAGGGTCTGAGATGCCACAGCCAGGAAAATTAGCTTCCAAAAGAAATGGCATAAGCAGACGAGGGATCAAGGGGGATGAGGGCCTCAGCCTGGGAGAAGCTTTGGCAACACCTCACCCTCTGCCTTGGAAGCCAACTCCTTGTGGCTCCCAAAGGTGAAGTGTTCCTAGCTGGGCCACGCGGTAGCTGAGTTGTTACAGGGGCCTCTGAGTAGCATGGATGGGGGGCAGGGAGGCTCGAATGTTGCCTCACCTGGCTGAAGTTGGCCTCATATTCCACTCCACCCTTGCTGTTGACATGTAGAATAGGGGCTGCAATGGCTGCTGCCAAATCAAAGCCAAGCCACAGCTTGTTCATGATGGTCTGAGTGAGAGAAAGGGGATGCAGCAAGGGAGGGGCACCAGCCACCCCACATCAACCCTCCCACGTCCTGGGGGCTGTCAGATATCAGGGCTTCCCAGAGAAGGGCCACTTTAGCCAGGATCCCCCAGACGCACCTGGACCACAGCAGAGATGATGAGCTCCCCCCCAGCCCCGCCAATCACCAGCTTTGAGCCCTGGGCTTTGTTGACCAAGATGGAAGGTACCATGGATGACGGTGGCCGCTCACCTAGAACTGGGGGCCCAATAGGCGTCATCCATGCCCTCCAGGAACAACACCCACCCTGTCTTCACTCACTACTGAGTAAACAGTGACTCAGTGAAGCTGGTGACCCATCCAGGGGTCAGCACACAGCTGCCCACCTTCCCTCCTCTCCCTGGAAGATGCTTGTAGAATCTGGGCTGGAGGCCTTGCTCTCACCAGGTGGGGGCCTGCGGCTGGAGCTTGCCCCGTGTCTCCAGCATAAGTCCAGGAGCTCATTGTTGAGGAGGATGCCCGTCTGCGGTGAGTACACCATCGCTCCAAAGCTGCAGACAGGGAGACGAGCCGAAGCTTGGGCTCCCATCAATATGGAGTGCCAGCCTCTCAGGATTCCCAGTGTCATGGCTGCCCACCAGCGTGCTGGAGCCCAGAGCCCCCAAATGCCCCCTTTTGCTCCCAGTCAGGACATCCTTCTGCGTAAGATCCATCCCAGACAGGTCCTGGCTCAGGGCCCCCAGGAACATCCTTCTAGGTCAGAGATGTCTCAGGTGTAATTGTCCCTGGTGGATTGATAGGTGGAAGGGAAGAGCAAAAGCAAGGTGTTGCCACCATGCAGACAGCAGGGGGAGGCGGGCGGTATAGACCAAGCTGGGTGTGGAGAGGGTTCAGGTCCAGGAGCAAGGGGGAAGGGCCTGCTCCCGGCCCCACGCACGGTGTGTTGATGGTGCTGGTGGCAGCCACGGCACTGCCGTCCTCTCCCAGCACAGACACGTGGGAAGTACCCATCCTGTGGCCCCAGGGCCCGGCCAGGTTGTAGTGGCTGTGCTGGTGGTCACCGCGGTCATTGATCTCCTGGCGGATGTGCTGGGCCAGAGCTTCCCCCAGCAGTTCCTGGGAGGCGTTCTGGGGTGAGCAAGCAGTTCAGGGCCAGTGAGGGGGCCAGGTAGGGTCCACAGAGCAGAGGGGTGGGTTTAGCCCCCTTGGAGGGCCCTCTCAAGTCTGGGAGCCACAAGGACCTCCCTGAGCCCAGGCTATGCCCAGATCCTGCCTCCCATAGCTGCCACTCCAGGGTCTCCTCTGGTCCCCAGGGCCACTGCACCCTTCCTGCCCTGGTCCACTACTATCCTCCCTCCTCTGTCCTCCCCCCACCAGGCCTGACCCTCTCTTCATGCCAACTCCTGGGGGAGGAAAGAGGAATCCCATCAGCCCCAGGCAACTTTACCTGGACCTCTGGGTGGCTGTGAGGGTCCCACAGCCGCCATCTCTGTCCCCCAGCAAACTTGAGTGTCTCCACAAGGTGATGATACATGCTCACTCTCCCTTCAAGATGGGCCACTGACTCTGCTGAGAAGTTGAACCCTGGGGAAACGGTAGGGCACAGGTGGGGGCCACTTTGTACAGTGGATTGAATGTTGGTCCCCCAAATACTCATCCATGTCCTAATCCCCAGAACCTGTGAATATTACCTTACATAGGACTAGGGTGAATATTATCCTATGTTAAAATATGCTAAATAAAAGATTTGAGAGGAGGAGATTGCCCTGGATTATGTAGGTGAGCCCTAAATACGATCACATGTATCCCTACAAGACAGACATGGAGAGAAGAGGAGAAGCCAATACAGTAGTACCCTCTTATTGGTGGTTTCATTTTCCACAGTTTCGGTTACCTGAGGTCACCATGGTCTGAAAATATTAAATGGAAAATTCTAGAAATAAACAATTCATAAGTTTTTTTTTTTGTGGGTACTGGGGGGTCGACCTCAGGACCTCGCGCGCCAGCAGGCGCCCGTGCCGCTGAGCGATATCACCGGCCCCTTTTTCGTATGTGGGTTCCGGGAGTCAAACTCGGGCCCTCGCGCTTGCCAGGCAGGCGCTTACGCCGCTGAGCCATCTCACCGGCCCAATTCATAAGTTTTGTATATCATTCTGAGTATGATGATGAAATCTCATGCCATTCTGCTCCATCTCCCCAAGACGTGAAGCATCCCTTTGTCCAGTGTATCCAGGCTGTATACCTTACCCACTCATGAATCACTGATTAGCTATCTTCATTACTGGATCAACTGTTACCATTAGGGTACTTGTGTTCAAGTAATATCTATTTAATTTAAAAATGGCCCCAAAGTGCAAGAGTAGTGGTGCTGTAGTTGGATCTGGAATGTGCCCCCAGAGGCCCATGTATTAATAACTTGACCCTCAGCTTGGTGCTATACAGAGGTTGTGGAACCTTTAAGAGGTGGGCCTCAAGGGAGGTTTTAAGTCACTGGGATGTGCCATTGAAAGGCATTGTGGGATGTTGCTCTCTTCCTCTCTTCTTCTCTGCTTCTCTTAGGAGGAGAGGTTTAATTTGGCTCATACCTCTTTCTCTCTTTTGCTTTCCAGCCACTCTGAGGTGAGCAGCTTGATCTACCACGTGGTCCTACCATGATGTGCTGCCTTGCTACAGGCCCAAAAGCTATGAGCCAACTAATCATGGACTAACACATTCAAAACTAAGCCAAATTAAAACTTTTCTCTTTGTAAGCTTATTTATCTCAGGCATTTGTTACAATAATGGAAAGCTGACTGACACAAGCAATGATGCTAGCAATTTGGATATGTCAAAGAGAAATGAAATACCTTTTTTAGGTGAAAAGGTACTTAGTTATTGTTGTTAGTGTCTTACTGTGCCTAATTCACAAATTAAATTTTATCATAGGCAGTATATATAGGCAAGAACATGGTATACATAAGGTTCAGGACTGTCTACTATTTTAGACATCCACTGGAGACCTTGGGACATGTCCTCTGTGGCTACAGTATAGTCACAGAGGTAGAGATTGGGGTGAAACAGACAAAGCCAAGGAATACTGGCAGCCACCAGAAACAGGAAGAGGAAGGGAACAGAGTCTCCTTGGGAGTCCCCAGGGGAGATGTGGCCCTGTGGACAACTTTTTTTTTTTTTTATGTGGGTACTGGGAACTGAACTCAGGACACTGCGCTTGCCAGGCAGGTGCTTGCGCCACTGAGCTATCTCACCGGCCCCTCCTGTGGACAACTTGATACGGGACTTCTGGCCTCCAGAATGTGAGGGGATAATTCCTGTTGTTTTAAGGCCCCAGTCTGCTACAGCAGCCACAGGGCACTGACGGAGCTAGGCTCAGGCATCTGCAGACCTGGATGTTACCCAGAGCCTGCCCTCGCAGGCCGTGGCGTCTGGGTCGTGTCTCAGGCCTGAGTGCAAGCCTGTGAAGGGCAGCTCGCCACCCGCAGAGCCAACCTGCTCCTGTGCCCTGTGACTGGCTCTCTTACAAGGGAGAAGGGTGTCAGTCCCTTCAGCAAGACCTCAAGTATAGTCCAATCTAAAGTGCCGGCTCTGAAGCCCATCGTCCTGGTCACTGGCCACAACCCTGTCTTGGGTGTCATGTACCTGTTCATCCAGTTTATGGATCAGAAGGCTAGGCAGGAAAAGGCGGTGGCTGCCTGCCATAGTTAGAATACAGTTTGGTTGTGCCCCAAGTGTCCACTGAGACTGGAGGCTCCGACCCAGGGTAGTGGGAACAGGAGGTTTTAGAACCTATAAAAGGTGGAGCCGAACATGAGGTCGTTAGGTTACCAGGGCCACACCTTCGGAAGGTAGTTAGCATGCCTCCTCTTGGTAGTTCCCACAAAAGGGTTATGAAAGGTACGGGCCCAGGCTCACCCAGATCTTTTTGCTTCCTGGTTTGAGATGGAACTGTTTGCTCCAGTGCACATTCCCACACCGCCCACCTTGGGGCCCGCATCAGAACTAAGCCAGTGCAGGTGCCCTGTTTTTGTTTGTTTGTTTGTTTTGAGACAAGGTCTTGTTATGTAGTCCAGGCTGGCTTCGAACTTACGGCAATCCTCCTGCCTCAGCCTCCCTAGTGCTGGAATTACAGGCACGTGTGCACCACTACACCTGGCCCACCTTTCTTTCCTTGCTCTCTTTCTCTCTTTCTCTCTTCTTGCATTTCCCTTTCTTCACTTCTTTCTTTCTCTTTCCTTTCTTACTTTCTTTTTTCTCTCTCTTTCATTTCTTTCTCTTTCCTTTCTCTTTCTTTTTCTTCCTGTTTATTTATTTATTTAGCAATGCAAGACCTCATGCATGCTAGGGAAAAGCTCTATCGCTAGCCTACACCCTCAGCCTCCCTTTTTTAGAAGTATGTTGTGTCAGGTATTTCATTCTAATGGTGAAAAGCTGACTTATACACTGCTCAAAGCCATAGCTGGGCCGAGAGCTCAGGTTCCCAGCAGAGCAGGGCTCTGAGCAGGGGACGGGAGAAGGTTTTACCTCTCAGCACGTTAAGGATGAAGCTGAGAATGGCGCCCCCTGCAGGTGGTGGCGGTGAGTACAGAGTGTAGTTTCCCAGGGGCATCTCCAGAGCATCCACCACCTCAGGCTGGAAGGTAGCCAGGTCCTGCAGGGTCAGTTGGCTCCCTGGGGTGAGACAGGGAGGACCCCATGTACAGATAGGAAAACTGAGGTGAAGACACATTTGCCCCAGAGGGAATCCCCCTGTTCCCTATCCATGCAGACCTGGAAGGTGATGGTGGGTGTGTACGCGGTGGCATGGGGTGGAGGGACAGAGGCCAGAGGGAAGCGGGAGAGAGGACTGGGAATGTGGTCAGCTTAGCTGTCCAGGCCTGCTGTGTCAGACTTCAATCCTCCCCCTACAGACGCCCCAGTAGCTGGCAGTGGGAGCCCTGGGGACGGAGCCTGGGGGAAAGGCCTACTTTCAACCCACCACCCATAACTTCTAGGCCTTCCCAGGCTGGGACCAGGCACTGGAATGCCAGCGTAGCTGACCTTCTTTGGCAATGTCGTCCACCAGCATCTGGCCCAGCCTCCCAGTGTAGAAGGCCTTCGCACCCTCTGTGGCCACGGTCTCTAGGGTGGTGGCCAGCACAGACCATGGGAATGGGTCCTGAGGCCTTAGGGGTTCAGTCCCATTGAAGAAAAGCTGCCTGGAGGGTATGGAGGGCAAACTCAGGATAGAGCCAGGGACCAGAGGGCAGCCACCCTCCTGCTGGGGGCTCAACTGAGATCCTCAGGAATCTATGGGGGAGAGTCCTGGTCCTGAAGTACTGGCTGAGTAATGGGGGACCAATTCCCTAGAAGCAGTAGGGCTAATCCGACCCACCTCACTTATGGCCCCAACCCAGAGAGGGGACCTTTCCCTGTGGGGCCACATTTACCCAGGGTATGTCTTCCCCACACCCATGGGAAGCCCCTGTCAGTGTCTAGCAGGGCAGGCAGGGTGGCAGCCAAAGCCCTCCTATCGCCCTGTGAGGAGGAAGCCAGAGCTGAGGGAAGTGGCGGAGCCCAAATCTACACCCTGAATCCCCATCACTTAGGCCTAAGCTTCTCCAAGCCAGGTTCTGCCCCGAGATAGAAAAGTACGGCCATTCTGGTCTTAAGGCCCTGTGGTCCCCTGAGGGTTAACCCTCCAGCACAAGAGGGACTGAGCCAGAGCGGGGATGTGGCTGGGCTCAGCTGGGATGTGGCCTTGAGCCCAAGGCCACCTTGTGATCTCACCTCAGGGTTGAGTTGTATAGGAGAGGCCGCAGGAACCTGTTGTTGAGGAACTGGCTGAGGATGGACGGCGTGCGGAAGTCCCCTCGGAGCAGGGCGATGGTGGGCTGGAACAGCTGCGCCCAGGGGAGGCGGCCATGGCGGCGGTGGGCCTCGGCATAGCCGCGGAGTTCCCCGGGCACCCCAATCCACTGGGCCCCTGCATGGCACGCACCTGTCCTCAGCCCTGTGGCTTCCAGGCCTGTCCGGGGTTCGCCTCTTCTCTCACAGCTGGTGCCCCCAGCCATGGCAGTCAGAGCGAGCCTTCGGAACCCACTCCTGACCACGCCACTCTCTGCACTACCTCTGTGGCGAACCCCACTGCCTTCTCTACTGACTCCGTGGCTAGGTCCCTGGGCTTGCACAAACTGAGCCCAGCAGCCCTTTCCTACCAGCCCATCTTCATCAAACCCCACAGGACTTTGCTCAGCCTGGCCTTCTCCTTGGATCACCCCTTCCTACTCAGACAGCCCTGCCCCCAGGAAGATGCCCCCACCCCAGAAGATTACAGGCTCCCCATACCCTAGCTCTGGCCCCCATGCAAGGTGTCACAGCTTGTCTGTGAAGCACACTGTCCTTTCTAGGGGTATTCCAGTCAGCCCTAGGGGCCCAGTAGGGTAGAGGTGGGCAACCCCCCAAGGCCTCACCTGTACCCAGGGGTAGGGCACGTTCACACTGGTCCAGTAGGCCCTGGGCAAAGCTGGCCGGCACAGTCTCTCGGGCATTGATGACCTCCACCTTCCCTGGAGTTGGGGTAGAGTAAGTAGTCATGGCACCCTCAGATGGCCCCAGCCTGTTCTCAGCCTCAGTTTCCCTCTCTATGCTAACATTTGGGACAGGATGTACCACTAGAGTTGTGCATAGCAGAAGTGAGGGTGCAGGGCAGGGAGGCCTGAGAGCCCAAGGAGGGGGATGGGAAGGGACTCAGGAAGGGGTTACCAGTGGTTGTAGACAAATCTGTCTTCCCCATTGTGGGGGGCGGGGTGTCAACATGCAGGCCCACCTGTTGTAGCATTGTAGATGGTGAAGATGACCCCTCCACCCAGGCCCATGCTCTGAGGGTTGACAACGCCGGTGCAGACCAGGGCTGCAATGGTGGCGTCCACGGGTGAGCCCTGCTGCTGGAGGATGGTTCTAGGGGACACGGCACAGTCAGCAGCCTGGCTCCCCTCCCCCATCCTCCCCACCTCGGCTTGCTCAGCCAGCACTCTCTCGGGAACAGAGACAGATCCATGGCCCATCTGCTGCCACAGAACACCAGGTTAGGTTAGACAACACACTGGGTTACCCCTCAAGTTGAGCCGCTCGCTGGCCCATCACATTCTAGAAGACTGCAAAGTGTGATGCCACTTACTGCCCTTTGCCATCTACCAGGCACCTCTCAGTCTGCAAAGAACTTCTGTTCTCACGGCTCCCTCGGGCCTCAGTGGCACCAGCTTGTTTGCAGGCAGACTGGGCCTGGCCCACCCCTTGGAGCCCACTCTGGGACTTCGCTCCCCAGGGGCCTTAAGACCACAATAGCCAGTACTTTTCTATCTCAGGGCAGGGACTCCATTCAAACCCAGTCAACAATGAGGAAATCAAGACCCAAAGAGGAAACAGACCCGGATTCCCTACACCCCCATGGAACCTCTGACCCCAGTGTCTTCCCTCAGCTCCATTCCCTGTGGCCTCCCCAGTCCATCCTGGACCCCGATCCTCCCCAGCTCCAGAGCCTGTGCCCCACTACACATGGCTGCCACATGGAAATACTAATGGGAAAAGGGCAGAAAGCCAGAAGCACAAAAGAAACAGGATTGCTACATTCAGGCCTGGCTACACGTTTTTAAAAAAGAATAAAACACCATCAACAAAGTCAAATGACAAACTGGGGCAGGGAGGGAGGGAGGGAGGGAGGGAAGGAAGGACCCTCAATTCCCTTGAGAGACAAAGGCTGCATCTCTCTACCAAATGGAGTGAGCTGACCTGCGTCTCGCCTGCTAACTCAGCAGCACCGAGCCCTCTCAAATGCCCCCTCCCCTTGGAAGCCCCTTCTGCACTTATCCCCTCTCAGGTTTTTTTCCTGTCTCCCTGGCCCCCAGGTGTTGGGGCCCCGGGGCTCAGTCTTGCTCTGTGGATGAGCTCATCCAGGCTCATGGCATAAAATGCAAATGCTGAACTAGGCATGGTGGCGCAATCCTGTTCAAGATTGAATCCCAAGACTCTGGAAGGCTGAGGCAGGAGGATCATAAATTCAAGCCTGGCCTGAGCAATTCAGTGACTTACTGAGACCCTGTCTCAAAATAAAAAAATAAGGGCATGGCGGCACATGTTTGTAATCCCAGCACTCAGGAGGCTGAGGCAGGAGAATCGCCTCGAATTTGTTGGGAGCGTGTCCCCCTGCCCATATTTGCTGCTAATCTCCCTGGTCCCTGAGAACATTCTAAGGAAGGGTGTTTGATGTGGTTTATATTCACATTTCCCCCCCAAAGCCTCCCTCACGTACTCATAGGTGGGGCTTTGGGGAAGTGATTGGACCGTGGCGTGTGATGTTCGTCAGATTAGTCCATCCCGCTCAGGCAGGTAGTAAGTACGAAGCGTACAAGTGCTGAGTTTGGGAAGACCATAAAAGAATGAGGACAGACTGGGACTTTACAACCTGCTTGAGGCACCAGTGTGGCTGGTAAAAGAACCAGATGGACTTGCAAAATGACTTATGTCAGGCCTGACCTGAGAGAGACCTGGACTGCACATTACAACAGTATGTTCCCTGCCACTGACAATAGGCTGCCCTAAGCAAACAAGAAGGGCCATGCCAGGCATGGTGGTGCACACCTATAATCCCAGCACTCAGGAAGCTGAAGCAGGAGGACTGCTGCGAGTATGAGGCCAGTCTGGGCTACATAGCAAGACCCTGTCTCAAAAAACAAAACAAAAACAAACAAACAAACAAAAGAATTAAGGGCCATAAAACATTTGAGGACCAGACCTGCAGTCTTCCTGAGGCCGGCTCTATCTACACACTTGCGCTGATTGTCCTTGCAGCTCTGACTTCAAGGACATCCGGCTTCTTTGAGACTGCGACCCCCAACCCTGAACCCTATACATACTTAGCCTCCCCTCCAGATAGCTGCTGATATCACCCCGATTTCAGCCCTCCTGTATGTGGATGGAATAAATCTGATCTTTCCCACAGTCTCGGTCTAACAGTTTGTAGGGAGGTAAATGAGATATTTTAATCTACGCTACTGGAAAATATCAGATACTTCCCTTGGCTCCCTGCATGCTGTGCTGGTCTCAGCTAATGGCTTTTTTTGCGGGGAGGCGGGGAGATAGGGGCTCGCTATGTAGCCCAGGCTCGCCTTGAAATCGTGGTGATCTTCTTGCCTCTGCCTCCCGAGTGCTGTGACTACAGGCGTGCGCCACCATGATTGGCAGCTAATGGCTTTCTCAGCATTGCTTTGAAACTGAATTCACTTGACTCGGGAGGGAGGGCAGCGGAGAGCCCTGGCTGAGGCGATCTGCTTCCATGGCCTGGATGGTTTGCTGAGTGGTGAGGGTTATACCTTGCTGCAGGACGCACCGGGATGGCTGCACTCATCCTACAGCAGGGGAGGGCTGCCAACCCCATCTAGTGATACTGTGGTTGAAGCAGTTTCGAAAGTATTTTGTATTCTGGGACAGAGCAAGAAAGTAAATATATTGACATTGTTCGAAACTTTTGTTACGATGAGAAAAAAAAAAGAGAGAGAGACAAGAGATAGGGAAGGAACCTGTCATGGCGGGTTTGAACTGGAGCTATCGGGATGGAGTCTTGGTCTTTTTTTTATGTCTCTTCTGGCTCTGCGTGGAAGCAAACTAGAAGTCATGGTGTCCCATTGTCTTAGCTTCCAGATCTTAGTTTCTAAAATACCTTTCTCAGCTGGGCATGGTGGCGCACACCAGTAATCCCAGCACTTGGGAGGCTGAGGCAGGAGAATCGTTGCAAGTTTGAGGCAAATTTGGGCTACATAGTGAGTTCAAGGGCAGCCTGAATTACACAGCATGAGCCTGTCTCAAAAAAAAAAAAAAGTTGTAGTGATACAGAAAATGATAATATCTTGTAAGATTTAAAATAAAACATCCCATGAGCACATGAGGTTTGGGGGGACATTTGGATATCAACCATAACAAATATCCTTCCTTAGCCAGATGTCTAGTTTAGGCTAGCCTCAAACTCATGGCAATCCTCCTGCCTCAGCCTCCCAAGTGCTGGGATCACAGGCATATGGCACCATGCCCGGCAGATGATGACTATAAACCTAAATGAATCATTAATGACATTACATATAAGGTGATAATGGATGAAAATTTAAATAATAGATTAAAACTAATGCCTTTTATATAAGTGGTACAGAAAGGGGAAAGTAAAACGATGGAAAAATGTATCATGCAAATGCTAACGGTGAAAGCTATATGATAGTATTGATCTCAGTGCTGTGGGGGTAGCTCTGTGATACAAGGCTTTCCTAGTATACACAAGATACAAGACCCTGGGTTCAATCCCCAGCATTGCATATTCATTTCAAATGATATAATCCTTGGGGAGTAAAGTAATATTAGAGCTAATGAGAGGCACACAGCAGGAGGAAGAATGGTTCCCAGCTGGCTTCAGTATCACTCCCAGGAGGAAACAAGGTGAGTAAGAGTTCTATAGAGAAACCAAACCAACAGGACAGAGGCAGACGGAGAAGACAGCTCATCATAAGGAGCCGGCTCGTGCAGTTCTGAGGGCTGGGAAGTTTGAGATCTGCGGGGAACGGCTGCAGTCCATCCCGTCAGCGGAGAGTGGGTGTTGTAGACTTGAGTTCAAAATCTAAAGGGGGCAGGCTAGAAACGCAGGCAGGACTTCCTGTAATATTATTTTTATTATTATTTGCAGCACCGGAGATTAACCCTAAGGCCTTGCGCATGCTAGATAACAGCTCTACCACGGAGTTATTTCCCCAGCCTTTTAATTTTTTTATTTATTTTTTTTCTTTATTTTGAGGCAGGTTCTTGCTAACCTGCCCAGGCTGGCCTCAAACTGGGATTCCAGGTGTGCATCACCTTGCCTGGACAAATGTTTTTTGTTTTTTTTAGATAGAGTGTTTCCATGGCTAGCAGCTCCTGGGCTATGGTGATCCTTCTGCCTCTGCCTCTGAAGTAGGGGCTATAGGCACATGCCACCACGCCCAGCTCAGGCAACATTTCTGTTAAGAGTCTTGAGGCAGAATTTTTTCTTCCCCATGAAATCTCAGTTTTTGCTCTTAAGACCTCCAGCTAATGTATGAGACCCACATATATTGTGGAAGTACATCTGTTCCACTAGAAATCAACTGATTGTAATGTTAATCACATCCAAAATACTCTCACAGCAGTGTCTAGACTAATATAGACAGTCCCCAACTTTTGATGGCTCAACTTACTTTTTTACTGTTTTGTTTTTTGAGACAGGTTGTCACTATGTAGCCCAGGCTGGCCTTGAACTTGCAGTGAGTGATCCTCCTGCCTCAGCGTCCCAAGAGCTGGGATTACAAGCATGTGCCACCATGCCTGGCTCAATTTGCAGTTTTTAATGTTGATGATGGTGTGAGAGTGATAATGTGTTCAGTAGAAACTGTATTTCTAATGTTGACTTTGCCAGGGCTGATGATATTTAGTATGACCCTCTCTCACGTTGCTGGACAGCCCCCCAATCGGGGAGAGGAAATCAATCCGCAGTGCACAGTGCTGTTAAGCCAGGATGTTTGGAAGGTTAAATGGAATAAATGCATTTTTGATGTCTATTTTCAACTAATGATGGGTTTATTGGGATGTAACTCCATCATAAATTGAAGAACATCTTTTTTTTTCCCCTGCAGTAGTGGCGATTGAACCCAAGACCTTTGTGTTGAGCTATATCTCCAATCCTTTAAAAATTTTTGAGACAGGCTCTTACTAAATCCCTAAGTTGCCCAAGCTGATTTGAACTTGTGATCCTCCTGCCTTGGCCTCCCAAAGTGCTGGGTTATAGGTGTGTGCTACCGTGCTTGGCAAGCATCTGTATTTGACCAAACCACTAGGTACCACAACCCAACCAAATTGACACTTAATATTAACCATAACAGGAGCCAACAGAGAATATCCATAAAAGAAAGAACTAAGGGTACTCTATAATATATCTAATGTTATAATTATATATGGTACATAATATATAATAAAGATATTAATATATTAGCATTCTTTGGAACAAGAATACAAACCTTTCTAGACAACAAAACTAACAAAAAGCCAACTTTGTTTTGTTTTTGTTTTTTTGTTTTTGTGGTAGGGTCTCACTATATTGTACAGGCAGGACTTGAACTTGATTATGTAGACCAGGCTGGCCTCAAACTCCTGGTGATGCTCCTGCCTCAGCTTCCCAAGTGCGGGGATCACAGGCATGTGCCACCACACCTGGCCAAAAAGCCAAATTTGGGCTGAGGATGGAGCTCAGTAGTCGAGTGCTTGCCTAGCTTATATGGGGCCCTGGGTTCAATTTCTAGTATCACATACAATAAAATTTGTTTTTTGAGGCAGGCCTTGGTATGTATTTCAGGCTGGTCTTGAACTCACTATTTAGCCCAGGCTGGCCCCGAACACTTTTCCTCCTGTCACAGCTTCCCGAGTGCTGGGATTCACCATGCCCGGCAAGAAATTAAATAAAATTAAAACAAAAAGGATGAAAAAAACCTAAAACTGAATGCACACTGGCCGATGATCACATCCAACCCCCCAACATCAGTTATGGATTTATTGTCATCTCCCCTACTATGAAGGCAGAGGCTTTGCCATCTTGGTTACCAATGTGTCCCTGGCCCAAGACTGGCAGATACAGGTGTACCTCACATACTTGATATGGGACACTGCTGATGGAGAAAAACACACACCCCACGCACTCACGACCTCACAAATGTGCCCCTGGGCTTGCGGCCAGGCTGGTGTTCCTATGCGTCAGCTGCAGGACCCTGGGCAGGTAACTCAGTAACCTGAGCCTGGGTTCCTCAGCTGTGAAACATGGGCAGTTCCGGGCAGTGGGAGAATTGCACATTTCTATTGCCAAGGAGCAGGAGGTTGCTGTCACCATTGAGGTTGCCGCGCACCCAGTCAGACAGGCGGATCACACACACCCATTCGCACAGGTGCGCAGTCCTGGGGCAGGCATGGCGGCTGTTTCCTCCTGAGCCCCGGAAGGGATTAAACACAGTCATTTCCTGGTGAGCATGCCCAGAGTACAGAGAGCCAGGAGGAGCACAGCCCCACGCTGGAACACGGAGGGGAGGAAACAGCAGGTCAAAGGTCATGGTCCTGGAGGAAGAAGTCACACCCTAATCCCCCTCAGGTCCGGAGAAGTCAACCCATCCGGCCAAGCCACCATAAATGGCATTAGACAGAGCAGTGGCCCTGCAGGGAGCCCCTCCAGTGGATGGGGTAAGCTCCACACCTCAGCACCTGGGTGCTCAGAGCCACCCCATGAGGGCCCGCTTCATGGATGAGGACGCTGAGGATCACGAGCTGCAGCATCTTGTCCAGGGTCCCCGCTTTCCTCTGTACCAAGAGCATGACCCAGACACTAGCTGGGTATGGAGCATTGACAAAACCCAGCCCTTAGCTAGGTGTGGTGATGCATGCCTATAATCCCTGCACTCAGGAGGCTGAGGCAGGCAGATCACTGTGAGTTTGAGGCCAGCCTGGGCTATGTAATGAATTCAAGGCCAGCCTAGAATGCATAGTCAGAGCCTGTCTCAAAAACAACCAACAGGGGCTGGTGAGATGGCTCAGCGGCATAAGCGCCTGCCTGGCAAGCACGAGGTCCTGAGTTCGACTCCCGGTACCCACATACGATAAAAGGGCCGGTGATATCGCTCAGCGGCATGGGCACCTGCTGGCGCGTGAGGTCCTGAGTTCGACCCCCAGTACCCACACACAAAAAAACAAAACAACAACCAACAAACGAACAAAAACCCACCCCTTGGGGGCCTAACAACTCCATCCCACAGCCCAGTGCCAGACCAGACTCCAATTCCCCAGAAGTTCGCTCATCAGAGCCCCAGGGGCAGCTCTGTGTGCCCTGCCAGGGTCCTCTACAACTGCTCACCTGGCTGTGCTAAAGCTCTGGCCTTCATGGGCCAGGCCCCTGGGCTGGCCAGGGATTGGGGCTCAAGGGGAGGAACAGGGGACTCCAGGAAAACCCCAGCCCTCCCACAGCCCTGGAGAGCTTCCATCCCTGCAGGAGTGGCAGTGGCGGCAGCAGCAGCAACAGGGCACAGAATGCCAGTCCCAGCCAAGCCTGTCCCCTAAGCACCAGGCAGGTTCGTTTTCCTGGCCAGGTCTAATTTCCTAAGTCAAATGGAAAACCAAGTCCTCCCCTTGAGGATCCACTAGGAGGGCTGGCATTTCTTTTTTTCCTTTTCTCTTCCTCCTTGTTTTTTTTTTTTTTTTTTTTTCAGTATTGGGGGTTAAACACAGGGCCTTTACACTGAGCAACGCCCCCAGCCCATCTTTATTTTGAGACAGGGTCTCACTAAGTCACTAAGTTGCTCAGGCTGGGTTCAAACACTAGATCCTCCTGCCTCAGCCTCTCCAAATTCTGGGATCATAGGCACGTGCCACTATGCCTGTGAGGGCAGGAATTTCTGAGAAGCCACAGCAAACAGAAGCCACAAAACCTGAAAGACATCTATAACCCTCAAGCTTAGAGAGTTTTCTTAAGACGACAAGTGCCTGCTCAGAGCCTCAGGACACGCAGTTTACACAAAGTCTAACACATTAGGAGATGGCAGACTAGAGGGGAAGGATCTCACTGTCACCATGCACCTGGCTCCTCATACGAAGCCTCTCCCAGGGGCTCAGAGCGAATGTGGTAGGAAAAAAAGGGGACGGGAGAGAGGAAGGAGTGTGGGCTGTGGGTGTCCACTGACAGACCCCGCCGTGGTGTGGCCAGGGCCCCCAAAGGAAGAGATCTCGGCCAGGAAGACCTTGCACCAGGTCCCTTCCTGAGCGTCCCCCAGCCCCAGCCCTGCAGGGGTCACCAGCTCCTCCTCCATTCCATAGTGGCTGAAGCCGGCTCCAGGCTCCCTCCCACTCCTGGCTTCTTAGAACAAGAACAGGAAGCGGAGTTATTTGACAAAACACGAGGGAGAAACCACATCCGCTCCTTTCACTAAAGGTGAGCTCAAGAGAGTTCGGACAGAGCGAGCAGGCTCAGAGCTGAGACCCCAGCCCCTGGCCTTCGTGCGCACAGCAGGGCAGGCCCCAGAGACACTTGGATAGAGGCTGGGGAGCCACAGCAGGCCCACACCCTGCTCAGAGAGGGTGGCAGCAGTCCCCCACTACTGGGAACCGCGTGCTCTCCTGATCACGTCTGGGGCTGGTGGTCCTCTGGCCTTACTTGCGTCTTGGCAACTTTGGGGTTAAGTGTGTGCTGTATCTCAGGGAGTCCTCACAGGACAGGGGCTTTGGCAGGGACGGCAGGTAACTCACTCGCTCACATCCCTTGGGAGCACCCTGGGGGGACAAAGCAGCTGCCTGCTAACTTGTCCCTGAGCTGCCATTCTTGGCCACTGCCACCCTGAAAGTAGACATAAGGAAGGAGACAGCAAGCCCAAGAGAGCCCAGAGGAGCAGGTCAGGAGAGGTAGGGACTGGGACAAGCAACTGCAGCGGAGAAGGATGGACAGATGCATGGACGGATGCAGGGAGGGAGGAATGAATGAAATGCTGGATGAATGAATGAACAGAAGAGAACATGCCAGGAAGAAAGGGGCAGGATCCTACTCTGCCCAGCTGTGACCTGGGCCAGGACCCAGCCACACATCCCCTTTGCATCGGGACAGACTCCTGGTGTACAGGGCACTGTGGACCCTCACGGTGGCCTGTGAGGAACATATCCTGGCAAGCAGACCAGCTTGGCTGGTGGGAAGGGGACACTTGCTCAGGCTTCTGGGGGCTTAGTGGGAGGCAGGGGGCCAGGAGGGGCTTCCTGCCACGTCCCTCCCTGGTGGTGGCGTTGCCAGGCAGCAGAGGCTTCCCATGGACTGGGTTTCCTGGATGAAGGTCAGGAAATGCCAGCCATGGCCCCTCTCTGCCACCCCCTTGTCCCAGCCTGCCCAGTGTCAGTCACTCCACCCACCCAGACCTGGCCCTGACCTGGGGAGGGCAGCCATGGGGAGTGTGGCACTGGCATGGGGGGTTTCCTAGGTCTGAGAGACTTGGCGATGTAGCCCAGGCCCAAGGGGAAACTCGGCAGCGTCGTGTGCACCTGCCAGGCCAGTACCCACATATGAAGCCTGGGAGGGCTGTGTCCATGCCCGGAGGAAAGCCCCACCCTTGGAGACCTAGCCCAGCCTTGCTGAAGGCACCAGTGCCTGCCACCAGGCTCAGGTTGGGGCAGACCAGGGGCAAGGGAGCAGGGTCCTTTTAGGGTCTGTTTGTCTGATCTGTGTTGTGCAGATGGACCTCCTGCGCCCTGGAGCCAGGAACTCTACCTCTGCCAACACTGCCATTGGCCTGTGGGCTCCTGCCACTTATTCTGTGCGAAGGTACTGAGGCTGCCTCCTTGCACCCAGGCCTGGCTGGTGCTGGAGCCCAAACCCCCTGGCCTCTACCCCATGAGCCAGCATGCACATACTGCGCCTCCTCCACGCTCTGCCACAGTCAGTCTCCAGGAGGGCCCAGCTGCCGAGAGCCACCCAGCTCCCACCCACCTCTTACCGTCCGATGTCTGAGCAGACCTTGGAGTCAGCAGCTACGGCAGCATGGGCAAAGGCTTGAGGGCTGCAGGGGGTGTGGTGGCGAGAGAGGACCACAGCCAGCACAGTGATGGCCAGCGTCAGCCCCAGCCCCAGCAGGACCAGGCTGACTGTGGAGCTGTGGCCCCGGGCCATAGCTCAATGGCCCAGGGGGAAGAGGGAAGCAGGTGGGCAGACAGACCAGTGGACAGAGGGACAGATGGACAGGCAGATGAATGGACAACAAGATGCACAGATGGACTCACAGATGATTGGACAAATGGAAAAACTGATGGGGCCAAGGACAGACAAATAGATGGACTGACATTCAGGACAGGTAGCTGGACAAACAGGATGGTCAGATAGACATTTGGACAGAGATGGGCTTACAGACAGGTGGAAAAATGGGTTTAAAAAAGAACAGCGAGCAGCCAACCAGATGGAGTTATGGACAGATGGACAGACAGACAGCAGCGGCAGAGCTGCTGCCCTCCTCGAGCACTCAGCACAGAGGCAGATGTAGCCACACGCCTGGACTTCCAGTTTCAGCCCCTGCGCTTGGCTCTGGCGGGAGGCCAGGCGTCTGGGGGAGTTTTTCCTTGCAGAGAGGAGACAGCTGCTGCAGTTAACTCACTCACTGCCAGTTGGTCTCACGGCCTCTCTGGCTAACCCAACTGTGCCCAGGATCACCTCATTCTAGTAATACTTGAGGATTCAGTGCCAAGGTGCCGGGCTCCCAGGAGCTCCTGTGTCATTTCCCCAGTTCCTGGCATCGCAGGGAAAGCGGAGCTGGGGCAGCCCAGCTCCCAGCCTGGATAGGCTCAGCGGCCAGTGCCCCCATCAGAGCGGAGCTCCACCCCCAATCCTGCCCTCTTCGCTGGCCCCACCTAGGGACAGCTCAGCTGGCACAGGAGTGGGGCTGAAGAGACAGAGGGACCCAAGGCATGTCACTCAGGACAGCTTAGCCACAGCCTGGTCCGGAGCCCACAGTGTCACCAATTTATGGCAGGGGATGCAGACTGGCCACATGTCCACCCCTTGGCAGCAGTGCCACTAGACCACCTATACCTGGGACCTGCTGACCTGGAAGAGTAGCCTTGGGCCTCTGGGGAGTACAACCGCCCTGCCCGGGTCCTGTGCTGACACAGTCTCCTCCCCTAGGGACATCAGCGTGGGTCCTCCCCAAGCCTTAGGGTGTCTAACTGGCAGGCAGCTGGGGGACTGAGGACCCACTGAGGTGCCCCCCTGACCCAGCTTAGCACGGATGCAGGACGCAGGGGCCGTGGGCAGGACTCCTAGCCACACGGACCCTCAGACCCCACATGTCCTCCCCTCTCCCTCTCGCCCTGAGCCCTGCCAGTCCCGGGAACCCGCACATAGTCAGAACCCACTTCCCGGACTAGCCGGGAGGAGGGACTGCTGTCTCAGTCTGCGCAGCCTGCCAGGCCTCTGTGTGTGGAGCCCCTGGTCAGCCTGTGCCTGAGGGCGCTTCCCGGAGGCCTGTTCCCACGCTGCCTCGGGCAGGGAGGGGCTGTGGGTGCCTTTTCCCGTCCCCAACCAACCCCCATGCAGCGACGTTGCTCAACCACGAACCAAAGTGCATTCCTGAGTGGGGGCCAGGCCACCCACCCACCGCAGCCATCAGAGCTCAGAGGCCAGGGCAGGGGGGACAAAAAGAACAGCAGGGTCAAAGGGTCGGACATCTTCCCTCCCCTCTTCTCTCGCCAGCCATCCTGGTCAGGCTGGGGCCAGGGTGCAGACACAATCATGCAGAGACCAAGGGAAACGACTGGTGTCAGGTTGGGCCTGGCCAGAGGCTCCGCTGGGGAGGCCCAACAGGGATGGGCCCTGAATGTCCTTATCCAGGAGGTGGCAAGGGATGATGGGAAAGAAGGGAATTGAAGTTGTCCACACCCTGAATTTGCCCTGGGTTATGCCTCGTGGGACCTAGAGAACAGGGCTACACTCACCAGCCAGCATGTAGGGGTTCAGGGAGCCTCACAGGCAGATCCCCCTTCCTCCCCATTGTGCAACCCTGAGCCTGCCCCTCAGGCCTCAGTTTTCTCCCCTGCAAATGGGACCGTGGCCTCTCCTCCAGTGTTAATACAAGGATTGAGGAGGGCCTGCCACCCTCTGCAGCACAAAACCCCATTTCCCTTGAGGCACTTTGGAAGCACCAAATTTTCCAGCTTTCCCCAGCCCCTTCCCCACCCTCAGGGCCCCCCTACTGGTGCACACAAGTTGGGGGAAAAATCTGGTGTTTGAGCTGTGACCCCTCTCTCCCCATCCCTCCTCCAGGAGTCTTCACCAGCTCCTCCCCACAGGGGTCATACTGTGTGTGTACTGTGTGTATACCGTGTTACATGTGTATACTGTGCGTGTACCGTGTTACATGTGTATACTGTGTGCATATACCGCGTATATATACTGCATGTGAAAAGTGAATTAAACAGCCCCGGCACAGGTTTGGAGGAACCTGGCTTCCTGGAGCTGATCACACGTTTAGGCTTGACTCTGGGTTTGTGCTTGGAAAGTGACACCAGGCGTGGCTCTACAGAAGTTTTCTTTCAGCCTCTTGCCAAATCCCCACTCCTCAGACCTCAGTTTCACCTCCTTATGTCCTGGGCAGCTTGATGGGGACACTCCAGGCTCTGAGGAAGTACCCGGGTTGCCAGCAGCTGCTGGCTGCCCTCTGCCCAAGTCAACGTCAAGGCCAGGGCTCCCCCTGGTGGCTGATACTAGGAAGTGTCTTTCCCCCAGTGCTGGAGTTCAGGGTGAGGAAGGACAGTGCTTGGCCATAGACCTGCGCCTTCACCCCTTATCCACCCACCCACCAGGCTGTCTCCACACTGAAAAAGCTGAGGCTAGCTCCTGCGCCTAAGTGTGGAGAACTCTGATCACACCCTCCATTCTCGCCCAGTCAGACAGCTCCATTTCCCGTGCAGGACTCTGAAGCCCAGGAAGTGGGGGACCTGGCCTGCGACGCTGCCCAGAGCTCCGCACAGTGGCCCCGTTTATTATGCTGCTGTGCCACTCATCAAGAGAGCACACCCCCAAAGTCCCACTCTTGGCCCTGGTATCTTGGCCATGGGTTGCTGGTCAGTCTTGGTTATCCCAGGTGAGCACTCAGTAGCCGGCTGGCTCCCCGCCTTTCCTGGAGTCTGAGGCAGCTGCCCAGCCACTGGCTGTTCGCGCAATGGCCTGGACCACAGCAATGAAGGTGGAAGTGACCTCGGTTTGGTGGTGCCGGGTCTTCAAGCCTTCAGCCACTGCCTAGGGGTGAGAGGAGAGGAGGCTCAGCAGGGCCTTGGGCATGGTCTGAACCACTCCTGTGTGGTCACAGACCTCCCAGAGCCAGATGGTGCCATTTCTAACCAAGTAGCCAGGAACAGCAAGCTGGGGCACCTGGCCTATGAGGTCCCATTGGCTAGGGCCTCATTGCACAAGGGCTCCAGATGACCCAGGCAGCAGGCATAAGGACCATGTCACTGGGGCAGAGGACAACAGCCATTGTCCACTCTGTGATGACTCAGAAGATACAGACCTGAAGCCCAGGAAGCCCTATCGCCTCGCATTGTGACTCAGTTTCCCCAACTTCCAGCTCACCTCATCAATATCTTTCTCCAGCGTTGTGATATTAGGCAGAAGCTGGTTGTGCAGACGGGGCTCCTCCACTGCCCGCTTCATGTCGTAGCCAAACCACAGGCTATGGATGATGGTCTGGGGGTGGGAGGAGGTGGCGAGGGGTCAGCATGGCTCAGGGACAGGGGCAGGGAGGGTAGTGGGTGGCACATACCAGTGCAGTAGCTGTGGTGATCTGTGTGCCTCCAGAGGCTCCCACCACCATCTGGACCTTGCCATCCTTGCCCACAATGACCGATGGGCACATGGACGAGAGTGGCTGCTTCCCTGTGGCCCAGGGGAGGGGACAGAGATGCTGGTCAGCTACCTATTCAGGAAACCGGCTCCCTCCCAACACAGATCCCCACCCTGCACCTGGCTCTATGAAGTTGGCCGGTGACGGGGACACCCCGAACTGGTTGGTGAAGTTGGGAGAGCTGAAGTCGTCCATCTCATTGTTGAACAGGATGCCACTGACTTGGGAAACGAGCTTGGCGCCAAAGCTGCAGATGGATCAGGTCAGATAGCCACGCCCATCCCAGTGCAGCCCTGCTGGGTCCCTACCCCGCCCCCCCACGAGCTCAGTCCCTGGGAGGCGCAGCTAAGGTGGGGCATCCACGTCCTTCCTTCCCTAGAAGTGGGAGGCCCCTTGAGGACATGCAGACAGCCCCTACTAGAGGTTGATGGTGCTGGTAGCAGACACAGCACTGCCGTCCTCTGAGACCACGGACAGGTGGGCAGTGCCCCCATCGTTAGGTGTGTAGTATTCAGGCTCGTAGTAGGAGACCGGGTACGTGGTGTCGTCAGAGATTCGGGCTTGAAGCTGGGCTGCGAAGAA
Organism: Erethizon dorsatum; assembly: GCA_028451465.1. Taxonomy (NCBI): domain Eukaryota; kingdom Metazoa; phylum Chordata; class Mammalia; order Rodentia; family Erethizontidae; genus Erethizon; species Erethizon dorsatum. Next base: position 107,992,362 of record CM051830.1, on the reverse strand, counting down.
CTCGGAGCTCATGTTGTGGATGACCTGCCGAGACCCCAGAGCTGGCCTGAGGAGGTGGGAGGGGGGATGGGAGCGGGGCACAGGGTTGTTCCAGCAGGTCTTGGGAAGCCCCGAACAGTGGACTGACCCTAACCTGCCTTTACCCTGAGCCTTCTGGGGCTCTCTGGGGCCCACAGGGCAGGCCCAGCATCTCCCATGGCCCATTTCCTCCCCTCTCTAGCTTCTGTCTTTGTCATCCGTCCATCCCTCAAGCCTCCAGAGTCTTGCCACATTCACTTCTGCAAGTATGTATGGAGCCTTTACTGCATGCCCGGAATGAGGACTCAGCAGGGAACAGACACGTAGGTACCTGCCCACATGGCTAGGGGGAAAACAATAGCAGGCAACGGAAGTGCTGGTAATAAGTGGGGATAAAGAGGGGTAGAGTACAGACAGAGTGGTCAGGGAGGACTTCTTAGAGGAGGTGCCATCTGAAAAGAGCCCAGAATGAGGCCGAAGGGTAAGTGCAAAGGCCGAGGCAGGTGGTGCCAGCTTGTGGCTACCAGGAAGAGTGCATGAGATGAGAGGAGAGAAGATTGAAAACAATGGCCAGGGCCCATTCTGTAGGGCCTCATAGGTCCCATAAGGACAACTCTAGCTTTTGCCCTGAGCCACATAGCTCTGGGGCAGAGGAACTAGCTTACTGCAAAGCTGTTTCACAGGGTTCCTCTGGTGGCCAAGTGGGGGATAAGAAGCAGGCTATGGACAACTATGCAAGAGGTGGCAACTTGTCCCATGTAGGGAAAAAAAAAAGAATAGAGGATAACTGAGCGTAGCGGTGCACACCCGTAATCCCAGAACTCTAGGAGACTGAGGCAGGACAATCTCGAGTTCAAGTTCAGCTGGGCAACTTAGCCCCTGTCTCAAAATTAAAAAAAAAAAAAAAAAAAAAAAAATTTTTTTTTAAAGGCCCTGGGTTCAATTGCCAGGGAAGTAGTTCAATGGCAGAGTGCTTGTCTAGCATGCATGAGACCCTGGGTTCCATCCCTAGGACCACAAAAATACAAATAAGTAAGCTGGGGATGTAGGTCAGCAGTAGAGTGCTTGCTTAGCATGTACGAGGCCTTGGGTTCACCCCCCGCTGCCAACAGAATATGTACGAAGGGAGTGAGGGTGAGTCTGGCAAGTTCGCCCTAATTGACAGCAGGCCTCTCTCCCAGGAAGGAACTGTTACAGGGGAACATGGTGAGAGGCAGAGAGGAGTGCTGTGGGACTGCACCCTGAGCCGGCGAATGGAAGACACAGGTCACTGGCAAGGGGTGGGTGGAGGGTGGAGAATGCTCATCAGGGAACACTGAGGCTCCTCCTGGCTGCTCACAGGTCTGCAAGTCCATGGGGAATGCTAGGGAACCAAGTAGGTGAGGAGGGACCTAGGCCCCTAGCAAGAAGGGGTGAGACACGGAGTCTAGTAGAGGGCTTGCATGAATCTAGCCGCCTGGCCACGTAAGTGGGCCAGGAAATGCTGGGCCCAGCGTGGGGATGTGGAAAGCATTAGTTCCTGGGTATGACAGGGGAGCAGGCTGCCATGACCTCTGCCCCTTGGTGCCTCAACCTTGGTACATCCTTCTTATCATTCGTAAGGGCTGCGACACCCCCATCGATCTCTCACCTCAACAGTGACCACACCAGAACCTTCCAAGCTGAAGGCCCAGCATATGCAAAGGCCCTGATGTAGGAGTTGGCCAGAAAAGGGGAGCACTAAATTACCTGTTATTGAGTCTGTTTCCCCAGCCCCTCCCCAACTATAAGCTCCACAAAGCAGAGGCTAGGACTTGGGGTAACAAGTGCATCACAGCACACTGTAGACACCACCCCCCCAGGTCAAAGCTGGTGGTAGAAATGGATTCAGAAAGCCTATGTGAGCCTGGGGTAGCTCTGGGGACCTCACCCTTGCCCATGGTGAGCCAGCTCCTTACCTTAGTCACATCAACAAACTTGGGGTCCCCAAGCAGGGTCCTCTTGGCATAGGCGAACCGGAAGGCCTCCACGATGCGGTGGTATGTCAAGGCCTTCTGCTCAGGTGTGCTCATGCTCACCGGGGAAAAGTTGTAGCCTGGTTGGTCGGAGCCAGAAGTTTATTGGCAGCCAAGGGTACAGAGAGGCCCAAAGGGTTAAGGCCTCCCTGAGCCGTGCTGCCCACCTTGAGAAGCAGTGGCTAGCTCAGAAGGGAAGGCAAGGCCTTACACATCCAGCCAGAGGGCTCCATAGTCTAAACCCAGACGTCCTCTCTGGACCAGGCCCCCCATCCTGAAATCTCGTACCTGCCTCCCTCCCGACCACTCCTTGTCCTCTAGCCCATGAGCTCTGCCCGCCCTGGATAGCCCTGGCCACTCACATGACCTCCTGCAGGAACAGGGCGAGCCCTGAGGCAGGGCTGCACTGAGGGTGCTCAGGGTTGGAAAGACAAGGTGTGCAAGGCCTGGGCTGTAGGTGTCGCAGCCGCGGAGTGTGTGGAGGGAGAGGCAGAGTCGTGCACCCCTCTGCAGGGCCATAGTGGGGCCACTCACCCTTGAGGATGTTGAGGATGAGAACCAGCACAGGCCCACTGAGTGGGGCGCTGGGTGTGTACAGTACCGAGTCCCCAAGGCTGATGTTCAGCGGGTGCTCGATCAGCTCAGCGCGGTAGTTGTTCAGGTCTTCAGTTGTCATAATGCCCCCTGCAATGGGACAGCAGCTCGGGTGGATGTGGAGATAGGGCTACACCATGGTAGGGATCTGGGACGTATTACGGGGGGGCCTGAATTGCAACACTGGGCAGAAGGATGGGGTTGCACCGTAAAGGGGAACAAGGGTACACTACTGGGGGTCAGGGTTCTGCATGGAGGAGAGTTATGAAGGGCTTCACTGTTGAATAGAAAGACGGGGTTGCGCCACAGGGGGAAGATGGTCTACACCACCAGAAAGGGTCCCAGGGACATCAAGCTGGGAGCCTCGCCCCGCCTTGAGGCCTCCATTCTCCCTAGCAGTGCTTGCCGCACCAGCCAGGCCGGACCAGCCGTCCTCAAGCTGCTTTCCTCCTGGGCCTTCTGGCCTGGCTTCTCTTCTCTCTCTGTGGCCACCAGGTCTTTTCCAACTGGAGAACACCTGCTCCTGTGTCTCCTCTGCTTGGCTCCCTCTTCCCTTGATGAATGGGGTGGCTGGAGGGAGACCCTTAATTCTCCAGGAAACTGGCTCCAAATAGAGTAGTTACAGGCTAATGTCTAGCATCGATAGTTAAAGGTCAACATGCTAATCATCCTTCCATAAAACATGGACAAACATAACATAAAAAAGGTCACAGCTAAGCCCCACAAAACTCCTCCAGCCGGGCGTGGTGGTGCATGCCTGTAGTGCCAGCACTTGGGAGGCTGAGACAGCAGGATCGCTATGAGTTTGAGGGCTACATAGTGAGTTTGAGGCCAGCATGCACTGCAAAGCAAGATCCCATCTCAAAAACAAATAAACAACAAAAGCCAACGAAACAAAAAGCCCCTCCAAATGCTTCTCTCCCAAGTCCATCCCTCCCAGAGGATCAAACCCCTCTGCATCTCAGCCCAAGCCATTCCACCTACTAGGAATCTCTTTCCGGACCTAACAAAGCTGGCTGCGGCTCACCCACCACTCCTTACAGGAAGGCCTCCTGGATCCTCAGGCCGCACTCGAGTGCTTTCTCAGCCCCAGTTCCTGCCTACACCCGCATTAACCCGTTTTCTTCCTGGACTGCATAGATTCTGTGATTGAACTAGGAGTGTGGTCCCATGTGGCCTGTCACTGACCCTCCCCTGCCAAGGAGTCCTTTAGGGCCCAGTGCCCAGTGCGAACAGGACAAGAGGGCCTCAGGGTCTGGATCCTGGCGCCAGGTCCCACTGCAGGGTCCCCACTCAGGCCCCGAGGCCACCCACTCACCAGCCTCCTGGATGTCCTTCACGATCTGGGCTGTGAGGCTGCCGTTGTAGAAGGCCTGGGCCCCCTCTCGGGCCAGCGTCTCATATGTGTCGGCCAGCCGCGGCATGGTCACTGTTTCCCCCTCCTGAAGCACCTTCCCATTCCGGCAGAAAATCTCACTGGAGCGGAGACACTCGCGTGAGGCAGCAGGTGAGGTGGAATCGGCAAGACCACCCCCACGCACAGCTCCCCTCAACCTGCATGGCTTCCCTTTGTTCTCAAGGGAGGGAGAGCAAAGAATGGACAGGGCCTGCCCACAGATGGGTAGCCCTGTCACTCAGGGCTCCTAGTGCCCCATGCTGCTCCAGCTACACGGCCTACCAGTGTCCGCCAGGGATCCTAAAGTTGCCCACCCAGTGCAGGTTCCTGAAAGCAGGCTCCATCAGGCCCTCCCAGGTGGCAGCGACCGTGGGTGGCAGACCCATGCCGCAGACATACCACAGGGCAGGCGTCTGCTCAATGACAGTCCGTGTTCTGTTCAGGGCTCCTGCCAAGCCCTTGCCCACAGGGAAGCCCTCGCGGGCCAGCCGGATGCTAGGCTGGAAGAGGCGATGCCAAGGCAGCCGCCCGTGCCGCTGGTGTGCCAGCTCATAGCCGCGGATCTCACCAGGAACTGCCACTGACATCCCACCTGCGGACGAGAGAAGCATGGCCGGTGGTCCCCAGCAGGGCAGTATCCTAGGCAACTTCCCTGACCCATTTGATAGAGGGGGCTAGTGAGGCTTTGAAGGAAATGGAGTGTGAGTGTGTGTGTGTGTGTGTGTGTGTGTGTGTGCGCGTGCGTGTTGCTGGAGATCAAATCCAGGGCCTCACAAATGCTAGGCAAGTGCTCTGCCACTGAGTTATACCCCCAGCCTAAGGAAAGATTTTTAAGATCATATCTGGGCTTTACGGGCAAAAGACAGGAATGTCTGGCCGGAGACAGGAGGGGGAGCTGCTGTCACATGGGTTAGCTTTTGCTGTCCCGAGATCAGGTGTCTTTCTCCACAACGTCCCCATGTCTGCAGTGCTGTGCCAAGACCCTGGTTGTCCAGTGAGACGGGGTGAAGCCGGACCCCTCCCGTCTCTCAGTCTGAGCCACTCCTAGCCACAAGGCTTCTTGTCCCATAAGATGCCTGAGCTCTGCCAAAACTTGTTAAAGCAAGAGCAGGTCCTGCCGGTAGCTCAAAGCTATGCCAACACTGGTGAGAACCTCAAGATGGCGGATGAGTAAGAAGCAGGCAGCAAAACTCTCTCTAAAAGTTACCATTGGAACACGGGAAGATAGTGACCCGGAAAGCGCAGGAGGGGGGGAGATGCCTCCCCGAAACCCAGAAAAGTTCTGAAGCGCAATCTGGGACCCCCGGCACCAGTGACAGGTGACTTCCAACAAAGAAGAAGGAAAGAAGGAGCAGACCGCACGCGCGCACCTTCTACTATCCCGGGAGTTGCAGCGCCGCGGAGGCTCAATTCTACGGACACACGGTGGCAGCTGGTGCCCAGGGAGACCCCACGGAGGATCCTGAGACAGCAGCGGGGCAGGGGAGCGGCAGAGAACGGCGTTGACCGGCGGTGAGTGTCTCTCAGTCACAGCTGCCCCGCGCCAGAGAGCGACCGGCCGGGCGCCATTGTGGGGGGTGTGGCGAAACTCAGAGCGGCTCGAAAACTGCTCTGGGAACTTGTGCTCCGCACAGGCAGCACGGGGCCTCTCAGCCCCACGAAAGTGTGCTGAGGTCAGCAGGCGAACGAGACTGGACTCTCAGCCACACCTGTCCCGCGCCAGAGAGTGACTGGCCCGGCGCCATTGTGGGGGGCGTGGCGAAAAACCAGAGCGGTGGGAACCAGTGCAGGGAACCCGCGCTCCGGACAGCGCGCTGCGCCTCTCAGGCCCAGGAATAGTGAAAGGGCGCTGAGAGCGGAGGCGAGCTAGACTGGTCTCTGCCTGAAAGTACGCGCCTCTGCTCACCACCCACCAGAGGGCGCTCCTGGCTTACTGGGACGGACCTGCACAGAACAGGACTCTCTCACCACAGGGTAACTGCCTACAGCAGAGTCAACACCTGGAACTGATTCTTTTTATTTTTTTTATTTTTATTTTTATTTTTTTATTTTTTTATTTTTTTTCTCACTGATTTGTTTTTTGTTCTGGCGAAGGGTTTTTTGTTTTTGTTTTGTTTTGTTTTGTTTTTTGGTGGGGTTTCATTTTTGATCTGTCTGTTTTATTGTTTTTATCTTTGTTTTTGTTTCTGTATGTGTATTTGCTCTTTCCTTCATTATTCTCTCTGGTTTTTTATATGAGTGTAAACAGCGCCTCTAACTTCTTTGTGATTGTGGTTGTGATCTGTTCTTCCTTTTATCCCTTCCTTCTCTTTTTACCACCTGTCCTCTGCACTAGTGTCCCAATTTTAGTGGGATCCCTCTTGGTCCTCTAACCTTACATCTAATTCCTTCCTATTCTCCCAATACTCTATTTCCTCCTTAACTCATTTTAAATTTAAACTCCTCAGAGAAAAATTGACATACATAGGACTTGTATACTGCATATAATTTTTCTGGTGTGTTTTAGATTTTGTTATATAAACGCAACTCTATACAGCTAAAAGTGGTAAATAACTGGTTAGCTCAGTCTGTCATTTTCTAGGCTGTGTTTGATGCTTTAGTTAACATTATAGCCAAATGTGAAATAATTGTTCTAAACATCTTTCCTTCCTGATATTTCATGATTGAGATTGACTAAGGGACACAGAAAATACAGTGGCACAGTACCAAAGAATCAAGGACTGGGCCAAACAGGTAGCAACTTCGCATACCCAACGAATTGAAGAGGTAGGATCTGGCAGAAAGCTCAAAACCTAAAAGCAAGCTCCACTTGGAAGATACTGCAGAGAAGTAGTCATCTTCTAAAGATCTTAAACACTAGCAATAAAGTAACCTACTATAGGTAATTTGCAAACATCACCCCAGGAATTAAAGAAAGAAAAAATGAGACGACACTTAAACAAGATGCAACCCCACACATCCAATTCACCAAAGGCAAACCTAGGGAGCAACGAGGTGGGACAATCCGAAAGCCACCCACCTGGCCTATCTGAAGTGGTAACAACAAAGCAACTGAATGAGGTTCTGGAAAAAATTAAAACAGAAATAATCTCACAGATAACTGCAGAGATAATGTCTACAATGAAGACCATGCTTAAGGACACTATAGCTGATACAGACAAAAAAATAGATGAACTTAAGAAAACTATAGAAACCATGAATGCTCAGCATAGGAAAGAAATGGAATCCATAAGGCAGATTCAAGCAGATACCCAAGAGATAAAAAATTCCATTGAAAGTATTTGTAGCAGAATAAGCCAATGCGAGGACAGGATCTCAGATATAGAAGACAGGCTTGCAATTAGTGATCATGAAATGGAAAAATTCTTAAAAATAGCAAGGGACCATGAAAAATCAATTCAGCAGCTGCTAGATGACTCAAAGATAAACAACTTAAGAATAATTGGAATAAATGAAAAAGCAGGAGATAGCATCAATGACATTAAAACCTTGTTCAAAGACATAATCAGGGAGAACTTTCCTGGAAGAGAAAAGGAATTTGACACCCCTATAAGTGAAGCTTTTAGAACACCAACTAGACATGATCAAAAAAAAAACTTCAGCCAGACATATTATAGTCAAGATCCCAGAAATTCAACAGAAGGGCAGAATCTTAAAAGCTGTTAGGGAGAAGAGACAAATCACCTATGAAGGAAAACCCATCAGAATCACAGCTGACTTTTCAGCACAAACCCTCAATTCAAGAAGAGCTTGGAATGATGTATTGCAAGCTCTAAAGGAAAATAATTTTCAGCCCAGATTGATGTACCCTGCAAAACTATCTTTCAAAATTGATGGAGAAATAAAATACTTTCATGACAAAGAACATCTGAGAAAATTTATGACCACCAAACCAGCACTCCAAAACGTTCTGAAGGACATTCTAGAAAGAGATAGGAACCCCAACAGAAGGAATCCACCAGGCAGGGCAAATAATTAAATAGCCGGAAAGCGGAAAAACAAAGAGTGGGAACCAACAACAGGAAAATATCATGACAAGTCAATACATATCAGTTTTAACCATCAATGTTAACGGTCTCAATTCACCAATCAAAAGGCACAGACTGGCGAAATGGATCAAGAAGCAAGATCCAACAATATGCTGTATACAAGAAACACATTTAATTCAGAAAGAAATTCATAGACTGAAAGTCAAAGGATGGAAAACAATACTCCATGCCACAGGAACCCAGAAAAAAGCAGGGGCAGCTATTCTTTTTGCAGACAAAGTGAACTTCAAGCCAAGAAGGATTCAGAGAGATAAAGACGGTCATTACATCCTTGTAAAGGGAACAATCCAAGAGGAAGAGATAACGATCATAAATATATATGCGTCAAATACCAATGCACCCAGCTATATAAAACAAGTACTAAAGGACAGGAAAAATCAAATAAGCACAAATACAATTATATTGGGAGATCTCAATACTCCACTGTCACAAAAAGATAGATCAACTGGACAGAAAATCAATAATGAAATAGTAGAACTGAACCAAACTTTTGAACAAATGGACTTAGTAGATGTCTACAGAGTGTTCCATCCCACAACATCAGAATACACATTTTTCTCAGCTGCACATGGGACGTTCTCCAAAATAGACCACATGCTAGCTCATAAAACCTGCTTAAGTAAATGCAAAGGAATTGAAATTATCCCATGCATATTATCAGACCATAGTGCAATGAAATTGGAAATCAATGGCAAAAGAAATCACAAAAACTCCCTAAACACATGGAAATTAAACAGCATCCTCCTGAACAACCAATGGGTCACAGATGAAATTAAAGAAGAAATTAGTCACTTTCTACAACTGAATGATAATGACAGTACAACATACCGGAACTTATGGGATACAATGAAAGCAGTCCTAAGAGGGAAATTTATAGCATTAAATACTTATATCAGGAAAATAGAGCAAGCGCATATAAACAACTTAAGGGTGAACCTCGAGCTTCTAGAAAAAGAAGAGCAGGTTAAGCCAAAAGCCCGTACAAGGGAGGAAATTATAAAGATCAGAGCAGAAATTAACGTATTGGAGAATAAAAAAACAATACAAAGAATCAGTGAAGCAAAAAGTTGGTTCTTTGAAAGAATAAATAAGATTGACAAACCCTTATCCAACCTTATTAAAAAAAGAAAAGAAAAGACTCAAATCCATGCAATTGAAAATGAAAAGGGTGATATCACGACGGACCCTGCAGAAATCCAGAAGATCATCTATACCTATTTTGAAAATTTATATTCTACTAAGATGGAAAATGCAGAAGAAATGGACAGATTCCTAGATTCGTATGAATTACCAAAGCTGAATCAAGAAGATTTAAAAATCCTAAATAAACCAATATCAACCAATGAAATTGAAGATGTAATTAAAAACCTCCCAACAAAGAAAAGCCCAGGCCCTGATGGATTCACTGCCGAATTCTACAAGAAATTTAGAGAAGACCTAATGCCCCTACTTCTCAAACTTTTCAATGAAATTGAAAGGGAAGCAATACTCCCAAATTCATTCCTGGAAGCAAGCATTACCCTGATACCAAAACCAGAGAAGGACCCAACTAAGAAAGAGAACTACAGGCCAATCTCCCTAATGAACATAGATGCAAAAATCCTTAATAAGATACTGGCAAACAGAATCCAACAAATCATCAAGAAGATTATACACCATGACCAAGTTGGATTCATCCCAGGGATGCAGGGATGGTTCAACATACGTAAATCAATAAATGTAATACAGCATATTAACAGAACCAAAGACAAAAATCACATGATCATCTCAATAGATGCAGAAAAAGCTTTTGACAAAGTCCAGCACCTTTTCATGATAAAAACCCTACAGAAAATTGGAATAGAGGGTCTTTATCTCAATCTGGTAAAAGCTATCTATGACAAACCAACAGCCAATATTATACTAAATGGCCAAAAACTGAAAGCCTTCCCTCTAAAATCAGGAACAAGACAAGGATGTCCACTGTCCCCACTCTTATTCAACATAGTTCTGGAAACTTTAGCCAGAGCGATTAGACAAGAGAAAGAAATAAAAGGAATAATGATTGGAAAGGAAGAAGTTAAATTATCATTATTTGCAGATGACATGATACTCTACACAGAAGACCCCAAAAACTCCACTAAAAAACTGCTAGATTTAATAAGTAAATTCAGTAGTGTAGCTGGATACAAAGTCAATACTCAAAAGTCAATAGCCTTCCTGTACACAAATAACAAACTTACTGAAAGAGAAATTAGGGAAACAATACCTTTCACAATAACATCCAAAAAAATGAAATACCTAGGAATCAACCTCACGAAGGATGTAAAAGACCTCTATACTGAAAACTACAGTACTCTGAAAAAGGAGATTGAAGAGGATATCAGAAAATGGAAAGATATCCCTTGCTCCTGGATAGGAAGAACCAATATAGTGAAAATGGCCATACTTCCAAAATTGTTATACAGATTTAATGCAATTCCAATCAAAATTCCAACAGCATATCTCACAGAATTAGAGAAAACAATCCTAAAATTCATTTGGAATCAGAAGAGACCTAGAATAGCAAAGGCAATTCTGGGCAACAAAGGCAAGGCAGGAGGCATCACTATCCCTGACTTGAAATTATACTATAAAGCTACTGTGATAAAAACAGTGTGGTACTGGCAAAAAAACAGACCTGAAGATCAATGGAACAGATTAGAAGATGCTGAAACAACCCCAGACATACTAAGCCACCTTATCTTTGACAAAGGTGCCAAACACATTCGCTGGAAGAAAGATAGCCTCTTTAATAAATGGTGCTGGAAAAACTGGCTCTACACATGCCGAAGATTAAAACTAGATCCATATCTTTCACCATGCACTAAACTAAATTCAAAATGGATCAGAGATCTATATATTAAAACAGAAACATTAAATCTGCTGGAAGGTAGGATAGGTAAAACCCTTGGAGACATTGGTGTAGGCAAAGACTTTATGAATAAAAACTCAACCGCACGGGAACTATCCCAAAGAATCAATAACTGGGATCTCATCTTATTAAAAAGCTTTTGCACAGCAAGAGAAACCACCAACAGAGTGAAGAGACAACCCACAATGTGGGAAAAAATGTTTGCCAGCTGTTCCTCAGACAAAGGACTACTATCGAGAACATATAAAGAACTCAAAAAAATCAGACCTCCCAAATTTAAAGACCCACTCCAAAAATGGGCATCTGAGATGAATACACATTTCTCAGATGAAGAAATACTAATGGCAAATAAATATACAAAAAAATGTGCAACATCACTAGTCATTCGAGAGATGCAAATTAAAACAACACTGAGATACCATCTCACCCCAGAAAGAATGGCTACTATTAAGAAATCAACTAATAACAAATGCTGGAGGGGCTGTGGGGAAAAAGGAACCCTTCTTCACTGTTGGTGGGAGTGTCGACTGGTACAGCCACTGTGGAAGTCAGTGTGGAGATTCCTCAGAAAACTAGGGTTGGAGGTCCCATTTGACCCAGCTATTCCCCTTCTGGGCATCTTCCCAGAAGAATTAAAAACATCGTACCACAGCGATATATGTGCACCCATGTTTATAGCAGCACAATTTGTAATAGCCAGATCTTGGAAACAACCCAAATGCCCATCAACTGAGGAATGGATAAGAAAGATGTGGTATTTTTATACAATGGAGTACTATTCAGCCATAAAGAAGGATAAACTGGAGACTTTTATAGGTAAATGGATGCAACTCGAGAAAATACTCATAAGTGAAATAAACCAGAAGCACATGTGTAAGCATCGTATTATCTCTCTAGTATGAGAAACTGAAAGAGTAAATAAGATCCAAAATGTACAATAGATATGGTGAATCAAAAAGAAACTGGTCAAAAGGAAAGAGAGACTGGAATAGGGAAAAGAAAGAAGGGAAAGGGAAAAAAAAATTGTATATATATATATATATATATATAAGATGGTTAAGATAGATACACTACCATTTTTACTTAGTTCATTGAAGAGTAAGGTTTGTGCCAATAATGTTTGGACAATTGAATGCTAATGTCTGGTGTCCTGAATAACTAACTTAAAGATAGTAATACGTAATGTATTAACCATTGTTACCCTCCTATTATGTTGGTTTGAAAATTTGTTCTTCTTTTGATTTGTTTTGTTTTTTCTTCTCTTTAAAAAAAAAAAAAAAAAAAAAGCTATGCCAACACCAAGAAAGGACACCTGCCCTCTTTGCTACCATCCCCAGCCCTAATCCCTGCCCTGTCCTCTCTCCAGACCTCAGTTTCCCCCATCAGATTATACAGGGTCTTATTTTCAGTCAGGGCTCCCAGGAACCCATGATTTTATTGGAAACAGACCTCTGGGGCTGACTACTGACCACCGAGCCCCAGGAGGGAACCTGGGAGGGGGCAGGGGCCGTGGCTGTACCTCTCTGGGCAAAGCCATCAGTGTCTGACACCATGCCTGGCTAAAGATCTGACACTTAATACAGTTCCTCCCACCAAAAAAAGAAAGAATGAAAGAAAGAAAGAAAGAAAGAAAGGCTGGGTGTGGTGGTGCACGCCTGTAATCCCAGCACTTAGGAGGCTGAGACAGGAGGATCACCATGAGTTCGAGGCGAGCCTGGGCTACACAGTGAGTGCAAGGCCAATCTGAACTACATAGTGAGACCCTGTCTCGAAAAAAAAAAAAAAAAAAAAGTAAAGAAAAGAAAAGAAAGAAAGAAAGAAAGCCTCTCCTGACCAGACCTAGTGTCGTACTCAGTCTAACTGGTTCATTCTTTCTTCCTGAGCCACCCTGCACCATGCCCACTTGGATCCTCTCTTCTCCTCTGCCTGCAGCTCTGTCTCCCACCACCTCCTGTCTCTCTTGGTGATCTCCTCCTGCTCTGGGCTGCAGCTTCCATCCGTGCATTGACAACTCCCAAACTTACCCCCTGGCCTGGACTGCTGCCCTGATTGTTGGAATCAAGTATCCCCCTCCCCATTCAAAACAGGCATCTCAACATAACATACCCCAAATTGCACTGCTGAGCATCCACTCAAACCCACTCCCTAACAGCCCTGCCTGTCTACCTGGGTGCACCCAAAGACCTTGGGGTGCTCTGGGACTCCCCACACGTGCGTCCTACCCAAAGGGTTGGCAAATCTCAGGCTCTGTCTTCCAGGTATTTTCAGCACCAGCCACTGTCCACTACTCTCTACTCTCCCTGAATTATTGGGGTGATTGCCTAACAGCCGCCCCCCCCCCGGCTCCCTGCCCCTTACACAGCAGCCCAAGGGGTCCTGTTAGCCACAGGCAGATTGTCTTCCTCCACTCAGGCACTCCAGGGGCTCCCATCTCACTCAGACAAGAGGCAGGGGCTTCACAGTGACCCATGAGGTTCCACCCAGCCTAGGCCTAGGCCATTCTCTTGGGCCCTGTGTCTTCCTCCTCCTCCTGGGTCACTTGTTGGCAGGCTCTATGGCTCCCTGCAGGGCTCTGTCCCCGCCCTTTCCACGGGATCACTCGATCTTCCCCATCTTCCCTGAGACCCCACACAGCTACACCCACCCGCCATCACCCCTGGGTCTCTGTTCGGATGTCCCCTCCCTGACCAGGTCGCTCTCTGTAAACCCCCTCCTCAGGTCCCTCAGCTCTGCTGTCCCCACAGCATGGGCACCCTGGCATCTGTGCAGCCTCCCCTGTCCAGCTGGGATGCCCGCTGCCCAGGCTCCAGGTTGTGCTTTTTCTTTGCTTTATACCCTGGCTTTGGGAACAGTGCCCAATGCCGTGAGAGGGGCTCAGGAAGCCCTAGTTAAATAAGTGAACTCCAGGTGTCTGCAAGATGCTAAGTCCTCAAGATTCCAGCATGTCCATGCGGCGAGCAATTTCACTCCTACACATTTGGAGTTTCTCAGTGGGTATAAAAAATCAAAGACTTTGTATGTTGGGGAGGAATCCAAAAAGGTCACTCAGAGGGCACCACCCAAGGTCTTCCTCAGGTATCAGAACGGCCACTGGGGTGGTGTCCCAACCGTCCAAACTCTTATCCTGCGACCCATTCTATCTGCTTTGAATGGCACTTCCGGGGGCCACTGGCTTCCCCTCATCTATCTGAAGAATTTGAGGGGTCTCCTCTCTACTTAAAGTCAGGTTAGAAAAGAGAGACTCTGTCTCACTCCAGATGGTCAGCCTCACAAATGAAGGAATGAAGGAAGGAAGGAAGGTGGGAAGGAGCAGCCTATTAAAAACACAGAATTTTGATGGCCTGTGTTCAGTCCCTGCTTTACCATATCCCAGCTGTGTGACCTCAGTCAGTTTGCATGATTTTTCTGGACCCCAGCATCACCACCTGTAAAATGGGAATCAATGCAGAATCCCTTCCTTATCCCCCGGGGCACAGGGAGGATACAAGGGGCTCATCAGTGACAAGCACTGAGCAGGGCTGGCCCCAGTGACCCCAGGAACATGTGAGCTGTTATAGTAATGCAGCAGTCCCTCAGCATCTGTGGGGCACTTGTTCTAGGACCCATCCCGAGCATACTAAATCCATGAGTACCCAAGCGCCCTGTATAAAATGGTGCAGTATTCACAGTTAACCTCTACACATCCTCCCATACTCAGGTGCGCCCAATCCTGTACGTCCAACCTGCAGCCTAGGGTTTGGAAACACACGCCTTTCCTTGACCGCACTGAGTGAGGAGGAATTATCTTGAGCCACATATAAAATATGTAACGTAGTTAATGTATAGAAGTAACAAAACTTACTTTAAAAAAATATTTTTGTTTTTTGAGACAGGGTCTTGCTATGTAGTTCAGCCTGCCCTCAAACAGTGGGAAGATCCTCCTACCTCAGCCTCCTGTGTGCTGGGATTACAGGTATGTGCCACCACACCTAGCCTAAAATATTTTTAACAGCATACCCAACCTCGGTCAAAGGTTGGATAATCATTTCTTAATTACTTATCATACTTAATCCAATGCAAATGCTATGTAAATAGTTGTTTATGGAATAAAGACAAAGAAAAATATCTACATATGTTCAGTATGAACATAATTTCTTTCCATACTGGGGATTAAACCCAAAGTCTTCACACTGAGCTATATCTCTGGCCCCTTTTTATTTCTCATTTTGAGACAGTCTCTCTAGGTTGTTAAATTGCCAAGGCTGGGCTTGAATTTAAGATTCTTCTGCCTCATCCTCCAGAGTGCTGGGATTACGGGTGTGTACCATCATGCCTGGCTCAGGTGCAATCCTTTCTTCTGAGTACTTTCCACCTGCAGTTGGCCCAATCCGTGGATGTGGAATTCACGGATACAGAGGGCCCACTGTGATTATTCTTTCCATCTGCAACTGCAGGGTGGCCTTGGAGGAGCCTGAGCAAAAGGAACAGGAGAACCTGCCTCTCCCCTGCACGCAGTGATGCTTGACCGGTCACCACAGGAGGGTGTTGCAGGTCCAGGGAGGAGTGGGAGTGCCAGAAGTGTCCCGGGCCTGGACAGGGCCGTGCTCATGTGGCTGAGCCAGCTTCCCCATGGCTCATCGTGGCTCAGCACCCAGGCTCTGAGCCTCCCATACAGCTTACCTTCTTCAGACTGCTTCGAGCTGTTGAACATGCTGGCATGCGCCAACCTGGGTGCTACCTCGCGGGCATTGATAATTTCAGCTTTCCCTGGAAGAAGCAGCAGGTAGGCAGGATGAGCAAACCCCACCCCTGAGGGAGGCCAGGGGCCACCTACGTCCACCCGAGTTAGACACCCCCTGCCATCGCCCTCCCCCGGGCACTCACCCGTGGAGCTGTCGTAGATGGTGAGGAACAGGCCGCCACCGATGCCCATGCTGTGAGCGTTCATGAGCCCAACGCACAGCAGGCCTGCGATGGCAGCGTCCACCGCTGAGCCGCCCTCCAGCAGCATGTCCCTGCCAGTGGCACATGGGAGAGTGAGATACTAAGGGCTCCCAGCCCCCATGCATACCCTGCCGTCTACCTGCCCACCTCCACCTGGCCACCTGGCCCAAAGGGAGACAGAGGAGGAAGCTGTAAGATTTTTTTTTTGAGACGGGGTCTCACTATGTAGCCTAGGCTGGCCTCGAACTCGCAGTGATCCTCCTGCCTCAGCCTCCCAAGTGCTGAGATTATAAGCGTGTGCCACCATGCCTGGCTAGATTTTTTGTTAAAGATTTAAATTAGCTGGGCATGGTGGCACATGCCTGTAATTCCAGCACTTGGGAGGCTGAGGCAGGAGGATCACAATGAGTTTGAGGCCAGCCTGGGCTACATAAGCGAGTTCAAGGCCAGACTGCACTACATAGTGCAACCCTGTCTCAAAAAACAACAACAACAAAAAGACTTAAGTTTCCTTTTTTTTTTTTTGTTTCCTCTTTTCTAATCAAACTTTATACATAACTTATTTAATTTTTTTAAAAATGGAAAATGGTGCTTTGCTTGCTTTTTGCTTTTCATTTTGAGATAGGGTCTCACTAAGTTGCCCTAGCGCACCTCAAATTGCAATTCTCCTGCCTCAGCCTCCCAAGTAGCTGGGATTACAGGAGTGCACCACTAGGCCCAGCTTAGTTATTTTTTTATTAATAATACTTTCTCGGGCCAGTGAGATAGCTCAGCGGCATAAGCGCCTGCTGGGCAAGTGCGAGGTCCTGAGTTCGACTCCCAGTACCCACATAAAATAATAATAATAATAATAATAATAATAATATTTTCTCTGCTTAAGTCTTCAAGTGGAAGCTGATCTTTGTATATAATGTGAGATAGGAATGGAAAATAGAATAGCAGAGTTTATCCAAAGAGACATGTACTCTTAGAACTAAGACAAGGAAACTTCATGGTTGCTGGAAGACCAATGCCCCACTGTCAGGGTCACTGCCACTTCTCCCCTGACCCAAGGCTGCAGAAAGGGTTCAAGGAAAAGGCAGCAGCTCAATGCACAGCAGACACTCCTAGTCCAAGCAGTCTGTTTATAGGCAGAGAAACTGAGTCCAGAGAGACAAAGGTCTTGCTCAGGTCTGCTTGCACAGTTGTCCTCCAGGGCCTGGCCCTTGTACCCACCACCCCACACCCTGCCCCAGGTCAGGTGGTTCTGCTCACCTCCCAATCTCCGAGCAGCGCTTGGCATCAGCAGCCACAGCTGCCCTGGCGTACACATGGTCGGGCTGCGTGGAGGTAGAGGGTAGCCAGAGGCAAAGACCGACGATGACCAGTAGCAGAACCACAGCCAACAAGCCCAGCACCACAAACTGCTTCTTCATGACTCTGCCGCACAGGAGAGGGTAGGAGTGGGGTCAGGCCCAGCCTTGGGCACTCCCAGATCCCTCCCCCACAGGGCACAGTCTAAAGTCGAGGCTCAAGAATAGCCTGTGGCTCCTTCCGGCCTCGTAGAATATGTGCGGGTGTCCAGGCCCTAGACCTTTGACCGAGACATTTGTTCTGCCAGGAGCTCCAGGCCCATCTCTGCCCTCCCGAATCCTCTCTGTTAATCTGCAGGGCTCATCCCCTGAGGACCTCATGGCCAACAGGGACCCCTGGGAGCCCCTTCAGACTTCATGTGTCCTGTCTACCTCCTTACAGCAGCCAAGCCTTGCATGGAGCTCCAGAAATGACAGGCCTGACCTTATTCCTTCTGTGTTCCCTACCCCAGCCCAGAGCCTGGCACTGTCTATTGCTCCCTCCAGAGCAGCCCATCACAGAGCAGGGGTTAAGCGTCCATTGTGCCTTCCAAGGGGGGTCCCCCCAAATCTCCTCCTGAAATCTGCAACCAGCTACCACAAGGCCAGAGCTCACCGTCCAGCAGCGGGTGTGAGTCCCGAGCCTTGTCTAGGAAGGTGGCTCCAAAAGACGAGAGGCTTTGGCTGAAGACAGCTGGAGAAATAACTGGGGTCTCCCTCGTGCTCTGCAGGACCCTGTGGCCTCAGAATCTTCTCTAAAGATTCCTCCACCAGGCAGCTCCCTCGTTCTCCTGAAATCACGAGGGTGGACCTGAAGCAGGCCCAGCCCTTTCCGGGGGGCTCGATGTGACCTCCCTCCACCTCTGGCTGGGTTTTCTGCCTCCAGTTGAACTCTGGAGTCAAAGAGGCTATCAGTAGCACACATGTCGGCATGAATTCTCCCAGCGTGTCTCTCAGGCGAAGCCCAGAGAGTTTGCAGAGCGGGGAGGGTATGGGGTACTCCTGCACAAGCCTGGGGCGCCTCACATGACAAAGGGGGGCCAAGGGGCCAGAGCCAGCCTGCCTCTCTGAGTCTGGAACTGCTATGGGGCTTCGGCAAGTCATTTCTCTGCCCAGTGCTGGGCTCACTTGTCAGGGCTGTAGTGAATTAAGTGGGTTAGAAGGTGTGCAGTGCTAAGTAATTGAGAGCTACCATTATTACCACAGCTATACTAAAGGGATGTCCTGGGGATGCCTGAATGGCATGAGGGGACATCAGTGGACATCTTGCTGACTCTATATTTCCCTGTGGATTTTCTCTCAGGCTATGTGGAAGACAGCAGCAGCCTCAGAGTCCCCATGGCTGTGACATTGAGTGAGGGGTTTGACCAAAACAGGGAAAGGGAGGTGTGGTGACAGAGGCAGGGGTTCTCCTCTCCCAGACGCTATTCTCTCCAAAGTGCGGCGGCCACCAGTGAGCCCTTCTGAGGAGCCCCAGGCCGGCTCCCCCTCTGGTTTTCCCTGTCTCTGTTCAGAGCAACTGGACTCAGAGCCAGACACAGCATCCCAGAGAAGATCTAGGACAGGAGTCCCTGTCCCCCGCCCCACACTCATGGGCGCATTCCTGAAGCCAGAGTGGAAGGTCTTGGCAGGCGTGGGGTGATGCATAGCATGATCACACTTGGCCCCTCATCTTCTATGGGAAAATACAGAGATCTCTAGGCCTAGATGCAGAAGGGGACACTGAGCTCCAAAGCAGAGAGGCCTGGCAAGTGGTGGTGCAGCAGACCACTAACCTATGTCCCCAATAGGATCCAAAGCAGCCCTCCTTTCCACGTTGGTCACCAGAGCCTGAATCCAGACGTGATTCCAACCTGAATGCCATTCAGCCGCCTTCTTATGTTCTCCCACCAGCTCAGCCTTCCAAAACGCAGCTAGAGGGTTTAGCCTGTCCAAAGTGCCAACCAAGCCCTGCTCTCCTCCCTGCCCCAAACACGGCCCACACCCTTCACCAGTCCTGACAGCCCTTGGGGCACACAGACACCCTGGGTCTTGGTGGGGGTCAGGGTCAAGAGTTCCTCATGAGAAAGTCACACTGGGGGTCCAAGGGGCCGCGGGAGCTGGGCCAGTGACGTGTGGCATCCATTGCAGACACAGAACATTCCATCACAAGCGGTGGGGCAGGGCCCAGGCTTGGTCGGTCCCACCTCCCCGGTCCACTCCGGGCATCCCTGGCCTCATTTCTCCCAGGACTGGGGCTGTGAGCTGAGGCCCCCTTCAAGGACCTATTGTGAACGAGCCCTGATACACTGAGACACATATTCCCGCTTCCTCATCCATCTGTTCGCCCCAAGACCCAAATGAGGGCCCCCAGCAAGGCTCAGACTTCCAGGGAGTATAGGGAGGGGCAGCAGTGAGTGTCCCAGGACACTGTGACAGGGAGGGTTCGCCTAGTCTCCCACAAGCAGATGTCGCCAGCCCAGCGGAAGACACCCTGCTGGGGGACTGGGCTTCCATTTCCCATTCCTCCACCCCTAAGTTTTTTCAGATTCCCTAAAAGAATGTCTAAGACCAGAGACTGGCTCTCACCCAAACCAATGTCAAAGGGGAAACTGAGGCCAGAAAGTAGATCAGCGGCAGTGTTAGGCCTCAACCCAGACCCCTCCCTCCTTGTAACCCTGGTAGGTTTACCTGAGGCCTAGGAGAGAGGCCCCTTCTTCCTCGGATAATAGCTCTGGCCTGGGGCACCAGCTGGGGAGGAAGAGGCAGATTTTCTGCCTGGGAAAGTTCTGGCCACAGACGGGCTCCCCCCACCAATGCAGCTCCCCCCCTCCATGCAGCTGGAGCCACGCCTGCGGCCCTTGCAGAGCTCCTCAGGGAGCCCCAGCTCGGGATCAGGATCTGGGGGTGGGCACCTCCAAGGTGCACAGGCAGGAAAGGGGCAGTAGGGGTCGAGGACTCACGTGCTTACCTAGTCCTAGGGGGGCAAGAGGTCAGCTAGGGGGCACCCAGAATCCTGTGGACAACCAGAGGCATCTGAATAGGGTGTCGAACAAGCAGTTCTCTGTCAGAGGTCCAGCCAGGCTGCGAGGATGGCTGGAGGCTGACGTCACAGGAGCAAGGAGGCGCAGTGACTGGGGTTGTCACCAGGTGATTAAAGTTCATCAGCCCTGGGAGGGACTTGGACAGCAGATGGGAGGTGCTGCGAGCCTGGGAAAAGTTCCCTTGTCTCAGACTCTGTTCCCTTCAAAGGGCAGCATCCACCAGTGATTCCCTCCAGGAGCCTCAGGTGGGGCCCCCTCTGGCTCACCCTGTCCCTGTTCAGAGCATCTAAACTCAGAGGCAGACATGGTGTCCCAGAGATGGCTCCCGGGGCAGTGGAGTAGGAGTGTCCCCTGCACCAGACAAGAGCCTGGACCTAAGAGGCTCACCACATTCTGCAACCAGATGTCAAAGGTGCGTCCTTGGAATATGCCTGGCCTGGAGGACCCAGTGACCAGACTGGTTCCACTGCCAATCCAGAAACATTTGTACCCCAGGCCCGAGGAGCTACCTGAACAGCCTAGAAAGGCAGGGCCCCAAAGGCCAGAGCTGTTCCAAGGTCACACAGCCCAAGGCTGCTGCCCAGTACATGCCCCAGGTTGCTGTATGTCCCTGACCAGCTGACCAAGAGAAGCAGCTGTGGACTCCACCCAGTGGGCCCTGGACAATACTCTCCATTCCCTCTTGACCTTTATCTGCCAAGCGCACCATCTCCGGGACAGGTGTATACATTAGGTGGTGAGTTCCCCATTCCCAGGAACGTGCACGGCTCACTCACCCGGAGATGCTGACTCTGCTGTCAGCACCATCCTCTCCCACACACACGTGCACACACACACTCACACTTACTCTCACATACACATACCCCAGAGCTCAGTCAAAGCTGAGCAGAGCCGATCCCCAGGACACAGTCAAAAGGAAGCGCAAGGAAGCTGCAGACAGCACAAGCAGCCTGGAGTCCCTCTGTTAATCCTCCAGCCCAGCTCGAAGGCTGTGTCACCGCTATCCTGGAGCTACAGGAGTGAAAATGCGGCCAGATCCAAGTCCATTCACAGACAGGAAACCAAAGCTTACACAGAAGTGATTTGCCCAAGGTCAGCTGATCCTGTGAGACACCCATAGGTGAGCCCAAGGCCCACCCTACCCCAGAAGCCCTTGGCATGGAATCATGCCCCTGCTCCAGACCTTTGCAGTTTCTGAAGCCCTGAAGTTGAAATCCACCTCCCTCTCTGCCCAACCAGGTAGCATAGGGTTGAGAATTAGGGAAAAAAAACCAAAAACAAACAAACAAAAAAACCCGCCCCTTCTCCAAGGCTTTATTACTGCCACTTGCAGGAAATCTGTTGAAAGAGCTACATGTGGCTAGGGTGACCTCAAGGTGGTAAGAGCCCCTTGGAGTTAAGTAATGACTCATTGCAAAATGGGCCTCACCCCCAGCCACAGTGGGACTTAGTGTTTCCATGCTGCAATCCTCCCTCTTAATTCCAAACTTCCTGGGAGCCTCGGCTTCCTTGGAGGATTTAGGTGCCTCTACTCTAGCCCTGGGCACTCACCCACAACCCCAGCAGAGCAAGCCACAAATCCTGGGCAAGGTGTCTCAAACCCACTTATCAGACAAGAAACCCAATCCCACGTGAAAGAACGAACCTAGGGTTTTGCCTACCTGTGCAGTCCCAAAGAGAGACCCATCCACAGCATCATCGCCCCCTCACCTTGAAGGCAGCTCATTCCCACTGCGCAGCTGTGTAAACCAAGGTTCCTGCAGGGTCTCCTCTAGAGCACAGCCAGCGTGGCAGAGCTGAGGGATAGAACTCAGGCCTCCACACACTCCTGGAAGGTCCCAAACCCACACTCCCCCACAACGATGTCCAGCAGCTCAGAGAGGGTGAGTAGTGCTTCAGGGTCACACAGCCCTGGGGCACAGCCAGACACACGCCTGGGTCACCTGACTCCAAGGCCCACACCAGCAGAGAGCTAAATCCCCATCCCCAGCTGTGACCCAGCTCCTCCCTTCCCTCCCCCTGCCGATTTAGGGTGGGAGGAGGCTTTAAAGGTACAGAACTATTCCAGGTGGGAAGGAGGTAGATTCCTGGGCCTATCCCTGGAGGCCTGTGACCTGGAACAGCTGTAGGTCCCTCAGAACTTTGTAGGGTCCCAAAACCCTTAATGAGGAACCCGAGCCCAGGGGACCTCGATGGAGCTGAATGAGGCAGGGTTTCAGCCAGAGGAAGGTTAGGCCAAAAGTTCCCTGGGAGAGGCGGTCTCCCCCTACTTCGGATATCACAGAGCTGAGGGACAGCTAGATGCCCATGTCTGGGGGGTCAGGGGCATAGGCATCTGAGGCCCCACAAAGTCCAAGGAGCCTAGGTTTCCTCAAGTCCAGCTAGGGATGCCTCTCCAAACATGCCTTTTCCCCCACTTTCCAGGGTACAGGTAGGGGGGGGTAGGGGCTGTCACTCCTGATTCTGGTCCCCTGAATTGAAAGGAGTCACATGACCCAGGGGAGACTCATCCCTCATTTCCGGGGTTGTGGGCCTTCACTGCTGACAGTGGAGGTGGGGGGGAGGGGGCCCATCCATGCCTTCCGGCTTTGGCCCATTGAATGTGGCTGCCCCGCACAGCTGGCAAACCTCTAGACCTCACATCAAGGTCCATACAGGGTCTGTTGCCACCATCAGCACAGCGCTGGCTTAAACTCATTCAGGTATTCATTCATTCCCCCCTCTGACCCTGACCCCTCCAGATTCTTCTCCCTAGGAGCCCCCGCCTGGGGGAGGTAAGATAGAGTTACCAGCCGAGGAGGAGGAGCCAGGGCTTTGAGGGAGGGGCAGACACTAGAATGAGGGGTTTGTAAATCCAAACGGAGTGGAGGTTGCTTTAGGGAAGGACACACCAGGCAAAAGGAACCGCTTGAGCCTGCAGGCAAGGAACTGGGACCTCTTGACCTCTGGGGGCCCTTTCTGATCCTTGAGGTGTCAAGGCTGGAAAAGGAAGCGGCAGAGCCTAGACCTTGAAGTTCACTTTAGCCTGGACTTTGAGAGCTCTGGGAGGCTGGTGAATATGTCACCATGCTGGGTAACCCATTAACCCTGGCTCACTCATTAAGACCCTGGTGGGTGCCCATTAGCTCCTTAGCCAGTTCCAGAGCTGGGCGTAGGGCAGGGGCCATGGGAAGAGGGAGTGTTGATGGGGGAGCTTGGTGGGGCCTGGCAGAGCTGCAGGCTTTCTATGCCCTTGCTCCTGGAGATTTCCTGCATCAGGCCGGCCTGGTAGGGGGAGCTGCGTGCCACCATCCCCGTGCCTTTCATCTCCTAATCATCTCTTTTGGGCTGGCACCAGCAGCCCATAGCACCTCAGGGGACTGGGCAAGATAGGAGGCTCGAGGTGCCATCTAGGGTGAGGCTCAGGGCACAACCTAGCTTTCCTGCAGAGAAATGGGCTTGCAGTAGCCTCCAAGGCCCTTTCTACTCTGACAGGCTCAGGGCCACTTCTGTATTTGAGAAAAAAAGATTCTGGTAGGGGAAAAAGTGCACTTTCAACGCAGAAACCAAAGGCTGGGAAGGAAAGGGACCTGCCCAAAGCCACTCAGGACGATGAAGACCCACAAGATGAGGAAAAGCATGCAAACCACTTCCCAAAACTGCTATCTCTCTCACGGCAGCATCCGCCACGCCCCACCTCTCTTTCAGGCCCAGGAAGCTGACTGCACCTGAGGACCAGGAAGTGTCAGGAAGTCTATCATCTCAAACAGGCCACTCAAAGTCGAGATAGAGCCCTGACACACTGAACTTCAGCCTCACTGTGAATAAGCAAAGTGAGTGTGTCCAAACTTGCCCCATCCTCCAAAACTGCTGGGACAGGATCTCAGTGCCCCTTGGAGTCAGGAAACCTGATATCATTGAGGACATTTGTGTCCCCACTTAGTAAACAGGTGGGATGTATTGACTTCAAATCGAAGTATTATAGCCTTAAAAAATATATATAGATATAGATATAGATATAGATATAGATATAGATATAGATATAGATGGGGGATTGAGCCCAGGGAACATTAAGCTACATCCCCACCCCACCTCTTTATTTATTTATTTATTTATTTTTGAGACAGGGTCTCACTATGTAGTCCAGGCTGGCCTTGAACTCACAGCTATCCTCCTGCCTCAGCCTCCCAACTGCTGGGATTACAGGCATGGGCCACCATACCCAGCTCTTTTTACATTTTATTTTAAGGCAGTCTCACTAAATTGCCAAAACTAGTGCTTGCTTCAGCAGCACATACACTAAATTGCCAAGGCTAGCTTTAAAATTGCAATCCTGTCTCAACCTCCCAACTAGCTGGGATTATAGGAGTGCACCACCACATCCAACCCAAATGCCATAGCATCTCTATCACCTTTAGAATCGCAGAACCTCAAATGTTTGGTCTGATCTTCTCGCAGTCCAGAAAAACTTGTACTCCTGCTCCCCCAGGGAGCTCAACACCTCTAAAGACAGAAAGACTGCAGGTGGTTAGCAAGTTTTTCACAGCATCAAGCCCCACCTTGCCTCTTTGTAATGCTTTCTGAAAGCTACAAGAGTCAGCCTGTTGCTGGAGGGCCTGGCCTCAGACCCTGTCTGAAGCCAGAAAGCAGAGAAGCGGGGGCATCTAGACTGTGTGGCTACCTGGCCACAGCCTCTTCGAGCCACACAGACCATACTGAAGAGATGGAACAAAGAACCCAGCTCACTGAAGGAGCTGGTGTCACCCAGTGGTGAGAGTGAGGCAGGACATTAGGGCATGGCCGACTGGCAGGGGAAGTAGGTGTGACCTGTTAATTGCAAAATCCCAGAACATGGGTACAGAACAGGTCCCAAAGCCCTGCACACAGACTTCTCTCGAGAACTTGAGCAGTTTTGGAAAGGACGGCCTAGACCTGATGTCAGGAGTGGAAGATACAAAAAGGACAATTGCTGTTGAACGCTCCACTACGGTGTTCTTTCACAGTACTCTCCTCTGATGTTGTAGGGTGTACTCCTTTTCCTACTTTTACTTGGCCAAAACTCACTCTGCAGAGCCTGTTTTCTTTCCTACTTTCTTTTTTTTTTTTTTTTTTTTTTTGAGACAGAGTCTTGCTAGGTAGTTCAGGCTAGCTTTGAACTCACTCGGTAGCCCCGGCTGGCCTCCAATTCACAGCGATCCTCCCGCTTCAGCCTCCCGAGTGCTGGGGTTACAGATGTGCGCCACTGTGCCTGGCTTCTTTCCCTACTTTAATAAATGTAAAATCTCACTATCTTTTGTGCTTGTCTTGACCAATTCTTTGCTAAGGATAGAAGGAACCTAGAAACCAACCACCTTTAGAAGGACGCTCCAGCACCCCAAAACCCTGTATCAGTAGGAAGCTAAGCACTGGTCAACCACAGCATGCACAGAGCTCCTGTGCCCCCAGTGCCTGGCTGACAGCCCTTGGCACCATTTATAGCATTCCCTACCGCAGCACTCACCTTTAACATGAGGCCGGAGACAGGAGCTCAGCCAAGCATGTGGGCCTCCAGAATTGTCAGCTCATTAATGCCCAAGAGCATCTGGCTGCAGGGCTGGCCTGGCACCTAGTAGGCCAAGTCCAACTCCCCAGCTCAGAGGCAGGATGGCAGGGGAGTGGGTCCTAGTGTCCCTAGGTTCAAACATGACTCAGCCACTGATGGCACCAGGATCTGGCAGCCCTCCCTTTCCTGGCTGTAGTTTCCTATCTGGAGATCAGGGGTAACTAGGAGAGTTATCGGATAGATTCACTGAGATGGCCACGCACAGACTGCCTGAGGCACCCACTACCTCCAAAGCCTCACAGGGCTGGCCTGGCTCCAACACCTGTGTCTGCAGCCACCTCTTTCCCTGCCTGCTGAACAGCTCAGAGCAGAAGCCTCGAGTGTCCCCCATCCTGGCCATTCTGTCCTTTCTGCCCGCAGAACCCTCTCCAGGTGGCATTTATCACATCACCTGGTAATTATCTGCGGTGTCTGGGAGCTCCAGGGAGTTGAGGGAGAAAGGCTGAGTCTTGTCTGTGTCCCAGCCCCCACCCCATCACATGGCCTGGTCTCCGGGAGAGCCAACCCATCCCTGTCTCATGGCCTTCTGGTTCACACCCCAAGCCCGCCTGTCCAACACAGTGACCTGTGACTTCACTGATGCCCAAGCTGCCCAGCACTTTCCATGCACACCCTGCTCGGCTCACCCAGGCTTCCAGGGCTGCAGGGAGCTCTGTCTGTTGCGGGGCCTCCTCTGCCTCCCTGACCTCTTGGATGCTGAGCTGTTACAACAGTGAGTCTGACTGAGCCCACTGGCTAAGGTTTCAGACACGCAGGTTGACAAGCCCAAACCTGAGCTAAGCAGCTGCCCTCCCCGGGCCTCCCTGGCCACGCAAGCCAGAGTCCAGCCCCACACAGCACTTCCAAGTCCTCACTCATCCTTTCCAGTTGTTCCAACCTGTATAGCCCCTCTCAGCTGCATTTGCTCTCCCAGCCCCCACAACCACCCCTATCACTTGGTTGGCTCCTACTCGTAAATTGCAACCTTGCTGTTGTTTTCCTAATGCAGCCCTCGTGCTTGGCATGCAAATCTGAGCAAGTTCCTCCCCCACTAAAAACCCCTTCAAAGGCCTCCTTTGCCCTGGAGATAAATTCTTGCCTTGGTGATGCCTGCCCATTCCTCTGCACCCAATGCCCCCTCCAGGAATTTTGTAGGCTACTACCATGGTGGGAAGCACTCTTCCCTTGTCTCTATCCCAGCTGCCCCGCTCTGTGAGCGAGCTTTACTGCCACCTGGTGTATGCCTTAGTCTCCAGAGTACTATAGGTACCCACTAATCATCACTGAATGGACAGATGCTGGCCAGGGGCTAGGTGGGAAGATTCAGTATAAAACCAGAGAAGAGGGGCTGGAGGTGCAGCTCAGTGGCAGAGGGCTTGCCTAGCATGCACGAGGCCCTGGGTTCAAACCCTGATACCACTGGGAAAAAAAAAAAAAGTGCTGTGCTGCAGTGTGCTCTACAACACCTATGCCAGATGGGCATTTTATTTTCCTCATTTTACAGACGAGGAAACTGAGGTTTGTCAAGGCTATGGCAGTAGTAGGGTGAACAGTATCTTCCCCCACCTCAAGTTCGTGTCTACTTGGAAGCTCGGAATCTGACCTTATTTAGAAAAAGTCTTTGCAGAAGTAATTAAATAAGATGAGGTCATGCTGGATTAGGGTGGGCCCTGAACTGAGTAACACGTGTCCTTAGAAGAAGCCATGGGAAAAGAATCACACAGGGAAGAGAAGGCCATGTGACAAAGGACGCAGAGCTTCGAGTGTGTGAGCTAAGGAAGCGAAGGATTCCCGGGAACCACCAGGAACCAGAAGAGGAAAGTAAGGATCCCGCCCCAGAGCCCCAGGCAGTATGCACCTGACTATTTCTTGATTTCAGGCTTTCCTCCAGAACTCTTGTTTTAAACCACTGACTTTGTGGTAATTTGTTATAGCAGCCACAGGAAACTAATACAGCTGCCGACCTGTCTATGGTCCCTCGACAAAGGACAGCTCAGGCGATTTTGAATCCGTACTTGTGACACCCCCACCCCATGCCTCCTTCAGCCCCATGGCAATTCTCAGTCCTACAGAAGGCTGACAGCCCATCCCTGTAGAGCAAGCTCAAGGGGAAGTTTGTCTCTGTAGAGTTTCTATCTGGCTCCTTCCTCCTAGTGAAGGTTCCAAAACTGTTCTGCATCTTGTTTTTTGTGGCTAGTAGGAAGCTCCGAGTCACTTGGCTACTTCCAAATTGGATGCAAAAAGGGTTCAAAGGTGGGGTGAGTCCAGTTTCAGTCCCAGCCCCTGCTCTCCACCCAACCTGCAGTTCACCCAGACCTTGGTTCCCCATCACTGCAACTGGGTCATCACATGGGTGACTGAGAGCTTAGGACACCCAAGGTGTAGCTGTCACCAAGACCTATCCTGGCAGGTCCTATTTTAGGCCTCTTATACTCCCACCAAAGCCTGGGGTTTGGCTGTATCCATCTTATATGACTCTCGGGTCCCCCATATTCTTACCTCACTGGCTCACTGTACTATCCTGAAGGATCCAGGTCGACCCCCCTGAAGCCCCACATCATCCCTAGGGGCAGAGGATAACACTGAAGTGTCCCCCTTGCCCCATGGGGTCTCCACAAACTGCTGTCCAGGGTGACTCCAGGGGAGGACTGGCAGCCTGAAGTACACGTGGAGGCTGGCAGGGTGGAAGGATGTGCCCACCCCTAAGTGGACAGCTCTCTCCAAGTCAGACTAAGCCAGAAATGCTCCCTAAGAGCCAGCTCACCCAAGGAACCCCCAGCAGCAGGCTAAGGGAAGCCCATCCAGGAGTCCGTGCCCAGACACCAGCCTCCCTCCTTTCCTGGAGAAATGTCCTCCAGGAATCTCTAAGCCAGGGACACAGCAGCGGGGCTGGGGCAGTTCTCCACTTTCTGCGGGGCTCTAAGTTCTAGGCATTCCCCTGAGGCACTGCCTAGGCTGCTCCATTCCTGACACTCATGCTCAGCCCTCCCTCCCCTCATTTCTCCTCCCCCCTCAGTCTTCTCACACTCAAGGGGACGACGTCTGGGCCTGGCTTGGCCTCTGGAACGACATGGTCAGGATCTGGGAACCATCCAGGTCTGGCTCCAGCCCTGTGGATGCAGGGGAAGAGGAGGGCTTACCTGGCAGCCAGCTCTGGACAGGTCTGAGAGGTCCCTGGGGTACGAGGGCTGCTGCTTAAAGCTCTGGCCCCGTCACAGTGTCAACTCAGCAACAGCGCCTTGGCCCTGGGGAAGGGCTGACTGGGCAGTCATGCAGGTTTGCCAGGGAGGAAACCTGCCGTGCCAAGGTGGCCCCAGGACAATACTGGCTGTACACGAGGGGAGGGGAGGCTGTTTGGGAGAAGGGGGCACAGGAATTGGTCCAACAGGAGTTGGGGGATCAGAGGGTGGGCAAGAGACTATTGCATTCTGCTGTCCTCTGCCTAAGGGATTCAGCCCAGGGGATCACAAAGCCTGACACCCTGTCCACCACCCCCAATCCCTGGCAGGCAATGCTTGACCCACAGGAAGGATCCTGGCAGTGTCAGTCACTATATGCCCTCAGGCAGATTTCCCGTCACGCACACTTGCACAGGGAGGCACATACTCCTTGCCTGTGGGAGGGAGGGCTGGGGCCCAGTGCCACAAATGTCCCCCACCCAGGTAATATGAGGGGCCCAGAACCAGGGTGGGGGGCTGCAGGGAGCAGCAGGCCTCCACTAAGGACTGCTAAGGGAGCCCCCATCTAGCTGGGTGGGCCCCTGGAGGAGCAAGCGCCCCCTCCTCACACTGACGGCCACCCCTGCCTTTATCAGGCAGGAAGCCTGGAGCCAGGGGCAAATGCAGCCGGCCCACTGCCAGCCTGCCCAGAGCTGGGCTTCACAGTTAACCGTGGGCCTCAGCAGCCCTGCTCATCTCCCAGGGAAGGGGGTCAGAGAGGACAGGCTCCACCCATCCTGCTCAGGCCTGTCTGGGGGAAGCAGGGAGGGGCATTAAGTATCAGTCAGTGCAGTAGTACAGATGCAGGGCGGACAGGTCAGATACAAATGCCCACTGCAGGGGGGATTCCTGAAAGCAGGTAATGGCATTGAATGGTGCTGGCAAAAGGGACCCCCACCCCGCCTGCAGCGATCAAAGTGACTATTTCCCCAGTCAGCACTGGAGCCAGAGGCTAGAGAGGTGCCAAACTCCACCTCGTCCGGGCCGGGCTCAGCGTCTCCCCTGGCTGCTCTCGGGAAGAGCTCCAGCGCCAGGTCTAACGCAGGCGGGGCCCTCCCCAGCGACACCCCTGCTAAACCGAGGACCCCCCTTCGCCCCCGCGCCGGCCCGGAGAGCCAGCGCGCGCAGCCTTGGACCCGGCGCTCCGCACCCCCCGCACCCGGGCCGGCAGTGGAGGGGCGGGGCCGGGGTGAGGTGCGGCGCAGACGGCCGGGCCTCCCGCCCGCCGGGCGCCCGCCTCTCTGCGGCCATGGGGGCGCGGCTGGGCCGGCGGGCAGGGCCCGAGGCGGGCTCGGAGGCCGGGGCGGCGGCAGGCGGCGGGCCCGCTCCCTACGAGCGCCGGGTGCGCTGGCTCCGCGAGATCCAGTCCACGCTCCGCGAGCGGCGGCCCGAGCGCGCCCGGCAGCTGCTGTGCCTTCTGCGCCAGGCGAGAGGAGGAGCGGGCGGCCGGGGACGGGCCGGGGACCGCGGGCGGGGAGGGGCCGGGGCTGCAGGCTGCCGGGAGGGTGGATTCCGAGGGCTAGATGGGCTGCAGGGGCTGAGGAAGAGCGCGGGCTGGAGAGACGGCTGGTGAGGCTGGCAGACTGTGTATGGAGGAGGGGGACGCTATGTCAGGGCTCTGGGGTCTGTCGTGTGTTGAGGGTGCCCCAGCCTGGAGCTGAGCCCACATTCAGGCCTTGGCAAGAAAAGAAGAGGGCCGGAAGGGGTGGGGGATCATCTTGTATTGAAGGACAATGGGAAGAGGGCAGCTCCTTCCTCCTCCCGGATGAGGGGAAGCACTGGACCCTGGGAAGTGGCAGCCCAGCTGGTCTGCGGGTGCACACAGAGGCACCATGGCAGCACAGACAAAGCCGCAAGGCATGCA